>CM067220.1:42674087-44167643 GCA_034190945.1 Octodonta nipae
AACACGGATCCTTGATTAATTATTGTAATATTTTTGATTTAAAAAAAAGTATATACGAATATAATCCCTTCACCTACACCAATATGTAAACCTTTTACACCAGCTTTAGAGCAAACTTGAAGTAATTTTGGGACATAAAATTTAACAGCAATTCGCATATACACAGACATCAGTAACAGGTTATACATTACCATATCATCTAGCTGTTCAGAAAGTTCGAAACACAACGCCGGTATAAAATATATTATTGATAAACTATTATTTGAAAGTGGAATATCTCAATCTCGGTAACTCCATCAATCATTTCCATGTTGGCTTCAGTGCGAGAGAAAGTGATACAAATAAAACACTGATACAGCCCCACAAGAAAGGATCGTAAGCATGCCCAAACTAGTGACACTTGTGTATTCATTATGAACTGTAAGTGCCGTTTACAAAATACCAATTATTAAATATCTTATAATATTGTATATTTTTTGTTCCGTCATCTCATTTCTATAGGGTTTTAAAGCGAAAAGAAACGAGATAGATTACACAGTCACGGAATTAAATTGCATAAGTTCTTTATAAGTTATTGATAGAAATTGGAACAGGTTTGCCGGTATAAAACCAGGTTTGTTGGTATATGATAAATTCTTATAAATGTATTATAGATATTGCCACTGACTCGACAAAAACACAAAGATTTATACATATAATTAGAAGACACTAATTATGCAACATAAATATATGTTATGTGTGTTTAATAATGTACTGTGTATAATATGAACGGGATTACATATTTTCAAATGCGTGAGCACAAAACGGCAATCTCTTTACAGTCAATAGAAAAATTGAAGTAAATAATTTATTTTAGGTGTGTAATTGATTACATCCAGTCAAACATCTACAAAAATTAATATAATGCAAATGTCTTTAAAATGAATGACAGAAATAATTTTAAATACAGGCATTATCATTTAAATTAATCTTTAGGCAATAATTTCAGCAGTAAACTAGTAAGGATAAACATTAATACCTTCTAGAAAAAGGAGAATAATACCCAATAAAATGATTATAGTAAGATTAAATCAATCGTTATACTATGTTTACTCAGGTAATCATACCCTTAAAATATGAAAGCACTAATTCCATCGTTAAGAAGTTAATCCCAATGTATAACTACCTACTTGTCAGTCGGTTAGTATATAAAAGGACATATTTGTAAAATTTGTCATTATCTTTACGATTCACTTGAAGATTGATGTCTGTTCAGATCAAGATGGGTGGTGAAGTGACCTCTTACAAGGAAGCATTAAATGAATGTTTAGAACACAGCAAGGCAGAATTTACTAAGGACAGCAACATGGCAAACCGTCTGATCTACTTATACATCAAAGAGGCATCGAACATTATTACAACGAAAGGACCTGATGGTGTGCTAAAACACTTGGGATTTACCTAAAAGTGTTAATAAATAACGGTAAAACGTCGTCTGGTATGTGAGGCGAATGACGATTTTAATTGTGGAGAAAAATACCTGGCAACAAGAACAGCCATATCAAGATTGCTAATTGTGTATAAGAAAATGCTCCAGGAATTACGCCCAGGAAGACCTAAGCAATAGGAATACTCATGTGACTATAGGATATAACAAATTTATTGTTAATTATGTAAGACCACTACTGTATTTTAATATTATGTACAATATTAGTAAACATTTTATATTTACCACCTAAGTTTTAGTTAAATAAATATGCTGAATTTAGACAAATTATTTTGTTATTATTATTTAACTTTCCTGTCAATATAATAAACCACAGGAAATATAAATTGAGGTTTCTGAATATGAATTACTTCAGGAACAGTCTTATGTAAATTATTAGAGTGAGTACACGGATCCTTGATAAATTTATTGTAATATTTTTGATTTAAAAAAGTATATACGGATATATTCCCTCACCTACACATATATGTAAACCTTTTACACCAGCCTTTAGAGCAAACTTGAAGTAATTTTGGGACATAAAATTTAACAGCAATTCGCATATACACATCACATCAGTAACAGGTTATACATTACCATATCATCTAGCTGTTCAGAAAGTTCGAAACACAACGCCGGTATAAAATATATATTTGATAAAATATATTATTTGAAAGTGGAATATCTCACATCTCGGTAACTCCATCAATCATTTCCATGTTGGCTTCAGTGCGAGAGAAAGTGATACAAATAAAACACTGATACAGTCCCCAAAAGAAAGGATCGTAAGCATGCCCAAACTAGTGACACTTGTGGTATTCATTATGAACTGTAAGTGCCGTTTACAAAATACCAATTATTAAATATCTTATAATATTGTATATTTATTTGTTCCGTCATCTCATTTCTATAGGGTTTAAAGAAAAGAAACGAGATAGATTACACAGTCACGGAATTAAATTGCATAAGTTACCTTTATAAGTATTGATAGAAATGGAACAGGTTTGCCGGTATAAAACCAGGTTTGTTGGTATATGATAAATTCTTATAAATGTATTATAGATATTGCCACTGACTCGACAAAAACACAAAGATTTATACATATAATTAGAAAGACACTAATTATGCAACATAAATTATATGTTATGTGTGTTTAATAATGTACTGTGTATAATATGAAAGGGATTACATATTTTCAAATGCGTGAGCACAAAACGGCAATCTCTTTACAGTCAATAGAAAAATTGAAGTAAATAATTTATTTTAGGTGTGTAATTGATTACATCCAGTCAAACATCTACAAAAATTAATATAATGCAAATGTCTTTAAAATGAATGACAGAAATAATTTTTAATACAGGCATTATCATTTAAATTAATCTTTAGGCAATAATTTCAGCAGTAAACTAGTAAGGATAAACATTAATACCTTCTAGGAAAAAGGAGAATAATACCCAATAAAATGATTATAGTAAGATTAAATCAATCGTTATACTATGTTTACTCAGGTAATCATACCCTTAAAATATGAAAGCACTAATTCCATCGTTAAGAAGTTAATCCCAATGTATAACTACCTACTTGTCAGTCGGTTAGTATATAAAAGGACATATTTGTAAAATTTGTCATTATCTTTACGATTCACTTGAAGATTGATGTCTGTTCAGATCAAGATGGGTGGTGAAGTGACCTCTTACAAGGAAGCATTAAATGAATGTTTAGAACACAGCAAGGCAGAATTTACTAAGGACAGCAACATGGCAAACCGTCTGATCTACTTATACATCAAAGAGGCATCGAACATTATTACAACGAAAGGACCTGATGGTGTGCTAAAACACTTTGGGATTTACCTAAAAGTGTTAATAAATAACGGTAATAAACGTCGTCTGGTATGTGAGGCGAATGACGATTTTAATTGTGGAGAAAAATACCTGGCAACAAGAACAGCCATATCAAGATTGCTAATTGTGTATAAGAAAATGCTCCAGGAATTACGCCCAGGAAGACCTAAGCAATAGGAATACTCATGTGACTATAGGATATAACAAATTTATTGTTAATTATGTAAGACCACTACTGTATTTTAATATTATGTACAATATTAGTAAACATTTTATATTTACCACCTAAGTTTTAGTTAAATAAATATGCTGAATTTAGACAAATTATTTTGTTATTATTATTTAACTTTCCTGTCAATATAATAAACCACAGGAAATATAAATTGAGGTTTCTGAACATGAATTACTTCAGGAACAGTCTTATGTAAATTACTAGAGTGAGTACACGGATCCTTGATAAATTTATTGTAATATTTTTTATTTAAAAAAAGTATATACGAATATATTCCCTCACCTACACATATATGTAAACCTTTTACACCAGCCTTTAGAGCAAACTTGAAGTAATTTTGGGACATAAAATTTAACAGCAATTCGCATATACACATCACATCAGTAACAGGTTATACATTACCATATCATCTAGCTGTTCAGAAAGTTCGAAACACAACGCCGGTATAAAATATATTATTTGATAAAATATATATTTGAAAGTGGAATATCTCACATCTCGGTAACTCCATCAATCATTTCCATGTTGGCTTCAGTGCGAGAGAAAGTGATACAAATAAAACACTGATACAGTCCCCAAAGAAAGGATCGTAAGCATGCCCAAACTAGTGACACTTGTGGTATTCATTATGAACTGTAAGTGCCGTTTACAAAATACCAATATTAAAATCTTATAATATTGTATATTTATTTGTTCCGTCATCTCATTTCTATAGGGTTTTAAGCGAAAAGAAACGAGATAGATTACACAGTCACGGAATTAAATTGCATAAGTTACCTTTATAAGTTATTGATAGAAATTGGAACAGGTTTGCCGGTATAAAACCAGGTTTGTTGGTATATGATAAATTCTTATAAATGTATTATAGATATTGCCACTGACTCGACAAAAACACAAAGATTTATACATATAATTAGAAAGACACTAATTATGCAACATAAATTATATGTTATGTGTGTTTAATAATGTACTGTGTATAATATGAAAGGGATTACATATTTTCAAATGCGTGAGCACAAAACGGCAATCTCTTTACAGTCAATAGAAAAATTGAAGTAATAATTTATTTAGGTGTGTAATTGATTACATCCAGTCAAACATCTACAAAAATTAATATAATGCAAATGTCTTTAAAATGAATGACAGAAATAATTTTAAATACAGGCATTATCATTTAAATTAATCTTTAGGCAATAATTTCAGCAGTAAACTAGTAAGGATAAACATTAATACCTTCTAGGAAAAAGGAGAATAATACCCAATAAAATGATTATAGTAAGATTAAATCAATCGTTATACTATGTTTACTCAGGTAATCATACCCTTAAAATATGAAAGCACTAATTCCATCGTTAAGAAGTTAATCCCAATGTATAACTACCTACTTGTCAGTCGGTTAGTATATAAAAGGACATATTTGTAAAATTTGTCATTATCTTTACGATTCACTTGAAGATTGATGTCTGTTCAGATCAAGATGGGTGGTGAAGTGACCTCTTACAAGGAAGCATTAAATGAATGTTTAGAACACAGCAAGGCAGAATTTACTAAGGACAGCAACATGGCAAACCGTCTGATCTACTTATACATCAAGAGCATCGAACATTTATTACAACGAAAGGACCTGATGGTGTGCTAAAACACTTTTGGGATTTCACCTAAAATGTTTAATAATAACGGTAATAAACGTCGTCTGGTATGTGAGGCGAATGACGATTTTACTTGTGGAGAAAAATACCTGGCAACAAGAACAGCCAATATCAAGATTGCTATTGTGTATAAGAAAATGCTCCAGGAATTACGCCAGAAGACTAAGAATAGGATACTCATGTGACTATAGATGATAACATTTTTGTTCATTTATGTAAGAACACTACTGTATTTAATATTATGTACAATATTAGTAAACATTTTATATTTACCACTAAGTTTTAGTTAAATAAATATGCTGAATTTAGACAATATTTGTTATTATTATTTAACTTTCCTGTCAATATAATAAACCACAGGAATATAATTGAGTTTTCTGAACGTGAATTACTTCAGGAACAGTCTTATGTAAATTACTAGAGTGAGTACACGGATCCTTGATAAATTTATTGTAATATTTTTTTATTTAAAAAAAAGTATATACGATATATTCCCTCACCTACACATATATGTAAACCTTTTACACCAGCCTTTAGAGCAAACTTGAAGTAATTTTGGGACATAAAATTTAACAGCAATTCGCATATACAGATCACATCATAACAGGTTATACATTACCATATCATCTAGCTGTTCAGAAAGTTCGAAACACAACGCCGGTATAAAATATATTATTTGATAAAATATATATTTGAAAGTGGAATATCTCACATCTCGGAACTCCATCAATCATTTCCATGTTGGCTTCAGTGCGAGAGAAAGTGATACAATTAAACACTGATACAGTCCCCAAAAGAAAGGATCGTAAGCATGCCCAAACTAGTGACACTTGTGGTATTCATTATGAACTGTAAGTGCCGTTTACAAAATACCAATTATTAAATATCTTATAATATTGTATATTTATTTGTTCCGTCATCTCATTTCTATAGGTTTTAAAGCGAAAGAAACGAGATAGATTACACAGTCACGGAATTAAATTGCATAAGTTACCTTTATAAGTTATTGATAGAAATTGGAACAGGTTTGCCGGTATAAAACCAGGTTTGTTGGTATATGATAAATTCTTATAAATGTATTATAGATATTGCCACTGACTCGACAAAAACACAAAGATTTATACATATAATTAGAAAGCATTAATTATGCAACATAAATATATGTTATGTGTGTTTTCATAATGTACTGTGTATAATATGAAAGGGATTACATATTTTCAAATGCGTGAGCACAAAACGGCAATCTCTTTTACAGTCAATAGAAAAATTGAAGTAAATAATTTATTTTAGGTGTGTAATTGATTACATCCAGTCAAACATCTACAAAAATTAATATAATGCAAATGTCTTTAAAATGAATGACAGAAATAATTTTAAATACAGGCATTATCATTTAAATAATCTTTAGGCATATAATTCAGCAGTAAACTAGTAAGGATAAACATTAATACCTTCTAGGAAAAAGGAGAATAATACCCAATAAAATGATTATAGTAAGATTAAATCAATCGTTTTACTATGTTTACTCAGGTAATCATACCCTTAAAATATGAAAGCACTAATTCCATCGTTAAGAAGTTAATCCCAATGTATAACTACCTACTTGTCAGTCGGTTAGTATATAAAAGGACATATTTGTAAAATTTGTCATTATCTTTACGATTCACTTGAAGATTGATGTCTGTTCAGATCAAGATGGGTGGTGAAGTGACCTCTTACAAGGAAGCATTAAATGAATGTTTAGAACACAGCAAGGCAGAATTTACTAAGGACAGCAACATGGCAAACCGTCTGATCTACTTATACATCAAAGAGGCATCGAACATTATTACAACGAAAGGACCTGATGGTGTGCTAAAACACTTTGGGATTTACCTAAAAGTGTTAATAAATAACGTTAATAAACGTCGTCTGGTATGTGAGGCGAATGACGATTTTACTTGTGGAGAAAAATACCTGGCAACAAGAACAGCCATATCAAGATTGCTAATTGTGTATAAGAAAATGCTCCAGGAATTACGCCCAGGAAGACCTAAGCAATAGGAATACTCATGTGACTATAGGATATAACAAATTTATTGTTAATTATGTAAGACCACTACTGTATTTTAATATTATGTACAATATTAGTAAACATTTTATATTTACCACCTAAGTTTTAGTTAAATAAATATGCTGAATTTAGACAAATTATTTTGTTATTATTATTTAACTTTCCTGTCAATATAATAAACCACAGGAAATATAAATTGAGGTTTCTGAACATGAATTACTTCAGGAACAGTCTTATGTAAATTACTAGAGTGAGTACACGGATCCTTGATAAATTTATTGTAATATTTTTATTTAAAAAAAGTATATACGAATATATTCCCTCACCTACACCTATATGTAAACCTTTTACACCAGCCTTTAGACCAAACTTGAAGTAATTTTGGGACATAAAATTTAACAGCAATTCGCATATACACATCACATCAGTAACAGGTTATACATTACCATATCATCTAGCTGTTCAGAAAGTTCGAAACACAACGCCGGTATAAAATATATTATTTGATAAAATATATATTTGAAAGTGGAATATCTCACATCTCGGTAACTCCATCAATCATTTCCATGTTGGCTTCAGTGCGAGAGAAAGTGATACAAATAAAACACTGATACAGTCCCCAAAAGAAAGGATCGTAAGCATGCCCAAACTAGTGACACTTGTGGTATTCATTATGAACTGTAAGTGCCGTTTACAAAATACCAATTATTAAATATCTTATAATATTGTATATTTATTTGTTCCGTCATCTCATTTCTATAGGGTTTTAAGCGAAAAGAAACGAGATAGATTACACAGTCACGGAATTAAATTGCATAAGTTACCTTTATAAGTTATTGATAGAAATTGGAACAGGTTTGCCGGTATAAAACCAGGTTTGTTGGTATATGATAAATTCTTATAAATGTATTATAGATATTGCCACTGACTCGACAAAAACACAAAGATTTATACATATAATTAGAAAGACACTAATTATGCAACATAAATTATATGTTATGTGTATTTAATAATGTATAATGTACTGTGTATAATATGAAAGGGATTACATATTTTCAAATGCGTGAGCACAAAACGGCAATCTCTTTACAGTCAATAGAAAAATTGAAGTAAATAATTTATTTTAGGTGTGTAATTGATTACATCCAGTCAAACATCTACAAAAATTAATATAATGCAAATGTCTTTAAAATGAATGACAGAAATAATTTTAAATACAGGCATTATCATTTAAATTAATCTTTAGGCAATAATTTCAGCAGTAAACTAGTAAGGATAAACATTAATACCTTCTAGGAAAAAGGAATATAATACCCAATAAAATGATTATAGTAAGATTAAATCAATCGTTATACTATGTTTACTCAGGTAATCATACCCTTAAAATATGAAAGCACTAATTCCATGGTTAAGAAGTTATTCCCAATGTATAACTACCTACTTGTCAGTCGGTTAGTATATAAAAGGACATATTTGTAAAATTTGTCATTATCTTTACGATTCACTTGAAGATTGATGTCTGTTCATATCAAGATGGGTGGTGAAGTGACCTCTTACAAGGAAGCATTAAATGAATGTTTAGAACACAGCAAGGCAAAATTTACTAAGGACAGCAACATGGCAAACCGTCTGATCTACTTATACATCAAAGAGGCATCGAACATTATTACAACGAAAGGACCTGATGGTGTGCTAAAACACTTTGGGATTTACCTAAAAGTGTTAATAAATAACGGTAATAAACGTCGTCTGGTATGTGAGGCGAATGACGATTTTAATTGTGGAGAAAAATACCTGGCAACAAGAACAGCCATATCAAGATTGCTAATTGTGTATAAGAAAATGCTCCAGGAATTATCATTTAAATTAATCTTTAGGCAATAATTTCAGCAGTAAACTAGTAAGGATAAACATTAATACCTTCTAGGAAAAAGGAGAATAATACCCAATAAAATGATTATAGTAAGATTAAATCAATCGTTATACTATGTTTACTCATACCCTTAAAATATGAAAGCACTAATTCCATCGTTAAGAAGTTAATCCCAATGTATAACTACCTACTTGTCAGTCGGTTAGTATATAAAAGGACATATTTGTAAAATTTGTCATTATCTTTACGATTCACTTGAAGATTGATGTCTGTTCAGATCAAGATGGGTGGTGAAGTGACCTCTTACAAGGAAGCATTAAATGAATGTTTAGAACACAGCAAGGCAGAATTTACTAAGGACAGCAACATGGCAAACCGTCTGATCTACTTATACATCAAAGAGGCATCGAACATTATTACAACGATAGGACCTGATGGTGTGCTAAAACACTTTGGGATTTACCTAAAAGTGTTAATAAATAACGGTAATAAACGTCGTCTGGTATGTGAGGCGAATGACGATTTTACTTGTGGAGAAAAATACCTGGCAACAAGAACAGCCATATCAAGATTGCTAATTGTGTATAAGAAAATGCTCCAGGAATTACGCCCAGGAAGACCTAAGCAATAGGAATACTCATGTGACTATAGGATATAACAAATTTATTGTTAATTATGTAAGACCACTACTGTATTTTAATATTATGTACAATATTAGTAAACATTTTATATTTACCACCTAAGTTTTAGTTAAATAAATATGCTGAATTTAGACAAATTATTTTGTTATTATTATTTAACTTTCCTGTCAATATAATAAACCACAGGAAATATAAATTGAGGTTTCTGAACATGAATTACTTCAGGAACAGTCTTATGTAAATTACTAGAGTGAGTACACGGATCCTTGATAAATTTATTGTAATATTTTTTATTTAAAAAAAGTATATACGAATATATTCCCTCACCTACACCTATATGTAAACCTTTTACACCAGCCTTTAGAGCAAACTTGAAGTAATTTTGGGACATAAAATTTAACAGCAATTCGCATATACAGATCACATCAGTAACAGGTTATACATTACCATATCATCTAGCTGTTCAGAAAGTTCGAAACACAACGCCGGTATAAAATATATTATTTGAAAGTGGAATATCTCACATCTCGGTAACTCCATCAATCATTTCCATGTTGGCTTCAGTGCGAGAGAAAGTGATACAAATAAAACACTGATACAGTCCCCAAAAGAAAGGATCGTAAGCATGCCCAAACTAGTGACACTTGTGGTATTCATTATGAACTGTAAGTGCCGTTTACAAAATACCAATTATTAAATATCTTATAATATTGTATATTTATTTGTTCCGTCATCTCATTTCTATAGGGTTTTAAGCGAAAAGAAACGAGATAGATTACACAGTCACGGAATTAAATTGCATAAGTTACCTTTATAAGTTATTGATAGAAATTGGAACAGGTTTGCCGGTATAAAACCAGGTTTGTTGGTATATGATAAATTCTTATATATGTATTATAGATATTGACACTGACTCGATAAAATCACAAAGATTTATACATATAATTAGAAAGACACTAATTATGCAACATAAATTATATGTTATGTGTGTTTAATAATGTACTGTGTATAATATGAAAGGGATAACATATTATCAAATGCGTGAGCACAAAACGGCAATCTCTTTACAGTCAATAGAAAAATTGAAGTAAATAATTTATTTTAGGTGTGTAATTGATTACATCCAGTCAAACATCTACAAAAATTAATATAATGCAAATGTCTTTAAAATGAATGACAGAAATAATTTTAAATACAGGCATTATCATTTAAATTAATCTTTAGGCAATAATTTCAGCAGTAAACTAGTAAGGATAAACATTAATACCTTCTAGGAAAAAGGAGAATAATACCCAATAAAATGATTATAGTTAGGTAAGATTAAATCAATCGTTATACTATGTTTACTCAGGTAATCATACACTTAAAATATGAAAGCACTAATTCCATCTTTAAGAAGTTAATCCCAATGTATAACTACCTACTTGTCAGTCGGTTAGTATATAAAAGGACATATTTGTAAAATTTGTCATTATCTTTACGATTCATTTGAAGATTGATGTCTGTTCAGATCAAGATGGGTGGTGAAGTGACCTCTTACAAGGAAGCATTAAATGAATGTTTAGAACACAGCAAGGCAGAATTTACTAAGGACAGCAACATGGCAAACCGTCTGATCTACTTATACATCAAAGAGGCATCGAACATTATTACAACGAAAGGACCTGATGGTGTGCTAAAACACTTTGGGATTTACCTAAAAGTGTTAATAAATAACGGTAATAAACGTCGTCTGGTATGTGAGGCGAATGACGATTTTAATTGTGGAGAAAAATACCTGGCAACAAGAACAGCCATATCAAGATTGCTAATTGTGTATAAGAAAATGCTCCAGGAATTACGCCCAGGAAGACCTAAGCAATAGGAATACTCATGTGACTATAGGATATAACAAATTTATTGTAAATTATGTAAGACCACTACTGTATTTTAATATTATGTAAAATATTAGTAAACATTTTATATTTACCACCTAAGTTTTAGTTAAATAAATATGCTGAATTTAGACAAATTATTTCGTTATTATTATTTAACTTTCCTGTCAATATAATAAACCACAGGAAATATAAATTGAGGTTTCTGAACATGAATTACTTCAGGAACAGTCTTATGTAAATTACTAGAGTGAGTACACGGATCCTTGATAAATTTATTGTAATATTTTTTATTTAATAAAAGTATATACGAATATATTCCCTCACCTACACCTATATGTAAACCTTTTACACCAGCCTTTAGAGCAAACTTGAAGTAATTTTGGGAGATAAAATTTAACAGCAATTCACATATACACATCACATCAGTAACAGGTTATACATTACCATATCATCTAGCTGTTCAGAAAGTTCGAAACACAACGCCGGTATAAAATATATTATTTGAAAGTGGAATATCTCACATCTCGGTAACTCCATCAATCATTTCAATGTTGGCTTCAGTGCGAGAGAAAGTGATACAAATAAAACACTGATACAGTCCCCAAAAGAAAGGATCGTAAGCATGCCCAAACTAGTGACACTTGTGGTATTCATTATGAACTGTAAGTGCCGTTTACAAAATACCAATTATTAAATATCTTATAATATTGTATATTTATTTGTTCCGTCATCTCATTTCTATAGGGTTTTAAGCGAAAAGAAACGAGATAGATTACACAGTCACGGAATTAAATTGCATAAGTTACCTTTATAAGTTATTGATAGAAATTGGAACAGGTTTGCCGGTATAAAACCAGGTTTGTTGGTATATGATAAATTCTTATAAATGTATTATAGATATTGCCACTGACTCGACAAAAACACAAAGATTTATACATATAATTAGAAAGACACTAATTATGCAACATAAATTATATGTTATGTGTGTTTAATAATGTACTGTGTATAATATGAAAGGGATTACATATTTTCAAATGCGTGAGCACAAAACGGCAATCTCTTTAGAGTCAATAGAAAAATTGAAGTAAATAATTTATTTTAGGTGTGTAATTGATTACATCCAGTCAAACATCTACAAAAATTAATATAATGCAAATGTCTTTAAAATGAATGACAGAAATAATTTTAAATACAGGCATTATCATTTAAATTAATCTTTAGGCAATAATTTCAGCAGTAAACTAGTAAGGATAAACATTAATACCTTCTAGGAAAAAGGAGAATAATACCCAATAAAATGATTATAGTAAGATTAAATCAATCGTTATACTATGTTTACTCAGGTAATCATACCCTTTAAATATGAAAGCACTAATTCCATCGTTAAGAAGTTAATCCCCAATATGTAACTACCTACTTGTCAGTCGGTTAGTATATAAAAGGACATATTTGTAAAATTTGTCATTATCTTTACGATTCACTTGAAGATTGATGTCTGTTCAGATCAAGATGGGTGGTGAAGTGACCTCTTACAAGGAAGCATTAAATGAATGTTTAGAACACAGCAAGGCAGAATTTACTAAGGACAGCAACATGGCAAACCGTCTGATCTACTTATACATCAAAGAGGCATCGAACATTATTACAACGAAAGGACCTGATGGTGTGCTAAAACACTTTGGGATTTACCTAAAAGTGTTAATAAATAACGGTAATAAACGTCGTCTGGTATGTGAGGCGAATGACGATTTTAATTGTGGAGAAAAATACCTGGCAACAAGAACAGCCATATCAAGATTGCTAATTGTGTATAAGAAAATGCTCCAGGAATTACGCCCAGGAAGACCTAAGCAATAGGAATACTCATGTGACTATAGGATATAACAAATTTATTGTTAATTATGTAAGACCACTACTGTATTTTAATATTATGTACAATATTAGTAAACATTTTATATTTACCACCTAAGTTTTAGTTAAATAAATATGCTGAATTTAGACAAATTATTTTGTTATTATTATTTAACTTTCCTGTCAATATAATAAACCACAGGAAATATAAATTGAGGTTTCTGAATATGAATTACTTCAGGAACAGTCTTATGTAAATTACTAGAGTGAGTACACGGATCCTTGATAAATTTATTGTAATATTTTTAAATTAAAAAAAGTATATACGAATATATTCCCTCACCTACACCTATATGTAAACCTTTTACACCAGCCTTTAGAGCAAACTTGAAGTAAGTTTGGGACCTAAAATTTAACAGCAATTCGCATATACACATCACATCAGTAACAGGTTATACATTACCATATCATCTAGCTGTTCAGAAAGTTCGAAACACAACGCCGGTATAAAATATATTATTTGAAAGTGGAATATCTCACATCTCGGTAACTCCATCAATCATTTTCATGTTGGCTTCAGTGCGAGAGAAAGTGATACAAATAAAACACTGATACAGTCCCCAAAAGAAAGGATCGTAAGCATGCCCAAACTATGACACTTGTGGTATTCATTATGAACTGTAAGTGCCGTTTACAAAATACCAATTATTAAATATCTTATAATATTGTATATTTATTTGTTCCGTCATCTCATTTCTATAGGGTTTTAAGCGAAAAGAAACGAGATAGATTACACAGTCACGGAATTAAATTGCATAAGTTACCTTTATAAGTTATTGATAGAAATTGGAACAGGTTTGCCGGTATAAAACCAGGTTTGTTGGTATATGATAAATTCTTATAAATGTATTATAGATATTGCCACTGACTCGACAAAAACACAAAGATTTATACATATAATTAGAAAGACACTAATTATGCAACATAAATTATATGTTATGTGTGTTTAATAATGTACTGTGTATAATATGAAAGGGATAACATATTTTCAAATGCGTGAGCACAAAACGGCAATCTCTTTACAGTCAATAGAAAAATTGAAGTAAATAATTTATTTTAGGTGTGTAATTGATTACATCCAGTCAAACATCTACAAAAATTAATATAATGCAAATGTCTTTAAAATGAATGACAGAAATAATTTTAAATACAGGCATTATCATTTAAATTAATCTTTATGCAATAATTTCAGCAGTAAACTAGTAAGGATAAACATTAATACCTTCTAGGAAAAAGGAGAATAATACCCAATAAAATGATTATAGTTAGGTAAGATTAAATCAATCGTTATACTATGTTTACTCACGTAATCATACACTTAAAATATGAAAGCACTAATTCCATCTTTAAGAAGTTAATCCCAATGTATAACTACCTACTTGTCAGTCGGTTAGTATATAAAAGGACATATTTGTAAAATTTGTCATTATCTTTACGATTCACTTAAAGATTGATGTCTGTTCAGATCAAGATGGGTAGTGAAGTGACCTCTTACAAGGAAGCATTAAATGAATGTTTAGAACACAGCAAGGCAGAATTTACTAAGGACAGCAACATGGCAAACCGTCTGATCTACTTATACATCAAAGAGGCATCGAACATTATTACAACAAAAGGACCTGATGGTGTGCTAAAACACTTTGGGATTTACCTAAAAGTGTTAATAAATAACGGTAATAAACGTCGTCTGGTATGTGAGGCGAATGACGATTTTAATTGTGGAGAAAAATACCTGGCAACAAGAACAGCCATATCAAGATTGCTAATTGTGTATAAGAAAATGCTCCAGGAATTACGCCCAGGAAGACCTAAGCAATAGGAATACTCATGTGACTATAGGATATAACATATTTATTGTAAATTATGTAAGACCACTACTGTATTTTAATATTATGTAAAATATTAGTAAACATTTTATATTTACCACCTAAGTTTTAGTTAAATAAATATGCTGAATTTAGACAAATTATTTCGTTATTATTATTTAACTTTCCTGTCAATATAATAAACCACAGGAAATATAAATTGAGGTTTCTGAACATGAATTACTTCAGGAACAGTCTTATGTAAATTACTAGAGTGAGTACACGGATCCTTGATAAATTAATTGTAATATTTTTATTTAAAAAAGTATATACGAATATATTCCCTCACCTACACCTATATGTAGACCTTTTACACCAGCCTTTAGAGCAAACTTGAAGTAATTTTGGGAGATAAAATTTAACAGCAATTCACATATACACATCACATCAGTAACAGGTTATACATTACCATATCATCTAGCTGTTCAGAAAGTTCGAAACACAACGCCGGTATAAAATATATTATTTGAAAGTGGAATATCTCACATCTCGGTAACTCCATCAATCATTTCAATGTTGGCTTCAGTGCGAGAGAAAGTGATACAAATAAAACACTGATACAGTCCCCAAAAGAAAGGATCGTAAGCATGCCCAAACTAGTGACACTTGTGGTATTCATTATGAACTGTAAGTGCCGTTTACAAAATACCAATTATTAAATATCTTATAATATTGTAATTTTATTTGTTCCGTCATCTCATTTCTATAGGGTTTTAAGCGAAAAGAAACGAGATAGATTACACAGTCACGGAATTAAATTGCATAAGTTACCTTTATAAGTTATTGATAGAAATTGGAACAGGTTTGCCGGTATAAAACCAGGTTTGTTGGTATATGATAAATTCTTATAAATGTATTATAGATATTGACACTGACTCGACAAAATCACAAAGATTTATACATATAATTAGAAAGACACTAATTATGCAACATAAATTATATGTTATGTGTGTTTAATAATGTACTGTGTATAATATGAAAGGGATAACATATTTTCAAATGCGTGAGCACAAAACGGCAATCTCTTTACAGTCAATAGAAAAATTGAAGTAAATAATTTATTTTAGGTGTGTAATTGATTACATCCAGTCAAACATCTACAAAAATTAATATAATGCAAATGTCTTTAAAATGAATGACAGAAATAATTTTAAATACATGCATTATCATTTAAATTAATCTTTAGGCAATAATTTCAGCAGTAAACTAGTAAGGATAAACATTAATACCTTCTAGGAAAAAGGAGAATAATACCCAATAAAATGATTATAGTTAGGTAAGATTAAATCAATCGTTATACTATGTTTACTCAGGTAATCATACACTTAAAATATGAAAGCACTAATTCCATCTTTAAGAAGTTAATCCCAATGTATAACTACCTACTTGTCAGTCGGTTAGTATATAAAAGGACATATTTGTAAAATTTGTCATTATCTTTACGATTCACTTGAAGATTGATGTCTGTTCAGATCAAGATGGGTGGTGAAGTGACCTCTTACAAGGAAGCATTAAATGAATGTTTAGAACACAGCAAGGCAGAATTTACTAAGGACAGCAACATGGCAAACCGTCTGATCTACTTATACATCAAAGAGGCATCGAATATTATTACAACGAAAGGACCTGATGGTGTGCTAAAACACTTTGGGATTTACCTAAAAGTGTTAATAAATAACGGTAATAAACGTCGTCTGGTATGTGAGGCGAATAACGATTTTAATTGTGGAGAAAAATACCTGGCAACAAGAACAGCCATATCAAGATTGCTAATTGTGTATAAGAAAATGCTCCAGGAATTACGCCCAGGAAGACCTAAGCAATAGAAATACTCATGTGACTATAGGATATAACAAATTTATTGTAAATTATGTAAGACCACTACTGTATTTTAATATTATGTAAAATATTAGTAAACATTTTATATTTACCACCTAAGTTTTAGTTAAATAAATATGCTGAATTTAGACAAATTATTTCGTTATTATTATTTAACTTTCCTGTCAATATAATAAACCACAGGAAATATAAATTGAGGTTTCTGAATATGAATTACTTCAGGAACAGCCTTATGTAAATTACTAGAGTGAGTACACGGATCCTTGATAAATTTATTGTAATATTTTTTATTTAATAAAAGTATATACGAATATATTCCCTCACCTACACCTATATGTAAACCTTTTACACCAGCCTTTAGAGCAAACTTGAAGTAATTTTGGGACATAAAATTTAACAGCAATTCACATATACACATCACATCAGTAACAGGTTATACATTACCATATCATCTAGCTGTTCAGAAAGTTCGAAACACAACGCCGGTATAAAATATATTATTTGAAAGTGGAATATCTCACATCTCGGTAACTCCATCAATCATTTCAATGTTGGCTTCAGTGCGAGAGAAAGTGATACAAATAAAACACTGATACAGTCCCCAAAAGAAAGGATCGTAAGCATGCCCAAACTAGTGACACTTGTGGTATTCATTATGAACTGTAAGTGCCGTTTACAAAATACCAATTATTAAATATCTTATAATATTGTATATTTATTTGTTCCGTCATCTCATTTCTATAGGGTTTTAAGCGAAAAGAAACGAGATAGATTACACAGTCACGGAATTAAATTGCTTAAGTTACCTTTATAAGTTATTGATAGAAATTGGAACAGGTTTGCCGGTATAAAACCAGGTTTGTTGGTATATGATAAATTCTTATAAATGTATTATAGATATTGCCACTGACTCGACAAAAACACAAAGATTTATACATATAATTAGAAAGACACTAATTATGCAACATAAATTATATGTTATATGTGTTTAATAATGTACTGTGTATAATATGAAAGGGATTACATATTTTCAAATGCGTGAGCACAAAACGGCAATCTCTTTACAGTCAATAGAAAAATTGAAGTAAATAATTTATTTTAGGTGTGTAATTGATTACATCCAGTCAAACATCTACAAAAATTAATATAATGCAAATGTCTTTAAAATGAATAACAGAAATAATTTTAAATACAGGCATTATCATTTAAATTAATCTTTAGGCAATAATTTCAGCAGTAAACTAGTAAGGATAAACATTAATACCTTCTAGGAAAAAGGAATATAATACCCAATAAAATGATTATAGTAAGATTAAATCAATCGTTATACTATGTTTACTCAGGTAATCATACCCTTAAAATATGAAAGCACTAATTCCATCGTTAAGAAGTTAATCCCAATGTATAACTACCTACTTGTCAGTCGGTTAGTATATAAAAGGACATATTTGTAAAATTTGTCATTATCTTTACGATTCACTTGAAGATTGATGTCTGTTCATATCAAGATGGGTGGTGAAGTGACCTCTTACAAGGAAGCATTAAATGAATGTTTAGAACACAGCAAGGCAAAATTTACTAAGGACAGCAACATGGCAAACCGTCTGATCTACTTATACATCAAAGAGGCATCGAACATTATTACAACGAAAGGACCTGATGGTGTGCTAAAACACTTTGGGATTTACCTAAAAGTGTTAATAAATAACGGTAATAAACGTCGTCTGGTATGTGAGGCGAATGACGATTTTAATTGTGGAGAAAAATACCTGGCAACAAGAACAGCCATATCAAGATTGCTAATTGTGTATAAGAAAATGCTCCAGGAATTACGCCCAGGAAGACCTAAGCAATAGGAATACTCATGTGACTATAGGATATAACAAATTTATTGTAAATTATGTAAGACCACTACTGTATTTTAATATTATGTAAAATATTAGTAAACATTTTATATTTACCACCTAAGTTTTAGTTAAATAAATATGCTGAATTTAGACAAATTATTTCGTTATTATTATTTAACTTTCCTGTCAATATAATAAACCACAGGAAATATAAATTGAGGTTTCTGAATATGAATTACTTCAGGAACAGCCTTATGTAAATTACTAGAGTGAGTACACGGATCCTTGATAAATTTATTGTAATATTTTTTATTTAATAAAAGTATATACGAATATATTCCCTCACCTACACCTATATGTAAACCTTTTACACCAGCCTTTAGAGCAAACTTGAAGTAATTTTGGGACATAAAATTTAACAGCAATTCACATATACACATCACATCAGTAACAGGTTATACATTACCATATCATCTAGCTGTTCAGAAAGTTTGAAACACAACGCCGGTATAAAATATATTATTTGAAAGTGGAATATCTCACATCTCGGTAACTCCATCAATCATTTCAATGTTGGCTTCAGTGCGAGAGAAAGTGATACAAATAAAACACTGATACAGTCCCCAAAAGAAAGGATCGTAAGCATGCCCAAACTAGTGACACTTGTGGTATTCATTATGAACTGTAAGTGCCGTTTACAAAATACCAATTATTAAATATCTTATAATATTGTATATTTATTTGTTCCGTCATCTCATTTCTATAGGGTTTTAAGCGAAAAGAAACGAGATAGATTACACAGTCACGGAATTAAATTGCTTAAGTTACCTTTATAAGTTATTGATAGAAATTGGAACAGGTTTGCCGGTATAAAACCAGGTTTGTTGGTATATGATAAATTCTTATAAATGTATTATAGATATTGCCACTGACTCGACAAAAACACAAAGATTTATACATATAATTAGAAAGACACTAATTATGCAACATAAATTATATGTTATATGTGTTTAATAATGTACTGTGTATAATATGAAAGGGATTACATATTTTCAAATGCGTGAGCACAAAACGGCAATCTCTTTACAGTCAATAGAAAAATTGAAGTAAATAATTTATTTTAGGTGTGTAATTGATTACATCCAGTCAAACATCTACAAAAATTAATATAATGCAAATGTCTTTAAAATGAATAACAGAAATAATTTTATATACAGGCATTATCATTTAAATTAATCTTTAGGCAATAATTTCAGCAGTAAACTAGTAAGGATAAACATTAATACCTTCTAGGAAAAAGGAATATAATACCCAATAAAATGATTATAGTAAGATTAAATCAATCGTTATACTATGTTTACTCAGGTAATCATACCCTTAAAATATGAAAGCACTAATTCCATCGTTAAGAAGTTAATCCCAATGTATAACTACCTACTTGTCAGTCGGTTAGTATATAAAAGGACATATTTGTAAAATTTGTCATTATCTTTACGATTCACTTGAAGATTGATGTCTGTTCATATCAAGATGGGTGGTGAAGTGACCTCTTACAAGGAAGCATTAAATGAATGTTTAGAACACAGCAAGGCAAAATTTACTAAGGACAGCAACATGGCAAACCGTCTGATCTACTTATACATCAAAGAGGCATCGAACATTATTACAACGAAAGGACCTGATGGTGTGCTAAAACACTTTGGGATTTACCTAAAAGTGTTAATAAATAACGGTAATAAACGTCGTCTGGTATGTGAGGCGAATGACGATTTTAATTGTGGAGAAAAATACCTGGCAACAAGAACAGCCATATCAAGATTGCTAATTGTGTATAAGAAAATGCTCCAGGAATTACGCCCAGGAAGACCTAAGCAATAGGAATACTCATGTGACTATAGGATATAACAAATGTATTGTTAATTATGTAAGACCACTACCGTATTTTAATATTATGTACAATATTAGTAAACATTTTGTATTTACCACCTAAGTTTTAGTTAAATAAATATGCTGAATTTAGACAAATTATTTTGTTATTATTATTTAACTTTCCTGTCAATATAATAAACCACAGGAAATATAAATTGAGGTTTCTGAATATGAATTACTTCAGGAACAGTCTTATGTAAATTACTAGAGTGAGTACACGGATCCTTGATAAATTTATTGTAATATTTTTTATTTAAAAAAGTATATACGAATATATTCCCTCACCTACACCTATATGTAAACCTTTTCCACCAGCCTTTAGAGCAAACTTGAAGTAATTTTGGGACATAAAATTTAACAGCAATTCGCCTATACACATCACATCAGTAACAGGTTATACATTACCATATCATCTAGCTGTTCAGAAAGTTCGAAACACAACGCCGGTATAAAATATATTATTTGAAAGTGGAATATCTCACATCTCGGTAACTCCATCAATCATTTCCATGTTGGCTTCAGTGCGAGAGAAAGTGATACAAATAAAACACTGATACAGTCCCCAAAAGAAAGGATCGTAAGCATGCCCAAACTATTGACACTTGTGGTATTCATTATGAACTGTAAGTGCCGTTTACAAAATACCAATTATTAAATATCTTATAATATTGTATATTTATTTGTTCCGTCATCTCATTTCTATAGGGTTTTAAGCGAAAAGAAACGAGATAGATTACACAGTCACGGAATTAAATTGCATAAGTTACCTTTATAAGTTATTGATAGAAATTGGAACAGGTTTGCCGGTATAAAACAAGGTTTGTTGGTATATGATAAATTCTTATAAATGTATTATAGATATTGCCACTGACTCGACAAAAACACAAAGATTTATACATATAATTAGAAAGACACTAATTATGCAACATAAATTTTATGTTGTGTGTGTTTAATAATGTACTGTGTATAATATGAAAGGGATAACATATTTTCAAATGCGTGAGCACAAAACGGCAATCTCTTTACAGTCAATAGAAAAATTGAAGTAAATAATTTATTTTAGGTGTGTAATTGATTACATCCAGTCAAACATCTACAAAAATTAATATAATGCAAACGTCTTTAACATGAATGACAGAAATAATTTTAAATACAGGCATTATCATTTAAATTAATCTTTAGGCAATAATTTCAGCAGTAAACTAGTAAGGATAAACATTAATACCTTCTAGGAAAAAGGAATATAATACCCAATAAAATGATTATAGTAAGATTAAATCAATCGTTATACTATGTTTACTCAGGTAATCATACACTTAAAATATGAAAGCACTAATTCCATCTTTAAGAAGTTAATCCCAATGTATAACTACCTACTTGTCAGTCGGTTAGTATATAAAAGGACATATTTGTAAAATTTGTCATTATCTTTACGATTCACTTGAAGATTGATGTCTGTTCAGATCAAGATGGGTGGTGAAATGACCTCTTACAAGGAAGCATTAAATGAATGTTTAGAACACAGCAAGGCAGAATTTACTAAGGACAGCAACATGGCAAACCGTCTGATCTACTTATACATCAAAGAGGCATCGAACATTATTACAACAAAAGGACCTGATGGTGTGCTAAAACACTTTGGGATTTACCTAAAAGTGTTAATAAATAACGGTAATAAACGTCGTCTGGTATGTGAGGCGAATGACGATTTTAATTGTGGAGAAAAATACCTGGCAACAAGAACAGCCATATCTAGATTGCTAATTGTGTATAAGAAAATGCTCCAGGAATTACGCCCAGGAAGACCTAAGCAATAGGAATACTCATGTGACTATAGGATATAACAAATGTATTGTTAATTATGTAAGACCACTACTGTATTTTAATATTATGTACAATATTAGTAAACATTTTATATTTACCACCTAAGTTTTAGTTAAATAAATATGCTGAATTTAGACAAATTATTTTGTTATTATTATTTAACTTTCCTGTCAATATAATAAACCACAGGAAATATAAATTGAGGTTTTTGAATATGAATTACTTCAGGAACAGTCTTATGTAAATTACTAGAGTGAGTACACGGATCCTTGATAAATTTATTGTAATATTTTTTATTTAAAAAAAGTATATACGAATATATTCCCTCACCTACACCTATATGTAAACCTTTTCCACCAGCCTTTAGAGCAAACTTGAAGTAATTTTGGGACATAAAATTTAACAGCAATTCGCATATACACATCACATCAGTAACAGGTTATACATTACCATATCATCTAGCTGTTCAGAAAGTTCGAAACACAACGCCGGTATAAAATATATTATTTGAAAGTGGAATATCTCACATTTCGGTAACTCCATCAATCATTTCCATGTTGGCTTCAGTGCGAGAGAAAGTGATACAAATAAAACACTGATACAGTCCCCAAAAGAAAGGATCGTAAGCATGCCCAAACTAGTGACACTTGTGGTATTCATTATGAACTGTAAGTGCCGTTTACAAAATACCAATTATTAAATATCTTATAATATTGTATATTTATTTGTTCCTTCATCTCATTTCTATAGGGTTTTAAGCGAAAAGAAACGAGATAGATTACACAGTCACGGAATTAAATTGCATAAGTTACCTTTATAAGTTATTGATAGAAATTGGAACAGGTTTGCCGGTATAAAACCAGGTTTGTTGGTATATGATAAATTCTTATAAATGTATTATAGATATTGCCACTGACTCGAAAAAAACACAAAGATTTATACATATAATTAGAAAGACACTAATTATGCAACATAAATTATATGTTATGTGTGTTTAATAATGTACTGTGTATAATATGAAAGGGATTACATATTTTCAAATGCCTGAGCACAAAACGGCAATCTCTTTACAGTCAATAGAAAAATTGAAGTAAATAATTTATTTTAGGTGTGTAATTGATTACATCCAGTCAAACATCTACAAAAATTAATATAATGCAAATGTCTTTAAAATGCATGACAGAAATAATTTTAAATACAAGCATTATCATTTCAATTAATCTTTAGGCAATAATTTCAGCAGTAAACTAGTAAGGATAAACATTAATACCTTCTAGGAAAAAGGAGAATAATACCCAATAAAATGATTATAGTAAGATTAAATCAATCGTTATACTATGTTTACTCAGGTAATCATACCCTTAAAATATGAAAGCACTAATTCCATCGTTAAGAAGTTAATCCCAATGTATAACTACCTACTTGTCAGTCGGTTAGTATATAAAAGGACATATTTGTAAAATTTGTCATTATCTTTACGATTCACTTGAAGATTGATGTCTGTTCAGATCAAGATGGGTGGTGAAGTGACCTCTTACAAGGAAGCATTAAATGAATGTTTAGAACACAGCAAGGCAGAATTTACTAAGGACAGCAACATGGCAAACCGTCTGATCTACTTATACATCAAAGAGGCATCGAACATTATTACAACGAAAGGACCTGATGGTGTGCTAAAACACTTTGGGATTTACCTAAAAGTGTTAATAAATAACGGTAATAAACGTCGTCTGGTATGTGAGGCGAATGACGATTTTACTTGTGGAGAAAAATACCTGGCAACAAGAACAGCCAAATCAAGATTGCTAATTGTGTATAAGAAAATGCTCCAGGAATTACGCCCAGGAAGACATAAGCAAAAGGAATACTCTTGTGACTATAGGATATAAGAACTTTATTGTTAATTATGTAAGACCACTACTGTATTTTAATATTATGTACAATATTAGTAAACATTTTATATTTACCACCTAAGTTTTAGTTAAATAAATATGCTGAATTTAGACAAATTATTTTGTTATTATTATTTAACTTTCCTGTCAATATAATAAACCACAGGAAATATAAATTGAGGTTTCTGAACATGAATTACTTCAGGAACAGTCTTATGTAAATTACTAGAGTGAGTACAGGGATCCTTGATAAATTTATTGTAATATTTTTTATTTAAAAAAAGTATATACGAATATATTCCCTCACCTACACCTATATGTAAACCTTTTACACCAGCCTTTAGAGCAAACTTGAAGTAATTTTGGGAGATAAAATTTAACAGCAATTCGCATATACACATCACATCAGTAACAGGTTATACATTACCATATCATCTAGCTGTTCAGAAAGTTCGAAACACAACGCCGGTATAAAATATATTATTTGAAAGTGGAATATCTCACATCTCGGTAACTCCATCAATCATTTCCATGTTGGCTTCAGTGCGAGAGAAAGTGATACAAATAAAACACTGATACAGTCCCCAAAAGAAAGGATCGTAAGCATGCCCAAACTAGTGACACTTTTGGTATTCATTATGAACTGTAAGTGCCGTTTACAAAATACCAATTATTAAATATCTTATAATATTGTATATTTATTTGTTCCTTCATCTCATTTCTATAGGGTTTTAAGCGAAAAGAAACGAGATAGATTACACAGTCACGGAATTAAATTGCATAAGTTACCTTTATAAGTTATTGATAGAAATTGGAACAGGTTTGTCGGTATAAAACCAGGTTTGTTGGTATATGATAAATTCTTATAAATGTATTATAGATATTGCCACTGACTCGAAAAAAACACAAAGATTTATACATATAATTAGAAAGACACTAATTATGCAACATAAATTATATGTTATGTGTGTTTAATAATGTACTGTGTATAATATGAAAGGGATTACATATTTTCAAATGCCTGAGCACAAAACGGCAATCTCTTTACAGTCAATAGAAAAATTGAAGTAAATAATTTATTTTAGGTGTGTAATTGATTACATCCAGTCAAACATCTACAAAAATTAATATAATGCAAATGTCTTTAAAATGCATGACAGAAATAATTTTAAATACAAGCATTATCATTTCAATTAATCTTTAGGCAATAATTTCAGCAGTAAACTAGTAAGGATAAACATTAATACCTTCTAGGAAAAAGGAGAATAATACCCAATAAAATGATTATAGTAAGATTAAATCAATCGT
Organism: Octodonta nipae; assembly: GCA_034190945.1. Classification (NCBI taxonomy): domain Eukaryota; kingdom Metazoa; phylum Arthropoda; class Insecta; order Coleoptera; family Chrysomelidae; genus Octodonta; species Octodonta nipae. The sequence goes on from CM067220.1 coordinate 42,700,137, forward strand.
TATACTATGTTTACTCAGGTAATCATACCCTTAAAATATGAAAGCACTAATTCCATCGTTAAGAAGTTAATCCCAATGTATAACTACCTACTTGTCAGTCGGTTAGTATATAAAAGGACATATTTGTAAAATTTGTCATTATCTTTACGATTCACTTGAAGATTGATGTCTGTTCAGATCAAGATGGGTGGTGAAGTGACCTCTTACAAGGAAGCATTAAATGAATGTTTAGAACACAGCAAGGCAGAATTTACTAAGGACAGCAACATGGCAAACCGTCTGATCTACTTATACATCAAAGAGGCATCGAACATTATTACAACGAAAGGACCTGATGGTGTGCTAAAACACTTTGGGATTTACCTAAAAGTGTTAATAAATAACGGTAATAAACGTCGTCTGGTATGTGAGGCGAATGACGATTTTACTTGTGGAGAAAAATACCTGGCAACAAGAACAGCCAAATCAAGATTGCTAATTGTGTATAAGAAAATGCTCCAGGAATTACGCCCAGGAAGACATAAGCAAAAGGAATACTCTTGTGACTATAGGATATAAGAACTTTATTGTTAATTATGTAAGACCACTACTGTATTTTAATATTATGTACAATATTAGTAAACATTTTATATTTACCACCTAAGTTTTAGTTAAATAAATATGCTGAATTTAGACAAATTATTTTGTTATTATTATTTAACTTTCCTGTCAATATAATAAACCACAGGAAATATAAATTGAGGTTTCTGAACATGAATTACTTCAGGAACAGTCTTATGTAAATTACTAGAGTGAGTACAGGGATCCTTGATAAATTTATTGTAATATTTTTTATTTAAAAAAAGTATATACGAATATATTCCCTCACCTACACCTATATGTAAACCTTTTACACCAGCCTTTAGAGCAAACTTGAAGTAATTTTGGGAGATAAAATTTAACAGCAATTCGCATATACACATCACATCAGTAACAGATTATACATTACCATATCATCTAGCTGTTCAGAAAGTTCGAAACACAACGCCGGTATAAAATATATTATTTGAAAGTGGAATATCTCACATCTCGGTAACTCCATCAATCATTTCCATGTTGGCTTCAGTGCGAGAGAAAGTGATACAAATATAACAATGATACAGTCCCCAAAAAAAAGGATCGTAAGCATGCCCAAACTAGTGACACTTGTGGTATTCATTATGAACTGTAAGTGCCGTTTACAAAATACCAATTATTAAATATCTTATAATATTGTATATTTATTTGTTCCGCCATCTCATTTCTATAGGGTTTTAAGCGAAAAGAAACGAGATAGATTACACAGTCACGGAATTAAATTGCATAAGTTACCTTTATAAGTTATTGATAGAAATTGGAACAGGTTTGTCGGTATAAAACCAGGTTTGTTGGTATATGATAAATTCTTATAAATGTATTATAGATATTGCCACTGACTCGACAAAAACACAAAGATTTATACATATAATTAGAAAGACACTAATTATGCAACATAAATTATATGTTATGTGTGTTTAATAATGTACTCTGTATAATATGAAAGGGATAACATATTTTCAAATGCGTGAGCACAAAACGGCAATCTCTTTACAGTCAATAGAAAAATTGAAGTAAGTAATTTATTTTAGGTGTGTAATTGATTACATCCAGTCAAACATCTACAAAAATTAATATAATGCAAATGTCTTTAAAATGAATGACAGAAATAATTTTAAATACAGGCATTATCATTTAAATTAATCTTTAGGCAATAATTTCAGCAGTAAACTAGTAAGGATAAACATTAATACTTTCTAGGAAAAAGGAGAATAATACCCAATAAAATGATTATAGTTAGGTAAGATTAAATCAATCGTTATACTATGTTTACTCATGTAATCATACCCTTAAAATATGAAAGCACTAATTCCATCTTTAAGAAGTTAATCCCAATGTATAACTACCTACTTGTCAGTCGGTTAGTATATAAAAGGACATATTTGTAAAATTTGTCATTATCTTTACGATTCACTTGAAGATTGATGTCTGTTCAGACCAAGATGGGTGGTGAAGTGACCTCTTACAAGGAAGCATTAAATGAATGTTTAGAACACAGCAAGGCAGAATTTACTAAGGACAGCAACATGGCAAACCGTCTGATCTACTTATACATCAAAGAGGCATCGAACATTATTACAACGAAAGGACCTGATGGTGTGCTAAAACACTTTGGGATTTACCTAAAAGTGTTAATAAATAACGGTAATAAACGTCGTCTGGTATGTGAGGCGAATGACGATTTTAATTGTGGAGAAAAATACCTGGCAACAAGAACAGCCATATCAAGATTGCTAATTGTGTATAAGAAAATGCTCCAGGAATTACGCCCAGGAAGACCTAAGCAATAGGAATACTCATGTGACCATAGGATATAACAAATTTATTGTTAATTATGTAAGACCACTACTGTATTTTAATATTATGTACAATATTAGTAAACATTTTATATTTACCACCTAAGTTTTAGTTAAATAAATTTGCTGAATTTAGACAAATTATTTTGAGGTTATTATTATTTAACTTTCCTGTCAATATAATAAACCACAAGAAATATAAATTGAGGTTTCTGAATATGAATTACTTCAGGAACAGTCTTATGTAAATTATTAGAGTGAGTACACGGATCCTTGATAAATTTATTGTAATATTTTTGATTTAAAAAAAGTATATACGAATATATTACCTCACCTACACCTATATGTAAACCTTTTACACCAGCCTTTAGAGCAAACTTGAAGTAATTTTGGGACATAAAATTTAACAGCAATTCGCATTAACACATCACATCAGTAACAGGTTATACAATACCATATCATCTAACTGTTCAGAAAGTTCGAAACACAACGCCGGTATAAAATATATTATTTGAAAGTGGAATATCTCACATCTCGGTAACTCCATCAATCATTTTCATGTTGGCTTCAGTGTGAGAGAAAGTGACACAAATAAAACAATGACACAGTCCCCAAAAGAAAGGATCGTAGGCATGCCCAAACTAGTGACACTTGTGGTATCCATTATGAACTGTAAGTGCCGTTTACAAAATACCAATTATTAAATATCTTATAATATTGTATATTTATTTGTTCCTTCATCTCATTTCTATAGGGTTTTAAGCGAAAAGAAACGAGATAGATTACTCAGTCACGGAATTAAATTGCATAAGTTACCTTTATAGGTTATTGATAGAAATTGGAACAGGTTTGCCGGTATAAGACCAGGTTTGTTGGTATATGATAAATTCTTATAAATGTATTATAGATATTGCCACTAACTCGACAAAAACGCAAAGATTTATACATATTATTAGAAAGACACTTATTATGCAAAATAAATTATATGTTATGTGTGTTTAATAATTTACGGTAGTAGAATAGATATGAGAGTTTTGGACCACTTATGCAAAAAGGCAGATATATCAGTATTTGAGCCCCCGTAGGCCGCCGGCACTGGTTGTGTGGGTTGTTGGGTATGTAAGATGTCTATTGAGTAGTTGTGTGAGTTTCATAAATTTGGTGGCAGTGTTAAGGGAGGAAAATGCGAAAACTTTAATTTTCTTTGAATAAAATTTAATAGTGTGTGAAATTTCCATCCGTCCGCCACTGGTAATGCGAAATAATTAAAATAGCTTAGTGGCTTGAGTCGCGTTTCGCGATTTTTACGAGTACAGACTTGTTTTTCCAAAGATCAAAGTGCTGGGTATGGGGTCAACAAACTGCGATCATTTTGAAGGTCAACTAGTCGGATTCCGGCCAGCCATTTGATTTTTGCAATTTCAGGTGGATTGTTGAAATTAGAGGGAACAAATAAACGTGAGATTATTAGAAAGAATATGTTTTATTAAAATTATAAAAAATATCATACAATTTTTTTAAATGTAATCGAGCAACTACATTAAGAGGAATTATAATTTCATAATTATTGCTTTTATTTTTTTCAATAAATAAGTGGTTTTCCCTATCCTCTGCCCATATGGTGGTCCGTAAATTGTTGTCGTAATCTTCGGAAACCAGTACGTTGTTGTCATCTCTGTACTCACTGATAAAATTTAGAAATTTTTCAAACCCAGCTGGCGTAAAAGTCACAGATGATGTTTCTTCTTTTGGAAATGGATTCGGTTGATTAGACTCATCTTGAAGAAGGGCTTCATGATTATTTGAACGCAGGACTACTTTCTCAGCGGTAAATACTATTTGCAGAAAATTTGCAAATTTGTAGTGAGCTACTAAGTAGTTGGGTGTAATTCTCTTGGTAGTTTTTCGGTTGGTAAAATTAAAGCGATGGTTGTTGGACATAACGTCACTGTAAGGCATCTTACTCACTTCAAGAGATACTGCGGGAAACGTGTTTGCTTTCAAATGTACGTTTTTCACTACCACTACAGCGAATGCGGTTGACTCTCCCACCAGAGATAAATTAAATAAGAATAAAAAAAAATTGCCAGAAATGTTAGCCGAGAGATGGGATCGAACCGAGGACCTGTAATGGGGAATATACTTACCTTTGTAATTAACTCAGCGCTCTTTCTACTCGGCCATTTCTGGGTGAATACAAAACAGGGTGTAAAGGAATAAGTGTTGCATTATAAAATTGTTAACTGAAGAATAAAGACGTATACGTCATTTTCAATAATGATATTAGTGAAAGCTGGTATTACTACTGGTTTTGTGATATTGACTTTTATATCACAAATCATGCTATACACAAATATACCACAGGAAGTGGAAAATGTGGCGGTATGCTTTTCTAGGAATTGCTCAAATAGATTTGCAAAATTTCCTAAAGATGGCACCCCATTACGCTACAATCTTAAAATTTTCTTTTACAATGGCACTGTGGAGGATTTTGATGGATTAACAGCAAATTATGATTGCCAGCAGGAAGCCGAAGCAACAGCAACGACTAGTAGACAACAGCTACCAAATTCGCTTCAGAGAGAACTTAATAACTTATTAATATTATTATGTTTTGCTGTTATATCTTTGATATTATTGTTGGTAAAACTTATGTTGAAATGTACAAGATCTATACACTCGTTAATAAAATAATTTTGAGAAATAAAAATGCATGTTATACTTCATTCATTTATTGAGGTAAAATGTTATTGATTAACCAATCATAAATATCATTACAATTTTTTATAGCACATTTGTATTCTGCGTATTCTTCATTAGAATCTTCATAATGATAGCCACAGACTATGTGATATTTACTTGTCTCACGGTCCTTCTTAGTCACATCTCTCAACTTTATGGCGTTGATGGTATGCTCCAAATTTATGAACTTTACATGATTGAGCCCAAGCTCATTTTTACACTTTTTAACTAGGAAGTCATATTTTTGGTGACCTCTAACGTAGACATGAGAACATCTGGAGAGAAAAAAATTCAAAATCATATTCAACTGGCTTACATCCCAGATTCCACCATTGTAGCTGAGTCGATGAAGAAAATTCTCACAATATCTGACGGTTCGTCGATCTTCCTTGCACAGCAATTCAAATGGCCGAGGAGGCTTAAACAGGTAATGTATGACACCCGTTGCATGTGTTTTGATAGCCAATTCTTTGGGAACAAATTCCCCGTTAAGAATGAAGCCTTGAATTCCAAATATTGCGATTTCCATGGTGAACTGAAGTTGTGATGTGAAGATATGCTCTTTTATGATAGGTTACGAACAATTTCGCTGAGTGGGAGAAACTCCATCAAACAATCGTGGATGATTATACAGAAGGCACGTGTTTTGTCAGGAAAACCTTTTTGAGATTCAATATCCAGGCGTACATCCACAGTGGAGGATTTCATGCTGTCTTCACGTCGAGAACAATCGATTACGAAGAGAGTGTGATTCTTGAAGGTGAGATAGTCTAGGAGCGGGTGTCTTTTGTCAGCAAAACTGGGATAAAAGTCCGTGTAGCGTTTGTAGGCTTCTCCGTATTCGTTCCTGGGGAACTCCAAAAGCCATCTCTCGTTCGGCCAAAATTCTCCATTAAGAGTTAGACGAATATTAGATATGTGGATATGATCAAATTCCGTGGGATCAGCCGCTATGTTGCTGTGCTTATTGGTCTGGAAGGCAACGATGACGTATCGAGGACTCTCTACAGCAGCACAAGTTTTCACAGCCCAAATTACTCGTGTGGCGCCTGTCTTCAGAGCAGGCAACTCATGAAGTTCCCATTTACGAAAGGGAATAATAATGCCGGTATCCTGCTTAACGGCTTGCAGCAGTTCAAGTTTCATATCATCGTTGGGGAATATATGCTGGACTTTGAGTTCAATGCTGTCAATCGTCACGCTTGCTTTTGTAGATTTATCAGTAATAATAAGACAATCATCATCATTTCTTGCTCGCACTAAACGTATTGTTTGCTTTCCACAGGTTACTCGCTGGTAGTCGTTGAAGAGGGAAAACAAATGCTTGAGCGGGATGTACATTCGGAAAGATCTGTCTGCTGCATTCACAATTGGTTTACCGGGAAAATTCCAGCCAGCAATAGCTAATTCTCTTGAACTGGTAGGATCATAGCACAGATAACCTCGTATGGCACTGACGCGACCAGGATCGCGAACCGATTCCATTTCTTTACCACACTGTTCGTAAACCATATTATCGAAGAAAAATGGTCCTGCATTAGGGGATAGGGAAACTTCACCTGCACCTGCCGTTACATTAATTTGACCCTTAACGGCGATATACGAGTCCGCCATGGATAACCAGGAATCGGCTTGGTTCACAGTAATCTCCACTATGTCGTTGTTCCCAAATGACTTTACATAGGGATAGTAGGTTCTGACTTCCATTCTGCGAATGCTGTCATCGAAACTGGGCTTTCGGAAGATATCGAATGCTTGAGTTGACATGATAGCCTAGCGATTCTAGATATAGTTTATTGGAGAACGTAAGTGATCTCTTCAAAGGTTTCGTTGATACTGACTTTGGCTGTGGTATGTTTGTACTTTTATGAGGATGCTCAGTCTCAGTCTCACAATGATTTCCTCCCCTCGGAAATTGACGAGTTCAGATTCCTGATTAAGAATTCTCAAAGTTATGTTGTGTATTTCTCTTCGGTTGATAGGTAGGTAGATAAGATGTTGAGGTGTTTCGTCAATAGCGAAACCAGGATCAACTCCAATGGCAAACTCGTATATGGTATGTGACGGTCTGTCGTTGTAGAATGCTCCCGATGTGATGTTACTATCGAGATGGATTGTTCGCACTTTTATAATATTCACTGGTAAATCAGAGCTGTGCACTTAAAGAGGTGTGAGCAGTCTCTTGGAAAAACCCAGTATGGCACCGATGCTGTTTTCCTTTTGAAAGTCTATTGCGTATTTACTGCTGTATATTTCACATTTAAGTGTATTATTGTTGGGTTTCAATGAGAAAATCTCATCCACATCCTTCGAATGCTGCACACCCAAGACTTTTCTAATGTGCGCTTCAATATCACCAATTTCGTAGTTGCCTTCAGGTAATTCGATGGTGGTTGGTTTCTTTTTCGAGTCGATTAAATGCACTTTGCTACCCTTCTCAATGTTCGGGATGCTGTTGTAGGAGTGGAAACTCAGCAAGCCTAGACCGTAATTGTAGTCAGGATGTAGTTGAATAGGTGGTTGAAAATCAATGGACAGTATTGAACTGCGTCCTTTCAGCGTTAATATCAAAGACATGACTGAAGATTTCCCTCAATGTTAGGTGTTATTATAGAGAAATTGCAGACACAAATGACCGCAATTAGATTGATTATAATTTTGGTAGGAGTCGTTGTTGTAGAGTATCGATACATTACTTCCTAAATACTCAGCCAATTCACGAGGTGGTTTCAAATTACCAAAACTATCGAAATATTGCGCAACGTTTCCATTTTTAATGTAAGCTACCCAGTGTGTGCCTTTGTTGTGACTAGAATCCAAGTTGATGATTGCCGACTCGGTTCTTGATGGTTGTTTGTTTTTAGGTAAGGCATCACGCATAAATACACCTTTAAAATTTGGTATTTTCAATTTTTTGGCGTATTCAACAAGCTCACTGGTGTAAAGTGCTCGACTGGGTAGCTTTATCGGGAGTTTTTTTGTTGTTTCTTCAAATAGAGACCGACGCCTCCTTTGCGGGACTTTTTCAAGTAGAGCCCGGACCCTTTCTTTCCAATCTCCTCCATTGCTTGATTGTGTCGTCTGTCCTCTTCGAGTTTCTTTTTAGCATTTTTTGCGTCTATTAGTGTTTTACCCAAAGTTGCAGCTCCTCCAGTAAGGGTTCCAAGAGCTGAGAGTCCTGCAAATAGCGGGAGTAATGGGAGAATTCCACCGACTTTTGACACGATAGGTATCACACGAGGAACTCGAATTTTCTTACGACCGCCAGCTTTCTTAATTGCCATCCTAGCCGCTCTCAAAGCCATCAGCGATGACTGTCGTAGACTTTGTCCTGCAGGAGAGTTAGCGATAGCTTTATTCGTAGGTAGCATGACATGCTTTCGAAATGGTAAAAGGGTTTTGCCTGTTGAAGATTTTCGCTTACGGGAAGATTTTTTCACACCTCTACTCCTCTTTCGCTTTTGAGATTTCATGCCAAGACCGAGTTTCTGTTTGGTTTTCATAGTCGTTGTTATGAGCCAAGCAGCTGCTTTTTCACCGAGTGAAGCGTCCTTAGATTTGAATCTCTCCCAAGCCCTATTCTCCAACTCAAAATCTGCCTTATGACGGTCTGCCAGAGAAGTGCTTTTACTGTAAGCAATATCGTGATCCCGACAAGCTGCGTCGGTTTTGTTTATACCTCGCTGTCCTAGAGCTAAGCGTTTTTCGAGTTTCGTACCCGGTCCACAAAATTGATAGCCAGGAAGGTGAATTTCAAAGGGTAACTTGTTGATTAGAGTGTTCACTACACTTCCACTACCTTCAGCGGTTAACATAATACTGACTGACTGACGTTCAGAAAGTAAATGTTATATTTAAACGTCCACCCAAAACACATGTACATCAGTTTATTTTGAGATGCACATAAAGCAGCAAGATATTCAATTGCCTATAGAAAATCTAGATTTTGTGGCGGAAGGGGGTGACAATGATAGTGTGCCATCGAAAATAGGAAACTATGGCCAAATTCCGTCCGGGCGGCGTTCTGCGGCCCCAGCGGCTGCGGGAAAACCAATACGCTGCTCTCGCTTTTGTTCAACGAAAACGGATTGCGATTTAAAAATGTCTACGTGTACTCGAAATCTTTGTACCAACCAAAATACCAACTACTACAAGAAGTTCTCAAGAGCGTTAAATGTGTGTCATATTTCCCTTTCAGCGAAAACAAAAATGTAATTGATCCATCAGACGCCTGTGAGTATTCAGTGTTTATTTTTGATGATGTGGCTGGTGATAAACAGAAAAAGATTCAGAATTTCTTTTCCATGGGACGACACCGACACATCGATTCAATTTATTTGTTGCAGACGTATAGTAAAATGCCCAAGCAACTAATACGAGACAATTGTGATTGTGCTATTCAAACAAAATGAAATCAATTTAAAGCACGCCTATGATGAACACGTATCTCCGGATATGTCATTCGAACAGTTTAAAGACTTGTGTTCAAAGTGTTGGCAGGATCGCTACGGGTTCGTGGTTATTATTACAGACTTCAATTTAAACGAAGGGCGATATCGACAAGGTTTCGATAAATATATAAGACTACAAAGCGAAAAATAATCAGTCAGTCAACAAAAATGTCTTCAGTGAGCAGCAACAGCATTGCAGAAGCTTTTCGCAAGAAAAAATGAAACAACTATCACGGTCCATTCGCAAGAAGTACCTCAGTCTGTAACTGGGTAAATCGGAAAACGATGAGACCCTCAATAAGCTCTTTGAACCGGTAGTCGGACCTTTGAAACAAATAGTTTCGACTACATCCAAAGTTCTCAACAAGATACCACCAGCGTCAACAAAATCACCTCCGGTGTTGCCATCTATAAATCGAGAAACAATTGTGAAAAAAGAAAAACTAGAGCCGTTAACACCAAAATCCAGTCTATTCCTCGAGGAAGAACCAGTCGCAGAGACTAGTTTTTATACCGATGCTGAAGCCGAGGAAACGGAAGAAGAGAATGATGATCCGACTAATTACTCTGACAAAACCTTTGAGTCCTATATGGAGCAGTATCCAGCAATGGTGCAAAAGTATGTAACCGAATATTTCCACAAGAGTGATAAAATTGACAACATTTATGGACCCTCATACAATTCGAAAACCTCCAAGTGGTATCTCGGTAACAAAGAAATCAACTTTGATATGAGGACAGGACGTCTTACTGTTGGAGACGCTGTGTTTCGAGGATCACCTGGTCTTTACCAACTGATATTCTACAAGGACCCCGCATACACTCCAGATGACAAAATCGTGTACCAAAAAGTTTTGGAGCGGGCATTAGTACACCGGAATGTAAAAGGACATTTGAAACCCTCAGGAATATCCAAATACAAGGATGTCATTAAACCTATGTTTATAAAACCAATTAAACCAAGCAGCAGCAGCGAAGGAAGAGGTATGAAGTTGAAATACAATACAAAGCCTATGGAATACGTCTACTGGGACGATCCCAATGAATTGGTAGATCGTTTAAGGTTACTTGTTGCATCGAAAGAGGCCGGCAACACATCCCACGACAACGAAATTGTAGCGATAATAAATGAGCTCAAAGAAGCCAATATTATACGCGACAAATAACCAAAGCAGTCATTAGTAAAATGTCTCTCGGTAAATTTGGTCGAAGTGCTGTTCAACAACAGCAACCGAGTGATTATGAGCGCGCAAAAATACCTTTTTCCTTCACAGCCGATGGAAATATCGATGTAGAGAAAGTGATAATTTCAAATGTTGGAGATCCCAAAGCGGATATGGATGCCGCCAATAAACTCTATGTCGATGACAGAGTACGCGACAAGTTGTCTCAAATTAAAAAGGACTTTCAAGTGGCATTCAATGATTTCAGCGATAAGGTTTACAGCAGTATGCGAAAACTTGAGAAAAACCAACATACTATTGATAGCAGCTTAAGGGTTAATCAACAGACCTTTCTGGAATTTCAGTCGAATACCAACGTCCAGCTTAACCAGCTTACGAAATTGCCACAGCAAATTGAAGAGAATCTAAAACAGACTATAAGTGATGAAATTTCGCAATTGAAAAACGATATTGATGAAGTGAAGGCCATCAAAGAGAAAATGCTAAAAGTTGTACCCGAACTATATGTGGATATGCAAAAATTACACGATGAAATGAGTGATAAAGTTAATAAGATGACCTTAGAGATGAAAAAATTATCAGATGGCATCAAGAGCGAACTGCGATCTCACAAAAACGAAGTCTCTTCGCAAATCAACATTCAACTAAAGATGATTAATCCAAAAATTGTAGCCATTCAACAGCAACAGCAGCAGCAGCAACAGCAATCTGCTCTAAAGACTAAATAAAAAGGCATCAGCCATGTTAAATTATAGTAGTCATCATGAATTATTCCAAGGAAAAAGTTCAAGTTGTAAAGGAGCTGCATCGACCGGTGAGAAAAAAATTTCCACGACGTCACACCGTCATTAAGGGTTTCGATGATTTATGACTGTCTGATTTAGGACAATTAGATCTTTATGCGGGAACTAATAGAAATTTTAAGTATATCTTAGTGGTAATTGATTGTTTTTCCAAGTACGTTTGGACGAGGCCGCTGAAATCAAAATCAGGAGAGGAGGTGACAAAGGCTTTCGAGAGTATCCTCACTGCTAATGGAGGGCGCCGCTCGAAAAACTTGCAAACAGACCATGGAAAATAATACTACAATAGCCACTTTACGAAACTAATGCAAAAATATTCGATTAACCACTATAGTACATTTAGTGGGATGAAAGCAGCCATATGTGAGCGCGTGATAAGGACGCTAAAGGAGAAATTATTCAAGTATTTCAGTTTAAATGGCAGTTACAAGTGGATTGACATTTTACCTGATATCGTTCAGTCTTACAACAATCAAAAACATCAGACGACGAAAATGCGCCCTAGCGACGTAACTGCTGCTAATGCTAAGGACATTAAAGTATTCAATAAATTGAAAATCACCGGACCTAGGAAACTCAAGGTGGGTGATGTGGTGCGAATAAGTAAAGTGAAACACGTCTTTGAAAAAGGACATACCAGGAATTGGACTACAGAGCTATTCAAGGTACGTCAATATCAGCTAACGAATCCCATTACCTACCTGTTGGAAGATATGAGTGGCAGACCAATTCAAGAGGGATTTTATGAGGAAGAATTGCAAAAAACCGCAAACCCTGACGTTTATCTCGTGGAAAAAGTGTTGCAGAAAAAAGGCAATAAAGTCAAAGTTCGATGGTTGGGTTTTGATAAAAGTCACCACAGCTGGATTGATTACAGCAACATGCTATAACTTGTAAAACAGGAGTAGGAGGGAAGACAACGACGGAGACGTTATAAAACCTTTTGAGTTTCCCATTACCTTCAGTAAGAGCAGTTCAATTTGGTGAGCAGCAGTATGAGTGATACTAGTTTTGAAGAAATTGACTACAACGCCGACCTAGATAGAATCTTAAACATGTACGAAGAAGCAGTTAAAACAGAAGCGTTTTACCTGTTACACACCAAATTTCCTCTCATCAATTCTGAGTTGGAAATCCAATGTGCATTAAGTCCAGCTCGAACGTTTGCACCAGTAGTTATTCTGCAAAAAAAATAATATGAAAATTGTCTTGAACAGCTTCGAATGGACGGATGTTTTGTGCGTTCTGAAGTTGATGAATCAGAATTATTTAGAAAACCCAAATATTAGCAGTCACGAGGTTGCAGCACCAATTTCCTGTGGAGAATTTCTACATATAACCCAAACAAGATCTGAGGATGACGAGAAACTAATCTTGTTGATGCAAAATATTATTGCGTTATATTTCTCTCATAGTGATGTAGTGGAACTTTTTAGAATTGAACATATAATTTCTAGTCGAGTAGAAGCATATTTAGAAATGAACTTTTGTAAATATTATTTCAAAGTTTTAAATGAAGTTTGTTCATGGAAACATTTAATTTGTTCGCAACCAGTTGAACGACTACTATCATCTTTTTGTTTTGATAATATATCTCAACTGAGTATTGCTTTAAGAGAGTATCTTTATTATTACAGAGAAAAAATTGTAGCCGACATTGTAGCGAGAAAACCTCAATGAAATGTATAAAATCATCCCGTTTTTTAATTTTCCCTCAGTTGATATATTACAATCATGGAGTGTAGAGATTGGTATCAAGTATACGAACACAGATTACGTACCTTTGAAAACTGGCCATCAGAATTCCCAGTTTCCAGACTAGCAAGGGCTGGCTTTATTTATTTCGGTCAAAATGATGTAGTAAGATGTGCATTTTGTGGGACTGAAGGATTCAACTGGCAAATGACAGACGATCCTGTAGCTGACCATTTAGATTGGAATCCAAATTGTTCCTTCTTCGATACAGATAGCGTATACTTAATAAATAGAAAAAAACCTGTTGTTCATAAAGATAAAATAAGTGTTGCCAGCAGATTTTCTACGTTTGGCAATTGGCATATAGTTCTAAAGCAGAGACCTAATGATTTAGCAAAACTTGGATTCTTTTATAGTGGTTCAGTAGATAGAATCATATGTTATTGTTGTGGCATACAGATTTCAAACTTGCTGCCAAACGATGACGTTACTGAACGGCACTTGATGATATCCAACAACTGCTTAATGATTCAAAAAATAATAAAAGATTCAAAAGCCACTAACTTATCTTGCAAAATTTGTTTAACTAATGAAATATCTGTTGTACTTCTTCCATGTAGACATTTAGCCTGCTGCTCAAGTTGTTTTATAGATATTGATAAATGTTGTATCTGCAGATGTGAGACAGTTGGGTATTTAAAGGTCTTTATTTCTTAAAATAAAAAACTGTTTTCAGAATATTTTTTTTATTTAACTTATCACTGAATACCGTATACAATATACCACCACCACAACCAGCACCGAATTTTAAACGAACTTACTACTCTATATATATTTTTTAATAAAATACAATACCTAATTACTAAAACTATATAATTATACACTAGAGTAAACAACAACAACAACACCAAATAAAATTAATTATATATTTTACAGAAGAAAAATTAATTACTAGTTATACAATACAACAATACATACACAACAACAACAAAAAATCAATAATGTTTTGTTTTTTTGCTGCAGAAAAATACCTTTCCATATCATGCAAAAGGTACTCATCTGCATTACATATCTTAAACAGCGGCATCCAACAAGAACTACACCAATGTTTTTTGTATTGATACACAATGTATAGATCTCTACTACAGTATTTAAATGTATCAAAGTGCGACCTAAACTTATAAAATCTTACTCTCTGTTGGAAAACACTTTTCAGTGTCTCCCCACATGAGTTGCATAACCGAAAGTCACCAAATTCAATAGCAAAAATTGTAAAATATTGGAATGATGCCTGATATCTATCATATGAGCAGAATTTTTCAAGATCGTAGGCGAAATTCAAGAAAATAAGCCCCTGATGTAGTGATAAATTTGTTTCATATTCAAACCCATCTAAAATGGCATCAGTGTCTAGATGGGTATTTGAAGAAAGCTGAACAAGGTCCATATTTGTGTTTCGGAAAACTGTGCATCACATCATCGATTACTGACCAGGGGAGAGGTGCCCAGACAACGAAATTGGCTAAGTTTGAAATACTGTGACAGATCGTCTTGATGCAATGCTCTTTAAGAGTGTTTGGCGTCGCCATTGTGTAGAATAAAAAAATTTGCTACTGAGAATGGTGACTTTTCTTTTTAAATTGAGATCTGGAATTCGTGTTGTTGTCGTTGTTGCCGTTGTTTTTGTTGTTGTTGCGTGTCTGTAAAAGAAAAAAAATTACAAGATCTAATCTAATTTGTAATGTTACTGCTTTTCACATCATCATCAGCATCAACTACTATTTAGTTTCAGTCGGAGGGGTTGAAAGTTTCTGACACAATATCAGGCATATCTAACAGTTCTTGATACCAATATCATGGAACTTCTGGTTCATGCTTATGTATCGTGAACAAAGGCATCCAACATGAGCCACACCAGTTTCCTCGATATCCGTATAAAATGAAGAGTTGATATGACCGATATCTGTATGTTCTCACGTAGTCTCGATACGTATGAAATTGTTTCCTTGTTTCGAAACAAATTTTAAGTTTCTCGCAACATTCGTTGCACAAGGGCAAATTATCAAATTTCATACGGTCTCGAGACTCAGCGACAATTCTATTGATTTTAAAAGCTGCAGAATACTTTTTATATCTGGCGTGAGATTCTAACCCCCCATAAAATAGCAGACTGATTGTCTTGTCGAGTGACAATTTTTGGTCTGCTTCATCATCAAAGCCATCTACGAGAGTCTTGTGATCTACCTGCATGTTTGAATATATTTCATCAAACTGTCGGTATTTGATGATAGGAAATTCTTCCACCATATCATCAAATACGGACCAAGGAAGCGGTGTCGAGGTGATGAAATCCGCAAGATTTGAAACACTGCGACAGATCGCTTCAATTGCAAGTTGTTTCAGTGTGGTCGATGATCCAGGTGGAATGTTGTAGATGACTTGTAGTAGTGTTGCTGATGATGATGATGATGATGATGTGAAAAGACATTTTTTTTTGCGGTTTCTGTTGTGGTATCTGCAAAAGAGAAAGAAAAAGAATTCAAATTAGAATTGCCTGATCTTGTAATGGCCCCAGGGCAAAGTATCATAACTGTGGGGAATAAGAAAGCGTTTGTCGTCAAAGAGATTAAGCGCAATTTTCGTTTGCTCAATGCTATATACATCGTGATGTTTCGATTGTATAGTGCATTGAGTTTGATGTAGTACGAAAGATTTATTTGAATGGTCTGTAAATTGCTGCAGACATTCCAAGTAATCTTCATACTTTATTTTGCGCTTCACCACACTCTTCTTTACCCCCTTGGCTTTCTTAATGTTGCTTCCTCCTTGAATCTTAAATGTGTATTGCTTCGAACGCAATCCAATAAAAAATAACATAATTTTACCTTTCACCTCATCCTTCATTAGACCTGGTATTTTACTATTAACTAAGGGAATATTCCAGCGATTATCTGAAGGATAATCGCTCGTGTCAAAACGTTGAATATCCCCCTTTGTTACCTCTTCATAGAGGTCCTCACACTGTATCTCATAGACCAGGCTATCAGTGTCCGAATACAAAAGTTTGCACCGCTCCACCGGAAACTTTTTGAGCATGTAATCATTTTGGGTGGACGTTTAAATATAAAATTTACTTTCTGAACGTCAGTCAGTCAGTATTATGTTAACCGCTGAAGGTAGTGGAAGTGTAGTGAACACTCTAATCAACAAGTTACCCTTTGAAATTCACCTTCCTGGCTATCAATTTTGTGGACCGGGTACGAAACTCGAAAAACGCTTAGCTCTAGGACAGCGAGGTATAAACAAAACCGACGCAGCTTGTCGGGATCACGATATTGCTTACAGTAAAAGCACTTCTCTGGCAGACCGTCATAAGGCAGATTTTGAGTTGGAGAATAGGGCTTGGGAGAGATTCAAATCTAAGGACGCTTCACTCGGTGAAAAAGCAGCTGCTTGGCTCATAACAACGACTATGAAAACCAAACAGAAACTCGGTCTTGGCATGAAATCTCAAAAGCGAAAGAGGAGTAGAGGTGTGAAAAAATCTTCCCGTAAGCGAAAATCTTCAACAGGCTAAACCCTTTTACCATTTCGAAAGCATGTCATGCTACCTACGAATAAAGCTATCGCTAACTCTCCTGCAGGACAAAGTCTACGACAGTCATCGCTGATGGCTTTGAGAGCGGCTAGGATGGCAATTAAGAAAGCTGGCGGTTGTAAGAAAATTCGAGTTCCTCGTGTGATACCTTTCGAGTCAAAAGTCGGTGGAATTCTCCCATTACTCCCGCTATTTGCAGGACTCTCAGCTCTTGGAACCCTTACTGGAGGAGCTGCAACTTTGGGTAAAACACTAATAGACGCAAAAAATGCTAAAAAGAAACTCGAAGAGGACAGACGACACAATCAAGCTATGGAGGAGATTGGAAAGAAAGGGTCCGGGCTCTACTTGAAAAAGTCCCGCAAAGGAGGCTTCGGTCTCTATTTGAAGAAACAACAAAAAAACTCCCGATAAAGCTACCCAGTCGAGCACTTTACACCAGTGAGCTTGTTGAATACGCCAAAAAATTGAAAATACCAAATTTTAAAGGTGTATTTATGCGTGATGCCTTACCTAAAAACAAACAACCATCAAGAACCGAGTCGGCAATCATCAACTTGGATTCTAGTCACAACAAAGGCACACACTGGGTAGCTTACATTAAAAATGGAAACGTTGCGCAATATTTCGATAGTTTTGGTAATTTGAAACCGCCTCGTGAATTGGCTGAGTATTTAGGAAGTAATGTATCGATACTCTACAACAACGACTCCTACCAAAATTATAATCAATCTAATTGCGGTCATTTGTGTCTGCAATTTCTCTATAATAACACCTAACATTGAGGGAAATCTTCAGTCATGTCTTTGATATTAACGCTGAAAGGACGCAGTTCAATACTGTCCATTGATTTTCAACCACCTATTCAACTACATCCTGACTACAATTACGGTCTAGCCTTGCTGAGTTTCCACTCCTACAACAGCATCCCGAACATTGAGAAGGGTAGCAAAGTGCATTTAATCGACTCGAAAAAGAAACCAACCACCATCGAATTACCTGAAGGCAGCTACGAAATTGGTGATATTGAAGCGCACATTAGAAAAGTCTTGGGTGTGCAGCATTCGAAGGATGTGGATGAGATTTTCTCATTGAAACCCAACAATAATACACTTAAATGTGAAATATACAGCAGTAAATACGCAATAGACTTTCAAAAGGAAAACAGCATCGGTGCCATACTGGGTTTTTCCAAGAGACTGCTCACACCTCTTCAAGTGCACAGCTCTGATTTACCAGTGAATATTATAAAAGTGCGAACAATCCATCTCGATAGTAACATCACATCGGGAGCATTCTACAACGACAGACCGTCACATACCATATACGAGTTTGCCATTGGAGTTGATCCTTGTTTCGCTATTGACGAAACACCTCAACATCTTATCTACCTACCTATCAACCGAAGAGAAATACACAACATAACTTTGAGAATTCTTAATCAGGAATCTGAACTCGTCAATTTCCGAGGGGAGGAAATCATTGTGAGACTGGAACTGAAACAGCTATTGCAGCAATAATTGGACGCTTACTCATATTTGAGCATCCTCATAAAAGTACAAACATACCACAGCCAAAGTCAGTATCAACGAAACCTTTGAAGAGATCACTTACGTTCTCCAATAAACTATTTCTGGAATCGCTAGGCTATCATGTCAACTCAAGCATTCGATATCTTCCGAAAGCCCAGTTTCGATGACAGCATTCGCAGAATGGAAGTCAGAACCTACTATCCCTATGTAAAGTCATTTGGGAACAACGACATAGTGGAGATTACTGTGAACCAAGCCGATTCCTGGTTATCCATGGCGGACTCGTATATCGCCGTTAAGGGTCAAATTAATGTAACGGCAGGTGCAGGTGAAGTTTCCCTATCCCCTAATGCAGGACCATTTTTCTTCGATAATATGGTTTACGAACAGTGTGGTAAAGAAATGGAATCGGTTCGCGATCCTGGTCGCGTCAGTGCCATACGAGGTTATCTGTGCTATGATCCTACCAGTTCAAGAGAATTAGCTATTGCTGGCTGGAATTTTCCCGGTAAACCAATTGTGAATGCAGCAGACAGATCTTTCCGAATGTACATCCCGCTCAAGCATTTGTTTTCCCTCTTCAACGACTACCAGCGAGTAACCTGTGGAAAGCAAACAATACGTTTAGTGCGAGCAAGAAATGATGATGATTGTCTTATTATTACTGATAAATCTACAAAAGCAAGCGTGACGATTGACAGCATTGAACTCAAAGTCCAGCATATATTCCCCAACGATGATATGAAACTTGAACTGCTGCAAGCCGTTAAGCAGGATACCGGCATTATTATTCCCTTTCGTAAATGGGAACTTCATGAGTTGCCTGCTCTGAAGACAGGCGCCACACGAGAAATTTGGGCTGTGAAAACTTGTGCTGCTGTAGAGAGTCCTCGATACGTCATCGTTGCCTTCCAGACCAATAAGCACAGCAACATAGCGGCTGATCCCACGGAATTTGGTCATATCCACATATCTAATATTCGTCTAACTCTTAATGGAGAATTTTGGCCGAACGAGAGATGGCCATTGGATTTCCCCAGGAACGAATACGGAGAAGCCTACAAACGCTACACGGACTTTTATCTCAGTTTTGCTGACAAAAGACACCCGCTCCTAGACTATCTCACCTTCAAGAATCACACTCTCTTCGTAATCGATTGTTCCCGACGTGAAGACAGCATGAAATCCTCCACTGTGGATGTACGCCTGGATATTGAATCTCAAACAGGTTTTCCTGACAAAACACGTGCCTTCTGTATAATCATCCACGATTGTTTGATGGAGTTTCTTCCACTCAGCGAAATTGTTCGTAACCTATCATAAAAGAGCATATCTTCACATCACAACTTCAGTTCACCATGGAAATCGCAATCGTTGACATTCAAGGCTTCATTCTTAACGGGGAATTTGTTCCCAAAGAATTGGCTTTCAAGACACATGCAACGGGTGTCATACATTACCTGTTTAAGCCTCCTAGGCCATTTGAATTGCTGTGCAAGGAAGATCGACGAACCGTCAGATATTGTGAGAATTTTCTTCATGGACTCAGCTACAATGGTGGAATCTGGGATGTAAGCCAGTTGAATATGATTTTGAATTTTCTTCTCTCCAGATGTTCTCATGTCTACGTTAGAGGTCACCAAAAATATGACTTCCTAGTTAAAAAGTGTAAAAATGAGCTTGGGCTCAATCATGTAAAGTTCATAAATTTGGAGCTTACCATCAACGCCATAAAGTTGAGAGATGTGACTAAGAAGGACCGTGAGACAAGTAAATATCCCATAGTCTGTGGCTATCATTAGGAAGATTCTAATGAAGAATACGCAGAATACAAATGTGCTATAAAAAATTGTAATGATATTTATGATTGGTTAATCAATAACATTTTACCTCAATAAATGAATGAAGTATAACATGCATTTTTATTTCTCAAAATTATTTTATTAACGAGTGTATAGATCTTGTACATTTCAACATAAGTTTTACCAACAATAATATCAAAGATATAACAGCAAAACATAATAATATTAATAAGTTATTGAGTTCTCTCTGAAGCGAATTTGGTAGCTGTTGTCTACTAGTCGTTGCTGTTGCTTCGGCTTCCTGCTGGCAATCATAATTTGCTGTTAATCCATCAAAATCCTCCACAGTGCCATTGTAAAAGAAAATTTTAAGATTGTAGCGTAATGGGGTGCCATCTTTAGGAAATTTTGCAAAATATGCTGGTAGTAGCCCATCATTTAGCAATGTCCGCCTCATTAGCGAAAAATCAGATCTATTTGAGCAATTCCTAGAAAAGCATACCGCCACATTTTCCACTGCCTGTGGTATATTTGTGTATAGCATGTTTTGTGATATAAAAGTCAATATCACAAAACCAGTAGTAATACTAGCTTTCACTAATATCATTATTGAAAATGACGTATACGTCTTTATTCTTCAGTTAACAATTTTATAATGCAACACTTATTCCTTTACACCCTGTTTTGTATTCACCCAGAAATGGCCGAGTAGAAAGAGCGCTGAGTTAATTACAAAGGTAAGTATATTCCCCATTACAGGTCCTCGATTCGATCCCATCTCTCGGCTAACATTTCTGGCAATTTTTTTTTATTCTTATTTAATTTATCTCTGGTGGGAGAGTCAACCGCATTCGCTGTAGTGGTAGTGAAAAACGTACATTTGAACGCAAACAAGTTTCCCGCAGTATCTCTTGAAGTGAGTAAGATGCCTTACAGTGACGTTATGTCCAACAACCATCGCTTTAATTTTACCAACCGAAAAACTACCAAGAGAATTACACCCAACTACTTAGTAGCTCACTACAAATTTGCAAATTTTCTGCAAATAGTATTTACCGCTGAGAAAGTAGTCCTGCGTTCAAATAATCATGAAGCCCTTCTTCAAGATGAGTCTAATCAACCGAATCCATTTCCAAAAGAAGAAACATCATCTGTGACTTTTACGCCAGCTGGGTTTGAAAAATTTCTAAATTTTATCAGTGAGTACAGAGATGACAACAACGTACTGGTTTCCGAAGATTACGACAACAATTTACGGACCACCATATGGGCAGAGGATGGGGAAAACCACTTATTTATTGAAAAAAATAAAAGCAATAATTATGAAATTATAATTCCTCTTAATGTAGTAGCTCGATTACATTTAAAAAAATTGTATGATATTTTTTATAATTTTAATAAAACATATTCTTTCTAATAATCTCACGTTTATTTGTTCCCTCTAATTTCAACAATCCACCTGAAATTGCAAAAATCAAATGGCTGGCCGGAATCCGACTAGTTGACCTTCAAAATGATCGCAGTTTGTTGACCCCATACCCAGCACTTTGATCTTTGGAAAAACAAGTCTGTACTCGTAAAAATCGCGAAGCGCGACTCAAGCCACTAAGCTATTTTAATTATTTCGCATTACCAGTGGCGGACGGATGGAAATTTCACACACTATTAAATTATATTCAAAGAAAATTAACGTTTTCGCATTTTTCTCCCTTAACACTGCCACCAAATTTATGAAACTCACACAACTACTCAATAGATACCTAACATACCCAACAACCCACACAACCAGTGCCGGCGGCCTACGGGGGCTCAAATACTGATATATCTGCCTTTTTGCATAAGTGGTCCAAAACTCTCATATCTATTCTACTTACGGTGTATAATATGATATATAAATATTTTCAAATGCGTGAGCACAAAACGTCAATCTCTTTACAGTCAATAGAAAAATTGAAGTAAATAATTTATTTTAGGTGTGTAAACGATTACATCCAGTCAAACATCTACAAAAATTAATATAATGCAAATGTCTTTAAAATGAATGACAGAACTAATTTTAAATACAGGCATTATCATTTAAATTAATCTTTAGGCAATAATTTCAGCAGTAAACTAGTAAGGATAAACATTAATACCTTCTAGGAAAAAGGAGAATAATACCCAATAAAATGATTATAGTAAGATTAAATCAATCGTTATACTATGTTTACTCAGGTAATCATACCCTTAAAATATGAAAGCACTAATTCCATCGTTAAGAAGTTAATCCCAATGTATAACTACCTACTTGTCAGTCGGTTAGTATATAAAAGGACATATTTGTAAAATTTGTCATTATTTTTACGATTCACTTGAAGATTGATGTCTGTTCAGATCAAGATGGGTGGTGAAGTGACCTCTTACAAGGAAGCATTAAATGAATGTTTAGAACACAGCAAGGCAGAATTTACTAAGGACCGCAACATGGCAAACCGTCGATCTATTTATACATCAAAGAGGCATCGAACATTATTACAACGAAAGGACCTGATGGTGTGCTAAAACACTTTGGGATTTACCTAAAAGTGTTAATAAATAACGGTGATAAACGTCGTCTGGTATGTGAGGCTAATGACGATTTTACTGGTGGAGAAAATATCTGGCTCCGGGAATTAAGTCCTGGAAGACCTAACCAATAGGAATAGTCATGTGACTATAAGAAATAACAAATGTATTGTTAATTATGTACGATCACTACTGTACTTTAATATTATGTAAAATATTTGTAAAACTTGTATACTTACCACCTATGTTTTAGTTAAAATAAATATGATGAATTTAGACAAATTATTTTAATATTATTATATAACTTTCCTGTCAATATAATAAACCACAAGAAATATAAATTGAGGTTCCTGAGTATATATTTACTTCAGGAACAGTGTTATGTAAATTTTTAGAGCGAGTGCATGGATCCTTGGAGCGTATATAAGAGTATATTCCCTCACCTACCTTTGGAGCAAACTTCAAGTAATTGTGGGACAAAATTTAATAGTACTTTGCTTATACACATCACATCAGTAACAGTTTATACAATACGTATATCTTAGTGACACGATACATTTCCATTTCATCTAACTGTTCAGAAAGTTCAAAATACCACGCCGCATAAGATATATCATTTGGAAGTGGAATAACTCACATCTCGGTTGTTCAATCAATCATTTCAATGTTGGCTTCAGTGCGAGAGAAAATGATACAAATAAAGCAATGATACAGAATGCCAGAACTGGTGACACTTGTGGGACCTGTAATGGAGAATATACTTACCTCTGTAATTAACTCGACGCTCATTCCACTGAGCCATTTCTGGGTGAATACAAAACAGGGTGTAAATGTATAAGAGTTGCATTATAAAATTGTTAGTTGAAGAATAAACACGTATACATCATTTTCAATAATAATATTATTAAAAGCTACTACTACTGGTTTTGTGTTATTGACTTTTATATCACAAAACATTCTATACACAAATATACAAACAGGGGGTGGAAAATGTGGCGGTATGCTTTTCTATGAATTGCTCAAATAGATCTGATTTTTCGCTAATGAAGCGGACATTGCTAAATGATGGGCTACTACCAGCATATTTTGCAGAATTTCCAAAAGATGGCACCCCATTACGCTACAAACTTAAAATTTTCTTTTACAATGGCACTGAAGAAGATTTTGATGGGTTAACAGCAAATTATGATTGTCAGCAGGAAGCCAAAGCCGCAGCAACATGTGGTCGACAACAGCTACCAAGTCCACTTCAGAGGGAACTCAATAACTTATTAATATTATTATGCTTTGCTGTTATATCTTTGATATTATTGTTGGTAAAAGTTATGTTGAAATGTATAAGATCTATACACTCGTTAATAAAATAATTTTTAGAACTTAAAATGCATGTTATACTTCATTCATTTATTGAGGTAAAATCTTATTGATTAACAAATCATAATTATCATTACAATTTTTTATAGCACATTTGTATTCTGCGTATTCTTCATTAGAATCTTCATAATGATAGCCACAGACTATGGGATATTTACTTTTCTCACGGTCCTTCTTAGTCACATCTCTCAACTTTATGGCGTTGATGGTATGCTCCAAATTTATGAACTTTACATGATTGAGCCCAAGCTCATTTTTACACTTTTTAACTAATAAGGCATATTTTTGGTGACCTCTAACGTAGACATGAGAACATCTGGAGAGAAGAAAATTCAAAATCATATTCAACTGGCTTACATCCCAGATTCCACCATTGTAGAAAATTCTCACAATATCTCACGGTTCGTCGATCTTCCTTGCACAGCAATTCAAATGGGTGAGGAGGCTTAAACAGGTAATGTATGACACCCGTTGCATGTGTCTTTATAGCCAATTCTTTGGGAACAAATCCCCGTTAAGAATGAAGCCTTGAATGTCAATGATTGCGATTTCCATGGTGAACTGAAGTTGTAATGTGAAGATATGCTCTTTTATGAGAGGTTTCGAACAATTTCGCTGAGTGGGAGAAACTCCATCAAACAATCGTGAATGATTATACAGAAGGCACGTGTTTTGTCAGGAAAACCTGTTTGAGATTCAATATCCAGGCGTACATCCACAGTAGAGGATTTCATGCTGTCTTCACGTCGGGAACAATCGATTACGAAGAGAGTGCGATTCTTGAAGGTGAGATAGTCTAGGAGCGGGTGTCTTTTGTCGGCAAAACTGGGATAAATGTCCGTGTAGCGTTTGTAGGCTTCTCCGTATTCGTTCCTGGGGAAATCCAACTGTATTCTTTCGTTCTGCCAAAATTCTCCATTAAGAGTTAGACGAATTAGATATGTGGATATGATCAAATTCCGTAGGATCAGCCGTATGTTACTGTGCTTATTGGTCTGGAAGGCAACGATGACGTATCGAGGACTCTCTATAGCAGCACAAGTTTTCACAGCCCAAATTTCTCGTGTGGCGCCTGTCTTCAGAGCAGGCAGCTCATGAAGTTCCCATTTACGAAAGGGAATAATCATGCCGGTATCCTGTTTAACAACTTGCAGCAGTTCAAGTTTCATATCATCGTTGGGGAAAATATGCTGGACTTTGAGTTCAATGCTGTCAATCGTCACGCTTGCTTTTGAAGATTTATCAGTAATAATAAGACAATCTTCAACATTTCTTGCTCGCACTAAACGTATTGTTTGCTTTCTGCAGGACACTCGCTGGTAGTCATTGAAGAGGGAAAACAAATGCTTGAGTGGGATGGGATGGGAAAGATCTCTCTGCTGCATTCACAATTGGTTTACCGGGAAAATTCCAACCAGCAATAGCTAATTCTCTTGAACTGGTAGAATCATAGCACAGATAACCTCGTATGGTATTACGCGACCGGGATCGTGAACCTATTCTATTTCTTTACCGCACTGTTCGTACACCATATTATCGAAGAAAAATGCTCCTGCATTAGGGGATAGGGAAAGTAAACCTGCACCTGCCGTTACATTAATTTGGCCCTTAACGGCTATATACGAGTCCGCCATGTATAACCAGGAATCAGCTTGGTTCACAGTAATCTCCACTATGTCGTTGTTCCCAAATGACTTTACATATGGATATTAGGTTCTGACTTTCATTCTGCGAATGCTGTCATCGAAACTGGGCTTTCGGAAGATATTGAATGCTTGAGTTGACATGATAGCCTAGAGATGGTAGAAATAGTTTATTGGAGAACGAAAGTGATCTCTTCAAAGGTTCCGTTGATACTGACTTTGTGATATGTTTGTACTTTTATGAGGATGCTCAAATATGAGTAAGGGTCCCATTATTGCTGCAATAGCTGTTTCAGTTCCACTCTCACAATGATTTCCTCCCCTCGGAAATTGAAGAGTTCAGATTCCTGATTGAGAATTCTCAAAGTTATGTTGTGTATTTGATCGGTTGATAGGTAGGTAGATAAGATGTTGAGGTGTTTCGTCAATAGCGAAACCAGGATCAACTCCAATGGCAAATTCGTATATCGTATGTGACGGTCTGTCGTTGTAGAATGCTCCCGATGTGATGTTACAATCGAGATGGATTGTTCGCACTTTTATGATATTGACTGGTAAATCAGAGCTGTGCACTTGAAAAGGTGTGAGCAGTCTCTTGGAAAAACCCAGTATGGCACCGATGCTGTTTTCCGGTTGAAAGTCTATTGCGTATTTACTGCTGTATATTTCACACTTGAGTGTATTATTGTTTGGTTTCAATGAGAAAATCTCATCTACATCCTTTGAATGCTGCACACCCAATACTTTTCTAATGTGCGCTTCAATATCACCAATTTCGTAGCTGCCTTCAGGTAATTCGATTGTGGTTGGTTTCTTTTTCGAGTCGATTAAATGAACTTTGCTACCCTTCTCAATGTTCGGGATGCTGTTGTAGGAGTGGAAACTCAGCAAGGCTAGACCGTAATTGTAGTCAGGATGTAGTTGAATAGGTGGTTGAAAATCATTGGACAGTATTGAACTGCGTCCTTTCAGCGTTAATAACAAAGACATGACTGAAGATTTCCCTCAATGTTAGATATTATTTTATTATTATAGAGACACAAATGACCGCAATTAGATTGATTATAATTTTGGTAGGGGTCGTTGTGGTAGAGTATCGATACATTACTTCCTAAATACTCAGCCAATTCACGAGGCGGTTTCAAATTACCAAAACTATCGAAATATTGCGCAACGTTTTCATTTTTAATGTAAGCTACCCAGTATGTGCCTTTGTTGCGACTAGAATCCAAGTTGATGATTGCCGACTCGGTTCTTGATGGTTGTTTGTTTTTAGGTAAGGCATCACGCATACATACACCTTTAAAATTTGGTATTTTCAATTTTTTGGCGTATTCAACAAGCTCACTCTTGTAAAGTGCTCGACTGGGTAGCTTTATCGGGAGTTTTTTTGTTGTTTCTTCAAATAGAGACCGAAGCCTCCTTTGCGGGACTTTTTCAGGTAGAGCCCGGACCCTTTCTTTCCAATCTCCTCCATAGCTTGATTGTGTCGTCTGTCCTCTTCGAGTTTCTTTTTAGCATTTTTTGCATCTATTAGTGTTTTACCCAAAGTTGCAGCTACACCAGTAAGGGTTCCAAGAGCTGAGAGTCCTGCAAATAGCGGAAGTAATGGGAGAATTCCACCGACTTTCGACTCGAAAGGTATAACACGAGGAACTCGAATTTTCTTACGACCGCCAGCTTTCTTAATTGCCATCCTAGCCGCTCTCAAAGTCATCAGCGATGACCGTCGTAGACTTTGTACTGCAGGAGAGTTAGCTATAGCATTATTCGTAGGTAGCATGACATGCTTTCGAAATGGTAAAAGTGCTTTTACTGTAAGCAATATCGTGATCCCGACAAGCTGCGTCATTTTTGTTTATACCTCGCTGTCCTAGAGCTAATCGTTTTTCGAGTTTTCTACGCGGTCCGCAAAATTGATAGCCAGAAAGGTGAATTTCAAAAGGTAACTTGTTGATTAACACTTCCACTACCTTCGGTGGTTAACATAATACTGACTGACCGACGTTCAGAAAGTAAATTTTATATTTAAACGTCCATCAGTTTACTTTGAGATGCACATAAAGCAGCAAGATATTCAATTGCCTATAGAAAATTTAGATTTTGTGGCGGAAGGGGGTGGCAGTGGTAGTGTGCCATGGAAAAATGGGAAACTATGGCCAAATTCCATCCGGGCGGCGTTCTGCGGCTCCAGCGGCTGCGGGAAAACCAATGCGCTGCTCTCGCTTTTGTTCAACGAAAACGGATTGCGATTTAAAAATGTCTACATGTACTCGAAATCTTTGTACCAACCAAAATACCAACTACTTCAAGAAGTTCTGAAGAGCGTTAAAGGTTTGTCGTATTTCCCTTTCAGCGAAAACGAAAATGTAATTGATCCATCAGACGCCTGTGAGTATTCAGCGTTTATTTTTGATGATGTGGCTGGTGATAAACAGAATAAGATTCAGAATTTTTTTCCATGGGACGGCACCGACACATCGATTCAATTTATTTGTTGCAGACGTACAGCAAAATGCCTAAACAACTAATACGAGACAATTGTAATGTGATTGTACTATTGAAACAAGATGAAATCAATTTAAAGCACGCCTATGATGAACACGTATCTCCGGATATGTCATTCGAACAGTTTAAAGACTTGTGTTCAAAGTGTTGGCAGGATCGCTACGAGTTCGTGGTTATTGTTATAGACTTCAATTTAATTTATAACATATAAGACTACAAAACGAAAAATAATCAGTCAGTCACCAAAAATGTCTTCAGTGAGCAGCAACAGCATTGCAGAAGCTTTTCGCAAGAAAAAAATCAAACAACTAGCACGGTCCATTCGCAAGAAGTACCTCAGTATAAAACTGGGTAAATCGGAAAACGATGAGACCCTCAATAAGCTCTTTGAACCGGTGGTCGGACCTTTGAAACAAATAGTTTCGACTACATCAAAAGTTCTAACCAAAATACCGCCATCGTTAACACCAAAATCCAGTCTATTCCTCGAAGAAGAACCAGTCGCAGAGACTAGTTTTTATACCGATTACTCTGACAAAAGTTTTGATTCCTATATGAACCAGTATCCAGCAATGGTGCAAAAGTATGTAACCGAATATTTCCACAAGAGTGATAAAATTGACAACATTTATGGACCCTCATACAATTGGAAAACCTCCAAATGGTATCTCGGTAACAAAGAAATCCACTTTGATATGAGGACAGGACGTCTTACTGTTGGAGACGCTGCATTTCGAGGATCACCTGGTCTTTACCAGCTGATATTCTACAAGGACCCCGCATACACTCCAGATGACAAAATCGTGTACCAAAAAGTTTTGGAGCGGACATTAATACACCGGAATGTAAAAGGACATTTGAAACGCTCAGAAATATCCAAATACAAAGATGTCATTAAACCTACGTTTATAAAACCAATTAAACCAAGCAGCAGCAGCGAAGGAAGAGGTATGAAGTTGAAATATAATACAAAGCCTATGGAATACGTCTACTGCGACGATCTCAATGAATTGGTAGATCGTTTAAGGTTACTTGTTGCATCGAAAGAGGCCGGCAACACATCCCATGACAACGAAATTGTAGCGATAATAAATGAGCTCAAAAAAGCCAATATTATACGTGACAAATAACCAAAGCAGTCATTAGTAAAATGTCTCTTGATAAATTTGGTCGAAGTGCTGTTCAACAACAGCAACCGAGTGATAATGAGCGCCCAAAAATACCCTTTTCCTTCACAGCCGATGGAAATATCGATGTAGAGAAAGTGATAATTTCAAATGTTGGAGATCCCAAAAGTGGATGTGGATGCCGCCAATAAACTCTATGTCGATGACAGAGTACGCGACAAGTTGTCTCAAATTAAAAAGAACTTTCAAGTGGCATTTAATGATTTCAGCGATAAGGTTTACAGCAGTATGCGAAAACTTGAGAAAAATCAACATACTATTAATAGCAGCTTAAGGGTTAATCAACAGACCTTTCTGGAATTTCAGTCGAATACCAACGTCCAGCTTAACCAGCTTACGAAATTGCCACAGCAAATTGAAGAAAATCTAAAACAGACTATAAGTGATGAAATTTCACAATTGAAAAACGATATTGATGAAGTGAAGGCCATCAAAGAGAAAATGCTGAAAGTTGTAACCGAAGTATATGTAGATATGTAAAAATTGCACGATGAAATGAGTGATAAAGTCAAAAACGAAGTCTCTTCGCAAATCAACAATCAACTAAAGATGATTAATCCAAAAATGGTAGCCATTCAACAGCAACAGCAGCAGCAGCAACAGCAATCTGCTCTAAAGACTAAATAAAAAGTCATCATCCATGTTAAATTCTAGTAGTCAGCATGAATTATTCCAAGGAAAAAGTTCAAGTTGTAAAGGAGCTGCATCGACCTGTGAGAAAAAAATTTCCACGACGTCACACTGTCATTAAGGGTTTCGATGATTTATGACTGTCTGATTTAGGACAATTAGATCTTTATGCGGGAACTAATAGAAATTTTAAGTATATCTTAGTGGTAATTGATTGTTTTTCCAAGTACGTTTGGACGAGGCCGCTGAAATCAAAATCAGGAGAGGAGGTGACAAAGGCTTTCGAGAGTATTCTCACTGCTAATGGAGGGCGCCGCCCGAAAAACTTGCAAACAGACCATGGAAAATAATACTACAATAGCCACTTTACGAAACTAATGCAAAAATATTCAATTAACCACTATAGTACATTTAGTGGGATGAAAGCAGCTATATGTGAGCGCGTGATAATTACGCTAAAGGAGAAATTATTCAAATATTTCAGTTTAAATGGCAGTTACAAGTGGATTGACATTTTACCTGATATTGTTCAGTCTTATAACAATCAAAAACATCAGACGACGAAAATGCGCCCTAGCGACGTAACTGTTGCTAATGCTAAAGACATTAAAGTATTCAATAGATTGAAAATCACCGGACATAGGAAACTCAAGGTGGGTGATGTGGGCGAATAAGTAAAGTGAAACACGTCTTTGAAAAAGGACACACCAGGAATTGGACTACAGAGCTATTCAAGGTACGTCAATATCAGCTAACGAATCCCATTACCTACCTGTTGGAAGATATGAGTGGCAGACCAATTCAAGGGGGATTTTATGAGGAAGAATTGCAAAAAAACGCCAACCCTGACGTTTATCTCGTGGAAAAAGTGTGGCAGAAAAAAGGCAATAAAGTCAAAGTTCGATGGTTGGGTTTTGATAAAAGTCACCACAGCTGGATTGCTTCCAGC
This sequence comes from Octodonta nipae, assembly GCA_034190945.1. Classification (NCBI taxonomy): domain Eukaryota; kingdom Metazoa; phylum Arthropoda; class Insecta; order Coleoptera; family Chrysomelidae; genus Octodonta; species Octodonta nipae. The sequence goes on from CM067220.1 coordinate 42,731,190, forward strand.
AACAGGCTATAACTTGTAAAACAGGAGTAGGAGGGAATACAACGACGGAGACGTTATAAAACCTTCTGAGTTTCCCATTACCTTCAGTAAGAGCAGTTCAATTTGGTGAGCAGCAGTATGAGTGATACTAGTTTTGAAGAAATTGACTACAACGCCGACCTAGATAGAATCTTAAACATGTACAAAGAAGCAGTTAAAACAGAAGCGTTTTACCTGTTACACACCAAATTTCCTCTGATCAATTCTGAGTTGGAAATCCAATGTGCATTAAGTCCAGCTCGAACGTTTGCACCAGTAATTATTATACAAAAAAATAATGTGAAAATTGTCTCGAACAGCTTCGAATGGGCGGATGTTTTGTGCGTTCTGAAGTTGATGAATCAGAATTATTTAGAAAACCCAAATATTGCTAGTCACGAGGTTGCAGCACCAATTTCCTGTGGAGAATTTCTACATATAACCCAAACAAGATCTGAGGATGACGAGAAACTAATTTTGTTCATGCAAAATATTATTGCGTTATATTTCTCTCATAGTGATGTAGTGGAACTTTTTAGAATTGAACATATAATTTCTAGTCGAGTAGAAGCATATTTAGAAATGAACTTTTGTAAATATTATTTCAAAGTTTTAAATGAAGTTTGTTCATAGAAACATTTAATATGTTCGCAACCAGTTGAACGACTACTATCATGTTTTTGTTTTCATAATACATCTCATCTGGGTATTGCTTTGAGAGAATATCTTTATCATTACAGAGAAAGAATTGTAGCCGACATTGTAGCGAGAAAACCTCAATAAAATGTATAAAATCATCGCGTTTTTAATTTTCCCTCAGTTGATATATTACAATCATGGAGTGTAGAGATTGGTATCAAGTATACGAACACAGATTACGTACCTTTGAAAACTGGCCATCAGAATTCCCAGCTTCCAGACTAGCAAGGGCTGGCTTTTTTTATTTTGGTCAAAATGATGTAGTAAAATGTGCATTTTGTGGGACTGAAGGATTCAACTGACAAATGACAGATGATCATGTAGCTGACCATTTAGATTGGAATCCAAATTGTTCCTTCTTCGATACAGATAGCTTATACTTAATAAATAGAAAAAAACCTGTTGTTCATAAAGATAAAATAAGTGTTGCCAGCAGATTTTCTACGTTTGGCAATTGGCCTTTAGCTCTAAAGCAGGGACCTAATGATTTAGCAAAACTTGGATTCTTTTATAGTGGTTCAGGAGCATATGTTGTGGCATAAAGATTTCAAACTTGCTGCCAAACGATGATGTTGCTGAACGTAATTGATGATATCCAACAACTGTCTAATGATTCAAAAAACAATAGAAGATTCAAAAGCCACTAACAAAATTTGTTTAACTAATGAAATATCTGTTGTACTTCTTCCATGTAGACATTTAACCTGCTGCTCAAGTTGTTTTATAGATATTGATAAATGTTGTATCTGTAGATCTGAAGTTAGCGGGTATTTAAAGGTTTTTATTTCGTGAAATAAAGAGGCGTTTTTAGAACAATACAGCGTTTTATTTATTTATTTTTATATTATATTAGTAGGTACATTACAAATATTAGTATCTTTATTTAATCTTTTTACATTATTACCAGTACATAAATCCTAACTATTACAAATATTAGTGTATTATCATCATTACTAATCTATACTAACTGTAAGTCCTCAAGATGGCTACAACGAATACTATTAGAATTTCATCATCTTATGAAAGTGTAAATCTTCAAAACATTCAACCCGATTTTTTAAATCGAATAAGGGGTCCCAGCAATGAGAGCACCATGAACTCCTGTCCTCGTAAATAGTATGTAACTCGCAAGGCTTATACCGCACGTGACATTTAGATATTTTATAGGGAACTTTTTTGTTTTCCCTTTTAAAGCAAACACTGTTTTCAGTTGTCGAAAACATAATCTACATACTACGAGACCATATTCAATAATTTCATAGTATGTATACCATGCGCAATAGTCATCATGCTCGACGTAGGGTGCTAGATAGTGCCAATTTAAAAGGACAAGTAGAAGTTCTGAGGTCATGTCTATGTAATACTCAAATCCGTCTAGAATGGATTCTCGATTTAGATTAGAATTTGAGTATTTAGACATAAAACTGTTCATACTTATACTTTGGATAACTCCTAATAACTTACTCGGTTAAGCACCAAGGAAGTGGAGACCTGAAAATGAATATACTTAGGCTCTGAATGTTCTGACAGATACTTTTAATACATTCCTGTTGTAGTGTTGTAGCCATTTTTCTGCTGCCTATAAGAGAAAGAAATGAATTCATATTAGTATTGCCTAATCTTATAATGACCCCATGGTAAAGTAGCATAACTATTGGGTATTAGAAAGCGTTTATCATCAAATGAATTTAAAGCGATTTTTGTTTGTTCAACGCTGTAAACTTCATGAAGCTTGGATTGAATACAACGTTGAGTTTTATTTAGTATACAATTTTGAGTAGAGTCTTTCGTAAAATTTTGTAAACACTCCAGATAATCATCAAATGTGATTTGACGTTTAACTACATTCCATTTAATACCCTTGGCTTTTTTGATACTTTGGTTCCCTTGCATCTTGTACGTATACTGTTTTGATCTTAACCCTACAAAGAACAAAATAATTTTGCCGTTTGCCTCATCTTTCATGAGTCCTGGTATTTTTTTATTCAGTAAAGGAATATTCGAGCCATTATCTGAAGGATAATCGCTGGTATCAAAACGGTGAATGTCAGTTTTGATAGCTCTTCATAGAGATCAGCACATTGAATCTCATAGATGAGACTGTCGGTGTCTGTGAACAGTAATTTGCATTTATCTACAGGAAATTTATTTAACATATAATCATAATGAAATTCATAGATACAGATTTTTGAAATGTCTAGAATACACATTCCAATGTATAAAGGTTTATCAAACAGTATACTGTGCTTTTTCAATTCAACCGCTTTAATCCTCTTCAAATATATTCCGACTATGAAAATTCGGGCTTGAAATTAAATTCCGTGCTCCTGACTTACCGCCCCACTTTCTAACTAATTTCACATGTCGATGTTTTCAATCAGTCTGCATTGTTTTTCCAAACACGGCATTTACCATGAGCTTATAGAGGTCCTTTTCAAACTCATTCTTGGCTCGACTTCTCATTTGTGTGTTCAGGTCGATGTAGGGTTTGAGCCAAGCAGACTGGTGAAATTCCAAAACTCTGTGAACTTTTTTCAATATCAATCCATGCTTCAGGGCTTGTTTTAAATTTCTGTAATGAATGATGTATTTTTCCTTGTTGTCTAAAGTGGTTAAAAGTTTTTCCATTTTCGAATTGTTTGGTACTTTATGTTCAGGACAGAAGTGTAAGTCTTTATGTAGATCGTGGAGGCTCTCGGGATATTCCAAACCCACTTCCAAGATATATCCCATAGGCGAATCATCGGGTAATGTTAATATTTGTGTCAGTCCATTTAAACCCTCCGTAGGGGAGCGGCTGACTCATTCCCCACCCGTACATGATATTCACGTCACAATAAAACAGGAATTTGGAGGGTGTACTGGGATCATAACCTTCTACATACTTGCTGTTAGCCTCTCCACAGCGGTTGCAGCACATCGATATACCTCCTCGTATTCCGCGTTCCATAAATAGTAGCATATCTACCTCTTGCATTGTTTCGAGTTTACATTGGGTATATTTAAGCATACAGTCCCATGTGTAACCGGGGATGGTATAATAATGCGCGGGGTCTAAGCTTTATGTCTTGTGGCAAGTGTTGCGGAAAGTCTCAAAAACACATGCTAATAACAAGATATCGGTTTTCATGTATAAATCACTATAGTCTCCTAAAGTTTTCATACCAAACTGCTTCCAGATTAATTTAGCATGTTTATAGTCGTTTTCATCTATATGTTCATTTAAGAGTCTGTTGTGAATTTTTTTAATTTTAGGTAATTCCGTTTCTTGTAATCGATCTATTTTATCTAGGTAGTCATAAAAAAACACACCCTTTCGTTGTAACAACTTTAGCTTTTCGTTTGTTAAATCCTTGAATTCGCTGTGTAAAATTTGGAAATTATCCTCATTGAGAGTCGAAACCAAAGCGTCCAATGAACACCCCATAAACCTAAAGGAGTCGATGAATCTAAATTTTATTTTAGTTTCATTATCGTGTACAGTGAAGCTTATATATTTTCCTTATTCACAGGCAACAATGTTATATGATTTCTTTTGGCTAAATCTTTAATAATAAAATGGCTGTCATAGCCGCTCAAATTATGGAAGACAATGGGAATTACAAATGATTTACGATATAAAATATTCCATTTATTATGTGAAAAGCCTCTAAAGTCCCCGGAAAGATGATCATGGTCTCTAACTATTTTATCTGAGGGAGTAAAGGGTTTTCGACAAATATGGCAAACCCCAGTAGCATCCTTTAAGTTTACCTCGGTATTCATTGGCTCAATATTAACAAATTTAGATTCAACAAACTTGCCAACCTTCTCCATTTCTTCTGCAAACAAAGACATGCAATCTAGACCCCTATTACTTTTATAAAATGAATAATCATTATTATAATTGCATTTAAAATAGTACCCGGCACTGTATGCCCTACGTTTTTGAAATTTTACGCTATTGTTTTAGTATGTCTATCATTGAATGGTTCCAAAAGAGACTAGAAATCAGCGTATACGACGAAAGGAACTTTTTCTTGACATGTGAAAATTGCGGAAACTCGATTCTGCAGTCATTTAACTTTACGCAGTCGACGGTATGCTTTTTCAGCTTTTCCTCTGACTTGAAATAATTTAAACATCTATCACACAAATGTTTCTTACCATTATGTATAGAAACTTGTTTATGTAAAAGCCGGGAAAGATCTTTTATCCAGCAGTAATGATACTGAATTTCATCATCATCGTCATCATTTTCACTGCCTCGACCTTCCTCATAAACATTTTCTAAATGGCTTTCCTTTGGAAAATATTTGTCTTGAATTATCAATAAATTTACATGTTCCTCACGCTTCTCTTTGCATAAACGAACTGGAACGACGGTAAAATTGGAATGTGTATCCATTTCTAAACCAAAGACGTTAACGGAAATTTTTTGGTTATTTTCCTCAAACACGGAAATTTGATTTAGGGTTATTGGAAAGGAAACCTTTCAAATTGAGAACGTTTCTATAATGAGGGTAGGAACTGGTTCGGTCAGAATAATTCAATGCGGGATCTGTTCCTAAATCTATCACTTCGTTTTTCGTGGAAAAGTACTTTTTATCCAAAATCTCGGTATCTCCGGACATTTTGGAGAACTCACCACAGAAAGCGACATTTACCTTAATCATAGCTATTTTCTTTAAAATATTTTTTATTCTAACTTGAAAAAGTTTACTACAATCTTTAAAAAACTCTTTATCTTTATGATTTTTATTTATTATGACGCCAGTCCTAAGTCTACTTTTAAATGCTGAAATAACATCTTCCCACTTGACCCTCTTTGATAAATTATTCTTATTTACAAGCCCCATACCAACTGTGTTTAAATTTTGTAGAAACAACTTGAATTTCTTAAGGTGACCTATATTGGTTTGCAGTTTCAGCAACGTTCCCATACTTAAATCTGCTTTCCGAATAGCTCTATTGCAAAGAAAAATGTAAATCTTAACATGTTTCAGCCAGAACTCAGTTTCCCTCTGCGATAGCGGTTTTGTCTTTTTCGATAAAACTCTTTCTAAGTCCTAATTTTTATTATAATGTCACTGCTAAGAGAGGCAATTTGTTCTGAATTCATTTTTTTTTCTTTACAAATAAAGACAACAGAAAGTTAAATACTTACAGTTAGTTGATCTGCAATGATGTTAAGCGATCTGCTGATATTCCGCCTCTAGGAGCTGGTTGGCGTTGCGTCCTCCTCCTCAATGGTGAAAAGGGTCCTCTGCTGAAAACCAGCTATCTGTTGCAGTCCTTTAAATGACAGGTAGTACTGCCCTCCTTCGAATTTTGTGATGTGCGGTTTGAAGGTATGTGTTACCCTCTTGGGAAGGAATGCTACCTTATCTTCAAACTCTACCAGTATGCTTTCCCCGTGTTTCGAGTTGATGAGCTTTGCCCGCAAAATCCGGTGTTTTGAATTCACCTCCAAATCTCGCACCCTAATTTTCGGCTTTTGCGTCGCTTCTGAAGAGCAAAGTTTATTGATTTCATTAAGGAAACTCATCTGCGAAAGTATAAATAAGTATAAGTGAGCGCTCTGAATGTAGACAAAAAATTACTTACTTTGTACTCTTTTATCGCTGCTTTTAAAACTTGACTGGTAGCAGGTTGGCTGGTAGTAGGGTATTTCAATAGAAATAACTGGTAGCAAGTTGACTGGTAGCAGGTTGTTTTTGAACGGCTGAGTATTTCAACAGAAATAACTGGTAGCAAGTTTTTTGGAGATCACGAAGGTACTGTTTTTAACTGTAACAACAATGAAATATTTTAGTAATCCATCAGATATATTCAAGTAAGTGAATTAGATAAAACACCTACAATGTAAAATGAAATTTTACACTTTCTATAAGAGAAGACACGACATAACAAACATATCTAAAGCTAATGAGACTTCAAAACGAAAAATATACTTAAATATTTTCCACTGGCCTATTACTGAAAACCATAAACTTTACGAGAAACAAAAGTATTTTTCAATAATCAGATTGCTTCGTAATACTAAAAACTGTAAGCTCGAAACATCTACTTGACATAAGTTTATTGCTTTCTCTTGTGTACCTTTTACAGTCGTATTAGTGGTAGTTGTGGAAATAATAATTTTTTGTGTACTCGAAGGAATCTCATGAGTATATTTCTGTGTTGTCTTTGGGGTGCTTTTTACCGTCACAGTTTCGAAGATTTTTTCTTCGTCTTTGGAATGCTTTTTACGGTCGTACTTTCAGGATTTTTTTCGCTCCATATTAAAATTGAATTGCTCGGATAATATCTTCATCGAGTTGTAAACGGCCATAATATAGATACATTATTGAGTTCCAAAAAGGGAAATGTTCCATTCCAACGCTGTGACCGATTTCATGAATCAAAACAGAAAGCAAACTTGTCTGGTTTGCTGGAATATCTTCTATTTTATCCAGCCCTAAATACCACATCTCACTTCGGTCTAAATGAATCTCACGACATGTATCATTATTTGGGAACAATTCCCCGCATATTGACAACTTCTGTTGTTTGAGTGCCGGAACTGTCCGTCGGCATAGGAAATTACTATGTCCGGCGTGGTAGCTGAATAGGTGAATTGTAAATTTGACACATTTTGCCATACTTCAAAAGCTTTTTCTGCCACTAATTTCCTTTCACAATCAGCAAATACAAAGTACCACTTTAATTTATTTTTTTTCATTTTTGGGAAGCTGTACGAAAACTCAAAGGGAAATCAGGTAAACCGCAACGTGGTTTAATCATTAAATTTAAAGTTTCTTCATTTGCAGTACCGTCGACTTTCAAATTATATAGTTCTTGAAAATAAATTAATCCGTGTTTCACGTCTGATATAGATGTTCCATTAGGTTCCGTTAAAAATCCATATCGCTTTAAATAGTCCTCAACATTCACTTCACCCATTACCAGTGAAAAGTAACATGCTATAAAAAATCTCTTTGAATACTAAAATAAAACTGAACTATTAATCATCTAAACTTATAATTTAACCCCTTCGAAAAGAAAAAAATTCTTATTTCCTTTGTGTTTCAATTAATAGAATCTATTCATTTTAGTTATCATGAAAAATTGTACCAATAGTAATCTACCTTGTATGTTCAAGTGTGATTCTCAACGTTTAACCTTTAGTTGGATGTCCCCGATACCGGAGATATTTGAATATCCGCGAGTTGAGTATTTAATTTAATCCACCTTGATATGTGGGTTTTTTATTTTCACTATCAATTTAATAAATCTTATTATAATGTCAGCTATCGTACGAGATTTGCAATTTAGGATACCTTGAGGATATTCGCAAATAGAATTTATTACATAAAAAGAAATCCGGCTAGTGTTTTTTGAATATTAAGAAACAAGCCGTGTTCATCACGACCATGACTTCATCGCGTGGACCCGAGACTCCGGCTAGCGGCCAACATTCGCCGTTACAAATGCCGATAGACTTTTTTTTGCTAACGACTAAGTATACTAACAATTACACGTGTATTTTTAATTACACATACATTACCAAACAATACACACATTATTAATACATACACTTGCAATAAATAACCCGCCAGAGGCAATTCCACCGCGGACCAGCTCGATTTCAAAAAGTGATTTTAGTCCCATAAGAAAAAGTGGTCTGTCGTTCTCCTGTTCTATCTACTTAGAGGTTACCTCATTTTCTACTTCTTTGCCTTCACTCTCAATAAAAAAGACATAATTCTAGTAAATAAAGTTAAAATATTTGATTATTATTATTTATTTTATGAAATCAAATAATACATATTGTCAAATATTTTAATTTTACATCTTAGAATTGTGCCTTTTTTATTCATATTTTCTTAACCATTGACAACGGGGTCTGACCTAGACCCCGACACGTTTGGAATATGCAGCAGTTTTCCAAACGGTGGTGTTTTAGATATGTGTCATGTTTCATTTGGATCATTCGGAACATCAGCGCAAATCAGGCCAAGTGAGGACAAGTGATTACACTTTTCAGATCAGTTGTTTTGAGTGGTTTCGCAGATTCAAAAGAGTTTTCAATGCTACACAGTTTGACTGAAAGTAATCATTTACATACCAAAAATAAATTATTTACTTTTGACTTTGACAATTTAAATACAAGCAATATCTTTTAAGTTAAGATTAGGCAATAATATCAGTAGTAAAGTTGTAAGGATAAACATTAATACTTTGTAAGAAACAAAATGCTCATTAAATTGATTATGGTTAGGTAAGATTAAATCAATCGCTATACAATGTTTACTCAGGTAATGATACTCTTAAAATATCAAAGCATTAATTCCATCTTTAAGAAGTTAATCCTCAATATGTACCGACCTACTTGTCAGTGGGTTAGTATATAAAAGGACATATCTGAAAATTTTTTCATTATCTTTAGGATTCACTTGTAGATTGATGTCAGTTCTGATCAAGATGGGTGGTGAAGTGACCTCTTACAAAGAAGCATTAAATGAATGTTTAGAAGACAGCAAGGCAGAATTTACTAAGGACAGCAATATGGCAAACAACGAAGGGACATGAGGGTATGCTAAAATACTTTGGAATTTACGTATAAATAACGGTAATAAACGTCGTCTGGTATGTGAGGCTCATGACGATTTTAATTATGGAGAAAAATATCTGGCAACAAGAACAGCCATATCAAGATTGCTAAAAGTGTATAAGAAAATGCTCCAGGAATTACGCCCAGGAAGACCTAAGCAATAGGAATACTCATGTGACTATAGTATATAACAAATTTATTGTTAATTATGTAAGACCACTACTGTATTTTAATATTACGTACAATATTTGTAAACATTTTATATTTACCATCTAAGTTTTAGTTAAATAAATATGCTGAATTTAGAGGAATTATTTTGTTATGATTATTCAACTTTCCTGTCAATATAATAAATCACAAGAAATATAAATTGAGGTTTCTGAGTATGAATTACTTCAGGAACAGTCTTATGTAAATAAAATAAAATTTAACAGCAATTCGCATATACACATCACATCAGTAACAGGTTATACAGAATATTTGTTTAAATTTTAATAGAAGTCTATTATTTAAATAATAAATACTCTCAAAAATATGATTAGGGCTGCTTTTATGAACAAACAGATTTCTCACAAAAGAAAAAAAATGCTTGCACTAAATTAAAATAAATATTTAATGATTATATGTTATCACTTCTTCCTAGAAATCAAGCTAGCAAAACAATTCAATTTAAATATACTCCCTGTATTATGAAAAAAATGGCTTTGAGAGTAATAATCAACTACTAATGAAGAATATGAATTCTCACTGTTGCTCGGTACAATACGTGATCAAGTATTTTCATGTATTGAAGGTTGTCTTTGTTCTTTCATAAAAAAATCCCTTTCGCTGCTGGTAGATTAATATGTAATACTTACCATTGCAAATTTGAATCTAAATCACAGAAATTGATTGCTGAAAAAATAAAAAAATGGGCATTTTTTTATAACCTCCTCCCTTTTCTGTTACCTTTTCCTTTTCATAGCTCCATTGGGATGATCTGTTTTCCTCTCACTCATTCTTTTTACAACCCATAAATAATTATTTATTGATTGTTCTTCTGATTATAATCAGAATAACAAGATTGTATTATATTACTAAAATAACATTTGAACCGAATTGAAATAAAACGCGTAAGTTTTGCTCTTTGTGGTTTGTTAGTGAATATCGGACAATATGGGGGTGCACGATACAACCGTGCTAACGACGGAGTTAAATAAATTAAAGGAAAATGAGTGAATTGATATAATTTTAACGTTCAAAGTACCAGCGAGTGTCAGAAACGCACTAGTGGTTACATATATAAATAAACTTGTGAATTTGCAAAGAAAGGTGAAAAAAAGATACATGATTCAGTAGAAAATGGAGCCTGTTCTCACTGCGAATCAGCATCTGCCAGTACCAGCGCTATTAAAAAGGAACTCGATAACGTAAGTAAACTTACATATCATCTAGAAAAGAGATACCAGGAACAAGAATATTTTATTTTTCTCTTAAAACGGTTGAATGAAAACCCAAATTTTACAAACATCGCTATCTATTAGTACTATTGTGAATTCCAATAGATATCTTAAATCCGATTTAACTAACCCCGAAAATAAGACCAAAGAAAACATTCAAATCTTTACGGTCCGAGCCACAAAAAGTGAACTAGTTATTAACCAGCAAAAACCAGATGAAATAAACAACGGAATTCCCAAAAATTTTCAACAACAGAAGTTTCAAAAGGACTGTATTTTGAACAAAGTGGATTAAAAACGAATCAATATATTAATTTGATACAGGGTGGAAAACTTAATGACGATAAAAAAACCCATTGTGGAAGTAGGAAAGGATCGAGAATGGAAAACAAATAAACACAAACGACAGGTCAACAAGGGGTAAAAAATTGTAATTGGAAGCCATAGAAATAGCAAAGATGTTAAAGGTGTCCTAAAAATATAAACTTTACATGTTACAAGAATCAGTAAAGAAACGACAGTAGATTCTTTAAACAACTCGATCAAAGCGCATTTTCCTAAAGCAACATGCGAAATGATTCAATCAAAATGTCCAACAATATATTCATCGTTCAAAGTAAACATACTGACTGAAAACCTTATCAAGGCTATGAATCCAGATGGTTGGCCCCATAGAGCTGTTATTAGTCATTTTTTATATCGAAAAATCGAATAGCAGAAACATCATTTTTAATCCGGATATCGCAGTTTTAAATATTCGAAGTGTTAGCCAAAGTAAGCTGGACAATTTATATGTTGATGTACACAACTACACACAAACTAACCATTTGAAATATCGCTGAATATGGCATAAACGACATACGTCCCTCTTCTAAACTTAATTTAGTATTTCTTTAGAATATATTTCCCACTTAAATTTTCTCGGGACGTAAAAGTTTGGATAAACAAATAACTCTATCATAGAATGGTTCGCCATCCCTGATAAGATACTGTGTAATAATTGTTAATTATGGAATGATTTTGAAAAAGGATAAGATTTCATCCAACAGCTGGTGCAATCGGCCATAAACCAATTCGTGGAAGGAACATTATTCCGATACTTCTGGGAATCCGAAATGTTTTGCCTCTCAACAGGCCGATCTCTGCCGTTACTGGGAATTCCCTTGAAGTTTCCAGAACACATGAAAGAAGTTTCCCGGTGGTTCGTTGACATACCAGACAATTCCAAGAGAAATATATAAATGTGGACAGCTGGCGATGGGGGACATTCTGTTTTCGGCGGTCTTATTGTATTAAGATAAATGTAAATAGTTCTTGTGAATATAAATTGTGTTAAAGTAGTGGAAATAAATTAGAGTGAGTTGGACTGTGTTTTTAAATAAATACAAGAACTGAACTGAACCCGAGTGTGAAAATAAAAACATTACAGTGGTGACAGGTGTAGGTGTATTTATGGAACTTTAGAAGTGGAAAATAAATAGACTGACAATGTTTAAAAATGTGAATTTGGACCAATTGAAAGTGACGGACTTCAAAAAAGAACTTGAGGAAAGGGATTTAGAAACTAGTGGAAAGAAAAGTGAATTAGTATGAAGGTAACGATGCTGATACTTATTTGTTTGAGATTTCTGGTGAATTCAGATATGCTGGAAGCGAAAATAGTCGAGAAAAAGCTCGGATAGAAGAGCTAAAGCAGACAATGGTCGAAAAGTTAAAGCAGACGAGAGTCAAAAATGAAATGCAGGTAGAAGAGCTAAAACAGATAATGGAGGGTGAGATTAGCAAAATAAGAGAACAGGTAGTCAGAATACAAAGGGGAGAAACTCCATCAAAGACAGAAAGCAGAAACAGTCCATAATTTGATGGAAAATCGTCATGGGCAACAATTCGAGGCTGCGGCAAAGTTAAATGGATGGTCGGCACAGGAGAAGGCAATAGCACTAACCCTCGGCTTAAGAGGGGATGCTATAGATATTTTGCAAACTTTGAATGCCTCTGAGCAAGAAGGCTACGAACTACTGGTCAAACACTGAGAACTGAGGTATGGACATACTCATTTGGAGCACGTCTATCACTCCCAACTGAAAAATCGCCATCAGAAATCGAATGAATCCATAAAAGAGTTTCAAGCTGATATTACCTGACTGGTTCACCTTGCCTATCCAGCGACACCGGAAAATGTGATAGAAAGGTCAGCAGTGCAAGCGTTTCTGGATGGACTTCGGGACGACGAAGCCAGGCAAGCATTGACTTTAGCTCTACCGACTCAATTAGTAGATGCACTAGCTCGAGCTCTGGAATTTGCGGCTGTGAAAAATAACAGCAGAGGTTAAGCCAGAGTCCGAATTGTTGAAAGAGAATCGGAAGATGGCGGAAAGGATAAATCCTCCGTAAGAAAGATAATAGAAGAAGTCCTTACTGAAAGAAGACTAGTGAGATGTCGGAAGTGTCGTAAGGTAGGACCTGTCCAGAGTCGTTGCAAGGAGAGCAACGGAGTACAGACTACCGCTTCCTGGAAACTGAAGAAGGTCAATATAAAGGGACCATCGTCGACCAGTAACCAACAAGTCTCAACTACCAACGCATATGTCGCTTCGCTACACAACCACGTTAACAGTGTCTTCGTAGATGGTCTTATTAATAATTAATTAATTAATTTGCAATGCTGCTGGATACTGGTGCGACGAAAACTGTAATAAGGCCCAACATTTTTTTAGAGACAATGATTAAACCAACAACATGGCAACTGCGAACAGCGACAGGAGAAGCAGCGAAAGTCCATGGTAAAATAGAGGTTGAAATGACCTTGGGAAATAAAACCTTCCTACATCGGGCATTAGTGGCTGACATCGAAGACCAAGTCATCATTCGCATGGATGTCATGAACTCCAACGGGTTCCAGTTAAACCTTAAAGATTGAATTCTGCGAGTGAATGAATCATTACTCGGTTGTGCTAAAGAAAGGAACAACTTTGGGCCACTGTTCAACAGTTTGCTCTGTATTCAGAAGCACACAGCATGCAGAAATACCACCAGATAAAATATCTGAGGAACTGGAAAGACTCATCACCGATTCATCTAAGAATTTGAAACCATACCAAAAAGCAAAATTGAGGGACATCATTAGAAACTACAAGGATATCTTCGATGTAGAGAATGGCAAAAGAGGACGAACTGATCTGGTGAAACATAAAATTAATACTGGTGACGCTCAACCTATTCGACAGTCGGCGAGAAGACTACCCCTAGCTAAAAAAGAAGAAGCGGACATGATAATGGAAGAAGGTGTCATTGGACCATCCAATAGCCCTTGGGCTTTTCCAGTAGTCTTGGTTAAAAAGAAAGATTGTTCGACCCGATTTTGCGTGGACTATCGCCAATTAAACCACGCTACAAAGAAAGACAGCTATCCTCTCTCAAGAATAAACGATACCCTAGATACGCTGGCTGGGCTTGAAAAGCGGTTATTGGCAGGTGGAACTAGCTAAGGAAGACAGGGAAAAGACAGCTTTTACCATCGGCTCGGGACTTTACCAATTCACGGTAATGCCATTTGAGTTGTGTAATGCTCCAGCGACTTTTGAAAGATTGATGGTAACAGTGTTAAAAGGGCTCTCATGGAAAATATGCTTGGTGTATCTTGACAACATTATCGTGGTTGGAAAATCGTTTGAAGACCACTTGAGGGACTTGGAGGAAGTATTTCGGCGACTTCAATGTTCCGGACTAAAGTTATGCCCAAAGAAGTGTCATCTATTCCAAGAAGAGGTGCAATATCTTGGACATGTAGTGTCAGCACAGGGAGTAGCCGTGGACAAACAGAAAATCAAAGCCGTCCTGGAATGGCCCGTTAAGAAGTTTCCTGAGGTTATGCATGTACTATCGTCGGTACGTAGCCGGATTTGCCAACATCGCTAAGCCACTTAATAGACTCACAGTGGGGAAGGTGCAGTACCAGTGGAACGAGGAATGTCAGCGATCATTCGAGACACTGAAAAGAGTGCCCCCATTTTAAGTTATCATTTGCCAGATGACAACTTCGATTTGGATACCGACGCTAGCAATGTCGGAATGGGTGCGGTGCTTTCGCAGATCCAAGACGGTCATGAGAAAGTTATCGACCTTGAGAAAGCCTGAACAGAATTACTACTATACTCGCAGGGAACTCTTGGCTGTGGTAAAGGGGGAAGAACATTCCTATAAGTACCACTATAGTAAAAGATTCCTCCTGAGGACTGATCATGTAGCACTGAAGTGGCTCCTGCAGTTTAAAAACCCCTAAGGACAAGTAGTCAGGTGGATTGAGCGGTTGCAAGAATTCGACTTTGAGACTGAACATCGAGCTGGAACAAGCCATAAGAATGCTGATGCCCATGCCCTGATGATTGCAAATATTGTCAGCGAGTAGAAGAAAAAGGGGATGTCCCCTGTAGAACTATCGCCATCGATGACTATTGGCAATCTGAGGAGATCCAGAAAGACCAAAGATTGGATCCGGAGTTAAAAGAAGTTATCCGGTGGGAGAAAGAAGACCACAAACCTACGTGGCAGGAGATTTCCTGATACTCTCCAACCATAAAGTCGTACTGGGCTCAGTGGAACTCTCTCATCCTGGAAAATGAACTTCTGAAGCGCGTCCTATAACCTCTAGAAGAGGAAACGACAGAAAACAAATTGTAGTTCCCACAAATAGGAGACCAGAGGTTTTACGAGAACTACATGTTGGTACAACTGGAGGACAGAAATTTGAACAGGTTTGGGGTTATGTAGGGATAAGATAAATTCCCATATATCCACTCTACACATTGTGACTGATTCGACAAAGACACAAAGATTCATTCATGTAATAACAACCCTTAGATTTTGTTATTTGTAGATGATAATATGAAGTAAATCGAAAATTGCATGTTGATCAATGAGTATAAAGAGCATATGCTACATATAATATATTATAATATATTTTATGTGTGTTTAATAAGGTGCAGTAAATAATATGGAACGGAAGACACTTTTGCAAATGGCTTGAACACAAATATTCAATATATATATATATATATATATATATATATATATATATTATATCATAATTTATACACACACGTGTTGCTTACTCAGCAAGTAACCGTGAGAAGTGTATCATTTACTATTTCACAATATCATATTACGTTAACGATATGACAATTCTCAGTATAATCCTGTAGACGCTAAATTGCAGATTTTATCACGTCTTGAATTGTATAAATACTTAATAATTAACGGTCTCGTCGGAGATCATTATAGTAATTAGTGTAAGGCGTAACTCTGCCTGTTTAAAAATTGAAATTGTATTTAAAGTGAAAATAATTTTTTTTAAAAAGTTAAATTTAAAAGAGTTAATCTAAAAATTGGCGCATTCAGTAGGATTGTTTAAATATAGTTTAGGCAATTCCTAAAAATTGTGGTGAATTTTAATTCTTCGTTAAACAAACGAACCCACGGTAAGCGACAGCAGCTGAAGGCCAAGGACACCAGGAACACGCACATACCGCTCACCAGTGTACCAGCCAACAGACGCCAACTGCCAGACGTAGCATTAAGGACCCTAGATTTTAAGGACAAAAGCAGGCGACACCAACTGAGGCCAAAGGCATCAAGGAACACGCACCCTAGAGGACGCTCACCGGCGCACTAGCCGCAGAACAAGCCAAATGCTTGGAAGGTACATGTAAGTACTGAAACGAATCATCACGAAATATTATTTTGATCATTTTAATAAATATTGATTTTTATTATTTTAATACATTGATTCTTATTATTTTATTACATTGATTAATATTGAACTACATACATTTTTATATCATTGATGTTCTATCGTTATAATTTTTAACATTTAAAACGTTCACATACTAAATATCCACAAATATTCACACACTGCTTTACACGTTACTGATCTCCCACAACCCATTCTAACACCATCAACAACATCTGAACGAATTATAATTCTATTTATAATTCTGTATTTTGCAACATCTTAAAAACATATTTTAATACATTATGCCGGAAACAAGAGCGCAAGGTTCCGTTGAACCCTACAAATTATCCGAAATTTTTGCCATTATACCGGAGTATGAGGGAAATCAAATTTTCTTGAACACTTTTATCACAAACTGCAATACTGCTTGCAGCATGGCTGTAGATAATCAACTCACTCTAGTAGTACTACACATTAAAAACAAACTTCGCGGTAGAGCCGCAGAATTAGTAAACTCGCGTAACGCGGATAATTGGATAGATATTCGGACATTGTTAGAAAACCATTTCGGCGACTCAAGAGATTTATCGGCATTAATACAAGACCTACAGAGGATGAGACAAACAAATGAGTCACCTCTGACTTTCGCAGCTAGATTACAAACGCATTTAGCTAAAATGTTAGCCTCCGTTAACACACAAGTGCTAACGACAAAAGAGAAACAAGCCCAAAGCGACCTTATAGAAAATATGGCCCTTAATAGCTTATTGTCGGGTTTAGAACCCAAGATAGGTCAAATCGTAAGAGCTAGTGACCCTCGCGATATTTTAACCGATGTATCGAGAATTAAGCGCGAATTACAATTACACCATTTGGAAAACCAAAAGTTTCAAGGCGTCAGACAACCACCAACTCCAAACCGTAAACCCATGATTCCTCCAACAATAAAACAATGCTCATTTTTGCAAACGCTCAGGGCATACGTATCTCGAATGCCAGGCAAGAATGAGACAGCAAAACCCTCCTGGACAGAATTTTCGTCCACAATTTCCAAATTTTAGAAACACTCAACAATCTATGCCTTCAACAAGTACACAACCGCGACCAATAAACCAGATTCCCCCAAATTCAAATCAAACCCCACAAGCTTCAGGTCAATATCGACCAAATCCTAATTATTTCAGACAGCAAAGAACTCATCATGTAAACAATCTCGAATACTATGCACCATACGACCATTATGATACCGCATATGAACAACAATACGACCGGTATGATTATCAATTGACTGACGACCCTCATCAATACAACTTTTCAGAAAATTACTCATCCGTACCCGATGAACAATACGAAACAGTGACTGACGAATATGCAAACTATCCCTCCTATGAACCAACATTAGACGAACCAAGGCACCGAAATATTCGCGAACCCCTCTAGAATTCGAAACCACCAGAATTCGAAGTACTTAACTTACAAGAAGTTAAACCCAACTCTTTCAAGACAGAACAGCAGTTTCTGTAAGACCACTCCTGTCCGTTAATTCGACAAACTTATTTTATATTACTGATGCTTCCAATTCTTATAAACTTTTAATCGACACAGGCGCAGGACTTTCTATTTTCAAACCCGAAACCTGTCAACGATTCTCTAACAGATTCCTAGAAAATGTCGTAATTCAAGGAATTACAAACGAAAAAATTTTAATTAATGAATCAACTCTCGTACCCTTCAATATCAACGATCCCCACAAAGTCTATATTTGTAATTTAGATATAGAATTTGATGGACTCTTAGGATCAGACTTTCTAGAGCATTACGATTGCGTAATCGATTTTAAAAACAAACAACTTATAACCAACTTCAAGTCACTACCCCTATACAAAGTAACTAACGAAACTATCAACCCTACCTCGACACTCTCTACTCCACCAAACCAAAATTTAACGAACTCCTCAATAACTCAAATTAATATGGTAACTATTGAACCACGAACCGAAAAAATCTGTAAATTCAAAAGCAACCTGAAAAATACTGATGCTGTACTTATAGAAACCGAACAAGACAAAGTTCACATCCCAAACGCCATAGTAAAAATTGACAGCAACGGCGAATTTTTAACATCCGTTCTAAACGCGAACGCCATTCCAAAAACCTTCGTTTTCGAAAAAATAATATTAGAACCTTTACAAACGGATAACGTTTACAGTTTTAACAAATACCAAAATACAAATGTACAAATTGACAGACGAAACGAAATAATCAACCAACTTCGCCTCGAACATTTAAATGACGAGGAATGCGAACTTATTACCCAACTATGTCTCGAATTCTCAGACATCTTTTAAGTAGAAGGTGACCAGTTGACATTTACTAACGAAGTGAAACACTCCATCGACACCAACAATTGCAAACCAATCTTTACTAAGTCCTATCGTTACCCCCATATCCATAAAGAAGAAGTTAAGTCACAAATTTCTAAAATGCTTGACCAAGGCATAATCTGCCCTTCTAACTCCCCCCTGGTCTTCCCCAGTCTGGGTCGTACCCAAAAAATTAGATGCTTCAGGTAAGCAAAAATGGCGTGTAGTCGTAGATTACCGCAAACTCAATGACCAAACCATAGGGGACAAATACCCTCTTCCAAACATTTCCGATCTATTAGATCAACTTGGACGTTACCAATACTTCACAACTCTCGATCTTGCATCGGGATTCCACCAAATCGAAATCGAACCCAAAGATATCCAGAAAACTGCATTTACGGTAGAAAAGGGACATTTCGAATTCGTCCGAATGCCTTTTGGATTAAAAAATGCCCCGTCCACCTTCCAACGCGTCATGGACAATATACTTCTAGGTATACAAAACGAAAGATGTCTCGTCTATATGGACGACATCATTGTTTTCTCGCCCACAATTCATGAGCACACCCTTCGACTCACAGAAGTTTTCAAACGCCTTAGAAAATCTAACTTAAAAATCCAGCCCGATAAATGCGAGTTCCTTCGCAAAGAAGTGGCATATTTAGGACACCTCATCACACCTAATGGCGTAAAGCCAAATCCTAATAAAGTCGAATGTATAATAAAGTTCCCTCAACCTCAAAATCAAAAAGAAATTAAGTCATTTTTGGGATTAGCCGGCTATTACAGGCGCTTTATCCCAAACTTCGCAAAAATCTCTAAACCCCTCACGAGACTACTTCATAAGGATACACCATTCCTATTTGATTCAGAGTGTACCAAATCCTTTAACGAATTAAAACAGGCATTGACTTCAACACCAATATTAATATATCCAAACTTCAATGAACCATTCGTCTTAACTACGGACGCAAGCGCTTTTGCCGTCGGTGCTGTATTGTCACAGGGACCGATAGGTAAAGACCTACCTATTGCATACGCCTCCAGAACTTTATGTCAAGCGGAGACTACATACTCAACGATTGAACGAGAACTCTTAGCCATTGTATGGGCTGTCAAAACATACAGGCCGCTAATTTTTGGCCGTAAGTTTCAACTAATCACCGATCACCGCCCGTTAACCTGGCTTTTCTTCATCAAAGACCCAGGTAGCCGACTCGCAAGATGGCGACTAAAGCTTGAAGAGTATGACTATGAGATAATATACAAACCCGGCATAAAATATATTATTTGAACATGGAATATCTCACATCTCGGTTACTCCATCAATCATTTCCATGTTGGCTTCAGTGCGAGAGAAACTGATACAAATAAAGCAATGATACAGTCCCCAAAAGGAATGATCGTAAAATTAAAATATTCTTAGCCTCATTTGTTGCTTTCTAATTAGCTTATCTACAGTATTTACTGGATAACCATTACACGTAGCCATTTTTCTAATTATTTTCATTATTCTCTAAAACCCGCCATTTTTTGTTGTTGGCAGTGAAAAGAATTATTAGGTAAATATCTAAATATGCTGGTGTCCTTCATATATAAGTTAAATTCTAATCGGTTATTAGCATTTTTTTACAACAACTACATCTAAAAATGGGAGACTCCGTTTATTTTCTAATGCATATGCAAAATCATTAATAATAAACTCATCAGTATCAAAAACTTCAAATATGTCGTCCACATACTTTAGGAAAATATTGGGAGCCTCAACTTCGAATCTGCTCGTAAACAAATTAGCAATAAATGGAGACAGGGGATTCTTCATTGCTGTTTCCTCTTTCTCAGGAGGGTAACTCCCGCCGCAACAGCCGTATCAATAATATGGCTTCAGGAATCCCGGGCTATAGAGGCCCCTAAAGTGTGTTAGCAAAAATTAGAATTATCCACAATGTCATTTAATCTCGTGCTTCCCGACAAAAGCATATAAAAAAAACTATCATATGTGCCTACAGAGTTTTCACTTCAGGAATGACACAAGTAAAACAAGCAATCTCTTTTTTTCCCAGGTGAAGCGTACGCCCAGAATTCCTACATCCTACATCAGTTATTGCGGGTTTCCCAACTTTAAGTCATTCACTTAAACGGGGAAATCCCAATAATCGATGTAGAATGATAAACCACAATGAGCAAAACTTAGGCGTTTTGTTTCATTCCGGTTCAATCGTTATTACATTGTGATGTTATTCTGGTTATAATCAGAGGAACAAGCAATAAATAATTATTTATGGGTTGTGAAAAGAATGAGTAAGATTAAAACAGATAATCCCAGTGGACCTATGAAAAGAAAAAGGTAATAGAAAAGGGAGGAGGTTATAAAAAATGACCACAATTTTTTCATTTTTTAATCAACTTCTCTCAGCGATTTGCAATGGTAAGGAATACCAATTAATCTGCGAATAGCGAAAGGGAAGTTTTTTTTAAGGAACAAAGACAACCTTAATACATGAAAATACTAGATCACGTATTCATATTCTTCATTAGTACCTGATTATTACTCTCAAAGTCATTTTTTTCATAATGCAGGGACCATATTTAAATTGAATTGTTTGGCTAGCTTGATTTCTAGGAGGAAATGATAACTTATAATCAATAAATATTTATATTAATTTACAGTAAGCATTTTTGCTTCTTTTGCGAGAAATATTTACCCTTCAATTGGGCCCATTTTGATTGCCTTCTTGTATTCACGCATTTAAAAATATGTTATCCCTTTCATATTATACCCAGTACATTATTAGCAGACATATCATATAATTTATGTTGCATAATTAGTGTCTTTATAATTATATGCATGAATCTTTGTATCTTTGTCGAGTCAGTGGCTATATCTCTAATACCTACATTTACAAGAATTTAACATATACCTACCAGCCTATTCTTATACCGGCAAACCTATTCAAATTTCTATTACGAGTAATATCTTATAAAGGTAACTAATGCAATTTAATTGAGTAACTGTGTAGTCTATCTCGTTTCATTTCGCTTAAAACCCTATAGAAATGAGACGGCGAAATAAATAAATATAAATACAACATGGTAAGATATTTAATAATTGGTCTTTTGTAAACGACACTTGGGTAGGTATACATTAGGGATTAACTTCTTAAAGATGGAATTAGTGCTTTCATATTTTAAGGGTATGATTACCTGAGTAAACATAGTATAACGATTGATTTAATCTTACCTAACTATAATCGTTTTATTGGGTATTATCTCCTTTTTCTTACAAGGTAATAATGTTTATCCTTACTAGTTATCCCTAAAGTTATTGCCTAAACATTAATTTTGATGATAATGCTTGTATTTAAAATTAGTTCTGTCGTTCATTTTAAAGACATTTGCATAATATTAATTGTTGTAGATATAACTAAATTCAAATTTTAACTTAAATAACTGAACTCTTAAAAATTAATAGATCCACTACGACGATCACAAAGAATCACTTTTTAGTCCGTTGACTCGAAATCAAATAAACTTGGTCGACATTTGATTGTTGATTAGGTTTAAAGGTTATACTGTCACAATTCTAATTCAAAGATTAATTTCTACTTATCAAAATCACAATAATCCCTTTAAACTTCAAAAAACTTGAGTACTTATCACTTTTTGCACACAACGGACTGCTAATGTAGTTTTTTTCTGGCCCGTTCACCCAAATGGTTAAAGTTTCATTTGTTTATATGTTAGATGTTACCATTCAATAAAAGTCCAAGTTATTATTCCATTTAAAATATAAAATTTTCTTTTTAAACATTTTCAGATTGCTTAATAAATTTTAAGAAAGTTTTACTATTACAAAATGAAACTTTTTTTTCTATTGAAAATATTTGCATTTCATAATTACCCCTTACATCTACATGTCAGATTCTATTTAAAATTGTTGTTATTTTATTACTGTTTTTATGAACGTAATTACTTATTACTTCAAGTTTATTTTACTCAAATTTTGCTTGCAACTTTAGTTCTTTTTTAATGTAATTTGTCTGTTTATAAACTTTCATAATGAGAATTGACATCTTGGAAACCCTGTTATTAGCTATCATTCCTCGTTGATATTTCACTACTAAGTTGTTAAGCAATTTTACTTCAAATTTAATTTTTATCTTTTTATTTAAATACTACTTTGTTAAATATTTGTACTTTAAGTATGTTTTTCTTGGAATCTCGAATTCTACTTTTACATAATCTTTGGAAATCAAGGGTAAGTATTATAATTTCCTTTTTCAAAATCATTCTATAATTAACAATTATTACAAAATATTTTATCAGAGATGGCGAATCATTCTATGATATAGTTATTTGTTTATCCAAACTTTTGCGTCCCGAGAAATTTTAAGTGGAAAATATATTCTACAAAATTACTAAATTAAGTTTAGAAGTTGCTTAAACAGATTTTAAAATTCCTTATTATAAGACAACAATTAATTACATTATTGTACTACCTACTTTCATTGCATTAGGTTGCATATCGGGATTACAAATTGAGGCGTGTCTTCACAAAAACAAGAAAAACCAGGAGACATTAAAAACAGCCTAGGAAGTTATGGTGCGAATTTTTTAAAAAACTGCTTTGACAAGATGGTGCTATTTAAGCAGCCACATTAATTTTTTGTGATTTGAACTCATCTTTTGGTCAACTTTTTCGAAAAAATGCAAAAAACCAATGGACAAATACTGTTTTTGGCGGAATTAAAATGATCCTAATATTTTTCCTAATTTTTATTTTTCAAAAACAAATAATTTTATTGTAATATTTAATTTAAAATCTAAAATAATCATCGCACCCACTACTGTTGTGGTCGGGTTCAATTTCCTCTTCTATATCGGGGGTACCGGAAATGGGCCTTTCAAGTTTGTTTTCGTATATATGTGATTTCTATGTGATCGAAGTAACGGTAACAAAGCTTTCAGATTCTCAACTTTATTAGATGTAACGGGAATCGGACAATTATATAGAGAAATAAGATTCACATAGGAAGGAAATTTGTTCCTGCGACTTTGCTGCTATGGAATATTCCATTATAACTGTTTTTTAGAAAAAGGATACCAGAAGCACGATTGCTCATTTTCAATATTCTCACTTTCTTAATAATAATGGCAAGTTTAGAAGTTTTAAAGAAAAATGACATAGGTTGCAGTTTTTGTGCCAAAATAAAAATCTTGGCTCATTTTTACCAGTTAAAATGGATTTAGTTTCTACCCTAACATCTATTATTATTTATTTTTAAATGAATCATAACGTCATTTTTATTTTGCCCAGGGCAACAATCACTAAAGAGTACTAGATTTGGATTGGGAATGTTGTTTTTTAAATAATGCAAAATCATAGAAGTTACGTCATTTGCTACTTTTTGCATTCACTCTCAATAAAAAAGGCATAATTCTAATTTACAAAATTAAAATATTTTATTATAATTATTTATTTGAAGAAATCAAATAACAGATATTGTCAATTTTTTAAATTTTACATCATAGAATTGTGCCTTTTTTATTCATAGTATCTTAACCATTGACAACGGGGTTAAGAACTATGAATAAAATAGGTACCCACGATAAAGAAGAGGAAATTGAACTCGACGACAACAGTAGTGGGTGCGATGATTATTATTAATAAGCTTTTATAAGGTTCATGTGTACTAATGTATCTATATAACGGACACTTTCAATGTAATTTTCACCAACTTAAAGAAGTCCAATTAAGTTAAAAATTGGCATAGTGTGATGGGCCGATGACAATACAACTCTTTAAGTTGAATTTTCCCGTTTGTTGTCTTTTTGTCACTGTTCTTGACTAAATACAAATTCGTCTATTAACTACTGCCATCTAGTTAGCAGTAGTAGAACTGCAATTAAAGGTTACGCAAACATGAAATAAACTTTTTAATTATGAATATATCCTTGAGACTAAAAACCTAGAAAATAATTATAGTTTAAAAAAAACTAAAAAATACACTTTTATAGCAAACCGAACTAAAAAGCAGAAAATAATTTTAAATTATTAACAGTTTATATTACAGCAGTAGAAAGTAAAAAGCAAGGGGTGCATTTCACTATATTTGCATAACTCTCCTCTTATAAATAGTTGCTAATTGAATAATTGTAAAAATTCATATTTCAAGCACCCCACGCTTTTTACTTTCTACTGCTGTCATATAAACTGTTCATAATTAGTAGGGGTCGGGTCACTTGAGTCCAGCCCCTCCACTTTCACTTTTGAGTCACGTGACGTCATAAGCTGCGTTCTGATTGGTCGGTTCAAATTTGGCAGGAAATTCAAAATTGAACAGGAGAACAACAGACCACTCTTTCTTATGGGACTAAAATCACTTTTTGAAATAGAGCTGGTATGCGGTGGAATCGCCTCGGGCGCGTTATTTATTGCATGTGTATGAATAATGTGTGTGTTGTTTGGTAATGTATGTGTAATTAAAAATACACGTGTAATTGTTGAGATAATTATTATTATTTAGTTAAAGACTTGTACCAGCGCATCCACCATAATATACGCGACACCTCCACATTTGGTCGCCTATGAACAGGGGTCATTAGCATTGATATGCTATCAAGGTCAGCCCTTCGGCTTGAAGGTGGGGAGAGCTTATGGGTGACCTCATCGGTATTGTGTGTTGTAAATTATTCGTTGGTATTATTGCTTGGAGCCATCTTGTGACGTTTGAGGTAATAATGGGTGACGTCATCAGTATTGTGTGTTGCCGTAGGTATTGTTGTTGTTTGGCGCCATCTTGGCAAGGATTTAGCCTTGTCGGCTAATGAGACATATTGAAAAAATTGTCTAAAGGTTGTTGGGTATTAGATTTTTGATGATCGTTTGTTGTCGAAGATATGTCTCAAAAGTAATATTTCATATGCAGCGATATATATTAAAACGACTAATAAAGCATTGTGATAAAACGCTAAAAATAATTAAATTGAAGAAATTATGAATCACAAAATATTTTAACCGTAGAGTGCCCCCCTCCCTTTTTTCAGTGACGTCATAAGCCGTGCTCTCATTGTTCGATTTAAACTTGAACTAATATTTTGCTTTTAAATTTGCCAACACAGCATACAATGCATATATCCATATTCCATTAGCTATCATCATGATTCAAATGATGCTACGTTGCCAAGAGAATCAATTCAATCGTGTGTTTTCCCTAGGTCTAGGGATTTTTCTCATCGCTGTTTAAAGAAACAATACGCACTAAGTTTGTTTTTCCGGGATCTAGGGAAATACGACAATCATGGCCCCTTTTAGCGGGCCCTCCTCCCTTTTTCTGTGACGACACACGATACGTCCTTTAATTATGTTAACGAAGACATAAGTTTCAGTTCGTTTGCAACAATTGATTAGATGTATATGAAGCAACAAGACGTCCAACTACCTATGGAAAATTTCGACTTTGTTGAAGAATCGTTGTCATCAGCAAGTCGCACAGACAATTGTTACCAAATTCCCTACGAGCAGCATTCTGCGGACCTAGTGGTTGCGGAAAGTTTCAAATTCGGAATGGTTGAAGTCTAGTAGTTAGGTTCTGGCAGGCCCTTAATTCTACTTGAAACGCATTATTTCTAAACATAAACTTCATAGAAATTAACACTGATATATTATAATATTTTTTGTTTGAAAATGAATTCTTAAAATAGTATTGATTGTTGTACTATTTTTTATCGATTTAAGTGCTTCAACAGCGTCTTAATATTATAATATTATTAGTATTCGCTTTTATAACGAACCAAAGCAGATAAAAGGAACTTATGTGTGTGTTTTCAGAGATTTAGAGAAATATGGCAATGCTGCTCCATCACTTTAATCATATGACTAAAATGACGCATTTCCGAGATCAAGGGAAATATGGAAATCTGGCAATCATGGCCTTTCTTAGAGGGCTTTCCGGTCATGACATCACAACTAATTTCCAGAAGTACGTTGTAGCAAACAACCTCAAAAGGGAGATAACAAAACTATCGTCTCATCAAAAGTTTCTCTGAAAAAAAAGCAACTCAACAAACAAGGTAATTTGACATTTGGCACATATGAAACGTAGGAACAATTTGCTTGATTTATGAATTACTAATAAATTAAAAATATTCTTGACTGCTAATTTCATTTAAATATTAAACATAAAAAAGGTCACTTGACAAAGTTATTATAGAACAAAGACGAAGCTCATACTTACAGCCTTGCCAGACCCCTAGAAGGCTTTCATGCAGGATTATGGGATGCTAGCTTTCGACATGTTGAAAGACAAAGCAACGAACCACCACACGCAGCCAAAACTGAGAATTTGTCACTGGAGAAAGCTACTAGACCCAGTCACAACCAAAGCAACTCCGGTAACAGAAAAAAATAAGTTCAAATTATCATTCCACATGCTTATAACCCTGCTATGATATACACAATCAAGATAAAACAGCCAAAGCATCCAAAAGTTTGTGAATAGAGCCACAACAAAATTCGTAGCATCAAATTAATATGTTTTCAGATAATTATACGTGTATTAAATAATCTATTGCAAGACTTAATGGTTGAGATTATTTCATTATTTATCATAGCTGAATATTTAGTACAAAAGGCAGCCATTCAACATTGCACACAGACAACAACACACCACCGAAAAAGAAAATTATTTAAAAGAAATGATGTAAAATACTGAGTAGAAATTCTTGTTAAATTGAAATTAATCATTCAAATATTCTAAAAATATACGATGTTTGTGCTTTATTGGATATCTGCATCACTATCAATTATTGCGGTTTTTTAACCTCGAGTGAAAATGTTAGCGAAGGTTATAATTTGTCAAAACAGAAGTATCCATTAGGAATGAATTTATTCGTATCTTAGAGTATCAATCAATCATTTGAAATACTGTAAGGGTGTTTGATGTAATAATATTGGTCTTTCAATAACACTTTGCTTTGAATTAAATTACTGTTGGTGGAAAGAGTTGTCAATCTAAACTGTGAAATAAAAGTCTTATGGTTTAAATATTTTTTGTTTTGAATCATGTAGATTTAGAATTGAACATGGAGGGTGTTTCACATTCAAGTGTCGTTTCACCTTGATGGAGTTAAGCTTCATTCAACAGGCCAGAAAATCTTGGTCAAGAATGGGTGGACTTCATTGTGCAACAAACAAAAGCCCTTAAACCATGTGTTGGCATGTCATCCTTCAATATCAATGTGAATAACACGAATTTGTTTGTAAGATGTACGAGTGTTAGATAATAGAAAACACATTCCTATGCACGAGTGTATACACAATGAATAACATTTAAGAAAACGTAACCAACCTATTAAACTAAACACATACAAATTTAAAACTACCAACTCACAGGGTTATAATTGTGAACTTACTAGAAGCAATATAAGACAAAAGAAAGCTGTTACCAGGCCTCGTGTTATCCAATTATAATTATCGGTCAGCATCGATCTCCATCACAACAAATAACGGAAACATAATCCATAAGTTTATAGGCATATTGTATGAAATTGAAAAGTTTACTCCGGGCATATATATATATATATATATATATATATATATATATATATATATATTGAATCAAAAATGTGCTATTGAACAGCATTGTCATGAGTATCAATTTCTGTGACGTCATCACTGTCATTGCCTAATTAATCAGCAGACCACCTGCCATTAGTATATATAACTCATATGTCTGCTTTTGGATTATAACATAGGAAGCATTTGCCACTTAAGATCAAAGCCATAATTTTCTGAGATCTAAGGAAATATGGTAATCTTTTTTTTCTGCAGCGTCATTAGCCGGTCATTTCCTCTATATAACAAGAAACATAACATGTTCAAGGAATATGTTGTCTCACTCTGTCTCACTAAAAAACATGAAAGAAGAGATCGGTTATCAAATTACGCTTAAGTATCTATCAAAATGATTCCTCTCTCATTGGTTTATTCAAACAGACCACGAGACCTCAACATGTCAATCATTAGGGATGGAATGCGTACTAGGACTCTAACACACCCTAACCAATAATAAGAAACCTTATTCATATAAGGCATACAATATATGGAAAATGTCACTTATTCTCTTTAATGAACTGTTTTAAAATGATTGAAGACAATGAGAAATACATAAGGCTAAATCATTCTGCACTGATTATAAAAGCTTTCGATTCAACTTAGTGAAAAGATTTCCACTGCACGAACGCCACTCTTTAAAACAATTCAAGTGAGATTGTTCTATTCCCATTTAAATAATAAAAAATTAGACAGTAGTTGAGTACTAGTTACCGAGAATATGTCTACAGCATAATAGCAACAGTGTTTCATTTGTAAAATTTTGAATGCAGTAAGATCATTATTCACAATTTAAGTAGTTTGTTGATACCAAACACAAACATAAATAATTCGCTGGGGTCTGTAATAATTATGAAAAACCTTTTAAATAAGGAATCTGTCAAGGCATCGGAACGTCATCATGAGGTTCTGAACGTTGTTTCTAATAGAATACAGTCTCAGGTAGTTAAAAGCTCGAGGAACGAAGTAGTTCATCCTGTAGCCCATCAACCGCGAAAAGCAGAGATGTATGGTTCTGTTAGCTCTTAGTAATAAGTTACCAACCAACGAGGAACATGAGTAGCTTATCACGTCATACTAAAAGGGGAGGGAGGTCTTTCAAACAGGGCAGTTAGATGGTATCAATTGAGGTTAGATTAGGATCGATTGAACCCAACCTACCCTAACCTTAAGTCGTTCAATCGATCCTAATCTAATCTCAGTTGATACCATCTAACTGCCCTGTTTGAAAGACCTCCCTCCCCTTTTACTATGACGTGATATGCTACTCATGTTCCTTGTTGGTTGGTTACTTATTACTAAGAGCTAACAGAACCATACATCTCTGCTATTCGCGGTTGATGGACTTGGGAGCTACACGATGAACTATTTCGTTCCTCAAGCGTTTCACTACCTGAGACTGTATTCTATTAGAAACAACGTTCAGAACCTCATGATGACGTTCCGATGCCTTGACAGATTCCTTATTTAAAAGGTTTTTCATAATTATTACAGACCCCAGCGAATTATTTGTGTTTGGTACCAACAAACTTCTTAAATTGTGAATAATGATCTTACTGCATTCAAAATTTTACAAATGAAACATTGTTGCTATAATGCTATAGACATATTCTCGGTAACTAGTACTCAACTGTCTAATTTGTTTATTATTTAAATGGAAATAGAACAATCTCACTTGAATTGTTTTAAAGAGTGGCGTTCGTGCAGTAGAAATCTTTTCACTAAGCTGTGCAGAATGATTTAGCCTTATGTATTTCTCATTTTCTTCAATCATTTTGAGACAGTTCATTAAAGAGAGTAAGTGACATTTTCCATATATTGTATGCCTTATATGAATAAGGTTTCTTATTATAGGTTAGGGTGTGTTAGAGTCCTAGTACGCATTCCATCCCTAATGATTGACATGTTGAGGTCTCGTGGTCTGTTTGAATAAAACAATGAGAGAGGAATCATTTTAATAGATACTTAAGCGTATTTTGATAACTGATCTTTTCTTTCATGTTTTTTAGTGGGACAGAGTGAGACAACATATTCCTTGAACAGGTTATGTTTCTTGTTATATAGAGGAAATGATCGGCTAATGACGCTGCAGAAAAAAAAGATTACCATATTTCCTTAGATCTCAGAAAATTATGGCTTTGATCTTAAGTGTTAAATGCTTCCTATGTTATAATCCAAAAGCAGGCATATGAGTTATATATACTAATGGCAGGTGGTCTGCTGATAAATTAGGCAATGACAGTGATGACGTCACAGAAATTGATACTCATGACAATGCTGTTCAATAGCACATTTTTGATTCAATATATATATATATATATATATATATATATATATATATATATATATATATATATGCCTGGAGTAAACTTTTCAATTTCATACAATATGCCTATAAACTTATGGATTATGTTTCCGTTATTTGTTGTGATGGAGATCGATGCTGACCGATAATTATAATTGGATAACACGAGGCCTGGTTACAGCTTTCTTTTGTCTTATATTGCTTCTAGTATGTTCACAATTATAACCCTGTGAGTTGCTAGTTTTAAATTTGTATGTGTGTAGTTTAATAGGTTGGTTACGTTTTCTTAAATGTTATTCATTGTGTATACACTCGAGCATGGGAATGTGTTTTCTATTATCTAACACTCGTACATCTTACAAACAAATTCGTGTTATTCACATTGATATTGAAGGATGACATGCAAACACATGGTTTAAGGGCTTTTGTTTGTTGCACAATGAAGTCCACCCATTCTTGACCAAGATTTTCTGGCCTGTTGAATGAAGCTTAACTCCATCAAGGTGAAACGACACTTGAATGTGAAAGACCCTCCATGTTCAATTCTAAATCTACATGATTCAAAACAAAAAATATTTAAACCATAAGACTTTTATTTCACAGTTTAGATTTACAATTCTTTCCACCAACAGTAATTTAATTCAAAGCAAAGTGTTATTGAAAGAACAATATTGTTACATCAAACACCCTTACAGTATTTCAAATGATTGATTGATACTCTAAGATACGAATAAATTCATTCCTAATGGATACTTCTGTTTTGACAAATTATAACCTTCGCTAACATTTTCACTCGAGGTTAAAAAACCGCAATAATTGATAGTGATGCAGATATCCAATAAAGCACAAACATCGTATATTTTTAGAATATTTGAATGATTCATTTCAATTTAACAAGAATTTCTTCTCAGTATTTTACAACATTTCTTTTAAATAATTTTCTTCTTCGGTAGTGTGTTGTTGTCTGTGTGCAATGTTGAACGGCTGCCTTTTGTACTAAATATTCAGCTATGATAAATAATGAAATAATCTCAACCATTAAGTCTTGCAATAGATTATTTAATACACGTATAATTATCTGAAAACATATTAATTTGATGCTACGAATTTTGTTGTGGCTCCATTTACAAACTTTTGAATGCTTTGGCTGTTTTATCTTGATTGTGTATATCATAGCAGGGTTATAAGCATGTGGAATGATGATTTGAACTTATTTTTTTTCTGCTACCGGAGTTGCTTTGGTTGTGACTGGGTCTAGTAGCGTTCTCCAGTGACAAATTCTCAGTTTTGGCTGCGTGTGGTGGTTCGTTGCTTTGTCTTTCAACATGTCGAAAGCTAGCATCCCATAATCCTGCATGAAAGCCTTCTAGGGGTCTGGCAGGGCTGTAAGTATGAGCTTCGTCATTCTATAATAACTTTGTCAAGTGACCTTTTTTATGTTTAATATTTAAATGAAATTAGCAGTCAAGAATATTTTTAATTTATTAGTAATTCATAAATCAAGCAAACGTTTTATATGTGCCAAATGTCAAATTACCTTGTTTGTTGAGTTGCTTTTTTTTTCAGAGGAACTTTTGATGAGACGATAGTTTTGTTATCTCCGTTTTGAGGTTGTTTGCTACAACGAACTTCTGGAAATTAGTTGTGATGTCATGACCGGAAAGCCCTCTAAGAAAGGCCATGATTGCCAGATTTCCATATTTCCCTAGATCTCGGAAATGCGTCATTTTAGTCATATGATTAAAGTGATGGAGCAGCATTGCCATATTTCTCTAAATCTCTGAAAACACACACACAAGTTCCTTTTATCTGCTTTGGTTCGTTATAAAAGCGAATACTAATAACATTATAATATTAAGACGCTGTTGAAGCACTTAAATCGATAAAAAATAGTACAACAATCAATACTATTTTAAGAAGGCATTTTCAAACAAAAAAATATTATGATATATTATAATATATCAGTGTTAATTTCTATGAAGTTTATGTTTAGAAATAATGCGTTTCAAGTAGAATAAACGGCCTGCCAGAACCTAACTACTAGACTTCAACCATTTCGAATTTGAAGCTTTCCGCAATCACTAGGTCCGCAGAATGCTGCTCGTAGGGAATTTGGTAACAATTGTCTGTGCGACTTGCTGATGACAACGATTCTTCAACAAAGTCCAAATTTTCGATAGGTAGTTGGACGTCTTGTTGCTTCATATACATCTAATCAATTGTTGCAAACGAACTGAAACTTATGTCTTCGTTAACATAACTAAAGGACGAATCGTGTTGTCAAAGAAAAAGGGAGGAGGGCCTGCTAAGAGGGGCCATGATTGCCAGATTTCCGTATTTCCCTAGATCTCGGAAATGCGTCATTTTAGTCATATGATTAAAGTGATGGAGCAGCATTGCCATATTTCTCTAAATCTCTGAAAACACACACACAAGTTCCTTTTATCTGCTTTGGTTCGTTATAAAAGCGAATACTAATAATATTATAATATTAAGACGCTGTTGAAGCACTTAAATCGATAAAAAATAGTACAACAATCAATACTATTTTAAGAATTCATTTTCAAACAAAAAAATATTATGATATATTATAATATATCAGTGTTAATTTCTATGAAGTTTATGTTTAGAAATAATGCGTTTCAAGTAGAATTAACGGCCTGCCAGAACCTAATTACTAGACTTCAACCATTTCGAATTTGAAACTTTCCGCAATCACTAGGTCCGCAGAATGCTGCTCGTAGGGAATTTGGTAACAATTGTCTGTGCGACTTGCTGATGACTACGATTCTTCAACAAAGTCGAAATTTTCGATAGGTAGTTGGACGTCTTGTTGCTTCATATACATCTAATCAATTGTTGCAAAAACTGAAACTTATGTCTTCGTTAACATAACTAAAGGACGTATCGTGTTGTCAAAGAAAAAGGGAGGGGGGCCCGCTAAGAGGGGTCATGATTGCCAGATTTCCGTATTTCCCTAGATCCCGGAAAAACAAATTTAGTGCGTTTTGTTTCTTTAAACAGCGATGAGAAAAATCCCTAGACTTAGGGAAAACACACGATTGAATTGATTCTCTTGGCAATGTAGCACCATTTGAATCATGATGATAGCTAATGGAATATGGATATATGCATTGTATGCTGTGTTGGCAAATTTAAAAGCAAAATATTAGTTCAAGTTTAAATCGAACATTGAGAGCACGGCTTATGACGTCACAGAAAAAAAGGGAGGGGTGGCACTTTACGGTTAAAATATTTTGTGATTCATAATTTCTTCAATTTAATTATTTTTAGCGTTTTATCACAATGCATTATTAGTCGTTTTAATATATATCGCTGCATATGAAATATTACTTTTGAGACATATCTTCGACAACAAACGATCATCAAAAATCTAATACCCAACAACCTCTAGACAATTTTTTCAATATGTCTCATTAGCCCACAAGGCTAAATCCTTGCCAACAATGCCGGGCTCTAAACCCGGCAGCGACTTTTTTTCTTAGTACGGCATATGTCACAAGATGGCGCCAAACAACAACAATACCTACGGCAACACACAATACCGATGACGTCACCCATTATTACCTCAAACGTCACAAGATGGCTCCAAGCAGTAATACCAACGAATAATCTACAACACACAATACCGATGACGTCACCCATAAGCTCTCAACCCGACGGCTCTCCACCTTCAAGTCGCAGTCTCCTGACCCCATATCCAGCACCTTGATCTTTGCAAAAACAAGTCTGTACTCGTAAAAATCGCGAAACGCGATTTCAACAGTGACGTCAGCCGTTTTTCTTGATTGGATAAGAATGCTAATGACCCTTGTTTATAGGCGACCAAATGTGGAGGTGTCGCGTATATTATGGCGGATGCGCTGGTACAAGTCTATAATTAAATAATAATAATTATCTCAACAATTACATGTGTATTTTTAATTACACATACATTACCAAACAATACACACATTATTCATACATACACATGCAATAAATAACGGGCCCGAGGCGATTCCACCGCGTACCAGCTCGATTTCAAAAACTGATTTTAGTCCCATAAGAAAAAGTGGTCTGTTGTTCTCCTGTTCAATTTTGAATTTAGCGCCAAATTTGAACCGACCAATCAGAACGTAGCTTATGACGTCACGTGACTCAAAAGTGAAAGTGGAGGGGCTGGACTCAAGTGACCCGACCCCTACTATAATTAAAAATTATTTTCTGCTTTTTAGTTCAGTTTGCTATAAAAGCGTATTTTTAGTTTTTTTTAACTATAATTATAATAAAAAAATTAGGAACACTTTATTTCCGTCAAAATCCGCAGTTGTCCAGTCTTTTTCTGCATTTTTTCGAAAACGTTGAACAAAAGATGAGCTCATATCACAAAATATATATATATGGCTGCATAAATAGCACCATCTTGTCAAGGCAGCTTTTTAAAAACTATAACCATAACTACCTAGGCTGTTTTAATATCTCCTGGTTTTTCTTGTTTTTGTGAAGACACGCCTCAATTTGTAATCCCGATATGCAACCTAATGCAATGAAAGTAGGTAGTACAATAATGTAATTAATTGTTGTCTTATAATAAGGAATTTTAAAATCTGTTTAAGCAACTTCTAAACTTAATTTAGTATTTTTGTAGAATATATTTTCCACTTAAAATTTCTCGGGACGCAAAAGTTTGGATAAACAAATAACTATATCATAGAATGATTCGCCATCCCTGATAAAATACTTTGTAATAATTGTTAATTATAGAATGGTTTTGAAAAAAGACCCTATAATACTTAACCTTGATTTCCAAAGATTATGTAAAAGTAGAATTCGAGATTCCACGAAAAACATACTAAAAGTACAAATATTTAACAAAGTGGTATTCAAATAACAAGATAAAAATTAAATTTGAAGTAAAATTGCTCAACAACTTAGTAGTAAAATGTCAGCGAGGTATGATAGCTAATAACAGGGCTTCCAGGATGTCATTTCTCATTATGAAAGTTTATAAACAGACAAATTACATTAAAAAAACTAAACTTGCAAGCAAAATTTGAGTGAAATAAACTTGAAGTAATAAGAGATCATGGACATACTTATAAAATGTAATAGAAAATTGATAATTAAATTGGATTAAACAGGATAAGGAGCTAAAAGATATCTGAGGATTTAATTGATATGACAGGAATAAGTAATTACGTTCATATTAACAGTAATAAATTAACAACAATTTTAAATAGAGTCTGACAAGTAGATGTAAGGGCTAAAATATTTTCAATAGAAAAATAAAGTTTAATTTTGTAAGAGTAAAGCTTTTTTAAAATTTAGTAAGCAATCTGAAAATGTTTAAAAAGATAAGGAAAAGAAAATGTTATATTTTAAATGGAATAATAACTTGGACTTTTATTGAATGGTAACATCTAAGGCATAAACAAATGAAACTTTAACCATTTGGGTGAACGGGCCAGAAAATAACTACATTAGCAGTCCGTTGTGTGCAAAAAGTGATAAGTACTCAAGTTTTTTGAAGTTATATGTTTAAATTAGAATTGTGACAGTATAACCTTTAAACCTAATCAACAATTAAATGTCGAACAAGTTTATTTGATTTCGAGTCAACGGACTAAAAAGTGATCCTTTGTGATCGTCGTAGTGGATCTATTAATTTTTAAGAGTTCAGTTATTTAAGTTAAAATTTGAATTTAGATCTAACAGCTACAAAAATTAATATAATGCAAATGTCTTTAAAATGAATGACAGAACTAATTTTAAATACAAGCATTATCATTTAAATTAATGTTTAGGCAATAATTTCATTAGTAAAGTAGTAAGGATAAACATTAATACCTTGTAAGGAAAAAAAATACCCATTAAATTGATTATGGTTAGGTAAGAACCTAACCTACCCTAACCTTAAGTCGTTCAATCGATCCTAATCTAATCTCAGTTGATACCATCTAACTGCCCTGTTTGAAAAAAACTTATTACTAAGAGCTAACAGAACCATACATCTCTGCTTTTCGCGGTTGATGGACTACAGGATGAACTACTTCGTTCCTCGAGCATTTAACTACCTGAGACTGTATTCTATTAGAAACAACGTTCAGTTGTGAACCTCATGATGACGTTCCGAAGTGCCTTGACAAAGATTCCTTATTTAATGAAGGTTTTTCATAATTATTACAGACCCCAGCGAATTATTTACGTTTGTGTTTGGTACCAACAAACTAATTAAATTGTGAATAATGATCTTACTGCATTCAAAAGGCATCCCACATTTACAAATGAAGGACACTGTTGCTATAATGCTATAGACATATTCTCGGTAACTAGTACTTAACTGTCTAATTTGTTTATTATTTAAATAACGGAAATAGAACAATGGTCTGGTACTTGAGGCGATTGACGATTTTAATTAGAGTGGCGTTCGTGCAGTAGAAATCTTTTCACTAAGCTGTGCAACAAGAATGATTTAGCCTTATGTATTTCTCAAGATTGTCTTCAATCATTTTGAGACAGTTCATTAAAGAGAGTAAGTGACATTTTCCATATATTGTATGCCTTATATGAATAAGGTTTCTTATTATAGGACTACTAGGGTGTGTTAGAGTCCTAGTACGCATTCCATCCCTAATGATTGACAAATGTTGAGGTCTCGTGGTCTGTTTGAATAAACCAATGAGAAAGGAATCATTTAGATAGATACTTAAGCGTAATTTGATAACTGATCTCTTCTTTCATGTTTTTTAGTGGGACAGAGTGAGTCAACATATTCCTTGAACAGGTTATGTTTCTTGTTATATAGAGGAAATGACCGGCTAATGACGCTGCAGAAAAAAAAGATTACCATATTTCCTTAGATCTCAGAAAATTATGGCTTTGATCTTCAGTGTTATTTAATGCTTCCTATGTCAATATAATAAACCAAAAGCAGGCATATAAATTGAGTTTCTGATATATACTAATCAGGAACAGGTGGTCTGCTGATAAATTTTTAGGCAATGACAGTGATGACGTCACAGAAATTGATACTCATGACAATGCTGTTCAATAGCACATTTTTGATTCAATATATATATATATATATATACGATATATATATCCCTCACTTCCCCCTATATATATGCCTGGAGTAAACTTTTCAATTTCATACAATATGCCTATTAGAGCTGACTTATGATTAGTATTTGTTGGATGGACATGCTGACCGAAATTTAACAGTAATTCGCGTATACACATCAGGCATCAGTAACAGTTTCTTACAATTGCTTATATTGCATCTAGTACTGTTCAGAAAGTTCGAAACACTGTGAACGCCGGCTAAAATATATTATTTGAAATTGGAATATCTCACATCTCGGTTACTCCATCAATCATTTCCATGTTGACTTCAGTGTATACCCTCGAGAGAAAGTGTTTTCTATACAAATAAAGCAATGATACAGAAAAGGAATGATCGCAAGCATGCCAAAACTGGTGACACTTGTGGTATTCATTAATGAACTTAACTCGCATCAAGTACTTGAATGTCCATAATTCTAAATCCGATTCAAAACAAAATAAGACCAAAGAAAACATTCAATCTTTACGGACCGAGCCACAAAAAGTTCTAGTTATTAACCAGCAAAAACCAGATGCAAATAAACAACGGAATTCCCAAAAATTGACAACAGCAGAAGTTTCAAAAGGACTGTATTTTGAACCAAGTGGATTAAAAACCAATTAATACATTAATTTTATACAGGACGGAAAACTTAAGGACGATAAAAAAAACCTATTGTGGAAGTTGGAAAAGATCGAGAATGGAAAACAAATAAACATAAACGACAGTTCAACAGGGGGAAAAAATTGTAATTGGAAGCCATAGAAATAGCAAAGATGTTAAAGGTGTCCTAAAAATATAAACTTTACATGTTACAAGAATCAGTAAAGAAACGACAATAGATTCTTTAAACAACTCGATCAAAGCGCATTTTCCTGAAGCAACATGCGAAGTGATCCAGTCAAAATGTCCAACAATATATTCATCGTTCAAAGTAAGCATACTGACTGAAAAAATCTCCCTCTCCCTCACACACCTTCAAACCCTGTATTTTACTCTGCTGTGGTATTATGTTTTTGACATTCACGTTCTAGTCAAAGATGAGGCTACAATGTATACCTTGAGAGTAAAGGCAAAAAAATAGCTGGAATGTCTTCGATGCACATTCCATGAAAGCCTTCTGTCTGAGTGTAGATGTGCGGTTTTGTTCAATGCTTTCAATGCAAGTATATAATGAAATTTAGCAAACAATATAAACACGTACATAAATCAAAATTAAAGTTATATAACCAAGTCAAGCTCTGGTGTTTTCTTGGTTCTTCTTTCTTGGGAGGCTAGCCCCGTAACAGCAGGAACAGTTTTTAGAGCTTTGTCTGTTTTGAGGTTGTTTGCAACACTTACACAAAAAATGTCACGTAAAGTTAAGAAGGGCATTGATTGAGATTTCATACAATCTCGGAAAATGCGGGTTTAACAACAAATGATGCGCTTGCAATTGTAAACACAAAAGAAACAAAATGAAAGCGGTTTAGCGGTCGTTACGAACGAAGCTACTAACTCGCGAAATCGTAAAAAAAACAATAAGCGTCTTGAAGCTCTTCGGACGGAATCAAAGCGACCGAAAAGTTCGGAGAACAAACAAATCTCCCAATCTATTTTAACAGCTAGGGATCATTTTCGAAACACGAATGTCAATACTGTCTATATTATAACGCAAAAAAACACTTAATTTCTATGAAGTTAGCATTAGCGCGACGGAATGTTTCAAGTAGAAAAGGTGCAGAAGTAATTGACTAATTCAATCGAATTGAAACTTTCCGCAATACACTAAACAAATTGCTGAGCCTGATATTTGGTAACTCAGCAGCCAAAAATGATCCAGAGCCCCTACGGTCTGGATTGCGGGCGTTATCAACAAAGCGACAATTTTCGATATGTTGGAGCTTGTTGCTTCATAATGCGGGTAATACGATTGTTGCAAAGAAGAATGTTCTTCTAATAACTAGGACGTACGTGTTGTCAAATAAATTTGGTGAAGCGGTGAGGGGGGCCCGAAGAGGGGCGATTGCCAGATTTCTATTTCCCTACGGAAAAACAAATTTACTGCTTTTGTTTCAAACAGTCATAAAAAATCTAGCGGTGAAAACATGCTTGAGTCTGAGCAAGCATGTGGCATTTGAACAAGATAGCGGTAATCAACAATTGTGGGCCTTTCCACCAAAGTGTATTATATCGCGTAATAACTCTGATGGCAAAGTGCCGCGGTAACCCAAGTCAGCGGGGTTATCACAATAATGAATGTAAACCCACAATGCGAATAAGGAAATTTTTCCTGAATGTAAGCAACTCGATTACTGACAAGGCTATCCTTGTCCAACGGTGCGGGGAAGAACTAAACCCGCCATGAAAGGACTTTTTTTCTTACCCTGCAATCACAAGATGGCGCCACCAGCAACGAATCACCTTGAACAACAAACGACTACCCATTGAATTGCTCATAACGTCACATAATGAGCCAACTTAGCGGTAATACCAACGAATAATCTGAAGCACACAATACCGTGACGTCCAATCTGGGAAGTGACAACCCGAGTTCCCCACCTTCAAAGGGGCAGTCTCCTGACCCCATACCCAGCACCTTCGATTTAGACAACACTCGTAAAAAAACTTTGACGAAACGCGATCCAGATGCGTCAACCGTTTCGAACACTTGCAAAATAAACAACAGCGGCATAACCTTGATGGGATCTCAGAAGCCCTTGTTTATCACCAAATGCGTGAAGTTCACAACTAGGCGGATGCGCTGGTAAAGTTTTCTATAGCAAGCAGGCGAGGCAAAACTAAATTGTGCAAGGTCAACAAAATAGCGATATTGTCTTGCTGCAACTTGGGACCGATAAACAAACACACATAATCATACACATCAAAGATAACCGATGAGGTATCTTAGCGGATACCAGCATTAAACACTACACGATTTTAGTCCCATAAGAAAAGGTGGTTGTGCTACTATCAATTTTGGTTTCCCGCCAAATTTGACACAATGATGCGGTATGTAGTAATAATCAGAAAAAGTAGAGGGGCTGGATCCCTATGATCCAGCTCCAAATACTCTTTGAGAAAATCACAATATTGTTTGTAGAGATCTGGTTGCTGTAGAAGACGTCTTTTTTAGTTTTTTTAAACTATAAGAGTAGGAACGTTGTACGGCGAGATTATACATTCCATCAAAATCCGCAGGAAGTGTATTCTTTTTCTGCATTTTTTCGAAAAGGAAGGGGCACAACGAATCTACCAAAATGAATCCAATCTCCTGCATCCCTCGGAAAATAGCACCATTTTTTCGCAGCTTTTTAAAAACTAAGATCATCACCTAGGGGACTGTTTTAACCAGTGGTTTTTCGTTTTTGTAGGAACATCTTCAATTGTCCAGAACCTTTGGAGTGAATCATCTAATGATCTTCAATTGACAAAAAAGCGAAGTTTTAAAATCTGGGTTTATGACTGACTGAGAGTATTTTTGAGAGTTATTTTCCACAGAACTCGAAGTTTGGATAAACAAATAACTCTAGCCATAAGATTCGATCCCTGTAACCAAACTTTGTAATAAGTGTTAATAGCATCAGGTTTTGAACACCTTAATACCTTTCCAGAAGGTAGAATTCGTCCATCCAAAAACAAAAAAGAAATAAATCAGCACCTAACAAAGGGTCAATAGCGCCTGGGCTATTGAAACCAGGATCAAATTTGCAAGTAAAATTCAAATTGGTTAGATATGCCATATTAGCCATGTTAATAACAGGGCGCAACAGGATGTCATATCATTGCAAATGCGGGGTAAAACAACAAATAGTATCAACAACAAAATTGCACTCACGCAAAATTTACTATAGAGCGAAGAGAAAGGGTAAGAGAGCCCTCAGCAGAGGTACTCTGCATAGAACCTAGCCCGTTGAGTTGTATCGAAGCGGGCATAGGTTGGAAGCCAAGGCGTTTCACAGCCTTGCTCGCAATGAATGATGTCATGCTACCAGAATCTAGCAGACATCGCAAAGTTTGATAAGAACCGTGCCTATATAATACCTCAACTAAAGCGGTAGATAACAACACATTTGAATTGTATGACAAAAGTGAACTATGACAAGAAGTCTGCGGTCGAAAAGTTTTGGGACTTTCAAAAGTATTAATGGTACTGGATTCACCAGATGTGAAAGCCAGGTTTGCGGGGGGAGCTTTAGATTCAGACCCAATACCTGAATCAGCACGATTTACAAAATGAAGCAATGTGTGATGGCGTTGTTCGCAGTTGCGGCAAGTGGATAAAACTTGATTTACAGCGATTCGACTGATGAGAATCGCTCAAGCAATTGAAACAAAGTCTAAAATCTTTAACAAACTTTGGGTGAAACCTCGCGGAGAAAATACTACATTAGATTTGTTCAAGAATTCAGTTTTTTGAACATTTGTAAATCGCATGATCGGATTTACAAACTAAACAATTTCTATTCAACAATTAGTGACAAACAAGTTTAGATGTAGTGAACCGGGAAGAATGTTGCTTTGAATTCAATGGTAACTTCTTGTCAACACTTCGCTTATTTAAGGCCTTGCGGAATAATTCAACATGTACAAAAATCAAAGGCATCGCAATGCTTTAAAATGAATGACAAAAAATCAACAACTTCCGAGCGGATCGGAAAGTCATCTTGAGCGGTCACAGTACCATGGTAAAGTTCAAATTTGGCGGCTAAATTCTTTGGAACTCGTTTCAACATCATCTGAATGATACAATAATCCCACTGATTTACTGGTAAACCCAAATTCTTCAATGCTTCCAAATTATCACTGAAGTCATCCAATAACTTCCGAACCTCTGAGTGGGTTAGTATATAAAAGGCTATCTGAAAATTTTTTCATTATCTTGTTAGTTGGGGGGGTGGTGAATTGTTCTAAAGCTGACCAATGAGACTCCGCGATTAAACGAGTTCGCAAACCGTTGAATTTTTTCAAAAGTGTTTCATAAGCACTCACGTAATTGTTTTGTGTTAGTTTAAAATACCTAATAGCCTCAAAAGCAGGCCCTTTTAAAGCTAACTGCAAATATTTGAACTTCTGCATAGCACTGAGTTTTTCATTATTGTGAATTAATGAATCAAACAAATCAATAAAAGTACCAAATTCCAATATGTCTCCACTAAATGAAGGCAAATCAATTCGCGGCAAAGCAACACTTTCCTGTTCCCGAGTTATATTTTGTGGCGTAGAATTCTGAAAAGATTTCAGTTTAGCAAAAATAGACCTAATTGAATAAAACAATTTTTCAAATTTATTGCGAATGTCATCCTCAAAGTCAAAATCAAGGTTTGCATCTGAAATTAATCCAACAATCGAATTGTGATGTTTAAAAAACTCTGAATGAATTGAATCAACCATATCAATCATGCTAAAAAACAATTCAACGTCGTCACCTCTTAAGGCTTTCTCGGCAGCAAAATAAATATCTTGTAATCTTTTAAACTCCGATTTTAAA
Organism: Octodonta nipae; assembly: GCA_034190945.1. Classification (NCBI taxonomy): domain Eukaryota; kingdom Metazoa; phylum Arthropoda; class Insecta; order Coleoptera; family Chrysomelidae; genus Octodonta; species Octodonta nipae. The sequence goes on from CM067220.1 coordinate 42,774,508, forward strand.
AAAGTCGATGATTTTTCCCCCTAAATTTACGTAAATTTTCAGCGGTGTTTGACATCTTAACAATAAATTAAAATCACTGTAAGGCCACTGAACAAATCTAACACGATAGAAAGTTCGAAAACAACGCCGGCAATACTATTCCAAAAATGTACAATTTTTTACTTTCCATGTTGAAGTCGAAAGTATACAAATAAAGAATTATCCCAAAAGGAATGACCCAATGTCACTTGTGGTAATAAATTCAAAACAATTTACATATCTTGCGAAATAACCAAACCAACAAAACAATCTCTTGTAAGGTTTTTAACGAGACAAAAAAGATGCGTTTTATTTCCAACGAAATGAGTGAATATCCCGAACTTGCTTTCTCTTCTAACAAATAAAGAAACGAGTATTCAATGCGGTTTTCAACAATAATTGCAACGAAAAATCAATGGTTTTTTTGATCGTTAAACTTTGCACGAAATTAACTCAAATGTATCCGGCCCGGAGTTGGACCAAATTATGTAATTTATTCGATAATTTTTGCACTAAAGAAACGACAATTAACTCAAATTGCATCCGGCTCGAAGTTGGACCAAATTATGTAATTTATTCGATAATCTTTGCACGAAATTAACTCAAATTGCATCCGGCTCGGAGTTGGACCAAATTATGCAATTTATTCGATAAACTTTGCACAAAATTAACTCAAATTGCATCCCGCTCGAAGATGGACCAAATTGTGGAATGTCTTCGATGCACATTCCATAGAGAATATTAAAAAAAATGTATGAATTAGATGTTGCGGTTTTAGTTCAATGCTGGTTCAATGCAAGTATATAATTGACGAAGGACCTTTAACGGAACAATCAATAAACACGTGCCGTCACATAAACGAATCACCAAATAAAAGTTATCACTAACCTTTAAGTCGAAGCTCTGGTGTTTTCTTGGTTCTTCTTTCTTGGGAGGCTAGCCCCGTAACAGCAGGAACAGTTTCTTAGAGCTTTGTCTGGACAACACGTTACACAAAAAATAGCGACGTAATGTTCATTGATTGAGCATACAAAAAATGCGGGTTTAACAACAAATGATGCGCTTTTGTAAACACAAAAGAAACAAAATGAAAGCGGTTTAGCGGTCGTTACGAACGAAGCTACTAACTCGCGAAATCGTAACGCAAAAAACAACAATAAGCGTCGTCTCTTCAGACGGAATCAAAGCAACCGAAAAGTTCGGAGAACAAACACGAATCTCCCAAGCGTCTAAACAGCTAGGGATCCGAAACACGAATGTCAATACTGTCTATATTTTACACGCAAAAAACACTTAAAATTAGCATTAGCGCGACGGAATGTTTTAGAAAAGGTGCAGAAGTTTAAAAATCAATGAAGTAATTCAATCAAATTGAAAACAATACACTAAACAATTTGAGGGAACGCACCAGTAGCAAATGACGTCACCTCTATGATTAACAATCCAAATGTAGTAATCTTTAGTGATTGTTGGCCTGGGCAAAATAAAAATTACTTAAAAATAAATAATAATAGATGTTAGGGTAGAAACCAAATCCATTTTAACTGGTAAAAATGAGCCTAGATTTTTTCTTTGTCACAAAAACTGCAAACTCGTCATTTTTCTTTAAAACTCCTAAACCTGCCATTAATAATAAGAAAGTCAGAAGATTGAAAATGAGCAATCGTGCTTCTGGTATCCTTTTTCTATAAATAGTTATACTGGAATATTCCATAGCAGCAAAGTCGCAAGAGCAAATCTCCCTTCCGATGTGAATCTTATTCCTCTATATTGTTACAAAATTTACCAAAGCCGACCCTGTTTCATTTCAGTACGACAACGATCGCTGGGATATGAAAAAAAAGCTAGAACGTTCGGACGGGAGAAAAACTTATCTCGACAACTGTAAAATTGACACTGGATTATACTAGAAAATTCGACGCTGATTTTGAAAAGGAGGACCCATCCTCGCAGGAGTTAGTTAGTGGAGCGAAGAGCTTAAATGTAAAATTGTTGTTGTGATATTTGAATCAGCTGTTTTAATGTAAATAAAGTTCTAGAAAAGTGAAAGTAAATATTAGTTTTATAATTTTAAATTGAACCTACGGAATATATTACAATATAATTCCCGTTGCATCTAATAAAGTTGAAAATCTGAAAGCATTGTTACCGTTAATTCGATCGCATAGAAATAACATATATTACGAAAACAAACTTGAAAGGCGCACTTCCGGTACCCACGATAAAGAAGAGGCAATTGAACCCGACGATTATTATTTTAGATTTTAATTTAAATATTACAATAAAATTATTTGTTTTTGAAAAATAAAAATTAGGAAAAAAATTAGGTACACTTTATTTCCGTCAAAAACTGCATTTGTCCATTTTTTTTCCTTTTTTTGAAAAAGTTGACAAAAACATGAGCTCATATCACAAAAGATATATATGGCTGCATCAATAGCTCCAACTTGTCAAAGCAGCTTTTTAAAAATTTCGCAACATAACTACCTTGGCTGTTTTTTATGTCTTGGTTTTTCTTGAATTTGGACTGTTTTTGCTGAAGACTCGCCTCAATTTATGAACCCGATATGCAACCTAATGCAATCAAAGTAGGTACAAAAATAATATAATTAATTGTTGTCTTATAATAAGGAATTTTAAAATCTGTTTAAGCAACTTCTAAACTTAATTTAGTATTTCTTTAGAATATATTTCCCACTTAAATTTTCTCGGGACGTAAAAGTTTGGATAAACAAATAACTCTATCATAGAATGGTTCGCCATCCCTGATAAAACACTGTGTAATAATTTAACATTTAATTATAGAATGATTATGAAAAAGGATACTATAATACTGTTACGATATTTCATCCGACAGCTGGTGCAATCGGCTATAAACAAATTCGTGGAAGGAACATTATTCCGATACTTCTGGGAATCCGAAATGTTTTGCCTCTCAACAGGCCGACCGCTGCCGTTACGGTGAATTCCCTTGAAGTTTCCAGAACACATGAAAGAAGTTTCCCGATGGTTCGTTGACATACCAGACAATCCCAACAGAATTATATAAATCTGGACAGCTGGCGATAGTATTAATTCTGTTTTCGGCGGTCGTATTGTATAGTTAAGATAAATGTAAATAGTTCTTGTGAATATAAATTGTGTTAAAGTAGTGGAAATAAATTAGAGTGAGTCTTACTGTGTTTTTAAATAAATCCAAGAACTGAGCTGAACCCGACTGTGAAAATAAAAACATTACAGTGGTGACAGGTGTAGGACTTTAGAAGTGGAAAATAAATAAATGTTTAAAAACGTGAATTTGGAGCAATTGAAAGTGACGGACTTAAAAAAGGAACTTGAGGAAAGGGATTTAAAAATTAGTGGAAAGAAAAGTGAATTAGTACAACGGCTACGAGATGCTCTAATAAATGAAGATAACGATCCTGATACTTATTTGTTTGAGATTTCTGGTACTGGGGACATGAGCGTGCTATTAAAACAAATGGAAGAAAATTCTAAAAACGCGAAAGAGGCCTTAGAAGATAAACTACCACATTACAAGATAATTCTCAGATCATCAAAGAGGCGTTAGAATACAAACTACTAGAAAATTCTAAAACCCTAGAAGAAAAATGCTAGAAAATGCTAAGAGTTTAGAGGATAAGCTACAAGATAATTCTAAGATCTTGAAGGAGGCGTTAGAAGATAAACTAGCAGAAAATACTAAAACCCTGAAAGACAAGTTAGTAGAAAATTATAAAACATTACAAGACAAATTACTAGAAAGTCTTTGAAGAAAATTTGAAAAGCATGGTAAGGGTGAATTCAGAAATGCTGGAAGAGAAAATAGTCGAGAATGAAGCTAGGATAGAAGAGCTAAAGCAGACAATGGTCGAAAAGCTAAAGCAGACGTCAGTCAAAAATGAAATGCAGGTAGAAAGAGCTAAAGCAGACAATAGTCGAAAATGAAACGCAGATAGAAGAGCTAAAACAGATAATGGAGGGTGAGAGTAGCAAAATACGAGAACAGATAGTCACAATACAAAGAGGAGAAACTCCATCAAAGGCAGAAAACAGAAACAGTCCGGAAATAGTGTATTCGAAAATTGGCCTCGAGGGAACAAGACACAAAATGAACCCTCCACAATTTGATGGAAAATCGTCATGGGCCAATTATAGGCAACAATTCGATGCTGCGGCAAAGTTAAATGGATGGTCGGCACAGGAGAAGGCAATAGCACTAACCCCTGGCCATAAGAGGGGATGCTATAGATATTTTGCAAACCTTGAATGCCTCTGAGCAAGAAGACTACGAACTACTTGTCAAACACTCAGAACTGAGGTATGGACAAACCTATTTGGACCACGTCTATCACTCCCAACTGAAAAATCGCCATCAGAAATCGAATGAATCCATACAAGAGTTTCAAGCTAATATTGCCCGACTGATTCGCCTTGCCTATCCAGCCACACCGGAAAATGTGATAGAAAGGTTAGCAAGCGTTTCTGGATGGATTTCGGGACAACGAAGCCAGGCAAGCATTGACGTTAACTCGACCGACTCAATTCGTAGATGTACTGGTTCGAGCTCTGGAATTCGAGGCTGCGAAAAATACCTGCAGAGGTCAAGTCAGAGTCCGAATCGTTGAAAAAGAATCGGAAGATGGCGGAAACGATAAATCCTCTGTAAGAAAGATAATAGAAGAAGTCCTTACTGTAAAAAGACTAGTCAGATGTCGGAAGTGTCGTAAGGTAGGACATGTCCAGAGGAGAAGAACGGAGTGCAGACTACATCTTCCTGGAAACTAAAGAAGGTCAATATAAAGGGACCATGGTCGACCTGTAACCAACAAGTCTCAACTACCAACGCATATGTCGCTTCGCTACGCAACCACGTTAACAGTGTATTTGTAGATGGCCTTATTAATAGGAAGCAATTTGCAATGCTGCTGGAAAACCGTTATAATGCCCACCGTCATAAGGCCCAACATTGTTTTAGAGACAATGATTAAACCAACAAAATGGCAACTGCGAACAGCGACAGGAGAAACAGCGAAAGTCCATGGTAAAATAGAGGTTGAAATGACCTTGGGAAATACAATCTTCCTACATCGGGCATTAGTGGCTGACATCGATGGCCAAGTCATCATTGGCATGGATGACATGAGCTCCAAGGGTTCCAGTTAAACCTTAAAGATTGAATTCTGCGAGTCAATGACGAAGAAGTGGTGCTTCATGGGAGAGACGACGTATTGCTTCGAGGAATCTTGGCAGATGATGTAAATGTTCCGGAAAGAGCTGAAATCATTGTAGATGCTTGCCTAGATGGAAACGCTAAAGCTGGAACAGTAATGATGTTTGATCCTGAACTTAACGACGGTAACGTATGCAGAGGTATCGCACAGGGAAAGACTTTGTTTCGTGCCAAGAACCTGAATCATTACTCGGTTGTGCTAAAGAAAGGAACAACTTTGGGCCACTGTTCAGCAGTTTCCTCTGTATTCAGAAGCACACAGCATGCAGAAATATCACCAGGCAAAATATCTGAGGAACTGGAAAGACTCATCACCGATTCATCTAGGAATTTGAAACCATACCAAAAAGCAAAATTGAGGAACATCATTAGAAACTACAAGGATATCTTCGATGTAGAGAATGGCAAAAGAGGACGAACTTATCTGGTGAAACAAAAAATTAATACTGGTGACGCTCAACCTATTCGACAGTCGGCGAGAAGACTACCCCTAGCTAAAAGAGAAGAAACCGACATGATAATACGCGAAATGGAAAAAGGTGTCATTGAACCATCCAATAGCCCTTGGGCTTCTCCAGTAGTCTTGGTTAAAAAAAAAGATTGTTCGACCCGATTTTGCATGGACTATTGTCAATTAAACCACTCTACAAAGAAAGACAGTTATCCTCTCCCAAGAATAGACGATACCCTAGATACGCTGCCTGGATCGAAGATGTTTTCCACCCTGGGCTTGAAAAGCGGTTATTGGCAGGTGGAACTAGCTAAGAAAGACCGGGAAAAGACAGCTTTTACCATCGGCTCGGGACTTTACCAATTCACGATAATGCCATTTGGGTTGTATAATGCTCCAGCGACTTTTGAAAGATTGATGGAAACAGTGTTAAAAGGGCTCTCATGGAAAACATGCTTGGTGACTCTTGACGACATGATCGTGGTTGCAAAATCGTTTGAAGACGACTTGAGGAACTTGGAGAAAGTATTTCGGCGACTTCGAAGTTCCGGACTGAAGCTAAGCCCGAAGAAGTATCAGCTATTCCAAGAAGAGGTGCAATATCTTGGACATGTAGTTTCCGCACAGGAAGTAGCCGTGGACAAACAGAAAATCAAAGCCGTCCAGGAATGGCCGATACCTAAAGATATCCACCAGTTAAGAAGTTTCCTGGGGTTATGCGTGTACTATCGTCGGTACGTAGCCGGATTTGCCAACATCGCCAAGCCACTTAATAGACTCACAGAAGGGAAGGTGCAGTACCAGTGGAACGAGGAATGTCAGCGATCATTCGAGACACTGAAAAGAGCATTGACCAGTGCCCCCATTTTAAGTTATCATTTGCCAGATGAGAACTTCGTTTTGGATACCGAAGCAAGCAATGTTAGAATGGGTGCGGTGCTTTCGCAGATCCAAGACGGTCAGGAGAAAGTCATCAACCTTGAGAAAGCCTGAACGGAATTACTGCGATACTCGCAGGAAACGCTTGGCTGTGGTAAAGAGGGTAGAACATTTCTATAAGTAACTCTATGGTAAAAGATTCCTCCTGAGGACTGATCAGTCAGCACTGAAGTGGCTCCTGCAGCTTAAAAACCCCGAAGGACAAATGGCCAGGTGGATTGAGCGGTTGCAAGAATTCGACTTCGAGACTGAACATCGAGCTGGAACAAGTCATAAGAATGCTGATGCTCATGCCCTGATGACTGCAAACGTTGTCAGCGAGCAGAAGAAAAAGTGGCTGTCCACCATTGAGAATCTGAGGAGATCCAGAAAGACCAGAAATTGGATCCGGAGTTAAAAGAAGTTATCCGGTGGAAGGAAGAAGACCGCAAACCTACGTGGCAGGAGATTTCCCGATACCCTCCAACCATAATGTCGTACTGGGCTCAGTGGAACTCTCTCATCCTGGAAAATGAACTTCTGAAGCGCTTCCTGGAATCTCCAGAGTAGGTAACGACAGTAGTTCCCAGATATAGAAGACCAGAGGTTTTACGAGAACTACATGTTGGTACAACTGGAGGACATCTGAGAGTAACGTAAACCCTGGGGAAATTGAAAGAACGCTTCTATTGGGTAAACTGTGAAATGTGCCTCAGAAGCGACTAAAAGCTCTCATGAAGCAATATAATGTGGGCAGTCGATTCGAAAGAATAGCTATTGATGTTGCCGGTCCATTTCCTGAATCCGACTCTGGAAACAAGTACATTGTGATGGTGATGGACTATTTCCGTAAATGGGCAGAAGCGTATGCCTTGCCGAATCAAGAAGCCTTGACCGTTGCTGATGTCTTTATCAAGGAATGGTTCAGTCGTTTTGGTGTTTCCTTGGGGTTGCACTCAGACCAAGGTAGAAATTTTGAGTCTACCCTTTTTCAAGATGTCTGAAAACTTCTGAAGATCAATAAAACACTGACGACAGAATTACACCCTCAATCAGATGGGATGGTAGAACGGATGAATAGGACTATTAACCGCCATTTGTCAAAAGTAGTCTCTGACCACCAAAGAGACTGGGACCAGTACCTTCACTTGTTTCTAATGGCATATCGTTCATCTGTGCACGAGTCCACGGGTCAGACCCCTGCAAGCGTTATTATGGGACGAGAGTTACGACTTCCATGCGATTTGAAGTCAGGAGAAGAGACTGCAGGTCAAGACTATGTCAGCCAGTTACGTCGAAAGATGAACGACATACACCAAGGAGTCCGGTTAAATATCGAGAATGCCAGGGCCCGAATGAAGGAAGCCTATGACATCAGAACCGAGAGCGGGGAATTCCAAGCTGATGATCTTGTTTGGTTGTATAACCGACAACGTCGTCGTGGATATTCGCCCAACCTACAAAGATCTTGGGAGGGGCCTTACCAAATTGTAAAGAAGATCAACGATGTTGTCTACAAAATAAGGAAGCTGCCTCGAGGAAAACCAAAGGTGGTACATTACAACAGGTTAGCCCCTTATGCCTGAAGTCATGACGGCGAAGTTGACCAAGCCTAAATCTGCAGCATCCTACCTCTCAATGACGAGATGAGATTCGAACAATTTATGGCACTGTACTCTAATGGGCAGAAAGTGTAGCACGATGTGACCACAGAGGAACCCTGAGACATGTTTGAGGTGCCCATAGAATATGCTCTGGCTCATCGTGTGGCTCGAGATCTCCGGATGTCCAGAGGAATAGCCAAGGTGTTTGCCAAAAAGTACGGCCAGTTCCAGAAGGTACAGGAGCAAGATCCAGTGGTAGGGAAGGTCCTTCATCTCGAAGATAAACAACTAGTGGGTACCAGAGACATCTTTTATTTGGAAACGAAATTATTCTCGTAGTCCAGATTCGAAGACCGTTGACTGTTACTTCCACTAAACTTCCCGTTGTCAAAATGGAGAGTCCTGCAAATATAGTCACACCAGAAAGGATTCTAGGGCATTCCGGGACGAAATGGTCTTAAGGAGGGGGTAATTCATCCGACAACTGATGCAATCGGCCATCAATCAATTCGTGGAAGGGAGATTATTCCGATACTTCTGGGAATCCGAAATGTTTTGCCTCTCAACTGGCCGACGGCTGCCGTTACTGGAAATTCCCTTGAAGTTTCCAGAACACATGAAAGAAGTTTCCCGATGATTCGTTGACATACCAGACAATTCCAAGAGAAATATATAAATATGGACACCTGGCGATAGGATTCATTCAGTTTTCGACGGTCGTATTGTATAGTTAAGATAAATGTAAATAGTTCTTGTGGATATAAATTCTGTTAAATTAGTGGAAATTAATTAGAGTGAGTTGGACTGTGTTTTTAAATAAATCCAAGAACTGAACTCAACATTACAATACTTACAAATATTATGTAAAAGTAGAATTCGCGATTCCAAGAAAAACATACTAAAAGTTCATATACACACACACACACACACACACACACACACACACACACACACACACACACACATATATATATATATATATATATATTATTTTAGATTTTTGATAATTAATTGTTTTAGATGAGAGCTTGTATTGATAAAACCCACGTTGGTTTGACAATTTATTGTGTATTTTGATTATTAATTTTATATTATTATTTATATTAACTATTTATTTTAAAAGTTATTAATAGAAATAGTATTTACTTGTTTGATTTGATTTAATTATTAACTATGATGTCATTAGTTTCTCAGGGTTTATGTTTATGTTTATCAATTTAATTAGCATACTTGCTTGTATCTGCTCTTCTTTTTCTGCTCCTATCTCAAGGTGGTTCAACAGCTCCTATTTAAATTTGATACTTACTCTTTATAACTTCCCTATTGCTCATTTTATTAATTATTTTATCAATGTTTATTTTATTTTGTTGAAATCTTTTTACTTTTGTAATATTTTATTATTGAATAATTAGAAACCTCATGTCCATTCAAATAACTTAATATGAATCATTATTCATTCAAATATTACTTTGGCTCATCAAATAACTTTACACAACTCGTTCATTTAAATTTAAAATACAAACTTTATTATTATTCATTTATAAAAACATTAACAACAATAAACACAAATTTTCAATAAACAATTCAACAAAAATCATTATAACTATTCAATAAATTGAGAAATTTCTCTTTTTCCTGTATTATTACTAAATTTCATGATATCTAATTAACTAAATACATACATAAATTAATAGTCACTTTTTTTTATTTTTTTAAAAATCTAAGTCAATTTGGACTTCACTAACCTTTTTTTCTTCATTCCTCGTCCTGGTTATCATTAAGTAGATCCATTAGTATTCCATCTGCTTTTAGGGTATGATTGATAAAATTAAATTTTTATCTATTATTTCCATCCAGTGGTTTTAATTTACATTGTCCTTTATTATTTTCCAATATTTTATATATGACATATTGAGTTACTTTATTATCCCAACTTCATTGTCCAGTTTGTTGGTCTAATAGCCTACACTTTAAATTGTTCCGTCCTCCTGTCACAGTATACACTGCCAAGCTTGATATTTTGGTTATGTCAATGATAGTTCATATTATACCCGCACTTTAATTTCCGACTTTCACCTTTATTTACAATATTTTTAGGTTATTGCCCAGAAACATAACATGCACTGTTAACCTATATCTTTGAAAGTCACAACTGAAAAGCGAACTGAAGAGAGAGCCTTTCTACCAAACGTAAGCTTTTATACTTTTCTTTAACAAAATGACTATCGGGAGCGTTAATCTTTCCCGGTCACTCATTTTGGATGAAAACTTCAATTGTTTTTGCGTTATAATTTCTGTCTGGCCCGTAAACTTAAAATTTAGCCTGTGTAAAATCCCTTAAGAAATAAAAATTTTCTTTTTCCCTTATTATATTATACTTTTCTGAAAGCTTATTTAATTCTAAGAATTTTTTATTCTTACCAATTTTAATTTAAATGCCTTGTTTATTTATAAATTTACATTCTTTTTTCAAGGTCATTTACCTTTCCTTCTGAATTAAAAAAAATTACCTCAAATTCTTTATAGATCAAAATTTAAGTTTTAATCTTTTCCCTCTTATTTCAAATGCTTATTGAAGAATTTTCTTGTACTTTTATTCATTATTTAAATATTTATTGACATGTTAAATTTCTTGACCTGTTTCTATATGATGCTTTGCTTTATATTTTATTTTGTATTGCTATAATTGCATGTGTTTTTACTAATTACTGTTGTTTTAGGTCTAATGCATGGAATGTTATGTTTTCCTGGCAATGTACAATGATTCCTATTTATCTATTTGACATGTTAAGTTTGGTCGTTACCAGATGTATAACCAAAGCTTTTTAATTACCTAATTATAAACAATGGTGAGTATTTGCTTTCTTATTATTGTTAATACTATGTTATTTAGACTATATAATTTACATATTTTTCCTTTTACATTCTGCAAAGAGCCTTGTTTACAGTTTATTGCTGTGTTTTGATTGTATGTTAGAATGGCATGTTTAACGATATTGAAATTTACAAGTTGTGTTAGCTTTTTCTTTATTGAATGGTTTTGATAAGCCTTTAACATCATCACATTTGAATCCTAGTTGACTCTTTTTCACCCCTTACATAAATATTACAATACTAATTGCTTTATTAGTATCTTTCATCACAAATTTATCTGATCGTTAGGCAACCAACATCTTACTTATCCATTTGATTCTAATTTTGAAGCTAAATTTTAATCTATTTTACTTATAGTATTATTTTCTATTTAAGACTATGCTAATTCCATTACAATATATATATATATATATATATATATATATATATATATATATATATAACAAAGTGGTATTTAAATAAAAAAATAAAAAATAAATTTGAAGTAAAATTGCTTAACAACTTAGATGTCATTTGTCAATATAAACATTTATAAAGAGACAAATTACATTTAAAAAAACTAAACTTCCAAGCAAAAGTCATCAAGTTTATTTTACTCAAATTTTGCTTGCAACTTTAGTTTTTTTTAATATAATATGTCTGTTTATAGACATTCATATTGACAAATGCCATCTTAGAAACCTTGTTATTAACTTATCATTCCTCGTTATGACATTTCACTACTAAGTTGTTAAGCAATTTTACTTCAAATTTAATTTTTATTTTTTTATTTAAATACCACTTTGCATATATATGTACCTACGTTTAGTATGTTTTTCTTGAATCTCGAATTTTACTTTTACATAATATTTGCAAATTAAGGGTAAGTATTATAGCATCCTTTTTCAGAATCATTCAATAGTTAACAATTATTACAAAGTATTTTTCAGGGATGGCGAAACATTCTATGATAGAGTTATTTGTTTATCCAAACTTTTACGTCCCAAGAAATTTTAAGTGGGAAAAATATTCAAAAACATACTAAATTAAGTTTAGAAGTTGCTTAAACAGATTTGAAAATTGCTTATTATAAGACAACAATTAATGATATTATTGTAGTACCTACTTTGATTCCATTAGGTTGCATATCGGGTTTATAAATTGAGGCGTGTCTTCAGCAAAAACAGTCCAAATTCAAGAAAAACCAAGAGACATAAAAAACAGCCTAGGTTAGGTTAGGTTAGTTATGATGCGAAATTTTTAAAAAGCTGCTTCTATAAGCTGATGCTATTTATGCAGCCATATATATCTTTTGTGACATAAGCTCATCTTTTGGTAAACTTTTTCAAAAAAATGCAAAAAACGAATGGACAAATGCTGTTTTTGACGGAAATAAAGTGTACCTAATTTGGTTTATAATTTTTATTTTTCAAAAACAAATAATTTTATTGTAACATTTAAATAAAAATCTAAAATAATAATCATCGCACCCACTACTATTGTCGTCGGGTTCAATTTCCTATTCTTTATCGTGGGTACCGGAAGTGGGCCTTTCAAGTGTGTTTTCGTAATATATGTTATTTCTATGCGATCGAAGTAACGGTAACAAAGCTTTCAGATTTTCAACTTTTCTAGATGCAATGTGAATTGGACCATTATATAGAGGAATAAGATTCACATCGGAAGGGAGATTTGCTCTTGCGACTTTGCTGCTATGGAATATTCCAGTATAACTATTTTAAGATAAAGGATACCAGAAGCAAGATTGCTCATTTTCAGTCTTCTTACTTTCTTAATATTAATGGCAGGTTTAGGAGTTTAAAAAAATGACGAGGTTGCAGTTTTTGTGCTAAAGAAAAAATTTGGCTCATTTTTACCAGTTAAAACGGATTTGGTTTCTACCCTAACATCTATTATTATTTGATTCCAACCATCTACTCTTTCCATACGTATCCTTTTTTTTTCTCGATTAAGGCAAAATCGGAATCGTTAGGCAGATCTGAATGGTCTCTCATGGGAACAATATACTCTATAGAATCCGCCATTTTTAACACATGAACCAACGTATACAAAAAATGAATCATAACCTAATTTTTATTTTACAATCACTAATTTGGATTGTGAATGTTGTTTTTTTTAAATAATGCAAAATCATAGAGGTTAGGTCAATTGCTACTTTTTTGCTTTCACCCTCAAGGTACATTGTAGCCTTATCATTGCCTAGATCCTGAATGTCAAAAACATAATCCCACAGCTGTCGAGAGTAAAATAGAGGATTTGAAGGTATGTGAGGGAGAGGGAGATTTTGCATGAAGTTGAAGCCTATATACATTATTTCACCGGCTTTAGCTTTTATCTTATATTTGCGATTTAACTAAAAAATAAATTCTGCCTTTTGGAGATGTAGTTGTTTTTCCCTCTCGATTTTTGCTCTTTCTTGTGGGTCTAGATCCGCACGATTGACAATTTGTGCAAATTTATCACAATCTGCAGATGTATCGGACAAAGGGCACAAGTCAAGAACATATGCTGTTCTTGCGTAGAACAGAGGGACGTATGTCGTTTTTGCCATATTCGGCGATATTTCAAGTGGGTATATTTTCGTTTTTGGTAGCAATTCAATGCATGTATCGATGACTATCATATTTCTGTACCCATTGGCACCATAAAGTCATTTTCATCAAATTTGCTAAAAACGCCTCAATTCTTACTTTAATCCAGTCTTGAATTCAACCGTTAATTTATTTCGTGAACTATTTTATATAAAAGGAAAAATAGATAGTTGGTCAGTTGGTCATATAAATATAAGTTGGTCAGTTGTTTTTATAACCCCCAACGCCAAAGGAGGGTTGTTATAAGTTTAAGGTGTGTATCTGTGTGTCTGCCTGCGGCACCGATTTTGGTGCAGTTTTTTGTGTTAGAAAGTTCAGATAATCGAGTTCTTAGCTATAATTAATGAAGATTTGCTCAAATGTTTGAAGATTATCAGTTCAAGTCCTACTTGACAAATGGATCTTACTAGCAAATTTTTTGAACTGTTCCTCAACTACTGGAATGATTTTGATTATTTTTTTGTGTCTGAGTGTGCCGCTGAAGGATAGATTAACGGTTGGACCAGATAGGTGGCGCAACAGTCGCGTTATAAAAAAATATATCTAAATAGCTGCACCGATTTTGATGAGTTTTTATAATTTTAGCTAGGTCTCTGAATCGTTTAAGTCCACAACTGGGGCCGGTGGGTGGCCCTACGATCGGATTTTGGAACTATATATTTTTTGAAACTCTAAACGGCTGGGACGATTTTGATGAAATTTATTTGAGTGAATCCCTAATAGAGGTAACACCTAAATGCTGGACCTGCTTCAGTTGTGCAGGTACGTAAATATAAGGCATAGGAATGAAATTCCAACCGTAACAAGTTCGGAATATAAGTATGGACTAGTAAAGAAGTCTGGACGTAACAGCTACGATAACTGTAAGGAAATTCAACAGTAAATTAGGTATGAAAACGAGTATGGATTAGTATGGAATGTTGAGCGCAACAAATGCGGGAATGAGTATTGAATATGAATACTTTTGAGTATTATGTAGTGCCTAAACAGACAAATTCGGAATACGAGTACATTATACTAGTATGCAACTACAAAGGTAATCTGTAGTTCTGTAGTTACATGATGACAAACGTCCTTTAAATGATAGCAATACAAGTATTTAAACGTATTTTATTGTTTACGTATTTAATTAATCCATTTAATATAGATGTGAAACATGTTTATTTAATTATAGGTTTTTAATTTCCCGGATAGGAATTTATCGATTGATTCCTTTCTTTAACGAATAAAGCCAAAAAGTTAAATGTTTAACCCTCGACGAGTGGGTCTCAGGGTGGTTTATATTCACATTTGATTTTGGTAGATAGCGCTGCGATCGATTCTAGAAATATATATTTTGAATATAAAAACAGCTGGGCCGATTTCAATAATTTTTTGTGAATGTTTGAGTGCGCCTATGAAAGAGGTGGCGCCTTTATAGTGGACCTGTTTAAGTGGAGCAGGTACAGAAATATGAGTGCTAGTCTCAGGTATGAAATTCCAATCGTAACAAATCCGGAGTAGAAGAATTTTTTTCGTTTTAGAGGCTTTTGTGTGGTGGTTATTTAAATTTTTAATTTGTTTTACAGTAAGAGATTTCGAGAATGTCATTTCAAGATTATTTTATATCATATTCTGCCTTATTTTTAACTGCATCCAATCACTCATCATTCTCACTAGCTTCCAATCCGTTTCTTAAAACGACAAATTTTTTGTTCATAATCAATTAAAAAACTTTCACCAAGTAAGGGCCAACTCCATCCAATGGTTAAATTTTTTGTTACCATACCAAATTATAATAAAATCTAAGTTTTCCAAATAAGCCATTCATAAATCTCTATATTGACTTCATGTACTCTCATGGTATTAGGGTTTAAAATAGATTTTGATATTACTTATTACCTGAATTATTCCAGAAAAGCATGAGAATTATTATAAATATGAAATGCAAAAATACTAATCCCATTCATGAGAATTAATCAGTAACAATTGAAGCACTATCAAACAAGACATAAAATTTTAATTTAATAAAACTGTCTCTCAACATAATTTTGGTTATTAACGACCTAATCCGTGTGCGGTGTTTGTAAGCAATTGCATGTATAATATTCACAAATAAAATTGATAAATTATGTTAAAATTAACCAAATATAGGAATTTTGAATTTCAAACAAAGACATGAACAACACACAAACTGTACCCATTGTTATGTCAACGACAAAAGTAGTCCCAAAAGATCTATTAAACAATTTAAAATGCCTCGTTCTGGACGAACATCTTTACCAACAAATGCAAAAAGCCGAGTTGTTAGGAACAGCCCGGACCCTCAGGAAATTCATGGGAAACTGGCCCCATGACTCCAACCACGAGCCTTAAAACCTGGCAAGGGCTCCCACAGAGCTAAACCCTTTTGATATCTAGGATATTTGGGGATTAGTGAATTTTCCACTAAAGGCACGCTAAAGGCACTTCGTTAGAAGTTAGGTTTGATTTTGGTGGCTTTGATGTGCGGAGTACTCTAGCAATGTCTTGACGAGTATCTTCAGCCTCAATATCTGTTAGTTCAACCAAATCTACCTCAACTTGAGAAATGATTCTTTCAGTTGGGATAGTTTTCGGCGTCACTGCGAAATTGAAACCTTTGGATAGGACGTGTAAACTGGTAGAGTCTAAGGGGAAGTCAGAAAAGTTATGGACGGTCGTCTGAGGGGGTGAGGTGACAGTGGGTTGTTGTTTTGTAATAAGTCGTGTTAGCTTAAGTTTTTGAGTGACTGTTTTCTTTTGGGCCAGGTGTTCGGCTTTATCGCTCGAAATGCGATTAAAATTGTCCCACAGAATTGGATGAGGATTGAAAGTATGTAATGATGAATAACAGTGATACAAATTTCGGTTGGTTTGGTCAAGTTGATATCTGATTGAATGGATGGAATTTCGTAAGAGGGCCAAACTTGCTTTGTTAAGAATACTGGAAACTGAACGTGAAGAGGTGTGATGTTTTAGTTTGAAAGTATTTGGAATGACGTTATAAGTTCTACAAGATTTGAGGAAAACAAGATCACAAAGAAGCAGAGATTTTCGAATAAGAAGTTTGCTGTATGTTTTGGTGAGTTGGAAGAAATCCTCCCCGTAGAGGCGAATGTAATGTTCTGAGAGGCTTCCGCGTTCATTATTATGAACTAAGCTAGGTTCCGGGTGAGAACCGCGTCTGAATTTATTGAATACTCGACGTTTCGACTCCTGCTTCGGAGCCATTATCAAGAGACAAAAGTGAAAAAGAGTTTCAGAGTCTAGATCGAACTCGGGGCCTCAATCTGCCTACTCCCCAAGAGTCACTAGGTAACTGAACTGAATTTGAGTCTGCTCTGCTTCTTTTATTTATAGGTAGCGCTGGGTTAGAAGAAGATGTCACGTGATGAGGCTGTGTTGTGATTGGTTGGGTATTGGTGGGCGTGTCTGCTTTGTTTAATCTGGCAATTACGGAGGTCCAAGCTGTGGGAAGGCGAGTACTGTCATCGCGTCTATTTAGACAGAGAGGTCTTTTTTCTATTTCGATAGCTTCGCGAATAGTGGATGCCCTAAGAGAATTGAGAGATATGATAGTCCTACTGTCCTCGAAGTTGATAGAGTGCCCTGTTTGGATATGGTGATGCGCGAGAGCTGAAGTCGGATCTTTTTTACGAACTGACAGAGAGTGTTCATATACTCGATGGTTAACGCGCCTGTTGGTACGACCGATGTAGCTTTGTGGGCAATCGCGACATGAGATTTCGTAAACTCCTCGATCCTCGTTAGGTACTTTGTCTTTGGGGTTACCGGTTAAGTCGCCTATAGTTTGAGTGGTGTTGAAGATAGTCTTTATTTGATGTCTTTGTAAAATCCGTGCAATTTTGTCAGTGACTCCTCGAATGTATGGAAGTACGGCTTTTTGATGTTGTTGTTCTGTTTCTGACGGGGTTGGTGTGATTGGGGGTTGTTGAGATTGATGAATTATACGCGCAATGTGGTCCGGATGATAACCGTTTTGTCGAAGGATTTGTTGAAGATTATTAAGTTCGTTTTGTCTATTGTCAATATCTGTTAAACGAATAGATCTAAGAGTCAAAGATTTCATTACAGACTCGATTTTCATTGTAAATTGTATATTAGAATGTATACCATTGAGGTGTTGTAGGAAGAAGTCTAATGAATCTCTGCCATGAGGCCAAATGACAAAAGTATCATCTACATATCTAAGCCAACAGGAAGGTTTTAAATTAGACGAGTTTAGGGCCTGGGTTTCGATTTGTTCCATGAAAATGTTAGCAAGCACTGGAGAAAGAGGTGAACCCATGGGGGCCCCACGGCCCTTTTGTAACGGATATTCCTCATGACACTTTTTAGGAAATTAATTAAACAATTATTAGCATAACTTCATCATAAACCATTCTAGGTAACCCCATTAAATTCAGCATGTCTACAAATATTATTACGTACACCAAATAGTTGAATTAGCAAAACACTCGACTGATGGCACATTTTCGATAATTGATGTCAATCGCGAACCATCAGTCGAGTTCAAAATGTAGCGTAGTAAAGATTAGATGTAGTTAGTATAGTGTAACCAGATGTAGTTGGTAGAGTGTAACCAAGTAACCAGTAGAAATAAACATGTAGTCTTTACAATTAGTATTATTGGTCGAAGGCCGCTGCAACATTATAATATCACATGGCGATCCTGAACCATAAATAATGACCAATCTTCACACTTTGCTTTATGCCCTGCTTTCTTAATTATTATAAGTGAAGGTTATTTGAAAATTTTAGGAGATTTTGAAGCTGCGTATCTGAAAAATTTACCATTCGCCAATTATCGGGAATTATTTAATCAGCATGACGGGGACCTCCCCACAATGGCTACTTATTTATATGGCCACCTGGTTCTCCTGATTTATCCGTTCAGGATTATTTTGTATGGGGCGCAATAAAAAAAAAATTTATGATAGTCCTTGAACGACCAACGAGTGAGAAATGCATTCAGCAATTTATTACTTACATCAATAAGAAATGTTATTCTTCAAGAAGTGCTTAGAACATCCAAATGTTCAATGGGGTAACTTTGAACATTTAATAAAATAAGATGTTTCAAATGTCCCTATACGGTAGGTTTGAGTGTTGTCTGTTATTTTGCATATTGTTACTTTATGAGACTCACTATAAATAATATAAACATTGAAATAATCTTCGTGGCAATAATTACTCCTATAACCATTCGTATAAGGATAATTGGCAATTTTGAAAAACTGAGTAACATTTCGTAGCTGCCAATTATTTTTCTAGCGGCCACGGCTAATTTGATTTTTTCAAGCAAAGTCGACATCAAGTCGACATCATATTTTAATGGACGGAAAACTTTTTTTCGGTATTTAATCGAAAGTTCTGGTATAACCGGAAGTGCCAAAGTTCTCAAAAAAATTTCAGTCACATACAACCTATCGACTTACCTACGTTGCCAAATTTTCAAAATTTTAGTATCCATATTTTTTTTAGTTACAGTTAACCGCCCACCTTCGTGGAACCTCCGTACTCCCAAGTGCAACCAGTTGTAAAACAGTTACACTATTGACAATCGACCTAATGAGTTTTCATACTTAAGTTGCAATTAGTCCTTCTATATTTTAAGTTGGACATTACCTGAGTAAACATAGTATAATGGTTTAATTTTACCTAACCATACATGAAATTATAAGGTATTATCACTTCTTTGTCTGAAAGTATACATAGAATCATTAGCTTACAAGTTATAGTTGTTTATGATGTAACTACTGATGTCATTACCTAAGTCTTCACTTAAAAGATAATGCTTTTAATTAAAATTAGTTTTGTTATTAATTTTGATGAAATTTATTATATTTATTTTTGCAGATATTAAGAACTAAATTAAAATGTTAAACTGAAATAAGTGAGATTTTCGGAAGGATTTGTATTATATTTCTAAACTTAAATGTAGTAGAAGGCTTCACATTTTATAACTTCTGTTTAGTAAATGATGTTCCAGTTAGTATTGACAGAAGTTTTATTATTTAAATATTTTCATTTTTATTTCTATAGTTATGACTATGTCAATCTACCTACAGTAAAATCTGGCTTGCAGTTTAATTTAATAATTCATAATTTATGAATTATTAAATTGTTCATTATTCATTGGGTGATTGCACGAACGTAAAAAACAGTAATTTCAAATTTTACGCATGTCCTATTCTATTTATTTTAATTAAACAACTTTTTACGTTATGATATTATTTCAATCGACTGATTGAGTTGAAATATTTTTGAAACTGTGCTATTTGGTGTTAATGAAAGATCAGGAAATATATATTTTTAATTTATTCAAGAATTAAATTCAGAACATAAACATATATTTATGCAAATTTCCATCATACCACTAACACATAACAATACTATATTCTGAGAATATAGATTATTAACCCGGACAAACAATTCAAACATTTCAAATAAATACCATACAAACATATAACATGCCAGTAAATTTTAATAAACAATGAATTGTGGTCAGTAAAATATTTCTTTCAAATATCGGTATAATTCAACATACTTCTTGTTTTGTCGTAGTTAACTTCGAAGAAAAGATTTTAATTTTAATTGTAATGTTATATAGTCCGTGGGTTCAATTTAAAATTATACAACTAATCTCCACTTTCACTTTTCTCGAACTATTATTTACATCGAATATATACAACAGCTGATTCAAATATCACAACAACAATTTTACATATAAGCTCTTCGCTCCACTAACTGAACTGCCATCGTGGGCTGCTTCCTTTTCAAAACCAGCATAGAAAATTCTGGTAAAATCAATCATCAATCCTACAGCTGCGGAGTCATTTCGAGAACCAATTTTGTTCTCAACGCGATCGGGGTCGTACTGAAATGAAACAGGGTCGGCTTTGGTAAATTTCGTAACAGTAAATTCGTTATAGTTTTTAACAACTTCTGTCATTTTGTTTTGATGTATATGTGACAATATTTTACTTTGTCTTGTATGTAAGTATTCGTATAATGTTTACTGAATGTATGTTTTATTCTAATTATATTTGTAGATTTGGACTTGATAATGGGGTGTAACTTATAGATCCCGAAACTAGTGGTAGATAATAAATTATTCAAAGATTGTGGGTTTAGGACCTTTCATTTCCCTAGTATCATGAGGTACACGGCCCCACCATACCAATTTTCCAGATTATTAAATATATTGTTTGATCCTGATGTTGAATCTTGTGTTTTGTTGAAAAGCCTTATTCAGTTTATAAAATTCTGGCCCTCAGATATCAGACAGGTTACAGGTCATTCTTTGGTTTCAGACTTCATATGCAAAGACAATCCTACCTTACTTCAAGTCCCATCCGATAAGTCAACAACATTCTGATACATGATCTTCCGTACTCTCTTCGAGGTGTCATTCTTTTGTACGCAAGACAATATATATTATATATAATATATATTGTTTCTGGTTTGGGAACCTTCGTCAGTTGCACTTCCCACAACTGAATGTCCTCTCGAACACTTCTTTATGTATTTGATACATTTCGTTACATTTGAAGAGGCGAGATGTTAAGACTGACAGATGTCAGTCTTTACATCTCGCGTCTTCAAATGATCTTCCTTCTTAAAAATATTCTTGTTGTGGTACAGCTTTTAGTTCGCAAAACTCCCAATTTTATATTTATCCCCCGGCGCAAATAAGAGAGGTGTTATAAGTTCAAGTTATTTATCTGTGAATCCATGTGCCTGTGGCATTGTAGCTCCGAAACGAACGGAATAAACCGACTTTGATGTGTTTTTTTTTGCAATAGTTTATTAAGATTTGTTTAGCCGCTTGAAGATCATCAGCTCGTATTCTACTTGACAAAAGGTTCTTACTAATATATTTTTTAAATGATCCTACGCGAATAGCCCTATTTTGATTTTGTGTGTGTGTTTGTGCTTGGATAGGTCTCTGCATGGTGTATATTTACAAACGGAGTATGGGTAATGGCGCTAAGACTGAATTGTAGGAACATATATTTTTTAAACATCCCAACAGTTGGACCGATTTGGACGAATTTTTTTGTGTGTTTGGGTGACTCTGTGCTAGAGCTAGCACCTAAATGCTGGACATGCTCCAGTGGAACAGGTACTCAAATACAAGTAGCTAGTCCGGAATATGAGTACTTTTTACTTTTTAGAGGGATTTTGCCGCAGAGGTTATTTAAAT
Organism: Octodonta nipae; assembly: GCA_034190945.1. Taxonomy (NCBI): domain Eukaryota; kingdom Metazoa; phylum Arthropoda; class Insecta; order Coleoptera; family Chrysomelidae; genus Octodonta; species Octodonta nipae. The sequence goes on from CM067220.1 coordinate 42,796,427, forward strand.
TTTTATTTTATTTTCTGTGGAATTATTACATTCATTGATTACTGTGGGCTTGACGTCCGGCATCTGTCACTTTTACTGATTATGTTTTGTAGCAGCTTTTCCGCTGCGTAACACTCAAGTGGCGATTTTATCAGCTATAACGTTACAATTTTTAATTCTGTATTCTGCCAAGATTGATTTTTGTTTATAAGTCACATAACTTTAATGCTGTGACTCAACTTCAAGTTTAGTATATCTCAACGCTATCTTTTCTGTGTTGATTGTCTTTAGAAAATATTATTCACTCCACTTAGTTATGTGGACCGACTTTGTAATTTGGCGTGTTTTAGGGCGGTAAATAAACCTTGTTTTCTTGATGGAGTAATAGATTTTTTTAGATTTTATTAATATTTTACAATTTAATTATATTAATTGTAGAATACCAATTAACCTCAAATGTGATAATTAATTATTTGCCATATTTGAAATATCTATACGTTGAAATTTTTGTTATTAATAACCTGTAGAATAGAAAAAGCGGATTCTATTTATTTTTAAAATACCCCTTCAGAGGTTTTATACTATATGAAAAAGATTTCGAAATTCTATGTATTTGATTTCAATAAAAAACGTACCATCATATACGTACTTACATTTTACTTATTTTTCGAAGTTTGAATAAAAGTACATTTTTATTCAAAAAAATCTTATAACCCTACATATGTTTGTTATTGATTGAAAAAAGAATATTCCAATAATATTGCGTCATACTTTATTTTTCATTTACGGTTAAAATCTTACCAATGATATATTTAACAAAAATCAAGAGTGCAAATTGAACTTTAATATAATCGTAGTTAATACGGTTCAATTTAAAATTAGGAAACTGTCTCCCTCAGTTGTTTACATTATAGTCCTTCAAAAACTGCGTATTCAGTAAGGTCCATCTTGAGCTTAATTAATTGTAATAGTCTATCCCTAGGCTGAAACCAGTTTTTATAGCAGCAAAGTTATGAATTAAAAAAGGTACTTTTAATCAGTATTTCCGGCTTTTCTCGAAGGAAATTGCTCTGTCATAAAATTTCATTTTGAACATTTTCTACATGTTTTCTGTTAAGAGTATAACGATGACGTCATGATTTTTGATAATAGAAACAAAAGAAGAGCAATAGTCATTTTAAGACTGAACGATGGCTTCTTACGAAATATGCTTACCATCTCTCGTTATCACCCTGTTTCTGACTCTCTTTCTTTGTGTCATTCTTAGTAATAAATATAAATTTCAGAATCAAAATAATTGTCACAATTTTGTTACTATTTAAGTATTAATGTTAACTAATTAATTTAAATATTACTGCAACGAAACATATGTATAAGTTAATTTTTAATTAAAATACTTCACCCATTTAATATTCTGGCAACAACAGATTAAATTATGAGATAATTATTTAAGTTTATATTTTGAAATGTCACAACATCTCCAGACTATTCTTCAAAATAGCTGTTGTAATATAGTTTATTCCAATACATATTAAAAAATATGTCCGTCAAAATGCATTATTAAAAGGAAAATAATATATATTTCACATACCTTGGTTTAAAAAACGACAAAACCGGTGGCTTTAACTTGAATACTCTCTTTCTACACCAGCGCCATTCTGGTAACTGGCCTGAACACTTTTTTGTTTAATCTCCATATAAGTTGGTCATTCTAATCTCCACCATCGATAAACTTGGTAACATTTACCTTTTGTTGTGGAGTTCTTTGGTAAAGACAATGATGACAAAATCATTGTCTTTACCATAAAATAACCTTACCCCTTTTTTATGCTGTTCTGACTTACGACTTACATCAAGTGTCTAATTTAAACAATTGCCAGTATAAAATTGGAATGTTTATTAGAACGGAGAGCAAGTTTTGTACTGCTATTGTATATTATATGTGAATTGAATTTTAAATTTGTTTATTTACTATAATTTATTGATTCCGTGTAAACGAAGAGACCCCCCAATATACGTATAAGCTGGCCCCAGTTTCTTAAACAGAAAACGAAGTTATATGGATATTTCAAGATCAAGCAGGAGTGATGTCGGTCGGAACGAAGTGTCGAAACTAATGCAATTTTTGCATTAACTACCATACTCATCGACTTTTTCGGTCAAATAAAATAGTCCATAATTTTGTAAGTTTTTACTGTTTACATATATTACTTCTACGAATTGGCTGCTAAAATCAAGTCAACTTTATCTATGAACTATTAAGTGACAGCATAGGCGGTTTACAGTTAAATTGCATGTCACTTAAAAATCTCTATTAACGGGAGTAATTTAGAAAATGTCCCAGGGCATATTGGTCACACGGATAAATTAGCTGTCAGTTAACCACTTTAATAATGTACGACTCCTTTAATGAAACACAAAAATTAATTGTTTTAATTCTGTTTTTAATATTTGTCTTAATATTAATAATAAAAAATAATATTTTGATTTGTAATATTTATTTATTCCGACAGTAATCATAAAATCCCCACATTTACAAATTTGGGTCAGATATATTGGTCTGCTCTATATAAGACACTCAACAGTTATTATTACTTACAATGGCATTTATTCAAATGCACTTGTTTAAAAGTATGCCACTGAAAAATATTAATCACTCGTTAACAGTAGGTACCTAAAATTACTTAAAATTTTACGCATAAGCATCTCGCTCAAAGCACATGCAAACTACACACACACACCGAAAAAAAGGAAATACACCCTGCATCTGTTTGTGCCCGAGACAGCTGCCGATTTGATTAAAAACTTGTAGAGAGAGCGTCAGCAGTGGCAAGAAACAGCTGTCCTCATCTCACCCAACCAACAACTACCACAAAAACAGCCATCGAACTCTTCGCATCAATGGTGATGGCAAAGACCTAATAGAACTTCGAAACATGTGAATCACGCTCCCCTTCCCAATCATCGAGCACCGAACCAGCCCCATCTGCCTTTGCGAAGAGAAAGAATAAGAGATCGCGTAGGAGGTTTATTTCTGTCTAGACGTCGCGATCAGCTGGATTCACCTTAACGAAAGGCAGGTTTAATTATACTTCGCTTCAATGAAAGTGTTTAGAAAGGAGCATTGTTAAAGTTGAATACCTTTTGTTTCTGTGGTGCTTTCGGTGCTCTATTCTTTATGTTCAGTGATGGTCAGTCGTTTAGTGGGTTAAGATGAAATTACCGAAGGCTGATGATGCGGGCGACAAACGTGGAAGACTAGCAAATAAGAGAATAACACATCAAAGAGTAAGTAAAAATAATTTAATCCCGTTACTTATAATGTTAATAATACATTCCTAAATATAATATTACTATTTAAATTGTTTCCATTTTCTAAGGTAAATTATTAATAATAATGAATGCTGCAAGTTATCTCTACTAAGTACCAACAATTGTGTATGGTAAATTGTTTACGCATGTGTGACCAATTTTTATTGTCAGGCAAATCATTAATTTAAGACAGTGCAGAGACCAAGTATCTGAAGTTAATGAGCAAATAGCCTATGGTGACATCTGCTGTATTCAGTTCTCTCCACATTGTTCTTGGATCCTTCTACCCACGTTTCAGATTACATTGCAATGCGCATAGCTCTAAAGTCGACAGAAGAGGGACTGTCGAAACGTTATTTTACTAAACATTTTAGTAGTGGTGTTATACCCTATCTACTTGTATGAATACCAAAAAACACAGGATACATCGCGAAAACCTATTTTAAGTTTAAAATGTGTTTAATACTTGTTCTTGAAATCTGTCAATTATAATATAGATGAATTCCCTGGGGTGCTTTACTTTTGTCTTACTTACTTTTGTCCATTTTCATATTTATTATAAACTAGGTGACCCGTCCCGGCTTCGCATGAGTTAGACAAATGGGCGTATTTGACTTATTTATCTTCAACGTATTTTTGCTTTTGCTATTTTTTGCATCCCTACATTTTTAGATTTTCTTGTGAAAACCGTTTTAACTTCACCATTTATTTATTATTATTTGTTTTTTTTTAACATGTATAGTCATTGCCACTTTGAGGTTTTTGACATTCTTGGCATTTTTAAAATTCTTGACATGTAGGTATGATATTTTTGATATTTTTTACTTTTTTCCACATTAACAGTGACGTTGTCATTTTTTACATTTTGTTATTTTACAATTAAGAGATGTTTCCCAGTTTATATTTTCGATAGAATGATTTTAACAATTTTGTCAACTTTTATAGTTTTAAGATGTTTGTTGTTATTAATATATTTACTTTTGTGGTTTATAATATTTTTGTTTTTTTTTTGTTTTGGAATATGTTTTCATTTCATAAGTCTTTGTCACTTAACATTTCTTTTATTTTCGATACTTTCTATGTTTTTAGATTCACCTGTGATTAATCATATATGCAGAACTTTGCAGTCCCTATCCCTTCCTTAAATTCTATATTGGGAACTAGAAGAATAAGGTCTACGTTAATTTCAAGAAAAAAGTTTATGAATTCTAGTTCAATGAAAAAATACTCCTCCTGACACTTATCTGATACGTGATTTACACTAAATGATTAAATTTAGTTGTAGTTATTTCAGGAGAAAAGCATATATAGCAATCTTCACACCTGTATCATTTTTTATTCTGTAAAAATTACTAAAACCCATCCTCTCCTTCAAAAATAGAATTGTCGCAAAATTTCTCAATCTTTATTGTTTTCGGTTAACAAGAAATAGTGAATTGATCTTAAAAAATACCACACAAATTATTAATTACATTAATTTTAGAATACTATATGAATCAAGATTTACACCCGTATTACTTTTCGTTTCGAAGATAAAAAATAATCTTCGTAAAACAATAGTGACCCCCATTTCCCCACTTTAATATTTCATTTTTTCGCGAAATGACAAATCACGTACTATTGCACAGAAGAAAATGACAACCTGTTAATTCTCCTGGCTCGATTATTTCAGGTTCCCGAAAAATGATATATTTTTTTCAAGAACGAACGAACCTCTCCCCCATGGGTAATTGAATTTTTGCAAAGTGGTTAAACTCGGTTTTATTTATTATGGAAGAAAAGTATGTGCACCAATTTGCACGCTGGTATCACTTTTTGTCTCCAAGATATAAAATTTAAGTAAAACAGTAGAAACCCTTCCCCCCACATCTTACGCGATGTGGACGGCAGGGGGTTAAACACTTTATCAATATAAAATATAACCTATGTTACCGGGAAAAAGGTCTGTCTTTCAGCTAATGAAAAAAATTTAAAATAGGTTCATTACTTCAAGAGGTTACCTCCTAACAAATAGACAAACACACAAACAAACAAAGAAACTAATTTTACCTCTTTATATATTGTATAAATATAGATATGGAGATATATATAAATAACATTGCGAGGGTCATATTTCATCAAAACTAACATGGATTCACAAGTTTATTTTTTACTCATTTCTAATAATTAAACTACAATTTTTGTAGGGGGCAGTACACAAAATACTTTCGCACAAAAGGGGGGTGTGGGTATCACTTAGTGTAACAGAGAGGAATGGGGTGTATAAGGAAAAATGGCTTTCATAGTTCATTAAACAGGATTTTTTCACTGAATTTTTCATTTCATTTTTCTGTTAGGACAAAGTAACTGGTTTGTTTCATTTATGTAAAAATATAAATATTTTTACGTATATAATTTAGGTAGGTATAATAGGTTATAATTTGGTATATTTACTTATGTTCATTTTTCGACATCAGCGTTAGCGTTGACGTCTGTCACAATCGGTCTCTCTGTATATCCAATATCATATCCAGCAACAAATAAAAATATTTAATGTTATACATTTCTTAAAACTAAATTAATTAAATTTAAAAAAATATATATACCCAAAATGGAAAGGAAAACTTTTGGTTCCTTGTATGCGGCTAAAAATTTATCGATATGTATTAAATACATAAATAAGTGTCCGAGAGGACAGTCTTTTGTGGAAAGCGCATCCTCGACCAAAAACAATATATATTATATATATTGTCTTCCGCACAAAAGAATGAAACCTCGAAGAGAATATACAATGCCTCTGACAGATGAAATTAACCTGTACATGTTATCGTGACATTCTAACCGAGGAGTAAAGGAATAACAGTAATTACATTAAACGGCGCCAGATTCGGAAACTCTGTGTGCTAGTTTCCCTGAAAATCCCAGTTGTCGGTCTTTACATCTCACGGTTACAAACCATTTAATATTGTCGTAAAATTACAATTGAATCGCATATTCTTCAATTTTCCAACCAAAGAGGGCTCTGAATCATCACAAAACAATATTGGCGCCCATCTAGGGCTCTGACATACAGGGTGTTTCAAAAATAAGGTTCCAAACATCTGTGTATAGAACTCATTAAAATGAGCCAAAAAGTCCCATGTGCCCTAAAACGCACCCTCAAACAAAACTGTTTTTTTTTTGTTTTTTTTTGTTATTGATAAAACGGTCGAAAATAAACAGAAAAAAGTGTATGGGTTTTACATAACTTTTAACGTTTTTCGACATGCAAATCATAAGCGTCCTATTTAGGTTGGTGAAGGGGATTTTCGGCCCGTATTTTTTTTATTTCATTTTTTTACAATTTTCTCTACAGATTTATAAAATCTTAACAATTTTATATAAAAAATTGAGTTTGAAAATTACATGCTCTTTAAGTTATAGGCCAAAAATTACAAAAATCTGTTTACCATGACAAATGAAAAACTGACGTTGCTAAAACGCTTAACAATTTAAGTTATCGATAAACTGTCAATTAAGCTTTGTACTGTTTCGTAAGTAAAAGTGGTGATTGGAAAATTTAAGTATAGAACATTATTGCAACTCCTAAAATGGAGTCAATAACACAAAAAAACAGTTTTGTTTGACCCCTTTTAAGGGCATATAACTTCCTATGGGTGCGTTTTAGAGCACATGTAAATAGGAACTTTTTGTCTTATTTTAATGAGTTCTATACACAGCAGAAGTTTGGAACCCCAGTTTAGAAACAACCTGTATATCAGACAAATATACTAGCGTTTGTCCTGTGTTGTGTTGTCAGTATATTTACCGGTGTATTGATTTAAATATTTGCTTCATAATCAATATCAGAATGGATAACTATAATTCATGGGAGAACATCAGTAACTTATGTGCTCTGCTACAGCTACCACTAATGGCACTAGTTTGTCCAAAATAACAACAAAAGCATCAGGGCGCCCCATACGAGTATTAACCTGAACACTATCCATGATGACAGACTGCATCACCACACGTCAGACCTTAAGTTTGACTACTGTGCAACCTATTAATTAAGTTCTCAATGAGACGCGGCCTATGTTAAAGAACAGCCATTATGGTATAAAGTTTTTTTCTGAAAAAATTGTAAATTGATATTAATTTATTAAAATTTTAAGATTCATTTGCCAGATTTATTGTCAGATACTTTTCTGAACAATGAACTATTTATCTAATTTATACTAATTTCATTAACTAATAGAAATAGGGTTGAATATTTAAAACTGACCACCATTTGAATTGGCCGACATAAAAGTTAATCTTTCTGATCTATTCAACTTCGCACGGGATAGACAAATTAGTCTGGAATGTCTTCGATGCACATTCCATAGAGAATATTCAAAAAAAATGTATGAGTTAGATGTTGCGGTTTTAGTTCAATGCTGGTTCAATGGAAGTATATAATTGATGAAGGACCTTTAGCGGAACAATCAATAAACACGTGCGGTCACATAAACGAACCAAATAAAAGTTATCACTAACCTTTTACGTCCGGAAGCTCTGGTGTTTTCTTGGTTCTTCTTTCTTCTGAGGCTAGCCCCGTAATAGCAGGAAAAGTTTCTTAGAGCTTCGTCTGGACAACACGTTACACAAAAAATAGCGACGTAATGTTCATTGATTGAGCATACAAAAAAATGCGGGTTTAACAACAAATGATGCGCTTTTGTAAACACAAAAGAATAAAATGAAAGCGGTTTAGCGGTCGTTACGAACGTAGCTACTAACTCGCGAAATCGTAACGCAAAAAATAACAATAAGCGTCGTCTCTTCAGACGGAATCAAAAAAGTGTCCGAATAATTCGGAGCATAATACACGAAACTCCCAAGCGTCTAAACAGCTAGGGAAGCGAACCACGAATGTCAATACAGTCTATATTTTACACGCAAAAACACACTTACAATTAGCATTAGCGCGACGGAATGTTTAGAAAAGGTGCAGAAGTTTAAAAATCAATGAAGTAATTCAATCAAATTGAAAACAATACACTAAACAAATTGCGGGAACGCACCATTCCGCCAGCCTTGAATTACTTATTTCAAAACTAAGGGTCCACTGGCAGTGGACAAAGCTTTACAAGAGGTCGCTTCAAAGTACCACTTGTAGTTCTAACTGTAGCAACGCGTACAACACCATCACCTCCAGGATGTACATCAATAATGCGCCCTAACGGCCAATTCAAAGGAGGTGAAGTGTCTTGCTTCAAAATAACAAGAGTACCTGGCTTAACAACCTCTGAAGGATCAGTCCGTTTGCTCCGTTGATGATGAGTATGTAAATATTCTTGCGACCAACGTTTCCAGAATGCCTGATGCAATTGACGCAGCAGTAACTGCCATCTGTTGAGACGATTAGATGGGACAGATAAGAAATCAGATTCAGGAGTTGCTGTTAAAGGTTCCATTGTGAGAAACATTCCAGGACTCAAGGCGGTAAGATCCGATGGATCGTTGCTACAAGGGGTTATAGGTCGCGAGTTTAAAACTGCTTCGACCTGTGCAAATACAGTAGAAAGTTCTTCGTAGGTTAGGATTTGATCTCCAACGACACGTCTTAAGTGAGCTATGACACTACGAATTACTCTCTTTGCGGATAGAATCCAAAATCGTTGCTGCAAAAGAAATTGAACGGTTTGGATTCCTGCGTGAAGATTGGTGACATGACAATCTTCGACAATTAGATTAGTCAAACGACTTTTACTTGGTAGCAGTGCGGGAAATTTAGTATCAAACAGCAATGGAGCATTAGCCAATCTACTACCAACTCTCGTTCTCGAAGAAGGGAAATCTCTTTAGAAAAATATTGATCTTGAACATAGCGAACAATGCGAAGCTGAGCCTGATATAACTCAGCAGCCAAAAATGATCCAGAGCCCCTACGGTCTGGATTGCGGGCGTTATCAACAAAGCGACAAATATGAGCTCTAATGCGGGTAATGCGATTAATAGAAGAATGTTCTTCTAACAAAGTACCAAATAAATTTGGTGAAGCGGTGATTTGAAGCGCCTCTATAAGGGCTTCAGTCATAACTAGCGGTGACATGCTTGAGTCTGAGCAAGCATGTGGCAAACAAGCGGTAATCAACAATTGTGGGCCTTTCAACCAAAGTGTATTGCCTAATAACTCTAATGGCAAAGTGCCGCGGGAACCCAAGTCAGCGGGGTTATCACAAGATTGAATGTAAAACCAATGAGAAGAAGGAAATTTTTCCTGAATGTAAGCAACTCGATTACTGACAAATGTCCAACGGTGCGAGGAAGAACTAAGCCATGAAAGGACTACCGTGGATTCTGACCAGGAACGAATCACCTTGAACAAGAAACGACTATTGAATTATTCATAAACATAATGAGCCAACTTAGCGGTAAGAACTGAAGAACACAGTTCCAATCTGGGAAGTGACAAAGTTTTCAAAGGGGCAACTTTCGATTTAGACAACACAAAAAAACTTTGACGAAATCCAGATGCGGTTTCGAACACAAAATAAACAACAGCGGCATAACCTTTCTCAGAAGCATCACCAAATGCGTGAAGTTCACAACTAGAAAAGTTTTCTATAGCAAGCAGGCGAGGCAAAACTAAATTCTGTAAGATCAACAGAATAGCGATAATGTCTTGCTGCAATTTAGGACCGATAAACAAACAATCATTCAAAGATAACCGATGAGGTATCTTAGCGGATGCATTAAACACTACACGAAGTTTGGTTGTGCTACTATCAGGTTTCAAAATACAATGATGCGGTATGTAGTAACAATCAGAAGAAGTAGATGATGGATAGGGAACCAACTCCATATGATCAAGCTCGAAATACTTTTTGAGAAAATCACAATATTGTTTGTAGAGATCTGGTTGCTGTAGAAGACGTCTTTCGAAAGAGTAGAAACGTTGTACGGCGAGATTATTCATTCCATCAAAAGCAGGAAATGTATTTCGAAAAGGAAGGGGCACAAAGAATATACCTGAATCCAATCTCCTGCATCCATCGGAAAATATTTTTTCGCAGATAAGATCATCAGGGGACTGAACCAGTGCGGTAGGAACATCTTCAATTGTCCAGAACCTTTGGAGTGAATCATCTAATGATACTACATCTTCAATTTGACAAAAAAGCGAAGTTGGGTTTATAACTGATTGAGAGTGAGAGTTAACAGAACTCGAAGACACTCTACCCATAAGGATGTAACCAAACACAGTGTTAATAGCATCAGAAACACCTTCCTTACCCCGAAGGCGTCCATCCAACAAAATTTGAGAAAATATATCGGCACCTAACAAAAGGTCAATAGCGCCTGGGCTATTGAAACCAGGATCAGCAAGTTTCAAATTGGTTAGATATGCCATATTAGCAATGTTAATGGGCGCAACAGGCATATCATTGCATATGCGGGGTAAAACAATAGTATCAACAACAAAATTGCACTCACGCTTTACTATAGGAAAGAGAAAGGGTAAAAGAGCCCTCAACAGAGGTACTCTGCACAGAACCTAGCCCGTTATGTTGAATCGAAGCGGGCATAGGTCGGAAGCCAAGGCGTTTCACAGCCTTGCTCGCAATGAATGATGTCATGCTACCAGAATCTAGCAGACATCGCAAAGTTTGATAAGAACCGTGCTTATTAATACCTCAACTAAAGCGGTAGATAACAACACATTTGAATTGTATGACAAAAGTGAACTATGACAAGAAGTCTGCGGTAGAGAAGTTTCGGGACTTTCAACAGTATTAATGGTACTGGATCCACCAGATGTGGAAGCCAGGTTTGCGGGGTGAGCTTTAGATTCAGACCGAATGCCTGAATCACCACGATTTACAAAATGAAGCAATGTGTGATGGCGTTGTTTGCAGTTGCGGCAAGTGGATAAAGATTTACAGCGATTCGACTGATGAGAATCGCTCAAGCAATTAAAACAAAGGCTAAAATCTTTAACAAACTTAAACCGCGCGGATACTGATTTGCTCAAGAATTCAGAACATTTGTAAATCGCATGATCGGATTTACAAACTAAACAATTTCTATTCTTAGTGACAAACAAAGATGTAGTGAACCGGGAAGAATGTTGCTTTGAATTCAATGGTAACTTTTTGTCAACACTTTGCTTTGCCTTGCGGGATAATTCAACATGTTCAAAGGCATCGCAATGCTTCGACAAAAAATCAACAACTTCCGAACGGATCGGAAAGTCATCTTGAGCGGTCACAGTACCATGGTAAAGTTCAAATTTAGCGGCTAAATTCTTTGGAACTCGTTTCAACATCATCTGAACGATACAAAAATCCCAGTGATTTACTGGTAAACCCAAATTCTTCAGTGCTTCCAAATTATCACTGAAGTCATCCAATAACTTCCGAACCTCTGAAGGGCTATCTGAAGTTAGTTGGGGGAATTGTTCTAAAGCTGACCAATGAAACTCCGCGATTAAACGAGTTCGCTTAAATTTTTTCAAAAGTGCTTCATAAGCACTCACGTAATTGTTTTGTGTTAGTTTAAAATTCCTAATAGCCTCAAAAGCAGGCCCTTTTAAAGCTAACTGCAAAAATTTGAACTTCTGCATAGTGCTGAGTTTTTCATTATTGTGAATTAATGAATCAAACAAATCAATAAAAGTACCAAATTCCAATATGTCTCCACTAAATGAAGGCAAAATCAATTCGCGGCAAAGCAACACTTTCCTGTACCCGAACTATATTTTGTGGCGTAGAATTGTGAACAGATTTCTGTTTAGCAAAAATAGACCTAATTGAATAAAACAATTTTTCAAATTTATTGCGAATGTCATCCTCAAAGTCAAAATCATCGGTTGCATCTGAAATTAATCCAACAATGGGATTGTGATGTTTAAAAAATTCGGAATGGATTGAATCAATCATATCCATCATGCTAAAAAACAATTCAACGTCGTCACCTCTTAAGGCTTTCTCGGCAGCAAAATAAATATCTTCTAATCTTTTAAACTCCGATTGTCGATGATTTTTAAATTTACGTAAATTTACAGCTGTTTTTGACATCTTAACAATAAATCAAAATCACTGTAACGCCACTGAACACATCTAACATGATAGAACGAAAACAAAATACTATTCCAAAAATGTACAATTTTTTACTGTTGAAGTCGTAAATATCTGACCAAATATCAAATAAATTCAAAACAATTTAGCAAAATAACTAAACAAACAAAACGATCTCTTGTAAGTTTTTTTGCGGTAAAAGAAATATGCGAATTTATTTCTAACGGAATGACTGAATCCCGAACTTGTTTTCTCTTTTAACAAATAAAGAAACTAAAATTCAATGCGGTTTTCAACAATAATTGCAACGAAAAATTAATGGTTTTTTTATCGTTAAACTTTGTACGAAATTAACTCAAATGTATCCGGCCCGGAGTTGGACCAAATTATGTAATTTATTCGATAATCTTTGCACGAAATTAATTCAAATTGCATCCGGCTCGAAGGACCAAATTATGGAATGTCTTCGATGCACATTCCATAGAGAATATTCAAAAAAAATGTATGAGTTAGATGTTGCGGTTTTAGTTCAATGCTGGTTCAATGCAAGTATATAATTGACGAAGGACCTTTAGCAATCAATCTGAGGAACACAAATATATTTTTTTCAAATTAAAAAAACTAACTAAAAAGATATTAACGAAAATATACCAAAATTTACCCATTCCTCCCCCCTATCTCCGAAACTATAGAACGTAAAATTATGAAAACAAATTAGTGGTATAGGGTCTGACCTGAAGTTTACTGAAAAAATAAGCAGAAACAATCATGTTACATATCAAATGAAAGGGCTCATTATGACGAAAACAAATATACTTTTTCCATATTTTTAAAATAAATTAATTAAAAGACATTAACAAAAATATAAAAAAATTACTCACCCCCCCCCTTATCCCCGAAACCATAAGCTCTAAGATTTAAAAAAAATAGCATCTCACCTGAACTTTACTGAAAAAATAAGGAGAAACCCCTAATATTCATTTTGAGGGGCAAATTATAGAATTAAATGGAAAATACAAAATTATAATTGTTTCTAACGGATCAAATAATATATCAAATCAAAGGGCTCATTATGACGAATACTAATATATTTTTTTATTTTTTTTAATTAATATTTTAAAATATATTTAAAAAAATATTTAAAAAATTACCCATTCCCCCCTTTATTCTCCAAATTATAAGACCTACATTTTTTGTTTACAGAAAAAATGCGAAGAAATCCCTAATATTAATATTGGGGGCCAATTTATAGAATTAAACGGAAAATAAACAAATATTTTTTAATGCATCATGCAATACATGAAATGAAAGGGTTTTCTTATGAGGAATACAAAAACATATTTTCATATTTTTAAAATTAATTGTTTACAAGATATTAACATAAAGATATAAACAATTCTCATTTCTTGCTTTATTTCCGAAACTATACTACCTAAAATTCTGAAAATAATTAAGGGTACTGGTGCTCACTTAAAATTTATAAAAAAATTATTGGAACCCCCATAGTAATATTAGGGACAAATTATACAATTAAGTGGAAAACAAAAATTCAATTTTCAAACGCATCATATCAGATAAAAGGCTCAGTATGTCAATTACAAATATATCATATTTTTTAATCATTTGTTTAAAAGGTATTAACAAAAATATTAAACATCGACTTAATTCCCACTTTAGAAACTACACTATTTAAATTTTGAAATATATATTTTATTTGTATTTTTAAATAATTTGAATAATATATTTAATAATCTATAATTTAAAACTTGGCCTATTTTGCCCCATATCTTCCAATCTACAGAGCCTCAAAATTCAGACAGTAGATTATAAAAGTGTTCCCTGAAAGTTTACTAGTAGAATAAAACTCTAATGTTAATTTTTGGGGGCCAAATTAGAAAATTAAATACATATATATTCTTATAAAAATTAAGCGAACCCTGAAGCAAATAAAATAAAAAGTCTATGTGTGGAAAATGAAAGTGGATATTTTTTATAAATTTAAAACGCTTCCTTTAATAGATATTAGGGCAAATATAAGAAAATGCACTCATTCCCTGCTTCTTTGAAACTGGAATATTAGAATCTTGAAGGTGGTACGGAATCCTTAGTAAGCAAGTCCACCTTGCACTTGAATAAATTATTTTTTAATACAGTTGCTATTGTTATTGCTATTTGCAAATAACTATCTGAAAATCACAGATAACAATTATATTTTTTACTGTCACTATTGCTCTTGGAAAGAAACTAAAATATGCAAAAGTCGTATATGTTGGCTAGTAATAAGAAAGAGATCTTCCCATTTAGTACGATATAGAAAATATTAGAATATAGTTGTAAAACTCTTTAGTTTATCGTATGATCTGTGATTCCTTATTTCTGGAATGTTGTATCTTTGAGATTAATATTAAACTGGAAGTATAGTACCAATAATTGAAATGTAGTAAACAATCTTATGAGGTTTTATTTTTGATGTGTAATACGTGATACAGTGTTGATTGTTGGACATATTATATTGATTGATGGACACACATATTTATTTCTGGCATTATTATCAATTATATTAATTCATATAATTATCCAAATTGAAGTGTTTTTGTAAAGAGATTATTTGGCACTGTTGTTAAGTCAGTGTCTTGAAAGAGGCTTTTCTCAAAAACTGGAAAACTCACGTCATACAAGTTGGTTATCTATTGATAAATAAAGATTGGTAAATATTTTATTTTCGTACCGTGATCAATAGACATACTACTCTTATTTATGGCTTTTGTATATACTCGTATTCTGTTAATACATTTTTCAATTGAATTCTATTATAGGTAGGTATAGATTAATGTATTACTAATAAATACTAAAGATTCATGTAAAGAACTAATCACTATGTGTTAATATTGTAGAAACAATTTAAATATATATTTTTCAAGAAAATACGCCATTATAATAATAATAATATATACCCCTCAAACTACTGTTAAAATTTTCTGTTATCCCTTTCTGCTTG
Source organism: Octodonta nipae (assembly GCA_034190945.1). Lineage (NCBI taxonomy): Eukaryota > Metazoa > Arthropoda > Insecta > Coleoptera > Chrysomelidae > Octodonta > Octodonta nipae. The sequence goes on from CM067220.1 coordinate 42,811,739, forward strand.
GCCGTTCAGCTCATTCAGTACGATTCAGTTAACAGTACAGGTGTTAAAAGCTTTAGCTATTCAGCATACGTTTTGTTTTACAACAGCGACGAACAGAAACGATTAGTATGAAAACCACTGCTATCTGTTATTTATTTTATCGGTCGAAACAGAACACCTGTTTTTTGAGTCGTTTAGTTTTGGGCTTGGTTGTTGTTGGTGTTGGAAAGATCAGACTTGAGGTTACTAAGTTCGCACTATTTACGTTATTGTTCAATAAACGCTAAGCAGTAGTAAACGTTATTTTTAACGGAAAATAGTAGTTGATATTGTCGTCGAGTAAATAGTTTGTAAAAAGCAATGTTAATAACGCCACATCACTAATGAACACTGTATTGATTTAAAATACCTTCAGAAGGCATCAGACCACGACATATAAATGTGAACACTTGCCAACGAATTAAATTTTCAATGAGAAATTTTTAGACAAAATGTTCTGGAATATTTTAAAAACAATTTCCAGAAGAGTAATAGTAGATGGTATTCCCAGAGAAAATATACAAAAATGTGTTGGAAAAAAAGCAAAATAAAAGCTTTCATTCTCAAAATTTTGCATACCTACAAGGGAACTGGGAGATGAATAAAGACTTTTGGAGTTTTGCTATTGGCCACAGGGAAAATCGTTTGAACTAAATCTCATTTAGTTGCCAAGCAGTTAAATTGCACTTGTGGTCAAGTGAAATCCATAATTGGTTATTAATTACTATCAAACATGTTGGTGTGATTCACTAAAATACATAATTATTAGTCCTTTCTTTTTAAGAGACATTTTTTGAAGATATTGAGTAACTTAGTGATTTAAAGTTGTACCTGGATAGTTCTGCTATACATAAAGTTTTGGTAAGAGAAATGAACATTTTGAAAATCGTTTAATTAGGCGAAATAGTTGATTGAATGTCCTCAAACTAAAAAAAATATATAAAATATGGCAACAAGCTTTACAAGAACTACGAACTGTAATAAGACAAGGCTGTGAAGAAATGTCTTTGTTACAATGAGTGACCATGAATGTGCGTATAGGATTGACAAGTGAAAATAAGAAACATAACTGCCAAGTTTTCTATTCTTTTAGTTATGGTCTTATAGTTTTATTCACATGATAAAGTGATAAAAACTAAATTTTCCTTACTAATCAATATTACTTAATTTTTTTAAATTTGTTATAAGCCTATTTTCAGGATTGATGAATCCATTGGTCAAAAAAATTTCAAACAAGTTTCCTAATTTTTTAACACCTTTAGTGTTATAGAAATTTTGCGCTTTTTTCAAAACATCGAGTTAATCAACCTCTGCGAAATATATAGTATAATTAATGTTAATACACATATTTTTGGCTTCTTAAATAAACCAGTACAAAGCTTATTTTGTTGGTATACCTATTACATATCGGTTTATATAAAAATGTTGGGTTTCCGGTGCTGTTGCTTACATCGCCCTCGGCCCAATAGAAAATTCATTGACTACACATGTCTAACTCTTAACTGCTATTCGGTGCGATTATAAACATAGTTTCTAGTATAGCAAACAAAACCATAAAGAAAAGTGATAACAGCAGTAAAATTGTTTTCTGAAGGATACTTGTGGCATAATTTTCAATATCTAAGTGTTTATTGGGAAATAACACCACACTTTAAAGTGTTGTGTTATTTCCCAATAAACACTTAGACACAGTAGTAATAATAATAATAATTAATTTAATAAAATATATTTTTGGCTTTTAAGTTCGTTTTGATCGTAACACTTATACTTATCAATTTAAACGAAAATGTATCACTCTGTAATGTTGGAGCTTTCTATATTACCTGATCCTGGTCTATTAAGATTATACATACACATTAAAAAATAATGAATATAATTTATATTTAAAAAAGAACTGACTTCAGCAGACTTAAAATAAAAACCGTTTAGAATCCGTATGCAATCAATCATTATTTTAAGACATATCTTCTTTTTTATCTGATTTAAGGTACAATTCAATTGACAATTTTAGCTTATTCTTATCTCTATCTCTTTTCCTCCCTCTCTCTTTCTACCTCTCTAATTTTTATTCTTTGTCTATATTTACCAAATATATTTTAATTTTTTATTTGTTTTATTATTTGGACCACTTTCTATAAATGTAACTTTAATTCACTCTATATTGCATCCAGATTGTATATGCTTCTGTGTACTGGTCACCCCTATATAACTTTTGGCCTATCATCTTCTGAATCACCCTGTACAACTATAATTCAACTCAACACAATATTCCAACGGTCCTGATATCCTTAAAACCACCCTGTATAAGTATAAATCCTCTCCATACTATTGGCTCTTTCTATTTCTATTATATAAATTGTTCCTCTATACCAATGATTTTACTTCGCCCCATATGTCTACCCTATATAGCAAAATTCACTTTTTTGAACCACATTTTATGACTACAATTTTGCTCTACCATTTATTTCAGCCACCCGGTATATGCAACTGCTTCTAAAATTTTTTAAACCCATGTCTATAATTATAGCCGGTCCTATTTCCAATAATTCAAATATCCCAACTGCTCATGCGTATATAACAAATTTTTTATACAACCTGAATAACAATAATTTTACCCCACCTGTACTTCAAACACCTTGTATAAGCAACTACTTATGTTCTAAACTATATAACTTTTTTAAATCGCCCCGTATAACTGTAATTCTACTCCACCTTATATTTCCACCATCCTGTATATTCAACTGCTTCTGACAATTTTTAAAGCCTTTTATATAACTGTAATTATTCACCGTCCTATAACGCAAATATCCACTTTATATAACTATAGTTTTGTTCCACTCATATTTCAACCACCTTGTATAAGCAACTACTTAGGTGGTAGCCAATAAATTATTTATAGAACCACCCTGTATAACTAATTCAATTCCAACTTATATTTCAACCATCCTATGTATACAACTGCTTATGTACCACCTAATATCACATACACGCACGCACACAACTACAAGAGTATACCATATAGAAGAGTTGGCCGACATAACAAATTTTCGTTTCGATAAACTAAATGAATATTTTCTGCCATTTCACGCGACTGTAAGCCCTCTACCTTAACTTCGTCTCTAAAAGAAACTTACTTCAAACGAATCCAAATGAAAACCGTTACAAATATCCTCTACAATATAACTTCATGGCTTATCTTGACATAGAAAATACATATTTTTTTTTCAGTTTTTTTGCATATATTCTTCTTTCTTTCAGAAAAATGGTAAGTTTAACGTTATAGAAAAATATACGGCGTCAAGCTAGAACATATCTTTGTAGTATACAATTTATAATATTAAAATTTCTTGAGTGGTATTGGAGAAAAGATTCACTGAAATTCACTGAAATCTAGCCCCTTATTTACATTTTCTTCTGATTGTCTGAAAAATTATAGAATAGAACTAAAAAGCTGAAAAGAAAATATTTTAAAAATCAGATTAAAAAAATTAAACATTTTTTAATAATATTAACCGACGTCCAAGTAGAACAAAAAGTTGAAAATAATCAACAAAATAAATAACTAGACAATAATTAGCACATTCGCCATTGTTAGCTACCTACACAAAAAGTAAAAAGATGTGCTAATTCTGTACAAAGTAATTACCTACATTTCTAGTATATTTTTGAAGTTGGTGATCAAGCTTCAATCATATTTGATGAAGTAATAGTTAAGTAAGCCACGCAGGATTTTCATTGTATGTTAATTTCGTTTTAACTCCCAACTTCAGCCAGATGAGTTTTCGATTTTCATTGATAATTTATTTATATTCTTATTGTACATACTATTTACACTTCTACCAGTGTAAACTTTCTCTGCTTTCTTAAGGATTAATTTTCAAAATAATTCACGTATCTCTTAGGAACGCTTGTGGATGATGAATTTCCTGGAACCTTGAAACTTATTAACAGTCAGTTGTTTTTGATGTAAAAAAAATCAAAGTTGTTGCATCTTCTACTTCCAAGCCTTCTCAAAAGTATCGTTAACATCTCCAGTTTTTCACATTATAAACTGTGAAATGAAGAATGTAAGACAAATTTTTGATCAAACTCCAGAAAGATTGCAAATTTATCACTTTAATTGAATAGTTATCATGTTATTTCCACATCTCAAAAATTTGGTAATTAACAAGAGACAAATTATCATTAGTAATTGCTTTCAAATTTAAATTATTAAGAGTTCTATTTAAAATCTTCGAAGCACACATCTCCGTAAAAGAAAAGAATGCCTTATTTTCCGGTTAAGAACTTAACGCTGATATCACAATGTTATTACTAATGGCATCCTGAGCAAAGATTGCGTAACGCGATGAGAATGCCGTAGTGACAGCACCATACCATTCATACCTCTAAAAATAAACTTTAAAGCAGCTCGGAGCACGCTAGAAAAGACAAATTCTTTGAAGTAAATCCGAATTACCAACTTCACATTTGAGCTAACTTTTCACTAGTCAGGATTTACGAGATGAAGGAGCTTTTTCATGTACATCACAATAACCCGGGTGTACTGAAAAGAGATAATATTCGTTAAAATTGTCCAAGTTGCACGACTCCAAAAAAGTAACTTAACTAAGAATCAAAAAGTAATATTTTTCAGCAACAATTATTGTTTTTTTAATATATATATATATATATATATATATATACAGGGTGTCCCAAAAGTCCCGGAAAGGCATTTTATCTCGGCGGGAACGCATTTTAGAGAAAAATGTTTCAAATAAAACTTATAGGATTCGTCCCTGGCTATCGAATTGTGACCTTGAATTTAACCTTGACCTTGTCCTTCAAGGTCATTTCAAGGTCAAGTCGATTTTTTCAAATGGGACAAATATTTCTGATCTCGGAAATGGAAAGATCTGAAAATTTTACGTTCAAATATGTCCTTGACCATTTTTAAAACTTGATCTCTGGTGGTCAGTGAAGGTCAAGTCAAGGTCAAGAACAACTTCGTTGCGTAGCCATACTAAGTATCGCATTGCCGTGGAAAAATCCTAAACCTTAGTTCTTGAAAGGTTTTTTTTAAACCCATATTTGACGAGCTACGCAACGAAGTTGTTCTTGACCTAGACTTGACATTTACTGACAACCAGAGGTCATGTTTTAAAAATAGTCAAGGACATATTTGAACGTAAAATTTTCTGATCTTTCCATTTCCGAGGTGAGAAATATGTTGTCCCATTTGAAAAAATTGACTTGACCTTGAAATGACTTTGAAGGTCACGGTCAAGGTTAAATTCAAGGTCACAATTCGATAGCCAGGGACGAATCCTATAAATTTTGTTTGAAACATTTTTCTCTAAAATGCGTTCCCGCCGAGATAAAATGCCGTTCCGGGACTTTTGGGACACCCTTACTGACCACCAGAGGTCAAGTTTTAAAAATGGTCAAGGACATATTTGAACGTAAAATTTTCCGATCTTTCCATTTCCGAGGTCAGAAATATGTTGTCCCATTTGAAAAAATCGACTTGACCTTAAAATGACCTTGAAAGTCAAAATCAAGGTCAAATTCAAGGTCACAATTCGATAGCCAGGGACAAATCCTATAAGTTTTGTTTGAAACATTTTTCTCTAAAGTGCGTTCCCGCCGAGATAAAATGCCGTTCCGGGACTTTTGGGACACCCTGTATATATATATATATTTATATTTATATTTATATATATATCCGTATATCAATAGGACGACTTTACATGAACTCGTTTTTTGACGGCAAACCAAATTAAAATAATAAGGATGGTAGTAAGGCGAGTATACTATACACTAATGATTTGAGTACCTTATACTTTAACGAGATTTTATTTTAAAATCATTACAATTTTCTTATTTTTTCATTGCACTATCAATCTGTCGACTGTACAAAAACCATCAATTCGATAACCAAAATATACATAATTTTTTAGCCATACGCCAATGTGACGCTCAAAATATACATATGGAATGCAATGCAACGGCCGGCAGTATTGCCAAACTTTTCTACAAATGTAATAATGTAGCATTTAAACTATTTTGGTATGTTTGGGAAGTTTACTACATTACATATAAATATCTTATTTTTAAATTTTACAATAGATTTGAAGTTGTGTGAATATAAATTTGTAATACTTAAAAATTCAAAAATCATATTCTGAATTTGTTTCCTATACTTCACATTTCATAATCCAAGAAGTGTATTGATGCTAATTGGTGATTATTTGTTAATTTTAGATACACAACAAAGTAAGGAACTCATAAAAATTCACACGATTATGTCTTGTAAAGCATTTTACCCTTGATTTCTTTCAAAACGTAGTGATATGTTTAGTCAAATGGCCTATTTTGTACCACCAGAATACACAGTATTGTTGCATTCTCAAATTATTGCAAATGTTCGACTCCGACCGCTTTTTCATTTTGAAGTTACTGGTCTTGTAAAGGTTCAAAATACTATATATTTATTATTAGTTTTTCTGCTTATTAATATTTAATGAGGGATCTTATCAGCTGAGTTATCTGAATCTTATCCAGTTGTCGATGATTTAAACACTTTATGCTGACGGTTGTGCATATTTCCTAATACCGACTTTTCGTTGTTAAAAAAAATCTCTGTCTTAGAGTCCAGGGGTAAGCAGTGGACCTATTGTTGTTCAAAGTTAAAACGTCTTCTAAATGGTTCCCGTGACGGGCGTAGCAACCATTGGGTAACTGCTCTACCCTGACTCACTCGTTCATAAATGATCTCTTGAATTTCAAGTTCATATTCAATTGAATAAACATTTTATCAATAAAAAAACGCGATTTTAATTTATTAGAAGATATATACGAATCTTTTGTTGTGTAAAGTATGAAGTAGGATTTGGTACGTACCTTTGACATTTTTTGGCCTCACTCTAAATTTTTTGTTGCACCCTAGATCAAACCATGGTATCGGTTGCATCCTTATACCTGCGTAGACGTTTAAGCCAGCAAGTCTATGTTGTGCCTTGGAGGGATCGTAGACCATCTTGGTGGATCTAAACTAATAATTTACGCTAGTGACGCAAAGATCTAGACTTTTACTTCGTTTCCATATAAAATTTTTCAATAAGAATATTTTTTACATAACACGAATTCCAATGTACTATGAATATTGGAACTACCCAGAACGAAGCACTGTTGTTGCTTGTTTTGTGGTTTGTCGAAAACATTTTTTTAGTAAAGTGGCTAGTGTACTTCGGTTGAAGTGTAATATCCGATTTTTACTGGTATTTTTTAATATATCTTAAATAAATATATTTATGTACATTTTGATATAAAATTAATTTTAGCCGCCCATTGAAAAATTAATAAACATTCTAAATTAATCATTCCGACAAAAAACAAAACCATAAACATACAACAAGCTATCTTGAACTTTCGATCGGCGCAAAAAGCATCGACCTCGAGAAATTTCTTAAAAAACGCTCTTACAACAAACCAGTAATCCTGGCATTCGAGTCTTTTCTAAAGTACAAGATTTGTACAAGTTGAGTAGTATTATTTTAGTTTATATTGACGTAAGTTGTACCGATAGCAATCAGCTGTAGTAACTAAATAGTGGATTATTTTAGTGTAAATAAAGTCATCATAGGTGACCGTGAATATCTGTGTTAAATTAATTTTGAACCTACGAAATTTATTGCAGTTTTGGTGTCAGGCAAGTGCGATGAAGCAAAATTAACATAGTAAATTGATTTATGGCTACCACTGTAAGTATGGCAGAAATGGACGAGACTAGCAACAAATATTGAAACAGGTCACTGATAAACCAGACGAAAAAATAACTCAGATCCTGGAAAAACGTAACCAAAAAGAGAAACAGCATCAAGAGGAAATCCAACAAAAGTAAAATTGAATTAGAGAACCTTGTAACTGATATAGATGAAACACAACAACACCTTGTTTCTACGATTAAAAGTGAACAAAAAAATTTAATTGAGGGGTTATTATGGAAATTTGAAGAAAAACAAGAATAAACTGAATTGAAGAAACAAAATGAATTTAAAATCTCAGCTGAAAAGAGACAAAATGAATTAAAAATAGTTAAAGAAAAACATGAAGAAACTGAATTAAAGAAACATACTCATGAATTAATTAAAAAACAACAGCAGTTTGAACAACTAATGCAAATAGTAACACAAGTTAATGAAACAGTTAATCAGAGAATGCAAATAGTTGAGTCAGAGATAAAACAGATAAATGATGACATCAAGATCATAAAAAATACCAAACAACAGTTTGTGACATCGATTCCATCCAAAGCTAGTTAAAAGTTGAAATACGTTCGATTAAAAACACAGTACAAAGTGAAGTTAAAGAAAAAATCGGTGCCATCCAAAACAAAGTGAAAGATTTCCCGGTCGGATGGAATAAATTATTCGAGGGCACCTAGTAAGTAATTCTGGGAGCTGCGTTGGAATCGTGGAGCCCGTACATTCAGCTCTTGATTACTTGATTGGATGGGCTATGGTTAAAACTGGACGAGGCATACCAATTAGAGACCTGAATAAGCCCAACAACGACATCCGAATTGTTAATGGTCAAGAAATAGCTTGTTTCGAGCCAGTAGATACCAACATCAATTGCGTAGAAGGGTACCAGACATCGGTGAAGGAGTCAGGGCCCAGTAAAGAGTTCCTACAACAGTTTGCTAACAATTTGACACACCTTACACCAGAGGAGAACAATAAAGCCAAGCAATTTATCGCAAATCACTGGCAAATTTTTAACAGTGGAGATGGAACTACCGGTCGTACAAACATCATTCAGCACCGAATAGATACCAAGAAGGCTCAACCTATCAGAATATCACCAAGGCGACTGCCATTGGGGCAACAGCAGGCAGTTCAGGAAAACATCGAGTACATGTTACAAAATGGAGTTATTGAGCAATCTTAGTTAAAAAAGGATTTTGCGTGAATTACAGAAAATTGAACGATATTACGAAGTAAGACTGCTATATACTCGCCCGAAACAATGGTACTCTGACCACACTAGCAGGCTCCCGTCAGTTCTCCAGACTAGACCTAAAGAGTGGATATTGGCAGGTTGGACTACATGAAAACGACAGAGAAAAGACAGCGTTGTCCACCAGTAAAGGGCTGTTTCAGTTCACGGCAATGCCGTGTGTTATATAATGTTGCCACTACATTTGAGAGGCTAATGGAAGGACTATTGAGCGGGTTGACATAGAGAACATGTGTAATATACCTGGACGAAATTCTAGTCATGGGTCACACATTCGACGACCATCTGAAGAACTTGGGCGAAGTAAGTAAGTCGTTTCCAAGTCAGGAATCCACACAAACGAAGACTAGATAGCAGCCATTTTTGATTGGCCAGTCCCGAGAGACAAGTATGAACTGCGAAGCTTTTTGGGGCGCTGTTCGTACTACAGACGATTTGTTGAGGGATCTGCCACTATTGCCGCACTTCTACATTGGCAGACGACTGAGAAAGAGACATCCGTTGGGATCAGGAGTACGAGGCATCATTCAGACGACTGAAGGTGGCACTATATTCCAGCCCAACCCTAGCATTCCTTACACAGTCCGGCAAGTTCATCTTAGACATCTACGCCAGCAACAGAAGTTTGGGGGCCGTCCAATCCCAGGTACAAGAGAGTGATCGAGTACTACAGCCGTGGATTCTCAAAACCGGAGAGGAATTATTGTGTGACCAGAAAAGAACTTCTTGCAATAATCAGAGCAGCATAACGATTTTAAGGTTGAACACCGTGTCGGCATGACAATGCCGATGCCATGTCAAGAAGACCCTGTAGAGTAGAATGCGGACATTGTCTGAAGACGGAACGGTGAGAGAGTATCTCCATCCGACAGATCCGAGTGCAGGCCAATGAAGACTGAAGAAATACATAATTGTAAATTGTAAATTACTTCGAAGACGTAATGTGACACCTGTGCAGCCAGTAAGAACCCGAAGACTCGGACCAAGGGCAGAATGCAGAAATAAACTGTGGGCGTCCATTTGAAAGAATTGCCACTGATATCGCCGGTCCATTTCCTGAGTCTGAGAGGAGGAACAAATATATTATGGTCGCAATGGATTATTTCAGCAAATGGCCTGATGCATATGCTATACCCATCCAGAGGGCAATCATTATGGCGGCAATGCTGATAGAACAGTTATTCAGCAGGCTTGTTGCCCCGTTGGAGTTACATTCAGACCAAGGACGTTACTTTGTATCCAATATATGCGGAAGGTCTGTACGATGCTACGTATCAAGGAAACGAGGACCGTTCTATTGCATCCCCAATCAGACGGAATAAAGGAAACATTCAACAGGACCTTGGAATAGCATCTGTCCAAGTTCGTCAGCAAAAACCAGCGTGATTGGGATGAGCACATTACGTTTCTTCATATAGCCTATCGCTCAGCTGTCCATAGCAGTACGGGAATGAGTCCAGCAAGGGAGCTATTCGGAAAGGAGCTAAGTTTAAATTGTAATCTGGCTTTTGGCTAACCAGAAGAACCGCCCCAAGAAGTCAATGATTATGTCGACCAACTCTAACAGAACTTGCTGGTAATACACGAACTACAGATGTAGACCACCAGCGATCGGATGAGGACACGAGATGACCTCACGATCAATTCAGTCGGGTTCCAAGGGAGGGACAAGGTCTGGCTGTACAAGCCCCAGAGGAGCAAAGGTAAATCTCCAAAGCTGATACCCGCCTGGGATGGTCCATACGAGTTGGTTCAGAGGATCAATGACGTTGTCTATCATATTCGGTAGTTCATTTGGATCGACTAGCTACCTACTATGGAGAAATTGAGAAATTAACAAACCTTCTAAATTAATCATTCCGACAAAAACAAAAACATAAACATACAAGCGGCTCTTCTGAACTTTCGGTCGGCCTCGATAAATTTCTTGTAGAACGCTCCTAGAACATCCGAGTAATCCTGGCATTCGAGTCTTTTCTAAATTGATAAAAAATACGAGATTTGTACAAGTTGAGTTGTATTATTTTCTTTATATTGCCGTGTGTTGTATCGATAGCAATCAGCTGTAGTAAATAAATAGTGGATTATTTTCGTGTAAATAAAGTCATCATGAGTGAACGTGAATCAATGTTGTTTTCTGAACGATAGTTCTGGCATTTCAGGATTTTATTTTTTCTTTGAGAATAATATCAAATAAACTTGAAAGTCTATATATTTCATGACAAATTTACTAAATTTGTCATTACGAAACCTTTTATTTTTTTTTATTTCTTGTTCATTTGTATTTAGTTATTTACCATTGAAAATGGGGTCTTATTTAGACCTTGGACTTTTTGAACTAAACAGACTTTCAAGTTTATGTACTGAACTCAGAAAAAATAAAAGTGAATATCTGTGTTAATTAATTTTGAACCCACGAAATTTATTGCAATATGTATTTTCCAAAATAAGCCCCTTAAGTTTATATATTATGTACATGATGTGCCTAAATATTATTTTAATTTTAATTTTTTTTCAATACTTAGGCATACTAAAGCCTGAGATGAAGAGGAGATGTGTCGATATTTGACCCCTTTTCTTAACTTCATTTTAACTATACATTTCCAAGTTATAAAAATTAAAAGCTTGGTAGTTTCCGCAATAAGCCTGGATTGTATTATTATTTGTATAATTTCCCTAATTATTTTATGTTAATATACCATCTAGTCGAGATTTTTCACTGAACGCAAGACAACATATTGTTTCTAGTCGAGAACCTTCGTCAGTTGCCCTATCCTCAATTGACTGAAATATGGAATAATTATTTATGTATTTACTATATATAACTGAATTTAAAATTTTCCGGATTTCATGTAGGTGAGAGAAGCACAACTGATGAAGTTTCTCGACGAGGAACAATATATTGTCTTGCGTTAAACGAAGTAAAAATCTCGAAAAGATGGTATCATAATTTCTTTTATAGGTTTTACTTTACCTACGATTTTTTTAGTGTGATTTCTATCCTAGAAATGACAGGGAAAGGACCTTACACACCGTACGACTCCCGATTTGGAGTCTATGAGCTGGTTTTTCCTGAAACTCGAAATCTCACAATTCATTTCGCGATAAAATATTTTTGTTAGTTATATTAAGCACTTTCATTAAATATATTACATGAATTACATAATGCTCTTGAATCTTATTTGTCATTTACATGTTTAATTCATCCTCCAAAATTAATACTAGTATTTTCAACTCGATCTTTCTGTAAACATTGAGTATGTACCGTAATTTTTTAATTCATTAGTTTATCAGATCGATTTTCATAAAACGTCTTGCCTAAAGTACCATCTAAAATAAGAATTTGTTCGTTTACAGTATGTTCTTCTGTTCGAGTCTCTAAACTATGTACTGATATCAAATTTCAACTGTTTTGGTGCAGTAGTTCCGGTAGACCCAATCTATAAGAGTTAAGTCATATGAAACCCGAAAAAGAATGAACAAAATCAATATGAAAACTTAATAATAATAATTTACAAATTATCTGGAATACATCACAGATTTAAATTAAACTGTCGGTTTCTTATTTATTTCTTCAAACGGACACAGTTGCCAAAACATGGTCGTCGGGAAATCGATTAAATAAAATAGGTAAAATATTTATACGCTTAGAGAATATGCGTTCAAAACAGCAACATCTATTTTGAAGCAATTGCTGTGACAAAATTTATACGAAATGTATAAAATAAATATTTCCACCCACTATATGACGACCAACAAAATTTTTGGTATAGGTTTGTGTGACCCTAGAAACTTGAATTACAGTGAAAATAATTTGACCGCATATATGGCCGTCATATACGGGTAGCCGTCGTCTAAATGATACAGGGATAAATATATTGTTTTGCATCCACTTCAAAATATGTATTTTTCAACGAAATTAATATCGAACTCTAGGAGTTACAAAATATCAAATTCAGTCATATTTAGAAAATTCCAGATTTCAATTAGTTGAACGAAGCGCAAGTGATTGTAATATCTCAAAAGGATAAGAGTTCAAAATAAGGATTTAGTTGTTGCTGAAAATTATTATTTTTTGCATCATAGTTAAGTCATTTATTGAAGTAGTAGTTTTGGCTTAATTTTTTTTTGTTTATTTCGCATATTTTAGTGATATCGTGAGATAATTGGCTTCAGTTTTCAAATCCATCTGGATTTGGTAAAATAAAGGTATTGTACTTGTAAGCACAACAAAATTCCTAATTTTTGACCAACCTTACTTAACATTGAGTAGAATTGAATACGTTGCATATGTGACTCCATTTTGAGTGATCCATTCTATATGTAGAAGAGAATTGAGAACCTCCATCTTTTTTTAGTTCTCTTATATATCTCATTCATTTTGATTAATTAATTCCCCAATTACATTCATTTAATACTCTCTATTCCAAATTGTATATCTAAAAACAATAGTTTTCAATTTACAGTGATATAATTGGATGGAATTTTTAATTCCTTATTTCATAGCAATTTTGGGTATTAACAAAACTAAATTACCATACTAACCTTTCGAAAAGTTAGTATCGTATTTCCTTTGACAGGTTTTAGTAAACCTACGAATTTTTTCGTGTGATTTCTATCCTAGGAATCACAGGGAAACGGCGTTACACACAGTACGACTCCCGATTTGGGTTCTCTATCAGCCAGATTTTCCTGAAACTCCTGGATGTCGAAATTCATTTCGCGATAAAATAACAAAAATAAAGTAATCTCATTTTTAAGTTAATTTCACACTTTTGGAAAACCTTGTATGCAGTTGGAAAAATTACATGTGATGATTTCGTTTAGGTTTTAGGCCATGCTGAACATATCATTTTACGATGAATAACTTTGTTTTAAGTAACATTTAGTTTGGTTTAATATCAACCTATTTTCAATCAGTTCTACGCCATATTTCGATTAACAACAATTACCTCCATGTAACGCTATCGCATTCGCCAAATTTTCTAAATAACGATATAAGCCCTAAAATGAGAAAACTTCGAGATCCTACTTAAGGGAGTCCAGTTTAAACCATCCATATTGGTTGAGCAGGCTTTAAAGTTTTAATTAATAGCTGAACACGCATTAAAAACGAACATTTAAGAGACGAATTGGGAACCTCCTACTTCTTTCAAATTTCTTAATAAAATTGAAGAACCTATAATTTTAGAAAGCATAGAAAATACATATAAAACCAGTTTTGTACTTGAAAATCTCACAGTATCACCTGACAGGCTATGATAATAATTGTGCACTTTTTCCTAGTTCTTAACAATATCAAATTACATCATATTGCATATACCGGGGGGGCATTTATATTTATGCACCCGAATTGCTTCGTTCCTAAGCGTGGTAAGAAAAAAGGTAATACAAAACTTATGCACGGAGAAGGTGAGCACCTTCTGGTGCAATTCATTTTCACCTTGAGCTTAATTTTCAAGGTCATTTGAAGGTCAGAGTGTTTTTTAAATTGAAATCCCTTTTTTGATACCGTATTCAGGCAATTTTTCACATTTTTTCGACTAAACAGCAATGACACAGGCACCTAAGAGATAAATATCGCATTACAGTAATAAAAAAAAATTGAAATAAATTTTCTTGTTTTCTGGATAAATCATTTAAGACGTTCTTAAGATATATAATAATTATTGCTCATTTCGTTTCTTTCTGTACAATTTTCGTACCGAAAATATTGGTATAATGTAAAAAACTATAATTTAATATATTTCCTACATCAAGGTTATATACTGCTTACTTGATTTCTTTACCGCTGTTGCCTTTGCTATTTCCACTTTCGTTGCTGTAGTTTGTCTAATTTTTTTTGCCCCAAAAATTGCTCTTCTATCCGCCTAATAAGATTTGTTATGTAATATTGTTTTTAGGCTAATGCAATAATAATTATCGCGCTGCAGAGAGACGTTAGCTGGACGTTTCCCAAAATACCAAATCTAACGATAAATTTCCGGATTTTTTTTAGTCCTGGTGTCATAAGCGAGAATTTTCCTGTAAAATCCCCTTTATCCTTCAAATCACCTTGAAAAAAATTCTTCTGCATACTGGATGCCATATTTATCACTCAGGTGCCTTTGTCATTCTTATTTAGTCGAAAGAATTTAAAAATAGCTATTTTAGGTTTAAAGCATTTAACCTTGAAATGACTTCCTGAAGGTCACAAAAAATTGTCTTTATATAACTTCAGATGTAAAACTTCCCGCTCTTCCCGAATCCGGTGTCAGAAACAAGCGTTACCATTAAAAGAAATAATATGTCCTTCAAATGACCTGAAAAAAATATATACATATATATTCTGAGAGACTACCGCGACATTATTATCGACAAGGCTAGGTTAGGTTAGGTTAGGTTATGTTATATACTCCACATTTCGACTCCTGCTTTGGAGCCATTACCAAGAGACAGAAAGTGAAAAAGAATTTCAGGGTCTAGATCGAACACGGAGCCTCAATCTGCCTACTCCCCAAGAGTTATTAGGTAACTAAACATAATCTGAATCTTCTCTGCTTCTTTTCCCGATTTCCCACAAAGCTACATCGGTCGAACCATCAGGCGCGTCGACCACTGAGTATATGAACACTAACTGTCAGTTCCTAAAAAATTCGACTTCAGCTCTCGCTCATCATCATAACCAAACAGGACACTCTATCAACTTCGAGGACAGTAGGACTATAATATCTCGCAATACCCGTAGGGCATCCACTATTCCCGAAGCTATCGCAATAGAGAAACGACCCCTCTGTCTAAATCGACGCGATGACAGCTCCCACCTTCCTACAGCATGGACATCCGTAATTGCCAGATTAAACAAACCACACACACCCGCCAACACCTAACCAATCACCGCATAGCCCCTTCGTCACTTGACGTCCCCTTCCAATCGACCGATAACTATAAATAAAAGAAGCAGAGCAGATTCATAGAGACCGTGAGATTACGAGAAAAGTGAAGTATATTTTCTAAGAACAGTTACAAATACGGGATGGTTGGAGTACTGGATAGATTGTAGTTACAGTTAAAGAGAGTGCAAAAATTGTTACCTAGGTGGCTATTGACAGATGTATATATACGGTGGTCGACATATATTATAGTTATTCAGCGTTATTTAAAAAATGTTGCTATATTTGTAGCCCATAGACAGTTGCATATATAGGGTGGTTGTAATATACCTCGGGTGGAGAAGAATTGTAGTTATGCAGGGTGGTTAAAAAAATGTAAAAAAGAAATGATTTATTAGATATCTTACAATCACTGAAATATACAAAGGAATAGAATGAAAGTTATAGTAGGTGGTTAAAAAAATTACAAACAAAAAGTGTTTATAGAGTGGCCCACAGGCAGTCGCAAATACAGAAAAGTTGGAATGTAAAGTGTTATAGTTATACAGGATGTTTAGAATATAAAGTAAAACAGTCATAAAGGGTGGTTCACAAAATTTTAGAAAAAAAAATAATTGGTGGTTCATAAGCATATAGAGTGTTTCAATAATTGTTAGAGAATTCAAATTAAAGTAATTCATTTTGTCTTACAAAAAAATTGGTTTACATAGCAAATGATTATATAAACATTTGTTACGAAACCTTGGATTTACGAGTGAAGTTCTGATACCCAGATATTAATATTTCAAAATCAATAAAATCGTCACATGTCAGTTTTTTCATTTTTTACATGAGATATTAATCTAATAAAAAATTGTTATAAAACAAAGCTATTAACAATTGAAAAATGCATCCAATTATCCGATTATATAACTAAAAAGCAAAAAAAAACAAATAGCGGTTTGAATAAAAATTACCGACATAATAACAATGGCACTAAAAAGTAAAAAACAATTCAATTGGATATTTTAAACGTAATGTATTAGGTGTTCTATAAAAATTTGTTTGAGTTGGTGCCAAGCCTGAAAAATATATGTTTAATATAGCGTATAAAAGCTTTATTAATTAATAACAGACATTGTTTAATTTATAAAGCTGCTTACATTCCTATCTAAAATATAGACATTTCTTAGGCTTGGCTCCAACTTCAAATAAAACTTTATAGAACACATAATACTTTTCATTCTAAAATATCCAGTTGGATTATTTTTTACTGTCATTATTCTTACTATGCATTGAATTCGGTAATTTCTTTTAAGTTATTTTCTTTTTTTAATTTGATGTCACCGACAAGAGCGTTCCTAGTTCTTTTTGTAACCAGATTTTTATATAGCTTACTAGCGCAAGCCTGTCGGGGCTTCGCTCGCGTAAAACACTTTTTACGTAAAATAAATAGTGAATCCTAATCATTTTTTAAACCACGAAAATATGATCAAACTCTTGCTATAATAATAAGTTACAATCATTATGTATCACCCTATACTTTATCGTTAAAATATATTTATGTTAGATCCATAAATATATTTTTTCAGATTTTACTCTTTAAAAGTACATAGTAAAAATCCAAAAGCAGTGTTTTTATTTATCTACCTACACATTTACTATACTTAACTAATTTATTCTTTTAAAAGAACCGACTGCAAACAAAAATAGTAGATATTGCCATTGATTGTTTTGTCTGGCATTGGCAATTAAGTGTTGATACCCCCAAAATCAGACTAGTATGTGAATTAAACACATGTAGTTCAGTAAACACTTAGTTAACACTTCTAGGGACATATATTTTAAAATAGGTACATATTAATGTCTTATTTGTATGAACTTGAAACGAAGCACATATTTCTAATAATATTCGCTTTATTTCAGCCCAGAAACACCGACCATGTGACAGAAATGTTGAAGCTGTGCCTCCAGAAAATATGTGAGATGCAGGCTGAGCTCGAAAATGATGACTCAGAAGTACATGATCCTGAAGCAGCGGGATACACAGCGTGTGCTCTGGAAACTTTGAAATTCTTGGCTGACCACGGACTGGAGCATGATCATCCAATGGTTAAAGGAATAACCGAAAAATTATTTAAAGACAAAGTTTAAGGTTTCTACACCTTTAGACAAATTTGGCTGTAACTATCACATAGTCTTAAAAACATTTGTACACAAAAACGCTTTTATTCGGTAAGACTGATTACAGTAATCATACTGTAAGTGTGATATAAGTAAGCTGCTTAAATAAGAATCTAGTCATTAGGATTAAGTTATTAGTTAATTTCATGTTATCATAATGAAACTCTAAGAACAAGCATTAGTTAGTACAATAATCTGAGGTTTGATAAAATAATGATGATTTTTTAACCTTGGAGATGTGGGCTCTAAGACAACTCCACACGGGGAAATGTCATTTTGTCTTTATAAACAATAAACATTTTAGATATGAAAACAATAAAATTCATTACTTAAGAAAAATTCTAACAAAAACTCAAAACATTTTTACAAAATATAGTGAAACAATATTGTGAAGCATAAAAAATGCACTAAGTAATAGATTTTCTTGTTTATGTTATAGATAAGATTAAGCAAAGATGTAACTCTTTCTTAAAAATATAAAAAAATTGAAACTTACTCAACAAGACTAAAGTTTCAGTACCATAAAACAAAATGTGAAAATTAACTCAGTAATTAATTCTGACAGATATTTCAAAATTCTCCTCTGGATCAGAATTTTGCTCCATATTGCTTTGAGAAACACATATTTGATCGAAATCGTCCCCTTCAGAAGGTCCTTGTCTCTCTCTCTCTACAAAATTCTCACTAAACTCTCGTATTCCTCAGAATCACAAATGTCACTATTTGCTTTGTCTTAGTATTTCTTGCTCGAAATTCTGTTCTAAGATGTTGACTTTATGAGAATGTTGAGGTATTCTGTATATAAAATTATACTACATACAGTTTCCCTAACTATTAATGGCCATATCTCAATAACCAAAAAATGTTCATAAGTCTTTTTAAAGCATCAAAGTAGACCAGGAATTATGAAGGTATTGTGAGCCCGTAACTAGTACATTTAGTACTGTCCCTCAATATTCAATTGTTCATTTTACCTGTGACGACGAATTGTAATTCATACTATTTATATACCGATTTTTTGATCCTTAAAAAAGATTATATATATATATATATATATATATGTATGTTAGCGTCCGCGATTAACATTCCAACGGACAGAGTTTCATTTATATTGTTATTAACAGTAACAAATAACATTCAAATCTTAAATATATGAACCTATACTTACCACAAATTTGATTCATAGCTACCAAACTATAGCAGCTTTGATTAATTTTATTTTCTAGTTTCATTTGGCAACACTGCTGCAATAATACTTGCAATTATTGAATTACAATTATTTCTATTTTACCTTTGGATCAATGGTCGTTTACCTCTTGGCTAACAAATACTTGAATATTTTCCCAAGGCATCATTCTAGTATACTTGTCTAGGAATATATGCATTCTATTCAACCTTATCCACTATCCTAAGAAATCATTTAAATACCTTGGGTTCAGGCATTATCCTCAACTTTGAAGGTTTTTTGGATAGTATTGTCGTTCTTACTCCATTCCTAATTTTTGGTGCTTCATTTCCTTGTTTCTTTCACTTTCCATGATAAACTAATTTCAGAAATTCTTAGTGTCCTTAGTATCAGTAAGCCAAAAAGACTATTTGGAATAGGACAGTCAAAATAAAGGGCTTGCATTTGTTATTCGGTATTCAACCCGGTAAACAATAACAAATGCAAGACCTGTAGAATAACTTATTTTCTTCATTATACAAGACAAGTAGCAAGCCACTCTAAATGTTTCATTTCCAGGCCACTATTAATAAAGACTATGTCAACACAATTGCAAAATAGAGAAATCTGCACATTTTTTTATTAGACTTCATGATAAAATTCTGTAAATTTATTATGTATTCTAGAGAACCATTTTAAGTTAACTGCTTATACTAGATTAAGTTATGATCACAGAAAATGAAATTAAGTAAGAAGCAAAGACATTTGTTATAGTCATAATTTTTAAAAGATAATGTATACTTCAATAACTACATTTAAACGATATCTTTAGTATATAAGGATTTTCTAGTCATTTTGTATTTATTATTTATTTTATTTATTGTGTTTTTTACACTTTTACAAATAAACTTGATGCATTTTGGATTTTCCTTGAATGTTCCAGAAGTGTTGTTATACTAGATTTATCCCTCAATCTTTTATTTCCACAATTATTTAAATTAAGAGGTTTAATTTGTACACAAAACTGCTAAATATATTCTTTTGCAATAGAAATAGCAAGGTTTTACTTTAGTATTGACACAATAAATAATTACTTGTACGCTGTTCGGCATATACCAAGTGATAAACTTTTGATATTATTGTATTTTGTTTATTAACGAATACGTATACCATATAAACGAAAAAAGTAATTAAACATAATTAATACTGAACGTTCATTTGATATACAAAACTAAACCACCAAATAAGAATAAGAAGAAAAAAGCGAGTTTAGACTGAACGATAGAAGTGAAATGTACTTCCAGTCTCGATATCTCTCTGTTTCTCTTACTATATGTTATTGCTAGTTAATGGATATAAATTTCAGGAGAATTAAAATAACTGTTAATATTATGTTACGATTCATGTATTAACCCTAATGTGAAATTTAATTGCGAATTTAAATATAACTGTAAGTTATTTTTCTATTAAAATATAAAATTTGTTGAATTATAATATAAACTAACGGACCCGAACCCTAACGTGGCCTGGAGGTATTAGTGGGTTCAGCAAATGTTTTTTTATATACTAACGGGTGAAAAAAACAAAAAAAATCGCCAAAAATGTAAGCAATTCCTAGGACCCGATCTTAGTGCCACCTACCAAGTCCAATTGTAAATCTAAACCATTCTCGAATCCCCTTGAACATACACAAAAAATTTCAAAATCGGTCCAGCCCTTTAAGATTCTATAAAGGACATACACACAAACATTCCCATTTATATATAAGACTATAAAAACATACTTAGTGTATGTGTTCTGGCAACATATTACGAGGGTTATTTAATTCTAACACATTAAATTACATCAAATCAGGAGGCGCTAATATAACAAAAGTAAGGTGGCTTAACATTAATATTAATTCATAATTAGCAATTCACATCACACCCTCTATCTGCACCAGCGCCAGTCTGGTCACTTCTCGAAATTATTAGTTAATGCTTTCAGCTGGACACTTTTTCAGTTTAATCCTCATATAATGTAGTCAATCCTTGTCTCTACCATCTTAAACTTGGTAACGATGACCTTTTTGCAGTATTATAGTTTATCAGGACTTTCGCTACCTTCCATATGCCCGTTTTGTGATGTTCTAACGTATGTCATGTCTCTAGTTTAAAATATAGCGAACAGAAAATGTTAGAGAATAAGGAAATCTTCAAAATTCACAACTTGGTTGTAATAACAGCTATAGCCTTAATCTTCCCCCTAAAGATAGTTTATAAAGTTGAAATTAATCATTCTAAAGATCGATATTATTTGTTAAGTAAATCTTGCAGAATTGCAATTTAAATAATTTGTAGAAATGTTATGCAGAACTTATGGTATTAACCACAATAATTTGTTAGGAATATATGCAAAATACATTTTGATAGCTCTTAAAATGCACTTCACTTTTTATATATTGGATTCTTGTTATCGTGCCGTAAAATAAATAGTACTTGTGAATTCTGGCTTAAGAGATTTCCTGGCAATGGCGAATCCAGAGAGTGGAAAAAAATAATTTAATTAATAATAGTAAAACCAGTATACAAGTAACCATTATTCGAATAAACCAATGCAAAAATAGACCAATATGTGCAGATATGGTCATGTAAATAAAAACCTAATAAACTGTAGAAAAAAACATATATTACAGTTTATCATAATTTTCATCTCAAACCGCACCACAAGAAAATTCTAGATCCACCCGGCTATGTGACTTGATAGCTATTGTCAGTGAACCGTTGGCTGGCTGTTGCATATTCCTAATTTTAATGGAATATTTGCTATTACCTTAAACCAATTTCGCGGAATTATATCAAAAATGAATTTATGAACTTTCAAAATATCTATAGTATTTCAGGATCGGACCAGCCTTCTTAATATGCTGGGCTGTGCAAAATCCCTTTCTAAATTATTTGATTTCCCCTTCTTCAAAAAACTACTTATTCAATGATAGCCATCGTGAGCCTACATAAACTTAACCAATAAACTATTATTTTGATAATGATTAATATTCTAGTGTTAGTTACAAGAAAGTTAACAATTTTTGAAAAAAAAATTACTTTTTATCAGTTTTTCATTATTTTTCATTATATAAGCAAAAACCAAAAGAAATTCATATTTTTGCGGGTTTTTATTATTTCAATAATTTACTTTTACAAATTTGCTGTTAAAATCTAATCATTATTCTCTATAAACTGTTACTGACGTGATGGTATAAGCGAATTGCTGTTGAATTTTATGTCCGAAAAAGAGTTAAAATTTGGTCTATAGACTGGTGTATAACGAATATTCCCAGTTTATAGGAAGGCTCAGAAAGTCATCAACATGGGAAATCTCCAGTTGTGAATAAATACAGAAAAAAACATTTTTAAAAAATATATAACCGACTTCTACCTATAACTAAAAAGCTAAAAATAATTATAACAAAATACAACTCAAGCAAAGAAATAACACATTCAATGTTGTTAGGTACCAGGAAGTAAAAAATATAAATATTAAAAAGTGTTCATTCTGTACAAATTAATTACCTACCAATCTAGTATATTTTGAAGCCGGTGCCAAGCAAATCTAAAATCCTTCATTGCGTACTTATCTACTAATTCATCAAACTTGATTGTTGCTTGGCACCGACTTGAAACATATACTAGATTGGTAGGTAATTAATTTGTACAGAATGAGCACCTTTGAATGTTTACATTTTTACTTCCTGGGTAGGTAGCTAACAACATTGAATGTGTTATTTATTTGCTAGAGTTGTATTTTGTTATAATTATTTTTAGCTTTTTAGTTATAGGTAGAAGTCAGTTATATATATTTTTTTAAATGTTTAATTTTCAACTTTTTCGTATTTTGTATTTTGTATTTATAACCTTAATAGACAGAACCAGGTAACATCAAAAGCCTCAACATTACACAATGATACTTTCTCATTTAAATTGAGAGGTAAATCGTTACGAACAAAATGTACTAGTACGCGTTGACTTAATAAGCCCAAAATATATTTATGCCTTATGGACTACGCCATGTAACCTTTTTTGACAACCGTGTATAACTATAGATAATTCCACTCCAACCTATGTACCAACCATCCTGTACATACGACTGCCCACGGGCAAGCATAAATTTGTTTACTACCTTCTGTAAACTATAGGACGGAGTAGAATCCATCCTATATTTAGGGAGTCAAATCCGTCCTATATTTCAACCATAGTAATAACTCCTTGTGAGGTAGCCCATAAATTAGTTCATTTTTTACATTTTATGTTATCGTCCTGTGTAACATTAATTCCTCTCCACACTTTATGCAACTTATTGTGGGCCATAAAGGAAATATTTTTTAAACACACTGTATAAATATAATTCAACTGCAGCATATATTCCAACCATCCTGTATATACGGCTGCCTACGGACCACTATCAGTCTATTCCGTCCTATATTCCAATCTTCATATAAATGCAACTCCTTCTATCACTTTACTTTGTAATTTTGTTTGCTATAACTAAACACCCTGTCTATAAACGTACCAAATAGCAGTTTAAAGTTTGACATGTGTTGTCACTGAATTTTCTATTAGGCCGGGAGAATGTGTAAACCAAAAGCACCGTCTTCGCAAAATGGAAAAATTTGCATTTAAATAGGTATTTGCCTGGTATACAAACAAAAGAGCTTGGTACTCATTGATTTAGAAAATACTATGCTTTACTACCTATATGCTTGAGATGTACATAGAAAATTTTCAAATTCGCAATGAAAACTTCCAGTGCCTCAAATTACCGCACTATTACGTTGGAATTAAAATATTCATGAGGGAATGTCCGTTATGTCATTTCGATAAAATTTTTGATAAGAATTTTAGAATTTTCGACTGCAAGTTGCACGTCGCATAAAAGTATATAAGATCACCTAAGGACCTTCCTTAATAGATTAAACGTTAAAAAACTATACACATCCTTAAGGAGTTATCGAAAAATCTACTAAAATATTAGGGATATTGGTTGATTTCCATGCACGCATGTGTTCATTCACAAATTTTATCACTTTACCAATAGAATTCTTTTCCAAAATATGAAGTTTCACCAATCCGGATATATACTCTATTAAACAAGACCATATTCATTCAAAACGGTGCACCACAGGAGAAGAAATCAGGTAACATACATACAAAAAAAAGCGAAAAAAGACGCGACGAATTGATAACCTTTTTGGAAGTCGGTTAAAAACTAGGGCTAACTGAATATTTCAGCAGAACACAGGAGCAGCAGAATAAAGGTCAGAAACAAAATGTTAATGACTGCGATTACTCAATAAGGCAACCTATTTTCTCATCGACCTCCATCCTAAACATACTATATATTATTCTAGTAAAATATTGGTAACCTTGTATTCCAAAATCACAAAGGAAGACCATTTTTCTGATGTTTAAATGATTTCGTATTGCTATCTAAACTAAACAATATGGCCGCTTACTAAAATGAAGCCCAACACAATGTATGATTGAATATATCTATATATTTCAGATATTATTATCATTCCTAATCAACCTTCCAACTCTAATTCATTGAGATTGATAATACTGGCTGCATCGTGTAGGGTTTAAATTAAATGTAACTTGCTTAAAATCAAATGAATTCATTTACATGATGAGTACATTTATACAATTTAAAGCATTAACATAAACTACTTTTTTGTTTTGTTTTCCAGAGGGTAAATATACAAAGATGGCTTTTTGACACGTGACATATAGTTGACCATACGCAAAACATGGAAACTTCAAGATAATACAGAAACTTCCAAAGACTGGCGTAATTTTTCATGTTCTCCTTGGCATTGTCAGATTTAGTGAACATCACGGAATTGTTTGACAATCAATCAAATCTGTCAGCTTCTCTTTAAAATATTGAAAATCTTGTTTTACACTTGCTTTAAACTTGCTTAAAACTACAAAATAACTCTTTTTTTTATTTAACAATAAAAAGGATTACTACTGATGCATGGAAAGAGGATAAAAAGTAGACTCTAATGCTAAAATAATTAGGTCAAGATTTGTAGGTGAATTAAATTATATCTTTTTCTAAAATTCCAATTTCAGACAAGTAGGGAATGAGTGCATTTTCTTATATTTACCTTAATATCTTTCAAATGAAGCGTTTTCAATTTATAAACAATAATTTGGTCAAGTGCGAGTTGGACTCGCATACTAAGGGTTCCGTATCACCTACAAGACTTGATACAATGTAAGTGAATCAAAGTATATATTTTTCTAATATTCCAGTTTCAGGCAAGCAGGGAATGACTTCATTTTTTATATTTACACTAATATCTTTTAAAGGAAAATACTTGAATATTTTTAAATTTATAAAAAATATACACTTTTATTTTCCACACATAGACTTTTATTTGCTACATGATACGCATAATTTTTATAAAAATATGTATTAATTTCCTAATTTGGCCCCCAAAATTAACATTAGAGTTTTATTTTACCCATAAACTTTCAGGAAAGCCTTTTATAATCAACTGTCTGAATTTTAGGCTCTCTAGATTGGAAGATAAAGTGTAAAATAGGTCAAGTTTTAAATAATAAATTACTAAATATCTTAAACAAATTATTTAAAAATACAAATAAAGTATATTTTTCAAAGTGGGAATTAAGTCGATGCTTAATATTTTTGTTACTATCTTCTAACAATATGATTCAAAAATATGATATATTTGTAACTCACATAATGATCCTTTTATTTGTTTATATAATTTGTCCACAAAAATAATATTGGGGTTTTCTACTATTTTTCTTATACATTTCAGGTAAGTATTTTCAAATTTTAGGTAGTATGGTTTTGGAAATGAAGCGGGAACTATTTCTTTGTTAATATATTGTACACAATTAATTTTAAAAATATGAAAAATGTATATTTATATTCCTTTTGAGCCTTTTCTTTTGATGTATTGCATGATGGCTTAATTTTTTTTAATTTCCGTTTAATTTTATAATTTGGCCCCCAAAATTAATATTAAATTTATAAAATTTTGGGTGTTATAGTTTGTGGAATAAAGGGGGGAATGGGTATTTTTGGTATTTTTTAATATAGTTAAAAATATTCATTTTAAAAATATGAAAAAAATATATTAGTATTTGTCATAATGAGCCCTTTGATTTGATATATTACATGATGTGTTAGAAATAATTTTAATTTGATGTTTCCCATTTAATGCTATAATTTGCCCCCTAAAATTAATATTAGGGGTTTCTCCTTATTTTTCAAGTAAAGTTCAGTTCAGTTCCCAAATTTTTCTGAAATATTTGCGTCTTAAAGTTTCGCAGATAAAGGAGGGAATGGATATATTTTATATATTTCTGATAATATCTTTTGAATAATTTATTTCAAAAATATGAAAAAAATATATTTGAATTTATAATGATCCCTTTGAATTGATACATTACGTGATGCGTTAGAGACCATTAATTTAATATTTTTCATTTAATTCTGTAATTTGCCCCCAAAATTAATATTATGGATTTCTCCTTATTTTATTAGATACTGAATAAGAGAGCATTGCTCTGATTTAAGCGAATACTACTTCAGTAACTGTTGTAAGTCAGTTTCAACCATTTATAAAACACAGCCTTGCGGCATTATCAGGATGGATTTATACCGTCCCGGATTCACTTCACATTTTATTTATGACAGTCTTACATATCACTTTGTTTTTTTTAATGACAAGTCCTTTCGAATAATACCCACACAAAGAGGATTGAGGGAAAAACATAATCCGCAATTATGGAGAATCAGCCATCCCCAATACAGAACATCCCAAAGTTAATTGGTTTTTACGTGACAAATCCCTGCATCTGATACCCATTTCATGGATATCCTACGGAGAGCAATAACCGAAAGTCAAATTTCTACAGTTGTTGACACATGTTTTTCAACGTGCATTATAACTATTTTGTAGTTTTCATATTTTTTTATATGTATTGCTCTAAGCTTTCTCGGCTATTACTCTTTCTTTTCAACATCCACTAATTCAATTTAGTTACGTAGATTAAAATTCGGTTTGTTTTCAGATATTATATCTAGTGTTGCTTTTGTTTGATGTTTGTGCCAGGATAGGTCAGATTATAATAAATGAAATTTTAGTATATTAACCAGCTTTGTGAATATTATTTAGCAAGTAGTTAACAACTACTGTTTGTTATTCAAAATATTTCGAAAAATATTAAAATAATAGCAAGTAAACCAGGAGGCAAATATTGCCTCTAAAAATTATTTTTCAAATATGTTGTTGCTCCTTTGTTAGAAATTCGTCTTTACGAGGCTTCCATATATCCAATATACGTTAACCCTTATAACATCATTCCTGATTTCTACCTCTTTCATATCACAGCATTTTTCTACGAAACTACTGGACAGAAAAAGTTCAAATTAGTTATAAGTGTATAGTTTCGTGACCCGATTATGGAGTACATGTTATTTAAAAACTCAGTTCAACTCACTTTAATTTATTAGCACTTAATACAATTTATCTTGAACACCTGTTGTTTGGTTACTAAACGACTATCTAATACTGAATGAATCCTTCCGTCAGCTCTCCGTATTTATATATTTCTTCTCGGAAGTCAGAGAGCCGCCGAGAAATTTTCTTCATGAACTCTAGAGTTCAACAAGAACCAGCCGCTGGCCTCGGGTCACCAGCCCCATTTTGGATTCCACGAAAATTAGATGGATGCCGATTCCACGAAATATCGGATGAATTCCCGTCACATTGTCTCCTTCTTAAGACTATTTCGTTAAGGAAGGTCTGAGAATCCTTCATGATATGGAGATATTTGAAAAACTCTCCAATTTGAAAATGAGACTTTAGGTGGAAGTAACAGTCGACTGTCGACTGTCGAATCTGGGTTACGAATACTGAGGCAGCATACAAGGATCTCAATGCCACTGAACCGAAAGATAGAGTCCATCATATTTCTTACCACCCTCCAATTCAGTACACCCAACCCAAACGCTATATTTGGGACCACCAATTGCATCAGGTTCGTCTCCATCATCATAGTTCTTAACTCTACCAGAGTCTTCCAAAGGTCGCTATATATGTTGGCTTGTCATGCGAGAATATTCTCGTTACCAAATAGAAGATGTCTCTGGTACCTACTGGTTGTTTATCTTCGAAATGAAGGACCCTCCTCACCACTGAATGTTGCTTCCTTAGCGCCTGGAACTAGCCGTCCTTCTTGGCAAACACTTTGGTTACTCTCTGGTCAGGTCGTGCTGCACTATCCCAGTACAGTGCCATAAACTGTTCGAAGGTCATGTATTCATCGAGTGGTTGGGATGCTGCGGACTTGGGCTTGCTCAACTCCATTCTTTAAAACGGACTGCCCACGTTAAATTGCTTCATGAGAGCACAGTACCCACAAAACCAGCGATCTCTTATTTCTGGGGATACAAATTATTTTCTGCTCTTACCCATTTCTGGACAGCAAGCGCTTAACAACTGTTCTCCAGGATGAGGGAGTTCCAACTGAGCCCAGTATGACTTTATGGTGGGTGAGAAATGGGAAATATCAGGCCATATAGTTTTGCGGTCTTCCTCTTTTCACCGGATAACCTCTTTCAACTCAGGATCTAATCTCTGGTCTTTTCGGATCTCCTGAGATTGCCAATGCTCATCGAGGGCGGTAGTTCTACAGAGAACAGCCCCGTTCTCTTGAGCTCTCTGACAATGTTTGCAATCATCATGGTATGGTCTCCTCGGAAAGGCATCAGCATTCCTATGGCTTGTTCCCACCCACCTGCCATGTGCCCTTCGGAATCTTTAATCATAGAGGTTCTTATAGAAATATTCCACCCCTTATACCACAGCCAATAGTTCCCTGCATCTGTATCCAAGAAAAAGTTCCTATCTGGTAACGGATAACATAAAATGGGGCCATTCACTGGTCAATGATTTTCTCAGGGTCTCAAATGATCGCTGGCATTCCTCGTAACTCTGTGAGTCTAGTGAGTGGCTTGACGATATTGGCAAGTTCTGCTGCATATCGACCTCTTTTGTTATTCATGACTGAGCCCGTTTTAACAAATTTTAAAATCGACTCCAATACGTATTTATGACGAACGTTACGTTCGGGATGGTTTTGGTTAAAAGCCCTTGCAGCAGATGGAGCACACTATTGATTTTGGTAATAAAGACTTACCTGCTCAAAACGTTCTTGCAATGGGTATGCCATAATTATCTTTTAAATTTTCAACAAATCAGTAAAGTAATAACTTGACAGATAAATGTACAATGCTTCAAATGATTGAATAAAGGTACGAACAGATAAACAAACTTGCTGTAAATATCAGCAAAAAATAATGTAAAATAAATGAATGTTTACATTTAATGTTTTTCTTGTATTGTGTGTTATTAAAAGGTGCGGTAGTGAAACAGGATGGTTTAAGAGGGTACTATAAAAGAACCGATTTTACCACTAGGTCCATTAGGTTTTCTGTTACATGAGCAGTAATCGCAATAAAATTTTTTATTGTGACGGTATAGTCCGTAAAAAGGGCTTTCAAATGATATACAACAACACCTATTTTCCCTATCTCAAATCTCAAGGTCATTGAATTGGCCTGTGTATGTTGAATGCGCGCAAGCGCTAATTCTCCTCAAAAAATTTCCCCATCGAAACAAAAATCGACCTGTTTTTTCTTATTACAAATAGTTTTGAAAATAACCAAGATTCTCAATGTGACTCGTTTGAGGTGGAATACCTTGTATATTATAATCCATTAAAAGAAGTGCACAATAACAAAAACTATTAGTGGCTTAATCACTAATAGGTAACTGTAATTATCAAACATTCATTTATTAATTTCAAATGTAGTTTTATTTATTTCTTAAATGACGTTTTGTAAAGCTCAGTTAATACGTTTATGATCTGACACTTACCGGTGAGAAGATAATTCGGCAAACGAATATGCCGATTTCCTGAATGTAAAACAGTGAAATAACACTTTATTATTGCATTTTACACTTATACAAAATAATGACAGATTTCAAACAAGTTTTAACCCTAAAATACTTTAAAAAATGTAAATTACGAAGTTAACCTATTCAAAATGTAAATAAGCAAACTTGCGCTGTTGCCTGCTGGACATTAACGGCACAGAGTACCGCCTTTCAGGCGTTCAGTCAATGCGTACATGCCTAGGTTTACGTCTTAGTGATTACAATGGAAAGAAGTTTGGTGGCATCGGTAAGCGGCTGTTTACTATTTTCCGGCAGACATCTTTCAACCCAATTTTAATGTAAACAGGCAGATCCATTTATATTAGTAGTCATTGGATGAAACCCATTGGAAAAGTAAGAAATTACAACAGCTATAAATGGGAAAATAATTTATGGGTGATCTGAGGTCAGGAATTGGGAGGAGGTGGAGTATTAAGGGTAAAAAACGGTTTATTTCGATATCCGGCAAAACAACAAGTCATATGGAATAAAGTTAAATGGCAAAGTTGTAGGTAATAAAAAGATCTACAATTTTTTTGTTTGCACTTTTTTCACATAACCTCAAAATTTATCTGAAAAATTCAAAAAACAAGTTATTGGTTTTTTATTTTCATCTTTTACAACAACAAAAAAATTCACGAAACGGGGTGAAAACTTACCTTTTTATGTCCCAACACTCTTAACTTAATAATATTCAATCGAAAATTCTCACGTGAAAATCTCTGCTTTTTAGGGTTCCCCTATATAGAATATAGGGATACCCTTATAATATCACTCCAGATTTCTGCCACTGTCACATCACAGCAATTTCTCCTAAACTACTGGTCGAAAGAGGTTTAAATTAGGTATCAATGTATAGTTTCGTGACCCGATCAGGAGTACATATCGTAAAAGAAGAAATTTTGATTTTAGAGGTACTTCTGGGGGGGGACTAAAAAAATCGACCGTTCCCCCCCTGATCGTGCATAACCCCAGAAAACTTCTTAACTGGTGGATATCTTTTGGAATTCTTGGACGGCGTAGATTTTTTTGTGTATCGACAGCTACTCCCTCTGAGGAAACCACATGGCCAAGGCATTGTACCTGTTCTTGGATCAGTTGACTCTTCTTCGGGATTAACTTTCGTCCGGTACTTCAAAGTCGCCGAAATACTGCTCCCGGTTCTTCACGTGTTTCTCAAACTATTTTCCCAACACGATAATGTCGTCAAGATACACCAGGCACGTTTTCCATAGAAACCTTTTCAACACTGTTCCCATCAATCTTTCAAAGGTCGCTGAAGTATTACATAACCCAAACGGCATCACCGTGAATTTTTGAAGTCCTGAGCCGATGATAAAAGCAGTTTTCTCGGTCATCCTTAGCTAGTTCCACCTGCCAATAACCGCTCTTTAAGTTCAGAGTGGAAACTATCTTTGATTCAGCCAACGTTTCTAGGGTATCGTCTATTCTTGGGAGAGGATAGCTATATTTCTTTATGGCGTGATTTAGTACTCCACGCAAAATCGGGTCGAAGCGTCATTCCTTTTAACTAAGACAACTGGAGAAGCCCAAGGGCTTAGTGGATGGTTCAATAACACCTTCTTTCTCCATTTCGTGGACTGTCCTGTCGGCTTCTTCTCTTTTTGCAGGGATAGTCTTTTCACCGATTGCCGAATAGGCTGAGCGTCCCCTGTATTAATTTTATGTATTATGATAGCAATGATATGGAACGAATCCAGACGTGACACCTCTGTATACTTGTTTCATTCAGAACGACTCACAATAAATGAAACGGTATTTCTCAAATACACAAATATTGATTCGATAGATCATTCCCAGTCATAGGCGCAATTGACAAAGGTTTCCCTACCAGAAACTTTAGATACATATACTTTTTGCGTACAAAGAAATAAAGAAATGCCCTCTCAAAAAAGAGTAATGGATACTATGATTTATTGAAACATCACATGAAAATACATTAGAAAAATTATCATATTCTGACAATTCAGCAGTAGTTTCGAAGAAAAATTTAAATATAATGGGAACATTGAAATAGCAAATTACTTGATATTGAAGGAATACGATTATGTTAGGTTAATAATGTAATAATATAATACAGGGCAACAATATTATACTATAAAGATCTGAAGTAGACAAACTGCACTATTTTCAGTTATCTACTGAGACTTTTTGCGTGGGCAAATTGAGACCCGAGTTCGGAGTATAAGCTGAAACTCTTTTAAATAAGTTATTTAGTGAGACTCAGGGAGTGTGCAAATTGAGATCCAGAGTTTTAGTGAGACTAAGTGAGCAGGCAAGTTGAGACCCCAAGTTCAATATAGAACCTGATTGTCGTTTTTATAATTTTCGTATAAATTTGTCTCTTGATGCTGGATATATATATATATATATATATATATATATATATATATATATATATGTATTAGATGGTTTCCGGGAATTCATCGGCGTAGTTTATAACTGATCCCTGTCGGGATCGATGGTAAAATGACGACGTTTTGGGCAGAGTCACATCTGCCCTCTTCAGGTCGGTTCGCATAATTCTCATAGCCTTCTGCTTTCGCTTCTAGTTACTCGAATACTAACATTTCAGGAGCGCGCACGGTGTTATATAGTCGCGACTCGGCGCCTTTGGCCTTGGTTGTTTTCTCCAGATAAGTAGTTGGGTCAGTAGTAATTTGTTTATATGCTGGATCTTGTAGCAATGTTTGAATTTTGTTTGAATAATCCGCTGTATCTAAAATTACAGTCGCATTTCCTTTATCAGCATGTAGAAAGACAATGTCCTTGTTGAGGCGAAGTTGTTTCAAGGCCTCATTTTCTTCTATAGATAGGTTCCTATTGGGTGGTTTAGACTTTCTTAGAACATGTGACACAGCTTGTCTAATTATTTCAGCGGTGTTCGCATCTAATTTTGAAACTGCTGTTTCCACGCCACATATTATGCTCTCTGTTGGTATGTGAGAGGGAGCAATAGCGTAATTGAATCCCTTAGCCAACACGCCAATCGAGGTAGAGTTCAGTTGGACCGAAGATAAGTTATAAACGGTTCTATTCGTTTCCCATTGCCTTGAGGTTAGACTGTGACCGTTATTTTCCGAGAAAAATTCGTTTTTGGGCTTCTTTGGAGCTTCAATTTGTTAAATTTTGTCTGTTGCTGCATTGTTGTCAACTCTGCATTCGTTTCGGCCCTAAATTCGCTAATTTCATCGAATTTATCCCATATTATCGGGTAGAGTGTATTGCTCATGTTTTTCGGAATAACCAAGGCCTATTTATCGTATGTCAAGTGTATCACGGACAGTATTGCAAGAATTCTACGGAGACACAATATCGATACTATTTTCAATACAGACAGAAAAATAAGCACGGTGTTGAGAACTCCGAAGACGAGGATCCCTTTAGAACAACAGGGAGTGTATGAGATTCCATGTGAAGACTGTCATAAAACCTATGTGGGGCAAACTAACAGAAGAATTCAAGCTAGACGTGATAAATACCAGAATGCTATAAGAAAGCAGGAAAAAACAACATCCATTGCGGAACACGCCACCACGACGTCACACCGAATAGACTTTGAGAATACCAGAGTACTGGCAAATATAGAACATCCGAAATCAAGACTCGTAAGAGAGGCAATTGAAATAGCGAAGAGGCCTCACAGTCTAAACTCACGCAATATAATCCAGAACTTAACGAATTGTTGGAAAATTATATTAAACACCATACCGGCCCGGACCTGTCCAATAACAACTCAACCGGAAATAACAAATCAGCAGGCGGGAGGCGTGCCCACTGAGCGCCCAGGGCCAATCACACGCAGCCGTTCACGGTGCCAACCAATAGGCGCCGAGTCGTGACTATATAACACCGTGCGCGCTCCTGAAAATATCAGTATTCGAGTAACTAGAAGCGAAAGCAGAAGGCTACGAGATATATGCGAACCAACCTGAAGAGGGCAGATATGACTGTGCCGAAACGTCGTCATTTTACCATCGATCTCGGCAGGGATCAGTTATCAACTACGCGGATGAATTCCCGGAAACCATCTAATACATTTAGTGCCCGGAAATACTTAAAAACAAATCATTATCATCAATCATTATTTACATGCATACTGTCAATTGCCAAACAGTGCCGCCAGAGAGAAAATCATAAGATAGGTTGACTCCAGTGTGAAAGACAAACTAAATTAAATGTAAAACTAAAAGTTTTGGACCTTCGCTAAAGTTATACTATATAGTCATGTTATTGTAATAAAACCAACGAAAAATTATAATACATAATAATCCCCGTTTACTGGGCGCTCGCAAGTTTGCAGTTTGCAACTTTCATTGCAATGTAAATATGGTTTGTCAACTGAAATCAGAATTATGTTGCACTTCATCAATTATTTCTGATTCTTTATTTTAACCTTATACTTTTAATTTATTTTTGTCGGGTAACTTTCATAAAAGTTTAACTAAGATTACAGAAAATTCTGAAATTATGCACAAATTCACGATAAATAGGTAGATCTGACAACACTGAATGCTTAGCCGTCTGCCGGAAATTTGATTTACATTTTGACATTTCATTACTTTTGTAGCGATTAGGTTGAAAGTTTTCTATTCAGTAAGACAAGATTTCAAGGTATTTTCAAGGTTTCAATTTCAATTCACAGAACAACATTCTCAAAAAATAGTATTTAACTACTATTAATTAACAGTATGTGATTCTTTATATTTTCTACTTAAAACAGAAATCGCCATGGATGAATACATTGGTAAGTAATTTTTATAATGAAAATCATACTGAAAATTAATGTTTTCTGACAATTTGGGTATCTTATAGTTAATTAATTTTACATTACATGGCCCCATTGCTGCAAAGTTCTGACTGTTAAAAACATTTTAAAGATTTGTTTGAATATATTAGGTTAAGTTATTATTTATTCTAGAGTAAAATATAATTTTTTACATAGATATTACCTTTGAAATCGTACACTACTGGCTTTAAAACTTACAACCTAAATTTTCAAAAAATTTAAAATCCAAAACGTTCTACACGACAACATAAACCACTGCGTAAATATATATGCTAGGTTGGTTTTCAAATGATAAACACGGCAGTGGCTTGGTAACGCTCTCTCAGACCAAGTGATGACCACGACCACCCTATACTATGTTTGGAGTTGCCTATAGTTCAATAGGAAAATATTTAGTGTTGTAAATTATAGATCAGTATTGATTTTTCGGACAAGTAGTACTAACTTTCGTAGACATTAATATTTAAAAATTTTTGTTGATTATAATTCTGTTATTAATATTTTTTATATTAACTCCGAAGGTGTTGTGCAACAAATCATCAATCAGCGGATAATGGAAATGTCATTAAATATTAGAGTTTTCACTAGGTTGTTTGTCATCTCTATTTTTAAAATCGGAAACGGAAACTTTTAGGTTACAAAAAAAATCCGCTGATAATTAGATCAAACATGTTGCATAGATACATTTATGTAAAAATAATACTAAAATTTTATACATAAATAAAAAAATATTTCTATAAATGTAATCCAAATAAAATAATACGGATAGCAAAGACCTGACGTACTTTTCTAATTTCGCCTCAACTCTATGTCTTATATAGACAAAATAACATCAATAATGTTCAACTCATAATTTTAACGAATTATGGTCGAATTTCGACCGCTAGTTCCCTTAAAGGGACTCTGTTACTAATTAAACACTGCAAAGTTCAACTGACAGTTTATCAAAAACTTAAAATTGTTAGCGTTCTGGCAACGTCAGTCTTTTATTTGCCATGCTAAACAGATGTTTGTAGTTTCTTGCCTAATAAGTTAAAGAGCAGAGTAATTTTCAAACTCAATTTACCCCAAAACCACTGAAAATATCAATTTGGGCTTAAACAATAATTTTTACATAAAATTGTTAAGATTATATAAATCTGTAGAGAAAATTGCAACAAAATTGAAATAAAAAAATACGGGCCGAAAACCCCCTTCACCAACCTAAACAAGTAGCACGTGTTATTTGAAGTAAAAAAAAAATTGAATTGTATCAATTCTGCATTCATTTAATCTAAACCTCTTTCGATATTGTGTTCGTCATTAGCACCTCATTAAAAATTTTATAAAAAATTTAAATTTACATAATTGGAATCTTATTGGGATTTTACAGATACATAAAAAGATACTTACATATCTAACAGAGGTAATTGTAACAATAAACCAAACAGCAAAACAAATCTTTATATGTAAATTAAAAGTAATAATACGAATATTAAAATGATATTCAAATAGTTTACAATTAAAATATTTTAGCAGAATTAAAAAAATATAAAAATATGGTATTTTCCACTAGATTGTTGAGGAGGTTTTGAAATATCTTACCAGTTCATTAGAGTTTTCTCTCCACAGAGTTTTTCCTGCAACAGATAAGTATTTGAAAATTACATATGAAGAACAAAGTGTAGTAGGGCAATTTTATAAAATTGCCCGGACTACTGGCTGTCCGTACAGGAATTCTTCCTTAAAGTTATTCTGAGAGAAAGAGATGTCTGCAAAATGATCAACCAGTATTCCAGTATATAAGTAAATAGTGTTTTGAGTATTGCGTCATACCTATCTGGGCTTGGAGAATTTCAACTCCGACTCTTGTAGTCTGTGTCAATCCCTTTGTAATATATTTCGAGTTTTTTTCTAAAATATGTCGCTTTGATGTTGAAAAAAAAAACAAAAATCAACAAAAAGTGAACTTTTTTAGAAAAAATCTCGAAATACAATACGAAGCGATTGACAGTGACTCCAGAGTCGGAGTTGAAATGTCTCCCAACACAGATAAGTATAATCTATACTATTATAAAATTGTAAGTTTGTCTGCTTGTTTGTTTGTTTGTTTGTTTGTTTGTTTGTTTGTTCGGGCATCACGTAAGAACTACTTACGAAGCGAAGCCTATAGTTTGACTTAAAATCTGGTAGACATTTTATCTCTATAAATTGACAGAAACGGTAGATATAGCGAAAAAACTTCTACCATGTTGGGTAATTCAACTACTCAATTGGTTCCACCGCACGCACAAAGTATTAGATACTGGCATCAGCTTAGCTTTTATTCAAAATTCAAAATGTGCAAATGTAACATGTTTCGATTTAACAAAAATCAACATATATCAAGCGTAATTTTACAGGGTGTTCTGTATATAGAGAACTTAGAGGGGAGTAGAATTAAATAGATTTAAAAAATCTAAAAAAGTTATATTTGGTGTCCTATAAGAAGCTGGATATATACGATGTGAAGTGGAATTAGTTATACGGGATGGTCCAAAAAAGATATACTGAGTGGGCCATAAACAGTTCCATATACCAACTGGTTGAAAAAGGGTAGAATATTTATACAATGAATAAAAAAACTTAAAAAAAAATGTGTTAGGTAAACAGTTAGGATCTTTGAATTATGTTCATAAGATACTTTAGTTATGAAATGGGTTGAAGAAATGTTAGAAGCAGTTGTTTATACAGGGTGTATGAAATATAAGATGGAATGGAATTATAGTTTATGTTGTCGTTAAAAACTTGTTTTATATCCACAAGTAGTTACATATATAGGATGATTGAAATATGTAGCGGAGTATAATTACAGCTATACAGGTGGGTTTAAAAATATTTTAAACTAATGGTATGATCTACAAGCTGTTCCATGTACCGGATGGTTGAAATATAGGGTGGGGTAAGATTATAAGGGTACAGGTATACAAAAATGTTATATTCGGTGGCAAATAAGTAGTTACATATAAAAGGTTGTTGAAATATAGGATGGCTTACAGTTACAATTATACAGGGTGGGTAAAAAATTCTAGAAAAATTTTGTTATATAGCACTTTCATATATAGAATACCTGGAGCATGGTGCGTAGTAAAGTTATAGTTATACAGTGTCATTCAAACAAGGTTAGAAAAAGTTGTAAAGTGTGGAGAGAAATTATACTTTAATATATCTTGAAAAAATATAAGGATAAAATGGGAAATAGCGTAGTTCATAATAAGTTGCGAAGATATGACAGTTGAAACATAGGGTGAAGAAGTGTTATTTATGATAATTATTAAAAAAATGTTATATTGGTTGACCAATAAGCAGTAGCGTATACAGGGTAGTTGTAATATATACAAGATGATTCAAAAACATAAACAATTGCGGTTTTGGAAAAATATATTTGGCATTGACGGATTATACAGGATGGCAGAAAAAATGTTATACTGGGTGGTCGATAAGTAGTTGCAAATACAAGGTGGTTGAAATAGCCGGTGGAGTAGATTTATAGTCAAACAGGTTGGATAATTTTTTTGTAGGATAGAACATGAGCTGTTGCATTTATGCAATATCTGAAACATGGATCGAAGTAAAATTATAATTCATACAGTGTGATTAGAAGTATTTAAAAATTTTATATTTGGTTGCCCCTAAGCATATGCACATACAGGGTGTTTGAAATATTTTGTAGAGTAAAATTATGGTTATACAGGGTGGTTCAAAAATAAGTTATAATGATTAACAAATTGGCAGCGGTGTACACAGGATGGTTTTAATGTAGATGGAAGTAGAGTTAGTTATATAAAGCGGTTATTTTTTTTAATAAAATTGTTATATACGGTGGCCAATAAACAGTTGCAGTTTGAGTGAGGGTTTAAATAAAAGTTTGGTATTAGGATGCAAAACTGTGTTTTTATAATTGTGACTCACGAAGGGTTCCATATCATTTCTGTTAGGATGGATCAAAAAAGTTTAAAAAAAGTTATATAGGGTAGACCATAAACAGTTGCATTGTACTATATGGAATATCTGAAATATGGGGAGAAGCACGATTGTAGTTCTAGAGTGTGTTTAACACAATGTGAGAAAACGCTGCATATAAAGATTGATTAAATTATAGAGTAAAGTGAAATTTTACTTTAAACGGTCGTTCAAAAAATATCAGGAATAATTGTATACAGGGTAGACCATTAGCAGTTGCATAGCTGAAATATAGGCTAGATAAGAGTTATAGTCAGGTGTTCAAAAAGTTATATTGGGTGACAAATAAACACCAGCATACAGGATGGTTGCAATATAGGGTGAAGTAGAGTTACAGTTATTCAAGTTGATTCAAAAAAATGTCGAATAAAATTGTTATATTGCATAAGTACTTGCAGTTTGGGTGAAATATATTCGGGATTGGTGGATTTATGGTTAAGTAGAGTGGTTCAAACAAGTTAAAAATTTTTGATATAGGATAACCCATATGTTCATAAGTTTTTTTGCGAAGGCTTGAATATTCCGTACGCGGGTGAAACAGGGGGTAACGGATAGTATAATATATAAAACATTATTGCTACTGCTTGAATACTGGTTAAGCATTTTGTAGACATATCTTTTTCTCAGAATAACTGTATAGACACCCAGTAATCCGGGCAATTTTACGAAATTGCCTTTCTACACTTTGTTTTCCATATACAATATTCAAATACTTATCTGTTGCGGGGAAAAATTTGAGGAGATAAAACCCTAATGAACAGGCAAAATAATAAAGATATGGTCTAACAGAAATTCAGAATTTGACAAAAACATTGACGGAGTACAAATCGTTTTACCAGAATATAACATTAACATTATATTTTCAATACATGAAAATTATTAATAATTGTAGAAAAGAATTTTTTATATAGATGTGACTGGACTCTTGAAGAAAATGTTGGTAAAGAAATATTCAAAGTGACGTGAAATTTCTAAATATCCTAGACAAGTGATTTCAATAATAAATAGAAAAGAAAAATTAGATTTAATATCAAAACATTTTTCAGAAAATGTATTAATAAGTTAGGGACTAATAACAATAAATACGTGCATGTTCTAAGTAGATAAAAGTACAATCAAAACCGTATGAAACAATTGTGAAAAATTTCATCATTGATAACTATTAATATTCCTTTCAAGAGCAAGAGTTACCTTTCAAACATGGAAAAAAACTAAAATAATTGGATGGAAACCTAAGACTTAATAATTACCCAGTGGACGGAACTAAGAGAAACAAAGCATTATAAAACACGAGAAAATAAATTGGGTGGTTTTGTTAAAAAATTAAAAATACTGATGTGTAAATTATACTGAGATGGGAAGTGTGGAATTAATATAATTGTATTTACTAACAAATTCTTAAATTATATATACTGGATGTTTGCTATTCAAAGGTGAATATTTTAAGGGGTGATTATTGGGTCAAATTTTAAGGACAAACCTTTATATGATGGAAAGTATCACACGTCTTAACTCTTGAAAAATGG
Organism: Octodonta nipae; assembly: GCA_034190945.1. Classification (NCBI taxonomy): domain Eukaryota; kingdom Metazoa; phylum Arthropoda; class Insecta; order Coleoptera; family Chrysomelidae; genus Octodonta; species Octodonta nipae. The sequence goes on from CM067220.1 coordinate 42,852,294, forward strand.
GGTTTTAAACTTTTTTTCTAAATAAATCATTTTTAGGGTTCCGTTTATACAGTATACGGAAACCCCTATAATATCACTTCTGATTTCTCCGTCTCTCGCATCACAGGAATTTTCTCCGAAATTACTGGACGGAAAAGGTTCAATTTAGGTATCAGTGAACAGTTAGTGACCCGATCAGGAGTAGATAGTCAAGGTTTTTTACATTATTAAAAAAATTGTAACACAATTCCGGGGGGGGGAACAGTCGTCTCTGACGTAAATGGCAAAAATCAGGGAAATACACATTTGCCCCTTACCAACCCGCACTGAGGCAGCGTGGTAAGGTATGCCTCATATCCCCTGTAAAATTCTAAGAATATTCTTCGTCTTCTCAATCCTTCGAGACAATTCTTGTTACAAAAAGACCTTAATCTCTTTATCTGTTTCAGCTTTCGCTTCATTAATACATTACGTTACGAATCTAGTTATACAAAGGCCAATTCCTCAACCTCTAGCCTTGAGTTCCCGATTAAAAATGCGAAAATTATGTTCGTCTTCTCAATCCTTCCAGTTCTTCAATTCTTCAGTCCTACACTTCTTCTTCTTCTTCTTCTTCGTTTCAGTTAGTAAAGCCGACCAGTTGCCCACCTATCTTCAATTCTCTTCAATACAGTCCTTCAGACCTTCTCACAGATCTTAATCTCTTCTTCTTCTTCGTCTCTTCTCAAGACCTTAAGTTCTCCATTTCCACAGCTCTTCAAGTTCCTCTGCAATCTTTCAAATCTTCAGGGAGGCTAAACCATGAAAAATTGGTTGCGTTTAGCATAAAATAATTTATAATGATACATCATAAGGCATCATGAAGACACACGGTCCGAAAATATATCCCAAATAATCCAAAAATATGGATATTTTTAAAATAGGAGCAACTAGGATTTCAGTTTTTTGTCATTTTTGAGCAACCTGTCGATCCTTCAGGAGCAGTGTGGGCCTCACCTGAACTTTGCAATAAAGAATTTCTAAAAGATTATTTATAGACATTAACAAAAAATAGAGATATAGGGCTTCACTTAAACTTTAGAGAAAATATAAAGAAAAACTCTTAATATTAATTTTTGGAGGCCAATTCCAGATATTAATGGAAAATATAAAATTAAAAATGTTTCTAAAGCAACATGTAATATATCGAATCAGAGAGCTCGTTATGGAACCCAACAATATTTTTTTATTTTTTTAAATAAATTTGGAATGGAATGGGGGTTTAACTATGATATGTTGGTAACTATTTAAAGAACGATCATGCCAGAGTACTTACGGTTTGTCTTCGCTTCCTCTGCTGACCGCTTTGTGTTGAAGTGGACTGCAATTTGAGGAGCTGACCCCGCACTGCCTTTTAGTGGATTTTACTGTGTCTATTTCACGACCGGTCTGATTTCACTTAAAACTATAGCAATAAAGAACTAGAGAGATTAGTTCTTTTTACGAGCGAGAATGTCTCAACTGTCCAAGACGGCTGATCAAGCGACTCTGGCAATGAGTATGCGCGTAAAATTCACCAACAAAAACAACAAAAAAATACAAAAGAAAAGATTCGGAATTACACTGCTAATCCAAAACTTTTGTTCCAAACTAAATATACTACTCTACAAATAAATGAATCCTCAACATAAACCGCCCACCGAAATACAAGGTATTTCAGCCAGCTAACCCGGAGGGCGCGGGTAGTGGACATAATTTTACGAAAGGTCTTTGTAAAAACCCAGTGGCTGTACGAACTGTAGCCACTCTCGAGATCCCGTCAGAGCCCGGATGGAGTTCTTCAACTCTCCCTAACTGCCATTTGAGTGGCGGTATATTATCACTCTTAATAAGTACTAAATCGCCAACATGTAAAGACCGCGACATGTCATTCCACTTTTGACGTTGCTGCAGCGTGTGTAAATATTCGTTATGCCAACGTTTCCAAAAAACCTGATGTATTTTTTGGATCAATTGCCATCTATTCAATCTATTACAGGGAATGTGAGTAACAATAGGTTCAGGAATAGTAGTTAACGGAGCTAAAGTGAGAAAATGTCCGGGAGTAAGGACTGATAAATCATTAGGATCCGAACTCATGGGGTATAGAGGTCGTGAATTTAAAACGGCTTCGATCTGGGTAAGAACTGTATTGAATTCCTCATATGTTAGAATTTGCGATCCTACAATTCTTAAAAGATGCGATTTGACTGACTTCACAGCGGATTCCCAAAGGCCTCCAAAATGTGGAGTCGGAGGGGCATTAAACGCCCAAGTAATATTCTCGGTAGCTACGGCGTTGGCCATATAATCATTGAGGATTTTATATGCACCAACAAAATTGGTACCTTGGTCAGAGAATACATGAGAACATCTTCCTCGTCTCACTATGAGACGTTTGAGACAACAAAGAAATGTTTCAGCTGAGAGACTAGAAGCCAGTTCGAGATGAAGAGCTTACGTAACAAAACAAACAAAGAGACAAATATAAGCCTTTTGAGGCTGGACACCTCGTCGTTTCCACGGAGTCACAAGAAAAGGTCCAGCGTAATCAACACCGACAACTGAGAAGGGTTTGACTTCTGAGATCCGTGATGCGGGTAAATTACCCATAAAGGGTTCAAGAGCTTTGGGCTTAACCTGAAAATATCGTAAGCAATTAGAGAGAGTACGCCTAATTACTCTACGAGCTGATAAAATCCAAAAGTGTTGAGAGATTAAAAAATACAGAGTTTGAAAACCAGGATGTAGGTTTTCTATGTGGTAATTTTCAATAATCAGTTGAGTTAGACGATGATTTTGAGGCAACAAAAGAGGAAACCTTTTGTCAGAGGCTTGTAAACGACCGCCCACCCTGAGGAAACCATCACTATCAATGAACAGGTTGAGTTTTCTAAGAGTTTTAGGTAAGCGTCGTTTATTTTCTATTCTGTCAAGTATATCTAAAAATTCGAGATGTTGTACTCTTTTAACTAACATGAGAAGTGCTTGAAACAACTCGAGTGAACTGAAATGATTAAATAACTTAGAGTTAGGGTTTTTGCAATTGTATATAAAGCGTTTACAATATGCCAAAATTCTTTTGAGTTTGTTCAAAGAGGAGAAACGATTCAGTAATGTGTCAATAGAGTTTAGAGAACAGAGAGTTAAGAAAATATGTGGTTTTTCTTCTACTGTACCTTCTGTCTGAAGCAGAATATCCTTTTGAGGCCAATATTCCTTTGATAACAATAACCATGTAGGGCCATTCCACCAAAGTTTCTTTTCTACAAGGGATTGAGGAAACAACCCGCGACAAGCACAATCCGCCGGGTTGTCTATTGAGGGCACATAAAACCAGTATTCAGGTTTAACTTTATCCTGAATATAGGAGACTCGGTTACTAACGAAAGTTTTCCAACGATGTGGAGAGGATTTGATCCAAGTGAGAGCTACCATTGAATCAGACCAGGCATATACCGAATCTATATGCAACTTATTTTTGTAAGTATGGACAACAAATTCGATCAAACTTGATAAGAGGACAGCACCACATAATTCCAATCGAGGAATGCTAAGGGTTTTAAGCGGTGCAACTTTAGATTTTGCGTATAGTAAAGACACTTGAGCAGGGCGATCAATATAGAGAAATTTAAGATAAATTACAGCAGCATATCCCAACTCAGAGCTGTCAGAAAAACCATGTACTTCACAAGAAACGAATGAGGTCGAGACTATTTTTCGAGGTATCATGCGATTCGAGAGAGAAGGGCATTCCTGTTTATATCGTTTCCACTTTTCACGGATATCTGGAGGAGGTGAGTCATCCCAATCACATTTTAGACACCACAATTTTTGAATGAGGTGTTTAGCAAGAAATGAAAGAGGGGATAATAATCCAAGGGGATCAAACGTCCTGGCTAATTCGGAAAGCATATTTCGTTTAGTACAAGCGAGATCTAGAGGCGTAATTTGGTAGAAGAACGTATCCAAGTTTGGTTGCCACTGCAGACCTAAAACTTTTAGACTAGTATCATCATCCGAATAAAATGACATGGGATCTAATAATCTACAATCCTCAGGAATATTTACGAGCAGTTCTGGCGTATTATCATTTACAAGAATTTGTCGATACATTTGTTGAATGTCATCGGTGAAAACAATAGAGTGTAAACGAAAACGTAACAAAACAGAATTAATATCCTTTTGAAGTTTAGGTCCAACCAAGAGAGTATCATTTAAGGAGAGAGTATTAGAGGTTTTTGCAGAGGCATCGAGTACCACTCTGAGTTTCGTAGTTTTATTCTTATGATTGATAACAGCATGGTGAGGAATATAGTAATAACTTCGAGGAAGAGTCTCTTCTAAAATCTTTTCCATGTGTCCTTTGTCGAGGTAATCCTGCATGAAGGTTTTATAACTATCATAGAGAGAGGGATGAGCTAAAAGCCGTCTTTCCAAGGCAAGGAATCTGCTAAGTGCTATAAAGCGAGTATCAGGAAAAAGAGGTTCGAGATCACGAAAAGGAAGAGAGACAATGTATCTATCACAAGGGGTTCGAGTATGAGTGTCAGCGAAAATTTGTTCACATTTTAGATCCTTCGGAGAAGAGGTAAAATAGTGGGGAACTTCCTCTAACTGCCAGAACTTGGCGAGTGTGTTTTCTAATGCACAAAAAAAGGAGTTCAATTTTGGAACAGAGGCATTGACTTTACCCATAATAATCCAGCCAAAAACAGTATTTAAGGCAACAGGACTGTCTATTCGACTTTGTATTTTTCCATCCTTGAGAATCATTGAGAAGAGATCTGCTCCGAACAACATATCTATCGGACCAGGGACACCAAAATGTTTATCCGCTAAAATGAGGTTAGAGAATGAATTAGGGCTTTTAAGAGATACAGGTACTTAAGGCATATCTCCACAAATCTTAGGTATTACAAGAGCTTCAATATCGATGGTAGGAGTTGCTTGAAATACAGGTCTTATTGTGGATGAGAGTGCAGTTGAAGTTATCAAACCCAACTGTACAAGGCCATCAACACTGGTCGGAAGTTTGTAACGTTTCAAACCTAGTCGACGGACACATGGCTCGGAAATGAAATTTGTTTGACTGCCGGAATCTAATAAAACCCTGATCTTTTGGTAATTTCCAAAAGCATCCAACATTTCCACACAAGCAGTAGAGAGGAGAACAACCTTTCGAGTAGTACTATCAACCGTAGGTACAGTACTAGTGAGTGTTTGAGAAGTAGAGGGCTGATTTTGCTGTGGAATAGCTGGAGTACTAATGTGTGAATCTGAGGTACCCGTTTTTGCAATAGTGCGAGGAGAGGTATCAATGTGAAGCAAAGTGTGGTGTTGTTTGTGACAAACCCTGCAGCAAGAAGTGGAAGAGCACTGTCTGCTTACATGTGTGGCACCGAGACAATTAGAACACCAATTGCGCTGCTTCACTATTTCAAATCTATCTTTGGGAGACAAAGTGTTAAACGTAGGACATTTATAAATTTTATGTTCCTCGTTACAATAACTACATTTGTGTACAATACGAGAATCGGTATAGAGTTCTGCGTTACTGATTAATGCAGTTTTAGAGAACCGTTTGATAGGTTTTACTTGTGAGTGCTTCAGAGGAGGTTTAAAACCTCTTTGCAACATAGCGACCGAATCGTTAGTTTTACAATTTTTCCGGAGAAACTCATAGAGAGCTTGATACGTAGGTAATACTGATGCTTCTATAGTGAGTTCAAAACTTTTAAGTAAACTATGAGAAATCTTTTTACTTAACATATTGAAAAGAACAAAGTCCCATGAATCAACGGGAAAGTTTAGATTCTTCAATACAATGAGATTGTCCTCAAAGATGTCTAACAAAATTTTCAAATCATTATCTGAGTTAGCATTATGCGCATCAACAATAGTTTCCCAATGAAGTATAGCTAAAATTCGTTTATTCTGATATTTTTTCACTAATTTGTCATATGCCGCTTTGTAATTAGCAGAAGAAATTTCAAAATGCCTAATTTCCACTAAAGCCGAATCTGAAATTAACGAGAGCAGATATTGAAACTTATCCACCGGTGATAAGTCATCATTTGAATGAATAAGCGAATTATACAAACTAATAAATCGTGACCAATCTTTTATGTCTCCTGTAAACAAAGGAATATTTAACTTCGGAAGCTTCACTTTAGAAATTTTAGTTTTTTGTAGAGAACGAGCCGACACTTCCGTCTTAAATAACTCCTCGTATGTGCATCTAATTGAGTAATATTTCTGATCAATATCTTTTCTAATATCCTTTTCTTCCGAAACGTCGGGATTTTCTAAGAGAGCATAATTACTTAAGATATTAGTATATGTTGAGAGTTAAACTCCGAGTAGAGATTTAACAAATTTTCATAACGAATTTTGAAATTAGAGCGCAAAAACATCAATTTTAGCCTTTTCCGCTAAACAAAAGAGTTCCGAAATTCTTTCAACCGATAAATCCCGGAGTGCTTTGGCTTGATCAATTCTTTTTTGTGCAGCCGCCGCCATCTTATTTACTTAAATGAGAAATGAAAGCGATATTTTTTACACTGTGTGCTGTAAAAAACCGAAAACAATAACAAAAAATGAGAAGCAGAGAAATTGAGTTATTTTACAAATTCGATGCAGTCTGTTTTGAATACTTTATTTTCACCAACGAGAGAGAGAGAGCAATAACCAATGAGAGAATAAAATAATATATTCTTCAACTGCAACAAACGAGATTCTACGTTGATATTTTACTTAATTGAGGATTTTTCCCGGTCGCAAAATATGCGTGCTATTAACTAATAAAAGCAGTGCAAATCCGACTCGAAGTGGCCAAATTATGAAATGGGATGGGGGTTTAACTTGATATGTTGGTAACAATTTAAAGAACGATCATGCCAGAGTACTTACGTTTTGTCTTCGCTTCCTCTGCTGACCGCTTTGTGTTGAAGTGGACTATATTTTGAAGAGCTGACCCCGCACTACCTTTTAGTGGATTTTACTGTGTCTATTTCACGACCGGTCTGATTTCACTTAAAACTATAGCAATGAAGAACTAGAGAGATTAGTTCTTTTTACGAACGAGAATGTCTCAACTGTCCAAGACGGCTGATCAAGCGACTCTGGCAATGAGTATGCGCGTAAAATTCACCAACAAAAACAACAAAAAAATACAAAAGAAAAGATTCGGAATTACACTGCTAATCCAAAACTTTTGTTCCAAACTAAATATACTACTCTACAAATAAATGAATCCTCAACAAAATTATTTAAATGATTTTAGGAAAAATATAAAATTTTGTGCAGATTTCAACCCTTTATTATCGAAACTATAAGACCTAAAATTTTGAAAAAAAATAGACTTATAAACTTTCCCTTGAGATTCACAGAAAAATAGGGAGAAATCCCTAATATTAATTTTGGGGGCAAATTATAGAATTAAACAAAAAATAAAAAAATTATCATTCTTTAAACGCATCATCAAATATGTTAAATAAAAGGGCTCAGCATTAGAAATACAAATTATATTTTAAAATCTTTAAAATAAATTCTTTAAAAGATATTAACAAAAATATTTAAAAATTACACATTCTCCTTTTTATTTCCGAAACCAAAAAAAAACTAAAATTATGAAGAAAAGGGTATAGGATCTTACTTGAACTTAATATGATAAATAAAATAGAAATCCCTAATATTAACTTTGGAGGACTAATTATAGAATTAAATGGTAAATAATAAATTACTTAATTTTGTAATATATCAAACAAAAGGGCTTATTATGAGAAATACAAACATATTTTTCCTATGTTTTAAAAATCATTTGTTTAAAAAATATTAACAAAAATATAAAACATCGACTAATTCCCCGCTTTATCTCAGAAACTACACGACCTAAAGTTCTGAAAAAAAATTTAAAAGAAAAATTAAAAAAACCCTGATATTAAGTTGAGGTCCGAGTTACAGAATTACATGAAACATGAAAAATGAAATTTTTTTTCAAACGCATCAAATAATATATCAAGTGGAAAAAATAGGAAAGCAAGTATATTTTCTTCATATTTTTAAAACAAAAAGTTGAAACGTTTTTAAAAAAATTACAAAATTCGACCCATTAAAAAAAGTAAAACACAAACTCTAACCGTAATTTATAAACTTAAGGGAAAATAAAATTTTGATTTTTGAAGTGCTCCCTTATCATAATGTATAAAATGAAAAGGATCATCAAAAAATTACAAATATATTTTACATGTAATTTTAAATTAATTTCTTTAATAGATTTAATAATTTATTATTTAAAATTTGACCCATTCTCCCCTTTATCTTCTAAACTACTGACCCTAAAATTCTGACAAAAGATTATATTCACTGAAAGTCTATTGGTAAAACAAAGAGAAAATCAAATCTTAATTTTGTTGGCCAATTAGAAAATTAATTGAATATTTTTGTAAAAATCAAGCAAATCATGTAGCAGATAGAATAAACGTCTCTATGTGAGAAATAAAAGTGTATATTTTTTATGAATTTAAAGGGCTTAGTTCAAAAGATATTAAGGTAAATATAAGAGCGTCCAGTAATTCACTGCCTGGCTGAAACTGGAATATTACAAACATATATATTTTTATTCACCTACATTGTATAAAATCTCAAAGATAGTACGGAACCCTTAGAATGCGAGTCCAACTCACACTTGACCAAATTATATAATAATATTGTCTTTAATACCACTCTAGATATTTAAATGAAATGTGATACACAAGTACTACGCATTAAAAGGCATTTTTGACGTAGCACATTTAATTATGTTTCCACCAGTGACGTTCGTGCATAATCTGGCCTATATATTTTCGCAGACACTGATGATATGCCACTGATTCCGCTTATAATAAAAATCATTTTTTTAATCACCTTTCAGTTTTAAACAAATTTGAGCACGTGACCTCTTTCTACCCCCAATGAACGGTTTTCTCTTAAATAATCGTTTTACTTGAGGGTTAAATCTTTAAAAAATGGTCTTTTTTTTCTCCTTTTTCAAACTAATATTGATAATTGTCAAATGATATTAAACGAGCGTAATAACTTGAAAAATTCAGATTGGAATTTGCTTAGAAATGAATGGGAATTGAAAAAATGATTTTTATTTTAAGTGGAAACAGATTCTGCTGCACGAATATTTAAATATCTAGAGTAGTGTTACTGATATTATTAAAAAGTGATTAATTTTTTTTCTTAAAAGTTAAGACTTTAGGACATTTCTTCATATAAAGTTGTCGTCCTAAAATTGACTCAAGAATCAGCCCCTAAAATATTGACATTCAATTAGGAAACACTCTGTATATATACTTGTACAAATTACTTATCAGATGGAACCATGTGATTGACATTTTATTACGGTGAACATCATTTTGTGTATTGGATAAAGTAAATACTGTCTTGACGTTTAGATTACATTCTAAAACCCAGCAATATTTTCACAAATTGAATGAAAATTGAATAACGACTTGTATAATGAAGAGCGCCTGGTTTAGGAATACAGTTATTGATCTTAAAGTTATTTATTATAATTTGATTTTTACCCCAATGATCCAATAGCTCACAAATACTCTTTTGTGCCACCTTGTATATCGGCCATGAGCAACACAAATACATCTTATTTCTGAGTCTTTATAATCTATTAGTTTTTCTTTTTTGTATGAATGTTTTAGATTTATATTAAAATATAGTTTTGGTTACTTCAGTAAATTTAAACAACATCAATCTTGCTTAGTGTAACATAAAATATCATATACTTTCAAGAAATCTTTAAGTATTAAAACAACTAATTCTAATATAACTTTATTAAATAGATTTATGCTTTTCCATTAACTTTAAATATAATTTATATAAATTATTTTACTATTACATATTATTATTATTCTTATTAAATAGTTGTGATTAAAAACTTTGTTTAGAAATAGTTCGCTAATTAAATTATAATTAGTTTTAATATTTTGACATTACCTATATGGCACCAGAATTCAGAATAAAAAAGTTATAAATTGGGAGAATTCACACAAAATATAGTCAAATAACCTCATTACGTTAAAAATATATATAAACATACATAAATATTCGAATTTCTATCCTAAAATTATTTTGTGTATTGAACAAATATTGCACATTGTGCATAAATTATAAAATTAGTAGTAATAATTTTGATGTAACTAGATTGTTTTAAGACTAGCATAATTTACTTATACACACTTTGAACAATTTAAACAAGCTTGTTTTTTAATATTCCTGTTACTTAAAGAGAATAATTTCTCACTGCACATTAACACACACTTGCACAAAATAATGCACGACATTTATATTTCTTAATATTGTTCTTTGAAGCAACTCCCTCGAATTCTTAAGAATATCTCAGGTCTCTCCCTTGAAACATCATTTTTATAAGTTTTTTCATTTCTTCTGACGTGAGTTTGTGCTTAAAAGTTTGTAAGTAACTTTGTAACTCTTCATATGCCGTTTTCTTTGAAACGTTACGTTCTTCAGCTCTTCTAATATGCTCCATATCGTCAAAATTATCACAGAATTCAGGTTTTGGCGTCATTTTCGATCAATACACAGAACTTTATCACCAAAGAGATAATGATTTTTTTTTAGCACCGTGGCCTAATAAGGTTGCTGCACCCTTAGAGACTTCAAAACTAACTGATAACTGAAACAACCAAATGGTCACGTTGCTTTCCGTTTTACTGAACTGTGATTAGTAGGGTGGATGCAGACCAAACCCAAACGGTTTTTCTGTTAATTTCAACCGAGCACCCCCTCGCAAACCGTGTTACTGATTACTGTGCCTAACAGATACGAACATCTGGCATTTATTATTAGACTACGTCATTTATTGAATGAGAAGTGCATAGCCCAGCTGAGAGCTGTGTTTTTGTTTATTAATGTATGTGCCCGCACCAGATCAGATGGTGTACACTTAAAAGTTTTACAACCGAGGCAAATGAAAAGTATATTTATATAAGGGGCAATAGAGCGCAGTTATTCAGATATTTTGAGATGTTCGTTTTAAAATATTCTCACGTCAAATTTCTATTGAAAACTTACTTTCGCTTTGAGTGCTGAAATAATTTCTTTTTTTTTTGTTCACTATTGTAGGTCTGAGTTCGATTTGCGATAAAAATTGTGTATATACATGAATAATTTCGATTTTAATTCAAAATACACTTTATGTAATTCGACTAATCTGCGCAATTAACCCTTTGACATGCCTATAAATAAGTAAAATATAAATCTAATTAAGAAAACTACTTAGCTTTTTTTTAATCGAATCTACGTGTTGTCTAATTAGCGAACACATATGTAAATTGACAAAATGAAAATTTATCGTGTTTAGAGTGAAGCAAATATTTTTAATTTATTGCGACAAGAGTGACGCTAGATGAGGGCGTGCAGTTTTCTGAATTATCGAGGGGATAAATCCCTAGAATTCGCCAAATAGAAAGCTCCAAAATTTTTTAATATTTTTTTCAATAAGAAAATAAAAAATATAGGTACATTTATAATAGTTAATTACAAAATAATGACGAAACGAAACACAAAACCAAAAAAGTCAACAAAAACGAACAACAATATTTCATAACTAATGGGCACATTATTTATATACATTTTGGGCATTCATTAATTTTAAGGATTTATGAGACACAGTAAAATAGGTACAACAATTCGTAGAATTACGAAATAACTTGCGCAAATAATATAATTGAGTACTTAGTAAAAATATACATTATCTCTACATGTTAACGAGGTTAGTTCCTAATTGCATTTAAAATTCATAATTTTGAGATTAGCAACTAAAATATTTTTTTCAAAAGAACATCAAATCTTTATGAAGCTTTAAGAATTCTCTTGATCATTATAAATTTTCTATCTTCATCGAAAAAATGCCAAGAGTTGTGGAAAAAATCCCTATTCAGGCTTCACTGAGTAACAGTCATAATACTTTTCCAAGTACATAAACACAGTAATATTCGAGATCATGGGCATATCTAGATTTTAGTAAAGGGCGAACTAGGAACGGAAACACGTGGATATTAACCTCTATGCTAACATAAATCCAAAAAAAACTGTAAAGCCTTTTACAAATTTTGCAGTTCTTTACTTACATCGATGACTGTACTGTTGTACTTTCTGAAGGGTTTTTCAGAAATTGGTCTCTTATGAATGTTTATTAAATGTCATGCATTTTTGCAATTTACAAAAAAATACGTTTTTACAGAAAAGTGTGTTAAAAACAATGTTGAACAAAGATTTGTCGGTATAAAAACTCTGACCAATAATCCAATTAATAATTGACATTTTATTGGTGAATAGGCCAGGTCATTGACGAAAAAGTATAAGACAAAAATTAGTACCAGAGTAAATCATCACGGCTGTTACAACTTTTCAGTCCTAATGAAAGGAGTGGTCCACTTTCAGTGTGTGTTTTCGTTGCAAACTAACTACTTTAAACGCATTAGATTCTTCTTCACATTTACATGAATCCTCACATTTCATTAAAAAAAACTCCTAAAGAACTGTAAACACACAACTTTTAAATATTGCACAATGTTGTAAATTAAGTGGCTTGAGTATAATTGAAATCAATAGGCCCTTGTTTCTTCATCTGAATGATAGTATAAGATTTTTGTTGGTTTACTTTCATCAAATAGCGGATAAATGAGATAATATTTCCAGCTTTCCACCTTACTTAGAGACCTTTCTATGAAGCTACGTAGAGCATTAACTTCAAGATTCGTGGTTTGTGAAATGTAATATTAAAACAACTGTAAAATATTTTTTTTTATTCGAAACAAGAGAGTGGAGATCTCTCTTTATCATTTGCATATCCTAAATATTCGAATAACTTCTTTTCATTTAGGTCGCTCTCCAAATACTCCTTATTATGTTGACATGCTCCTTGACAAAGTCCGTATACTCCGGAGAAGTAACCCATTTTTGATGTTTCACTTGGGTACTCTCCTGAAAAGTAGGTACGAGTAGGAAGTTTTATTTTTATTCACTTTATAAAGTTCCAATATAAAATGGCTTACATAGTTGATCTTTCTGCCTTCTAATATAAAATAATATCCAATCGTATCTTACAATTATCTAGCTATTTAAAATATTTTTTCTCTACTGAAGAAAGAAAATAATAGTTTTTAAAAACCATATTTCTTAGCTCATTTCTTTTATGGTAACACTGATAGAGGCATTTTTGAACACAGTGCTTCTTATTTATTTATTAATTTATTTTTTCCTCTTTGTTCCGGTGATCCATTCTCAAAATCTATTGTGTCTTCTCTAATAACTGGGAGATTTCGAAGAATCCTTATTTCTAAAAAATCATTTTATAACTACTATAAAAATTGTGCTATAATTATAAATGTTTGAATCAGTTTCCTAAACTAAATAAGATTTACCATCCATTACGTTGATATGTTGTTCAACAGTAAAGTAGTTGTACATAGTACTTAAAATACAAAATTTCCTATCACCGTTAGAGAATGTATCAGAACATTTAGGCTGATTACTAAAAAAACACACAAAAAAGATCATTTTTAAAAATTCTTCCTTTTTGCCTAGAAACATACCATACCATATTAGAGTTGAAATATAACGTGACCGCGAATTTTGATATTAAAGGAAACATAATTAAAAGCCCGGAAATCTAACATAAGTTCAAACCAAAGTCTTATCTGTTACATTTTTTGATGTTTTCCAATATGAAATATATTATTTATGTCGGTCAGAGCCATGGTCGGGGCTACTACCTACATCACGATCGCTGATTACTTAAAATTATGAAAATAAACCCGGAGCACATTTTCATTCAGCCATGTAAGCAGATTAACATAAACACTAGAACCCAAAAAATATTATTGAAAGGTTTTATGTTGTATCGTGTGTTTTCATTACAAGGTTGTATATCTAACATACACATTTATTATAAACATACGCCTTGATTTTCTATTCATATCTAAAGTTATGTGTTACTTAGGGGATACATTTCAAGCTAAAATATAGCAATTATCCCACAGAATTTAGTTATACTGAACCCCCGAAAATGTTAAAAAGGTCACATACAATCTACTACGTTCAATAGAGCTTTCTTTCTCAACTTCAATACATGAACTCAATAAGGTGCTAAATATATATTTTTGTACCTAAAATTATAATGTAGGCTGATATTATAGAGAAATAAATTTATTTTGTTATCACCACTGTGTGTCAAGTGTTACTTTTCTACTTCTATTTCAAAATAACTGATGGGAATCCAGAATGATTTTTTTGAAAATCGATTGGGTATGAAAAAGTCTACCATTTCAGTTAGAAAACATTTTTATAAATTTAAATACACAATTATACACATTTAATTTGATCTTACTTACTGCTTTACCTTTGTCTAAGCAACTAGTTAGTGAAGTGGAGCTTACAATAGATATTTAGTGGAATTTTCAAGGGCAGATTTCAATGTTTATTAACTTTTACTTAATAATCCTCAGCTGATGTCTAATGTTTTTTCTTGGGATTCAGTCAGCTGATTTTACATGGAGATTATGCAAACCGCACTAGCTGTCGCATTTGTATAGTGTTATGATACGTTTTGGACAAAATTCATAAATCGGAAAATGTTCATGGGATTAATTTATTGGACAAAAGGCTGACATCAACGAATTTCTGTTCAAATAGTAAGCTATAATTATCTTTTTTCGGCTATTGACATCATAACTGAACAAGAAGTTACATCATAATTGTTAATAGAAACTAATAAATCAAAAATTATAAACATGATAATCATTACATACTAGGGATGTAACGAATACTCGCTTTCGCATTCGCGTTAGCGAATTTTGGCTTTTTTTAATATTGGCTTTCGCATTAGGATTCGCGGTTATATATGCGAATTTTTGTTAATGTGTTTGGCAATGAAAAGCGAAAATAGTTTAAAAATAACAATGCTGTTAGTGAGAATTGATTATTTTGAGGTTTTTTATGATATTACTCATTAAGTACATTGCCCACTGTATATCTTACTTGTCAATTCAAATGAAGTACAGGGAGGTATTTACTTGTACTTGCAATGTAAAATAACAATGATGACAAATTTTATTCAAAAATACACTAGTGGTGTGTCAACTACATATTTACATTTCTTCTGGAATATGCACATATTGATGTTAAACTAAAATTAAACAACAATTTACCTGCTAAATAAAATTAAGCAAGTTATTAGTTTCATAACCTGATCTAGGGTTTTATGGAATTTCGAGATCTAGAAGTTTAAGGGAAAAGGAGCTCACAGAGACTCGAAATCGGGAGTCATACTGCATATAACGTTTCGTTGAAATTTCTAGGACAAAGCATTCGTAGGTTAACTAAAACCTGTCAAAGAAATTATGATAAAATCTTTGGGAGATTCAATCAGTTGAGGGGAGCGCAACTGATAGAGTTTCTCGGCTAGAAGCAATCTATTGTCTTGCGTTCTATGGATTGAAAAATCTCTAAAAGATAGTGTTATATAAAGTTGTACAATAAATTTTATTTTCATTTTATAAAATTGTTATTTGTGGACTGATTTTAAATAAATATGGATTGTGTGTATCAGAGAGCTGACTTCATTTTTTTAAATCAATTTTAAAATCAAAATTACAGACGTAGCTAAATTTTGGCAAACTTTAAAACATGCTGGTACTTTCTTGGGTCTCTCTGTCTAGCTTTAAAAATAAGATTCTAACTTGAATATTTCTAAATACAACGGGTGAACGCGCTTAAGAATCTGTCAAAAAATTTCACTATAAATGTAAAAGGTACGTATGGTTTAATCTATTGATGACAAATTTTGGGTTTCATTGGCTACCGCTGCTATTTCGAATTACTGACAGCTGCTACAATGGTGCAAGCTAATAAGTTAAATCCTGTTACCATTTCATGCAGGGCGATGTAAAGATATACCGCAACAATTTTTAAAGTTTAACCTGATTTCTTGTTCAATAACAGTCAAATCAACTTTATAATTTTTTGTTAGTTCCGTATACACCAGTACATAGTTACTGAAGATTTCTCTAAAGAAACGGTTTATTGCGTTTCACTTTTTTTGGTTGAAGGATATATATAAACTATTGTTTTGTAATGTTATTAAAGAATTTATAATAAAACATTTTTCGTGAGTAAACCGTTTCTTTTGGATATCTTTCCTACTTCTAGCTTTAACTTCAGGACCAAGTTTAAATTTAACAATTTGTGGAACGCTCAGACTAGCTCCAGGCCTTTTGTCAGGGTTACCTGCTAAATTCGAAATACACAGAATATTTGCCAAAGTGTGTGTCCCACGTAAATGAGGTTTCCGTGGTGCGGGTCTTGAGTTGCGTCAAAGTGACAGGCACAAGCTGAAACTGTGTCGAAAACAAACCAACTGAGCGATCAGACAATATAAAATCGCTCCAAACGCATTAATTTCCAGTAAGGAAACAATGAATGCTTAGTATGTGTTACGTGGGACACAACCTATAAAACCCCATCAGTTAGATAAATCGAAATAATAGCACTCTTACGTTCTTACAATCCTTGGGTGCCTGCCTCCTTTGAGCCTGTCAATTGAGTTAGGTGAAATTTCTTGACAAAATTGTAATTTATACTTTTTTTATTATATCACGTAGCAACAAATTGTATCAGAACTCGCTATGTATCCCTATCAAATTTAAAGTATTAATACAAATTTTGTTTTCATTAGATAGTACCATTTTCACAGCGGTCAATTCTAATTAGCGATACCCAACGAAGCGAAATTTGTTATTACGCCTAGTTAATACTACATAAAACATTTAAAAAAAATATACTAGATTGGTAGGTAATTAATTTGTACAGAATGAGCACCTTTTAATGTTTACATTTTTTTACTTCCTGGGTAGGTACCTTACAACATTGAATGTGTTATTTATTTGCTAGAGTTATATTTTGATATAATTATTTTTAGCTTTTTAGTTATAGGTAGAAGTCGGTTATATTTTTTTAAATGTTTTATTTTCAACTTTTTAGTTTTTTTGAACTCAGGTAGTTTTCATTCTTTATTTTTTATTTTGTATGTATAATCTTAATAGACAGAACCAGGTAACATCGAAAGCCTCAACATTGCACAATGATACTTTATCATTTAAATTGAAAGGTAAATCTTTACGAACAAAATGTACTAGTACGCCCAAAATATATTTATGCCTTATAGACTACGCCATGTAACCTTTATTCAACTTTTTTTGACAACCCTGTATAACTAGATAATTCCAGTCCAACCTATGTACCAACCATCCTGTACGTACGACTGCCCACGGACAAGCATACATTTGTTAACTGCCTTCTGTAAACTATAGGACGGAGTAGAATCCATCCTATATTTACGGAGTCAAATCCGTCCTATATTTCAACCATAGTATATAACTCCTTGTGGGCTACCCCATAAATTATTTCCTTTTTACATTTTATTTTATCGCCCTGTGTAACATTAATTCCTCTCCACACTTTATGCAACTTCTTATGGGCTATAAAAGAAATAATTTTTTAATCACACTGTATAAATATAATTCAACTCCAGCATATATTTCAACCATCCTGTATATGATTTGCTTATGTCCACGTCATATAACAGTTTTTTAATCACCCTATATAATTTTAATTTCACATTTTTTTCAACATTTTTATACCACCAAACGTCCAGTCCACCCTATATTCCAACCATCCTGTATATGCGACTGCCTACGGACCACTATCATTCTAGTCCGTCCTATATTTCAATTTTCATATAAATGCAACTCCTTCTGCCCCTTTACTTTGTGATTTTGTTTGCTATAACTAAACATCCTGTCTATAGGCCACCAAGTACCAGTTTAAAGTTTGACATGTGTTGTCACTGAATTTTCTATTAGGCCGGGAGAATTTGACAACCAAAAGTACCGTCTTCGCAAAATGGAAAAATTTGCATTTAAATAGGTATTTACCTGGAATACAAACAAAACGAGCTTGGTACTCATTGATTTAAGGAGCCGAAAATACTATGCTTTACTACCTATATGCTTGAGATGTACATAGAAAATTTTTGAAATTCGCAATTAAAACTTCCAGTGCTTAAAATTACCGCACTATTACGTTGGAATTAAAATATTTATGAGGAAATGTCTGCTATGTCATTTCGATGAAATTTTTGATAAGAATTTTGGAATTTTCGACGATTATCTGCAAAACTGCAAGTTGCACGTCGCAGAAAAGTATATGAGATCACCTAAAGATCTTCATTAATAGATTAAACGTTAAAAAACTATACACATCCATAAGGAGTTATCGAAGAATCGACTAAAATATTAGGGATATTGGTCGATTTCCATGCACGCATGTTTTCGTTCACAAATTTTATCACTTTATCAATAGAATTCTTTTCCAAAATTTGAAGTTTCACCAATCCGGATATATACTCTATTAAACAAGACCATATTCATTCAAAACGGTGCACCACAGGAGAAGAAATCAGGTAACATACATACAAAAAAAAAAACGAAAAAATACGCAACGAATTGATAACCTCCTCCTTTTTAATAAAGATTAATTAAGATAAATTAGCTATCAGGATGTTAAAACATATCTCTCTCATGCGCTGAATCTCATTTTATTCAGAAATAAACAAGCTTGAAGAATCTTTTAAAGCTTTACAAAGTTTAGAGTCATCCGTCACTTTGTTTTTAAAACTGATTTCAAAAATATGTTGTCAGTACACTGACACTATCAGTTATTTCTTAAACAAGTTATCTTTAATTTAAATCAGTAATACATAAAATAAGTTATAACATGAAAAAAAATCCGTTTTTGTTTTACCTATATAATTCTAGTGTTTATGTTAAGTTTATGAACAAACTTAATTATACAATTTTTCTGTTTAATTAAAAATAAATATATACAGACTTCTGATATCTTATCTCATAAACCAAAGTATTTTATACATATCAAACTTTTTTGGTTCACTCCAATATGATGATAGCTTAACTCTTGAAACAGCTTTTTATTTTTTCTAAGTTCTTTCGGAATAACACTACATAAACTGTATATTTCAAAAAGTCCAAACGTTTTAAGGTCAAAATAACGCCCCGTTTTCAATGGTATTAATAGAGATGAACAACAAATTAAAACATTTAAAAATTAAAAAGATTCGTATGACAAATTTCGTAAATCACATTTTGACAGCGTTGAGTATGTTTGGTTTCCTGATACAAAATTTTGTGTTTAAATCTGTGACACAACCAAGACTCCACAGCAATTTCAGTTTATGTATTAAAAATAAGTAAAATTCGCGAACATAGGAAGAAAAAATTCGCATTCGTATAGCGAATTTCGAAATTCGGACATTCATTACATCGCTACTACATACATTCATTTTGTTTTATTCATTAACATGCATTATTATTAAATCATGATTAGTCTAAAATCCCTTTGTCTGATTACTTCGTTCATTTGTATTTAATTGAAACAAAAACTTAGTATTAATTGTTGAAAGATTAATGTTTCTGATTGGTTGCATGTTGGATACCAAAATATGGCCAAAAATATTTTTCATTAATTTGATGTTAAATTTCTTTTTATAAATTCGTTTTCAAAAACACTCAATCAAAACGTATTTTATTGAATTATATATGAAACCACATATAAATCTATATGGTAAAATAAAGTTGCCTATTTAAAAGTTAGACGATAGGAACGAAAGAGCAAGGTAGAATAGAGCAAAGTTACGTCCCTAGCTGTAATTGAGCTGTACGTCACTGCAAATTGGGCAAGAATTTTCTTTACTGCAAATATTCGCAATGGGGTAATATTGACAACGTTGGTTTTACATCAACCAAGCATAAGAAATCACGAATCACATGGAGAACCGGAAATTTTATCAAACAAATTGTTATGGGAACAAATCTTGTTTATAAAACAATAACATATATTGCAAATTCCTACAAGTTAAATTGGACTTCTCGTTTGCCGAAAACTGAGGGCATTCTACAATATTTGTAGAATAGCTAGTTGTTATACAGCTAGGGAATGGAATGCATAAAATACTCATGTGTCTGTAGTAAATATGCATTAACATAATAAATAAATGTATTTTCCACACAAAAATGGTCAATTTAGTCCACTTTAAGTATTACTAAAAGTTTCAAACTAAAAACTACAATACAAACAAAGAAATTAGTTTAACGAGCTGATCCGACTAACAATAGTAATTAAACGTTGTAACAAATCGGTACAGAAGATAACAGCAATGCTGCAATATATTTTGGGTCAAGTTTAGGTATACTTAAATTTAAATTGAAAAATTAATAATATGGTTTGTGGTTGTTAAGGTAAGGTAAGGGTTTTGAATGAACAATTATTTGTTTGTCTAAATCAGTTGTATTAGCTTTCCATAAAGAATTAGGTTACAATTAATAAAATTGCTTTTATCTCAATTAAAATAACTTAGATTTATTTGTCTTAGTAGGTACTTAGCTCTGTATCCCCACAATAAGGGTAGTGTTAGTGCTTTAGATGAGAACTACTGTTGCAACTGTCGACTCCTGCCACCTATCTGCTGTCGAAATCCAAACTGTATCAATTAGGACGCTGTCACATATGCTAAAAATGCTCCGGTGAATTATGTATAAAGGTTTTATGACATCAAATTAGTAATAATGTAACAAAAATACAAGAATAAAAAGACTGAAATAAGCAAATGCTGGCAACTACAGATCAACTTGCCTTACATAGTAAACATAATTTGTAGCAACAAAATGTATTTTTAACCGACTTCCAAAAAGGTGGAGGTTATCAATTCGTATGCAACTTTTTTTCATGTATGTCGAGGGATTATTCAAAAACGGCTTGGGCAATTTTGATGATTTAAACCACATTATATTAAGGAACATTACAGAAAGGTCCCATGGAATTGTCTATAACATGAGATTTACTGTTTTCTAGAAAATCAGAAAAAAAATTAAAAAAGGGACTAGATATCAGCGATTTTTAATGAATCTTCACTGTTTTCTCTAAAACTGCTCACGCAATTTGAATATTATAAATTCTATTATACAAAGATATGTTCCAGCTTGATTCCGTACATTTACATCATGGTAAATGTCAAAATTTCATAATAAAAATCTAGTTTAAATGTCAAGATATGCCATGAAAGTATGTCGTACAGGGTGTTGGCAGTGATTTTCATTTTGATGCTTTTGAAGTCAGTTTATTTTAGAAACGAAGTTAAGTAACAGTCGCCTGAAATTGCAGAAAATATTCCATTAGCTTATTAAAACGAAATTTTGCTATTCCGGCGATTTCTTCTGTGTGGAATACGGTTGAAGGTGTGTGCGTGTGTGCAAGTAATATTAGGTGGTACATAAGCAGTTGTATACATAGGATGGTTGAAATATAAGTTGAAATTGAATTAGTTATACAGGGTGGTTCAAAAAAAATTTTATTGGGTAGCACATATGTAGGTGCGTATACAAGGTGGTTGAAATAAAAGTGGAACAAAACTATAGTTATACAGAGTGGATATTTGCGTTATAGCACGGAGAATAATTACAGTTATACAAAAGCCTTTAAAAATTGTCAGAAGCAGTTGAGAATACAGGATGGTTGAAATATAAGGTGGAGTATAATTACAGTTATACAGGGCGGTTTAAAAAAGTTATATAGCTTGGAAAATACGTAGTTGCTTATAAAAGGTGTTTGAAGTAAAGGTGGGGTAAAATTATTGTTGTTGAGGGTGTATCAAAAATTTGATATAAGCAGTTTTATTTGAATTATAAGACTTATGATATACCGGGTGATTCAAATAAATGGTAGAGTAAATTTATAGTCATAAAATGTGATTCAAAAAGGTGAATTTTGTAATATAGGGTAGACAATGAGCAGTTGCATAAATGGAATACTAGACATATGGGGCGAAGTAAAATCATTGGTATACAGAAATAATTTCAAAAAATAGAAAAATAGAAGGAGTCGATAGTATGGAGAGGATTTGTACTTATACAGGGTGGTTTGAGAGATATCACGACCGTTGTAATCTTGTGTTGAGTATAATTATAGTTGTACAGAGTGATTCAGAAAATGATAGACCAATAAGTTATACAGGTGTCACCAGTACAAAGAAGCATATAGAGTGTGAATCCAATATAGAGTGAATTAATTACATTTATAGAAAGTGGTCCAGATAATAAAACAAATAAAAAAATTAAAATATATTTGGACAATATAGACAAAGAATAAAAATTAGAGAGGGAGAAAGAGAGAGGGAGAAAAAGAGAAAGAGAGAGAGATAAGAATATGCTAAAATTTTCAACTGAATTGTACCTTAATTAAATCAAATAAAAAAAAGATATGTCTGAAAATAGTGATCGATTGCTCACTGTTTCTAAACAGTTTTTATTTTAAGTCAGCTGAAGTTGGTTCTTTTTTAAATATAAATTATTTAATAATCATCCTCAAATGAATTTTAATACCTACAATTTAAAAGTTTAATTGATTCTCCATTTTAACTTTAATCTGTTACAGTATTTAATATATTTTTTGTGTTTAAATAATAATAAAAATGCGAAATATAAATTTGAAATTAATTGCACAAAATTTGTCTTGGAAAAAAATATTCTTTAAGGTAAATACCAGGTATCATTGTAAATTTCTTCTGTACGCAATCGTCAAATCACTAGCGAAGGAATATTGCTTTGATTTGGACCCTTCTCAATTTTGACGACAATGGAGATCCCAATATTTCACACTTGAATGGCTCTGTCTTATTCGGCATTTTCGGCAATGATTCATTCTTCTTTTGAATTTATATTGCTCTTACTGCACAATAGCGTATTGAGGGTTGCCAACATTTAGGTGGACAAGCTACCATCAATTTTTATGTTATTTCTTAAGTTCATATTTATAATATTGTATCTTTCATGTGAGTTATTAATACTTTAGCAGATTATTTTTCCTTAAAGAACATTATTTTTCTCCTTGTTCAAAGTTTTGATGGTGGAATAAAGAATGCATTTATTTATAACAATTTTTAAAACAACTAAGTTGTTTTTAGATAACTCATTTTTGCTTACAAAAGAATGACACCTCGAAGAGAGTAACCCATTTTAGTTAAAATTACACTCTTTAAACTCATAATAATCAAAACGAAAATATAAGGTACAAATAGTTTTGACAAATTATAATTCATTCATATATTTGAATTGTACCTGAAAATAAAAAATGTAAATGTGACACACTATTTTAGATCTCCTGCGCTTCTCGAATATTTTCTTCCAATTTGTGAAAAGCTTACTTTTTATTATTACAAATTATTTGATTATAACTTGTTGTAAATTTCTTATTGTTATTTTTTTTTTGAAACGTTTCTATCAATTGTTCAGAAGATTACCTCATCACAATTATGGTAAAAGGCGAACTGGTATTACTAAAAATTGCTCTTGTAGTCTAGACCATTATAGTTTTTAAATACATCAAAATATGTTCTATAATAGAAGATATATGAGGAAGTTTCACATTGAAGCTCAACCGCATGTAGGCAGTTTTGCGTATAACGATAATATGGCCGCTAACGTTTTAAACTATTACTTTTATTAATTACAAAATTTAATAACATAACATATAAACTAATTACACTTAACCCTTCGAAAAGCTCATTTTTCTACCACCAGCTTTAGCTCCCTTTACTTTTACCAGCTTGTAACCTAGACAATTTTGAAGAACTAATATTAGTTCTTCAAAATAGTTATTTAACATTTTGATTAAAGTACCGCTCACTTGGATGCTTTCTTGCATACCTCTATTTGTCAAGTTCTTATATTTCCCTGGGAGTCGCAAGTTGGCAACACTGTGTTCTATATATGTAGTTTATCAGATAAAATCAGTAAATTTTTCTAATATGATTTATTAATTTCACAGCACGATTTCAAGTTGTTTTTTTTTTATTTGTACAGCCTACATTTCGAACAACTAAACTAAGATCACTAAAATCGTGAAATTATTACAGGATGTGATTACCGTCTTTAAAGTCATGAATCTGACATCTAGGCATAAGACTGTTCCAGGAGAAACATACTGTATGGCCAAATTAAGGGCTTTATACAAATTAGTTGAAGTAAACTAAATTTAAAGGCTGTTATCTTTACATTGTAGTTATTGCTTTGAATGGATATTATTCAAACTACTTTCAGTTTACTGCATTTTTTTTGCTCTAATTAGTAAGAAATCTGAACATTATTAGCATAATGAAAAGTAATTGTGAATAAATTATTTGACTTGAATATCCCCAATACACTATTACTGACTTGTGAATATAAACTTTTATCCATAACTGTATTGTTTTTAAAATTCAGCGCATAATTGACCATATAAAGTGCATATGCTTCTATATATTTTTTTAGTTACTTATTGTTTCAGGAAATTCAATTTGGCCTACCTTATCCGCGTCAAAAAAATGTTCGTATTTGATCGAAAAACGTTACATACAATATTGAAAAGTGGTGCGAAATTGTGTTCAAATCAGTTAACCACAAATATTGCCGAGACAGTTAAAATCATTAAACTATCTACTACAATATAGTGCACTAGGACGTCGAATTTGATCCTGACAGTTGTTTAGAATCCTTCTAATTGATTTAAATAACGTTATAGACATTATAGATATTATTGAAAGGTGATGCGAATTTGTGTTCAAATCAGTTAGCAACAAGTTAAGCCGAGACAGTAAAAAACATCAATATAACTACTACAACAAAGTATACCAGTACGTCGAATTTAGGGAACGTTATAGACATTATTTGAAGATGGTGCGAATTTGTGTTCAAATCAGTTAGCAACAAATAAAGCCCAGAGAGTAAAAAGCGTTAATCTAACTACTACAAAGTACAGTAAGATGTCGAATTTGATCCTGACAGTTGTTTAGAATATTAGTATTTGATCAAAAAACGTTACATACAATATTGAAAAGTGGTGCGAAATTGTGTTCAAATCAATTAACCATAAATGTAGCCGAGTCAGTAAAAGCATCAATCTAACTAATACAACAAAGTACACTAGGACGTCGAATTTGATCCTGACAACATATGTAGTGCATTGTCCTTACTTCCTTGAATGGTTCAAAATATGACTCTCGCCAGCATTTGATACTTCAACCACCTTGTCCAGTATAAACAGCTTCAAAATTTTACTAAAATCGAATCCGAATATTTAATAATGTTTGGAGTGCTCTTATATCGGTATAAATAATATAAGCTTGTCGTTCAATACTCAGTATAATGTTTGTTGAAAAACTACATAAGAAAATTACTTCTACAATATGTCAACATAAAAACACCTAACCGATTAGTATAACTAAATGCAGACACTCTATTGTTTTAATATACTTTAGAACATGATTTCAAACAATTACAGTGGCAAAATAATAAAGACATCCCAGTAAATGGAAGGAAGCTCGATTAACTCATGATTGCTGATAATATTGTTCTTATTACGCAACCCTTGCTTATTATGTTAACGGATCCGGAAAAATAACATGTGAAAGCGGCATAAAAATGAATCTGACTGTAATAAATATAAATATCCCTATAACAGAATGAAGAGATAGTAGGAGAGATATTGTGCGATTTTGCTCGTACATCCTGAAAATGGGCAGAATGTATCGTATTAAGTTCTATTCCTGAACTACACCACGTTTCTAGGCAGGCGCCAGTGGAAGTGATAACCGAGGATAGTTACAGGGTGTGAAAATGGTATTTTTTTTGGTCATGCTCATCATGGAGTAAACGTTCCAAAATTGGCTACATATAAGATTGCGATATATTCAAGCAAATTCCTGAGAGGCGTTTGCCTAGAGCGTTACCATCAAGGTGACGGCCAGGTGTAAACTTCTCTAAAATAGGGCTGAACCTCGTCATTACGTGAAACGAATATGTGTGTGTGTGTGCCTTTAAAGGAAATACCTTCGTTATTACTCGCTACGGAAGTTCAAAGATTTCGTGAAGAATAAGTTTGTGAAAAATTGTGAGATTGATGTGGCCACCCAATTATGGATAAAACTATATGTACGCAAATTATCAAATCAAAATAACAAAAACTTGTTTAGAAATCTGTTTAAATAATCTTCAAACATTTACTAATTGATATTGTTATCGTATCTTCACATTGTTTTTATCGATACTATCTTTTTAAATCGACAGCTTAAGTAGAACATACACTACACACAGTACACTTCTGGTGAATAAAAATTAAAGTAAATGTTTTCAAGTTACCATGGCACCGGATGTTAATGTGTGTGGTAAATGTAAAGATAATTTCATTGTCAACACGAAATTTGTTACATGCAGTCGATGTACTCTAAGATGGCATAGCATTTGTTCGTCAATTAAAGATACTTGGATAAAAGTTATTACTGATACTCCAAATATACATTGGTTTTGTGATCCATGCAATCACATTATAGAGGAGGGGGACCAAAAATGTAGATAAAAATATCGAAACTAAACTATTAAATAAGGAAATAAATTGCTTGGAAGGGGAAAATAGTTTGATAAAAAAGTTGCTTTCCACAAATGAATATACTCTTCAGAAGTCTAATTGAAAAAATACAAACAGGAATGTCAGTTAAATAAACAATCTTCGTCTACAAATCTTGTAGAATTTCCTAAAACTAAATATAGTGATATAATAAAGACTGAGTCTTCTGTACTTTTGATAAAAACTAACGATGAGGGTCAAAAGCATGAAGATATTTTGAGTGATATAGCAAAAACCATTAATCCTAACATAAATGTATGCATTAATAACACTTCGAAAATTCGAAAGTGTATTGCCGTTCATTGCCAAGATGATAAATCACTGAAAGCGTTAAAATCAAGTCTTAGCAATAAGATGGGAAATAAATATAAAATAGATGTTGCTTCTAAATATAATCCCAGATTAAAATATGGGACCTTCGCTTGGATGGTTTGGATACCCCCAAGTAAATTCTAAGCAATATGTTGAAGTTGAATGATATACCTAAAGCTGATTTTTCACAGTTGAAATACGTTACCCAACTGCATTATCTGCATGAGACTAATATCGTGGTTGAAGTATCACCGGCAATCCGTAAGCTTTTGTTGCAAAAAGTTTCATTTTTGTTAGTTGGAAGAAGTGCAAAATTACCGATTACTTGCGAATTATTAAATGTCAAAAGTGTTGTGCTTATGGTCATATCGAAAAAGGCTGTAAGGAAGATCGTACGACTTGTCCCAAATGCGCAGATGGTCATCGTTTTAGAGACTGTAGGTATGATGCAACGAAATATATAAATTGCCCTAGGCATAATACTCATAATAGTAATAGGATACAAATAAAATTACCCGCTGATCACATGGCTACTGATAAAAATTGTACCGTGTATCAAAATTACGTATTGAAACTTAAGTCTAAAATTAATTATTAATATTCTTGTTATCTTTGCTTTTTTTCTGCATGACTAAAGATACACATTCATTGTTAAATATCGCCAATTTAAATGTACGTTCATTATTGCCTAGTTTAGATGAATTTTGTTATCAAGTAGAGGATAAGTTGGATATTGTGGGTGTGTCGGAGACCTGGTTGAGTGGAGCTATACCATATAATGCTGTTTCATTGCCTGGCTATACTCTGTATAGAAAGGACAGACTCGACAGGGTTGGTGGTGGTGTGGGCGTTTATGTAAGATCCACAATTTCTTCTAGTGTTGTCGATATCCAAGAGGAAGTAAAAATAAGTTGTTATACTCTTGCTGCCCTAATGATTTATCGGCTCCCAAATACTAGAGTTTCTGATATTTTGGAATTTTTTGAAAATCGTATTCCTCATTTATTGTCATTATATGATTATTCCATAATAATGGGTGACCTTAATATTGACATGCTTAATCCAAATTCATTAGTTAACTTAGTCCTCGCCTATGGATATGCCCAACTTATAAATGAGCCTACGCGAATGACTGATACAACATCTACATGCCTGGATCCCATATTTGTTAGTTCTAAGGAAATCTGCACGGTTAGCGGCAGTATGGCGTGAAGTATTAGTGATCATAATTTTATGCCATTTGCTACTCTAGATATAGAAATTAAATGCTCCAAGCAAAAAATTATCAAAATTCGCGATTACAAGTATTTTCAATTTGGACTTTCTCAAAATGACTTGCAAATTATTCCTTGGGACGACCTGTTTTATATAAATGACATAAATGAAAAAATACTTTTCCTTGAAACACATATAAGTGTTCTTTTTAATATGCATGCGCCTTTTAAGGAAATTAGAGTTAGCAAGAGGCGGGCTCCATGATTGACGGATAACTTAAAATTAATTCTTAAAGAAAGAGATGAAGCCCTTACTAAATACAAACAAACTAAAACTACAGAAAACTGGAATATTTACAAGGATAGAAGATATAGAAGATAGTAATTTTGCCCTTGCGTCCATAAGACGAGAAAAGGCCGTCTACCTAAAACGATTAGAGGCTGATAAAACTGGAAAGAAACTTTGGAAGGGGCTAAATGATTTCAACATTAAAACAACTAATAACTCAGAACTGCCTCCTAACCTCTGTCAGCCTAATACGATTAATGATTACTTTATAAGCATTTTTGGGAAGTCAAATGCATGTGTCAATAAAGTAAAATATTATCATAACCGTAAGTTTTCTAACAACATCTTTAATTTTTTTCTTGTGGACAGAACCACTGTACAAAACATAATTAACAATATAAGATCCAATGCTGCTGGTAGGGATGGCATTACTTTACATATGTTACGCCTTTGTTTGCCGACAATTTTGGACCACATTACAAACATAGTGAATAGTTGCTTGGAGGTAGGCTACTTCCCTAGATCTTGGCGTGAATCAATAGTGACTCCTATTCCGAAACTACACAATCCAAAAACTGTACAGGATTTACGACCTATAAGTCTTCTGCCAATTATTTCAAAGATGCTGGAAAGAGTGGTACATGCCCAATTAATCAATTACCTATGTGAATCAAATATCTTAACTGCACATCAGTCTGGATTTAGGAAAGGGCACAGTACTCCAAGTATTCTTCTGAATGTCACCGATAACATAATTCGAACATTAGATAAAAAATTAGCAGTTATATTGGTTACACTGGACTACTCTAAGGCTTTTTATGTAATCGATCACGATCTACTTGTCGCTAAATTGCGTTACTTTGGTTGCGATGATATTGTCGGGTCATTTTTTAAATCTTACTTGTGGAAGCGTTCGCAACGTGTGCGCATTTTAAATGATTATTAGGACTCAAAATTTCAAGCCACAAGGCTCCATACTTGGGCCACTTTTGTTATTAATTTAAATAGCTGATCTTCCGAGTGTGACAACTAGTTCTGATATTCACATGTACGCTGATGATACACAGGTTGTCCACTATTTTGATCCTCGAGATGTGCAATTGACCACAAAAAATATTAATTCAGACTTACTGAAGGTTATGCAGTTTTCAAAAGACCATAATTTGCATATAAATCCTGATAAAACTGAAGTTTTACTTTTCGCTAGCCGAAATCAACGTCGTAACATTGAAGGTAATCTAAGTATAACATTAGATAACGCTGCTCTTGAGTTTTCAGGCAGTGTGAAGAATTTGGGTCTAATTGTTGACACATCGCTTAGATTTAGGGAACATGTTAGCAACCTACTGCAAAAATGTTACTTGCGATTATGCATGCTTTATATTCATAAACATATTTTAAGTTTGAACTTGAGGAAAAAATTATCAGAGTCCCTAGTTATTTCAATAATTAATTACTGCTTAATTGTATATTACCCGTGCTTAGATAGATATTCTCGGTATCGACTGCAGCGAATACAAAATACATGTTGCCGTTTTGTTAACAATTTGAGGAAATACGAGCATGTAACCGTTATACCGACTTAAGTGGCTGAAAATTACCTAAACGTTTAAGCTTCATTTTGTGGTGTTTTTATACCGTTTATTTAAATCGCACATACCTGGCTATTTATTTGAGAAACTAATATAAATAAACTCAATTAATAACCGCTATATTAGGTTTAATAATCTTACCATGCCCCATCACTCCACCGCCTTGTTTGAGCATTCTTTTACTTATCAGGCTGTCCATTTTTAAGTTTTAAGTTTAAGCCCCATTTTGACAGGTCTCTTTTTGCTTATAGGAGTGAATATAAGAAATTATTTTTGGCACAACAATTTGCTGTTTGACGATTGTAATTAGTTTTAGATTTAGTATAAAGTGGTTGTAAACTGGAAGGTTAAGAGTTAAAGAATAGCTTGAAGCTAATCTTCGCCTCTCCAGGGCAAATTATAATTGTAATTTGTTGAATACAGACGATTTATGATTATTATTATTATAACGCCATTTGCACCATTTTTTTGCTTACACAAAAGAAATCATAATCCAAAAGGGCGTACAGCTAAATCACATACATAGATTTTTCATGACGTCATAAATGTGGTTTATATGATGTCATACACAATTTTTTTTAAATGCGAAGCGACATTTTTTATTAAGGATTCGGAAAGGGAGGAACATTTTATGTCCGCATATGACTTTGACCATGACCTTGAACTTCATCTTCTGGGTGATTCAAAGATCAAATTTTTTTTTTAATCAACCATTTATAGCTAAAATAGAGGTACGGGGGTTTTCGACATCCCTGATTTCGAATGTGAAATCTGTTTTGAAACTTCACAATCCAAGATGGCGGACCAGTTTTTGAAAAAAGTCAACCAATTGATTCACAATCAATTAACAGTAATCGATGTTTTTAATCCTGATCCGAAAGATGACTGATTCAAAGAGAGTATTCCAAATTAAAAACAAACAAATTTGACGTTGAACTTGGCCACTACTTGTTTTGAAAATTTTCAAAAAGTGGTTTCATATTCCTAATGATCGACTTCGAAAACCCCCGCATACAAAATTGGGAGAGGTTAGTTGATTTTTTTCAATTTGCCAATTTTCAAAATCTGATTACGAATCTGAAATCAGATTTTGGTAATTTAAGAGAGTGGGCGAGTTTTTCAAACAAAAACTGATTTCAGTTTCGAAATCAGCGACGTCGAAAACACCGCGTACACCTAATTTGGCTAAAATAAATTGTATTTTCAAACAAACTTTGATATGGTCAATGTTATATTTGGACCTGAAATTTTCTGCTCTTTCCAAATAATGTAATTAATGAAAAATGTGGCTTCGCATTTTCAAAAATTATGTATGACGTCATACAGGCCAAATTAATGACGTCATGAGAAATATATATTTTTACTTAATGACGAAGTTCCTCCCTATTTTTGACAAGTTTACCCCTGTCCGCCAGTCTGATGGTAACGCTTTAGGCAGGCTCCTCTCGGGAATTTGCTTAAATGCATCACAATCTAGTATGCACGTTTACTCGATGAAGAGCATGACCGGAAAAAAATTACTACTTTCACACCCTGTAACTATCCTCAGTTATTCATCCCACTGGCTCCTGCCTGGAAACGTGATGTAGTTCAGGAATTGAACTTAATACCATACATTCTGTCCATTTTCTCGATGACGAGCAAAAACCGGCTCTATCTCTTAGACTATAAGCACTTATATTTATTTCAAATACATGACAAATTTTAAAAGATGGATTCAAAGAAGCAAAAAGGTCATATCGACGAAGAGGCATTGGAGCTGTATTTGGTAAGTTAAGAAGGACATTAATAATTAAAAAATAATACATAAAATAACAGTTCACAGAGCACTGAAATGCCATATGTACACGCTCCCAATGCGACTGACAGGCCACATAAAGAGGTTTGTGGGACTGATATGAACCTGAGCTGCCCTAACTACAGATAAATAGCAAAGAATAGCAGAGGTCTGTCTCTAGAAAACAGGGAAGGTATCTAAATGTTCAATACAATATACGAAGGAAAAACCTAAGCCATAAGTATATAATAGATCTGCATTAACGAGTTCACAGCAAGACGTTTCACTGCAGTTATTGATCTAAACAGGTTTACCTACCAATAATAAAACAAATCGGTTTGTGAATAACCAGAATATCAATACAGAGTTTTCTAGTGTAAATACTTACTTCTTAATGATGATGTGTAATATATGTAATATACTTATGTCATTATTATTATTATAAAATAAAGACTACACTGAAAAGGGGGAAATAGAAGAGTTTTATTTACATTTTGACTTATATGAAGATATAATACATTATAAAAATTATACATATGTGAGCAGGTACATGTATCTTTGAACCAGAACTGCCCGGTATTCCTAAAACTGTAATACGGCCTTCAATTTTTGGTTCTACAGGGCTGTATTTATTGAAATACCATTCGACGACATCGACATCGCCTAGATCTTCAACCGTTTTGTCGTATCCATGCTTTGAGAGAATGTAGTGATCATCACCTCCATCTCTACCCAAAAAGCTGGAGGTTACTACACTATAATTTTGATGAGGCACTATATCTTCATATACTTCCTCACTGCAGTTACCACATCTAACCTTTACGGAAACTACTCGAGAAAATGAAGGTTTTGACATATCCAAAACCACTCGTAAACCCGAAACTTGTAGAAATTCACCTTTTGAAGTTTCGCCGTTCCCTCTGGCTCCAATCTCCAAAGACTTCAGGATATCAGAACCATTTAATTTCATAGAAATTATTTGATTTCCAAATGGCAAGGCTCCCAAAATTTCTCCATATGTTACGTCCCCATTGTCTCTTGGCTCGATGGTTGTGCGTATACCCCCACCATTCTGAAATCCTATTGGAACCCATCCTGATGGTGTCACAGAATGTTTGTATAGAGCATATGCGTCCGCTAAAAGATTCCCGAAGTTACATTCTTGACTACGACAAGTTTTATCACTCCCATCCAATATGACTTTTGATTGGCCCACTACTTTCACGTTTATTGCATCTATACCAGGCCTGTATTTTTCTAGCAAATCTAATACATCCTGGTCTTGAGGTATGGTGGAGTTTAAGA
This sequence comes from Octodonta nipae, assembly GCA_034190945.1. Classification (NCBI taxonomy): domain Eukaryota; kingdom Metazoa; phylum Arthropoda; class Insecta; order Coleoptera; family Chrysomelidae; genus Octodonta; species Octodonta nipae. The sequence continues at coordinate 42,885,375 of CM067220.1, forward strand.
GAATAGGTTGACCTACAGATGAAACTAGGTCCCCGTTGTCGTTAAAGGTCAAATTCAGTACACCTGAAATAGAAAATGCAGGCATTAGTATACAGGGTGTAAACGGTTTGAGTGCAAAGATTTTGAAGAACAATACTTCAGGCAAAAACACATCAAAAAGCTTTATAACATTTTCTAAAATAAACTATAGTTTTGCCAAAAAGGACACATAAAGTTAGAGTTTATGTAGCCCTTGCTACAGTGAATAATACAATAATTTCGATTTCAAAATGTCGGTAAATCTAAATATGTAGATACTCAATAGCTTATACATCTTTAATAGCCACATTAAAAATGAAAATTGATTATTTAAACTCAAAATATGCTTTTATAATTTAGTGTAAGTTTATCCGAATAGATATGGCAACGTGGCATACAGACCAACTTTTTTACTACATTCTTTACTTTAACGACGACTGAGAGTTACGATTGTTTTTTACGATTTCGATTCTTGTAAATAAGAATAGATAAACGGTAAAGTGATTTGAATGATATCTATTTGATGTAGACTTCGTGGTTTGCTTTCTATTTAATATATTTTTTAAATAAATAAAATCGGTTGTGATTAGTGTGTAAGTTCGAAAATGAACAATAGTGCGACAGTATTTATTTGTGATAAATAATGGCCAATTATACAATTAGGGAAAGACATGACATGCTCTTAATTTATGGGGAAAGCAGACGTAATTGCAGAATAGCAAGAATGTTATACAGGGAAAGGTTTCCAAACAGACGCCTGCCCAATGCTAGGACAATCATAGCTGTTTCGCTGAGGCTTCTGGAAACAGGTAGTGTAATACCACAAATAAACAATCGCGGACCACAGCGACATAATCGTGTCTTAGCTGCTGAGGATCAAATACTAGACCTTATCGACATCAACCCATATTGTAGCACACGGAGTATTGAAAGTGAGCTGCAAATTTCTCACACTGTTGTTCATAGAACATTACGGGAACAATTGCTCTATCCATATCACATGCAGCGGGCTCAAGGGCTTTCAATTGATGATTTTCAACCAAGACTCAATTTCTGTCGTTGGTTCCTCAGAAAACATCGACAATTTCCTAATTTTGTGAACAATATTTTAACAACAGATGAAGCAAGTTTTAATAGGAATGGTATAATAAATTTTCATAATACGCATTCGTGGTCTGAGTTAAATCCGCACGAAATATGCCAGTCAGTATTTCAACACCAATTCTCAGTTAACGTGTGGGCTGGAATAGTTGGTGAATACTTGGTTGGGCCATTTATACTGCCTGCACGTTTGACAGGTGAGAATTACCTTTATTTTTTGAACAACACGCTACCAGATTTGTTAGATGAAGTGAACCTACAAACACGTTCCAATATGTGGTACTTACATGACGGAGCACCTGCCCACGCAAGTCATCTAGTTGTCGACTTCTTAAATAGAACATTTCCCCGTCGTTGGATTGGTCGAAACGGACATATACGTTGGCCAGCAAGATCACCTGATCTCAATCCTTTAGATTTCTACTTATGGGGACACATGAAAAGTAAGGTTTACACGACTCCAATTATTGACGAGAATGACCTTAGACAACGCATTTTTGACGCTGCTGATGAAATCCGAAATATTCCAGGAATTTTTTCTCGCATACGTGAAAATTGGATTAAACGGTGTCGTGCTTGTGTCGATAGTGGTGGGCATTTTGAACATTTGCTGTTTGTTTCAACTCAGTTCTATCATTATAATAAATTCGGTAAGAAGGATTACATATTTACTTGTCTAATATAAATAATATTAATTAAATCAGTAATAATGACTCTTCGAATAATTTAATTGGTAAAAAACTATATAGTATACAGATCTCTTGAGTTGAATATCATATTTACCCAACTTTGTATAATTGCATAAAAGAAACCGCCAAATACAAATTCTAATTGCAATACCTTGTATTAAAAACGTAAATATTTTCAACAAAATATTTCATACATTTTTATTTAATTCTAAGGTCAATATCATCAGTTAACTAAAACACAGGTGCAAATCAAAAATTCCTGCATTGGATACTTATCTACTACTCCATCAAACGTGATTGTTGCTTGGCACCGACTTCAAAATTATACTAGATTGGTAGGTAATTAATTTGTACAGAATGATCACATTTTAATGTTTACATTTTATACTTCCTAGGTAGGTACCTAACAACATTGAATGTGTTATTTATTTGCTAGAGTTGTATTTTGTTATAATTATTTTCAGCTTGTTAGTTATAGGTGGAAGTCGGTGATATTTTTTTAAATGTTTTATTTTCAGCTTTTTAGTTTTTTTGAACTCAGGTAGTTTTCATTCTTTATTTTTTATTTTGTATGTATAACCTTAATAGACAGGACCAGGTAACATCGAAAGCCTTAACATTACACAATGATAGATTTTCATTTAAATTGATAGGTAAATGTTTACGAACAAAATGTACTAGTACGCGTTGATTTAATAAGCCCAAAATATATTTATGCCTTATGGACAACGCCATGTAACCTTTTTTTTACTTTTATTGACAACCCTGCATAACTATAGATAATTCCACTCCCCACTATGTACAAACCATCCTGTACATACGACTGCCCAGCGACAAGCATACATTTGTTAGCTACCTTCTGTAAACTACAGGGAGGAGTAGAATCCATCCCATATTTACGGAGTCAAATCCGTCCTAGATTTCAACCATAGTATATAACTCCTTGTGGGCCACCCCATAAATTATTTCATTTTTGAACATTTTAAATTATCGCCCTGTGTAACATTAATTCCTCTCCACACTTTATGCAACTTCTTATGGACTATAAAATAAATAATTTTTTAATGACACTGTATAAATACAATTCAACTCCAGCATATATTTCAACAATCCTGTATATGATTTGTTTACGTCCATATCATATAACAGTTTTTTCATCACCCCATATAATTCTAATTTACCACCAAACGTCCACTCCACCCTATATTCCAACTATCCTGTATATACGGCTGCCTATGGACCACTATCATTCTACTCCGTCCTATATTTCAATCATCATATAAGTGCAACTCCTTCTATCACTTTACTTTGTGATTTTGTTTGCTACAACTAATCACCCTGTTTATAAACGCACCAAATAGCAGTTTAGAGTTTGACATGTGTTATCACTGAATTTTCTATTAGGCCGGGAGAATGTGACAACCAAAAGCACCATCTTCGCAAAATTGAAAAATTTTCATTTAAATAGGTATTTGCCTGGTATACAAACAAAACGAGCTTGGTACTCATTGATTGAAGGAGCCGAAAATACTATGCTATATATATATATATATATATATATATATATATATATATATATATGCTTGAGATGTACATAGAAAATTGTCAAACTCGCAATTAAAACTTCCAGGGCCTAAATTTTCCGCACTATTACGCTGGAATTAAAATATTTATGAAGAACTGTCCGTTATGTCATTTGGATGAAATTTTTGATAAGAATTTTGGAATTTTCGGCGATTTTTTGCAAAACTGAAAGTTGCACGTCACAGAAAAATATATGAGATCACCTAGGGATCTTCCTTAATGGATTAAACATTAAAAAACTATACACATCCATAAGGAATTTTCGAAAAATCAACCAATATGTTAGGAATATTGATCGATTTCCATGCACGCATGTGTTCATTCACAAATTTCATCACTTTACCAATATAATTGATAACCTCCTCCTTTATGGAAGTCGGTTAAAAATATTTTATCCAAAATTAGGTACTACACTATCAAATATCTTTGACAAAGATGTTTTATCAGAGATGTTTGATCAAAGATTTGACAATGTAATAACGGCATTTTTGATCATTCATTTTATGATTACGAATAGAATGTTTTTACACACATTACAATTTTGTAACATATTCTTTAAAATGTCTTTACGTTGATGCAATTAAATGTATATAATGAATAAGGGTTCAATTATTATATAACCAACTAGCCGGTACCCGCTGTTTCATCCGCGTATGTAATGTACAATTTTGTGCAAAAAATAGCTTATGAAACATATAACTATATAACAACTTTGTCTAATTTGTGAACCACCCTACGTAACAATCAATTAACCAACCCCGAATAACCCTATATAACAATTTTATTCAACATTTTTTTAATCACCTTGAATAACTGTAACACTACTTCACCCTATATTGCAACCATCTTGTATATGTTGCTGTGTATTTGTCACCAAATATAACTTTTTGAACACCTGGCTATAACTCGTCTCTACCGTATATTTCTGCTATCCAACTGCTTATGGTCTACGCTGTATAACAATTATTTCTGATATTTTTTGAACTACCTTTTAATGTTAAAAAAATTCTCTTTACTCATATTTTAATCAACCTTTATACACAGCTTTTTCTAACATTGTGTTAAACACACTCTAAAACTATAATCTTGCTTCTCCCCATATTTCAGACATTCCATATAGTAGAATCCAACTGTTTATGGTCTACGCTATATAACTTTTTTTTTAACTTTTTTATCCATCCTAATGGAAATGCCTGTGGAACCCTTGGCGAGTCACAAATATAAAAACACAGTTTTGCACCCTACCACCAAACTTTTATTTAAACCCTCACTCAAACTGCAACTGCTTATTGGCCACTCTATATAACAATTTTATTAAACTATTTTTTTAACAGCATTGTATAACTAACTCTACTTCCATCTACTTTAAAACCATCCTGTATACACCGCTGCCAACTTGTCAAACATTACAACTTATTTTTGAACCAACCTGTATAACCATAATTTTACTCCACAAAATATTTCAACCAGCGTGTATGTGCATCTGCTTAGGGGCCACCAAGTATAAAATTTTTAAACACTTAACTATAACTCTAGTTCACTCAATATCTTATATATGCAACTGCTTATGGACTACGTTATATAACCATTTTTGAACCACCCTTGAAAGTATAATTTGTTTTTACCTTGTATTTCAACCAAACCTTATATGCAGCTTTTTCTAACTTTATTTTAATCATGCTGTATGATATTGCTTATATGCCACAGCTCATGTTCTATCCTACAAAAAAAATCCAACCTGTTTAACTATAAATCTACTCCACCCGCTATTTCAACTACCTTGTATTTGCAACTACTTATCGGCCACCTAGTATAAAATTTTTTGTACCACCCTGTATAACTATAAATCCATCAATGCCAAATATATTTCACCAAAACCGCAACTGCTTATTGGATACCGAATATAACAATTTTGTCCAACATGTTTTTGAATCACCTTGTATCTGTTACAACTACCCTAAATATGTTAGTGCTTATTGGTCAACCAATATAACATTTTTAAAATAATTATCATAGCACTTCATCACCCTATATTTCAACTATCCTATCTTTGCAAGTTATTATGAACTACGCTATTTCACAAATTTTCCTCATATTTTTTCAAGACATTAAAGTATAATTTCTCTCTACACTTCATTTAAACCACCTTTTATTTACAACTTTTTCTAACCTTGTTTGATTGGCACTGTATAACTATAACTTTACTGAGCACCACATTTCAGATACTCCATATCTTCAACTGCTAAATAACAAAATTTGTCTAGCATTGTTTACCCACCCTGTATCTGTATCTACATTATAATTGTACACCACCGAATATTTCAACAACTTTTTATATGCAACTATTTATTTGCCACCAAATATAAAATATTTGTACCAACCTGTATCCTTAGAAGCCTACCTGACCCTATATTTCAACCATCCGGTAAATGGAACAGCTTGTAGATCATAATATTACTTTATAATATTTTGTAAACCCACCTGTATAGCTGTAATTATACATATTTCAACCATCCTATATATGCAACTACTTGTGGATATAAAACAAGTTTTTAACCACAACATAAACTATAATTTCACTCCATCTTATATCTCAAACACCCTGTATAAACAACTGCTTCTAACATTTTTTCAACCCAATTCATAACTATAGTATCTTATGAACATAATTCAAAGATCCTAACTCCTTACCTAACACATTTTTTAAGATTTTTTATTTTTATTTTTTCAACCACTTGGTATATGGGACATACAATATAATTTATTTGGACCATCCCGTATAACTAATTCCACTCCCCATTATTTACACTACATTGTATATCCAGCTACTTATAGGACACCAAATATAATTTTTTTAAATTTTTTAAATAGATGTAATTCTATTCCGCTCAAAGTTTCCTATATACAGAACACACTGTAAAATTACGCTTGTTATATCAGTTGATTTTTGTTAAATGGAAACATGTTAGTTACATTTGCACATTCCGAATTTTAAATAAAAGCTAAGCTATTTTGTGCGTGCGGCGGAACCAATTGAGTAATTGAATTACCCAACATGGTAGAAGTTTTTTCGCTCTATCTACCGTTTCTGTAAATTTAGAGAGATAAAATGTCTACCAGATTTTAAGTCAAAAAATAGGCTTCTCAAAAAAAAAGATTCAGCAAAATCAGTTAAAAATTATATTAAAAAAACTTACGTAATATTCTTTTCAACCCCCACCCACCCCCATATAAGATTTCGTAAGATTTTAGGAGATACCCACATACCCTAAAATATCTTACCTAATTTACGGATGGTCCCTATATAGAGAGAGAGTAAATATATACAAAGGTTAATCAAACCTCTTAAACATATTACTGTAGTTATTCTGTATGTTCATTGGGAGTTCGTGACTTTAGTTTCCCCTATATCTAAGAGACGAATTGTTTCCGGGGAAGTCCAGAAATTAAGTACTTATAGTTTAATGCATTGTATTATGACAAAAACCTACCTAAATATTTTGTATAGGCGTAAGCTTGTACAACAGGAACCTTTTTCCCTGAGGCTTGTGTAATCATCGTGGGATAAGGACCTTCTACTTCCTCACTATCAGGTTTAGGACCATTCCATAGAAAAGTGTTCGTATGTCCACCTATAACTGCATCGACGAGAGGAACTTCTTTTGCTATTGTCTTGTCCATGAGATAACCAGAATGGCCCAAGGCAAGTATTATCTTTACCCCTTGGGCATCCAATCTTTGACTTTCCGCTTTTATAGACTTAACTTCATCATAAAAAATCGTATTACGCGGTGAGGAAATTTTCGTTGTTTCTGGTGTTAAATACCCTATCACTCCTATTTTTGTACCAGATTTTTCTAGTATCACAGATTTTTGTATTTTTTGCAGACTAGGCTCCAATGAGAAGTTCAGGTTGGCTGCAACTATGGGACAATTAACTTTATTAACAAATGGTTCCAATCCGTCTGGTGTTGAGTCGAATTCATGGTTACCAAGTGACTGAAAAAAATAATTATATTAAACATTTCTCATCTTTTCTTATATACAGGAAATAAATATTAAGGTGATACAAATATGAATGAAATTTATATATCATTAGTAGAATATTGTCAATAACTGAAAAATTATTTGCTCAGTTAGTTTACCTTGTGACCTTAGCACTTATTTAGAGCCTCGCAAATAAGATTTCTGGTAATCACAAATAAATACATAAATAACCTAGGGCAAATTGCAAAATGTCAAGAAACGATTATTGCAATACCACTGCATTTATTAATAAATAATTTGGCCAAGTGCGAGTTGGACTCGTATACTAAGGGTTCCGTACCACCTTCAAGATTCTAATATTCCAGTTTCAGACAAGCAGGGAATGAGTGCATTTTCTTATACTTACCCTTATATCTTTTAAAGGAAGCGTTTTAAATTTATAAAAAATATACACATTCATTTTCCACACATAGACTTTTTATTTTATCTGCTTCAGGATTCGCTTGATTTTTATAAGAATACATATGTATTTAATTTTCTAATTTGGCCCCCAAAAATTAACATTAGAGTTTTATTTTACTTATAAACTTTCAAGGAAGCCTTTTATAATCTACTGTCTGAATTTTGAGGGTCGGTAGATTGGAAAATATAAGGCAAAATAGGTCAAGTTTTAAATTATAAATTATTAAATCTGTTATTCAAATTATTTAAAAATACAAATAAAATATATATTTCAAAATTTAAATAGTGTAGGTTCTAAAGTGGGAATATAAAATTTTTGTTAATATCTTTTAAACCAATGATTTAAAAATGATATATTTGTAATTCACATAATGAGCTTTTTGAAAATTGAATTTTTGTTTTCCACTTAATTGTATAATTTGTCCCTAAAATTACTATGGGTGTTTTCTAATAATTTTTCTTATAAAGTTCAAGTGAGCACCAGTACCCCTAATTATTAGGTATTATGGTTTCGGAAATAAAGCGAAAAATGATACTTTTTTTATATCTTTATATTAATATCTTGTAAACAATTAATTTTAAAAATATATATTTGTATTCCTCATAATAAACCCTTTCATTTGATGTATTGCATGATGCGTTAAAAAATATTTTTTTATTTTCGGTTTAATTCTATAATTTGGCCCCCAATATTAACATTAGGGATTTCTTCGTATTTTTACTGTAAACAGAAAAATTTAGGTCTTATAGCTTGGGGAATAAAGGGGGAATGGGTAATTTTTTAAATATTTTTTAATATATTTTAAAATATTGATTTTAAAAAAATAAAAAATATATTAGTATTCGTCCTAATGAGCCCTTTGATTTGATCCGTTAGAAGCAATTATATTTTTTTATTTTCCATTTAATTCTATAATTTGCCGCCCAAAATGAATATTAGGGGTTTCGCCTTATTTTTCCAGTAAAGTTCAAATGAAGCGCTATATTTCCTTTTTTTCAAAACTTTACTTTTATATTTTCGGAGATAGGGGGGGGGATGGGGTAATGGACAAATTTTGGTATATTTTCGTTAATATCTTTTTAATTTCTTTTTTTTTAAATATGAAAAAAATATATTTGTGTTCCTCAGAATGGGACCTTTCATTTGATATATTACATGATGCGTTTGAAAAAAAAAAAAAATTTTCATTTAATTGTATAATTCGCCCCCCAAAATTAATATTAATGGTTTCTCCTTATTTTTCCTGTAAAGTTCGCGCAACGATCTATATTTCCTATTTTTTTCAAAATTTTAGGCTCAGTAGTTTCGGGGATTAGGAGGGGGCGATTTTTTTAGTTTTTATCCCAGAAGTACCCCTAAAATCAAAATTTCTTCATTTACGATATGTACTCCTGATCGGTTCACCAAACTATACATTGATACCAAATATCAACCTCTTCCGTCTAGTAGTTTAGGAGAAAATTGCTGTGATGTGACAGAGGCAGAATACCGGAGTGATATTATAAGGGTATCCGTATATTGTATATACGGAACTCTAAAAATGGGCCTTGTAAGTAGTGTTATTATTCGAATTCTATGTGTGGTGAATTTTTACTTGTGTAAAGTACCACCGAAATATCCCAGTAATAAAGGATAAGGTAGATGCAACCTTAAAATAGGGCATATATATATATATATATATATATATATATATATATATAACGGTATATAAGTGTAACGATTAACAATTTATTCATATATGTTTAAATGAAGTGGCAGTTTATAGTTTACATTAAAAAAATTCAAAAATTTCGATTAAAGTGAAAAACTTATAGCTTTTTAAAGTCTCAACTCGACAACTCCATGTGTTTCGCCTTATTAGGGCTCCTTCAAGGTACTAAATACAAGAATTTATATTTATGGTAAACAAAAAATAGTGAAAGTAAAATTAATAAAATTTAAATGTTGGGTATTTCCAGTATTATCGATTAGAAAGAATTGATTATTTCATATTAACGGGTGTGTATACAATTAAGTTCGATGTGAATTTTAACGATTGTTTGATTTCAAGTTAATTTAATTATTTTATGGATGCATGAGACAAATAAACGATTTTTGTACTCTTAGAAAAATCGTTTGCAACTTAGCCTTTAAAATACAAATAATTATGTATAATGTTGAAAAAATAAACTATTTTCTGAAATACATTGATCAGAACATAATAAATGTTGCAAACTTGCGAGTGTTAATAATCTTAGGAAAGGGGCGAAATTGTTACTTTAACGTTATTTATAGTTGGTCTTCCACATTCTAGTCTATCAATCTTACAATTTTCTCTCCAAGAAATCTGGTAGCATTGTTACTATTATCTATTTAACATTGGCAGTATGGTAGTATGGATGTAAACAATGAATATGCATGAACCTATATTATATCGCTAATACCCTCAAAACAAAAAATAATAAAAACTGTTTTGTCCTATTTATTTATATATGATGAATTTTACGTTTCAAAATTAAATGGATTTAATATTTCTCAGATTTTCGATAGATAAAGGAGCATTTATAGAATATTTTAGTGGTACTCATATGTATGCTATTTGGTGACCAACACATATTAGAATTTTAAGTTTAAGACTTAGCTGATTTATGACTGTTGTTAATATTTCAGGCAGCCTAAAGAAGAATCAAAAAGCTGAATGAAATAAAGAAGGGAGTGGTGTTTTTTAAGGTCATTCCGACTAGGTACTGAAAGAATAACTGAACTCATCAGCTCTTGTGGCTCCATGAGTTCCTTTTGCTCTATGAGTATTATATATTTAGGCTTCACTTTCAAATGAATAAATACGAATTTTCTTTCGTAGTAATGTTGAGGTATAGTGATATAAATGTTGTTTCGGGATTTTCGTTTCTAGAAGAAAGTCCGAGCAGTTTGAAAAAAAAGGTCAATGCAGATTATACTGTAGAAAATCCCATGTTTTCTAGAGTATAATCTGCATTAACCTCGTATATGAAGCAGTAAAAGCATGTTTAGGTTATTGTTTAAGATGTAAATAAAGCTGCTTATATAAAAATAGAGTTCAAATGCAAATAAATTTTATATAGATTCATTCGTATGTATAATGAAAACTGCCAATGGAAATAAACTTTATTAATGTCTGCTCTCAGATAATTGAATTAAAAAACAATTAACAATTATAATGGAAGATAAACTCAGTTTTCATGTGGTTACCTCATGCAAACACACTGTGTAGTTCCAGAAATATAATCTATCAATTATTATTTTTTGATATCTATCTATATCTATACTATTATAAAATTGTAAGTTTGTCTGTTTGTTTGTTTGTTTGTTTGTTTGTTTGTTTGTTCGGGCATCACGTAAGAACTACTGAACTGATTTTGCTGAATCGTTTTTTGTGGCAGAGCCTATAGTTTGAATTAAAATCTGCTGGATATTTTATCTCCCTAAGTTGACAGAAACGTTAGATATACCGAAAAAACTTCTACCATGTTGAATAACACAATTACTCTATTGGTTACACCCCAAGCACCAAATATTAGGTACCTCAATCAGCTTAGCTTTTATTCAAAATTCGGAATATGCCAAAGCAACATGTTTCGATTTTAGAAAAAAATGAACTGATAGGTATATCAACTGTAATTTTACAGGGCGTTTTTTATATAGGAAACTTAGTGCGGAGTAGAATGACATGGATTTAAAAAATATAAAAAAATTTATATTAGGTGTACCATAAGCAGTTGCATATATACAATCTGGTTGAAATAAGGGGGAGTGGAATTAGTTATACGGGGTGGTTCAAAAAAGTTATATTGAGTGGGCCATAAATAGTTGCATATACCAGGTGGTACATAAATGGGGGATTAAAATTATATTTACATAGGGTGGATAACAAGATTATATATTGTTTGGCAAGTTGCATATACAATATTGTTGAAATAAGGGTAGAATATTTATATAGGGTGGATACAAATTTTTTAGTTAGGATCATTGAATTATATTCTTGAGTTATTATAGGTATGAAATGGGGTTGAACAAATTTTAGAAGAAGTTGTTTATACAGGGTGGTTGAAGTATGAGATCGAGTGGAATTATAGTTCGTAGAGTGCCTAAAAATGTATTTTATATCCACAAGTAATCGCATATATAGGATGGTTGAAATATGTAGCGTAGAATAATTACACCTTTACAGGTGAGTTTAAAAAGTATTATAAAAAAATGTTATGATCTACAAGCTGTTCCATTTACCGGATGGTTGAAAAATAGGGTGGAGTAGCATTCTAAGCATACAGGGTGGTACAAAAATGTTATATGGGCTGGCAAATAAGTAGTTGCATATACAAGGTTTTTGAAATATAGGGTGGTTTAATTATTCAGGGTGGGTAATTAATTAAAAATTAAAATAATATAAGGAAAAATTGTGAAATAGCGTGGTTAATGATCAGTTGCACATATAGGATAGTTGAAATATAGGGTAGAGAAGTGTTATAATTAAGTCTTCAAAAAATGTTATATTGGTTGACCAATAAGCTGCAGCATATACAGGGTAGCTGTAATACCTTCAAGTAGATTCAAAATATTTTTGAACAAAATTGTTATATAGGGTGCCCTATAAGCAGAAAAAATTACGGTTGATTTAAATATAAGATGGAGACAAATTAAACTTTCCAGGGTGGTTAAAAAATGGTTATATAGTAGTCCATAAGCAGTTGCGTAGATAAGATAGTGAGTGGAGCAGAGTTATAGTTAAGTGTTTAAAAGATGTTATTTTTGGTGGTCTATAAGCAGATGAACATACAGGATTTGTTTGTTTGTCCGTGCATCACGTAAGAACTACTCAACTGATTTTGTTGAATCTGTTTTTGTTGCAAAGCCTATAGTTTGACTTAAAATCTGGTATACATTTTATCTCCGTACATTGACAGAAATGGTAGATATAGCGAAAAAAACTTCTATCATTTAGGGTTGTACACAATTACTCTATTGGTTCCAGCGCAAGCACCAAATAGATACTTGCATCAGTTTGGGTTTTATTAAAAATTCGGAATATGCCAATGTAACATGTTTCGATTTAAAAAAAAATCAACTGATATATGAAGCGTTATTTTATAGGGTGTTCTATATATAGGAAACTTAGAGCGGAGTAGAATTACATGGATTTAAAAAATCTTTAAAAAAGTGATATAGGTGGACCTTAAGCAGCTGCATATGTACAATATAGTTGGAATAAGAGGGGAGTGGAATTAGTTATACGGGGTGCCTGAAAAGAGTTGAACTGAGTTGGTCATAATAATTGCATATACCAGGCAGGTGAAAAACGGGTGGATATTTATACTGGGTGGATTACAAAATCTTTGGCTCATAAATAGTTACATATAAAATGAGGTTGAAATAAGGGTTGAAACAATTATATTTATATATGGTGGATAAACAAATCATAGAAAAAATGTATAATGTAAGCAGATAAGATATTTGAATTATCTTCTCGAGTTATAGTTATGAAACGGGTTAAATAAAGTGTTGTTGAAATATAAGATGGAAAGGAATTATAGTTTATAGGGTGGTTAAAAAAATTGTTTAATATCCACAAGTAGTGGATAATTTAGGATGGAGAAAATTTTAACTTTAAGGTGGCTCCAAAATTGTCAGAAACAATTGTTATATATAGGGTGGACTAAAGGTAGAGTTAGGTGTTTAAAAAATGTTATATTTGGTGACAAACACTAGCATATAGAGAATGATTGCATTAAAGCGTAAAGTAGAGTTACAGTTATACAAGGAGGTTACAAAAATGTCGAATAAAACTGTTATATAAGGTGGCCCACAAGCACTTGTAGTTTGGGTGAAATATATTCGGGATTGGTTCATTTATTGTTATGTAGGGTGGTTCAGAAATTTAGTAGTTATATAGGATAGTCCATTTTTCATAAGCTATTTCCTTTTGCACATAATTGTACATTCTATACGCGGGTGAAACCGCAGGTACCGGCTACTATCTAATATTTACGTTATAGATGATTATGATTATGCGAAGTCATAATGAAAAGTAAGAAGATTGTAGATTACGAACAAATTATATATTAATTTTTATCAACACTATCACGTATAACAAGATGATTCAATACGCCACTGATTTATTTTTCTGGCTAATGAGAAAATAAAAAACACAAGGTGCAATATCGGGAAGTAAGGAGGGAGTGCTTCCTCAGAACTTTTCTAGTTATGGGTTATTCCAATAGGATTGGCTATACGCAAACGAGTTTGCATTTTCCCACCTGTGGCAATGATGAAACGTCTTCTGTGTGTTTTAACCGCTATTGTGATTTTTCCAAGCATCATCACTATCAACAGCCATTAAATGATATACCATAAGTTTCCATGCTTCTTTATTCAAAATACGCTGAACAACTGCAAGACTTTCAAGCTGCAAGTAGTGAGGGGGCAGGGAATTATATTTCCGCAAGTCATCTGGCGCTCTCCTAAAGCTCATTAAGATCCTGAACTTCAAGCATGTGTACATTTGTTTTCAATGCATCCTCATGGGTTATTTAACAATTCGTTGACTTGTATGTTTTACTAAATATGTTCTCTTCATACTAAACAAGATTAATATATCAACCAAATAGTCAGATAGTTTCTAAACTCTTTCTCCATGTAATTGCTAATGTTATTTTTTCTTTGATAGGCTGTTCAACCCGATGATTTTCGATACAATAAAATGTCTCATCTTCTGTGATAACTAATATTTCTGTAATGAAATTAAATTTGAATGAAGAGAAAAACTAAAGATTGGGAGGAATCAATTAATTCATTGTGGATTACCATTAGAGGCGATTATCCCATGACTATGAAAATATTATTACAATTTTCCACACCTTATTTGTGTGATTTCATCTTTTCGAGATCTTTCAATCCATTGAACGCAAGACAATATATTGTTTCTAGTCGAGAACCTTCATCAGTTACGCTCCCCTCAACTGATTGAATACTCGAATAATTATTTATGTATTTAGTATACATAAATGAGTTTAAGATTTTACGGCGGTAACATATTATTTGTGAGAAAAAACGAAAAAATGGGACTAGCATTTTCATTTTTACGACCAAATATAACTGCAATTATCAAACATCAAGCTTAAATTTCTCATTAAAAATATTCTTATTATTAACTTAATTAATCCCTTAATATGCATAGTGTGGTTTTGTACTACAGATTATTTTATTTTACATTTAAAATTATTATCACAAACTATTTTGTACATTGTATTGTAGTTAAGTAAACTTATCTATTTGTTTGTATGCCACCCAATTTTGAAGTGTTAATAGTGTTCCGCGACAAAAAAATGTTGACAAATATTTTCAGTAACTAACAATATCTAATTATTTAAAAATAACATATTGTGTTCAAGGAAATATTTTAATTAAACTCTACGCTCGGCTTATATTATGTTGTATCATTGGTTTACAACCACCTACGGAAAAAGCACAGCACCTTAGAAAATGACATATCTGCAGACAATTTAATCCCCCAATTGATTACGTGTACCTACCATTGCTGATACCACCGCAGCTGTTTTGTTCGTTACCTTTGTCTCCCTTCAGGATAGTTAACTCGCCCATAACCCCTTTTTAAGCGACTTCCAAAACGGACGTCAAAAAAACGTTCAACAATGTGCGCAGTTGAAATATAGGGCGAAATAAAATTACAGTTAAGACAGGTGGGTTCAAAAATTTTTACAAGTTAAAGTGATATTGGGTGGTATATAAGCAGTTCCATATATAGGACGGTTGACATACAAGGTAGAATAAAACTAAAGTTATACATGGTAGTTAAAAAATGTTGTATTGAGTGGTACGTACATAAAAAGTTGCGTATAAAAGGTGGTTGAAATAAGAGTGAAGTAAAACAATAGTTATACAGAGCGGATAAAAAACTTAAAAAATGGTTAAATACGCATATGCAGTAAGGATATTCGAGTTATAGGGCGGAGGGTTCAAAAAATGTTAGAAGCAGTTGCATATACAGGAAGTTTGTGCCTGTACTTGGCACATTGGGCCAAGTAAAATTATAGGTATACAGGTTGATTTAAACAATAAAAAAATAGAAACAATCAATTGAGTAGAGGAGATTAATTATTATACCGGGCGATTGCAACATCGTGCAGAGTTGAATTATAGTTGCACAGGGTGATTCAGAAAATAATGAACAAATAATTTATATTGGATGACCAATACACAGAAACATATACAGGGTGAATTAGAGTTACAGTGGGCCAAATAATAAAACAAATAAAATATGTGGATAATATGTAAAATAGAAATTAGAGAGAGATAAGAATACGCTAAAATAATCAATAGATATGTACCTTAAATCAGATAAAAAAATATGTCAGAAAATAGTTGCACACGGTTTCTAAACGGTTTTTATTTTAAGTCAGTTGAA
Source organism: Octodonta nipae (assembly GCA_034190945.1). Lineage (NCBI taxonomy): Eukaryota > Metazoa > Arthropoda > Insecta > Coleoptera > Chrysomelidae > Octodonta > Octodonta nipae. The sequence continues at coordinate 42,901,657 of CM067220.1, forward strand.
GTCGGTTCTTTTTTAAATATAAATTATATAAATAAACAAAAAGCTCCTCTTATTGTAGGGAATATATTTTTATTGGAAGATGTACTATTGGACAGAAGAAAAAAAATTTATATCTATATATCTGACTTCTAGATAAAACTTAAAATAATATAATTTGGGTTAAAATACATGTACTCTTAAACAAAAGCTTTAAAATACTTTAAACTTCAAATGCCGGCAAAATTTGTTGAAATTAATGCTACTTATTTTCCAATAATTTAAGTGTGTATCTACCCTTAGACATCTTTCTTGATATTTCTTTTAACAAAGATATAATATGATTAGGAAATATCGTTCTCTTGAACATACTTAAGATACAAGTAATTAGGTCCACTTTGGAGATTTCTTTTATAAATCGGTTCTTAGTTTGAAAATAATGCCTCTCATGTTTTCTTCTCAAGAACTCTATGCTAAATCCGATTGGGGTTTTTCAACACAAATGTAATCCAGAATCGATTTTCGCTTCTATTAAATACCAAAGTAGACCTAATTCAGTTACTGCTGTAGCAACCAAAAATTAACAATATTAAAGTATCACAATAACTCAATAATATAACTAAACATTTTTTGGTAGTATAATGAGATAAGGCCGCTATTACATTGTCAAATCTTTGATCATATATCTTTGATACAACATCCTTGTCAAAGATATTTGGTAGTGTAGTATCTAATCTTTGATCAAATATTTCTTTGACATATATCTTTGATGATATTTACACGCGTCTCCCTATCTCTTATAAAAGATTTTTGCCGTTAATGGTCAGTGAAAAAGAAAATTCGGGCCTGTGAAATTTATTGTGAATTGTACAGCCAAAAATTTTATTACTGGAGTATGAAGACCGTTTTGTATAATGTTATATATAAAATGGAAACAAGAAGGTAATTGCCTACAATGGAAATTGTTAGTACCATTGTGTGGACATACAAAGACTGTTAAAGATATCCCGGCGAATTGAAAAGTTAATAAATATACGGAACAAATTAAAGTAATTAATATACCGAACAAATTAAAGCAATTTTGTATGTTGTTAAATAGTAAGCTATAAATCGCATCACATATTTATATAGGTAATGAAGCGCAGTGTTGAACTCGATTAAAATGATGTAGGTGCACCCTCTATATTATATAATTTTTTCATTTGTGTATTTCATTGGCAATTAAAATGGACTACTATCGTATCATCATCTATAATGTGGCCTTATCCATTCATAAGTAATTAATTGCCCTCTGTCTCAGAACGCGAACGCGAATATTATATCAAAATTTACTTATTTTGGTTTAATCAAAAATTATAACCTAATTTGTGCTTCGTAATTATTATATAAAGCCAGTCTTGTATTTTTAATACATAAATTGAAATAACTGTGGAATCTTTGTTGTCTCACAGATGTATAAACACAAAATTTTTTATCCTAACACCAAACAAACCCTTACACTCAACGCTCTTTCAACAGTTAAGCTGTCATCATATTGGAGTGAACCATAATTTATGAGAGAAGTTATAAGAAGTCATTATGATTTGTAATTAAACAGAAAAATTATATAATTAAGTTTGTGGAGTCAAATAAAAACTAAAATTATATAGGGTTGTCAAAAAAAAACAGAATTTTATTGTCATGTTATAGCTTGTCTTCTTTATGGACGCAAATAAATGACTTGTTTAGGAGACAATTGATGGAGTCAGTGTTGCTGCCTACATATTTTTAAAATCAGTTTCAAAAACCAAGTGACGAACGAGTTTAACCTTGTGTAGGTTTAAAATTAAGATTCTGCAACCTTGTATATTTCGGAGTAAAATGAGATTGAGTGCATGAGAATCGATCGAAAAATAACTGGCTAATGACAAGGTATGTTTTAACATCCTGACAGCTAATTTCTCTTATTTTGCAAAATTAACTAGGAATAATGATAAATGGCGAGTTCTGTCATAATTTGTTGCTACGCGATATAATAAAAAGCATAACTTACAATTTTGTTAAACAATTTCACCTAACACAATTGCCAGGCGGGCGCAAAGGAGGCAGGTGTCCAATGAGTGTAAGAACGCTAGTACGACAGTTATGGTGCTTTTATTTCAATGTACCTAACTAATGCGGTTTTATAGGATATGTCCCATGTAAACACATACAAAGCATTTATTGCGTCCGTACTGGAAATTAAATTAGTGCTGTTGTAGCGATTTTATATTGTTCCTACTGCTCAATGATTTGTTTTCGCCCCCGGTTTCAGCGTATGTCTGTCACTTTGACGCAACTCATGGCCCGAACCGCACATAGCTCGTTTACAGCTCTGACAAAAGCCCTAGAGCTAGTCTGAGAGAAATATTCCAGCTTCAAACTTATTTTTAAAACTAGAAGTGTGACCCAAAAAAGTACCAGCACATTTTAAGGTTTGTCAAAATTTGTCTGCAATTTTGTTTATAAAACTGATTTAAAAAATGAAGTCAGCACTCTGACTCTGAATCTCCAAACGAATTTCTCATAATTTCTTTGACAGCTTTTTGTTAACCTACGAATTCTTTGTCCTATAAATCACAAGGAGACGGCGTTATATGCAGTAAGACTCCTGATTTCGAGTCTCTGTGAGCTAGTTTTCCCTGACACTACTAAATCTCGACACTCATTTTGCCATAAAACCCTATATCATGTTATGAAACTGACATAACTTGCTTAATTTTATTTAGCAATTAAATTGTTGCTTAATTACATGTACATGTGAGGATTCCAGAAGCAATGTATATATGTAGTTGACACACAACTACAGTATTTTTCATTAAAGTTATAAAGGAATTTATATCATCATACAACTGTTATTTCTCATTGCAAGTACAAGTTAATACCTACCTTAACTTTTGAAATGACAAGTAAGTTATACAGTGTGCAATGCACCTACTGAGTAACATCATAATATTTTTGCTTTTCATTGTCAAACACATTCGCAAAAAATTCGCATGAATAACCGCGAATACGCATGCGAATGCGAATGTTAAAAAACACGCGAATATTCGCTAATGCGAATGCGAATGCGAATATTCGTTACATCCCTAATATATATTTGTTTTTAAGTTTTCGCGGGCACTAAATGTATTAGATGGTTTGCGGGAATTCATCCGCGTAGTTGATAACTGATCCCTGCCGGGATCGATGGTAAAATGACGACGTTTCGGCAGAGTCACATCTGCCCTCTTTAGGTCGGTTCGCATAATTCTCGTAGTCTTCTGCTTTCGCTTCTAGTTACTCGAATACTGTATTCGAATACTGTAAATATAAATAGAACAAAACAATATAGCTCCAGGAAACTTATATTTTCCTAAGATGTTTTATTTTAACTTGCATTATTAAATATAACTTTTGAAGCTGAAACAATTGCAAAAAGTGATTATTTTATCTTAAATTTTTGAAGGATTTAGTGTTTGTAACAAATATATAGCATATGTCTCTCATTGAAGTAGAATTATTGAATTTAGGTCTACTTATTACCGAACGCCAGTTCCTCATACGCCAATGTCATTAAAATAAATAGTAATCGCCTTTATTTATTCACTAATTAGTTTGAAAACAACTAACTGATGTAAATTGTAAATTTAAACCTTTATTTTATTAATGCTGCGATTGTTTGACAATAATGTAAACCAGTCATTAAGTTTAATTACATTATAATTTTAAATGTGTAAAACTGAGTTGTTTAATTATTTTAAAATAAATAAATCTCTAAATACTAGCATTTATTTTCTATGGTTACGTTTTCTAACGTATAGCGTGAGCAATTATTTATTAATTTATCATTCATTGTTCGAATCATAACTAAAGGTGAACATAGCTTCACATACATTTTATGAATCATTCCCTTATTAGTATTTATATCTTAATACAGTTTTAATAAACCGCTTTACTTAAAACGTTTAAGTTACATGAATGTGACATATTGAGGAATTATTAACTTCAAGTAGATTAAAAAAAGTTGGCGAAGCTATATATGGATTTATAAAGGCAACGACACCAAACAAAAATCTTCAGTGTAAGTAAGGCCTAGTTCACACTGTTGTTCTTAACGTGCGTTTAACCGTAATTCATTCACCGACGCTTTTATAACCCGGCACGTTTTATCGAACAGTATTTGATTTTAAACTCTTGGCGGTGGATGTCGAAGTTAATAGACCTAATTAAATTATTGGATTGTTTCCCCGAGTGTTAATAAACCGCCGAATTCGCTGACAGCAGCAATACCGAAATACTGATTATTGTCAAAATTTTTACACGATTTCTCAGAATACATGGATATGTTTTCGGTCTCTAATTCAAGTTGCAACCCTTTTTTTACAGGTTCTATCTATTGATTACTCACTGGTTCTATCTAGAATGGAAGATAAATAAGTAGTCATTAGAAACAAAGTTAGATGTTCCTAATAGTGAACGATTTATAACTGATTATGTCTTTATATTGTTATTTATCAAATTATATATGCATTTGTTATATTTTAAACATTATTTATGAGCCTTTCTTCAAAAATTTCATAAACGTTTGAGGTGTATAAAATTATATTATAGTAATTATAATTCTGAAAAGCTGTAGAACCTTTGCTGTGTCACATATATAAAGGATATGTATGTACATATAATAAACATTATTTTAAAAATAGCGCTATAAAGTAAAATCCCTTTAGATCTAATCAGGATCTGGAGTTCACAGTTAATTATATACTGCAGTAAACCTGGCACGAAAACTCATTTTTACCTTTATTACTAAGCTTGATTAATTAAAGAAGTAATTCATTGTAACATTAATTATTCCAGTGTCACACCTAATCCTTGTATAGCTTGTATGACCATTGTCATGTCGGCATTTTGGAATGTTATTGGAGGTTTCACAATTTTTAATAAATCCTCAAATGCACTCACAGATAGTCGAAAATAGTTGACAAATTTATTGGGATATTGCTTCAAATTTTTCAATTAAGTCACGAACTTTTCTTTTTCTTTCGCTGGTCATTCAGAGAATCTACCCAAAATCCCTTTCGATTGTTTCTTGGCGATTTTTAAATCTCAATCTGCAATAGCTAATAAATTTGGAGAATTCATTTCAATAGCGTAGTATAACAAATAACAATACAGAATGATTTTTAAGCACGTAGGTCTTCACACGAGATGAGAGTATCAAAAAGCTCGTCTGGTCAATTCCTAAAAAATTAAGTCTCGGTCAAGTCTCGTCTCGATACCAGTTGTCTCGTCTCGTCTCCCTTAATTTTATATAATGTTAATACATATTATATAAACTAAATAATAATAAAAAATAAATAATTTTTTAAAGCTCTATTTATTGCGCTATTATACAAAAATATTTTAGCAAATTCATAAATGTTTTATTTTAGAAACTCTTAATTTTATTTTTTAAATTACTCAATGACCAAAAATTTAAACGCTTATATCATATTATCTTTCAATGATGTATGTGTTTTTGTCAATTTTTGGTCACGCCCTTTAACATAAATTTTATCTCTACAGAATACGTGAAACATTTCTTGCATCTAAGTTTCTTACCAAATACTTGAGTATTTAACCAGTTCTGTTATATATACTTCCACAGATGTATACAATAATTGTTCACATCTTTACTACAAGAAATACAAGAAAACAAATCTACAGATCTACAAATCAGGACCAAATTTTCAAAACATTGGTATTTACGTTAAGTATTGAATTTATAATGAGATCATTCGTATATAAGAAAAGTTTACTGTATATCTGCTGTAAATAGCGAATCTCCCAGGTAGCAAATTTCGAGCCAAAGAAACCCTTTTGATTGTATATACATTTATTACTCTCTAGTTCAATATAGATACCTATACTAAACCGAGAGTAAGGTAACCCACTGATCTTTCAAATTTAAAATATAAAAATCTGGGAGTATAAATAATAAGGATTAGAGATACGTTACTATAAGAAGCGTTAACAAGGTAAAGTAAAAATGTGAAAACTAAAACTTGGTTATTAAGTTTTTTATAATTTACAATAAAATTTTTCACACAGGGAAAATCTCGCTCTCGTGCTAAGCCCTAATGAACATTCAAATTGGGAAAGCTACAAAAGCGCTACCTAGTTTTAATGCAAGGCTTTTTAATTCCCGTACGAACTAGCCCTAACAATATCTAAATCTTTATTAAAAAGTATTTTTCGAATACTAAAGTGGTGACATTTTGAGCGCAGTATCATGCGATCTGAACCTGAAATATTGTTTGATTTTTCAAGTGAATGGAAGTCGTAGTCCGGGTCAACTTCGAGTTCATTGTTGTTTAAGTTCGTATGAGAAGTTCCATATTTTATTTTTGTTATTAATTTTTTTTTGTTCCCAAGTTTAAGATTGGATACCCGTATAAATACTAAGTTTAGGTAATACTAAACTTAATATTCCCTGTAGGATTCCCAGTTTCAAAACAGCACGATTAAAATGATGCCCATTTGTTGATTTTGACTCATTACGTTCAAAATACAAATAGGAATTTTGTCCCTTCGCATTTAAAAGTTGGTTATCAATAATGGAGAATCTATTAAGTTTGCGGTACAAAAATTAACTTTTATTGCAAAGGGGGAAAATTCAATTAAATCTTATGAATCATTACTTGTTTAACAAAAGGTTAAAGATTAATGGAAAGGAAATTAGGCACTTCTACAAAATGCCATTATTAATATATAATCAACTTTCCGAATTAACACATTTGCACAATTCAGTTGCGAGCCAAAAATCATATATATATATATATATATATATATATATATATATGCATTGTTGACGAAACTGACCACATTTCAAAAACTTCACACTCTAGATAACCAATTACAAATATCGAACAGAGTTATTACCTATTCTCGTATATTTTATAACGCTTAAAGTGGTTTGTGGAAAGAAGTAGCTGAGTTCTGAACTTCCCGGTTCCATGGAGATTCCAATATCTTGAAAACTTAAACAAAATTTAACAGATATTTTTTGTTATTTTGTCTGTTCATTGGGTTTTCTCTGCCAAATTTTTTCCTGCAACGGATAAGTATTTAAAAATTGTATATGTAGAACAAAGTGTAGTAAGGCAATTTCGTAAAATTGCCCGGATTACTGGCTGTCTGTACAGAGATTCTTCCTCACAGTTATTCTGAGAGAAAGAGATGTCTACAAAATGATCATCCAGTATTCCTGTATATACGTAATGTATTGTATATTGTGTAATACTTATCTGTGTATGGAGACGTTTCAACTCCGAGTCTGGAGTCGTTGTCAATCGTTTAGTGTTGTTTTCGAGGTTTTTCTAAACAAAATTTAGCTTTGATCTTGAATTTGTTGTTTGTCAAAAAATTTGACACTGACAAAAACAACACTAAACGATTGACAACGACTCCAGATTCGGAGTTGAAACGTCTCCATACACAGATAATTATTACACAATATACAATACATTACTTATATACAGGAATACTGGTTGATCATTTTGTAGACATCTCTTTTTCTCAGAATAACTGTGAGGAAGAATCTCTGTACAGACAGCCAGTAATCCGGGCAATTTTTCGAAATTGCCTTACTACACTACATATACAATTTTTAAATACTTATCTGTTGCAGGAAAAAATTTGGAGGAGAGAAAACCCAATGAACAGACAAAATAATTCAAGACCTCCTCAACAATCTTTTCGAAATTAGATATTTTTTAGTTTTGTAAAGGGATTTTACAAGAAATTGCATTATTTCTCTTACACTACATTTACTCGTTTGCAATTTTAGTATAATTTGATACTCTTTTCAAAAACTGATGTTATAGTTTGAGTCTATATTAATGATTCATTATTCTTATATGACCGTAAAGTCTAAAACGGTGTACTGACCACACCAGGCGCTCATTTGCTCTGAAAACCGTCACACCTGCACTATAATTGTTGAAATCATTCGAAAAAGCACGTATAAGAGTCTGCAATGGATCTATTGAAAAATCTAATTGATAATTTCCGGCAATTTTTTTTGTGTTGGGTAAATGGTCATTTATTGAGAATAGAAAACACTAATTTTTGGAATTTTTATCTGTCTGTCTTTTTGAACTCACATCCTGCAAAAATTACGGGATATTTTGTAATAAAATTTGTGATGGAAAAATTTTAGTACTCCGGTTAATACAAGGTGTATCGTAGTGCAGTGCAGATATTTAAGTTGGTGCTAGGACTGATCATTATAAATACAGTATTATGCATTTAGATCCCCTTTCATATTACAATTTTGTGTGTAAGCATGCAAATTTCACTGTTTTTTTTCTTGCAAAATGCTTGTTTTACAATATTTATATGTTGTATGTTAGCCTAAACCAGCTGGATGGATTTTGATAAGTTTTTATTTGGAAGTACCTACTTTAGCTTAGTATACAGCATAGATTTTATTGCGAGAAAATATCTTATCTATATTTTTATAAACAGGAACATTTAGACGATATGAAGACAATATTACAAAATTCAAGCCATATACAAAAAAGAAATTTTTATAGAAATATTTTGAATTTCGGGAACAAACATAGGCTATTTTTTTTCCAAAATTCTAACCCCACCAGCATGAATGTGGGTGACAAAAGCTACCAGTTTGTACGATACATCTCATGCCGCTGATACGATATTGAAGAAATTTGGCAGGTTTTAGTGTTAGGAATAAAAATATAGTTAAACCCTTTTTTTGTGAATTCAACCAAAGAGATGAAAAAGGACAGTAAAAGTTGTCAGGGATACTTTTTATGCGGGTATAAGTATTGCCCCATAGGTAAATTTAGGTTTGGCTCATTTTTACGTAATCATCTTCTTTATTTTCATTTATGACGCAACTTCTATACGACCAAAAAGTGTTTGTTTATTTGTGTTTGTAAAATACAAAATGCCAAAAGTGTTAAAAATATCGAAATATCAAAATGAAGCAAACTTATTTGACATTTTGCCACCAATCACATTCTAAAATTAAAATACTTTTGTCCAACTTACAAATATTCGCTCTTTTATTTATCTCCTTCATTCTTCCTAAACACCAATACGTAACTACATACATATATAAAAATGCAATCAAACAAATGTTATATATCCTTTTTTGTATTGGAAATTAAGAGTCAATCTGCTTCCTTGGTCAAGGGATATAACAATTACTTTTGATATCTTCCAGTGTCGGTATCAATATTTTCAGTTCAAATCTCAAACGATACTGGTCTCGATAATTACGATATGAGTTCCAAATCTGTGTTTATTTGCTCTATAAAAATATATTAATATATTATATCCTATTTACTCTCAGAGTCGTAAAAACAATTATGATAGAAATTGCCCCAGAACCAACAAAAATTGATCTTTTAACGAAAACTACCAAAACAATGTTAATACAAAAAACTTTTCGTTTTCCACATACTTGTAACTAAATCATAAATTAACTTAACAGTCAAAACAAAAGACAAATTGTGCTACCTGGTTTATTACTGAAGTGTCAATAATTAGTTTGAGGTCTTGCACCTATTAGCTCAAAACTGCGTAAAAAATACAAAAGATTTCCTGGACTAATTAAAAGGAGACTTAGATAAATGTAAATCCATAATTTTTCCTTGCTCATTTAAATTTTGAGCAATTTACTATGATATACACTCACGGACATGGAATATTTTAAATTTTCACAATTGTTTTTACATATATACATTTTAATGAAAAAAAAACATTATATAAGAAAATCGTGCTTTTAAATATTTTAGCAATACTAAACAAAATCGCGTTATTCTAACGATAATTACCTAATCTAAACATGTCTTTTATAAATCATTCACATTAGTGTTTATATCCTTTATACGTTCTGAAACCAAAACTGTTGTATCATTTTTTAAATTTATGGGGCCGCATAAGTTATGGAGATATTTATTTTTAATTTCAGTCTTGGCAGTTTTATAGACGTGCGCTGCTTAAAACGTTTAAGCTATATGAAAATGAAAATTAGTATTTGAATGGAATAGTTGCAGTTTTTTTAGTTTTTCTATCTTTAACACTGTGTCCTTCTTGACAAACAACTAATTTGATTTTGGATACAATCTCCAGGAATTCCATTTATATTGCAAATCGAAGTCCCTTATTTATATTTGGAAGAGTATTCCTCTGTCCTAAGCGGAGCATCAAGGTAATTAGTCACCATGGAGTAATTATGCGTCATTGTATACCTTGCGATATTCAATGTGGCCAACTAGTCATTCTTCCAATAATTTCCACCATTTTGCTTCGTCCTTCCCAACCCATGCTTTCAAATAGTATTATGAAGCCACCCTAAAAGCTAACACTCTAATTATAAGGATGCAGGTGGTGTATTTTTCTCCAACACAGCTATAGACGTGGATTTGCCCACCTGACTCACCGAGTAGTATTCTAGATATCAAATTCAGTGAACAGAACATCTTTCTAAGTCCTCTATATTGCTCTGAAATTGTGTATCATCAAATTGTGGCCAAGAACATTTGGATTTAAACCTACTCATTTTAATCGTCATCTTACTGATTTTTTTTGTGGTTTACGTAAGGTTCAGAAAACAGTCATCAATGGCTGTTGTACACTGTTTGTCCAATCTCTAGATAGAACATGTATATTGATTTTTTCTGAGACAACATATTTATTCTCCAACTAGATAAATAAAAGTAGTAATGTATAAAACTACAACGATAATTTTGTCCATGAGTTTACTTCAAAATACCCGCTCATCCGAGCCATTATATTTCCCGAGAACTATGGCTCATCGAATCTCAACAAAATCTGAAACTCCAACAACAATGGCACCCTGTTGTAATAATTCTCCCTGAAAAGTAATTATTGATAATTATGTAAAGGGTCATACAGTCATATTCATCCCAAAGAGAGCAACAGGGCATGTACCATCGAAACTCAAAAAAAAAACATTCCAGTTCTTTTACAATCTCCCATTTTTCTGTCAAAACAAAAACTGTGAACTGTAGACAAAACACAAAACTCTTTTCTTAATAAATAACGGTCCTCCACCAACAACAAGTTTGAGTTTCCACGAGACCTCCAGAGAATTCCATATAAATTGTATTCTCAACAATGCGTTTCCCAAAATCTGCGATATCTAAATATGGTTCCAAAATATAAACATTCCAAATGACATTTCCAGAATGGAGAGTCAATGTATCCTAATTAAATACAAATATTACATATTATTAGTTCAAACATTCAACCACCAGTGACCAAGACAAATGTCAACGAAGACATCATTCAAATACGAAACATTTTTCTATGAACAAAGCCAGCATTCCTTTGTAAACAGAAAATAGGAGTGCTACATCTCTTTTCAGACAAACAAATAAAGATTTATCGGAGTCTCGTTAAGTAAACTCCATAACACGAGTCGAATAAGTTCGTCCTTTAAAGAAAAAAAAATCATTTAGTACAAAGTAGGTGTATTTCCATGCATTTTTTTTTGTTTAGTAGCAACTAATGACCTTCAGAGCAGAATTCTAAAATTTATTAGTAATATTCATTCATTAAATAAAATATAATAAAAAGACAACATTATTTACATCCCTATTGTCAATGCCAAACAAATAACACTAACAGTGTCGCCAGATTGTTTGAAGAGAAAGTCGTACTCGAATGTGAACGACGAATTAAATTAAACTAAAAAGTAACAAATTTTGACCTGTTCCTAAACTTATTCTACATTGTCATGCTATTGAAAGAGAACCCAGGAAAATTAGCATTACATAATAATGGCCCTTCATGGGACTCTCGCAAATTTGCAACATTCATTGCTTTGTAAATAAAGATTTATCAACTAAAATAAGAAATATGTTTCAATTGATGAGTTTATTTCTGGTCAACTTTTATTAATTTCAATGTTATACTTTCAATTCAAAGATTATTTTAATCTTTAACGTATAAATTTCATATAATTTGAATAAGACTACAAAAAATGTGAATTAATGCACTGATTGTAATATTCAATAAAAAATTAGAACTGGCAGCCCTGCTCATGGCTATGTTTGATGCAGCGCCATAATTTTAATTTTGACATTTCAGAATATTGTTGTTAACAATTTGATCATAACTTATTTATCATTAATTAATAGCAGGTGCTTATATTTCTTTATATTTTCCATAGAAAACAGAAATAATCATTGCTTACTACATGTTTCATTTAAGTAAATGAAATTATACTGAATCTTAAGATTTTGGTTGAAGGTTTATTAATATGTACTTATGTTTTGTAGTTTTTAGGAATGTAATAGTAGATATAATACCTTCTTACTAACTTTCGAGTTGGTTGATTTCATTTTCTGCTTACGAGCTGAAATCGTTTACTATGAAATGCCAGAATAAAGGTTCTATTTCGTTTTATTTCTTACTTTAAGACTATTGAAATTTTTCAGTCTCAAATAAAAAATTATTTTTGAAAAATGTAGGTATTAACTAGTGTTTTAAATATTATTAAATATTAAATATTAAATTCTCATATATTTTTTTATTTCAATAGATTTGCCAATATGACATGAACCATTTGGGGGGGGGTCCATGACACCTTCTTCTCCGGTTTTACCTCCACTTTATTTGTTATAGACATATACTTTTGACAAACGAACCTCAATAATGTTCACAATTTGATGAAATAGAGTCAAATTTCGACCACTGGGCGACCACTAATTAAAAGCATTTTTACATTTTGGGGCCATTATTTTATTATAGAGTTCATATAGCCCCCATCCGGTTACACCACTACACCAACTCTATGGCCCCATGATATTGTGAATACCACTGGAACGAAAAACACACACTCACACACAGGTCAAAGTTAATATAAGATTTAACATGCTGTGTTACAGTTATACTTAGTATACTTGAAGAAAATTTCCATAGGAAATCAAGACATTTGTTAACGGTCTTCCTCATTAAACCAATTTCGATGAGAAATAAGTATTTGGTAGTATTTTATTGTACTCGGTTAGCGAATTATGCACTAGTTTTATTCCGGCGACCTTATTAACTTGGAAAATATCAAAATTCGTTTAGTCGAATTTTTATCAAATGACAATAATACAGGGAATCTCCCATTGAATTCATATAATAGTATAATAGTAACAGTGCCGCGAGATTGCTTGGATCTAAATAGTACAGATTGATGAACTCCAATATGAAAGACAAACTAAATTAAATATAACCCTAAGAAGTTTTAATCTTTCGATAAAGGTATCCCACATGTTCATGCTATTGTACTGGAACCCACAAAAAATTATATTAGAGATTAGTTGTGGTTTATTGTGCTCTCGCAAGTTTACAACTTTTATTGCATTGTAAATATGGTTTCGCAACTAAAAACAAAATTATGTAGCACCTGATTAATTTATATTTAATAATACTTTATTAATTTTAACCTTATACTTTTTTGACCAAGATTACAAAAATCATAAAATTATACACAGATGTAAGATTTACAATAAACCGGTTCAGATCAACCTTAATATTTAAATTTTGCCATTTCAATTATTTTTTGCTATTAAGTTCAAACTTTTCAGTTCAGTCAGAAAAGTTGTCAAAGTATTTTCAGAATTTCAAGTTCAATTGACTGAAAAATATTGTTAAAAAATATATATATGTCATTGAAGGTTCTCGGGATTCTCGTGTGTATTGTATGTCAATGTCTTAGAAAAGACAGTTTGACGTTTCGATGAGATCTCACTCAACTTCTTCGGAATATTCGATTTTGTTACACACTAGGCGTACTACACTTAGTGAGTAACAACACTTAAATACACTTTAGGACTAGAGAAATTTTTAGTCTCAAATAAAAAATGTCATTTAATCTAGCGTTAGCATTTGAAAATCAATTTGAAATTTTTTATATTAAAAATCGAACTGAAAATGATTTATTTATTTATTTATTTATTTATTTAATTATTTATTTATTTATTTACTGTTCAAACAGGTTTACACCCAACTACAGAACAGGAAAAAAAGCAACTTAAGAGTAAGTAAATTAAAAATAACAGTTTTAACCTAAGTTTACAACAAATATCAACGATATTGAATAACTCAGAATATGTACACCAGCTAAAAGTAAAAATTGTATCTTAGAACTGAGAAAACAGACAGTTCAGAGACTTATATAATAAATAAGATGAATAGACTATTTCAGTTATCTAAAAAGCAGGTCTTTATGGCTGAAATAGTACAATTAAAGATGTCAAGCTGGTAATTCACCTCATTACACTTCGAACACATTTTATAAAGTGGAGAACGTTTTAGAATATTAGTACGGGAAGTGGGAAGGTAAAACGTGTGATTTGTCCTTGATATGATTATAGGCACAAAAATATTTAGTTTTAGCAGAAAAATTAAGTCGTTAAATTTATTGTTGATGAGTTTAAACAGAAAAATTACTGAATGACTGTCTCTCCGATGGCTCAGTCTATCTATTTTATGTCGGGTAAGAAGTTCAGTGTTTGTGTTATCAATTCGCGGATAAGCATGATCTATTCTATATGACAGTCGTTTTAAAAATCGTCTTTGAATTAACTCTAATTTTTGTATGTGAATCATGTAAAATGGACTCCAAATTATATCAGCATACTCAATTTTAGACCTCACAAAAGCAAAATATAACATTTTTAATGTCTCTTGTTATATTATAACAATATATGTAAATACATTTAAAGGCAGAAGATTTTAATTATTTTTGGGTACATAATCTACCAGTTAGTTACTGTTTTCTGACAGTGAGGGTACTTCATAGTTATTTTTTTTACATTACATGGTCCCATTCCTGCAAAGTCCTGGCTTTTAAAACAAAGTGATCTTTTACTTAAAAGAAAAAGCTATTTTTATGTTTCTTTGGGGAATAACACCACAATAGAAATAAAACTACATGTATTGCAGTAATACCAAACGTTTCAAAGTCTATTCTGACTTCGTTGTCAATGACTTTATATTTATTGATGTAATTGCAAAATGAAAATTTGATTTATGACATTTAAAATTGACATTAGAAAACTTGTTGTTTTTAGATATACAGGTAGCACAAAAAATTCTAAAGATCATGAATTATAGTTAACCAGCTTTCAAATTAGAAGAATTTGAAAGTGATGTCTTTAGAATTTATAAGTGGCGTTCCTAGGTACGACTTTGTTAAAAGATAGCGCATTCGCCAAAAATGCGATCAAAGAATTCTATTGTTTCAGTGATCCCATTAACGTCATAAGGGAAAACCTAGGAAAAACCTTATGAACTATCCCGATATTGGGTTGTTCAAAAGGAGGTTACCATTAATAATTTCTTCCTTAATTGTCGGTAACCAGATACGATTAAATTCTACAGAAGTAGAAGCGATACAATCGTCTTCATTCAAAAGAATTAAGGCAGACTCTTTTATTTTTCGTTTTGTGTTATGTTGTTCTTTGTGAAGTATAGTTGAATTGTCAAATTGTATTTTATGGCCTAGGTCCCAAGCATGTTCACAAATTTTTGATTTTTCAAATTGTTAACTATAATTCATGATCTTTAGAATTTTTTGTGCTACCTGTATATCTAAAAACAACAAATTTTCTAATGTCAATTTTAAATGTCATAAATCAAATTTTCATTTTGCAATTACATCAATAAATATAAAGCCATTGACAACGAAGTCAGAATAAACTTTGAAACGTTTGGTATTACTGCAATACACGTAGTTTTATTTCTATTGTGGTGTTATTCCCCAAAGAAACATAAAAATAATCAAGAACATGCCACAAACAACATTTAGAAGACAAGAAAAAGCTAGTTCTAAAATATATATAGATGGCAATGACTGGCTAACGCTCTTTCAGATCATCATGTGATGACCATATTTTACTGTTCAGTGTTTGTAGTTGCCTATAGTTCAACTGAAAAATAGTCAGTGTTGTAGATTAGTATTGATTTTTCGGACAATAAGTATAAATTAATCTTTGAAAATTTTTATTGTGATTATAGTTGTGTAATTAATATGATATTAATTTCACAATGTACCAAAGGTCTTGTGTAACAAATCATCCATCAGCCAACCACAGAAAAGACATTAAAGATTAATTTTTTATTGGTTGTTGGTTGTCTCTATTTATCAAATGTTTTGATCTGTAAATGATGGAGGCTGTAGTTTACGAAGAAAAATCTGCCGATAATTACATCTGACATATTGCATACACACTATTACATTAGCAATGTAAAGTACATATTTATTTTTAAAAAAATCTACAATAATATACATAACTAAAAATAATTTCTTTAATTATTTCTATAAATTTAATCGAAATGAAGAAATGGGATACCAAAGTCCTCGCTTACTTTTCTAATTTCGACTCATCTTTATTACTTATAGAGATATACACTTTGACAAAAGAATCTCAATTATGTTCAAACTTAAAAATTTAATGAATTATTGTCGAAAGTCGACCACTGGGTTAATATAGTGTATCTGATAAACTCTTAAAGGACAAGAAAATTTAATTTTGCCAAATATCAAAACCTACAAATCTCTTAAATTGTATTCTATCCCATTCCAGCGTATCCTAACAAAAATAAAGTCTTAACTGTTGATGTATCTTTTTACGTCATAAAGTGAAAAAAATGTAGAGTTATATATAGATATCATTTCAAATAACAGTAAAGGCCGAGGGAATGTCTCACGTATCGCTTTTATATCTCTTTCAGCTTTGTGATTGTGAATCCAGAGAAATACAAGGAAATATATTTTCTGCTAGGCTTCCTTGAAAGCAGCAGGATGTATCAAGTGATGTCGGTCAGTGCAGAATGATAGATAAATTCTGGTTTGTCAAAGGGAGCCAAATAATATGGTTTCCTTTGAAGAAGTTACTTTAGATGTTTTATGTAATTTCACATAAGACCAGTTATTAAAACTCTCCAATTCATTACACAGTGATTAATAAGAGTGAAGAATCCTTGAAAGGATGTGTGAACAAAAGGATACCATAAAATACTGTTCCGGCTTGGCGTAGTGAATTATAATATATATATATATATATATATATATATATATATATATATTAAATGATCTGGATTTTAAGTAGTATGTTTTAATATGAATATACAGTGCTAACAAAAGATCATCATCTCAAAACAGATAATTTGTCATTTTTACTGTTCTTCCAAATAATATTGTAATCTCCAGAGTACAAATGATGATGACATATTTCTTTGTTTTAATGAACTCAGTATATTTTTTAAGTTTTCAGATTAATTTTGCAGACCTGACTCTAAAAACTGTTGATCCAAGTGAAAAAATTCAAAAATAATTCAAAAAAATTTAGTTACTATTTACATATTTTTGCAGATAAATACAAGAACTGATAACAACAAATAAGTACGTTTTAATCGAATTGTTATAGCCTAAGATCCGGCTGCAGAATTAGTGCACTCATTGTGTGTTTGCTAAAAACTAAATTTTTATGCATATTTATGATTAGGAGAATATATATCTGCCAGGTTGGCAATCAAACTGTGGCCGCTAGATTTTTTAATTAATTGATTTTTCGTAAAAAAAATCACTTATTGTTGTTTCAATAAAATATCCCCCCTTCAGGGCAATATATATAAAGATGTTGCGCACTTGGCCGCAGCCAAGTGTACACAGGTATGATTTTGTTACATTTATACAGTCATAATGTATATTTAATATTTATATATCAAATTAAAGCTATTTTGTTCTGCTTATTACTATATACGGTTGCCTAATTAAATCTGGGCGCAAATAAGGGTTGCCAGCTGTTAAAGATGGTAAATTTTAAAGGTATAGTGAAAGAGAGCTCGCGCGTAACATCACCAATCATAACAATTGTCAGCTGTACGACGCTTTAAAACCATTGCGCATACGTCGGATGCTAGTGTTCTCAACCACCGGCTCAAACAATAATAAATACGGCTTAACATAATAAATACTTCAACAGAAATGTCTTCCTTTTCAAAGTGACTAATTAAAAAATTACTAAAAAATGACAAATTTAAAAATTACAAAAAATAGAAATTTTAACATTACAAAAAATAGCACATTTAAAAATTACAAAAATGACAAATTTAAAAAACACAAAAACAAATTAATATTGATGAAAAATAAAACCAAGGTCACCTATGTAAAAAAAAATTTTTTGTGCACGTACTCTTTGAAAAAATATTTGTTTTTATTCAAGTTAGATCGTTTTTTTACATATTAATTAAATATTAAACAAATTAAAATTTTTAAAAATGTATCTTATATTTCCGTGACTCTTTTCTAAAAATCTGAATAATCGGAGCTTTCACTCACACTTTCATCGCAGCTATCACTTTAATCGCTACACATATCACAATCATCGTCATTATCGTGGAATCGCATAGCACACTCTCAACTTGCGCTGGAGTTGAATCTCTCAGGAACCATGTCGGTTTTAGAAAACCATCTAACAGCTGCCAGCCATTATTTCCCGCGCTTGATGCAATCCGGCTCAGTAGCATTTCACCACATCGAATTAACAAAGATTGTCCACAACAATTTTTGTTTCAAAGATTTCCACGGTGGAAAGTGCGTTAAGTAGAAACCTTTAATTAAAAATCATGGGTATAGTCAACTGTTAATAAAGTGTCTTGATATTTATATTTTTTCTTACGACGGAACAATAATATTAGCGAACATTTTTTGAATGATGCGTTATCAAAGTACAGTACATCGCATTTTTTTCACACAGAAAACATGCCGTCATCTTTATCAATTTTATTTCACTCCAAAACAGCGAGGTGTTTAATTTAGGTTGTGGCTCACGTAAACGCGATTTGCGATTTACCATCTTTAACAGCTTATTTTCGGTCATGTTTAGGTAGGCAACCATATATCATAATAAACAAAAAAATAGCTTTAATTTTATATATAAATAATACATGTGCGTTATGAGTGTATAAATAACAAAGTCATACCTGTGTACATCGGGCTGCGAAGAGGTGCGGCCAAGTGCGCAAGGGCAACCGTGATTTTC
The DNA here is from genome assembly GCA_034190945.1 of Octodonta nipae. Lineage (NCBI taxonomy): Eukaryota > Metazoa > Arthropoda > Insecta > Coleoptera > Chrysomelidae > Octodonta > Octodonta nipae. Next base: position 42,920,712 of record CM067220.1, read on the forward strand.
GATATATAGCCGTGAAGTGGACAATATTTTATTGAAGAAACAGGTCAGTGAAATTTTTTACGAAAAATCAAATCAATAATAATTTAATTAAAAATACTAGCGGCCACATTTTGCTAGACAACCTGGTAGATATATATTCTCCTAATCAGAAATATGCGTATAAATTTGGTTTTTAGCAAACAATCGATGAGTGCACTAATTCTGCAGCCGGATCTCGTACTATTATTACAGTCCAAAATCGGTGTTTTTTAACATTTGTTTTTGCATGACATTAAAAATTGGCACAAACATTGAAGAACAATACCTGGAAACATAGAGCTAATACTTAAAGACTGCGTGAGATATGGGTGCCTGAACAAGGGGAATAGTAACGTATGAAGAAAGCGACATGAAACCGAGTGGACCAATCTGTTTCTGTCTAGAGCTACAAGTAATAGCTAGACTTGACTACGTAATCAAGCACTAATCAGACCCTAGCTTAGACAGAAATAGATTCTGTCTCCTTGAGCCCTGACGTACTCCATATTAAGTATTACCTCTATGACTGGACACGCTTCAAAGTAGTTACGTTTACTCAAATCTATGCAATCTTATTTTCGAAGGTGTTTTTACAAAAATGTGTTTAATTGAAAGTGAGTGGATAAAAATTTTATTGATGTTAGGATGAACACAATAAGAAGATAGCAAACTCTTCCAAGGAATACACTCAGACCGTTAACATATTTCATATCCTACGGTAAGCAAATATGAGTACAAATTAAACAAATCATGACACTGAACAAATAGACAATAGAGGTCAAGTTAATGCAGGAAATGTTTCCGAAATTAGAAAATCCATATTGTAATGTGTGTGATTAAATAAGAATCTTATAGCTGGAAATTTTCAAAAATTTAATATATAATCCTATCTTTCGTGGCATTTTATTTTCAAACTAAATATTTTCATAATTAATAATTTAAACAGCCCAATCTGGTTTATACTAAATGAGTAACTCACATTTCGCTTAGCAAGGCGTGATTTTCAAAACAGATCACTTCCAGATAGGTAGGTAGGCATACCCAATTACCAGATTTTAATTCGTGAGAATTTTTACGGGGTTATTTATAATATACGAACAGACAAAATAAATTACCGAATAAAGCAAAAATACAAAACATCCACTGAGTAGATCATTGTACAGTTGTCAGTCGGAAGAAATTATTTTAGTAACTTCTCATATTAAATACATAAGCAAATAATTTCATTTTTTTAAAATTTAATTTGTAAAAATATCTTAATATAACTAAATTGGTGTAAACAATGTTTATATTTTCGCTCTAGTGATAGGGACTTAGGGAAACTTGTGGTATAATTTTCAAATTAGCTCAGCACGAGATATTGGAAAAGAATTGTACGTTGAATTAAAGAAAAAGATGACGTTTTCACTTGGAGGTTGTTCCCCAGATGTTTGGCATAATTATTTCGCTAAACAGCGAATTAAAAATCCAAAAAGATCTATTAGGAAATTATAATTCAGATGATTGTTTAGCTAATATTTATTTATGCGTTACCTTATGTATGTCGTGTTATTTGTATTAAATAGTTTGCAAAACGATGTTTTCTTTAATTATTTGGACATTGTTGTGATATTTTAATAACTCAAACCTAAATACTTCTCTTCTTAGCGGCGCGTTCATTGGGGTTCGTAATAGCGGCTACTAAAACTTTGTACTGCCAAATGTTTAACCAGTAAATTAAAGAAAATTTGGTCAAATGTAAATCATGCAATAAGGGGTCCATACCAAGTTCAAGGTTTCTTATATGCGAGGTTAAGTAAATATAACAACTTTTTAATACTAATGTAAATGTGAATCCCTAAATATAATAAGGACTTTTGTGTAAAAAGTGTAGAGTGTTATGATTTAGAGTCAAAAATATGTTTGGGTACACATTACGATCGATGCTCTACAAATGTTCAGTAAACTAAAAAATATGTTTTCGTGATCAAACTATGTGTCTTGTTTAGACGTGTACGTTGCAAGATTTTTATCTTTCTCTTTCCTATAAGTTTTGAGTAGGTAAGAGAATATAATATAAATAAAATTATAAAGTATAAAAGAATTTGTGATAAATAACTTTAACTTTTGATTATGTTTATTCAGAATCTAAAAAATGCTACAACTTCAGCAGGCCATAGAAATTAGACAGTAACTGACGGACAATAAGGTAAACCAAACGTTGAAAACAGAAGCTTGCTAGTCGATGAATGTTACCTCTTATTGTCTAGAAAACTCTAAATTTATACTAAATTAATATGTTTATCAATTATAATTTATCACTAAGTTTTCTTATGAATCTTCTTTGTGTAGAATCAGTGGAAAATTTCAAATATCTGTTGAATTAAATTCGTTCAAAATATATCAAAATCAACTCAAAAGACTTTAACAGTAACTGTTTTGTCATTTAATTAATATTAATTAATTAATTAATTAATATACCAATAGTACACAAATTAAAACGACTTCTTCGAAATTAGTTATCAAACATAAGAAATAATATATATTAGTTACTTACCTATTACTTCAATTTGGATATTAAAAAGAAATACATTGAGTTAAAAAAGTTTTTGTGTCTGTTCAAGAAATTAAATCAATTAAAGCTAATGCAAACACAATACTAATGAGCCAAATATATTGCAGGTTAAATTGGGCTTAATCATAACTATAAATAAGAAGAATAAGTAGTAACTTTTTTGCCCCAGTGTTTGGAACAGAAAAATTCTGCAAATTTATTTTGTTCAGCTACTATAGTGACGAAATACTGAAAAATAATAGTTTGTATAATTTAGCTGTTCCTAATGGTAGTTTTCCAATTAGCAGAGCACAAAGTGACTTTCCGACGCACAGTGCCAGATTGTCTGGGGTTAACTGGAACATACGTCGTGTTTTATGATAAGGCTTTACGTTAACTTGGTAATATTACATAAGAAATCCGAAGGCAGAGTTATTTCGTGAGTCCATTTGTGCGAGCCAGTGCTGTAATTGGAACATAGTTGTGGGCAATATGCCGCACTGTGCGCAGTTGTGCGATAATTGGAAAAAAGTGTCTACTTTTCTCAAAAAATTTGAAAACTCCCAGAATCAATTGCTGTACCTCTAAAATATTAAATATCTTATCAATTACCTGCTCTTTGCCTTCTTTGTAAGGCTGATGAGACCATATGGGTAAATTAGGTAACAGCTACAACTACAAATAGGTTGGAGCCCCCTACACACTCAGTTTCAGAAAACTTCAATTGCAAGTACAACAAAAATAAGCCTAAGACAAATTCGATCAGAACCTAACACAAAGTGTGCAAAAGCTTTTCCAAAATTGACCAATAAAAGTGAGACGTAAACTTGAATTTTGGTATCTTAAAATGCCGCCGACTATTCATACCTACGATTCAATAGGATTAATGATTTCTATAAGGTTTGTCTAAAATATTTATGTTCCATGCAAATACAGACGTATTTTGGAGGTTAAATAAAATGGCATTATTGTTATTTTACACGTGACAAAATGATGTCACAAGTAATATCTATATTTTATAAATATTTCTAAAAACGGTCAAGATTGGAAATTTGCATTCAAATTTCAGATTCTTGCTTGTTTATGAGGGCTGAATTGTAAAAACTGGATGTGCACTTTTGACCTTAGTTTTGTATTAATCTATAATATTTTGGATGTTTTGAGAATAACAACAAGAACGTGAGACTTCTTTAACTTAAGAAATACCTGGACTGAATGAATTCAAAAATATATATTTTTTATAATAAAATATATTTTGCTGTTGGGTTACTAGGTATTGCTAATGATTGTTTACTAATTAATTAACAGGATTGATGTTCATGAAACAAGCGTTCTGTACTCAAGCACAAACATGACATTGTAACCTTTTTTCTCAACTCTTGCAAGATTACCAACGTTACTAGATGATTTGGGAAACGACCCAATCTACTACTGAATGTCACTTCGTTAGTAAACGACGTACACTATTATACTGATTAAACAGTGCTTATAGTACTAAATATTTTTGACTCATTGGAACTTACGTCTGACCTTATCCTCAAAGAGTTTGTAAATTAGAATTGAACTTCAAGTTGCTCGAAGTTTCCTTGGACTTCCATCGTCTTGAAATGGTTGATCTCACCTGATGACGATAGCAGATACAAAGCTATTGAACGTTGGGAGAAGTACAAAAAAACTCCAAGGAACGAGTAACATTATCTACCAGCTTCAGACTGAGCTTCCAGTGTAATAAGATTTAGGTCACCGAGCTAAACATGTGAGAAAATTGTTTTCTTTATTGCCTAAAGATATTTTTTGAAGTATGTACTGGAAATTCATTTATGTTTTGATTCAATATTAAAATTAATGTTAAATTTACTACTAATAAACTGTTAAGGTATAGTATGAAAATGTATGGTCTATAAATTATATTTAACTCTCCCTCTTAGGAGAAAGGCTCATGAAATATGGCCAGAAAAACTCTCCCATGAGATCGCAGCACTAAAGATGACATATGATTCTATAACGCTCTAAGAATAAAAATACGATTTTTCGAGTTGATAGAAGTTGTAGGATGACATGATTCACCACCAGATGATCTGGAATTATGTATTATCATTGATCAGTTTTAACTATTTCTAAGATAACATAAGCCTTTCTAATTCGATTTTGAAAAATGTTAAAAGTGTCTAATTATATTTTATTTTATGAAATGTATGAAACAGTTTTAAACTTAGCCAGTTTCTAATATACAAAATATTATTTTATAATTAAAATCGTGAGTTTGCTAATTAAGTTGAGCGGGAGTAATCGGACTATAAAAAATGTATTTGCAACCTAAAAGATATATATGTTTGATAATCACAAAAACTCGAGTTGCATCAAAAAGGAAACAATTTATGTCAATGTTGTAAATCATGAAAATTACATGATACAAATGATAATAAACATATTACTACGTGTAACCAGTAACGTACCTGGGGTGGCTAATTAGCATTTCAATGGTTATAACTAGACATCGGATTATATGCATTTGCATGTTTGCATATGCAAATACTTATAATTCTATTTTTATAGCGTTATTACATATTTTGGTACTTTTTCATTGATAGTGTTTTACATATTTTGGTACTTTTTCATTGATAGTGCTTATAAAGCGAATACCTTCATCAAAAAATTGCCATTGCCCGTGCGAGGCCAACCTAGTATGGAGAGTCACCGGTAAACTCACCCAGTGGGGGCGAACTTCTCCACCCGTACCCCCCTTTTTTGGAATCTTACGAACATCCCAGTTCGTTTAAGAGTTCCACGCCGATGAGTGACACCTTCGACTCCCTTGGCGGGAATCTCTCCCTTTTACTTTTCTGGACTAGACTGACATCCGCTTTCCAGGTGTGCGGGACGCTTTGTCCCAGTTTTAGGAGTAAGAGGCAAGAGGTTGCCAAAGGGCTCTCGTCTCGAATACTAGGTCGCGCCCCGAACATGATGATGACCCAACAACTCAGGCGACGGTCACAATATTACCCGCAAGGTCGTCTCCTCGCAACAATCCCGAAGGAAAGCAGGTCTGACGACTACTTGTATTAAAGGCTTAACAAGTCGGTCTCATTCCCTTTCGCTCAATCCCGAAGGAAAGTGTGTCCGGCGAACTACTTGTGTAAAGTTTTAACAAGTCACACTCGAAGGCCGGGGACCCTCTCCTTCCCTACTTACTAACGGGCACCGCCTTGTCGCCAGAAACGAGGTCTGGAATCGACTGTTATGACTCCGAAAGTTTTATGGGTAGCCACGGAGAAGTATTTTTGGCTATTGTTTGATGCTGAAAATCTCGAAGCTATAAAAGAAGTACGTGGAAAATTTGACCGATCTGACGCCATTGAAATCGATTCAAGCCAGCTGGCATTTGAGGATCCTTCAATAAAAAAAATATTGCTATTATTGCAACACATTTCAGCAATATACCCGATGCAATTGAGAAACTAGAAATTAAAAACTTTCCTCTGTGCCAGTCCTTGGAAATGATAGAAAAAATTATTGAACAGAGTAAGGCCCTTCCGAGTTCACTATCGCAAAAGGTTCGTGGCAAATTAAAGGCGGTTTTGTACAAAAAAACCGGTTTTGAAGGCATAAAGAAAGTTTATCAACAAGTAGCCTTAGCTGGATAAGATGACTACTTAAGTTCTTTAAAGATATTCGGTGAATGGAATAATTTTTTTCTGATCTTTGCGACTCACATTCATATGGTTGCTGTAGTCAGTGGCGGATCCAGGATTGTAATTTGGGGGTCCCAGTGGTTGTAGTGGTAAATCGCAGTCCGTTTTTGTTTTCGTGTATACCCTTCCTTGCCAACATAATCTCTTTTTTTTTTGTTGAACACTCATTTGAACTTCCTCCTTTAACATGCCATTTCTTAATTATTATACATAAGTAGATTTACAATATGTAACAGTAAAATCTCTTTTTAGAATTTTTTGTCCTGCATTATATTACCTTTTGGCAAGCTTACCGGTAGATTATATACATGCCACGATAATTTAGTTCTTAAGTCACTTCGACTGAAAAATAAAAATTGTCGTATAAATGGAATGATTTTAATGACAGTTTTTGACACTTTTAAATCAACTATTGCTGCATAGTTTTACTTTTTTTCCAAGAAAATACAGAAATACATCCTTCAATCTGATAACTATTAAACGATAATTTGAAGGTGCATTTAGTTACATAAATATACTCTTTAAAAAACCCATTTATATATAATTAAATTTTATTTTCACGAAACCTCAAATGACGTCTAAAAAACAATCTCATATCACACGTCTTTTAAAAATAGGTTGATATTAGAATGTGTTTACCTAGCAGTGCTTGTTTGGTTTCTGCTTTGTAGATGCATTATGACGAAGAAAAAAGAAAGTACATTTTTTACTTGGAAAACTACTAAAGTAGAAACCTTGGAGAAGGTAAACGTTTAACTTTCAACAAAATGTGTAATTGAGGGGTAGATATTCGTGCTGTAAATGCGTTTACATAATAGTTGTAGAACAAAACGTTGTTTATTTAAAAAGCCAGACGTTTCAAAATTTGAATTTGAGCTTGATGCCAATGGAACTATAACCTTAATTATAATAAAACCTAAAATTGAAATATAATTAAAGAAAATATATATTGTTTTTAGATATAAAGGGTAGTACAAATAATTCCAAGGATCATATGTAATAAACAGTTATTTTGAGAATTTATGTATGTACAAAATGCAATTTCATATTAGCATTTTATTATAATTCTGAGTATAATTATATTAATGAGCTCAGCTTCAATTTCTAGAAAGTTTAGATTTTCAAATATACAGCTTTTGTTTTCCAAATGTGTTTCCCCAAACTATCGTTAAACTGAATACCAAGTATACTAGACTTCTGGGAAAACCCCCATAGAAATGAAACGTTGATGAACTCTGCATTAGATGTCGAACTAGAACTATATGTATAAGTTCTATACAGCACAGACCCCAGAAAAACTGAAAATATTTTAAATTAGTTGTTACGGAAAGTTATTACTGCGTCCGAGTAAGGAACCCGTATATAGAAAGTAGTTGTCTCTGTTTTGCTGACCGAGAATTCTGTAATTGTTATTAAATAATTTATATTTGCAAAAGAACCGACTTCAGCTGATTTAGAATAAAAACCGTTTAGAAACCGTGTGCAACCCATTACTATTTTCAGAATTACCTTCTCTTTTATCTGATTTCTGAATATTTTAGCGTATTCTTATCAGTCTCTCTCTTTCTCACTCTCTAATTTGTATTCTTTTCCTATATTTGCCAACTACTTTTTAACTTTTTTTATTTGTTTTATTATTTGGACCACTTTCTATAACTGTAAGTCTAATTTACTGGTATTTTTAAAACCACCCTGTATAAGTATGAACCTCTCCACACTATTAACTGTTTCTATTTTTCTATTGTTTGAATTATTCCCATATACCTATTAATTTTACTTCTCCCAATATGTCTAGTATTCTATTTATGCACCTGCTCATGGTCTATCCTATATAACAAAATTTCACATTTTTGAACCACATTTTATGACTATAATTTTACTCTACCATTTATTTCAGCCACCTGGTATATGCAACTGCTTCTAAAATGTTTTGAACCCATGTTAATAATTATATTATATCCCGTCCTTTAAATCGAATATCCTAACTGCTTATGCTTATGTAACAAATTTTTATACACTCTGAATAAAAATAATTTTACTCCACCCTTACTTTAAACACCTTTTATAGGCAACTACTTATCTACCACACTATATAACTTTTTTTAACCTCCCTGTATAACTGTAAACTCCTCCACCTTTTATTTCAACCATCCTATATACTCATCTGCTTCTAACATTTTTTGAAGATGTATAACTGTAATTATACTCCGTCCTATAACGCAAATATCCACTGTGTATAGTTATACACAGTACAAATAAATAAAGAAAAGATCGCGGGCAAAACGAGTTTTCGTTTCCATAAACTAATTAAATATTTTCTGCCATTTCACGCGACTATTATAAGTCCCGTAACTTAACTTCGTCTCTAAAAGAAACTGACTTCAAATGAATCAAAATGAAAACCATTACAAACACCATGTACGATATACTTTCTTGGCATATCTTGACATTTAAACTATATATTTATGATGAATATTTGACATTTACATTGCTTTTTACAATTTTTTCAAAAAAAAATAGTATGTCTTACGTTATAGAAAAATACACGGAATCAAGCTGAAACATATCTCTGTAGAATACAATTTAAAATATTCAAATTGCTCGAGCCATTTGAACACAACAGTGAAGATTAATTGGAATTCACTGCAATGTAGTCCCTTAATTACTTTTTTTCTGATTTTCTGGAAAACGCTAAATCTCACGTTATAGACAAGTGTGTGGTACCTTTCTGTAAAGTTCCTTAATATAATGCATTTTAAATCATCAAAATTGCCCAAGCCGAATAATAACTGGTCATACATAAAAAAAGTTGCTGACAAATTGATAACCTCCTCCTTTTCGGAAGTCGCTTAATAAAGTTTACACAGTAATTCGAAACGGTATTCAGTTAAAGATAACCTATATATATGTTATATAAGTTATTCCATCGACTTATGTGAAACCATCTAGTAACAGTTCCCAAGCCAAGCCAAGTCAGCATCCACGTGCCGTCTCAGGTTACCTTCGACGACGTACATCCGTGAGAACAGCAAACGCTGCGACAGCTTAGTCAGCATTCTTATGTTATAAATTGTTCAATTGCCTTATGTCTGCATTCATTATTACTTACAAAGTCTGTCTAGTTAGTTTAACACATAATTTTTATCCTTTTATTGTTATTAAGTTTTATTATTATTTTCATTATATTCAAGTTTCTATTAAAAGTTTATTAATTGTGCAAGTATAAATAAAGTCTTTTTTTAAAAAGAGAAATTTTGAAAGTGTGATATAACAAATTGGCCCAGTCAGTAGGATCCGTCTAACGTTACTAGAACACGAGTACTCTAACTGGTAGCGGCGGATTCCTATCCCTCAACGGAACAACGAACCTGAAAGAAGTCCTCACTGCAATCAAACGTAGAACACGGCGCTTTCAATGTTCCTGTTGATGTAAGTAATGGTGAATCGTCATTCGTTTTAAGTAAATATTATTTGATTTATTTTATTGAGCATTGATTTTTAATAATTTAATTTAATACATTTGATTTGATTGATATTTATTTATTTTAATAATTTGATTTTTATATATTTGATTTGAATGAAATATTGATCTTATTTCATTTCTTGAATTATTTGATATATTTATTTGATTTATTTTTATTGACATTGATATATTTGATTTACATATTTAATTGATTTATTTATCCATTTGATTAACTGATTTATTTCAACTATTGATTTTAATTGCTTTACATTTTATACCATACTGTTCTATCATTCAAACAATCGTTATTCCCATTAACGTATTCTACAGTTATTAATTCTCTATACCCTTTAACATTTTATTCTACATACTTTACACTCCAATTCATTTATATCGATAAACATGGCACAAGCTTCACCAAATTCAGGTACACCTGAAACAGAAAGATACCGGTTAACGGAGATATTTTCCGTTATACCCGAATTTGAAGGCGACCAAATTTCCTTGGGAACCTTTATAGATGCGTGTAATTGCGCATATAATATGTCCACGGCGGATCAAAAATATTTGTTAGTGATCCATATCAAAAATAAACTCAAAGGGAAAGCGGCGCAGTTGATAAATTCAAGGAATCCCGGATCATACCTTGAAATCAAACAACTACTGACATTGCGTTTCGGAGATTCTCGTGATCTCTCTTCCCTTATTCACGACTTACAACGTCTGAAACAACTTGCAAACGAGTCCCCATTAACATTTTACAATCGACTCCAGGTATTGAATGCGAAAATGCACTCCTGCATTCACAAAACGGCTGGGCTTAGTCCAGAACAAAAAGACGCCCAGACCACTCTAGTGGATACAATGGTTATGAACACCCTTCTTACGGGATTAGAACCCCGTTTAGGTCAGGTTATACATGCCAGTAATCCTAAAGACCTTCTAGAGGCACACTCCCGGATTAGAAGAGAGCTTCAACTTTCTTATTTCGAGGATCAAAAAACGAACAAATCTGTTCCTCTCAAACCAAACTTCCAAGTCCGAAAGCCGACACAACCACCTAAGGGTCTTCATTGTGGTCGATTAGGCCACATAGTCGTAAATTGCCGATTGAAAAATCCAAACAATTCTCAACAATTCCATCAAAACCATAGGCCAAATCCCGTTGGGCCGAACCAGCAAACACGGCCAAATTTCCCCTCAAATACACCCCCTGCTCAACAAGGACAACAGTTTCGTGCACAAAACTTTCAGAGACCCCCTTTTAGGTCTCAAATGAACCCAAATTATTCTCGTCCTGAAAGGACACATCATTTCAATCAACATCAAAATGATGGTTACTCACAATATTCGGATTATTATACCGATAATTACAATACTTATGACTACGAGGATGATAGTCAAAACTATTCAGGCTTCGAAGAAACTTTTGACGATACCCCTGTCGAGCCTTTTAATTGTCACGATTATCAGGATTTTCTAGCGCTTCCGAGCCTAGACCAACCTCCCGATTCGACAACAACTTTGTGCGAAGTCGAAACCCAAATTCAAAACCTGAATCTCGACGACTTGAACCCCGACTTGAACTTCCCGGAGCAACTATTTCTTTAAGCCTACTTCTTACTGTGAACTCCAAAAATCTATATTACATTCTTGACGCTTCTTCTAAATTTAAACTTCTTATTGATAACGGAGCTGGTATCTCTATCTTCAAAGAAAATACCGTAAAGAATTTCACCCAAAGGTCTCCTGAAAGGGTAACTATTCAAGGTATTACCCATGAAAAAATCCCTATTTCACAATCTACCCTAATTCCATTCGCTCCACGTAACCCACATAAAGTTTTTATATACGATTTGGACATTGAGTTTGACGGCATACTAGGTTTAGATTTTCTTGAACACTATGAATGCATAGTTGACTTAAAATCTAAACAGCTAATAACAAATTTTAAAACCATCCCTTTACACAAAGTTCCCGATAACGATCAACCCTTGACTGATGTACCCGACACACTCAACGTTAAGCCTAATATTACTTCACAAACACCTACACAAAACAAAATAACCATTGAGGCACGCACAGAAAAGATCTTTAAACTTAAATGCGATCTTTCTAACATCGACGCCATCTTACCAACTCAAGAAATTGACAGAGTACGACTTCCAAACGCACTCGTACACATTAACTCAAAAGGTGAATTTCTAACTTCCATCATCAACGCTAACGCGATGCCCAAAACAGTAACTTTTTCTGATTTAAAACTCGAACTACTTGACAAAACTCACCCTCTTCTGAATTTCAATACAGACGATTATAATGAACCCCAATACATAGACAGAAACTCGACTATTAGACAACAAATTAGAACTGAACATCTAAATGACGAAGAACGCGAACAAATCACTGATCTTTGTTTGGAATTTCAAGACATTTTCTATCTTGAAGGTGACGTCTTGACTTTCACTAACGAGGTTAAACATTCGATTGATACGAATAACGCAAAGCCCGTTTTCACTAAATCCTATAGATATCTTCAAGTACATAAAGAGGAAGTGAAAACCCAAATTGGAAAATGCTTGAACAAGATATCCTCATCTCCTTGGTCTTCCCCTGTATGGGTCGTCCCCAAGAAGCTCGATGCTTCTGGTAAACAAAAGTGGCGAGTTGTTATCGATTTCAGAAAATTAAATGAATTGACTATAGACGATAAATATCCTCTGCCAAATATCTCCGATCTTCTCGACCAACTTGGAAAGTGTCAATACTTTTCGACACTGGATCTCGCTTCCGGGTTCCACCAGTTGGAAATCCAAGAGGAAGATATTCCTAAGACTGGCTTCTCTGTCGAAAATCGTCATTACGAATTTGTTCGTATGCCATTTGGTTTAAAAAATGCACCTTCTACTTTTCAGTGGGTCATGGACAATATTCTTCTCGGTATACAGAATGAACGTTGTCTCGTCTACATGGATGATATCATCGTCTACTGTCCGACCATCCATGAACATATTTCCCGGTTGACAGAAGTTTTTAAAAGACTTCGGAAGTCTAACCTAAAAATTCAACCTGATAAGTGCGAATTTCTTCGTAAAGAAGTGGCTTATCTTGGCCATCTTATCACACAAGAAGGTGTAAAACCAAACCCTTCAAAGGTTGAATGTATTCAGAACTTTCCGCAACCCCAAAATCCGAAAGACATCAAATCTTTTCTTGGTCTCGCTGGGTATTACAGACGCTTCATACCAAATTTTGCGAAAATCTCTAAACCTCTGACTAAACTACTCCAAAAAGACGTCAAATTCATCTTTGACGCAGATTGCAAGTCTTCCTTCGATGAACTGAAGCAAGCCCTTGTATCTGACCCAATCCTGATATATCCAAACTTTGAAGAACCCTTCCTGCTCACTACTGATGCTAGTGCTTTTGCTATTGGAGCGGTTCTTTCTCAAGGGCCTGTGGGAAAAGATCTTCCTGTTGCATACGCTTCTCGCACCCTCTGTGCTGCAGAGACACGATATTCCACCATCGAACGAGAATTGTTGGCCATAGTTTGGGCTGTTAAGCACTACAGACCGTATCTTTTTGGGAGAAGGTTTACACTCCTGTGTGACCACCGTCCGCTTACTTGGCTCTTTTCCATCAAAGATCCTGGCAGTCGTCTAGTCAGATGGCGCCTTAAGCTAGAGGAATACAATTATAAGATCGAGTACAAGCCCGGCAAGGTAAACCAAAACGCAGATGCTCTTTCTCGCATCAAAATCAACCATTTCAAGCAATGTGCTGATTTCCTTTCCAAAATCAAAATTTTCGCTAACAACGAAACTGACTCCGAACAACCTGAAAACTCTGACAATGACGACGAACATGACGAAAGAATTATCGCTGAGTTTAATCGATTTGTTCAACTCAATCATCGATTACTCTAAAATTGAAATATCCAATTCTCAACTTCTAGACAAGTCCCACAAACGCATAGTTACATTCTTTTGGCAAAACAAAACTAACGGCTTACACGACAAAATTATTGATGACTTTTTCGAAGAAGAACCTAATTTCAGTAATGACACTCTTAACATCATGGCCAGTAAATCTGTCAGGCATAGAAAATACTTAGTTGTACCTTTGCCCTATGACCCTGAAACTGTCGTCTCACATCTTTTCAAAATTATTTATAACAACCAAGATCAATTCAACGACTCCAAAACATACTGCATAGAAAATAACATAGAACTTCCCATTCTTGAAATTTTATCCTTCATTCTCTCCGACAAAGAAATTAAACTAAAAATCTGCCAAAACATTGTTACAACTCCTACCGAAGACGAAATTCCTATAATAATACAACAATACCACTCTGGTAAAAACAACCTCCATCGTGGTATTAACGAAACCATCAGACGTATTAGGGAAAATACAATTGGACCGGCTTAATTAAAACTGTAGAACAATTCATCAAATCCAGCGAAACTTGCCAAAAGGTAAAGTTCTGTAGGAAAAACCTAAGTGCACTTTTTGTTATTACGGAAAAACCCAAGACTCCTTCCGAACGTATTAACATTGACATCTTCGAGTATCCATCTAGAAATCATGCACTGACTATCAGGGACGAACTAACGAAATTTACACAAGCCTACCCCATAAACGACAAAACAGCTTCAACTGTCGTAAACACCCTTTTGATTTTCTTTCAACATTACGGCACTCCACTTCGCATCTATTGTGACTATGGACGTGAATTTGACAACATTTTAATGCGGGATTTATGCCAACTATACGACATAAAACTGACATTCTCCAGCGTTCAACATCCCGAGTCAAACGGTTCTATTGAAAGATTTCACGCGACCTTAGCAGAAATGATAAGGGCAAATACAGCGGAACATCCAACCGAACATCCATTTAACGTCCTCCCTTATGCCGTCATCTGTTATAATAACACAAAAAATAAAACCACCGGTTTCACGCCCTATAAACTCATATTTGGGCACACTTCTAGTAGGCCTCCAGAAACCCTTTACAACCAGGAAAAACTTATTTCGAAATACGTAAGAGACCTAAATAACAGAATGGACTATTATTACAGACTCGCCCGTGCTAAAACCAAAAGACAGAAAGAAAAATCTAAAGTGCGATTTGACCAACACGTTTCTACTAAACAACCCGATTACAAAGTAAGCGACAAAGTCTACGTAAAAGAGTCCCAAATCAAAAACAAAGCCGAAAACAAATTCAACGGCCCCTTCGAAATTACCGCAATACGAAAAAACTCTGCCACCGTCATAAATTTACAAACAAACCAAATAACTAAAGTTAACTTTGACAGACTAAAACCCTAATTTGAATAAATCCCTTTTTTCAGATTCTGTGGACTGTTTTCAGTCGTGAACCTTCAACAGTACTCCATTACGTCTGTTAACAATACTATAGGAGTTTTCTTTCATGAAGAAGGAACCCTTAAAATTTCTAATGACAAATGGACACTCCTTGTTTACAAAGATTTAAGCCCATTTCGAGACTCTATTTTAAACAACGACAATATACTGAACAGACTTTTAGATACTATTAACCACAACAAAACTAACGTTAAAATATTCAAATTAAAAGTACAGACTCACGTAAGCCTCCTGAAACAAATATCAAAATCTGTTAACACAAATATACAGAAATTTTCGCTGACACTGAGACTTACAGTACCAACAGAAAGAAACGCGGACTCATTAACGGACTGGGATCAATTTGGAAATCTATTTCCGGTAACTTAAATGCAACAGACGGACAATACTTTAGTGACTCTATAAATAAAATAACTAAAGACCAACATCAAATTGAAAACTTAATGAAACGACAATTATCCGTAACAACTTCGGTCATTAAGAACCTTAACACCACAATACAAAAATTTCAGTCCGAAGAGAAAATATTTTCGGAAAATATTGAAGCAATTAGGAAGTCAATTGAGTTCATTACAGACGATCTTGCTTTTTATGAACTTCAAGCCAATGTCTTTGGATTTGTGTGAAAGCTTAATGGAAAGTTACGTATACATTGAAGATACCCTCAACGATGTGTTAACTGCAGTCTCTTTCGCCCGTCTAAAAATCTTACATAGCTCAATTATAAACCCAGTAGATTTGGTCGACTCCCTTCAGAAAATATCACAGTCACTTCATGAAAATAACTTACCACTTCCAACCTATAGTTCAAATGTTGCTAGATACATCGATCTAATAGAATTGGAAGCTTTTCAGATCAATACTAAAGTTGTTTTTGTACTAAAAATTCCCTTAGTCAATCCCGAAACTTATACACTGCACCGCTTGTATCCTATCCCAGTTTTGGATTATCGAACAGGATTTCGCCATATTCTTCCAAAAAAATTAAAATATATCGCGAGAGATGACGATTCGCTATTGTACGCATCTTTCGAAGACCTGAGTGACTGTAAGCCATTATCTAAAGAACATAAAATCTGTTCCAAAGTTATTCCACACCCCATAGACAAAGAAGCCCTCTGCGAAGCACAGCTTCTTAGACAGTCAGCAGCCCTTCCTTCAACTTGCAAGCCCTTAATATTATATGCCGAAGAGTATAATATTCAAGAGATTGATCTGAGCCTTTGGTTAATCTCGACTTCCGGATAGTTGCCCATCAACATCAAGTGCAAGGGAGAAGATGTCGTTACCCAATCCATTTCGACAAATTCTCTATTGACCATCCAACCCAGTTGCAATGCCTTCATTGGTAACACCAGGGTCCATGCCAGAAGGACCACCAACAACGTTGACAACATCACACTAAAAAGTCACCCAGTCAACATCCCGTACAACTATTGCGACAACCTGCCAACCATCGGTCAACTTCCAAAGTTGAAACCCATGAAACTACAGGAACTGGATGCCAGAGACCTGAATATCGCCAACCATAAGCTTAGCCAATACTCCAGGGAATTAGAAAAGCTCCTAGACCAACCATTCTTGGAGAAACACACCTCCTGGTTTACGATCATCGCAATAGCAACAACCGTAATTGTGGTTGCCCTCCTTTCCATCAGCATCATCAGAAAGAAATTCCAGAAGCCCCCAACGATCAGCCCTTCTGCCGATCCAGCACCACCACCAGGTCCATCAACCATCAAGCCCAGGGTAAAACTCCATAGCCTCCTTAGTCCTGTCGAGGATATGGAATTGCAGAACCTCCCTTAAAAGTCGATGCTGTAGCATCAACTTTTTTATATGGATGGGAGTTGTTATATAAGTTATTCCATCGACTTATGTGAAACCATCTAGTAACAGTTCCCAAGCTGAGTCAGCATCCACGTGCCGTCTCAGGTTACCTTCGACGAGGTACATCCGTGAGAACAGCAAACGCTGCGACAGCTTAGTCAGCATTCTTATGTTATAAATTGTTCAATTGCCTTATGTCTGCATTCATTATTACTTACAAAGTCTGCCTAGTTAGTTTAACACATAATTTTTGTCCTTTTATTGTATTAAGTTTTATTATTTTCATTATATTCAAGTTTCTATTAAAAGTTTATTAATTGTGCAAGTATAAATAAAGTCTTTATTTAAAAAGAGAAATTTTGAAAGTGTGATATAACATATATATATATATATATATATATATATATATATATATATATTTCTACTTTAGTAAACAAAGCACTTGGTTCTCCCATATTAATGATTTTTCGAAAGTCAAACCAAGTCCGCTGCAAAGTAACTGTTAAGTAAAGTAAATCAATGAAAATCACCAGACCGTGTTTTTTATTAAATTAAAAACAAATTTCGAAAAGATTGTTGAGGTGGTCTTGGAAAATATTTCCCTCTCATTAGGGTTTTCTATCCTCACATTTTTTCCTACTACAGATAAGTATTTAAAAATTGTAAATGGAGAACAGAGTGTATGTAGTAAGCCAATTTCGAAATAATTTGGTCAAGTGCGAGTGGGACTCGCATACTTAGGGTTCCGTATCACCTTCAAGTCTCGAATATTCCAGTTTCAGACAAGCAGGGAATGAGTGCATTTTCTTATACTTACCCTTATATCTTTTAAAGTAAGCGTTTTAAATTTATAAAAAATATACACTTTGATTTTCCAAAAATAGACTTTTTATTTTATCTGCTTTAGGATTCGCTTGTTTTTTATCACAATACATATTTATTAAATTTTCTAATTTGGCCCCCAAAAAGTAACATCAGAGTTTTATTTTACTAATAAACTTTCAGAAATGCCTTTTATAATCTACTGTCTGAGTTTTGAGGCTCTGTAGATTGGAAGAAAAACGGCAAAATAGGTCAAAGTTTAAATTATAAATTATTAAATCTGTTATTCAAATTATTTAAAAATATAAATAAAATATATTTTTCAAATTATAAATAGTGTAGTTCCTAAGTGGGAATTAAGTCGATGTTTAATATCTTTTATACAAATGATTTAAAAATATGTTATATTTGTAATTCACATAATGAGCCTTTTATCTGATATATTACATGATGCGTTTGAAAATTGAATCTTTATTTTCCGTTTAATTCTATTATTTAGAGGTCAAATAATAGAATTAGGGATTTTTTTTCATATTTTTCCTATAAAAAAAATGAGGTCTTAGAGTTTGGAGAATAACGGGGAGAATAGGTAATTCTTTTAAAATACTTTTTTAATATATTTTAACCTATTCATTTTAAAAAAATTAAAAAAATATATTTGTACCTATTCGTCATAATGAGCCCTGGGATTTGATATATTAGATGACCCGTTAGAAACAATTATATTTTTTTTATTTTTCATTTAATTCTATAATTTGCCCCCCAAAATGAATATTAGGGGTTTCTTCTTATTTTTCCAGTAAAGTTCAGGTGAGGGGCTATACTTCCAGTTTTTCAAAATTTTTCAGCTTATGGTTTCGGAGATAAGGGGGAATGGGTAATTTTTTTATATTTTTGTTAATATCTTTTAATTAATTTATTTTATAAATATGGAAAAAATATATTTGTTTTCTTCATCATGAGTCCTTTTATTTGATATATAACATGATGGGTTAGAAACAATTTTAATTTTCCATTTAATTCTATAATTTGCCCCCCAAAAAAATATTAGGGGTTTTTCCTTATTTTGCCAGTAAAGTTCAGGGGAGGGGCTATACCTCCATTGTTTTTTCAAAATTTTCCAGCCTATGGTTTCGGAGATAGGGGGGGATCGGTAAAATTTTTTATATAATTTGTTAATAACTTTTAATTTATTTCTGTTAAAACTATGAAAAAAATATATTTGTTTTCGCCATAATGAGCCCTTTCATTTGATATATAACATGATGGGTTAGAAATATTTTAAATTTTAATTTTCCATTTAATTCTATAATTTGCCCCCCTAAAATAAATATTAGTGGTTTCTCCTTAATTTTCCAGTAAAGTTCAGGTGAAGGGCTATACCTCCATTTTTTTCAAAATTTTCCAGCTTATGGTTTCGGAGATAAGTGGGGGGGAATTGGTATTTTTTTTATATTTTTGTTAATATCTTTTAATTTATTTATTTTAAAATTTTGAACAAAATATATTTGTTTTCGTCGTAATGAGCCCTTTCATTTGATATATAACATGATGGGTTAGAAACAATTTTAAGTTTATATTTTCCGTTTAATTCTGTAATTGGCCCCCCAAAATTAAAAGTAGAAGTTTCTCCTTATTTTTCCAGTAAACTTCAGGTCAGAACCTATAAATCTTTTTTTTTTCAAAACTTTACGATTTATAGTTTTGGAGATAAGGGGGGGAGGGTAAATTTTGGTATATTTTTGTTAAAAATTTTTTAAATATATTTTTTTTAAAATACGAAAAAAATATATTTGTGTCCCTCAGAATGAGACCTTTCATTTGATATATTACATGATGCGTTTGAAAAAAATTTTATTTATATTTTCAAAATTTTAGGCTCAGTAGTTTCGGGGATCAGGGGGGGAACGGTCGATTTTTTTAGTTTTTCCCCCAGAAGTACCCCTAAAATCAAATTTTTTTCTTTTACGATATGTACTCCTGATCGGGTCACCAAACTATACATTGATACCAAATTTCAACCTCTTCCGTCCAGTAGTTTAGCAGAAAATTGCTGTGATGTGACAGAGGCAGAAATCCTGAGTGATATTATAAGGGTATCCGTATATTGTACATACGGAACCCTAAAAAGGCTTCTCACTCACAGTTATTCTGAGAGAAACAGATGTCTACAAAATGATCAACAAGTATGTTTACAATGTTTTGTATATTATGTGATACTAATCTGTCTTTGGAAATGTTTCAACTCTAGTTTTGGAGGCGTTGTCAATCGCTTTATATTGTAATTCAAGGAGTTTGTAGAAAAAATTCGGTTTGATGTTGATATTCTTGGTTGTAAAAAATTTTACACAGTGACGATTTGTAGTCTGGTTATCACTTGATACTGAGGATAACGCTTTTTTGCTCCTCTAGCAATAGCTTTTTCCAACCCAAGGCGACTGAAGGTGACCCGATTTCCGCGTTGTTTATCATATTACAGCTGAGTTCCTTAAGTTTTCGTTTTTTATTATTTTATTTTATTCTGTCCGCAAGGTCTTTGTTTTATCCCAGTCTCTTTTATAACTGGTTAACAGATAGTTGGCAAAAGTAGATTTGTTCACATGTCTTCTGGAAATGTTGTATTAGTGTTCCTTTTTTCTGCGTTAAACGGTTTGGTATGTGTGAGGATAGAACGCAATGTTTTTAAAACAAATAATGCCTTATTATTTGTTTTAAAAACAGTTTTAACATCGAATTGATTTCCTAAAAGCTGATTTTTTCCGTTACACCCGGAACATACGGCATTGTGTTCATAATTTTGTTTTCTGTTTTTGTTTGGTTAGTATTAGTGGTGTGTGCTGGTGCGTTGTTGCTATTTTCTTTGTAGCTAATTTATAGTTTTATTTACTAAATTTTGAAGTAGATATACTTTTATAATGTTGACTTCGTCGTTAAATATTCCGGTAGATGAAGATATGTTTTTTCATATTAGCACTTTACAATACCTTTACATGCAAGGGTTTGTTGGAGTTAAAATTCTAATATCTATTTGTATTCGTAGGTTTTCGATAGGTAATTTTACTTATTGTGTTTTTAGTTCTATCTATAAATACATCAAGATAAGCAAGTTCATCTAAATTTGCGATATCCATTGTAAATTTTATTGTGTGTTCTTGAGTATTGATGTAATTCAGGAATAATTGCAGTACTTCAGTCCCATACTCCCAAACCACAAATATGTCATCAGCGTATCCCCACAACACTTCTGGTTTATTCTTATACTCGTAATTACGTATGAATCTTTATTCAAAACATGTCATACAGATATTACTGATTATAGGCGATAAAGAATTCTTCTTCAAATTGAAAATATGTCATTTGTAAGAAGGTTCGGCTAGTTCCATAATTGTGTCAATGTTTAATTTTGTTTTCTTGCTAAAGTAAAAATCTTGTTGCATTTATTTTTTATAATTTGTAATGATTTATCAAGGTACATTTGTACAAAGACTAACTTTGTCGAAACATATTAGTATATCATTTATGTTGATAACAATGCTTCTTAATTTTATTAAATAGTTAGTGTATTTTTTTTGTTTTGTTTGTTTGGACTGTTTTCATATAGTTTATTATATTCAGCAAAAATTTGAAGTTAGAAAAAATGAACACCAATACAACATTTCCAAAAGAAAATTTAAACAACAAATTGTCTTTGTCAAATTTTTGACAAACAAATCTACTTCAAAGCGAGTTTTTTTAGAGAAAATATTAAAATACAATACAAACCAATTAACATCGACTCCAGAGTTGGAGTTGAAACGTTTCCAAACACAGGTATCACACAATATATAAAACCTATTATTTCCAAAGATTCTTTGACCAGTGATATATAGTATTAGTTAAAATTAAATTAATGGTTTTTTGAAAAACAGAATAACCTCTCATAGCAGTGATATAAGACTAGGAAAAGAGTCCTGCACCTTAGCTTCTCACTGCCTGTCTACTTTGCATTCTCCAGATTATGATAATGCACAGGTATTGATTTCTGAACGCAACTGTTTTAAAAGATGTTTTCTCAAATGGACTACATCAATAATGAATTAAATAGTATTAATAAACGAACAGACCTCCAAAATCTTGATATAATTTATTGCAATCTGTTAAATATAGAAGGCAAAGTGTCTCGTTTTATAGAACATTCTTCTAATACATCTTCCAGTTGATAAAAATAATAATAAGGCTCTAATAATTTTCATCAATAATGAATTAAATAGTATTAATCAACGAACAGACTTCCAAAATCTAAACATAATATTGCAGTCTGTTAAATATAGAAGGCAGAGTGTCTCGTCCTATAGAACATTCTTCTAATGCATCTTCCAGTTCTTAAAAATAATAAAATACCCCTAATAATTTTCACATGCAAATACAAAATACCATTAACCTTTGCCTTTATAAACTTTATATTCACTTTACGAATCACAGAGCTAACTTTCTATCGTTCCATTAAACTTTGACGCTCTGTCGAACACCTTTTTGATGTATTGGTTTTATGTAAATCATAGAAATATAAGGTTGACCGACCACTTTGATATGTTCATAATTAATAAAAAAAAACATTAAAAAACATTTTGTTGTACATTTGAGTGACATATTAACTAATGTCAATACATGCAAAACCAAAGTCTGTTCCTCAACATTTTTAGTTTAATTGTTGAGATTACTACATGTCTAAGACAGATGTTTTACAACCTCATAAACTATAAGTAATTTATTATAATATTTTACTCCAATACCTTTAATATTATATAAAAAAAATATTTTTAGATGTGATTGATAAACTTCGAAAGCTCTCCCATAAGAATATCCTTATTTCTTAGTCCTTCCCATTAGCCTATATACCACTAAACCTCATCTACTTTATATAATTTTATATATATATTTTAGGTGGTGTCCGGGAATTCAACCGCATAGTTGATAACTGATTCCTGCCGGGATCGATGGTAAGATGACGACGTTTCGGCAGAGTCACATCTGCCCTCTTCAGGTCAGTTACTCGGATACCTAGAAGCGAAAGCAGAAGGCTACGAGAATTATGCGAACCGCCCTGAAGAGGGCAGATGTGACTCTGCCGAAACGTCGTCATTTTACTTTACCATCGATCCCGGCAGGGATCAGTTATCAACTACGCGGATGAATTCCCGGAAACCACCTAAAACATTTAGTGCCCGCGAAAACTTAAAAACAAATATATATATATATATATATATATATATATATGTGTTATATAAGTTTATACTATGAACTTAGCACGGACTTATATCGCAACGACAATTCAACTTTCCCAGCTGACTAAGCGACACGTGTGGTGTCAGATTACGGCGCCGCCGACATCCGTGAGAAACGCCGTGTCAACTATGCCTATTCAGCATCTTTAAACTTATATATTGTAGAATTTCTCTTCCAACTGTATTCATTATTACTCAGTAACTCTGTCACTTTATATCGTTATTTTTCATTTGTATTTAAAAGTTATTATTTTGTTTGTTATTAATAAAAATCTTTTTTAAAAAGTTAATATTGAGAAGTGTGATATAACAAATTGGCGCAGTCAGTAGGATCCGTCAACGTTACTAGAACACGAGCTTACTTCTAACTGGTAGCGGCGGATTCCTATCCCTCAACGGAGCAAAGAACCTGGAAGAAGTCCCAACTGCGATAAAAAGGAGAACACGGATCTTCCAATGTTCCTGTTGATGTGAGTAGTAGTGAATCGTCTAACGTTTAAGATTTTAATAATTTACTTGATTAATTTGATTGATATATTCGATAATTTGATTTTTATTTGATTGATTTTTTATTTATTTGATAATATTGATACACTATTTTGAATTGATTTATTATTTGATTATTTGAATTGAAACATTTATTTGATATTTTGATTTACGTTTACATATTTATTTTATTACTTCATTCTTTACTGTTCTATTATCCAAAATATCGTTTATTCCCAATTTACATACACTCTATTAATAATTTTTTTTATTTTTTCCCTCGTTTGTTTTATTGTTTTTTTTTCAACTTGTGTACATATTTTAAATCTAACAAATCACAATGGCACAAGCAACAAACAACGTTGTTTCCGATGAAACCGAAAAATACCGGTTATCGGAAATATTTTCAATCATTCCCGAATTTGAGGGAGACCAAATCTCCTTGGCCACCTTCATACATGCTTGTAACTGTGCTTACAACATGTCTACCGCGGATCAAAAATACCTATTAGTGATCCACATTAAAAATAAATTAAGAGGCAAAGCGGCGCAGTTAATAAACCCTAGAAACCCTGCGTCGTACCTTGAGATTAAACAGCTTCTCACGCTACACTTCGGAGATTCTCGTGATCTCTCTTCATTAATTCACGATCTCCAACGGTTAAAACAACTAGCCAATGAGTCTCCCCTGACATTTTACAACAGACTTCAGGTCTTGAGTGCGAAAATGCACTCATGCATTCAAAAATCAGGAAATCTAAGCAATGAGCAAAAAGATGCTCAGACTACACTTGTTGATACCATGGTTCTAAACACGCTCCTTACAGGATTAGAACCACGTCTAGGCCAAATAATTCGTGCCAGCAATCCCAAAGACCTTCTGGAGGCACATTCTCGCATAAGAAGAGAGCTTCAGTTGTCTTACTTCGAGGAACAGAAGATAAACAAATCTGCCCCTCCTAAGCCCTCATTTCCGGCTAGGAAACCAAGTCAGCCACCCAAATGTTTAAATTGTGGACGATTAGGCCACATATCCACAGACTGTCGTTTAAGATACCAAAATAACTCTCAGTCCTCAACTCAAAACTTCCGACCAAATTTCGTAGGGCCAAATCAATTTTCGAGGCCAAATCCAACCACAAATAATCCCAACCATCAAGGTCCACCATTTCGACCGACAAATTTCCAAAGACCCCCGTTTAAACCAAATCAATTCCGACCGTCTGTAATACAGACCAACCCTCACTATCGTCCAGAAAGGACACATCATTTTAACCACCATCAAAATGGTGAATATTCTCAACATCCTGAAAGCGATTACGGTTATTATACTGATAATAACCAACACTATTTTGACGATATCAGTCAAAATTATGTAAGCCCCGACTTCGAAGAAATACCAGACGATACCCCCATTGAACCTTTCAATACCGATGAATACCAGGATTTTCTAGCTCTCCCGAGCCTAGATCAGCCCCCGGATTCAACAACTACCATTTCCGAAGTCCAAACCCAAATCCAGAATTTGAATCTGGAAGATTTCAACCCAAATGCGAATTTCCCGGAACAAGCATTTCTCTAAGTCCCCTTTTAACGGTAAACTCTAAAAATCTTTATTACATTCACGATGCTTCCGAAAAATTTAAACTTCTCATCGATACCGGAGCTGGTATCTCCATTTTTAAAGAAAACACCGTTAAGAATTTCCGTCAACGATTTCCCGAAAAAGTGACAATCCAAGGTATTACGCACGAGAAAATCCCGATTTCAGAATCCACCCTTATTCCATTTGCCTTAGGTAACCCCCATAAGGTTTTTATCTACAATCTAGATATTGAGTTTGATGGAATATTAGGTCTTGATTTTCTTGAACATTACGAATGTATTGTTGACTTAAAATCAAAACAGTTAATAACGAACTTCAAAACTATTCCTCTACATAAAGTCCCCGATCACTATCAACCTAAAACACAGCCGACAGACATTCCCAATACTAAAATGCCAACTTGTACTTATAACAATCAAATAACTATTCCAGCAAGAACCGAACAAATTTTCAAACTCAAGTGCGACCTTTTTAATACTGACGCAATTTTACCGACACAAGTAATTGACAAAGTACGACTTCCCAACGCAGTTGTACGCGTTGATTCAAAGGGAGAATTTCTGACCTCAATAATAAACGCGAACGCGATGCCTAAAACTGTTAATTTTTCCGATCTTCACTTAGAACCCCTTGACCAAACACACCCCCTTTTAAATATGAATACACACGATTACTCTGAACCTATAAACTTGGACAGAAACTTAACTATCAGGGAACAAATTCGTACAGAACACCTTAATGACGAAGAGCGAGAACTTATCACGAACCTCTGTTTAGAATTCGAAGATATTTTCTATCTTGAAGGCGATGTTTTGTCTTTTACCAACGCAGTAAAACATTCAATTGACACCAATAATGCCAAGCCCGTTTTCACAAAATCTTACAGATATCCTCAAGTCCATAAGGAGGAAGTGAAAACTCAAATTGCCAAAATGCTTGATCAAGGCATAATCAGGCACTCTTCTTCTCCTTGGTCCTCCCCGTATGGGTCGTCCCTAAGAAACTCGATGCTTCTGGTAAGCAAAAGTGGCGAGTTGTTATCGACTATAGGAAGTTAAACGAACTAACTGTAGACGATAAATATCCTCTGCCCAACATTTCTGATCTCCTCGATCAACTTGGTAAGTGTCAATACTTTTCGACACTGGATCTCGCTTCCGGGTTCCACCAGTTGGAAATCCTTGAGGAAGACATTCCCAAGACCGGTTTCTCTGTTGACAATGGCCATTACGAATTCGTTCGTATGCCATTTGGTTTGAAAAATGCACCTTCTACTTTTCAGAGGGTCATGGACAACATTCTTCTGGGCATCCAGAATGAACGTTGCCTTGTTTACATGGATGACATTATCGTTTACTCACCAACCATCCATGAGCACATGTCCCGTTTGACAGAAGTCTTTAAGCGTCTTAGACAGTCAAACTTGAAAATTCAACCTGACAAGTGTGAGTTTCTCCGCAAGGAAGTTGCTTACCTAGGTCATCTGATCACCCAAGAAGGAGTAAAACCAAACCCTTCAAAGGTTGAATGCATCCAGAATTTTCCTCAACCCCAAACTCCTAAAGATGTTAAATCTTTTCTTGGTCTCGCCGGTTATTACCGACGTTTCATCCCAAATTTCGCCAAGATCTCAAAGCCCCTAACGAAACTCCTGCAGAAAGACGTCAAATTCATCTTCGACGCAGATTGCAAGTCTTCCTTCAACGAACTGAAGCAAGCCCTTGTATCTGACCCTATCTTGATCTACCCAAATTTCGAAGAACCATTCCTGCTCACTACTGATGCTAGTGCTTTTGCAATTGGAGCGGTTCTCTCACAAGGCCCCGTAGGAAAAGATCTTCCTATAGCATATGCTTCCCGTACACTCTGCGCTGCAGAAACTCGATATTCCACTATCGAACGGGAACTGCTAGCCATTGTTTGGGCGGTCAAGCACTACAGACCGTATCTTTTTGGGAGAAAGTTTACACTCCTGTGTGATCACCGTCCGCTTACTTGGCTCTTTTCGATCAAAGACCCTGGCAGTCGTCTAGCCAGATGGCGCCTCAAACTAGAGGAGTATAACTATAAAATCGAATACAAGCCCGGCAAGGTAAACTTGAACGCAGACGCTCTTTCCCGTATCAAAATTAATCACTTCAAACAATGCACCGACTTTATTTCTAAAATCAACATCTTTGCAAATAACGAAACCGACCCAGAACAACCAGATTCCGATAATGATCAAGAACCCGATGATCATGACGAACGAATGACAAGAGAATTTAATCGATTTGTTCAATTATATAAAACCGAGTCGATAATCGATTACTCAAAAATAGAAATTTCTAACGCCCAACTCCTAGACAAATCTCACAAACGAATAGTCACTTTCTTCTGGCAAAATAAACTCAATGACTTGCATGACAAAATCATCGAAGATATTTTCGAAGAAGACCCAAATTTCACTACCGACACATTAAACATTCTAGCCAGCAAATCTGTCCGGCATAGAAAATATTTAATTGTCCCTTTACCATTCGATCCCGAAACTGTTGTCTCGCTTTTTTTTAACATCCTCTATAATAATCAAGATCAGTTCGACGAATCAGAAACCTTCTGCATTGAAAACAACGTCGAACTACCTATTCTCGAAACACTATCTTTCATACTCGCAGACAAAGACATAAAACTAAAGATTTGTCAAAACATTGTAACAACCCCTTCTCAAGACGAAATTCCCATTATACTGCAACAGTACCACTGCGGCAAAAATAACCTACACCGTGGAATTAATGAGACTATTCGACGTATTAGGGAAAAGTATAACTGGACTGGACTAATCAAAAGCGTAGAGCAATTTATCAAGTCTTGCGAAACTTGCCAAAAGGTAAAGTTTTGTAGGAAAAACTTAAGTGCTCCTTTTGTCATAACCGAAACACCAAAAACACCCTTCGAACGTATCAACATTGATATTTTCGAATATCCAACGAGAAACTACGCACTGACTATTAGGGATGAACTCACCAAATTTACTCAAGCTTACCCTATTGGTGACAAAACAGCTAAAACAGTCGTAAACACCCTATTAGTATTTTTCCAGCATTACGGTACCCCTCTTCGCATCCATTGCGACTATGGACGTGAATTTGACAATACTCTAATAAGGGACCTGTGCGAACTATATGACATAAAGTTATCCTTTTCAAGCGTCCACCATCCCGAATCAAACGGTTCTATCGAAAGGTTTCACGCGACTTTAGCGGAAATGATAAGGGCAAATACATCTGAACATCCGGACGAGCATCCATTCAACGTCCTCCCTTACGCAATTATCTGCTACAACAACACTAAAAACAAGACTACTGGTTTCACGCCCTACGAACTCATCTTTGGGCACACTTCTAGTAGACCCCCCGAAACAATATACGATCAGGAAAAACTCATTTCCAAATATGTTAGGGACCTTAACAACAGAATGAACTACTATTATAGACTTGCCCGCGCAAAAACCGACCAACAAAAACAAAAATCTAAAGTTAGATTTGACAAACATGTTTCGACTAACCAACCAGAATACAAAGTAGGCGACAAAGTTTACGTGAAAGAGTCTCAGATTAAAAGCAAATCTGAAAACAAATTCAATGGACCTTTTGAAATCACCGCGATTAGAAAAAACTCTGCCACAGTTATAAACTTACAGACTAACCAAATTAGTAAAATTAACTTTGACAGACTAAAACCATATTTTGAATGAATCCCTTCTTTTCAGATTCTGTGGACTGTTTTCAGTCGTGAACCTCCAACAATACTCTCTTACACCCGTTAACAATACAATAGGAGTTTTCTTCCATGAAGAAGGCACACTTAAAATTTCAAACGACAAATGGTCACTTCTTGTCTTCAAAGACCTTAGCCCTTTCAGAGGTGCTATTTCAAATAACGACGCCATACTAAACCGAATGTTAGAGACAATCAACGAAAACACAACTAATACGAAATCATTTAAACCAAAAATACAAACACATGTTAGCCTCTTGAAACAAATTTCTAAATCCGTTAACTCTAAATATACAGACATCTTCGCTGACACTCAAACTTACCCTACTAACAGGAGAAAACGCGGACTTATTAACGGACTGGGATCAGTTTGGAAAGCTATTTCAGGAAACTTAGACGCAACAGATGGTGAATACATAAATGACTGTATAACTAAAATTACTAAAGACCAACACCAAATTCAGGACTTAGTAAAGAAACAAATATCTGTAACAACCTCAGTCATTACGAGCCTCAACAAAACTTTACAAAAATTTCAATCCGAGGAGAAATTATTCTCGAATAACATTGAAAAAATAAGGCAGTCAATTTTATACATTTCAAATGATCTTGATTTTCATGAATTTCAAATCAATATCTTGGATCTGTGTGAAAGCCTAATGGAGAGTTACATATTTATCGAAAACACTCTCGATGATGTTTTAACTGCAGTCTCTTTCGCCCGCTTAAAAATTTTACATAGTTCGATCATAACCCCAGTAGATTTGGTCGATTCCCTTCAACAGATTTCTCAGTCACTACATAAAAATAATTTACCACTTCCTATTTACAGTTCAAATGTTGCTCAGTACATTGATTTGATAGAATTGGAAGCTTTTCAAATCAACACCAAAATCATTTTTGTACTCAAAATTCCCTTAGTTGATCCTGAGATTTACACCCTTTACCACCTTTATCCGATCCCAATTTTGGATGATCGAACAGGGTTTCATCATATACTTTCAATAAAGACAAAATTTATCGCGAGAGATGACGATTCTTTATTATACACATCCTTCGAAGACCTGGGTGACTGCAAGCCTTTAACTAAACATCATAAGATTTGTTCCAAAGCTATATCACATCCAATAGACAAAGACAGCCAGCCACACTTCCAGCAACCTGCAAAAGTTTGATATTATATGCAGCAGACTATAATATCCAGGAAATTGACGTAAACTTTTGGTTGATCTCGATTTCAAGACCCCTGGCCATCACCATCAAATGCAAAGGGCAAGATGTCGTGACACAAACCATATCGACAAATTCAGTGTTGCAAATCCAACCCGACTGCAATGCCTTTATCGACAACACAAGGGTCCATGCTACAAGAACTTCTAAAAATGTCCAAAACATCACATACAGAAACCATCCAGTGGACATTCCTTTCAACTGCTGCAACGGCATGCCAGCCGCCAATGAGATGCCAAACCTGACACCCCTACAGCTACAAGAATTAGATGTACAAGACCTAGATGTTGCCAACCATAAGCTCTCCCAATATTCTAAGGAACTGGAAAAGCTGATGGAACAACCACCCTTAGAAAAGCATACGTCCTGGCTCACAATCACAACGACCACCTTAGTAGTAATTGTGATTATACTCCTCACAATGAAGTCAATCCAGAAGAGGTTCAAGAATACCACTACACCAAACTCCGCTGTCCAGCAGACGCCACCGACAGCACCATCAAACACTAAGCCCAAAGGAAAGCTACACAGCCTCCTGAATCCAACCGACGATACAGAACTCCAGAACTTGACGTAAAAGTTGATGCTATACCATCATACCATTTTTCATATGGATGGGAGTTGTTATATAAGTTTATACTATGAACTTAGCACGGACTTATATCGCAACGACAATTCAACTTTCCCAGCTGACTAAGCGACACGTGTGGTGTCAGATTACGGCGCCGCCGACATCCGTGAGAAACGCCGTGTCAACTATGCCTATTCAGCATCTTTAAACTTATATATTGTAGAATTTCTCTTCCAACTGTATTCATTATTACTCAGTAACTCTGTCACTTTATATCGTTATTTTTCATTTGTATTTAAAAGTTATTATTTTGTTTGTTATTAATAAAAATCTTTTTTAAAAAGTTAATATTGAGAAGTGTGATATAACATATATATATATATATATATATATATATATATATATATATATACAGGAATATTGGTTGATCATTTTGTAGACATCTCTTTCTCTCAAATTTACTGCGAGGAAGAATTTCTGTACGGACAGCCAATATTCAGTTACTTATATGTTGCCAGGAACAAATCTGAAGGAAGAAAATCCTAATAGGCCCAAGAAAATAGACTGTTGAAAAAAAGAGCTTTCATTAACAATTTATTAGAATCACATTTCTGTTTCTATCAATTATCATGGATCGTGTTAAATTTATCATTAGTTTGGAATATCAAAGCCATTTTATCAAATGATTTAAAACTGAATTCCACAACCCACGCCTGAAAATCAATGTGCCGTATAGAAAAGAGACAGGAAAGTAATTAATAATTATGAGCCTTCACTTGTCATATGTACTCGCTTATATTGATTTTGATACAGGATGCTTATTAAGGTTCCCGGAAATCTTATAATCAGAGACAAGGACACACATTCTAGACGAATGAATAGCAACCATTATTTATACGAGGATTTCCTAACAAAAAATATTAGAAAAATGTCCAGTTTAAATATACTCTTATTTCAATTTATATTGCTGAACTACATAATACTTCATGATATATATTTTTTATTTTTCCCGGTAAGAAGATAAAATTATGCAATTACTTTAGAATAAATAGTTTTATTAGATACCAATTTGTCATGGAAACTAGTAATAAATACTATCTAATAAAAACTACACTCGCCAGTTGTCTAATCTTTTAACCATTCTATAACTAAAGTTAGTATTGGCATCAGTGAATTTCGTCCAGCCCAGGTTGAAAATCGAATCGTTCCATGGCCAATTGTTATAATAATTTGTTACAACACTTTCGCATTTTTTGTAAACGAATTAACTTGTATTTATTTCAAAAATACTGTCTTGCAATAAATATAGATGGGCGAAGAAATTCGTCTTAGTGACAGTCCATAAACCACGGAGGGCATTTTTCATACTTATTAAACCCCTTCCCTTACCGTGTAACGCCATGAAGACATTTAGAGCCCCCCCCCCCTTCCGTATGTTACGTAACTTTCAATCCAATAAAATCATTAAATTAGCATAACGAATAAAATAAATTCAATTCCAACTTCTGGCTCCGCTGACGTGTCCTATATTTTTCATCATCCTCACCCGAAAATTGTTTTAGTTTATATAGAAATGCACAAAAACAATAAAAAAGTAAAACGCGCATTTTGACTCTAGCTGCTGACGCTCGTAAAAGACTTGTTCCCCGTAGCGAAATGCGGTCCGGAAAGCAGTTTGGTAAGGACGAAGAAAAATAAATATTTTATGAGTGTTATGCTGGTGTCTCATAGGTCCGTGGTCTGCAAAGACGACCACCAAGGTTGAAAATTCTTAGGATTCAATCCACCAGTGAAAAGAGCAAATTGGTGATTTTCAAAAAATCTGTTATTTGTCATGTTTAAAAATGCGGTTGGTCAAAAATATTTTTACAAAACTACAATTTTATTTTATGATTTGCATAATCATAGATCTAAAAATTCGAATTAATAAAAAAATTAAAAGACCAGTTTCATATTTATTTTGTGCCAGAAAGGATTGTTGATACACCTGAAATGTTCATTAGTTCGAAGTTGGATTCAATGAATCGACAGCATTGCGGATTTTACTAAAGAATTTAGCTTTGAAACAATGTAAATTTCAAAGATCACAGGAAATGAAATCACTGCAGAACTCGAATCATAGGGCATTTGTCAGCTGAATTAAACAACCACGTGATGTTAACTATTTTTTTTTGTAGCTTGAACTGAATCATATTGATCCAGAGTATATATGGTTTCAACAGTGGTGCATCATTCCATTTTGCTAATAAATCAACTGCTATATTGAAACGAATTCTGCATTCTAACAAGAATTTCATACTATCTCAAGAAATAGTGATATTAATTGATCACCAAAATTATCTGATCTAACACGTTTGGAGTACGTTATGTGTGGTTACTTAAAATGTCAGGTTAATAAGATGGATTTCTGAGGTGAAGGGTGAAAATAAAGCTTAAATTATATCAAAGGAAATAACGCAAATGATGAGTTTTATTTATTTTTTAAAGATCCCTTAGATGTAATACTTACCCAGAGATTTGACAGACAAAAGAAAGGATATTAAACGGCCACTTATTCATTTAAAATATTTTTTGTATAACAAGTTAAGCAGAATTGTCTTACATTAAAATTAGTGAATGCAATGTTAAAACTAAATGTACAAAAAACCTATAAAAACTAAACAAATAAGAAAAATGTTTTTTTCTGCTAGGTTCTATGTACTAAAAATCACACAAATAGTAAAAATTTTTTTGTGATATGAAAAACTTGTCAAAATGGTTTAGAAAATCAAATTTACTATACAGTTTTCTACTAATAAACGTAAGTTATTCTAAATAAATTAGATTTTTTTATTCTTTAAAAACTAGGGAGTTATCTCAATTTAAATTTACCTACAAAAAAATAATGTAGAAAGAATATATGAAATGGCAAATTTACCAATATAAATTTCTAAAAATTAACTATTTTAGGAATAGTTCAAATAAGTGAGAATTCATTCATTGCAAGTTAAGTAGTTATATAGAATAATGTGCAAATTCGAGAAATTTATTAGTACTTCATATAACTGGGTTCTTCATTGTTCCTTTAATATAATTTATGGTCTTATTTCTAGAATGGATGTTTCAAATAGTTTCTTGTTATAACTTTTATTGCCTTTAAAGCAGATCTAGCATGTTCGAAAAGATTGCCAAATTATTTACAGAAATTGTATTTGCCGACTTTAAAGGAAAAATATTGAACAAAATACAAGCATGTATTCATTAAGTTCGATTCTGAAAATTTAGTTTAAAATAAATCAGTAAGGAATTAAATATATATGTTAGAAATAAATGAGCAAGTCAATTTCTTTGGGTATATTTTGTTTCACAATCACTGGCATTTGTTCATTCATGCGACATTTTTTGAAGGTGGAATTCGAAGCATGTTAGAGACAGGCAGATGCTAGATGTGCGTGCTGAAAGAGAAGTAGGTGCATATGTATTACCGAAAATGATTTATTCCTAAGGCTGAAAATTCAGTGCCTGTTATGACTCTCATTCCAAAAAACTAAGTTATAGTTTGGATTTAAATATTACAGTTTTCGAAAATATTCATTCATTCGAACAATTTGGCGTAAAACTTGTCAATATCTTATATGCTAAAGAATTATGAAAATATATTTCTGAAACAACGATTCGAGATTCACTGGTTCTAATATATGACAGTATTGTACAGAAACACTGTGTCTAAACTATGCAGTTAATTCCATTCGTAAACTATCCTATTCAGACTCATTAGAGAGAGTTAATTACCTCATTTGAGATTCATGCATACACCTAATTTCAAATTACACCTAGAGCTCTGTTTCTGCTTCCTAATAACATATGTTTTGTAGTGGTATTAAGTCCTAATTTACATAAATTTACCGTTTTAATTCCTCCTTAAATTCCATGTGTTCCGGAATTAATACATATATCTTTTATTAAACTCATTCTTATATCTCACTTTTACGCTGGCATTTAGTCACAGATAAAAACAAATGTATTAACCCCACAATAGTTGTCTACTGGTGCAAATTTCAGTTAGGAAGTGCACAAAAAAAACAGCGTACTAATTATGATACCGCTGTCCCTTTAAATATTAAGAACTATTAGGAATGTTAGGTATAACATGTGTTTGTTCCCATTTTTAGGTCACTATACCATGCAACGTTAATTTACTTGAACCTCATTTGCAGTTATATAAAACATATTTTAAGAAGTAGTAATTTACAAGTGTAGTATTCAAATTAATAAATATAGTAGTTTGTAAAAACTAGAAAAGTTTTTTTAAACATTATAAGTCAACCGAGTTGTTGTAAGTGGCGCAGTCAGTAGAATGATAGTTTAGGCAAAGAAAACAGGTGTTGTTAATCCATAGCGTGCAGACTTTTTTGTGGAAATTTCAAGAGCGAAACTTTACGAAAAAGAAACATTTTCAAGAGGACAATCCAAAGTTCTGGAAACCCGGGTGAAAGCAGCGTAGGAAAAATAACTAAGAAAATCCGTCGAAAGCTAAACCAATGGAAACAGATTGAGGCTTGGGTGAGTGATTTTTGTTCATCTCAGAGTCAACAACCTTTTCTACTATTCAATCCATTTGCGATAACAATAGGGAAATTGAATTAGATTTGGAAAACATTTGTAAACAAATAAATCAATTTTTACTTTCAATTTTGAATTCGAAAACTAATATATCAAATACATATACAAATAAAGTACCTTTGTTATATATAAAATTATTTCACTTATACCCAACTATGACGGCAATCCTAACAAATTATTCTTAAACAATGTACAAAATGTACTTTTGGTAAATGGTATACTAAACAAATTTCAAGGAAGAGCTGAAGTAGTAGAAAGTATAAACAGTTCATCGTCCTGGGACGAAATTAAAAATACTTTAATCCAGAATTTCGATGACCAATGAGAAATAGTTTTAAATTAAGACTTGTAAATATGTGGCAAAAACAAAATGAGAATCTCTACCAATTTCATGAAAGAATAATTTATATTCTAAATATAGTTCCTAACTATATTGCAAGTCATAGTGCAGATCGCAATGAAAAAATCTATAAAAGAGATTTATTTTCAAATCATTTCTGGTGGGATTATGAGAACCCTTAGGTCCAATCATTCGAGCTATGCGTCCCAATTCCTTAACTGAAACTTTACAATTTCGGAGGGAAATAACATAAAACAGTATCAAAATACTCCTACGCAAAAATTTCATAATGAGTTTAAACAACCACAAATTCAATAAAGTCAAATAATGCCTTTAATCATATTGATAATTTAAATCATTTATGGATAACAGTAACATCTTTATCAATTTTTGGATTATGTATTTATCTTGCTTTTAATATTTTCAAAAAATGGAAAGCTACCAGAAAAGCGACTTCCAATGCGGAGATACCCGGCGAAGAACAACCCCTATCTTTTTCACCCCGTCGAAAAAGCGCCAATCTTTGGAGGGAGGAATTATGATACAGTCATCCCTTTAAATATTAAGAACTATTGAGAAAGTTATAAATAACTCTTACTAAGCAAAGTTGCATCTTTTGTTATCTTGTATGTTCTAGATATTTTATTATTTACTTTCTAGCAGATGTGTTTGTTACCACTTTTAAGTCACTCTGCCATGCAACGTTAATCGACTCAACAGTGAATTGCAATTATATAAAACATAACTTAGAAGCAGTTATTTACAAGTGTAAGATACAAATGAATAAATAAATTAGCTTTTCGAAAATAGAAAAGTTTTTTTAATAACATAATAGGTCAACGACCTACTATAAGTTACTATTTCCTAACTAAAACGGAAATCATAAATTTTGAAACTAGTAAGTACAAGAAATTGCTTAAAAACACATATTTTTCAGTCAAAGGTTAATCAATATCTTCAAAAATGTCCTTTTACTTCAGGCTGAGGTTTAGAAAAATTATGCTAAAATTTCATGTCATTAAAAAACAAATAATTAAGTAACAATTTCCTAACTGGGATCTAGTTGTTCACTTAAATCCCAATGGAAGTACTAGGGTTCATTTGAAAACAGACTCATAAAAGTACTTACTTTTGTAGTATTAAATATTAGTTTAAAAATTATACAAATTTTTGGAAAAAATTCTTACTCAAATATAAATATTGTTAGGTTGTATATCCCGATTATAAGGGCGCGAAAAAGGGGCTACTACAGCACCCTGATCTGTTTAGAAAAATCAAATGTATACGGTCGATATAAGTATAACTATTTGTTTAGCTAATAAAAGCTTTTATTATTGACCCATATACTGGCATTAAAGCAATTAAATTAGAAAATCAGGTATGGTAAAATATATAGAAGGACATAATAATGTGAATACAGTATAAGACCAAAGACATTGCAAACAAGTTCCAAGGTAAATAAGTTGATGGGTATACGAAATCAAATCTATAAAAGAACTGAGAATATTTTATTATTTGTGTGTACTACCTGATATTAATAATTAATTATTACTTTTATTACGAGTTAAATGTGTTGGAAAGGTAATTTATTCAAGTCTGGGAGAGTGGCCCTGACAGTTACGCAATATACATATATACTGATGGTATTATTGAAGAGAATTACTCACGTATCTGGCTTGTGAACGAATCGAATGGGGAGTCGTGGTACCTAAATAATGTTTTAACCTATTTGATTATTAATCATTTAGTACAATTTGAGTTTTCGTATGGTAAAGGAAGGTATTATTATATAAATGTATTTTGATTTTTCCGTTGTTATAGTGCAGATAACGTATGTCTCAAAGCTTTTGTATGGTATCTAGTTTATAAATGCACTTTCAAAGACATCTTCCAAAAAACTGTCACAATGAGTATTTTTGTGCTTGTATATCAATACCTAATATGGTAATTGTGTGCCGTAAAGATGTAAACTATATGAAGTAAAAAAGGTACGATTAAGTTTTTATCAAATATAACGGATAAATTTGATAATACTCTAAATGCAAATCGATCAAGTTTGTTGCGAAAAATAAATTTCATTCCAAAATAAACATTAAAAATGGTTTTCGAAAATATAGCCTCTACACATTAGGGAATTGAAAATTTCCCGTCATTACTTAAACAGTTTAATTACAAATAGTATTTTAATTTACTTTTTCAATTAAAACCTCTTATCTTATTTATTCTATCATTTAATGTGCTTACTGATCATTGCTAGATAGAATAAAAAGTGAGGTTTTGATAATTTTATTAGTTTTTTTATTATCTAAACTTGTGTTTAAATAACTAATTACGTTTACAATTTTATTATTAATTTTCTTTGAATTATTTAGACTAAGTTTTTTAGGTTTTTATGTTTTTACTTTGTTAAAAAATTGAGTTTAAGTTTTTATCTATAATTAAGATTTTTGACGGTAAATGTTAACAAACTTGTGTCCTTGTTGTGGCAATTTTTGTGCCTCATTGTGTAGGCGTTGACACTTATTACGGTGTTTGGAGACATTTAAAACCTGTTTTCAATATGGACAGATAAACATCGTAATGAAGTAGAACAACAATCAACTACACCCTCAATAGTCATTTCAATATTAATTAAAAAATTTGAACTTTAAAATAAATTTCACTGGTTTCCCAGACAAATATACTTGTAGGCCTACAAAAATTTAGTAGAAATACAATTTCAGCGAAAATTCTTCAAAAATATTTAACTTTTTTTTTGCCAGTACTCCTGGTATAACGAATTTTACCGTCTATTTCGTACTCATCAGAGAAAGCTAATAACCCTGTTCGAGATTCATGCATCCACATCCAGATTCTTTGATTGCGAAATGATAAATGGAAATTGCTACTAATTATTATTTCCCTTAAAGCTCTGTTTCTACTTCCTGACAGAAGCATTTCGAAATGGTATACACAGTCCATTTACATACATCTGCAATTTAAGTACTCCGTTGAATTCAATGTTTGCTTTACGAAGCAATCATTACAAATTAAAAGTCATATATCTTATTTCCTCGTATTGCTGTAATTTATTATATAGGGCTCTTTAATTTCTATTCCGATAGGGATGCTGTAATATTTGAGGATTCTCTATGTGAACTTGTAATAGAAAGCTAATTGAACAATCGTACTCTCAATTATATAATTATTGATTAAAATTCAAAACGATCAAGGAGTGTATGGAGTTTGGAGAAAAGTTATATTAAAAAGTAAAGTGAATTAGGAATACAACTGATAATGGCAATTTACTAAAGGTTCTTTGTGACATCTTCTGGTTTAAAATATACTACACTTGAGAACAAAATAGTTTATTTAATAGTTAATTTTTAAAAAGAATAGAATAATTAAAGATGACCATGACTATCAGGGCTGCCAGAACTGTTTGTCTTGAATCTTAGCGTCTGTGTATAAATTGACGATTATTGTCACATGTCGCATTATATGAATATGTATATATATATATATATATATATATATATATATATATATATATATATATATATATGTTTTAGGTGGTTTCCGGGAATTCATCCGCGTAGTTGATAACTGATCCCTGCCGGGATCGATGGTAAAATGACGACGTTTCGGCAGAGTCACATCTGCCCTCTTCAGGTCGGTTCGCATAATTCTGCTTTCGCTTCTAGTTACTCGAATACAGTATTCGAGTAACTAGACAAAACACGTGTCGTTGTGTCATAATAAAGTCTAAATCTCAGAGTGTTTGTTCGTTTTTGTATTTCTCATAATGGATTTACAACAAGTATCAGCCATAAGAATTCGATAATTTCATCGTTTTCTTTTGGTCAATCAGGCACAACTGAATTGTACGAAAGTAGAAGCGCCGCAATCGCCTCCATTTAACACAATTACAGCCGACTTTTTCATTTAATATTGTGTTCGTGTTTATTATATTTACATTGTTGAGTTTTAAAATTGAATGCCCTAGGTCCCAAAAATGTTGACAAATTATGGTTTCTTTATGTAATTTTCAGGTTAATTTATCCTACATTCAGAGATCTGTGTGACCAATATAAAATTTATAATCTTCTTATTCTTATATGATGTCACTATAACGCAAAGTCGTGCTAAAAGCAATTGGAGGTCACAAAACATTTAATAATTCGGCGTTCTAACCTATCATTATAATATAACGAGTACAGAATTCGGTATATATAGGTGTCATTGTGATCTGATTATCCTGAGAAAGAAGTTTGGTTCTTAACGACAGTTTTGTATTCAACCCTGTTTCACTCTTTATTTATGATTTTTTAGGGTAATTGTTTGGAGCAAAAACATTTTTTATGATTTTTTTCTTTATTGAATTTATCGACGTCCAAACAATTAAGTTTTCTTAATATATATTGATTTTATAACACCTCTTTTAACTGAGTTTTAGATGATTTAAATTACATTTCGTGTACATGTGTAACTTGGCCTACTGTACATCCTTATATCGAGGAGAGATTCTGTTCTTATTATTAAAGTGACTCTGGTGTGCATTAATCAACATATTTGTGGAAAATTTTCAAAGGCAAAAGACTACTGACCATCAGTTTGAGAACACACTGTTAAGTAGCTATGGAGTAATTAATAAGTTTTCAGGAAACCAACTTGCTCTATTCGGTACCTCCATTTTAATTAATTGTATCAAAATACAAGTGGTGTTACTTAATAATTATATTGTTAAGTACTCTGTGAGTAATTTACACTGGTTTTCCCTGCTGTCAATTCACCACTTCTACCAAACTCAAAGAACATCCCGACTTCATCTCTATGAATTAAAAAACTCTCTCACTTGTTTAAACAACTATATATATTGGTTTCTTTTGTCTAATGAATATCTAATGTTTTGTGCCTGCAACCGTATTGTCTAGGTAACTCGTTATAGGTCAAAAGGAAACGGAACATAATAAGATTTTTCGTAGAAACCAATTGTAAATAATTTGAACGGTTTGAAAAATTTCCTGCCAATCAAAACATTGGAATTACTGAAGGTCTGTACTAAGATGTCATTATAACGCAAAGAGCCAATTGGAGTCACAAAACATAATAATTTTGCGTTCTATCGTAACGTTATATGTAACTATATCGACTAAAGGAATACGGCAGCATTTTTGCCCTGCACGAGATCTAAACCATTCTAGTCGTTTTGACTAAAGTAATCTCGTGGTGTAAAAGCTATATGGAACAACAAACAAAAAATACATAAGAATTGCCAATTTGAGAAATCCGACGATATAATGTGATCACTGAAACAACGGTATTCTTTAATTGCATCTTATAGGAGTTCTTCCGACTTGAAAACTGTTTCACTGTTATGTATGAAATTATGATACCATCTTTTCGTGATTTTTCAATTCACTGAAGTCATGGAAATTTCAAATAATTGTTTATGTATTTAATGCATATAACTAAATTTAATATTTTCTCGCGAAATGCATTGCACCATCTTGGAAAAAGTAGCTAACAGAGACTCCAATTTGGGAGTCGAACTGCGTGCAACGCCATTTCACTTTTATTCCAAAGATATAAATAACACGAAAGAATTCTTAGGTTACCTATGAAAGAAATTATGATCCCATCTTTTCGAGGTTTTTCAATCCATTGAACGCAAGACAATATATTGTTTCTATTAGAGAAATTTTACAAGTTGCGATCCACACAACTGACTGAAATTTTGGGAAAATTATTTATGTATTTAGTACTGAATTTAATATTTTATCCCGAAATGAATTTCGATATCTAAGAGTTTCACGATAAACTAGCTCACAGACTCTAAATCGAGAGTCGTACTGTATGTGATTAGAATCCTTGGATTCACAAGGAGACGATGTGGGACATAATACGGCTTCCCATTGGACTATCTGTGAGCACATTACATCAAAAGCAACCAAAAGTGCATTATTTTTAGCTTCTCACAATCTATTATTTTAATCTTTCCACTTCAGGCCAATATGTCCTCCCCCTTGATAAAACTGTATCTACACCACTGTGTGTTGTCATGCTGTAATTGAGATCCCTAAACAATTACTCACTTAAATGCATTCAAATGTCTAAAATATAAAGGACATTACCACGATTTTCAGTGTCAAAATTCTCCACTCGGAGCTTTACCGCGAAATAAAGTATGCGTGAGATTTTTAGGCAATTAGAAACAGCTGCGTTGAACTTGACTATTGGTGAAGACGAAGCTTAAAATAATATACATTAACTTTAGACACACATTTGTCAACCTAACTTGAGACATAAATCACATTTTATTCACGAAAAACAATAATGTTATGTTATTCAATATATTGATTAAACTCTCGAAAATGAACGCCATTAATGGTAACTGCTTAGAATCGTATACAGATTTAGGATTCAATACAACAT
The DNA here is from genome assembly GCA_034190945.1 of Octodonta nipae. Lineage (NCBI taxonomy): Eukaryota > Metazoa > Arthropoda > Insecta > Coleoptera > Chrysomelidae > Octodonta > Octodonta nipae. The sequence continues at coordinate 42,962,738 of CM067220.1, forward strand.
AAAGCCGAAAACATTTGTATTCAGTTATAAACCCGAATTCACATTACGAAGACGTGATAGCAGAGAAAATGTGCACTATAAAATTTTCTATTGTTTGGTGAGGATTCAGCAAAACACTATTTTTCGTTAAAATAAAAAGCTAATAGAGAGGGTGCAACGTGCTACAAAGTATTAAAATGATAATTAACTTTGCTAAAATGTATAACTGAACATTTCGGTACACTAAAACAGCCTTCAACTAAAGACAACTAATTAATTAATTAGTACAATATAATTTTTCGGTTTACTGAATCGTTAAATAATACAATTTTGTGGTTCGTTAAAGAACTCTTCACGCTTAAATTCAACTAAGTATGTATACAATTTGTTTGTTTGCTTTAATTTCAGAAAAAAAAGTAGTAGCTTAATTCATTGTCATTCGAATTCAAATCACAGAAATACAAATTAATAATCTACAGACCTATTTTTAATTTGGTTAATTAAATATATAGAGATACCAAATTAATACAATAATATAAGTTTTTTATACATGACGAATAGGACAAACTTTAGGTTTAGGGTAATCAAAAACGAAAACAACAATATTGTGTAAATCCAATTTTATTGTAGCCGAGCAACCACAATTTATACAAAAGTTTATCTTCTGTTTTTCTACTGACTCATATCAAGTTGTGTGCTTTTTTATATATTTGTAAATGAGCAGCATATGTTGTTTCTAAAAATTAGCTACATACAATTGTTTTCTTATACCTGCCTGTTAATGATTATCCTCTAATGGCTCTAATACTGGCACAAAAACTAGTCAGTTTTTCTACTCAGGTTCGCAAAAACTTTCCCTCAACTGTTTCGAATCTCGAATACGTTTTTATGTATTTAGTACATATAACTGAATTTAATATATTTTTTATTCATCAATATTAATATGATTTTGATCGGCAACCCTCTGTCTGGTAACTAGATGATTAAATTGCTGAGCATATAGTGGGTGATACTGACATTCATTCTGCCTATGGTTTGTAATATTTTGCTCATTATTTTGTTTACTACTATGGTTTCCATGGCCTTAGTTCACAGTCCTGTCTAAATGAGCAAGTAAGTCTCTTCCAAAGATAGCAAACTCGGGATGCTAAGTTCTCCATATCAGTCACCGACATAGTAAGAACAATTGTAGTAGTTCTTTGTCTCGAATAGCTCTCCATATTGACACATTGAGGTCCTACTTGCTTTTATCTATAGCGCTGGCTTTAGAATTCTCTAGTGGAAAAATATGATTAGGACTAGTTCTACGGATTTCTTAACATAATAAGAAATTATTACTATTAAGTATGAAGCCCTAAACATTTTCATAACATATCACGATTACAGTCTGATTTATGAACATGGAATATCCTGTGACTTTTAACGGATCATTTTTAAAAATCATAAAATCCTTCCCAATAGAATGCAGCTGAAATATGCAAGTTTTGAAGGTCTTTTTACTGATTAGTTCTCAGTCTTACGCAATACTAGAAATTATGACTTCTCCAAAGTTTTCTACCCTTGTGTTCAAGTACTGCTGGTTTTAGAGTGTAGATTGCAACATTATTATTCTCTAGTTTAGGGTATAATGCTGTTTAAGGACAATTTAGTTTATATACTGCATTACTTCTACATATCAGATACAATTATATGGCTTCTATCATTGGTCCTATTTTAATGCCTTAGAATAAATAAGTTGTGGCAATGTTTTAATGTTGATACATAAGAACGAATAAACTAGAATTACTTTAATCCTATTATTGACCCAATCAGGTAATAATTCCAAAAATTATTATGAATTTTTAAGATCTCTGCCAAAAAAACAAGACCTATCTCGTCTAATTTAAAAAAAAATTACACCAGAGTAGAGAGTAAAAATTATTTCTTCATCTAGAAAAAGAACTGAGTGAGGTACATCATAAAGGCAAACATATATAAATATGCTCGATAGCGAAATAAAAATATCTAACTAAAAAGAATGAGATTATGATTGATGAGTAATTTTCATAATACTAGGTTTTGACTGATGATCAAGATCACGATACTGTAACCTTATTTTTGACGTATTTAATGATGTATGGTTGGCTTCAATTACATTGGTATTGACTCGACCTTTCTAAACGAAAAATATCTAACTTATGTTTGTAGAAGGCATGTTGGTAAACACGTAAGATATATTTTTTGTCTCTTGCTTAAAAGCTATACGACTTCAATCCTTGCACATCAGTCTATAGAGATTTTTAACGGACATAAACACCAACAACAGCAAAATGATTACGCCATCAGTTAAGTAATAATTTATAGGCCATAGCTAATATAATTTTAACAGCAAACTCCAAATGTGAATTATTTTAACGTTAAAAAGGAGCAACCCTTACTTTTCTCGGATAGCTTGACAGTGGCGGCTCAATTGTTTTAATTAACAACAATAAACAGTGTATAGTTAACCATTAACTTAATAAACCAATGGAGTACATGCCAATATGGAGAGATAAAACATACGAAGTGTATTGTCATAATAGACATAGAGACCAGCTGTCATTACTCCGCTGACTGTCTGTCGCATATTCGCAATATTAATACAATTCACTACTATTTTAAACCTATATCCTGGAATTCGTGATAGATAACCTGAATTATATGAGTTTTCAAAATATCTCTAGTATATCCTGATCGTACCAGCCTGGTTAATACAGTATGTTTGCATAATATCACTGAATTATTTTGAAATAGAATTTTCAAAAACAGATTATTCGACAGTATCCATGTTGAACGCATCTAAACTTAAATCATAAATTGCCATTATCAGAACGATTGATGTTCCAGTTTTCGTTAATAGCACGTTATGAAAAATCCACTTTAACCAGGTTGTCAGACCTAAACTATTTTGCTGGGTTTTGAGCATCTTCTAGGATTTTCTTTGTCTACCTTTGTCTGACATTCTTGCAACGTGACCAGCTCTATTTCATTTTAAGTGTGTGATTTTTTCAATTGCCTCAGTAACTTCTACGTAGTTCTTGATTTCGGATTTTATCTCGCGATGTCTCTCCCAACATGGACCTCTCCATGGCTCGTTCAGTTATTCATATTTTGTTGATGTTTTTTTTTTATGTTAATGTTAATGTTTCCAAGCTATATGCTACATACCGGAATACATTGGTCCAACACTTTTAGTTTGAGGCATATCGGTACGTCTGATTTGAATACTACCAAAGGCAGCCCAAGTCAGTCCCCTATCCTTCTATTTAGTTTGCAGGTCTGGTTATCATTTCCCATTCGGATCTCTTGTCCTAAATGAAATTCTTTGCTTTCGAGCTTGAGGTTACAAAAGTTGTAATAAATTGGGTGTTGGCAATGAGGATTTTTAAGCCTACTTTTACAATATCGTGTGATGGTAAAATTGTAAAAATGGCCAAAAACACCTTAATTAGTCAAAGATGTTCATGGAAGTTACCTTGGATTTCTATCGTATTGAAATGTTTGATCTTAAGTTTCAGTAGCTTTGAATATGTTATCATCAAGTGAATGACGGGAAATTCAGATTATCCATTATATTTATATCCTTAACCGGACATGCGCCATGCTCGGTTGGTTCCATAATCCCCTGTCTGGTCCAATTAGCGCCGTCGTACCTGGCGGTTGGTTGTCGATGATACGTACAGGCAGTGGCTGAGGAAATGTTTTTAATTTGGTCTCTGGGCTGCCTACCTAATCATATTCTCGTTCGATATTATGTATACTGCCTCTGTAGATTTTCTTTTATACTTGTACTGTTCCTTGTGAATTACCCTAGATGGGTCCAAGTTGATGTCCAACATCCAAAATAGAAAGGAAAACTTACAACACGCTCAGAGATCATGCTGAATACATTCTACCCGAGACCAGGAGAAAATTGACGCCACATCACAGCAAACCACCACATCTCTATGGACTACCCAAGATACACAAGGCTGGAGTACCTCTCAGACCGATTACAAGTTCGCGCAACTCACCAACAGCAGCACTATCGAAATTCCTTCTACCAATCATCCAGCCTTTGGAGGGAAAAACATCATCGCACGTCAAGAACTCAAAGCACTTTGTCGAAATCATAGGATCCATGGAACTTGGGCCAGAACATCGCTTAGTAAGTTTCGACGTTGAAAACCTTTTCACGAACGTACCACTAGACGAATCTCTCAACATAGTGAGAAAGAAACTTACTGAAGACGAAACCCTGATGGAGAGGACGGAGCTGCCAATAGACTCAATCATGGACTTACTTGAATGTTGCCTCAAGAACTGCTACTTTCAGGAGAAGGACCGGTTCTTCATGCAAGAAGATGGATTGCCTATGGGTTCCCCGTTATCACCAACCATCGCCAACATCTACATGGAATGGTTCGAAGAACATGCACTGAGGAGTTTCGAGAAGCAGCCCAAGCTATGGTTGAGGTATGTCGATGACACCTTTATTATTTGGCAACATGGAAGGACAGAACTACAGGCATTCCTGGAGCACCTGAACCAATCCCAACCATCCATTAGATTCACCATGGAGATGGAAGAGAGTGGGTGCCTACCATTCCTTGATGTAAAGTGTCAAAGGACTAGGGCCGGAATCCAAACAACAGTCTACAGGAAGGCTACGCATACAGGATTATACCTTCACTACAATTCGAACCACCCATCAGCAACGAAAACTGGCATCATCAAAACACTTATCCATCGAGCCAAAACTATCTGCAGCACACCAGGAGCCCTCAAAGAAGAACAAGTGAAACTTAGAGAAGACCTTTTGGCGAATGGATATCCGGAAAGGATCATTACCAAGGCATTTGAAGAGCTGGACAAACCACCTAGGCAGGAAGAGGAGACCACGGTAGCAACTCTACTTTTACCGTATACTAAAGGCTTGTCGGAGAAGCTTAGAAGAATTGCACACAGCTATGGAATCAGAATAATCTTCAAAAGCAACGACACCTTGAGGAGCATGATAACAAGAACGAGGCCCGACGTACCAGCAATACCACATAACTGTATATACAGCATACCGTGTGAATGTGGCAATCTTTACATTGGAGAGACAAAGCGACCGCTGGAGACCAGGATTAAGGAACACCGCACAGCTACTCAAAGGGGAGAGGTAACGAAGTCTGGGCTAGCTAATCACGCATGGACCGAACAGCATAATATCAACTGGGACCAGGCTAAAGCAATTCACAAGGAGGAGCACTGGTACAAAAGAAAATTCATAGAGACAGCCTATATAATCTCGAACGAAAATATAATTAGCGAGCCCAGCGTCCAAATTAAAAATATTTGGAGAGCTCTTCTTCGGCCTCTGCCGCTACGCATCACCGGCAACCAACCTCCAGGGACGACGACGCTGATTGGACCAGATAAGACCCAATGACCATGACCTGTGACGCATGACCGGTTAAGGGTATAATATAAATACGACGGATACTCTGAATTTCCTATCATTCACCTGAGGACGATAGCAGATACACAGCTATTGAAACGTTGTGAGATCAACCACTTCAAGACGATGGAAGTCCAAGGAAACTTCAAGGAACGAGTTACATTGTCTACCAACTTCAAACTAACATTGGAAGCCCGGTACGGACCCGGTATCAATGGGAAATTCAGAGGATACGAGACGACTATGAAGAAGATTACCAGAGAAGAGGATCACATCAAGTTCCTACGCTACGCCAGAGACTTAAAGATTATACCAAATGGTTTTAAACTGAAGTCGCCAATCCCAGGGAAACAAGCACAGAAGATACTTGACAAGGCCAGCCATGCTTTAGTGAGGTCAGAAATCAACCATCATCGTTGGAAGAAATCCCAACTTCTGCAGGACGCAGAAGAAAGGTTTCAAGAAATCAGAAGATGCACACACGAGGAGGACCACATGCCGATTTTTGCTTCGATTCAAAAACACTGTGACAACATCAGACGAATCGGCCAAAAGGTGCACACTGAGAAACTTAACAAACTTACCAGGAAGCAGCTGCCGAAGGATACGACCAACAAGAAAACAGTGGTGAACTTGTCATCCAGAGTTCTCACAGCAGTCGAGGAAACATTGCTTTCTAAGGGACTAAACTACGCTGTAGCTCCAAAAAAGTTGCCAGTACTAGATATCATCAGTTCCTTGGAGTCAGCAATAGGCAGCAAAGAGACACCGCAACTGGAGGAATTCCGATGGAAAGTCAGAACCGCAATTGAGAAAACACAACACATCAAACAAAACATCAACGAATCCGAAAGGAGAATCATAAAAACACTTAAGGACGACAAATCTATCATCATTCTACCAGCTGACAAAGGAAATGCCACCATCCTGATGGACAGAACGGAATACAACAAGAAAATCGACGAAGTACTGTCGAAGGGAAAATACAGGCCACTGCCTACTGATCCAACATCCAAAATAGAAAGGAAAACTTACAACACGCTCAGAGATCATGCTGAATACATTCTACCCGAGACCAGGAGAAAATTGACGCCACATCACAGCAAACCACCACATCTCTATGGACTACCCAAGATACACAAGGCTGGAGTACCTCTCAGACCGATTACAAGTTCGCGCAACTCACCAACAGCAGCACTATCGAAATTCCTTCTACCAATCATCCAGCCTTTGGAGGGAAAAACATCATCGCACGTCAAGAACTCAAAGCACTTTGTCGAAATCATAGGATCCATGGAACTTGGGCCAGAACATCGCTTAGTAAGTTTCGACGTTGAAAACCTTTTCACGAACGTACCACTAGACGAATCTCTCAACATAGTGAGAAAGAAACTTACTGAAGACGAAACCCTGATGGAGAGGACGGAGCTGCCAATAGACTCAATCATGGACTTACTTGAATGTTGCCTCAAGAACTGCTACTTTCAGGAGAAGGACCGGTTCTTCATGCAAGAAGATGGATTGCCTATGGGTTCCCCGTTATCACCAACCATCGCCAACATCTACATGGAATGGTTCGAAGAACATGCACTGAGGAGTTTCGAGAAGCAGCCCAAGCTATGGTTGAGGTATGTCGATGACACCTTTATTATTTGGCAACATGGAAGGACAGAACTACAGGCATTCCTGGAGCACCTGAACCAATCCCAACCATCCATTAGATTCACCATGGAGATGGAAGAGAGTGGGTGCCTACCATTCCTTGATGTAAAGTGTCAAAGGACTAGGGCCGGAATCCAAACAACAGTCTACAGGAAGGCTACGCATACAGGATTATACCTTCACTACAATTCGAACCACCCATCAGCAACGAAAACTGGCATCATCAAAACACTTATCCATCGAGCCAAAACTATCTGCAGCACACCAGGAGCCCTCAAAGAAGAACAAGTGAAACTTAGAGAAGACCTTTTGGCGAATGGATATCCGGAAAGGATCATTACCAAGGCATTTGAAGAGCTGGACAAACCACCTAGGCAGGAAGAGGAGACCACGGTAGCAACTCTACTTTTACCGTATACTAAAGGCTTGTCGGAGAAGCTTAGAAGAATTGCACACAGCTATGGAATCAGAATAATCTTCAAAAGCAACGACACCTTGAGGAGCATGATAACAAGAACGAGGCCCGACGTACCAGCAATACCACATAACTGTATATACAGCATACCGTGTGAATGTGGCAATCTTTACATTGGAGAGACAAAGCGACCGCTGGAGACCAGGATTAAGGAACACCGCACAGCTACTCAAAGGGGAGAGGTAACGAAGTCTGGGCTAGCTAATCACGCATGGACCGAACAGCATAATATCAACTGGGACCAGGCTAAAGCAATTCACAAGGAGGAGCACTGGTACAAAAGAAAATTCATAGAGACAGCCTATATAATCTCGAACGAAAATATAATTAGCGAGCCCAGCGTCCAAATTAAAAATATTTGGAGAGCTCTTCTTCGGCCTCTGCCGCTACGCATCACCGGCAACCAACCTCCAGGGACGACGACGCTGATTGGACCAGATAAGACCCAATGACCATGACCTGTGACGCATGACCGGTTAAGGGTATAATATAAATACGACGGATACTCTGAATTTCCTATCATTCACCTGAGGACGATAGCAGATACACAGCTATTGAAACGTTGTGAGATCAACCACTTCAAGACGATGGAAGTCCAAGGAAACTTCAAGGAACGAGTTACATTGTCTACCAACTTCAAACTAACATTGGAAGCCCGGTACGGACCCGGTATCAATGGGAAATTCAGAGGATACGAGAAGACTATGAAGAAGATTACCAGAGAAGAGGATCACATCAAGTTCCTACGCTACGCCAGAGACTTAAAGATTATACCAAATGGTTTTAAACTGAAGTCGCCAATCCCAGGGAAACAAGCACAGAAGATACTTGACAAGGCCAGCCATGCTTTAGTGAGGTCAGAAATCAACCATCATCGTTGGAAGAAATCCCAACTTCTGCAGGACGCAGAAGAAAGGTTTCAAGAAATCAGAAGATGCACACACGAGGAGGACCACATGCCGATTTTTGCTTCGATTCAAAAACACTGTGACAACATCAGACGAATCGGCCAAAAGGTGCACACTGAGAAACTTAACAAACTTACCAGGAAGCAGCTGCCGAAGGATACGACCAACAAGAAAACAGTGGTGAACTTGTCATCCAGAGTTCTCACAGCAGTCGAGGAAACATTGCTTTCTAAGGGACTAAACTACGCTGTAGCTCCAAAAAAGTTGCCAGTACTAGATATCATCAGTTCCTTGGAGTCAGCAATAGGCAGCAAAGAGACACCGCAACTGGAGGAATTCCGATGGAAAGTCAGAACCGCAATTGAGAAAACACAACACATCAAACAAAACATCAACGAATCCGAAAGGAGAATCATAAAAACACTTAAGGACGACAAATCTATCATCATTCTACCAGCTGACAAAGGAAATGCCACCATCCTGATGGACAGAACGGAATACAACAAGAAAATCGACGAAGTACTGTCGAAGGGAAAATACAGGCCACTGCCTACTGATCCAACATCCAAAATAGAAAGGAAAACTTACAACACGCTCAGAGATCATGCTGAATACATTCTACCCGAGACCAGGAGAAAATTGACGCCACATCACAGCAAACCACCACATCTCTATGGACTACCCAAGATACACAAGGCTGGAGTACCTCTCAGACCGATTACAAGTTCGCGCAACTCACCAACAGCAGCACTATCGAAATTCCTTCTACCAATCATCCAGCCTTTGGAGGGAAAAACATCATCGCACGTCAAGAACTCAAAGCACTTTGTCGAAATCATAGGATCCATGGAACTTGGGCCAGAACATCGCTTAGTAAGTTTCGACGTTGAAAACCTTTTCACGAACGTACCACTAGACGAATCTCTCAACATAGTGAGAAAGAAACTTACTGAAGACGAAACCCTGATGGAGAGGACGGAGCTGCCAATAGACTCAATCATGGACTTACTTGAATGTTGCCTCAAGAACTGCTACTTTCAGGAGAAGGACCGGTTCTTCATGCAAGAAGATGGATTGCCTATGGGTTCCCCGTTATCACCAACCATCGCCAACATCTACATGGAATGGTTCGAAGAACATGCACTGAGGAGTTTCGAGAAGCAGCCCAAGCTATGGTTGAGGTATGTCGATGACACCTTTATTATTTGGCAACATGGAAGGACAGAACTACAGGCATTCCTGGAGCACCTGAACCAATCCCAACCATCCATTAGATTCACCATGGAGATGGAAGAGAGTGGGTGCCTACCATTCCTTGATGTAAAGTGTCAAAGGACTAGGGCCGGAATCCAAACAACAGTCTACAGGAAGGCTACGCATACAGGATTATACCTTCACTACAATTCGAACCACCCATCAGCAACGAAAACTGGCATCATCAAAACACTTATCCATCGAGCCAAAACTATCTGCAGCACACCAGGAGCCCTCAAAGAAGAACAAGTGAAACTTAGAGAAGACCTTTTGGCGAATGGATATCCGGAAAGGATCATTACCAAGGCATTTGAAGAGCTGGACAAACCACCTAGGCAGGAAGAGGAGACCACGGTAGCAACTCTACTTTTACCGTATACTAAAGGCTTGTCGGAGAAGCTTAGAAGAATTGCACACAGCTATGGAATCAGAATAATCTTCAAAAGCAACGACACCTTGAGGAGCATGATAACAAGAACGAGGCCCGACGTACCAGCAATACCACATAACTGTATATACAGCATACCGTGTGAATGTGGCAATCTTTACATTGGAGAGACAAAGCGACCGCTGGAGACCAGGATTAAGGAACACCGCACAGCTACTCAAAGGGGAGAGGTAACGAAGTCTGGGCTAGCTAATCACGCATGGACCGAACAGCATAATATCAACTGGGACCAGGCTAAAGCAATTCACAAGGAGGAGCACTGGTACAAAAGAAAATTCATAGAGACAGCCTATATAATCTCGAACGAAAATATAATTAGCGAGCCCAGCGTCCAAATTAAAAATATTTGGAGAGCTCTTCTTCGGCCTCTGCCGCTACGCATCACCGGCAACCAACCTCCAGGGACGACGACGCTGATTGGACCAGATAAGACCCAATGACCATGACCTGTGACGCATGACCGGTTAAGGGTATAATATAAATACGACGGATACTCTGAATTTCCTATCATTCACCTGAGGACGATAGCAGATACACAGCTATTGAAACGTTGTGAGATCAACCACTTCAAGACGATGGAAGTCCAAGGAAACTTCAAGGAACGAGTTACATTGTCTACCAACTTCAAACTAACATTGATGTTATAATGTTCGTTTCATGCGTTCCTTCGTTCGTAGTGACCTTTGAGTAACTATGCGGTGCTTCTTAACCCTGATGTCCAGTGGTGGCTATGGCTTCCTAATGTAGAGTTGCTTCATTCACAGGGTATGCTGAATATACAGTTATTTAGTATTGCAGAAGAATCCAGCTTTGTTAGAGTTCCGTATATACAATATACGGATAGCCTCATAATATCACTCCGGATTTCTTCCTCTTTCGCAGCAATTTTCTCCTAAACTACTTAACAGAAATGGTTTAAATTTAGTATCAGTGTATAGTTTGGAGACTCGATCAGGAGTACATATCGTAAATGAAGAAATTTTGATTTTAGGGGTAGTTATGGGGAAAAACTAAAAAATCGACTGTTCCCCCCTTATCTCTGACACTATAAGCCGTAAAAAATTAAAAAAAAATTATAGATATAGGGCCTCACCTGAACTTTATTGGAAAGATAAGCAGAAACCCCTAATGTTAATTTTATGGGGCAAATTACAGCATTAAATCGAAAACGTGAAATTAAAATTATTTCTAACGCATCATGTAATATATCAAATCAAAGGTCTCATTATGACGAATACGAACGTATTTTTTTCTATTTTTTTAAACGAATATTATAAGATATATTAACAAAAATATTTAAAAAAATATATTTTTCATATTTTTAAAATTAATTGTGTACAAGACATTAACAAAAAATTTAAAAAATTCTGATTTCCCGCTTTATTTCCAGACCCAAACTACCTAAACTTTTGAAAATAATTAGGGGTGCTGAAATTTATAAGAAAAATTAGTAGAAAATATTAATTATGGGGACAAATTATAGAATTAAATGGAAACTAAACATTATAGTTTCAGACGCATCATGTAATATATGAAATAAAAGGCTCATTATGTGAATTACAAATATATCATATTTTTAAATCATTTGTTTAAAAGATCTTAACAAAAATATTAAACATCGACTTAATTCACACTTTAGAAACTACACTATCTACAATTCTGAAAAATATATTTTATTTGTATTTTTAAATAATTTCTCTAAACGATTTAATAATTTATTATTTAAAATTTGACCCATTTGCCCTTTATCTTCCAATCTACAGAGCCTAAAATTCAGAGAGTAGATTATAAAAGACTTCCCTGAAAGTTTATTTGTAAAATCAAACTCTAATGTTTATTTTGGGGGCCAAATTAGAAAACTAAATACATATTTTTATAAAAATCAAGTCATGTAGTAAATAAAATAAAAAGTGTATGTGTGGAAAATAAAAGTGTACATTTTTTATAAATTTAAAACGCTTCCTTTAAAATATATTAGGGCAAATATAAAGAATCTGAACTTGTTCTCTGCTTGTCTGAAACTGGAATATTAGAATCTATGAAGGTGGTACGAAAGCCTTAGTATGCGAGTTCAACTCGCACTTGACCAAAGAATTTTTGTAATCATATTCCTCAAGGTGTTATTATTTTGAGTCCATATCTGTGTTGAAGACGTCTAATTTTTTTGGTCGAGCATTTAGTGCATGGTATCAAACTACCAGTGTTTGTCTTACCAAAGATATCTGCGGTTCAAAATTAACAGTAATGTAAGTAATTTTTGTGAATTTGAAACGGTTCCGTACTTTAGGGCCCTTCTTTTTTTCTGCTATATGTGAATAATCACTTGGAATCTTTGCTGAGTGACATAATATTTAATTTGGAGGCAATACGGGACTGACAGCTGCTGTTAATGGAATGACACTAAAACACCAACAAATAATTTTACAACAAATATGTAATACAATACAAATAAAACTACGTAACTATCAGCAATATTCAAAGAAATGTAAATATTTAGTTTAAAATAATGTTATACTAACTTTTCGAGATATTATAAGATATATTAACAAAAATATTTAAAAAAATATATTTTTCATATTTTTAAAATTAATTGTGTACAAGACATTAACAAAAAATTTAAAAAATTCTGATTTCCCGCTTTATTTCCAGACCCAAACTACCTAAACTTTTGAAAATAATTAGGGGTGCTGAAATTTATAAGAAAAATTAGTAGAAAATATTAATTATGGGGACAAATTATAGAATTAAATGGAAACTAAACATTATAGTTTCAGACGCATCATGTAATATATGAAATAAAAGGCTCATTATGTGAATTACAAATATATCATATTTTTAAATCATTTGTTTAAAAGATCTTAACAAAAATATTAAACATCGACTTAATTCACACTTTAGAAACTACACTATCTACAATTCTGAAAAATATATTTTATTTGTATTTTTAAATAATTTCTCTAAACGATTTAATAATTTATTATTTAAAATTTGACCCATTTGCCCTTTATCTTCCAATCTACAGAGCCTAAAATTCAGAGAGTAGATTATAAAAGACTTCCCTGAAAGTTTATTTGTAAAATCAAACTCTAATGTTTATTTTGGGGGCCAAATTAGAAAACTAAATACATATTTTTATAAAAATCAAGTCATGTAGTAAATAAAATAAAAAGTGTATGTGTGGAAAATAAAAGTGTACATTTTTTATAAATTTAAAACGCTTCCTTTAAAATATATTAGGGCAAATATAAAGAATCTGAACTTGTTCTCTGCTTGTCTGAAACTGGAATATTAGAATCTATGAAGGTGGTACGAAAGCCTTAGTATGCGAGTTCAACTCGCACTTGACCAAAGAATTTTTGTAATCATATTCTTCAATGTATTATTATTTTGAGTCCATATCTGTGTTGAAGACGTCTAATTTTTTTGGTCGAGCATTTAGTGCATGGTATCAAACTACCAGTGTTTGTCTTACCAAAGATATCTGCGGTTCAAAATTAACAGTAATGTAAGTAATTTTTGTGAATTTGAAACGGTTCCGTACTTTAGGGCCCTTCTTTTTTTCTGCTATATGTGAATAATCACTTGGAATCTTTGCTGAGTGACATAATATTTAATTTGGAGGCAATACGGGACTGACAGCTGCTGTTAATGGAATGACACTAAAACACCAACAAATAATTTTACAACAAATATGTAATACAATACAAATAAAACTACGTAACTATCAGCAATATTCAAAGAAATGTAAATATTTAGTTTAAAATAATGTTATACTAACTTTTCGAGATGTTTCAATCCATTTAACGCAAGACAATATATTGTTTCTAGTCGAGAAACTTCATCAGTTACGCTGCCCACAACTGATTGAATTCTTGAATAATTCTTAATTATTCCTGAAACTCCTGGATGTTGGAATTCATTTCGCGATAAAATAAAATAATGTCAGCAATATAAAAGGGCGTACACAACTGATCGGAAGTAAATAGCTTGTAAGTAGACATTAACATAACTTTAATTTGTTAAATTAGTTTTAGACATCAATCTGTCTACAGATAACTTGCATACCTTTTCAAGATTAAGGATGCATATATTTTGTACGCTATGTACATTAAGTATATATTTCTGGTCATAAATATAATACAGAGAATTCTATTATTATTTACGAAAACACTGTTTACTAATATAGAAGTGGGATGACCAGACAATGCTTTCCAATAATTGATGAAGTAATACTACATAAATAACTTGGCTGTCTCATCAGTGGACCTAATGAACTGGATTATGAAGAATGTGCTTTTTTATTTTAAATGGCATTAATAAATTGAGATATTAAGATTTATTCAACCATACCTGTAAAAAATTAAACCCACAGAACCTATATACACTATTTTATCAGTACCATTAAACATGATGAATAAACAGAATTCACAGTTATGGTTTTTCACAATAGAAGCCAATTATTACTACAAAATAATCAAATTATGTAAGGATTAATTTTTTAGCACAAGTAACACATTTTTATGGACTGACTAAAATTATGTAACTAGTGTAATCTTCCTTACTTATTATCACAGCAATAAAATATTTTACATATCAGTGCTCATAAAACCGTACTTACATGTGTGTTGATTTATACGATTTAAAATGTGCGAAAAAATTCATTTTAAAAGAATTAATCATAAGCTGTTGAAAAACGTACTCTTGTAATCATAACTTGAAAATATTCTGGTCCTAGACAAATTCCTGAAATATAGTACATTGCAATTATATCCAAATATCTTCACAGTCATATATGAGAGTAGTCCCAGAATTGCCCGGAAAACCTAGAGATGGTGGTAGAAAAATTTAAAAAAGGCTAATTTAATCAATGGAATCTAAGAATAAATATTCTTTAACATTTTGAAGCATGATTTATGATTTGATAAAAGTTTTTTTAAAAACCACCCCTTAAAGTTGTAAATCAGCAAAAATTGTTTTTTCGGTCTCTCTGTCATGTGAAATTGTACATTAACGTAACAAAGAATTGTATAGTGCTCATTATATATAATTTATTTATAAATTGTAAATTTTCAACACCCTAAAACTACCCCTTCTCCTAAAATTGAAGAAAAAATTATTTTTTAGCAGATTTAACTGTTTCAGTTTTGGGTTTCCAATAAAAAATAAATAAAAATGGTTTCTGCTGAATATTTACAAGTTTGTTAATTAATTTATGTATTAATTTATTGTTTAATTTCAGCCACTAGAAACCACCCCTAGCTTTAGAATCCATAAAAAAATTACGAACTTTATTTGCTTCAGTTTTTCAGAATCGTAGTCTCTCCTCATGATATATTTTATTTTATTTATTTCTAATCTTTATCCCCCAAAATTACCCTTTATGTATAAATTGGTGAAAAATCATTTTTTAATTATTTTAGAACATATGTGACTTATAATAGTTCAATTTATTCGTTTAGTAAAAGAGGAAAA
Source organism: Octodonta nipae (assembly GCA_034190945.1). Lineage (NCBI taxonomy): Eukaryota > Metazoa > Arthropoda > Insecta > Coleoptera > Chrysomelidae > Octodonta > Octodonta nipae. The sequence goes on from CM067220.1 coordinate 42,978,379, forward strand.
CATTAAGCAACATCCTATTTTTCTAACTACTCTTTATCAGAGTTGTTATCAGATTCGGTTTCTTCTTGGTCAAATGGAGGACAGTTATGACAACTGTCACCTGTAGCATTGCAAATTATCTTTAAATGTGTGTGTCTGCGAGCGTTTGTGTGAGTGGGAATGTGTGTACGTATACGCAATATTATAGGTATAAATTGCTTACTCCAAAAATTTCTCTGAAAAAATGAAATTGTTTTCTTGACAATATCTCCGTCAATTTTCATGCTATTGAGACCTTCCGAAAACCATTTTAAAGGTAATATGATGGGCTACAAGACTAGGGCCTTATATTTCTAAAGATAAAGGGTTAAAGGCTCAAAACTGCTGTTAAAAAGTAAAAAAACCCTTAAAATATAAATTAACGTTTTTCAAAAATCAGTTAAACTTTTTGAGCATATAAACAATACTAAAATAAAAACATATTGTAGGAGAAAAATTATGCATTATAATTCTGGTGGTCGTGAGGTTAATTAAAATCATTCATTGTTTCTAAAAAAAGTTGAGTAGTCAATCTTTTTTGCACTGTATCTCGATTAATTTAAAAGCAAGCGGCATCTACTACTACTCATTTCAAGCTCTACAAACACTGTTATAAGCATTATACCCCTAAAGTCGATTATTTTTTCGTTATTTCAAGTTGAATGCACCGATTCAAGCACTTACAAAAAAAGTTTCTGTTCGTCAACTATATCTTCCTTTATATTGCACCTAGGATATTTCTAAAAAAAACCTGTCTCTTTGTTTTTTTATAAGATGCAATTATATCTCTTACACTTTCTTTCATTAAACGCACAGTTTTTCAGGTATTTGTGATATTTGAGGAATACACTAACTTTTCCCAAATTTTCACGCAAATCGATGAACGTTGATAGATTTTGGAAACAAAAGCCTTCATTAACAATACTAAGTAAAAGAATCCTGTTTTCGAAGATTACTTAAAACCTTTTGATAATTTTTACAAGTGAATACAAACAGTAGTATCTAAAACCGGGTTTGAAGTTTCATATACCAGTTTTTCAGTTTTTTTCAACTGTGAGCTTTAGAATGAGGACACAAATATGGCCAAGTTGGACAAAAATTGATGTATTTCATATGCGGTCATTTAACATTACCAGAGAAAGATTACTAGGATTTTCATTTTCTTCATTATTTTCACCAAAGACATACGTTGGTTATACCTTAGCAAACTGATACGAACTCAAGCAATTTAACGTGAAAGTAAACCCTCAAGAGCCTTTAAAACGTAAACATTGCCACTAAATTGCACATTTTCATGCAGTTACGATTCAACTTCAGATGGCGACGGTATTGTGGAACCAGCGATGGATCACTTTATTAAGTCTTATTCTTCAAACTCGCCAAGGTGATTATAATATAGAAATACACCTAGGGAACTATGTCAACAACAAAAATTTCCAACATCAATCATTCGTTGCCGAAATGAAAATCATGACCTTCCCCAACTCCCTTAGAAGACAAAGCATGAGTTTGTGGGCGAATTATTAAAACATGGAAATATTTTGAATGCCGAAAGCTTCCATCACACAGAATGGCTGTCGGTAACTAGGATAAAGATAACTGCTCGTTATTTGATGATTCAGTATATGGAGTCTTGTGAAGTTTTTAGAATATCTCATAGATCTTTAGAAAAAATATATATTTTACATATCATTGGTTAAAAAAAAGACCGGTGACTTAACATTAATATTGTTTTATATTTGTCAATTCACATCATACCCTCTTTCTACACCAACGACATTCAAGTCACTTCTTGAACTTGGTATTTAATGCTTTCAACTGGACATGTTTTCAGTTTAATCCCGATACAAGTTTGTCATAATTGTCTCTACATGCATAAACTTGGTAACGTTGAGCTTTTTTGTATTTTTCCAGTTTGTCATCATTACAGATTTGTGAATTGAAACACTTCTATATTTTTAATATAATAATTGTTACGAGAATTCATCCGACAGCTGGTGCAATCGGCCATCAACCAATTCGTGGAGGGGATATTAATCCGATAAATTCTGGGAATCCGAAATGTTTTTCTTTCAACAGGCGGACCGCTGCCGTTACTGAGAATTCCCTTAAAGCTCCTAGAACATGAAAAAGTTTCCCGATGGTTCGTGAACGTACCAGACAATTCAAAAATAAATATATAAATAAGAAGGGAATGTTCAGTACCAGTGGGACGAGGAGTGACAACGATCATTCGAGACACTGAAAAGAGCATTGACGAGTGCCCCCGTCTTAAGTTATCCTTTGCCAGATGGGAACTTCGTTTTGGATACCGACGCAAGCAATGTCGGAATTGGTGCAGTGTTTTCGCAGATCCAAGACGGCCAGGAGAAAGTCATCGGCTATTTCAGCAAGACCTTGAGCAAGCCTGAACGTAATTACTGCGTTACTCGCAGGGAACTCTTGGCTGTGGTAAAGGGGGTAAAAAATTTCTACAAGTACCTTTATGGTAAAATATTTTTCCTGAGTACTGATCATGCAGCACTGAAGTGGCTCTTGCAGTTTAAAAACCCTGAAGGACAAGTGGCCAGGTGGATTGAACGATTGCAAGAATTCGACTTCGAGACTGAACATCGAGCTGGAACAAGCCCTATCGAGGAGACCATGCCCTGATGATTGCAAACATTGTCGGCGAGCAGAAGAAAAAGGGGCTGTTCTCTGCAGAACTACCGCCATCGATGACCATTGGCAATCTGCGGAGACCCAAAAAGACCAGAAATTAGATCCAGATTTGAAAAAGGTTATCCGGTGGAAGGAAGAAGACCGGAAACCTACGTGGCAAGAGATTTCGAAACCTACGATATTCACCAACCATAAAGTCGTACTGGGCTCAGTGGAACTCTCTCATCCTTGAGAATGGACTTCTAACGGGCGTCCTTGAAACCACAGAGGAAGGAAACGACAGAAAACAGATTGTAGTTCCCAGAAATAGGAGACCAGAGGTTCTACGAGAACTACATGTTGGTACAACTGGAGGACATCTGGGAGTGACGAAAATCCTGGAGAAGTTAAGAGAACGGTTCTATTGGGTGAACTGCCAAGCAGATGTTAAGGATTGGTGCCGGAAATGTACAGTTTGTGCAGCAAGTAATGGGCCTCAGAAGCGACCAAAAGCTATCATGAAGCAATATAACGTGGGCAGTCCATTCGAAAGAATAGCCATTGATGTTGCCGGTCCATTTCCTGAATCAGACTCTGTAAATAAATACATTGTGGTGGTGATGGACTATTTTAGTAAATGGGCCGAAGCATATGCCTTGCCAAATCAAGAAGCCTTGACCGTTGCTGATGTCCTTGTCAAGGAATGGATCAGTCGTTTTGGTGTTCCCTTGGAGTTGCACTCAGACCAAGGTATAAATTTTGAATCTACCCTTTTTCAAGATGTCTGCAAACTTCTGAAGATCAATAAAACACGGACGACAGCATTACACCCTCAATCAGATGGGATGGTAGAACGGATGAATAGGACTATTAACCGCCATTTGTCAAAAGTAGCCTCCGACCACCAAAGAGACTGGGATCAGTACCTTCACTTGTTTCGAATGGCATATTGTTCATCTGTGCACGAGTCCACGGGTCAGACCCCGGCAAGCGTTATTATGGGACGAGAGTTACGACTACCATGCGATTTGAAGTTTGGATGTCCCCCAGGAGAAGAGGCTGCAGGTGAAGACTATGTCAGCCAGTTACGTCGAAAGATGGACGACATACACCAACGAGTCCGGTCCAATATAGAGAATGCCAGTGCCCGAATGAAGGAAGCCTACGACATCAAAGCCGAGAGCGGAGAATTCCAAGTTGATGATCTTGTTTGGTTGTATAACCCGCAACGTCGTCGTGGATATTCGCCCAAGCTACAGAGATCTTGGGAGGGGCCATACCAAATCGTGAAGAAACGATGTTGTCTACAGAATAAGGAAGCTGCCTCGAGGAAAGCCAAAGGCGGTACATTTCAACAGGTTAGCCCCTTATGCCGGAAGTCATGACGGCGAAGTTGACCAAGTCCAAGTCCGCAGCATCCAACCACCCGATGATGAGATGACCTTCGAACAGTTTATGGCGCTGTACTCTAATGGGCAGAAAGTGCAGCACGACGTGCCCACAGAGGAACCCCGAGACCTGTTTGAGGTGCCCATAGAATATGCCCTGACTCATTGTGTGGCTCGAGATCTCCGGATGTCCAGAGGAATAGGCAAGGTATTTGCCAAGAAGTACGGCCAGTTCCAGAAGCTACGGGAACAAGATCCAGTGGTAGGGAAGGTCCTTCATCTCGAAGATAAACAACCAGTGGGTACCAGAGTCATCTTTTATTTGGTAACGAAAACATTCTCGCAAGACAAGCCAACATATAGCGATCTTTGGTAGACTCTGGTAGAATTGAGGAATGTGATGATGGAGAAGAATCTGATGAAATTGGCGGTTCCAAAGATAGCCTGCGGGTTGGATGGACTGAATTGAGGGTGGTGAGAAGTATGATGGAAACAATCTTTCGATTCAGTGGCATCAACATGTTGGTATGCTGTCTCAATATTCGCAGCCCAGGTTCGAAGACCGTTGACTGCTACTTCCACCAAACTTCCCGTTGTCGAAATGAAGAGTCCTGCAAATATCGTCACACCAGGAAGGATTCTGGGCCATTCCGGGACGAAATGGTCTTAAGGAGAGGGCAATGTTACGAGAATTCATCGGACAGCTGGTGCAATCGGCCATCAACCAATTCGTGGAAGGGACATTATTACGATAAATTCTGGGAATCCGAAATGTTTGTCTCTCAACAGGCAGACCGTTGCAGTTACTGGGAATTTCCTTAAAGCTTCCAGAACATGAAAGAGTTTCCCGATGGTTCGTGGACGTACCAGACAATTCCAAGATAAATATATAAATAAGAAGAGCTGCCGATAGGATGCATTCAGTTTTCGTCGGTCATATTGTACAGTTAAGATAAAATGTAAATAGTAGTTTCTGTGAATATAAATTTGTATAAAAGTAGTGGAAATAAATTAGAGTGAGTTGGAGTGTTTTTAAATAAATCCAAGAACTGAACTGAACCCGAGTGTGAAAATAAAAACATTACATAATAATAGCTAGCACTGAAACTTGAATTATCACAGTCGGTAAGATTACCATACTATAAATACAAACTAGAATCTGTTGTAGAAAATAACAACTACAAGCTTTACTGGGACCGCACGATACTGACTGATCGGACTGTTGCTTACAAGAGACCAGATATAGTTTTGGTAGATAAAGTCTCTCGGAAAACAACTTCAATTGACATAGCAATTCCTAACAACAATAATATAAATATCAAGCAGGCTGAGAAAATAACCAAATATAGAGATTTGGAATTTCAAATAAAGATTCAGTGGAACATGAACAACACACGAACTGTACCAATTGTTATGTCAACGACAGGACTAGTCCCAAAACAACTATTAAACAACTTAAAATACCTCGATCTGGACGAACATCTTTACAAACAAATGCAAAATGCCGTCCTGTTAGGCACAGACCGGACGGCCAGGAAATTCATGGGAAACTGCAGCCACGACTCCGACCATAGGCCTGAAAACCTGGCAAGGGCTCCCACAGAGCTAAACCCTTTTGATATCCAGGATATCTGGGGTTTAGTGAATTTTCGGCAAAAGGCACTCTTAACGTGCCTTAGAGGGAGTGTGATGCCATACATTGTATGGTCAAGTCGGGCATAATAATAATAAATGTCTTTTTGATCCTACAAGGTATGTGCTAGGCGAAGTTTAGCTAAAGCTATTCTTACTCTTAACCTAGCCATACAGGTAAATTACATAAATATAATAAATACATTATAAAACAGGGCACCACTTAAGTAACAAATGATTCGGGTTTATATTATACTAACAGTCTACAGAGAACAAAGGCTTTACAAACAATGAGTTCTAGACAGCATCAACTTTCTAAGCCAACTTTTAAATGCTAGTATTGATGTGAATGGCTTATTTATTAGGAGTTTGTTAAAGTACCTTACACCTAGGAATGAACGCTTAAATAAGGCAGTATTGTAACACGGGATATGAAGAAGTCTGTTTGAGCGTAAATTAAGCGGATGGAGGGTTTTCCTAAATATTAATTTATGGTATAAGGGTGGAGGCATTTTAAAATTTACGACTTTATAAACTCTTGTGCAGTAATTAAATTTTCTACTTTGGTCCATAGTAAGCCAGGAAATATTTCTCAAATGATTTGAAATGTGTTCGTGTTTTCTGACACCGCAAACAAAACGGCTACAGCAATTCTGAACCTTTTGTATTCTGACTGCATCATATTTATTAATGAAAGGGTCATATACTGTGTCACCATAATTAAAACGAGATAAGACTAGGGAATTCATTAATAGTTTCTTTACTGAGGTGTTTAGATTAAAGCGATGTGGGAATAGGAACTTTATAGTTGCATACGATTTTTGTATTGAACTGTTTACATGAATTTCAAATCTCTATCGAAAATAATACCCAGATTCCGAACACTCTCTTTAAATTGACTTGACCATTTATATGATCAGATAAGTTGTTCTGCACAAGATTTTGATACCTTCCCAGGGCCATTAAATGACTTTTAGTGCTATTTAGATTTAAGTTATGGTTTTTGGATTATTATTCTTTCCAAGTCAGCGTTAATACATACATACATCTGCAAGTCGTCAGCAAATGCTTGAACTTTACAGTGCTGAACGCTCTTTTAAATATCATGGGGCCAAGGATGGACCCCTGGGGCACACCTCAGGTAACTACTTTTTCTGATGAAAATGAATCATTGACCTGGACGATCTGTCTACGATTTATCAAATAAGATTTAACGAAAGTAAAAAATTCACATCTGCATCCATAATATTTGAGTTTAGAGCAAAGTAAACTATGATTGATGGTGTCAAAGGCCTTGGAGAAATCGAATAGCATCAGGACGTTTCAATTTTACGATCAATGGCAGACACAATTTCATCACAGACATTCAGTAAAGCAGTGGAAGCTGTACTGTGGGCTTTACGAAATCCAGCTTGAAAATCACATAAAATATTCTCAGTGTAATAAAGTGTGGAACTTGATAAAATATGACTTTTTCCAGTATTTTTGAAAGTGCAGGTAAAATACTGATGGATCTGAGATTACTGTATTTGTCAGGGTTATTGATTTTGGCCAGAGCTTTTACTATGGCTTTTTTCCATATATCAACAATACAACTATTAATAATATGAGTTAGTATGCCATCCATATAGGGGCTACAAAGCTTAAGCATATGTATCGATATCCCATAACACCAACTGAGTACGAAGAAATATTATAAAGAATGTTATGGATTTCAGCTGGAGTTACTATCGAGACGGCAAATAATGCATTATTATTTGTAAAATGATTATTTTCATACTAGTCTAAAATAGCTGGGTGTACATCAGCAACACTAAATACAGAGCCGAAATAATCATTTACATTATCAGAATTGGATAAATTAAGTGGAATAGGAATGACTGGCTTATTTACAATTGTATTATTTACTACTTCCCACAATAATTTTGTATTTGTATTAGCAAAAACTTGATCAAAGTAGTTTTTCTTTTCTCTGCGTATAGCAGATAGTGTGAAATTTCGTAATTCTTTATACCGATTCCAATCACATTGTAACTTTGTAGATTTATATTTGGCTAATGCTTGATCACGCTCTTTTATCATTTTTTATGGCATATGTAATCCAAGGGGCTTTGTTTTTTGTGACCCTACCAGTACATATAGGAGCATGTTTACTGAATAGTGAAATTAGAAGCTCATTGAATAATTTAATTTTTTCATCTATATCATTAATATATATTATTTCTAGAAACAGTGTTTCAAATAAATCGGATAGGAATACTTTTAGAACAAAATTCTTAAAATCCCTAGAAGTAATGTATTTGGGCCATTCGGAAGTTTTAACACAAGTTAATTTACAACAAATTAAAAGGTGATCAGATATATTTTGATTGTTTCTCACCTCACTATTCTTAATGAAATTATTGTTGGAAACAAATATTAAATCTAAAGCCAGATTTGGTTTTGCCTAGTCGAGTAGGTTCTTTAATTAACTGATCAAAACCATAGCGATTAAAAACATTTATAAAGTGCTTATCAGGATTCAGCTGATCAACATTCACATCACCCAAGCATATAATATTTCCGGTTAAAAGTAAAATATGTGACAGGGTTTCTTCAATTTCGTTTAAAAAGTTAGTAAGATTCCCATTAGGTCTATAAATGTATCCGACGAAATAATTAAGTTTACTAATCTTAACCCCAACCCACAATTGGTCTATGGTATCGTTAAAATTAAATTTCACTTCACTTTATAGGAATTTAATTTACTGCTTACTCAAATACCTATACGTCCCCCTCTACCGTTGCTACGTTCTCTATCTAATCTGTAAAATATATAACCCGGTATGTCAAAATTACCACTAATTATCCCATCATTTAATGTTTCTGTTACTGCCATTATATCAAAACTTTGAACGAACTCCTTTACATCTTGAAAATGAGGTATTAATGATCTCACATTTAAATGACCAATACTAACATTTTTTGACATCCCAGATTAAATGTAAATGAATATTGCTTTGTAAAATAAAACTAGTAAGAAATAACTTAAAGAGATAACAAAATGTTCCTGCACTATTTGTAAACAATTAAAAGTATAATGGAAGAAAAATAATAATAAAAAACAATAATACTTGCTGAAATGAAGAGCAACACTGGACAAACAAAGTTAGATACAGTTCCGAATAATAATAAGAGATGTGGTGACCGGTTATTTATTCAGATCTTCTTGAGTCTTCAGCTGGCATTTTTGGCCATTTACTCTCACAAACACGTAACCATCTTGAGATCAAGCATTACGCATTCCATACTTGTTTTTAGCTTCTTAAATTTAAACCTAGACGGAATCAGATCTTCTGTTATAACAAATTTAGAGTTTTTTAGAATCTTTTTGTTTGAGAATATTAGATTCTTTAGTCTTTCAGAAATAAACTTTATCATAATACCTCTGGGTTTGCTGCTGCTTCCTTTCAAAGGGCCTGTGCGATAGCAATCAACCAATTCGATGTTCTGATTACAGTCCATTTTCTTGTCACGGAAAATATCTTGGATTGCTTCCGTTAGGTCTTCGCCCTTTCGTTCCTTAACACCGTGTAATAGTAGGGTGGATAACTTGGACTTTTGCTCTAAGGCTTCAACCTTGGACTTCAATAATAAATTTTCATCTGAGACTGCTTGGAGTGATGTCTGCAGATACTTGATATTTTTCACTAAACCCTCAATTTTGTCGGCTAGTTTATTACAAAATAAATCAGCCAACTTATCGGCAATTGTTAACATGAAGGATTGATCATATATACCTTCTATGAAAATGCGTTTGGAAAGAGTTTTGATATCCTCTCCTTGTTTTTTTGAGAAACTCATACTTAAATCACTGTATTTGACAAAAGATTCGAATAAAACTGAATCGTTATAAAGAAACAAAAAAAAACCGGGCACTTACAGACGCGACTATACTCGAGCGGTGCTCATCTCAGTCTTAATTAATTAATCACTTTGTTCTTGTAAGAGTAAACTATTATTGTAATATATTATTGAAAATCTGATTATTAAAACATACCGAATGAGGTGTGGATGATCTGCTTTCCAACTTGAAAAAGTTGACGGCGCTTACATAAAAAAATGTTTTTAAAGAAAAAGAAAATATAGGATTTATTTTCAGGTGAGATACTTTCGTGTCTCATTGTCAAGTTCAAATATTTCATTGTGTTGCCCCTTCCTATTCTGCATTCTATTTTGTTTTGAATTCTCCGATCTGTTGTTACTTTTGTTTCAAATAGATCCATTCCTCGCAGGCATCAGTTTCTATATTATTTGTTTCTGTCAGCTTGTCTTGCTTTCCGCATACACATATATTTAGTCTAATTCAAATTGACTGAAAACCCCAGTTTTTATGTTCCTCAACAAATTGCTTAACATAAATTCCAGATCTATTTTTCCTGTTCAATGACATCAGCAAACTGAAGTGTGTAGAGTTTTGTCACCTGTTAGCTTTTTTGGACTTTTTTCGCACGATCTTCATCTCTTTAATTATTCATTCAGATATGTTTTAAAGAGTTTTGGGACTAAGCAGCACCTTTCACAAAGGGCTTTTATTAGGTCGGTAGGTCAGTGTTTCCTAATTTTATTTGGAGTGTACCTCTAAATATAATTTATAATCACACATATTGCTGTGATATTTCGAATACCTGCCGCAGATTTCATATTATAAGGATAATATCAGAGACTTGGTTGTTCTCTTTTCCTCGTGTATTTGATTTATATTAAGATGTAATCTATACATGATCTTCCCGCTTGTTTTTCCAAGTCATAGGTTCGAATTTGTTTTTAATTATGTTTGTTAATATTTTTCCATTTACTCTACTACATGTGCTTGTCTCTGAAAACTAACTATAGTTTTGGTACTCCATTGAGTTCTTTTTTGTATGGATTGATGTGATCCAAGACTATTTGATTACAGGGACTGTTTCTCCATTTGAAATTGTTTTGTAAACATTATTAAAAGCTCTGCGGAGATGTCTCGAGGCGTTCCTACTTATCTACTTATAATTGATTTAATTGCATTCCTAAACATTCCCTCACTAACTTCTGTGTTGACATTGAATATAGTAATTAGTTGGTTATTGAGTATTGTTGTCTGTTTTCGTTGAGCTCTTGTATACAATGCTGTCACTATTTTTCTAATCTAATAAGATATATATTCACTTTGTTTGAGCTTTCAGTTCTTAATGCTTTAATTAATATCCGTGATTCTGATGACCTTGCTCCACCAATGTAAGACTCTATTGACACTGCCTTTCTATATTTCAGTTTTATTCTGAATCACCATTGGTTTACATCTTGCATGTTCCAGTCTGTATGTTTTTATTTTCTATTATTTTTATTATTTAAAATCAGGGAGTTGGCAGTGAGGGCATGACTTAATCTTCTCAAGGTATATTGGAATATTGAACAATAGGATAGATGATGGCCAAAATTATCAAACAAAAACTTACAGTTATACCTAGTTTTCTTTTGGGAGAGAAACACTAGATGTTGATAAATTAAGGTGCAAGCAAGGACTGCATTAAAAAGTCAATGTCATCTAATTGTTGACTTTATAAATATTTATTTACTTGGAAGACATAAAGATTGCAAATTATTTTAACATTCATATAAAAATCATTTCAGTTTAAATTTAATTATCAGTATAATTAGTTATGTTAACTCAACAAAATTCGCAATTGTGGTTTAGAATGGCCGACACTCATTACTTCTAAGAATTCAAATTTAAACGTTTTTCATAACAAAAAAATATATATACTTTTAGAGGATTGTTAAATTTTGTAACCGCTATTAGTTTTTGTTATCTAGGCACTAGTTAAATAATTCGATGAAGCAGTACGTAAGATCAGAAAAATAACCAACAAACTAAATAATCTCTCCATAAAATTTTATAGAAAATGATATTAGATACAAAGATAGAACTTACTCAAATAACAGGTAAGTCCGAGGTTCTGTATTGAAATGTTGTTTAGGAGAACTCTTTGTTTTCTATTTCGAAGGTATCTAGAAATGAGATTGTAAGCATTTCCACAAATTCCAAATTCTCTAGTTGACTTAGCAAAACCTTATGCCCCATCAAATGATTTGGCGCTTTTTTAACCGACTTCCAAAAAGGAAGAGGTTATCAGTTCGTCGCCACTTTTTTATGTATGCTCAGTGATTATTCAATAACGGCTTGGGCAAATTTGATGACTTAAAGGACATTGCATTAATTGCATTAATATTACATAAAAATGACATATAATTTTCTATAACTATATTTCAGTGAATTTCAATAAATCTGCACTGTTTTCTCAACCAATTTAAATATTTTAAATTATATTGTACAAAGAGACACTGTAAACATCAATGTAAATGTCAAATTTTCATAATCAATATCTAGCTTAAATGTCAAGATATGCCATGAAAGTACAGGGTGTTTGTAACTGTTTTCATTGCAGTCGAGTAAAATGGCACAAAATATTCCATTAACGAGAAGAATTTTTTTTAGGTGAACGATGTTTTATATACGGTATACGGTGGAAGGTGTGTGCGTTCATGGAAATTCCAGCAGCAAGCAATGTGCGCAGTTGAAATATTGGGCGAAGTAAAATTACAGTTAGACAGGTGGGTTCAAAAATAATTGTGATATTGGATGATACATAAGCAGTTCCATATATAGGATGGTGGAATTATAAAGTGTAATAGAATTAAAGTTATACATGGTGGTTCAAAATATGTTGTATTGGGTGGCCCACAAGTAGTTGCGTATACAAGGTCATTGAAATAAGAGTGAAGTAAAACTATAGTTATTCAGAGTGATAAAAAAACTTTAAAAAATGGTTAAATAAGCATACGCAGTAAGGATATTAGAGTTATAGGACGGAGGGATTAAAAAATGTTCGAAGCGGTTCCATATACAGGATGATTGAAATGTAAGGTGGAGTGGGTGCTTAAAAATGTTATATAGTATGGAAAATACGTAGTTGTTCATATTGGGCGTATTGGCAGAAGTAATTCTGCTATAGATATACAGGGTGATTTAAACAATAGAAAAACAGAAACAGAATAAATAAACAAATAATAATAATAAATAAATAAATAAAACGTTAAAAAATATTTAGATAATATAAAAAATACAAATTAGAGAGAGAGGGAGAGATAAGAATACGCTAAAATAATCAATAGAATTGTACCTGAAATCAGATAAAAAATGTTATTGATTGCACACGGTTTCTAAACTGTTTTTATTTTAATCCAGCTGAAGTCGGTTCTTTTTAAATATAAATTATTATAATTCATGATTTTCGCTTAAGTATTGGAAGAAATTGTTAACGAATCCCTATATGCCCTATTTAGGAACAGTAAAATCGGAGATTAGGTCAGTAATGTGTAATATATTTTTATATACCGCACACCGCCTAGCTGCTCAAAGGTGAGAGCTAACAAGTCTTGAGCCACTGCCGCTACGGATTCCCGGCAAAAATGGTCAGATACGGCGACGCTGATTGGACGAGAAAAGGGATTAAGCGACCCAATTACCATGACCGGTTAAGGGTATAAATACCAGGGATAATCTGAATTGTCTACCAGCTTCAGAGTAATATTTTTGTATATATTAAGAATTTTAGAAATATATATTTCTATTCTCCATGGATATATTATATTTGCCGCCCAACATTGGTATTAGGATTTTAACTTGGATTTTCTTGTAAATTCTAAGGGCTTATGTCCCCTATATTTTACAACAATTTTTTTTTTGTATAGGGATAATGGCCAATTTTCGTAACGTTTCCCCCGAACAAACAGTTGGAAAAGGGTTGCCATATAAGGATTTCAATCACCTCTAAGGAACATTAACAAATATTTTGATACGGGTAACATGTTAAGCAGGTAGGAATGTTTTTAAACGTTTCTGTTGGGTTAATTTTATGTATAACTAAAATATCTGCTTAATACTACTAAGAATAATAAATTTTTCATTGATGTACCACAAATAAAAAAAGATGCATTCATAATTGTCGAACGAATGTTTGTTCGCTATGAAATCAAATAACAATTTCACATTTTTCTATATTTTCGTTTAATAAAATTGTTTCTTAAGAAACTTTGTCTTCTGAAAATTTTACAATCCTGTAAATACTGTACAACTCTTCAATTCATTGGTATAAAATTGAATATTTTGGTCTTGGCTTATCTATTCATATTTCTTATTAATGAAGAAATATTATATAATTTGGCAAATACCTTAAAATTTACTAGATTTGTTATAATTTAAGAAAATTGTCTGCTTTTATATTGCCCGTAGTTTATCTTTTTATCCGTAATTTTTATTCTTTGTCCGATCTTTCCCTAGAGCATTTTTTTACTAAAACCTCCAAAGACCCACTTTTTCACGTATTTATTAATTATAAAAATAGTTACATAAATATTTCGTATACATACAAATAAGTTTAAAATTTACGTTAACTATAATAACAGTTTTTTTCAGACTAAACGTATAGTTGATTTCAGTTTAAATCAAACTAACAAACTCTTTAGGCAAGAATGAATTACAAACTGGTGAAAGATATAAATATTTTTATTCCGAAATCATTTTAATTGCAACCAATTTCAATATAAGAGGATACAAAATCTAAAAATAGGCAACAAACTGTCGGAATATACATTCCTTTCTTTGTAATTTTCTATTCCTGAATAAATATGAAGACTGAATACATATGAAGACTAAAACAAAAACAAAGAAAAAAAGAAATATGGTAATCTCATTCATTTTAATAGCAGTTCGAAGTCATTCACTATCATAAAGCAGCGGACAAAATTGTTTGAACATAATCGTAGACAAATTGGCCTTAAAGATTGGCAAAACAGTTTTTATCTGCTTATCTTGCTCAAGACCTGATATGTAGCTACCGGATGTATAGGAATATTGGAAATCGATGGAAATGGGGAATCACAAAATATGATTACATTTCAATATAGACGTTCCCACAATATATTCTACAAGAACAGGAAACAATTAATATTAAAACATTTAAAAAACAATATAATATTTACTACAAAAATACGAAAAAAACCCAACTAAAATACCTATGTGATTAATTAAGACTACAGATTTGAAGTTGAAACACCTCCAAACACAGACAAGTATCAAACAATATATAAAACACTTACTTATGTACAGAAATACTGGTTGATCATATTGTAGACACCTAGAATATCTGTGAAGAAAGATTTCTGTAGAGATAACCTATAATCAGGGCAATTTATCGAAATTGCCTTATTAGTACAGTATGTTCTTAATGAACAGACAATATAGTCAACGACCTCCCTACAATCATTCTGAAATTAAACATAACTAACAGCTGAAAACGATTAACAATAACATAATACCATACAATAAGTACTTATGAAGGTAAGTAGCTGTTAAGTATCTACCATATACAACTTATCTAGGATAAATAAATTAGTAAATACAAATAATAGCAGGTGACAGGTGAATTATTATTAACACATTAATAATATATTTTAAGTCGCTGTCTACTAAACGGGAAATCCTACATTCTTTACATATTTGATAATGGGTATTAAACAATAATGGGTATTAAACAAATCTTCTCACTATTATAGAAGAGCAAGTTCTCTAGAGGTCATAAATTTGATCATTAATTTTGGGTCAATTTTTGGCACAAAAATTGATTTCAAGACTAGTTTTATGAAACTGTCATTATCTTTTACTAACTACCCGGCAGATAATGTTCTACTTTTACAATAGTTGACCAGAATGTTATTTTGGTCCTGCCTTACACGGATGCCAGAAAGCTTGGCAATATATTTTTTTTCTAGCTGCTTCCGATAGCTTGGCAAGGTTTCTTCTTGTTGTCTACTAAAAGCGAAGGAAGTGCAGATTGGCTGAAGCGAATTGGCCAATATACACACCCACACCCACCAACCAACTACATAAATGTAAAGACACGAAATGCCGATAGATAAATTATCACGACCCTTACTGAGTGATAACATAGTTTTTACATAAGACTATTAGCAAGATCTTATCGAAACGTCCAAAAGTTCTATATCTTCAAACAAATATACAACATAGCCCACAACTTTGAGAACTCCTTTATTCCAACTCTTCATTCACCTAATACCTTATACAGACCATTATAATCATTTAGTAAATATATAGCTAAGTCAATCAATCCATTTTTATGTTATGGTATTACCAACGTTATAATAATAAATGAGAACTTCCATTTTAGGTTTCCGTACATTCAGTATACGGAGACCTTCTGCCCATCGTGCGCCACAGGAAATTTTCTTCGAAATTGAACGGAAAAGGCTGAAATGTGGTATCAATGCATAGTTGGGTGACCCGATCAAGAATACACTAAAATATCAACAACTGATGTCCACATAATGTTGAACAGGAAGTATAAATTACTCTCTAGGAAATTGTAGCATATCATTATCTATCAACATATAATTTAAACATGCATGATTTAAAACCTTCATTACATCAGTATGAGTTAAATTATATAATTTTGTCACATTGGCATTATTTGATCAGAAATGTGTGCATACAATTTTCTTTGATGTACAGAATGTAGCTTTTGGAAAACTTCAGAATTCATATACTTCTTTGTGTTTATATTAATTACAGGAACAAGGAATTTTATTAATTTTATTATTTTATTCATTTTATTATTTGCCGTAAATATATATAATATGCCACGACATACTTGCAGATGTTGTTCTAAAGCTTATGCAGGCCACCTTAAGGTCACATGCTGCGTTTGCAGGGATTCCTATAAAAATTCCTGCGTTGAAATAACTCTCAACGAAGCATGGATAATTAATGGAAATAAAGGATGCAATTGGACTTGTGTAAGCTGCAGCTCTGTAGGAACAGATCTAACTGAATTAAAAAGCCTTATAAAACTGAAAAATATATTAAAGAAAATGCTCCTGATTTTGAAGAAATACTCTCTGAAATAAGACAAAAGCGCCGGAATAATATAATGTGTTTCAACGTTTCGGAACCTAACCAATCGAGGTCATCGGCAGAGCAGGCTGCGTGTGATAAGGAAGTTATTTCGGATATATTGACAACAATATCTCCAGAACTGGCTAATATAGAGTTCAAAATATTTAAACTAGGAGGGTTTAACAAAAGTAAAAAGAGATCAATTAAATTTGTAGTGGAAAACCAAAATGCAGCTAACAAAATTCTAAAAAATACCAAGAAACTTGAATGCAGTGAAACACATAAAAACATTATAATATCCTCGGATAAAAAGTCAAACAAGAATTAACTGATAAACGAAATTCTGGCGACAAATAAAATAAATAAAATATTTCAACAATGTTCCGAAAGTCGTATCTTTAAACTAAACCCGCCCAACAGTAATTCCAGCGACAACATCAAAATCTACTACCAAAATGTCAGCGGTCTCAATAGCAAGATCGACGAATTCTCGGCAAATGTGAGTTACTGTGAGTATAATATCTTAGCGAAAACGTGGTTAACATGTGAGGTAAACTCGTATGAACTATTTCCCATTAACTTGAGGTTTTCCGCAAAGACCGCAAATTTGATCAAATGAAATGTATATGGGGAGGATGTGTTTTTCTTGCTGTAAATAATACTGTTACTTGTGATATTGTTGATATTTCTCAATTTCAAGAAAATTTGCCAGTAATTGACTTCCTAGTTAGCAAATGTTCCATATTAGCTAAATTGTTTTATTTAGCAGTAGTGTATATTCCACCGTCCCTACCTCTAGATGAATTTAAATTTTTTTTAGAATGCCTTGAAAGGTGGGAAATAGTAAACTCTGCTAAGTTCATCATAATGGGTGATTTTAACTGTACAAACTTTGTCGAAAATAGTGTAAATGACCCGAAAACACGTTCAATTAACAATCTATTATCTTTTGTACGAGCAAAACAATTTAATAACAGTTTCAGTAAGTATGGCAAGTTGTTAGACTTAATCATTTCTAATATAGATTGTGAGAATGTATTACTCTTGTAAATGAAGATGCTTATCATCCTTCGTTGACTATTGAACCTAGTGGGATATTTGTAAAACAAACTAATTTTAACAGTAATGTAAATACAAAAAACTACAACTTCAAACGTGCCAACTACTTGACGATGTACCATGAGTTTAATAATGTAAATTGGGATTTTCTGAAAAATTCTTCAAACTGTGACGACGCTTTGCAAAAGTTTTATGATAAGTTTTATGAATTCCTTGATATGCATGTTCCTTTATATAAAAATTTCAGCACGATTTCAGCACGCCCGAGTATCTAGCTACCTCGTCCCATCGTGGCCTGGTTCGATGTCTGGATCAGCCATTTGGTCCTGGATGCACTGTTCCGTTGTCCAGTCTTCATTGGCCTGCACTCGGATCTGTCTGTTGGAGATACTCTCTCGCTGTTCCGTCTTCAGGCAATGTCCGCATTCTGCTCTACAGGGTCTTCTGGATAGGGCATCGGAATAATTGTGCAAACGGCCGGCATGGTGTTCCACCTTGAAATCGTATTGCTGTAATTTCTCCATCCACCTGGCCAGTTGTCCTTCCGGTGCCTTCATGTCCAGCAGCCATTTGAGTGCGGCATGAACTGTCCGGATTAAGAAATGACGACCATAAAGGTATTTGTGAAAATGGTCTACAGCCCTTATTATTGCCAGAACTTCTTTTCTGGTGACGCAATAATTTCTTTCCTGTTTCGAGAATCCACGGCTGTCTTCACCATCTTGCACCTGGGATAGGACGGCCCCCAAACCTGTATTGCTGGCGTCGGTGTCTAAAATGAACTTGACTGTGTAGGAAAGGCTGGGATTGGGCTGGAACATTGTGCTGGCTTCAGTCGTCTGAATGATGTTTAGCAATCCTGATTCCAACGGAACGTCTCTTTCTCAGTGGTCTGCTGATGTACAGGCGCGGAAATGGTGGCAAATCCCTCAAGAAATCGCCTGTAGTAGGAACAGAGGCACAAGAACCTTTGGAGTTCATGCTTGGCTCTTGGAACTGGCCAATCAGGGATGGCTTTGTTGTCCTCGTTGGTGCGGATTCCTTACTCGGAAACGACGGGGCCCAAAAACTCTACTTCTTTTTGGAACAAGGAACACTTCTTCGGATTGAGTCGCAGGTTGGCGTTATTAATTCTGGAGAATACATCGCCCAGCTTCTTCAGATGGTCGTCGAATGTCTGACCCATGACCAGAATGTCGTCGAGGTATACTAAGCCCGTCCTAGATGTTAACCCGCTCAGGACATACTCCATTAGCCTCTCGAATGTTGCGGAAGCATTACATAACCCAACGGGGATGACCGTGAACTGAAACAGCGCTTTTGCTAGTGGAGAACGCTGTCTTCTCTCTGTCGTTTTCGTGTAGACCAACCTGCCAATATCCACTCTTTAGGTCTAGTGCGGAGAACCAACGGAAGCCTAGTGTGGTCAGAGTGTCATCAATTCGGGGAAGTAGTTTCTTGGTGCCATCATTCAGTTTTCTGTAATCCACACAAAATCGTGTGTTTCCATCCTTCTGTTTAACTAGCACGACGAGAGTGGACCATGGGCTGATGGATGGCTCAATAATTCCATTTTGTAACATGGACTCGATGTTTTCCTCGACTGCCTGTTGTTTCCCCAATGGTATCGTCTAGGTGGTATTCTGATAGGCTGAGCCTTACCGGTATCTATTCGGTGATGGATGATGTTGGTACGACCGGTGGTTCCATATCGATTCTTAAAAATTTGCCAGTGCTTCGTGATAAACTGCTCGGCTTTCTTCTTTTCGTCTGGTGTTAGGTGTGTCAAGTAGTTAACAAGCTGTTGTAGGAACTCTTTACTGTCTCCTTCACCGATGTGTGATACCCTTCTTCGCAATTGATGATGGTCTCGACTGGCTCGAAACAAGTTATCTCTTGACCATTGGCAATTCTGATGTCATTGTTGGACAAATTCAGGACTCTAATTGGTATATCTCGTCCGATTTTAACTATAGCCCGTCCAACTAAGTAGTCATGAGCCGAGTGTACGGGCTCCACCATTCCAACGCAGCTCCCAGGATGGCTTTCTAGCTGCCCATGAATAATCTGTTCCGTTCGACCGGGAATTCTGGGTGGAGATTATGCTACAATTTTTATGGAGGCCGATGAGCTGTTAATGAACCGTGTCAAGACAAATTCTTCATTTAGGAACCGAAGAACATCATATCTCGGGTCGAAAATAAATCCATGCTGGCTAATTAGGTCCGTACCCAGTATAAAATCGTCCTCAGTATTCCCTACCAGGACCCTATGCCGGATAATGTTGTCCCCTATCTGTAGCACAACATCTGGCTCACCCTGTATTGACATGGACTCGCCGGTGACTGTTCCAAGATGGATGTTATTGGTAAATGGCAGGATTTCTGATGCCCTCAAAACCCTAGACTTGGCAATGGACACAGCGGCGCCGGTGTCGATGGTGATGGTAATTGCTCGGCCATTGATGGTGCCCCTGGTGACTAGGCTGCTGCTGTTTCGGCAAAATCCCCGGATGGATAAGGTTTTAGGGGCTGGTGGAGGGTTAGTCAGCATTCACCCCCTTATGCTGACTGACTGACGGTCCCTGGACATGTGGCTGTTCTGTTGGTTACCCTTGGTCGGTGATCGTTCAGGTAGCCTCACTCTGTAGTCACGTTGAAAGTGTCCTATCCGTCCACACCAGTAGCATGCTTCTCTGTGGTCAGTTCTTTGTGATCGTTCTTGAAGCTTATGGATTCCGGACAACACTGCCTGGAGGGATGGTTCTGGTTCGTCCTGGCTGAAGGAAACTGCTCGCACTCTTGGTTTGGTCATGTTCATGACTGCCTCTACTTCCAAAACTCGAAATAAAGCTTCATTACCTTTCTTGATCCCACTAAGTCTTAGATTTCTTTGTACTTCCACATCCCTGATACTGTTTATAAGACTCTGTGTGGCCAATTGGTCTTTCGTTTCCTCGGGCAAGTCTGGGATTGATTATCGTGTCTCTTGTCCAGGTTAGCGATGATCTTTGTCAAAATTTCCTTGTTCATCGACTGGAATGCTTTGGAGGAGTTCTAAGGCCGGACCTCTCAAGGAAATTACAAGAGAGGTAGATTTTTCTTGGTTATCCCATTCATTAGCTTCAAATTGTCGTTTATACATGGACCAAGATGAGCTGCCATCAAATGTGGGTCGTTTTCTGACGGAACCTTTGGTACTCATGGTGTTCTGGTATTTTCCTCGGTATAAGTCCTGTTGCATTTTTTAAATTTCTGTTTCTACCTTTTCTTTTATGGCACTGATTTTATCTTGTACCTCACTTTGTACTTTTTTTAATGGAACTGACTTGGTCTTAAATTATGTTTACAATTGAACTGATTTCAAATTTTACCTGGCTTTGGATGGAATCTAGGTCATCTACTTTGGTTTCAACAGGGTTCGCGGTATTTTTTATGGTCTTAATGTCATCATTTATCTCTTTTATATCTGACTCAACCAATTGCATTCTTTCATTAACTGTTTCATTAACTTGTCCTACTATTTGCATTAATTGTTCAAATTGCAGTTGTATTTTCTCGTCAGTTTCGTGTCGTTTTAATTCAATTTGTTCCTGTTTTTCTTCAAACATTTTAAAATCATTTTGTCTGGTTAATTCAAATTTCGAAAATAACCTTTCAACTAAATTCTGTAGTTCACTTTTCATCGTAGCAACAAGGTTTTGTTGTTCGCTTTTTGTCGTAGTGACAAGATTTTCTAATTCTATTTTACATTTTTGATCAAAAGATTTTACGAAAGTTTGTAGATTTTCTTCTTGATGTTGTTTCTCCTTCTTTTCAGGTTTTTCTAGAATCTGGGCTATCTTCAAATGTCTAGTCCCTCCTTAACCTGCTTGACTATTTGTTTGGTAGTTTTGTCGATTTTTTTCCATGCTTCGGGTTTCCATAAATCAAATTACGATTTTAACTTCACTTAATCTTGCACTTCTGAATTAAAATTTAAAAACTAATATTTACTCGCACTTTCTAGAAACTTTTACTTACATGAAATATTCACAACAGGTGATTCTAATCTCTAAATAAGAACACGAAATACTCTCTTCGCAATAACTAACTCCTGCTGCGATGATGGGCCGCGCTCCTGTTAAAATCAGAATCGAATCCTCTCGTACAATCCAGTATTAATTCTACAGTTGCCGAGCTATTTCGAGATTAATTTTTTGTCCTCCCAGCGATCGATCGTATTGGAATGAAACCAGGGCCGGCTTAGGTAAATTTCGTACCAATATACATTTACATATATATATATATATATATATATATATATATATATATATATATATGTTATATCACACTTCAATTAATTAAATTTTTAAAAAAGATTTTTTTTATTAAAACATATACAATTATAAATTATAACTTTGAAATAAAAATGAAAAATAACAATGTAACTGACAAAAGTTCTGAGTAATAATGAATACAGTTGGAAGAGAAATTCTACAATATATAAGCTTAAAGAAGCTGAATATGCATAGTTGACACGCCATATCTCACGGATGTCGGCGACGCCGTAATCTGACACCACACGTGTCGCTTAGTCAGCTGGGAAAGTTGAATTGTCGTTGCGATATAAGTTCGTGCTAAGTTCATAGTATAAACTTATATAACAACTCCCATCCATATGAAAAAGTTGATGGTATAGCATCAACTTTTACGTCAAGTTCTGGAGTTCTGTATCGTCGGTTGGATTCAGGAGGCTGTGTAGCTTTCCTTTCGGCTTAGGGTTTGATGGTGCTGTCGGTGGCGTCTGCTGGACAGCGGAGTTTGGTATAGTGGTATTCTTGAACCTCTTCTGGGTTGACTTCATTGTGAGGAGTATAATCACAATAACTACTAAGGTGGTCGTTGTGATTGTGAGCCAGGACGTATGCTTTTCTAAGGGTGGTTGTTCCATCAGCTTTTCCAGTTCCTTAGAATATTGGGAGAGCTTATGGTTGGCAACATCTAGGTCTTGTACATCTAATTCTTGTAGCTGTAGGGGTGTCAGGTTTGGCATCTCATTGGCGGCTTGCATGCCGTTGCAGCAGTTGAAAGGAATGTCCACTGGGTGGTTTCTGTATGTGATGTTTTGGACATTTTTAGAAGTTCTTGTAGCATGGACCCTTGTGTTGTCGATAAAGGCATTGCAGTCGGGTTGGATTTGCAACACTGAATTTGTCGATATGGTTTGTGTCACGACATCTTGCCCTTTGCATTTGATGGTGATGGCCAGGGGTCTTGAAATCGAGATCAACCAAAGGTTTACGTCAATCTCCTGGATATTAT
Source organism: Octodonta nipae (assembly GCA_034190945.1). Lineage (NCBI taxonomy): Eukaryota > Metazoa > Arthropoda > Insecta > Coleoptera > Chrysomelidae > Octodonta > Octodonta nipae. The sequence goes on from CM067220.1 coordinate 43,001,409, forward strand.
AGTCTGCTGCATATAATATCAAACTTTTGCAGGTTGCTGGAAGTGTGGCTGGCTGTCTGAGAAGCTGACCTTCGCAGATAGCATCTTTGTCTATTGGATGTGATATAGCTTTGGAACAAATCTTATGATGTTTAGTTAACGGCTTGCAGTCACCCAGGTGTTCGAAGGATGTGTATAATAAAGAATCGTCATCTCTCGCGATAAATTTTGTCTTTATTGAAAGTATATGATGAAACCCTGTTCGATCATCCAAAATTGGGATCGGATAAAGGTGGTAAAGGGTGTAAATCTCAGGATCAACTAAGGGAATTTTGAGTACAAAAATGATTTTGGTGTTGATTTGAAAAGCTTCCAATTCTATCAAATCAATGTACTGAGCAACATTTGAACTGTAAATAGGAAGTGGTAAATTATTTTCATGTAGTGACTGAGAAATCTTTTGAAGGGAATCGACCAAATCTACTGGGGTTATGATCGAACTATGTAAAATTTTTAAGCGGGCGAAAGAGACTGCAGTTAAAACATCATCGAGAGTGTTTTCGATAAATATGTAACTCTCCATTAGGCTTTCACACAGATTCAAGATATTGATTTGAAATTCATGAAAATCAAGATCATTTGAAATGTATAAAATTGACTGCCTTATTTTTTCAATGTTATTCGAGAATAGTTTCTCCTCGGATTGAAATTTTTGTAAAGTGTTGTTGAGGCTCGTAATGACTGAGGTTGTTACAGATATTTGTTTCTTTACTAAGTCCTGAATTTGGTGTTGGTCTTTAGTAATTTTAGTTATACAGTCATTTATGTATTCACCATCTGTTGCGTCTAAGTTTCCTGAAATAGCTTTCCAAACTGATCCCAGTCCGTTAATAAGTCCGCGTTTTCTTCTGTTAATAGGGTAAGTTTGAGTGTCAGCGAAGATGTCTGTATATTTAGAGTTAACGGATTTAGAAATTTGTTTCAAGAGGCTAACATGTGTTTGTATTTTTGGTTTAAATGATTTTGTATTAGTTGTGTTTTCGTTGATTGTCTCTAAAATTCGGTTTAGTATGGCGTCGTTATTTGAAATAGCACCTCTGAAAGGACTGAGGTCTTTGAAGACAAGAAGTGACCATTTGTCGTTTGAAATTTTAAGTGTGCCTTCTTCATGGAAGAAAACTCCTATTGTATTGTTAACGGGTGTAAGAGAGTATTGTTGGAGGTTCACGACTGAAAACAGTCCACAGAATCTGAAAAGAAGGGATTCATTCAAAATATGGTTTTAGTCTGTCAAAGTTAATTTTACTGATTTGGTTAGTCTGTAAGTTTATAACTGTGGCAGAGTTTTTTCTAATCGCGGTAATTTCAAAAGTCCATTGAATTTGTTTTCAGATTTGCTTTTAATCTGAGACTCTTTCACGTAAACTTTGTCGCCTACTTTGTATTCTGGTTGGTTAGTCGAAACATGTTTGTCAAATCTAACTTTAGATTTTTGTTTTGTTGGTCGGTTTTTGCGCGGGCAAGTCTATAATAGTAGTTCATTCTGTTGTTAAGGTCCCTAACATATTTGGAAATGAGTTTTTCCTGATCGTATATTGTTTCGGGGGGTCTACTAGAAGTGTGCTCAAAGATGAGTTCGTAGGGCGTGAAACCAGTAGTCTTGTTTTTAGTGTTGTTGTAGCAGATAACTGCGTAAGGGAGGACGTTGAATGGATGTTCGTCCGGATGTTCAGATGTATTTGCCCTTATCATTTCCGCTAAAGTCGCGTAAAACCTTTCGATAGAACCATTTGATTCGGGATGGTGGACACTTGAAAAAGATAGTTTTATGTCATATAGTTCGTACAGGTCCCTTATGAGAGTGTTATCAAATTCACGTCCATAATCACAATGGATGCGAAGAGGTGTACCGTAATGTTGGAAGAATATTAGGAGGGTGTTTACTACAGTTTTAGCTGTTTTGTCACCAATTGGGTAAGCCTGAGTAAATTTGGTGAGTTCGTCCCTAATAGTGAGTGCGTAGTTTCTAGTGGGATATTCGAAAATATCAATGTTGATACGTTCGAAGGGCGTTTTTGGTGTTTCAGTTATGACAAAAGGAGCACTTAAGTTTTTTCTACAGAACTTTACCTTTTGGCAAGTTTCGCAGGACTTAATAAATTGCTCTACACTTTTGATTAGTCCAGTCCAATTATACTTTTCTTTTATGCATCGGATGGTCTCGTTAATTCCACGATGAAGGTTATTTTTGCCGCAGTGGTACTGCTGCAGTATAACGGGAATCTCGTCTTGTGAAGGAGTTGTCACAATATTTTGACAAATTTTAAGTTTTACGTCTTTGTCTGCAAGTATAAAGGATAGTGTTTCAAGAAAAAAAAAGTTTCGGATTCGTCGAACTGGTCTTAGTTGTTATAGAGAATGTTGAAAAGATGTGCAACAACTGTTCCAGGATCAAAGGGTAAAGGGACAATTAAATATTTTCTATGCCTTACAGTTTTGCTGGCTAGAACGTTTAGAGTGTCAGTAGTGAAGTTTGGGTCTTCTTCGAAAATATCTTCGATGATTTTGTCATGCAAGTCATTGAGTTTATTTTGCCAGAAGAAAGTGACTATTCGTTTGTGAGATTTGTCTAGAAGTTGGGCGTTAGAAATTTCTATTTTTGAATAGTCGATTATCGACTCGGTTTTATACAATTGAACAAATCGATTAAATTCTGTTGTCATGCGTTCGTCATGATCATCGCGTTCTTGTTCGTTGTCGGAGTCGTCGGAGTTATCGTGACTAGTACCTGGATCGGGTTGTTTTAGGTCGGTTTCGTTATTTGCGAAAATTTTTATCTTTGAAAGAAAGTCGGTGCATTGTTTGAAGTGATTAATTTTGATACGGGAAAGAGCGTCTGCGTTCAAGTTTACCTTGCCGGGCTTGTATTCGATTTTATAGTTATACTCCTCTAGTTTGAGGCGCCATCTGGCTAGACGACTGCCAGGGTCTTTGATCGAAAAGAGCCAAGTAAGCGGACGGTGATCACACAGGAGTGTAAACTTTCTCCCAAAAAGATACGGTCTGTAGTGCTTGACCGCCCAAACAATGGCTAGCAGTTCCCGTTCGATAGTGGAATATCGAGTTTCTGCACCGCAGAGTGTACGGGAAACATATGCTATAGGAAGATCTTTTCCTACGGGGCCTTGTGAGAGAACCGCTCCAATTGCAAAAGCACTAGCATCAGTAGTGAGCAGGAATGGTTCTTCGAAATTTGGGTAGATCAAGATAGGGTCAGATACAAGGGCTTGCTTCAGTTCGTTGAAGGAAGACTTGCAATCTGCGTCGAAGATGAATTTGACGTCTTTCTGCAGGAGTTTCGTTAGGGGCTTTGAGATCTTGGCGAAATTGGGAATAAAACGTCGGTAATAACCAGCGAGACCAAGAAAAGATTTAACATCTTTAGGAGTTTGGGGTTGAGGAAAATTCTGAATGCATTCAACCTTTGAAGGGTTTGGTTTTACTCCTTCTTGGGTGATCAGATGACCTAGGTAAGCAACTTCCTTACGGAGAAACTCACACTTGTCAGGTTGAATTTTCAAGTTTGACTGTCTAAGACGCTTAAAGACTTCTGTCAAACGGGACATATGCTCATGGATGGTTGGTGAATAAACGATAATGTCATCCATGTAAACAAGGCAACGTTCATTCTGGATGCCCAGAAGAATGTTGTCCATGACCCTCTGAAAGGTAGAAGGTGCATTTTTCAGACCAAATGGCATACGAACGAATTCGTAATAGCCATTGTCAACAGAGAAACCGGTCTTGGGAATGTCTTCCTCAAGGATTTCCAACTGGTGGAACCCGGAAGCGAGATCCAGTGTCGAAAAGTATTGACACTTACCAAGTTGATCGAGGAGATCAGAAATGTTGGGCAGAGGATATTTATCGTCTACAGTTAGTTCGTTTAACTTCCTATAGTCGATAACAACTCGCCACTTTTGCTTACCAGAAGCATCGAGTTTCTTAGGGACGACCCATACGGGGGAGGACCAAGGAGAAGAAGAGTGCCTGATTATGCCTTGATCAAGCATTTTGGCAATTTGAGTTTTCACTTCCTCCTTATGGACTTGAGGATATCTGTAAGATTTTGTGAAAACGGGCTTGGCATTATTGGTGTCAATTGAATGTTTTACTGCGTTGGTAAAAGACAAAACATCGCCTTCAAGATAGAAAATATCTTCGAATTCTAAACAGAGGTTGGTGATAAGTTCTCGCTCTTCGTCATTAAGGTGTTCTGTACGAATTTGTTCCCTGATAGTTAAGTTTCTGTCCAAGTTTATAGGTTCAGAGTAATCGTGTGTATTCATATTTAAAAGAGGGTGTGTTTGGTCAAGGGGTTCTAAGTGAAGATCGGAAAAATTAACAGTTTTAGGCATCGCGTTCGCGTTTATTATTGAGGTCAGAAATTCTCCCTTTGAATCTACGCGTACAACTGCGTTGGGAAGTCGTACTTTGTCAATTACTTGTGTCGGTAAAATTGCATCAGTATTAAAAAGGTCGCACTTGAGTTTGAAAATTTGTTCGGTTCTTGCTGGAATAGTTATTTGATTGTTATAAGTACAAGTTGGCATTTTAGTAATGGGAATGTCTGTCGGTTGTATGTTAGATTGATTGTGATCGTGTAGGGGAATAGTTTTGAAGTTCGTTATTAACTGTTTTGATTTTAAGTCAACAATACATTCGTAATGCTCAAGAAAATCAAGACCTAATATTCCATCAAACTCAATATCTAGATTGTAGATAAAAACCTTATGAGGGTTACCTATGGCAAATGGAATAAGAGTTGATTCAGAAATAGGGATTTTCTCGTGCGTAATACCTTGGATTGTCACTTTTTCGGGAAATCTTTGACGGAAATTCTTAACGGTGTTTTCTTTAAAAATGGAGATACCAGCTCCGGTATCGATGAGAAGTTTAAATTTTTCGGAAGCATCGTGAATGTAGTAAAGATTTTTAGAGTTTACCGTTAAAAGAGGACTCAGAGAAATGCTTGTTCCGGGAAATTCGCATTTGGGTTGAAATCTTCCAGATTCAAATTCTGGATTTGGGTTTGGACTTCGGAAATGGTAGTTGTTGAATCCGGGGGCTGATCTAGGCTCGGGAGAGCTAGAAAATCCTGGTATTCGTGACTGTTCAAAGGTGTAACGAAATTATCGTCTGGAGTTTGTTCAATTTCATAATCGACAGGATTTTGACTGAAATCGTCATAAATGTATGGGCTATTTTCAGTATTATAGCCGTAGTCGCTTACTGAATATTCTTGATAATCAGTATTCAGGTGTTCATTGAAATGATGCGTCCTTTCTGGACGATAGTGAGGGTTTGTCTGTATTACAGACGGTCGAAATTGATTTGGTTTAAACGGGGGTCTTTGGAAATTTGTAGGTCGAAATGGTGGACCTTGATGGTTGGTATTATTTGGGGGTGGATTTGGCCTCGAAGTTTGATTTGGCCCTGTAAAACTAGGTCTAAAATTTTGGTTGTGAGATTGAGGGTTGTTTTGCTGTCGCAACCGACAATCTACTGCAATGTGGCCTAATCTACCACAATTTAAACATTTCGGTGGTTGAATGGGTTTTCGGACCTGAAATGTGGGTTTAGGAGGAGCAAATTTGTGAATTTTTTGTTCTTCAAAATATGACAACTGAAGTTCTCGTCTGATTCGAGAGTGTGCCTCCAGAAGGTCTTTGGGATTGCTGGCACGAAATATTTGGCCTAGACGTGGTTCTAATCCTGTAAGAAGTGTATTCAGAACCATCGTATCTACAAGGGTTGTCTGAGCGTCTTTTTGTTCGTTACTTAGTCCAGACGCTTTTTGAATGCATGAGTGCATTTTCGCACTCAAAACCTGGAGCCTATTATAAAAGGTCAGAGGGGACTCATTAGAAAGTTGTTTGAGGCGCTGGAGATCGTGGATCAAAGAAGACAGATCGCGTGAATCTCCGAAATGTAGTGTCAAAAGCTGTTTAATTTCTAAATATGAAGCGGGGTTTCTCGAGTTGACCAACTGAGCCGCTTTGCCTCTAAGTTTATTTTTAATATGAATGACTAGCAGATATTTTTGCTCTGCAGTCGACATATTGTACGCACAATTACATGCGTGTATGGAGGTGGCCAAGGAGATCTGGTCGCCTTCAAATTCCGGAATGATAGAAAATATTTCCGATAACCGGTACTTCTCGGTTTCATCAGAAACTACATTATTTGTTGCTTGTGCCATTTCGATGTGTTAGAATTAAAAGTATACACAAGTTGGAAAATAATAAAAATAAAAAACGAGGGATTGTAAAATGGGTTTCAAATAAAATGTGGTATAAAAATTATTAAGTGAATGTATATAAATGGGGAATAAACGATATTTTGGATAATAGAACGGTAGATAAAAATGAAATAATAAAATAAATATATAAAAGTAAATCAAAATATATCAAATAAATATCAATTCAAATAAATCAAATAATATCTCAATTCAAATCAAGATAATCAAATAAATCAAATTATCAGTCAAATAATCAGACTAAATCAAATATCAAATAATCAAATAAATTCTTTCAAATAAATTCTTTAAAACCTTAAACGTTAGACGATTCACTACTACTCACATCAACAGGAACATTGGAAGATCCGTGTTCTCCTTTTTATCGCAGTTGGGACTTCTTCCAGGTTCTTTGCTCCGTTGAGGGATAAGAATCCGCCGCTACCAGTTAGAATTAAGCTCGTGTTCTAGTAACGTTGACGGATCCTACTGACTGCGCCAATTTGTTATATCACACTTCAATTAATTAACTTTTTAAAAAAGATTTTTTTATTAAAACATATACAATTATAACTTTGAAATAAAAATGAAAAATAACAATGTAACTGACAAAAGTTCTGAGTAATAATGAATACAGTTGGAAGAGAAATTCTAAAATATATAAGTTTAAAGATGCTGAATAGGCATAGTTGACACGGCATTTCTCACGGATGTCGGCGACGCCGTAATCTGACACCACACGTGTCGCTTAGTCAGCTGGGAAAGTTGAATTGTCGTTGCGATATAAGTTCGTGCTAAGTTCATAGTATAAACTTATATAACATATATATAAAATATATAAATAGAGAGAGAGAGAGATTATTCTTCTTTGGAATAAAATATTCAAATTTAGAAATTTTTATATTGTTATAAACTCCGTGGGTTCATATATAATTTAATTTTAAAAGCTGACATTCACTTCAACTTTCAAGAACTTTTATTTACACGTAAAACATCAAATATTTTCAACAGCTGATTCTATACAATAACATCGAAATCATAACAACAAAATAAGCTAAAGGCACTAAACTAACTTAGGAAATTTGTATTGCGTTATATATCCTCCGTCAAGTTTTTAAGTCGTTCTCCATGAATATTACTTTTGTTTGTTCAGCGTCAAGAATACTGTTTGGCGCCATTTCGAAAATTCCAGTTCAAACTTTTTATTATCCCAGCGAGTGATTTTTTATGTTCTTCGGGATGAATAATGTTTTACGTTGCTTTCGCCAGCGACGGCGTAGATAAATTTTATAACAGTATATATATATATATTTTATATTCACTTTGATTCAATTCACTTTTTAAAAAAAATTATTTATTTAGAAACATACAATATTAAAAGTGAACAATTAAAATAGTTAAAGTACTTGAATAACTTAATAGTATAAATGATATTATTTGAATGACAACACGAGAACGTTTCCAGTTGCTTTTATAACATTAACAAAAGTGCTGATGCAAGTCAGCGTTTTTACTGGTTAAACGGACTCGTGTAGGTTTCCGGGAAGTTGTTTGCATATAATTCAAGATGTAATTTGATATCCCTGAGAAGTCACGTACGCTTTAAATTCCGTTGACTTCTCGACTGTGTGAATTAAGTGCTGATATATTTTGCATATAACAACTCCCCTTACATATCAAAAGTTGATGCTATAACATCAACTTTTAGGAACAGAAACATAAAATAGTATAAAATGATGTTTGAATGGTATGAATAATAAGTAATAAGTGTATAAAATATGAATAAAATAAAGTAATAGGTAAAAATCAAATTGATATTTGTGAAATAAAATCAAAATATGTTAAAATAAATGAGCAATAAAATAATACGAGTAATAATTAAATGCTTAACCTAAACATATCAAAATAAAATATAAAGTAAAAGGAAATGTGAATAAAAATAATGTGTAGGAAAATAAAAAAGTTAATGATATAAATTAATATCAAAAATGGTGTTTTTAGAGAACGTAAAGGGTATACCTAAACTTGCGTCTCTAACCTTTGTTCTGTTTTCAAAACAGGCCTAAGCTTGGGGAAGAATTTGAGTCTTGGCTGAGGCACTGAAGTCTGGTTAGAATTGCAGTCCTTTGGAGGTTTTACCATCCTCTTTTTGACAGCTTGGAAGGTGATGAGTGCTGCTATGATCATGAGAGCAGCTATGGTTGTATAGGTAAACCAAGAGATATTTTTGGTTACAAACGGCTGGTTTATGAGACCATCGAGGTCTCTGGAATATTGTTCCAATTTGTGATTTGCTACGTCTAATTCTTCTACGTTAAGCGTGTTCAGCTTCAGGGGCTGAAGTTCAGGAATTTTAATTTTTTCTGGCACTGCGTCGCAACAGTTGAACGGCACTGTTACTGGTTGGAAGGTTTCTAGAACATCGGTTTGTTTACCAGATTCGGCTTGAACTTTTGTAATTCCTATAAACGCACTACACTCTGATTCAAGAGTCAATAAGGAGTTGAGGGAGATTGTAACAGTTTTTGGGTTTGTTTGAGCGCAATTCACTGTAACACTTATGGGTTCAGAAGTAATTATGAGCCATGTATTGGGTTCTAGTTTTTGAACGTTGTATCCTTGAGTGAATATTAGTGAGCTTTTACAGTTGTCGGGTACCTTCTGGACATTCTTTAGAAGTTGAGCTTCACATAACGCGTTTGTGTCAATAGGATAAGCGTAAAGTTCAGAGCACAGTTTCTTACGAGTGGATAACGGTTTACACGCACTTAAGTCTTTGATCGGAATAAACATTAAAGAATCATCATTCTTTGCAAGATATTTTTGAGTGAAGGATAGCATATGATGTAAACCTGTTCTTTCATCGTATATAGGGATAGGATATAAATGAAAGACTGTGTAAGGATGTTGTTCGACTAAAGGGATTCTTAACACAAATATAAGATCGGTATATGTTTGAAATGCCTCTAGTTCAATAATTTCCAGATATTGTGCGATGCTCGAGTACTTTACAGCCAATGGAAGGTTACTTTTGACTAAATTTTGCGATACTTCCTGTAATGAGGTAATAAGATGTTCTGGTGTTAAAATTGAAGAGTGAATTATTTTCAGACGCACGAATGTGATAGAATTTAAAACATCATTCAAATTATCTTCTAAGTAGAGATAATTCTCCATAAGTTTTTCACACATTTCAAGTAGTGCGAGTTTTGATTCGACGTAGGCGACCTTATCATTAATTTTTCCGATAGTGTTTTCCAGCTTTATCATGTTATCGTTAAAAAGTTTCTCGTCAATTCTAAGATTTTGGATAGTTTCGTTGAAGTTTTTAATTACGGATGTGGTGACACTTATTTGGTTTTTTTGTAAGTTCTCAATTTGAAGTTGGCCTTGATTTAAGCGGTTTATGCTTTCGGTAAAGTATTTTCCGTCGGCGGCGTCTAAATTGCCGGTGATTGCCTTAAAAAGGGTACCTGCCCCATCAAGTATACCTCGTTTGTGTCTTTTAGTGTCCATGTGAATGTCAGTAAATTTCTGTTTGATTGAGTTAGAAATTTGATTGAGAAGATTAATGTGGGTTTGTACGTCTGCGCGAAAGTAGTTCATAGCAAAAGAATTGAAGTTAACAGTTTTTACAAGAGTTTGTAATATTCTGTTATTTGTTGTAAATACTTGTTCTAGTGTAGAAATGTTTCTGTGTACTAAAAGTGTCCATTTATCATTGGATACAGTTATTTCTGCTTCGTTATGGAAGTAGATACCTAAAGTATTGTTTATTGGTTGTATTTGAAATTGGGGTACTGCTGACCCGAACAGCAGGCAAAACCTGAAACAGAAATTAACTTTCTGAGAACGGTTTCATTCGGTCGAAATTTACTTTTGATTTTTGGTTAGTTTTAGGGTTTAGTACTGTTGCGGAGTTTCTGTGAATCTCCAGGATTTCGAAAGGACCATTGAATTTATTTTGGAGTTTGTCCTTGATCTGGGATTCTTTAATATAGACTTTATCGCCTATTTGATAGTTAGGGAGATTTTCAGAAACGTGTTCATCAAATCTGACTTTTGCTTTATGTTTTTGGATTTCCGTTCTTTCGCGAGCAATTTTATAATAGTGAGAGATACGATTATTGAGATCTCTGATGTACTTAGTTATCAGGGCTTGTTGGTTGTAGAGAGTTTCTGGAGTCCTACTCGAAGTATGTCCATAAACAAGTTCGTAAGGGGTGAATCCATGAGTTTTGTTTACAGAATTGTTATATGCAATGATTGCATAAGGGAGGATGTTAAAAGGGTGTTCGTCAGGATTTTCTAGTTTATGGATTCTAATCATCTCTAATAAGGTCGAGTGGAATCGTTCTAATGAACCGTTTGACTGGGGATGTCCCACACTAGAATAAGATAGTTTGATGTCAAATAGTTTACACAAATCTCTCATTAGTGTGTTGTCGAATTCCCTGCCATAATCACAATGTATCCGTAATGGAGTACCGAAGTGTTGGAAATAGAGTAGTAAGGTACTAACAACGGTTTTTGCGGATTTGTCGGTTATGGGGTAGGCCTGAGAGAATTTTGTTAATTCGTCCCGGATAGTTAATGCGTAGTTTTTTGTCGGGACTTCTAGAATATCGATGTTGACGCGTTCAAAGGGTGTCCGTGGGGTTTCAGTAATGACAAGTGGGCTGTCGAGATTTTTCCGGTAAACTTTTGCTCTCTGGCAAGATTGACAGTTTTTGATAAAATTGTCAACGTCCTTAGTCAGTCCTTGCCAATTGTATTTTTCTTTTATTCTGCGGATAGTTTCATTGATACCTCGGTGTATATTATTTTTGCCGTTATGGAATTGGTCGAGGATGATGGGTATTTGGTCTTTCTCAACCGTTTGGACGATATTTTGGCAAATTTTCCATTTGATATCGATTTCGGAAAAGATAAACGAAAGCATTTCCAAAATGGGCAGTTCAATGTTATTCTCAACACAGAATACTTCATTTTCAGTAAACACATCTCTACTATTATACAGAGATGCGAAAAGAATCTCGTTCACTATTTCTGGGTCAGAAGGGAGAGGGACGATGTAATAGCGTCTTTTTCTGACACTTTTGCTTGCAAAGACATTTACTCTAGGGGTATGGAAATCAGCATTTTCCTCAAAAATGTCTTCGATGATGTCATGGTGAAAATTTTTCATGAGCGAGCCTTGGGGAAATACTAGGATGTTTTTATTTCCTCGGTCTAAGAGTTGGCAATTAGAAAATTGAATTTTGTCGTAATCTATGAGAGAGACGGTTTGATATCGCTCGACAAAAGTTTTAAATTCTTCGGAGATTTGTTGGAGATTAATGGGACTTCTCGTCTGGGGTTCTTGTGAGTCATCGTCAGTTTCGTTTGTTGGGAGTACTGTAAATGGTGTTAGATGATTGTTTGCTTGAAATGATATGTATTCATTAAAGTTGTTAACTTTAATGCGAGAGAGCGCGTCGGCGTTTTTATTTACTTTGCCGGGTTTGTAAATTATTTGATAGTCGTACTCCTCGAGCTTAAGGCGCCATCTTGCAAGTCTACTTCCAGGGTCCTTTATAGAAAACAGCCAAGTTAACGGGCGGTGATCGGTCAGAAGTAAAAACTTACGGCCAAAAATTATCGGACGAAAGTGTTTAACCGCCCACACTATTGCAAGGAGTTCTCGTTCTATGGTTGAATACTTAGTTTCAGCATTGCAGAGAGTTCTGGAGGCATAGGCTACGGGTAAATCTTTACCTACGGGGCCTTGAGAGAGCACTGCGCCGATAGCAAATGAACTGGCGTCGGTTGTAAGAATAAATGGCTCTTCAAAATTAGGGTATATGAGTATGGGAGTAGAAGTAAGGGCTGTTTTTAATTCGTCGAAAGATTTGACACATTCTGAATCAAACTGGAAAGGTGTGTCTTTTTGAAGTAATCTTGTCAAAGGTTTTGAAATCTTGGCGAAATTGGGGATGAATCGCCTGTAATAACCAGCTAACCTTAAGAAGGACTTGATGTCTTTTGGGTTTTTTGGTTGGGGAAAATTTAAGATACAATCTACCTTTGAGGGGTTAGGCTTCACGCCTTCGGGAGTTATAAGGTGGCCAAGATACGCGACCTCTTTGCGAAGAAACTCGCATTTGTCGGGTTGGATTTTTAGATTGGCTTTTCGCAATCGTTTGAAAACTTCAGAAAGTCGGGCTATGTGCTCATGTATAGTCGGAGAATAAACGATAATGTCGTCCATATAGACTAAACATCTCTCGTTTTGAACACCTAAAAGAATATTATCCATTACCCTTTGGAAGGTGGATGGAGCGTTTTTAAGACCGAAAGGCATTCTAACAAATTCGAAATGGCCATTATCAACTGTGAATGCTGTGTTTTGGATATCTTTAGTATCGATTTCGATTTGGTGAAACCCGGAAGCTAAGTCGAGGGTGGTGAAGTATTGGCATTTGCCAAGTTGGTCAAGTAAATCCGAAATGTTCGGTAGGGGATATTTGTCGTCAACAGTAAGTTCATTTAATTTACGATAATCGACGACGACACGCCATTTTTGGGTACCAGATGCGTCTAGTTTTTTGGGAACTACCCAAACCGGGGATGACCATGGCGAATTAGACGGACGTATAATGCCTTGGTCAAGCATCTTTGATATCTGACTTTTTACCTCTTGTTTGTGTATTTGGGGGTACCGATATGACTTTGTGAAAGAGGGTTTTGCGTTATTAGTGTCTATCGAATGTTTGATTTCGTTTGTAAAGGTCAGTTGGTCACCTTCTAAATAGAATATGTCGGAATATTCGAGGCAAAGTTGAGAGATAAGTTCGGCTTCCTCCTCGTTCAGATGTTCTAACCGAAGTTGTTCCATAATTGTAGTTTGTCTGTCAGGCTGGGTCAAGTTTTGAGAGTAATTTTCAGAAAGAATGTTTACGGAAAAATTGTTTATCGGTTCGAGTTCCAAATTGTCGAAATTAACAGTCTTGGGGATAGCATTTGCATTTAAAACTGAAGTAAGGAATTCGCCTTTTTCATTAATTTTAACAAGGGCACGGGGAAGATAAACTTTTTCTATTTCGGCAGATGATAGGAAAGCATCAGTATTAGTGAGGTTACATTTTAATTTACATATTTGTTCTGTTCGGGGTTCTAGACAGATTGTATTAACTGGGATGCAGTTATTGAAAGTTGAAGGGTTCTGAGTACGCATGACAGTATCATCCGTAACTTTGTAGAGAGGTAAAGTTTTAAAATTAGTGACAAGTTGTTTGCTGTTAAAGTCTATAACGCAGTTATAGTGTTCAAGGAAATCTGAACCCAGTAATCCGTCGAATTCAATGTCGATGTTGCAAATATATACCTTGTGTGGGTCGGCGACATTGAAAGGTACAAGGGTGGATTCGTTGATTAAGATTTTCTGATCGGTGATTCCTTGGATGACTACGTGTTCGGGAAATCGTTGTTTGAAGCGTTGGCAGGTTTCAGGTTTAAAAATTGAAAGTCCTGCACCCGTATCGATAAGAAGTTTATAAGTGTTTGAAGAGTCAGTAATATAATAAAGATTCTTTGAGTTGACGGAAAGAAGGGGTCTTACAGAAAGTTCTGTTCTGGGAAGTTGACATTGGGGCTGAAGTCGTCCAGATTCATTGTCTGAATTTGGGTTTGAATTTCTGAAATTTCTTGGTCTGGGGGTTCTGACTGAGTGGCGGTCAAATGAAAATTTACTTGAGAAGAATCAGGTTCGTCAGAATAAAATTCGTATAACTGTTCAGTATTGAAATATTCTGGTTCATTGTTTTGTTCGAAATCATTAGGGTGATAATCTTGTACGTTTCCGTACTCATCGGGTAAAGAGGTGTAATGATTTTCGTTTTGAGAGTAGTTATAGTCATTGTGATATGGTCCAAATTGCAGATTGTTCAAGTGATGAGTCTTTGGTTGTTGGCGTTGTTGATGTTTAAAGAAAGTCGGGTTCGGTCTGTAATTGCCAGACATTTGGGGTTGTCTACTGGTAGATGGACGAAATTGTTGCTGTGAAAATTGTTGACTGGGATTAACATTTGTAGATTGATTAGCAGGTTGATTGCAAAAATGAGGGCGGTAATTCGAATAGTTCTGATTAGAATTCGGGTTGTGTTGAAATTGTCTCATTCTCAATAAGCATTCGTTGCTTAAATGGCCCATGCGTTTACAAAAAGAGCATTGTTTTGGAGGTGGACCGTTATTTGGTTTACGAGGGGGTTGTTGGAAACTTCTATTACCTGAAAATTTCTGGGTTTCTAAATGTGATAGTTGTAGTTCTCGTTTAATTCTGGAAATGGCAGTGAGAATACTGCACGGGTCACTAGCGCGAACGAGTTGACCAATTTTGGGCTCTAAACCCGTAAGAAGGCTATTAAGAGCCATTGACTCTATTAAGTCAATCTGTGCTTGTTTTTCTTTGATGGTTTGTTTATAGCTGCTAGCATTTTCGCTTGGTGCGTCTGGAGTCTAGCAGAGAAAGTGAGGGGGGATTCATTAGGAGTTTGCCGCATTCGTTGCAAGTCCTGTATGAGAGCCGAGAGATCTCTAGGATCTCCAAAATGATTTTCTAGGAGGGTTTGAATTTCAGCTAATTGACTAGGGTTTCGCGAATTAATTAATTCAGCCGCTCTACCGCGTAACTTATTTTTGATGTGGAGAATTAGCAATACTTGCTGATTATCCGTTGCCATGCTGTAAGCAGTATTACAGGAGCATAAGAAAGTATTCAAAAATATCGGATTACCATCATACTCAGGAATTATGGCAAATATTTCCGAAAGCTTATAGGGTTCTACGGTTGGTGTAGCTGCTTGTCTAGTGGTGGCCATTTTTATAAATGTATAAATTCGCACAATAAATAAAATTAAATGTTGAGGTTTTAAATGTAAATGGTAAATATCTAGTTTATCAAAATTCAATATCGAGCAATGTTTAATAGAGTAATAACAAATTTGAAATAGGAATGTATAAATTGTAGATTAATAATAAACTTGAAATAATGTTTCAAATACTTGGAAATATGTAAGTCAAAGTAATGGAAATAAAATAATATGATTATGTAAAATATGTAGTTTCAAATTATTTAGGAATGTAAGGTTATGAGGAATAAAATATTATATAAATGAAAGAACTGGTGGTCATTCAAAAAAAATAAAAAATAGTTACTTTATGTGATTCTTACGTTATTATTCCTCGCATCGGACTGTTCTCCGCGTCACTTAGCACTGGTTAGCCTGGTTGCGTGTTCCCTTGCTAGTACTTGGTAGTTGTTGTCCTTTTCAAGTAGGTTTTGTCCACAATGATTTAGGAATCTCCACAGCTAGTTAGTATTCACGTGTTCTAACTGTGTTGGACAATCCTACTGACTGCGCCAATTTTATATTCACTTTGATTCAATTCACTTTTTAAAAAAAATTATTTATTTAGAAACATACAATATTAAAAGTGAACAATTAAAATAGTTAAAGTACTTGAATAACTTAATAGTATAAATGATATTATTTGAATGACAACACGAGAACGTTTCCAGTTGCTTTTATAACATTAACAAAAGTGCTGATGCAAGTCAGCGTTTTTACTGGTTAAACGGACTCGTGTAGGTTTCCGGGAAGTTGTTTGCATATAATTCAAGATGTAATTTGATATCCCTGAGAAGTCACGTACGCTTTAAATTCCGTTGACTTCTCGACTGTGTGAATTAAGTGCTGATATATTTTGCATATAACATATATATATATATATATATATATATATATATATATATTTGCTAATAGAATATATTAATGTACTCTGTAGAAATAGAGCTTCCTGAAAGATTGACCCTTTAAAATATTTTTTTTATTTACCAGCTTCTATACCGTTAAAAACAGGTATTTCTTAGTTAGTTTGGCTCGAGTTGAGTTCAGTTATTTGATTTATTTAAAAACACTTTCAAACTCGCTCCAATTTATTTCCACCACTAACACAATTTATATTCACAAAACTATTTACAATTTATATTAAACACCTGATCTTTACTATACTATCTAATACTGAATGAATCCTATCGCCAACTGTCCATTTTTATATATTTCTCTCGAAATTCTCTAGTAGGTCAACGAGCCGTCGGAAATTTTCTTTCATGTGTTCTCGAAGATTCGAGGAAATTCCATGTATGTCTGTTAGAGCCAGCCGCCGACATTTCGAGTTCCACGAAATATCGGATGAATACTGTTTACACCCGACATTGAATGAATTCCCGTCAGCCGATGTAAACAGATATTATATTTTTGTTTGTGTAAGTCCAAATACGAATTAAAATTTCAAAAATTGCATTTTTAGCAATTTTCGCATGCGTTTTTGGACACATGTTTGATTTTTTTGTCGCTCATTTCATTATCAGATAGAGTCTTTGTAAACCCAAATAAGCTCCAACTCGTCCGATATGTCTTTTATTTTTTGTTTACTTCTCGTATATTTTGAAAATAATTCGTCGTTTAGGAGCTAACCTGAGAGCTTATTCTGACTCATTTAGATGCTCTAACGTTTCTTTTCTAAATATAGATTAGTAAAATAGGGTAAAAAAGCTTCAGTTTAAGAAGTTGAAGAGGTTTGGAGGAGTTTAGGCACCAAAGTTAACTCTCGTAGCCTTTTGCGAACCGACCTGAAGAGGGCAGGTGTGATTCTGCCGAAATGTCGTCATTTTACCATCGATCTCGGCAGGGATCAGTTATTAACTATGCGGATGAATTCCCGGAAACCACTTAAAACATGTAGTGCCCGCGAAAACTTAAAAACATATATATATATATATATATATATATATATATATATATATATATAAGTAGTAAAATTATTGGGTATTGCTCCAATCATATGTTTGGAGCAATACCCAATAATTTTACTACTTGAAATTAATACTCCAAAATAGTTTGAATTTTCCTATATATATATATATATATATATATATATATATATATATATATGTATTAGATAGTTTCCGGGAATTCCGCGTACTTGATAACTGATCCCTGCCGGGATCGATGGTAAAATGACGACGTTTCGGCAGAGTCACATCTGCCCTTTTCAGGTCGGTTCGCTTAATTCTCGTAGCCTTCTGCTTTCGCTTCTAGTTACTCGAATACTGAACTTTAAAGGGCAGATGTGACTCTGCCGAAACGTCGTCATTTTACCATCGATCCCGGCAGGGATCAGTTATCAACTACGCGGAATTCCCGGAAAACATCTAATACATTTAGTGCCCGCGAAAACTTAAAAACAAATATATATATATATATATATATATATATATATATATATATATATATCAATAATTTATCTGCAATTCGCAAAGATTCTAAAAATAGCTGGTCTAATTATTTTAACCCTCAATAGTTGCCATAAAAAATGTGTCAATGTGTCATTTATTCAAGTGTACAATAACAAATCAATATAACCTCAGTTATGAGTTGATAAGTAGTACATAGCAGATCACTAAAATCAGCCCACTCCTGTATGAGGCATATTTAAATTGATTGTGAGAGATTGTCTTGCATACTTACTTAAATTAAGGCATAATAAATTAATTTAAAACGCATTTATGCAACCTTTCATGTTTTTTTGTTGTTAAATAAACAGGTGGTACTATCTTTTGTCAACCAATGTTTTAAGACAATACGTTATATCGTCCAGTATGTATTTATATAACAAAGATATTTTTTTGTTCATATGTTCAGTATAAAATAAAATTACGGTAACATGTATTTCTCTAATAACATATTTATTACCATTTTGCTACAATTTTTGTAATAATTCTATGGTATAATTAATTTTAGTATAAGATCTTTTCACCTTCAAACAGTTATTGCTTCAGATTTAAAAACAAATTATTTGTTGTCTTTGCATATAAGTTTCCTCTACCTATTATTGGCCCGACTCTATATCAAATCTATATGGAGAGGTAGTCTTCCTAAGCTACACTTTATGGACTTAATCGAGATGACGATTTATTTTTTTGAAAATTGTTCAAATAAATTTGAGTAAAAACACCACACAAGAACAATGAAAACTGTATACTTTAAAATCCACACAGTTATAGGTCTTTTGAAAACGAAGGAATAACCCTCTACGTGTAACCTTTCTTGTAACCTTTCTTGTTTGAATTCCGGCCCTAGTCCTTTAACACTTGACATTAAGGCATAGTTAGCACCCACTTTTTCCCTCTCCATGGTGAATTTGGGGCTCGAAGTAGGTGGTCAGGGAATGCCTGTCGTCGACATACCTCAACCAGAGCTTAGCTTGCATCTCGTAGGTCTTCAGTGGGTTCCATGTAGATGTTCTTGATCGTTGGCGATAACGGAAAGCCCACAAGCAATCCATCTTCCTGCATGGAGAACCGGTCCTTCTGAAAGTAGCAGTTCTTAAAACAAAATTGTAGTATGTCTATGATTGAATCTATTGGCAGCTCCGTCCTCTTCAGGGTGTCGGCCTCAGTGAGTTTATTTCCCACTATTCCTTAAAAAAGAACACAATACAAAAAGAAAAGCTGCAAAATGAAGAGAATTACATCTCTTCTAATTCCGTAGATTTCAGACATTCCAAGTAGGCGTTATTCAAAATGAAATTAGTGGTGGTCATCTCCTTTTGAAAACTATATATCGGGATAGTTAATAAATTTTTCCCACGTTTTCTCTTCAATGTGATCTAAAATTATTAATTAAATTTTACAATAAAGTACTAGTTAGTAAATATGCAACCTAATATTTGAACATTAACATAAAAAAGTATAACTTAAGTCTAGTGGAAACAAGAAGAGTAGGAGGGATTTTGCAGCATAATAAAATTAGTTTGGAATTAAGGGACATTTTTTTTATATTACAGCTTGCAAATTTAGTCATAGCATGACAGTGTAAATTTCAATTCAGTATTATAAAGTAATAACACTACCTAAAAATAGCAATATCAAAAAACAGTAATAATAAACAACATTAATAAACCTAATTGTAAAGCAAAAACAAGCCAAGTCATCAAATATATTGTGTAATTTTAACCATGCTAATTTTGGGCACATCGATTGAACATTTTTATACATTATTTGCCCATGTCCAAATTATTACAAAGAAATAAAGAAAATGAATAAAAAAGTAGGAATTTAATAAAGAGTCACTAGTATAGCTGATAAATAAAGAAGTAGTGGTAGTAGTAATATGGCATGAAGCTGTCAAAATTAAAACTTAAGTTATGAATGATCTTAGAAAATTTTGCTCTTGTAAACTGAACACATTTGAAATCCAGCAGAAGCCGGAAAGAAGTACAAAGGCCAAAAAAGCTATTTAAGAATAATTGATTTGAATTTAGAATAAAAAAACATAATTTGTGTTTTAATGTAATTTATTCATGTTAGAGTCGTACATTTTTATTAGAATATGTATTATTTGTTCAGTGTCTAAAAAATATATTTTAGGTATTAGAATAATGAGTAATTGTCTATTTTAAAGAGATAATGAAATTCCACAATTTTAAATTTTCTTGTAAATAATCGCATCTATTTATAACGGTTTTTTTTTGTTACAATCAATGATCGTACAAAATATAATAATGATAATATTAAAGCGATTTGGCATCACTTTTCATTAACTTTCATCCATTAGAGGTTGAAGTTAAAAAAGTTGGATATGTACCTTTCGGAAGTTCAAACACTTGATACGAGGGTGAATCAAATATGAACCGGACTTTTCTGTTTCTCGCCCTGTAGGTAATTCGAGTGGCGTGACGTCTCGATATATGTTAGGTAGGGATGTTAAGAAGAGGGGAGTTCGTCGGTTTGGCGAGGCGTAGTCGATGCGCTGTTAGTAGCATCATGTCAGAGCAAGAGGTGCATACGTCTGTTGCGCAACGTGTTGTTATCAAATTTTTGGCGCGGGAGGGCGTTAGACCGTCTGAAATTTTGCGTCGACTATCTGCACAGTTCCGCAATGAAACACTTTCAAGGACCCAAGTGTGCGACTGGCACAAAAAGTTTTCAGAGGCCGAGAGACAGTGGAAAATGAGCCTCATGCACGCCGTCCCACGACAAGCATCAATGAGGCGAATATCTACGCAATTCGTGAGCTGATTTAAGGTGACCGCCATCTTACAGTATTGACAATTGCTGAACACGTTGGAATATCATACGGGAGTGCTCAATCAACCATTTCAGATGAGTTGGGTTACCGAAAAGTGTGTGCAAGATGGGTTCCGCGCCTTCTAAGGGAAGATCAGAAAGCAAACCGTCTTGCCGTATGTGAAAGGCTGTTAGCAAGATATCGAGCAGAGGGGGATGAGTTTTTGAGACATACTGTCACCTGTGATGAGACATGGGTGCATCATTATACCCCGGCGTCCAAACGTGCAAGCATGGAGTGGCGAAAACCTGGAGAGGCAGCAGCGCGGAAATCCAAGACCCTTCTTTCTGGAGGGAAAATTCTTGCAACAGTTTTTTGGGATTTGAAAGGCGTACTGCTGATCGATTTTCTGCACGAACGTCGTACAGTTAATGCTGAGTATTACTGCGAACTACTCCAACAAGTGAAACTTGCCTATCGGCAAAAGAGGCGGGATATGTCTATCCGAAGTGTGATTCTGTTGCATGACAACGCTCGGCCACATACAGCTGCATTGACTCAAGGAAAATTGAACAAAATGCATTGGGAAACCCTTGAACACCCGCCTTACAGTCTTGATTTGTCGCCATGTGACTACCACATGTTTGGGCAACTTAAAGAAGAACTGGGAGGCCACCACTTTGAGGACAACGAAGGTGTAGAAACGTTTGTGCGCAGCTGGTTATCGACACGACCAGTTTCATTCTTTGAGAAAGGTATTAAAAAACTTCCGATTCGGTGGGAAAAATGTATACATAAGAGAGGAGACTCTGTAGAAAAATAATATATATTAAAATTTGTATTGATCGTAAAAATAAAATTTTTAAAACAAATGTCCGGTTCATATTTGATTCACCCTCGTATTTCAGGGTATTTATAAACATTCATAAAATTGATTAATTGTATAACAGATTGTACTACACATTATTCGCAGGTCATAAAATCGAGTATTCACATAAACGAAGTTTAAAAATAATCAGCCTTCAAATGCTTGCAATAATAATATTTATTGTAACTGAATATATACAATACTAGTACATTTAACACTAAATAACCAAAATACAACCAAAAGCTAAGAGAATAAAAACTAATATACCAGGAAGCGTTTTCTTATAGTAGATATTAACTCTAAGATAGTTTATGTTGTATAGTGCGATCCCATCCAAACACTTTTAATAAACTGCATCCATTTCTGAAAGATGTTCAAAAAATAAATTTCTGAGAAATCTATTACCGAAAACAGCACATTGATATCTGGAACGTTACACGATGTTTTCCAATTTGTTTTATTTTTAACTCATCCCTTCACAAAAGATATAAACGTGAATCCCACATCAGATGTATAGTCAATTTCGGCGGTGGTGTTTCAATTTAGCCTTAGTATAGTATACGTATATATTGTTATAACATTTCATTTTACACTGCCAAAATAAAAAAAATCGAGAAATAAATAAAAACTGAACTGACGAATAACGATAAAAAAGTCAAATAAAAAAGAGAAACAAGGAAGGGATGAGT
The DNA here is from genome assembly GCA_034190945.1 of Octodonta nipae. Taxonomy (NCBI): domain Eukaryota; kingdom Metazoa; phylum Arthropoda; class Insecta; order Coleoptera; family Chrysomelidae; genus Octodonta; species Octodonta nipae. The sequence goes on from CM067220.1 coordinate 43,023,354, forward strand.
TCGACGGCATTCCTGAACCAGAAGAGGGTGAAGCATCTCCAATGCGTTGAGGATATAAACAGACATCAGCTGTGTAGTATTAAGCATCTTTATTTTGTAAATAAGCGTTTGTAGGTTATTTTATAATTGAACCCAAATGAAAACTCTACTACAAATGGGATTAAGTAAACTTTAAAATCTCAAATAATTTATGTCTACAACTAGAAGTGTAGCAGAAATGGATGAAACTAGCAAAAAATATATTCAAACAAACAAAAATAAGTCAGATCCTGGAAAATGTGCTAGATAAATTCGAGGTCCAACAAAGGATAGTGCAATCTTTTAATGAGAAACGTAAACTTGAATTAGAAAATCTTATAACCACCATGAAAGATGTACTGCAAAAGCTTGTTAAAAGCAGTTAACTAGAAAATACTGCTTAGGCTTAAACAGAATGGTCTGAAAGATGAATTTGTGGCTATAAAAAGTTCGGTGTATAATCTCAAAATTCAGTTGGCCGGTTTGACTTCACGAAAGCGAAACAGAAAAGACAACGTTGTTCGCAAGTAAAGGGCTTGCTTATTTAATTTTTTCTATACAAGAAACGTCTTTGTCTCTTGTGACTGTTTTCCTCTTGGTATCTACAGTGTAGGTAACATCATATCTATCTATAGTAAGGAGCTAATGATCGGAAAATAACCACAGTGTGAGCGGGAAAGAAATAATTAGGGCTGTAGACCATTTCCCAAAATATTGTTACAAAATTCATTTTACGCCGCCCATGGACAAATTAAGAAACCTTCGGAATTAATTATTCCGACAAACAAAAACCTAAATTTCCCGAATCTCGATGGGGCAAAAGTCATCGACCTCGAGAAACTTTTTACAGAACGTTCCGACAACAACGTGATAACCATCGAAAAACGGGAAATTTCTATGGTAATTATAAAAGAACAGTTTTACATTTCAGTTAGTTAGTTCAGTTTATATTGCGTGTGCATAGTGGATTAGTTTATGTGTAAATAGAGAAATCGAAAGTCAATGTGAATATCTGTGTTAAAAATTAATTTTGAACCCACAAAATTTATTGCAATGTCTTTATGGTCCTCATTCCTAATCAACACTAATAATGCCGCCCTCAAATGCCTGTTGAACATGAAGACACCGGAGTGACAACTGGCCAGGTGGATGAAGAAATTACAGCAACAAGATTTCAAGGTTGGACATTGTTCCGGCTATTTGCATAATAATGCCGATACCTTGTCAAGAAATAGAAACAGCGAGAGGTAATCCCTATCCGGCAGATTCGTGTGCAGATGAATAAAGAAGACAATGGAATAATGTATTCAGCACCAAATGGCCGGCCCAGACCTACGGCCAATCCTTTCACTTAAAAAGGCAAGGGGTACTCAGGCAACAATAAGACGCGGTATCGAATTACTAGGGTGTCCTGAACTCATTATGCAGCGAAGAAGAGCCCCAAGACCCGAACCAAGGGTAGAATGCAGCAATACAACGTAGACGTCCCATTTGGGAGAATTGCCATTGTTGTCGTCAGTCCATTTCCCGAGTCCGAAAGGGGAAACAAAAACATCCTGGTCGCAACATATTACTTCAGCAAATGGCCTAAGTCAACCACGGTGGCGACGGTGCTGATGGAACAGTTCTTCAGCAGTTTTCAAGGCAGAATTTTGAATCCAATATATTCCAGAAGATCTGTACGATGCTTTGTGTAAAAAACGAGAAACACAGAAAAGATTGAAAGATTCATTAGGACCTTAGAAAAACATTTAGCCGTAGTTGTCAGCAATAATAACTGTGATTAGGATGAGCATATTCCCTAATTGCTTTTGGCCTCTCGCTCAGTCATACAGAACAGCACAGGACTGATACCAGAGTTGTATTTATAAACTATCTGAAATTACCATGTGATTTGGCCTTCGGCTAACCAAACGAACCCTGCCTTGAGGTCAACGATTATGCCGAATAAATCCGACAAACCATGCTGACCACATATGAAGTAGCCCAACATAGGTATTGGCGACCAGCAATCTAATAAAGAGACGTTATGATCTCAAGGCAAATTCATTTGGGTTCCAAGAGGGATAAGGTTTCGCTATACAACCCCCAGAGTAGTAAAGGCAAGTCTGCTAAGCTCACACCAGCCGGGGATGGTCCATACAAAGTGATCAAGTTGAAGGCGAATCATTTGGATCGATTGGTTCCCCATCATGGAGAGGAAGATTGAATTAAAGGAGAGCAGTTTTGTAATATTTTATTTTACGCTGCCAAAATAGGCAAAGAAATATACTGCAAATACCATTCCCGAAAATATTATTGATGGTAAAACAATTTCGAGTGCATTACGGAATTAAAAATTATACAGGTGAGCGTACCAGAAGCAGATAAAGAAACATCTACATCAACTATAAGAATATAAAAGCCGGTTGACGGGTGGAAGGATGCAAGTTAAGTAGATAACATCACAGTGATCGTCTGTTCGGTATAAATCATCCTTGTTGGTGTAAATAATTAAAACGATCGTAATTTATTTTATATGGAATGTAAATGTTTGCAAGCTCGAGTTTTCCCAATGATATTTTAGACAATATCAAGGTTGGGAGGTGTATTTATTGATGTTATTTGGGAAGCCGTATTTACATGTTGATCAATCTGACATTTGTTCGAACAAGGTAAACGTTTGTGGCAAATGTTTCAGAAAATCACGTTGCCATCATACGCAAACTTGCTTGCGTAAACTTTAATCCACGATTTCTTCCTCAACAACGGCATAGTTTAAATATATACCAACTGTTTGTAGGCAAACACCGTCACGGGCCATACTGCTCATTCACTTACTGTTCCCAGGTTCAGAAAAAAAAGTGGGAAAACCCATTAGAAAATCATGAGTTTTTGTAGTAAAATCATCAGTGGCCACTACTGTCGTCTCTTTCACCAATAATTTACTAAAAATTAATTACTAAAATCTATTTCGAAGAATAAAAGTTTTATTTCTACATGCTTAATATTTTATGGCCACTTAATAAATTAACACTGTTTGAATAGAAATTGAAAATTATGGAAATATGGTAGAATGAGTAAAAACGGTAAAATATGCAATAACGTTGTAATTACAGTTATATGTTATATACAAATCTGATGTTTAGTCATAAGCAATGCATCTTAACGATAATAATTAGACACCGACAGTTTTCTTATTAGGGAGCATAATTTACGTAGAAAACCATACACATCATTCAACGATATTTAAATTACAAAGCAATGTTCGTTGATATAGATAAAACACACACCGACAAAACCTTTTTATTATGCTTAACTAGTAGCCACTAAATCAATTGATAACACATTTGCTTTCATCCGGCCAGCCATGAATTAAACATTAGATGTGTAAATATATTTAATATTGAACACTCCCTCGTATTCGATAGCAAATGCCCGATTTCATTTTAGATAAAGAGAAAAGGTAGACTTCCTGCCTGAAAATTCATCTCGCGTGCAAAGAATGTGAGAATTTGACATTTATTTATTCATTTTAAGGGAATCCATCTCTCTGGATTATTTATTGATAACCTGCGAATTGCAGATAACTTCAGCTTCATTATTATTAAGGCTTAACTCATTCATTTGAAAGTTAACTAAACCGTTACGATAATAATAATGTTCCTAACAAATAAATGGAGCAAATATTTAATATTTATACGGAAATAACGGTTTGTTTAGTTGCAGGATTTATTACCGCTAAAAAAATGTTTTTCTCCATTACCACTACCAGTATAATTTCAATAAATATCGAAATGTAGAAAGGAAAAAGGTTTGATATGGTTATATGAATAACGCAACACTTATGTTTTTAGAATCTCTTGGAGATAACAGTACAATTATGGGAAAGTATATATTTCAAATATTCCAAACGTTTCAGGATCTAAACCAGATCCCGCCCTCAATGACAATGGAAATTATGGAAATTTGAAAAATGAAAAAGTTCGCAGTGACAACTATATAATAAACAATTTGATGTCAAATTGTGTGTTCAATATTATGTATTGCAGAGTATTTTTTCATGGTTCAGGTTTGATTTTGTTCAATTCTACCATTTTCCAGCTACTTTTTGAGGTTAGAAACAAACTCTGACGTAATGGGACCTAATGAGTTGCAGACCCAAAAAACATAACTTACGATAGGTTTGGCCGAGGAGAAATTTCGTCTATGTTTTTGTGGTCCTCAGTGTAATTGATCAATCATATCCAATGAGTATCTAGTATTATTTTGTCTATTCATGGGTTTTCTCTCCTCCAAATTTTTTCCTGTAACAGATAAGTATTTAAAAAATTGTATATGTAGAACAAAGTGTAGTAAGGCAATTTCGTAAAATTGCCCGGATTACTGGTTGTCTGTACAGAGATTCTTCCTCACAGTTTTTCTGAGAGAAAGAGATGTCTATAAAATGATCAACCAGTATTCCTGTATATAAGTAATGTATTGTATATTGTGTAATACTTATCTGTGTATGGAGACGTTTCAACTCCGAGTCTGGAGTCGTTGTCAATCGTTTAGTGTTGTTTTCGAGGTTTTTTTCTAAAAAATTTTCGCTTTGATTTTGAATTTATTGTTTGTCAAAAAATTTGACACTGACAAAAAAAAATTTGGAGGAGAGAAAACCCATGAATAGACAAAATAATTCAAGACCTCCTCAACAATCTTTTCGAGAGTATCTAGTAGTTGTATTCAATTTAAAATTAATAATAAATATCGTTTTCATATATTTACACGAAATATTAACTTACCCATGAAAGTAAATGCTGTAAATCCTAATTGTGACAAATAAAATTAAAAGGTATTACAGTTACTGTATATTGATAATAGTTGTCACGAAGGAATATCTAACGCTAAGACAAAATGGAAAATGTACTTCGTGATGGCCATAATGTTCATTGGGTAAGAGAAGGAGCAATTTAATGATAGCAATGATAGCGACCAAGATCTGTATGTTCGAAAAATTTGCTTAAATGCAGGCACAATATTAACCAAGGAAGGCATAAACCTGTCTATCACAGAGAAAGTATTGGAAGGTGTCTTAAAAATAACAATATAAAAGTTGCTAAGCTCAAAATTATGCTTACATTTTAGGCTTTAAACAAAAATTTGCCTATCTAAGAGATATTAGGAAGAACTATTAGTATCGAGTAGCACATGAATTTTCAAATTTGTTACAAACGAATTTTCACATCATAGTTGTTTTACCATAACAGCATTTTATTGATTTAAGGCTTCAATTTGATTGGTCTTCAATTCATAATGCCGGTTTGGTTTCTGATTTTGGTGGGCGGCACGATCCCCAGCCTTGAAACCGTTCGATTTTTTCTATAAAAGTTTACTTCAAGAACTACAGGCTAAGATACAAGCCTGAGTAGAAATTACATCAGAAGGAATAAATAGGGTAACCATAAACTTGCGTAAAAGGATTGAAGTGTATTGAAATATCTGGTGGAATGGTAGAGTTGTTTTAGGTAATTGTGTTCCAACAGTTTTGTGCACAAACTGGTATTTTGAAAAATTTATGAAAATTTGATTTGGTTACAAAATGATTGTTATTTTAAAATTAAGGACATTTCATACATGTCACTTTTGAGGGTTGGTATATCTATTCATTGTCCTACACATTTTTTCCAACATATTGCCAATAATTTTTTATAAAAATTTTCAGGCAAACATGTATATAGTAGGCCGTGAATTTTATAAGAACGTGGCGTATTTTGATAAAAAAATATGAATTCCTGTTAAAATTGACTTATCTTTAACTTTTAAAACTAAAAAAGCCTTGTTCTTTTCATCTGTTATAGCCTATTGATAGATGACTTTAACTTGAAGACATTAAGTACTTGTAATGTGTCTTTCTTCAATGATAACAAAATCAAAAACATAAATAATAATTCTTAAATATAACAGTACAATTAATCAGTGACAGAAGTCAAATGTCAATCAATTATAATAACTAATAGAATTGAACTTACGAGAAAAATACACCACACAATTTTATTTCTTAAAGCGGTAAATATAAGTATAGATATATTAATAAATATCATTTAGATATCAAAGAAGAATTTGATAATTCATCTGGTATATGCTCCCAATTATTAAAGAACATGCGAAATATTTTATCAAATATTTATTTTTTCTAAGAGTGATTGTGAACAAATAAATGATCAACATAACAAAATGGGACAAAACTAATATTATCAGCCCTCTGAAAATAAAACAACAGTCTTGCTTCATTAATTTACCAACAATTGTCAGTAATTTTAATTTGTAGGTCACATTAATTAGCAAAACATTTGTTTTTTCAAAAAATGTTCTGTGCTGATTTTAATTACTGCTTAATAGTCCAACAGTTCGTGCACCTTCTGAGTAATGGTATTTATGTAAGGTGTTGAATCTAAAATGATAATAGACCCTGAGCTATCGTTGATTAGATGAGTGATTTGCATCAAAATGTGAGAGTTCGCATTTTGGGTTACCAGTAGCCATTGTAAAAGCATTCATTAAATAAATTCAGACGGGTTGCAATAGACAAAATTTTGAGAGAAACAGGGATGAAAAATATTGCACATAAAGTGATTTATTTTCGTCTGCCGTTAAAAAGGCATGAAATATCGTGTGGCGTATAGCCCATGAAAAAATTACAGACAGTTTGTCAATAACCACCTACAGTTCATCCACGGAAACTTATAACAAATTTTTCTTGTTTTTCTATAATGTAAATGAAAATAACACTAAACTGTTCGGCGTTTCGCAAATACTTCATACGTACATCCGCAGACAAATAGAGTTTTTTGTAGATTTATAAATGCGTGATAAATTTGCAACAAAATGACGATTTTCCTGTTTTTTTAAATGTAACTTTCTATTTCAGTTCAGACAACTTTTCTCTAATCAAATTTAAAATGGCAGACAAATCTACAATAACCAACCCTCTTATAATTATAAAATAGCATACTCAAATGATAGAAATGCATAGATAATATTTTTATAAAACAAAGGCGGTCGAGGGCACATATTGACAGAATTTTGTTATGATTTTAACAACAGAAAATTGATGAGTATTTGATGAATATAAAATAAATGTATTTCATAATATAATTTCATCTAACTTTTTTAAAATTATTTTGATGCTTCATAAAGCATATCTTTTGGTATTTTTCAAAAATAATCACATATATCAAGTAGTCGCCATAAAAAATGATAAAAGTGTAATCACTTTATTTTTCTAAAAATTGTCCAATCGAATAGCACCAAAAATTTAAAGATAATCTAATCTAAGATATGTTTGTATACAAATACTTAAAAAACAATAAAAGGAAATTTATATAAATATATAAAATTTCATTTATATTTTTAGCTTTTTGTTAGCTCTATAATTAATAACTAATAATAACTATTTAAAACGTAGCAGTCATAAACTCAAAAGTATAGTTGACACAGAGTCTCCGAGAAACGAAATAATGTGGCTTTCGTTTTGTGAATCTCGGATACATTTTAGTATCTGACTTGAATGATAAACAAAAATTCTAAAAACAATTAAACAACAATAAGCACATTTTATAAGTACACATCATGGCACTTGCTGTGGAGAACTATAGTTTTAATATTAAATAAAAATGATTAATAATAATAGAGCTAGAGCTTCGACAGAACAAATTTTCTATTGCAAATTTCCACCTCTTTAAGATTTTTCTCTATTTCTCAATTAGTAATAGATTTCGTGTAATTTGCCAAAAATTTAACTCCCTATTCCAAAATATTTGTGTTAATTACTTTTGCAAGCCATTATGCTTATTTGGAGGTCTCAAATTTTGAATTTTTTCTTAGATTTTATTTCAATTAAATAATTCCTCATTCATGTCTCTATTAGCTGAAAATAGAATGACACTATTTTGAACTGAGCTTAGTCTCTAAGTTACTACAGATATAACAAGACCTGCATAGTATAGTGAAAAACATATCATGACCAATTTTTAAGGAATAGACCCCAAAGTAAGATTACCCCTTTTTTCTGAAACTATCATTTTCTGTCTCTAACTAAAAAATAAACATACATGTATGAAAAATTACAATTAGCGAACATTTGGCCCTCATGTTAACTTATATATGACTAAACAAAATTGTTGGCTGTAGTATAGTTACATTAACAGTGTACACACTTTATATTTGCATCAAAAAATGTTAATGTCTAAGGACTTTTTGAGAAATAACACCACAATTCACAAAATTACTGTATATGCCCAAACGTTTCGAGGTCTAGGTCAGACGTTGTCAATGGCCAAGAAAATTAAGAAAAAAACAGCAATTCTAAATTTTAAAATTAAAATGTTTGACATTATTATTTGAGTTATGACGTAACTAACAGAATTTAATTTGATAATATTACATGGTTTTAAATAAACTCTAAAGATCATATAATAATAAAGTTCCTTTCAAATTGGAAAAATTATTTCGAAATTAGTCCTACTACACTGTCTTTCTATAATAAATTTCAAACACGTATCTGCTATAGAAAAGAAGCGAGCAGACAAAATTCAAATAAACGGACACAATAATTATTATATTCATTTATAATAATTATTTGAATTTCTCCGGCTGCTTACCATTCCTTATAGATTAAATTTATAAAACGATAGATATTATTTCTTATTATAAAGGCGCTAGACAAAGGCCCCTTACTGTATCTTTGTTATTTGTTCATTTGCTTTGTGAATTGTACCCAAGTATCCAATTATCTCCATCATAATCTGGATTTCTCTGTGTCTGAGAAGCCAAACATATGTTAGTACAAGAATCTAGAAGATATATTATTTCCAGTTAAGAGTATACAAGTATACATATAAGTATACACAAACAATAATAGTTTTTCCAAAAACTACAAGAGTTTTTTAAAGTTTCCAATTGGCTACAAAATCTATCATAGTTATTTCCAAACATAGAACCATTGATTTTCAAGATAATGTTTGTGGAAATTTCCTTCTGAACCTTCTTCATAAATATAATTATATTAATTTATTCCAAATACAACACTGGATTCTAAGCTATTATATAAATTGGTAGAATTAAAGAATTGATTTGATAATGAATGAAAAAGTATTTTGTATTTCGTTCATAAAAAACTAATTTACATATAAAAAACGAAATGAACTCGTGCTTCTCATAAAAATCTCCAGTTTCAAGTCCCGAACACATCCCCAAATATTTAGACAATATATAAAAAAGAACATCTATTAGGCAAAAAACAGACCTTGAAATTGACGAATTAACTAATAGCTTTTAGGAATTAGTATACCACATAAAGTTATGTTTGATAGTGAGAGTGTTTATAGTACGGGAGGTAGCGTTGCATTTTACTAGGAATTTTATACCGAGTAAATTTAATTTTGGTACTTGTTCACAACTCAAGAATAAGCAATATGAGCGTCAGTCGCCGCACTCGCAGTGGAATTAAAAGTTACAGCATTTGAAAGTGACCAAAAAAAAATTATGTTTTAGTGATTTCATACCGTGCCAAAATTTACGATACGATTTTTCAGAAGTTTCCAACTAAAAAATAATAATCCGGTGTCTTCAAGGGGGGGGGGTTATATGTCAGTCGTGTATATTAGTAGGAGAGCTAGTGACCCATTTTTCATGAAATATTTTGCATAGTGATGTAGTTAGGATAGATGAGTCGGTTTGCATATGTTGGCCTAACCTGCTTGGGGGGACAGGAGGTACTGCGCATACAAGAAAGATGTAAAAAAATGATTGCCAAAAAAAGTGTTTGAATCAGAGGCCAACAAGAATTATTCGACAGTTGAACAAGCTTAGAGTTAAATTACAAGAAAGGCAGACACTTTTGGGGGGGGTTAATATCTAACCCTTCTGTCTCAAAGTTGATTTTTTTTTTAAATAAAAAAAAAGTGATTGATTCAAGCTGAAATTTTAATATATGCTTTGTTGAATATATTACATAATATACACAAAAAGGCAGACACTTTTGCCGGGGTTTAATAGTTAGCAAACATCTAAATAAATATTACCAGGAAAGATATGCTATGGTAGTAACAGATACGAGTGAGAGGCAGCATCACAGGTGTAGTCGTGGTGGTACTCTGCGCTACCATAGGCTATTGTTGGGGGCACATTTAAGAAAAAATCATTTAGATGACTCCATAAAAATAAATATATTGGCGTTCGATTCTGGGAGTTTTTGGTGTCGACTTAATTATTAATTAATAATGTAATCGTCTATCGATCTTCTTGTTTGGGAAAAATTGATTAAGATAAGAAAAGATGTTGTGATACTACATAGTTTCATATAAAGGACTTTCATTTCAGAACTATCTTTAAAATAAAAAGGCAAAAAAGAGCTTAATTTATATATATATATATATATATATATATATATATATATATATATATATGAGGGGCACATTTTACACGTATCGGTCACCCTGCAATTTCAACCCTTAAGCGAGAGTGAATATCACTTCTACAAGTTTAAATACAAAAGGGTATCATGTGTCTTTTTTTAAGGTCTCTTTTTTGACAATCTTTTGACGCATCATGTTTTAAAATCAGGTTATTTTTTATAGAGTAATACCATTTTAAATTTTCAAATTAAAATAATTATTATTTACATTGTATTTCCATTATTAATATTTTATTAGCCTTAGAATTACCCTGTAGTTAAACTAGATATTCCGCCATTGTTGGTAATGGTAAAGTCTCGAATTCCTCCCGCACTTTTTGATAAGTCTAAGGAACTTTGCGACTTTGAGTTTTAGACATCACAGTTTTTAGATGTCGCCAAAAACAATACCCGAGTTAAATTTTCTTCCACGAGTAAAGGACCGATAATTTTATTTCCAAGAATTCAGGGCCAAACATTAAGTTTCTGAGGATGTTGGTTGTACTCTTTCCGAAAAACTTGTGGATGGTATTGTCCCAATATCTACAATATGTTTTTTGACAACTCCATCAAAAGAAAACTGCTTCATCAGAAAAACAAATATTTTTAATAAAATGAGGGTCTGCATTTGCACTTTGAGTCATTAATTTGCAAAATTCCAACCTTCTGTCATAATCATATTCAGCAAGCTGTTGTACTAGCTGTATTTTATAGGGAAAAAATGTATTTAGGCGTAACGTTTTATGCGCAGAGCCTAGGAAATTATTTGATAATCTGGTCAAGAATAAACCATTGTCGAAATTTGAAGGTCAGTATACAACGAGACCACTACTAATAATAACAATTCTTTACATTTACAGTCACAAATATCTTTCGCAAAAACATTTTTTTCTCAGTTGTTTGTCTTGGTATTTATACTCTGCTTTTTTCAATTACAATTTTCTCCCTCTGTAAAAAATAATTTGATGAATGTATTCCCTGTACTTATAAATTAACGGTTTTTTTGTCTTTTTTCTTTAGGTACCTAGTAATTTTAAAATTATTGTATCTTTAACAATATTTAATTACTAAATATAGGCATCAAGTAATTTTGCAATCGCCGTGAAATTTACAATCCAAAAAAATTAAATATATAGTGCATCCATTCTACTATAAAAACATTTTGATGACGTCATTATTACAAATGATTTACTCTGTATATTTCACTGTCATATAAATATACATTAAACTAAAATCAAAAAAAACTGATTTTCCTGAAAATCATTTAGTTTAAAATTAAATTATACTAAAACTTTATGTACATAGTATGTAATAAATTTATACATCCTTGTATTTTCCCTTTACACTTGTAAAATTTAGCACTGCCGATAATAGCCTTTTGTAGAAGATATATTTGACGGAATAAACACAGGATTATATTTTAAAATATTGTCTTGACGGATTTTTAACGCAATATGACATTTTCTTAAAGTGGCTTTGGAAAATATAATAACTTTGTCATCATTTTGCTTTTCACATATTACACAAGAAACACATTCCATTTTGAATGGTTAATATTTTTACATTATATTAAGCAAAAATGTGTTCACAATAGCAAAACATATAAATATTAACCTGTACGCACTGCAATATTTTGTGATTACATTTTCTGTATAGCAGGTACCCGTAGCGCATCTCTCTCTATTCACGGTAACTTTATTTTTTGATGGCCAGATATTAAACCCCGTCAAAAGTGTCTGCCTTTTTGTGAATATTATGTAATATATTCAATAAAGCATATATTAAAATTTCAGCTTGAATCAATCACTTTTTTTTATTTAAAAAAATTCAACTTTGAGACAGAATGGTTAGACATTAACCCCCCCAAAAGTGTCTGCCTTACTTATAATTTAACTCTAAGCCAGTTCAACTGTCGAATAATTCTTGTTGGCCTCTGATTCAAACACTTTTTTTGGCAATCATTTTTTTACATCTTTCTTGTATGCGCAGTACCTCCTGTCCCCCCAAGCAGGTTAGGCCAACATATGCAAACCGACTCATCTATCCTAACTACATCACTATGCAAAATATTTGCTTGAATCAAACACTTCATGAAAAGTGGGTCACTAGCTCTTAATCTATATGATGTTAACTAAATTAGAGAAAAGAAAGTCATTTCATACCGTATGATTTTTTTACAGCTGAATCTTTATAACTTCTAGGAAAATAAAAACAATCGTCAGCTGTTTATTTAACGGGGGTAAGATCGTCAGTCGGCATCCTAAACATGCCGCGTGCTCAGCCCGTCTTTAGCAAATAAACAGACGAACTGTACACCAACACATTCAGCTGAATATGATTTTCATTAATAATCAAATTATTTCATATTTTTAGTTCAGGCGATAGTATTATGTATTATTATAAAAAAATCAATTTTTATGTAGCAAATAAAAGGTATTTATTAAATTTTGCATATTAATTAAGTCACGACGTACCTAAATTATACAAATAATTATTTATTGTCCGATAAATGATAATTAACATATTTCAGATTTTTTTAATGGTCAACTTTACTGCAAATAAAAATTAGTCGTCGGTTTCTTCGTTCTTCTTCTGTAGTGTATGTTTCATAATCATTATTTTCGCCATAACTATCATCAGAGCTGTCGATGATAGCATTTTTCTCTTAATCCAATTCCTGCATCATCATCGACATAATCTAAAGAATCAATTGATTCATTCATTCATTCATTCTGTAAAAAGAACTTATATATATATATATATATATATATATATATATATATATATATATATATATATATATATATATATGTATGTATATGTGTAGTCGTAGGCTTTAACAGATGGAGCAATATGAAGAAATATTTATCCGGGAATACATCCGTTCGTTATTTTGATTAATGTTTGAATCTTGCAGACGTTTCGCCAAGGTCTCACTTGGGATTCTCAATGCGTTGTTACAGTTCACCGTATATATATATTGTTGTTTACATTTACAAAGAAGAGTTGTCAGAAAATATTAAATGAAAACTGTCAAATTCTCGTAGCCATCTTGTTAAATATTAAATAATTTAAAATTCGTCTATATTCTGTTAATGTGCGTTTTTCATGGGAATTTGAATAGTTAGGTATAGGGAAATGTTATACTGTGGCATTGAGAATAAAATTATACTACTGCTGCTGACATAAAATACAGGGTGTTTCTTTAAACTTTCTGAAGTAATTGTCATTTGAAATTTTGGTTAATTAATTGGTATTTATTTCATTTCTTGTATACAATATTGGATTTTCCACAAGTGCAACACAAAATATTATCCTTCAGGAGACCCCAGTCGGAATTTGGTTGGAAACAAGAAAAGAGCATGCTGAGACACAAACCCTTTACATGATCACTACATTTTGATAAAATAGTACAAAAACTATGGGCTTTAGGTACAGTAAACTTTTATGAAACACCTTATCATTTTAATCGTGGATACCGAAAATGTAATAATATATAGGGCATTCAATTTAAAAAAATATATAACTTTGATATTTTCCATATTTCTGGGACACCCTGTATAAAACGAAAATAATTTTAAAATGTTCTTCTCAACCTAAAAAAAGATTCTCTAAAATGAGTATCTCAGTCATAATATTCCCCGTCGTAAAACGTGAATTACCCTGAATGTATATATACAATTTCTTTTTACAGAAAACGAAAATGAACCAATTGACTCTTCAGATCATGTCGATGATGATGCAGAGGAATTGGATCAAGAGAGAAATGCTATCATGGACAGCTCTGATGATAGTTGCGATGAAAATGATGACACTAAAGAAGACTTAAACGAAGAAACCGACGAATAATTTTTATTTGTAGCACAGTTGAGCATTAAAAAATCTGAAATATGTTAATTATCATTTATCGGACAATAAATAATTATTTGTATAATTTAGGTACGTTGTGACGAAATTAATATGCAAAATTTAACAAAAACGTTTTATTTACCATATAAAATTGATTTTTTATACTACATAATAGTACCGCCTGAAATAAGAATATAATATAATTTGATTATGAATAAAAATCATCTTCATCTGAATGTTTGTCGGTGTAAAGATCGTCAGTTTATTTGCTAAAGACGGTCTGAGCAGGCGGCATGTTTATGACGCCGACTGAGGGTTGTACCCCCGTTAAACAAACTGACGATTGTTTTTATTTTTCTAGAACTATAAAGATTCAGCTGTAAAAAATTATACGCTACGAAATGAATTTTTTTCCTCTAATTTAGTTACCATCATATACACGACTGACATATAACCCCTCCTCCCTAATTTTTTTAGTTGGAAATCTTCTGAATAACCATATCGTAAATTTTGGCACCGTATAAAATCACTAAAATATATATTTTATTTGGTCACTTTCATATGCTGTAACTTCTAATTCCACCGCGGGTGCGGCGACTGACGCTCATATTGCTTATTCTTGAGTATTGAACAAGTACCAAAATTAAATTTACGCGGTATAAAATTCCTAGCAAAATGCATCGCTACCTCCCGTACTATTAGCCTCATTCAAAAACCATCCAACATGTTTATTTTAAAATTTCAGACTTTCACATATTACTATTTTAAGAATATGATCAATTCAAACAAAAACATTATAACACTGAATATACTTATAAGAAATAATGCAAAATCTCAGAAATGAAGGTTTCTGTTTTGCACGTATATCTTACAAATCGAAAACGACTTCTTTATGTCTTCTTTATTATTAGAAGAGGCTAAAGTTGCAGTTTTATAATAGTTTTTCTGAAAAATTAGTTCTATACAATCATTCAATTCCTGTTTAGCGTAGTTTTACCATTTCATCTCCTTATTCGTTTCTTCTGACCGGAACTACATTGTTTATAGTTTTAAATTTCCATATTTCAATATTTATTTTTGATGTTAAGGGATATTTATACAGGGTATCCCACGAAGGTGGGCGATTCCCTATAACAAAAAAACAATCCATATTAAAATTCTGAAAATTTGACATATTTTCAGAACTGTGCCACTCTCGGGTATACTGAAAGTAGACCACAACTTTCTTATATCAGTAGAACACCCTGTATGTTATTGGATATTTGGATGCTACTTTCAATTCTAGATAAATTTTATTAACTACATGTTATCTCTAAAATTAACCATTCTCAAGATATTGCTGTTTTATGAAAAAAATTGCAGTCCTGCGGGTAGTCGAAAAATTTTCGATAAATAACCACCTGTTTTAAAACGGTTTTATTGGCATGTCTTATTGGAAGACTCAAGCCAGCAAAATGAGCTGAAAAAATCACCCCTTTTTCTACAGGGTGTTCTTAAGAACATTATGAAAACTTTCACAATATACTTAAAACTTATTTTAAGTTTTCAAGTGGAAACTCCCAATTTTTTGTCGGGATCTTATACAGCACTAAAAATGAAGGTAACTCTGAATAACGTTCCCTATATGTAAACCTCATAACTTTCGATTAAATTACGAAAAACCGTTTCCCTCCCATTCAAATATAATGTCGACTTTGTTTGGAAAAATCAAGTTAACCGTGGCCGCTAGGAAAATAACTGGCGGCAAGGAAATGTCACTCAGTTTTTCAAAATTGCCAACAATGCCTGCACGCTTCAATTACTCTAACGAAGATTACTTCGATATGGTTAAGATTTATGGCGAGAGTAATATAGAACTGTCACGAACATGTGAGACATTTGATAGTATATATCCGGAGAAGCAGTGGCCATCACAGAAAACATTTAAACCAATAATGAACAATTTTAAGAACTTCGGATCAATCAAGCGAAGAATTAAGAAAAATAAGTCTGTTGTTGAAGAGGCCAATGGTGAAATTTCAACTTTGGCATACTTTCAAGCGAATCCGAAAGCAAGTATTAGGCAAGCAGTACTAGAATTGGTATTTTCTAAAAGCTCTATTCATAGTATATTGATAAAGCACAAATTTCATCCGTACTTCTTTTTACTACAAAAGACTGATTTTCCGAGACGCGTAAAATTCTGTGCATGTATTTTAACATTATTCCAAGGAAACCATTTATTTTTGGAAAATATCATTTGGTCAGATGAGGAAAATTCACCAAAAATTATCCATTTAATAGTCACAATTCCCATTGCTGGAGTGACTCTAATCCTCATGAGTTCCGATGTAGAAATTTCCAAGAGTTGGCAGTTTAATGTTGATTGTGGGGTAATAAACGACAGGGTAGTAAACCTTCATTAGAAGAAAATTTAAATGGTAAAATTATAAATAAGTTTTAACTTTTGTTTTATGCCATGGTTTTTTAATTTGTATAGGTGAAGATTATTTAAACATTTTACAAGTTTTTTATGTTGTATCTGGAAAGTTTACTATTGGCCAATTATCGGGAATTATTTTATGAGCAAAACGGGGCACCTCCCCGCAATGGGTAGTTAGTGAAAAACTATTTATAAGAGATTGTGGTTTACCAATGGATTGCAATCAAGGGTCCTCTTCTGTGGCCACCTCGTTCGCCTGATTGGTCTGTTCTAGATTATTTTGTATGGGGTGTATTAAAAAACAAAGTTTATGATAGTCGTTTAGTGAGAAATGCACTCAGAAATTTAGAGCCTCCATCAATAAGATGCTATTCATCGAGAACTGCTTAGAAAATGCGACAAGTTTTAGAGGTTCAAGGGCGTAACTTTGAATATTTACTAAAATAAGTTGTTTAAAACGTCCCTATACGTTAGGGTCTGTTATTTTGCATTTATTATTTTCTAAGAAAACATTTAATAATTTTAAATATTTCATAATAATTGTTAGTTTGACTGATTCGAAATACTCTAGGTAGTTTCATTCGATTAATTGTTTACCGTCATGGTCTATGCTTCTGTGTTACTTTATTGCACTGGCTATAAATAATAAAGATATTGAGATAATCTTTGTTCCGATAATTACTCCTATTAAGCTTCGTGTAAGTAGAATTGACAATTTTGAATAACTGAGTGACATTTCGTAGCCGCCAGTTATTTTTCTAGCGTCTAGGTCTACGTCTCTCCAAGCAAATGGTTTTTCGTAATTTAATCAAAAGTTATGAAGTTTAGACATACGGAACGTAATACAAACTTACCTTCTTATTAAGTGATGAATGAGTTGTCGACAAAAAAAATTGGGTGTTTCCACTTGAAAATTTGGAGTTTTAAGCATATTGTGATGTCATTTGCACTATTTTTTCAAGGGCATCCTGTAGAAACAGGGGAGATTTTTCAGCGCTGTTTGTGGCTTGAGTTTTCCAATAAGACATGCCAAGAAAACCGTTTTAAAACAGATGATTGTATAGAGAAACTTGTCGACTGCCCGCTGCATCTGTCATTTCTGACATAAAAATGCAAATATATTGAAAATGGTTAAATTTAAAGGGGACATGTGGTTAAAAAATATATTTAGAATTTAACGTAGCATCCAAATGTCCAATAACATACAGGGTGTTCTATTTGATATAAGAAAGTTGTGGTCTACTTCCTCTATAACCTGAAGTGCCACAGTTCTGAAAATATTTTAGTCACATAGTAGGTACCTACCGGCTGCCAAATTTTCAGAATTTTAATATCGATATTTTTTGAGTAACAGGTAACCGACCACTTTCGGTTGTATACATTGTTGCTGTTCCGACATTCGTTTAATACTGCTGGAAAGTCTGTTCAAATTTCTTATTCAGATTTTAAATTTATATAATGGAGAGCTTTATGAATAACCATAGCTTCTGCAGAATAAATACAATAGTGCTGAAGACACTTAGATATAAGTAAGATATCCATTTGCCAGATCAAAATTACAGTTTCAAATCCAGAAGAAGTAGAAGATCTGTTGGTGTATGTGTGATAGTTTTCTGGGTAATTAGAGATAGTTTAATTGCAAATTGTCAGATAATGAGTGTACGAAGTAAATTTAACCTCGGGCTCAGTATACTTGACCTGAAAGTTTATTTTGACTGCACATTTGAGTTTTCTTTTCTGACTTCTATTCGGTAACAGCTGAGTGTTTGCAAGTTGTAATGAAATAAAGCGTAGTAGGTGCAATTTCTTAAAAATTCTGGAGTCATTGTCAATCACTGTATGTTTTTGTAATCTTTATTTCTTGGATGTTCGCTGTGAATCATAATTTTTGTGTTTGTCAAATGAATAAATTTGATAGTGGCAGTTGATCTGGCTTTCAGATCTCTTGATACTGAGGGTTTCGTAATTTTCTCGGGCTAGCAATGTTTCCTATAAGGTTCCAGATCCTGCAGTTTTCTCGTTTTCGGATTTTCTTCTTTCATCAAAAGTTTAGTATTGTCCCATTTTACTCTATTGCTACCAGCACTGCTTACTACAGGTTGGCTGACTTTGATTTAGTCACTGGTCTTCGGTAAACGTTATATTGATGTACCTGTTTCCTTAGAAGTCTCGCAGTCTCACCGGTATATGTGTGGCCACACGCATAGTGTACACTGCAGAAGCAAGAGACCACGTAGAAGGCAACCCGAGAGTCTCGTTTTTTGGTCTCTATAATTTCTTTATGAAGTTTTTATTCGAAAAATTAGAAAAGGTCTACATAGTCCAATATATAAAATCTGGTGAGCATCTGTGAAATATTTTATTGTAAATTTACAAAAGACTCAATAACCAAGTATGATTTTTTCATTTTTGCTTTAACTTGCTAACACTTAAACTTAAAGTAACGTATCTCTTATCATAAATATTTATACTTCCAAATTTTTATATTTTAAGCTTGAATGTTTTTTTTTTAATGATGGATGGGTTACTTTATTCTCGGTTGAGTATGTGTGTCTACATTAAACAAGAAAGTAATAAAATATACTATTAAAAAGGTTTCTTTGCCTCGAAATTTTCTACCTGGAAGACCTTCTTATTTACAGCAGACATACAGTAAACTTTTCTTATATAGGACTGATCTCATTATAAATTTAATACTTAACGGAGAACTTTTATTGCCTCTATATACTGCTATTTTGAAAATTTTGTCTATATTTGTACATCTCCATTTTTTTTTGCTTTCCTTGTATTTCTTGTAGTAAAGATGTGAACAATTATTGTATACAACTGTGGAAGTATATACAATAGAACTTATTTGGTAATAAACTTAGATGCAAAAAAAATGTTCCAAGTATTCTGTAGAGATAAAATTTATGTTAAACTGTATGACCCAAAATTGTTTATGTTGACAACATTATGTGAAACATATGCATCCGTTATTATGTTTAAATTCTTGGTCATTGGTCAACGAGAAATTTAAAATTAAGAGTTATAAAATAAAAACATTTATGTACTTGTTAAAATATTTTTGTATAATAGCATAATAAATATAAAAAAATATTTATTATTAATTATTATTTAGTTTATATAACATTTATTATCATTATATAAAATAATTTGGTCAAGTGCGAGTTGGACTCGCATTGTAAGGGTTCCGTATCACCTTCAAGATTCGCTGTATTTAGTTTTCTAATTTGGCCCCCAAAAATTAACATTAGAGTTTTATTTTACTAATAAACTTTCAGGGAAGCCTTCTATAATCTATTGTCTGAATGTTGAGGCTCTATAGATTGGAAGATAAAGGGCACAATAGGTCAAGTTTTAAATTATAAATTATTAAATCTGTTATTCAAATTATTTAAAAATACAAATAAAATATATTTTTCAAAATTTAAATAGTATAGTTTCTAAAATGGGAATTAAGTCGATGTTTAATATCTTTGCTAAACAAATGATTTAAAAATATGATATATTTGTAATTCACATAATGAGTCTTTTATTTGATATATCACATGATTCGTTTGAAAATTGAATTTTTATTTTCCATTTAATTGTATAATTTGTCCCTAAAATTACCATGGAGGTTTTCTAATAATTTTTCTTATAAATTTCAAGTGAGCCCCAGTACCCCTAATTATTTTCAAAATTTTAGGTAGTATGGTTTCGGAAATAAAGCGAGAAATGAGAATTTTTTATATCTTTATGTTAATATCTTGTAAACAATTAATTTTAAAAATATATATTTGTATTTCTCATAACGAGCCCCTTCATTTGATATATTGCATGACACGTTAAAAAAATATTTTTTATTTTCCGTTTATTTCTATAAATTGCCCCCCTTATTAATATTAAAGATTTCTTCGTATTTTTCATGTAAATAAAAAAAATAGGTCTTATAGTTTGGGGAATAAAGGGGGGAATGGGTATTTTTTTAAATATTTTTTTAAATATATTTTAAAATATTTATTTAAAATATATATATATATATATATATATATATATATATATATATATATATATATATATATATATTTGTATTAGTCATAATGAGCCCTGTGATTTGATATATTACATGATACGTTAGAAACAAGTTTAATTTTTTATTTTCCATTTAATTCTTTAATTTGCCCCCCAAAATGAATATTAGGGGTTTCTCCTTATTTTTCCAGTAAAGTTCAGGTGAGGGGCTATACCTATTTTTTTTTAAAAAATTTTACAGCTTGTGGTTTCGGTGATAAAGGGGGGGAATGGGTAAAATTTTTTATATTTTTGTTAATAACTTTTAATTAATTTATTTTAAAAATATGAAAAAAATATATTTATTTTCGTCATAATGAGCCCTTTTATTTGATATATAACATGATGGGTTAGAAATAATTTTAATTTTATATTTTCCATTTAATTCTATAATTTGCCCCCCAAAATAAATATTAGGGGTTTCTCCTTAATTTTCCAGTAAAGTTCAGGTGAGGAGCTATAACTCAATTTTTTTTCAAAATTTTCCAGCTTATGGTTTCGGAGATAAGGGGGGGGGGATGGGTAAATTTTTTTATATTTTTGTTAATATCTTTTAATTTATTTATTTTAAAAATATGAAAAAAATATGTTTATTTTCGTCGTAATGAGCCCTTTCATCTGATATATAACATGATGGGTTAGAAACAATTTTAATTTTATATTTTCTATTTAATTCTGTAATTTGCCCCCCAAAATGAAAACTAGATGTTTCTCCTTATTTTTCCAGTAAACTTCAGGTCAGAACCTATGAAAGTATTTTTTTTTCAAAACTTTACGTTTTATAGTTTCGGAGATAAGGGGGGGAATGGGTAAATTTCGGTATATTTTCTTTAATATCTCTTTAATTATTTTTTTTTAAATATGAAAAAAATATATTTGTGTTCATCAGAATGAGACCTTTCATTTGATATATTACATGATGAGTTTGAATTTTTTTTTATTTTTAAATTTTTATTTAATTCTATAATTTGCCCCTCCCCCCAAAATTAATATTAATGGTTTCTACTTATTTTTCCTGTAAAGTTCGGGCAACGTTCTATATTTTATATTTTTTTCAAAATTTTAGGTTCAGTAGTTTCGGAGATCAGGGGGGGGAAGGGTCGATTTTTTTATTTTTTCCCCCCAGAAGTACCCCTTAAATCAAAATTTCTTCTTTTGCGATATGTGCTCCTGATCAAGTCACCAAACTATACCTTCATACCAAATTTCAACCTCTTCCGTCCAGTAGTTTAGCAGAAAATTGCTGTGATGTGACAGAGGCAGAAATCCTGAGTGATATTATAAGGGTATCCGTATACTGTATATACGGAACCCTAATTAAGAGAGACGAGACAACTGGTAATGAGACGAGAGACCCATACTTGAAGGAAACTTAATTTTTTAGGAATTGACCGAGCCTACTCTCGTCTCGTTTGAAGTCGTGTTGGCTTTGTAGGCTTCAGAACAGATGGTAAAGTATTATTTGTTTTAAAAACCGTTTTATCTTCGTATTTATTTTATAGGTGTTGATTTTTTTCGGAGAAACCCGGAAAGTATGGCCATAAATTTTCTAAATTACTTACGAAGTAAAAGCAACGTATAATATTTGTATTGATGATATTCCAGTTTATGTCTTAAAAACTTGCGATTTGGCACTCCCAGTTTTATTTAGCTATTTTATTCACAGTTCTTGTTCAATCTCTTCTGAAACCTTTGCATTAAATTGAAAATTACTTTCCGTTTATGTAAATATTTGTAAATGTTTCTTGTTTCTGTTTTTTTTTTAATATATTTTCTCCATAGCAGCACTAAATAGTTTATACATTATACCAATAATACAGTTACAGATTTTAAATGATTATGTGGAAAGCAATTAATTTGTCAAAAAGGTAGCAATACTGTTTAATGTAAATTAGGAGTGTTCAAAATTATGATGTTTTGTTCAAATTCTAAATAGTCTGTTACACTACATGTGCACTTAAATCCCATTCTACTTTAAACAACAAAGGAATCCCCGTATTTGAATGTCAAACGTGCTACTATTATTACGGAAAAAAATCCCATGCTAATATTTTCCTGCAAATACGATAAATCTGTGCATAATTACTATTAGTAACCGTGAAACAAATTACAAACAATTTGTTGATTAAGGAAATTATAGTTTGGTTTATGTAATTTATAGTAAATCTTGTTTATGAATAAATTACTGTTACAGTTAATTAACTCAAAACAGTCAAATTAAGTCTTAACCAACACTAACTTCATCTAGATAGATTTTGAGAATTTGTTGTGACATATGTCTAATAATTCTATTCAAACAGTACTTTCAATAAAAAGTATTAGATCTCAATATTACTATTTTATTTTAAAATTATTCTTGTAGGCGGTTATTAATTTGGTAAGGTCTGCTCTATAGCCATCATATTTCTTACTTTCTACCTGCTGAAGACTAATTTCTAAATTTCTAGCAAGACCTTCAAATACATAGTTCAAGATCCCAGAGACGCCCATTTGACTAAGGTAATAATATTTTGGAGGATAATGTGTAGGTAAGATGGCTTAACTCACTAGTTAATTTTTTTATTTTTATGGGTGACATTTATTAAAGGTATTAAATGGGATACTAGTAGGTAAGAACGTTTACCAGCTAGCATTACCCTTTACCAGGTATTAAAGATAAATAAAACTTATATGTTATAATGTAAGAGTGGTATGTTTCCGCCAAGCATAACCTGTGAAACCAAACTTCCACGAGATGCTTTATTACCCCCAAGAAATGAGAAACTTGCTGATTTTAACAACCCAATATTTTATATAAAGTATGGTAATAAAGCAAAAAAGTAATACACCCCAAATATTAATGGAACTGTTTGTTTACAGGGTCTTTTAGGGCATTTCCCCACGTATGCCAAAAGTAAGGTACGGATAAGAAATTAGTAATGGTGCACGTAATAAAATAAGGAACTTTGCATGCAGACGTACTGTCTACCGACTGCCGGATTGTATTTCTCCCGTTCCTTTTCGACAGATGAGGATATCATAAGAAGATATACGGTTTGGATAAGATATTTTGCAGGACAGCAGATTGTTTCTAAATAATTAGAGATTTTTAGTGAGAATATAGCACAGAATAAATAAAATTGTCAGGATCCAGAAATCGTACGAAAAATACTCAAAATGTGAAGCAAATCATCTCATATTTTTTTACTAGTAAAAACATTCGGATCATCGCCTATAATCAAAGAACAGTTGAGATAGGTTCGCCACTTGTCGCTCTTAACACAGATTTAGAAAACTATTATTTTTGTTATGCTTAATCATAAAAACAATTGCAATTTATATTATAACTCTGTATTGGTACCATAAATTAAAATATTACAGTAATTTTCAACTAAATATATTGGCTCCTTAAAACCTAGAGCACACGCACAATTAATTTTATGTATACAACCTCATTCACAGTATCGTTTCAAAAATTTTATTTATTATTTATCAATATCAGCAACTACATACTCAACTGCCATTTACATTATTTATTGCTAATCATAAATTATAACAACACTTCCACTTGTCACAAGTGTACTTAATAGGCATTTTAATAACCACCATACCATTATTAAATCGTTGGCATTTCGTACAATCAGTCATTTAATACTGGCCTTCAACTTTTTAAATCTGACAGTATACAAACACTTCTTATCACTATACAAGTTACAGGAAAATTAATTGCAATTGCAACTGGTGTGTGTTGTATTTTTAACTGTTGATTAATATTTCTGGAAACCTAGTTATTTCTGTACCATTTCTCCCCCCCTTTATTTCCAAAACTATAAGACATAAAATTAAAAAATAGGGGTATAGGGGCTCACTTGAAATTTACAGGAAAAATAAATAGAAAAGGATAATATTAATTTTGCGGGACAAATTGTAGTATTAACCGACAAATAAAAATTTACCGTTTTTCAAAAATGTCACGTAATATATCAAATGTAAAGTTTCATTATGATGGATTCAAATATATTCATATTTAAAAAATAAATGGTTTAAAAGTTCCGTTTACTCCTTGATGATGACAACTTAGAGTTGTTGAAACGGCATTGAGTGTTTAAAACAAAGTTTTGGTGTTAGGGTGCAAAACTGTGTTTTAACATTTGTGACATACCAAAGGTTCTAGATCATTTCCATTAAAAGATATTAATTAACATAAATATGAAAAATACCCATTCCCACCCCTTTAATTTCCGAAACTATACGGCCTAAAATTTGGAAAAAAATAGGGTTATAGGGCCTTACCAGAACATGATAGGAAAAATAAGAAGAAAATTCTAATATTAAGTTCGGGGGGCAAATTATAGAAATGAACGAAAAAAATAAACTTTTTCTCAACGCATTATGTAATACATCAAACTAAACAGCTCATTATGAGGAATACAAATATATATTTTTATATTTTTAAAATAATATGTTAACGATATTAATAAAATTAATAAAAAATTAGTAATAAAAATATAATATAATCGACTTATTCCCCTCTCTATCCTAATATTAATTTTGAGGGGCAAATTAGAAAAATAAATAAATATTTTTATCAAACTCAAGCGCACCGAGTAGCAGATAAAATAAGAAAAAGTGTATATTTTTATAAATTTAAAACGCTTATTTTTAAAGATATTAAGAAAAATATACAAAACTCATTTTCTCCTTGTCTGAAACTGGAATATTAGAAAAATAGATACTTTGATTTACCTACATTGTATCAAATCTCAAAGATGGTACGGACCCTTAGGATGCAAGTCCAACTCGCACCTCAGCAAATTATTATTTGTTTGAAGTTGGTTCTTGCTTAAAAATAAATTATACCTTTATATTATTTGCTTATATGGTGCGCTAAAAGTACTGCAAAATAATGTTTAGGTCAGAAGAAATACTAAAAATTTGTCTAACAGCATAATTTATTTATCGACAAAACAGGGTGTATCATAACTTGCGCCAACTTTTGTCTGGAATTTCGTTAGAACAATTTAAAAAAGGTAATTAAAACCTTAGATCGGGAGTTTTAAGAATTTTTGAAAGCGAAATTTAAAAATACATTTCTGTATAAAAATGACAAATCATACATTTATGAATATAAATAATGAAAAAATGGAATTCAACTACTATTAAGTCCAGATCCGAAGAACTTAAAGAAAATGTTTCAGTTGTGCAAAAATGACATTTAGAAAATTATTCTTCACAGGCAATGACTGGAATGCTCTCAATTTATTAAGAATCGAAGCAAAATGCACAGAAAGAATTGAGCTTTTATTATCGAAAACCAGGGTTCTAAAACCAGACAAATTCGATTTTCCACTTCAAGTTCAATACCTTTTGTTCAGTGTTCAAAATGACCAAAATGTGACCAATATATGAGTTTGGAATATCGGCGTTCAATATATTGAGAAACCCACATTACCAATTTTCGAGAGTTCATTCCTTGGGATTATTTTCCTATGAAACAGTGTTACTATTTAATATTGTAGTATTCTCAAATAAAACATTTACCAAAAAAGATATAACAAATTTTTACAATTTACACCAAATAGTCAGTTCACAACTAATGCAACGAATATAAGAAGGATTTCGAATTGTTAATGAAAATTTGTAACCAAGTGTGAAAAACTTACATCATGAATTATATTCTTCTATTATTAGTGCTTATTTTTTAGAAGTTCATTGTTTATTTTATAAAAAAGGTTATTTACCTAGTGCACTAAGAGTTCCCGCCTATGTTTTTATGAACTTTTTTCTGATTTCCGGATACCAACGAAATCTCCAGCTGAGCTTGGTAAATACTTTTTTAAACGCTCTATATATAAAATATTCCCAGATTTCGAGTAGTATTACTATCTCCATTGCTCATGATGAGAAGCGACAATTAGCAGCCTTGGATTCTGCCACACAATTCTTATAAAAGACTAGGTACACAGTTTTAATATCTTAATTAGAGAATTATATTGCATACAAGCTGTCAGTATGAGTGTAGTGAAAACTTAAGGAGAAGTCGACTACATTTTTTCAAAAAATCAGAATGTTGAACTGTAAAAATCTTCTGAAAAAATGTTAAAGCAATAAGTCGCAGATAAATTAGAAACTCAAAATCACGGTTGAAGATAATTTTCATAGTGAGCAACTTAACTAAGAATTCGATTTTGTAGAAAAAATGCTTTAAAATCACACTTATGAGCAAAAAGCTATATTTAAAAAAAATACAAACGTTTTAAGGTTTCAATCTACCCTCGCTGTTCATTTGGATAAACAATTATGATTGCGGTGTAACCACATCGTCAGGGCTGAAATTCGGCAAGCTTGAAAGTACCACCACGCCATATAATGACTTTAAATTTATAATTTTGATAGAAAATAGTAATTAGACTTTTAAGAAATTCTTGCCTCCTGATATGGAACCTACTCAAAACTCAAAAACAACAACACATATAAGTGGAAGTGTTCTGCAACAGAAGTTTGATAAATTTGGGAAAGAAAGTGCTGATGGAAAGGAAACCAAATATGACTTGGTTATAGAAAAGCAAAGTGTATCCACTATAACTACTCAGTGGCATTTCTAGATGTCACTTAGACCTGAATAAAACAATTGACAAAGTGCGAGAACCTTTCCATTGAATTATTACGAGGATGGTACCACAAAGCCAACGAGTGTGTAGCCATTTAGGCCCCAAACAACCATAAATTGGAAATATTAACCAATATCAAGTAGGATAAGCGATATATCCTAATTATTTATTACGTCAATAAATGGTCCGAAGTGGTATCTAGGATAATCTATATACTATTATAAAATTGTAGTTGTCTGTTTGTTTGTTGGTTTGTTTTTTGTTTGTTTGTTTGTTTGTTTGTTTGTTTGTTTGTTTGTTTGTTTGTTTGTTTGTTTGTTTGTTTGTTTGTTTGTTTGTTTGTTTGTTGTTTGTTTGTTTGTTACCTCATCACGTAAGAACTACTGAACTGATTTTGATGATGAATATTGCAAAGCCTATAGTTTGACTTAATATCTGATAGACATTTTACCTCCCTAAACTGACAGAAACGGTAGATATAGCAAAAAAACTTCTACCATGTTTGATAAAAGAATTACTCAATTGGTTCCCCCGCACGCACAAACTAATAGATACTGGCATCAGCTTAGCTTTTATTCAAAATTCGGATGTGATGCTAATGTAATATGTGGATTTAAAAAAAATCAACTGATATAAAAAGCGTAAATTATACAGGGTGTTCTGTATATAGGAAATTTAATGCGGAGTAGAATTCCATGGATTTAAAAATCTAAAAAATAGTTATATTGGGTGTCCTATAAGCAGCTGCATATATACAATGTGGTTGAAATAAAAGGGAGTGGAATTAGTTATACGGGGTGGTCCAAAAAAGTTATATTGAGTGGGCCATAAATAGTTGCATATACCAAGTGGTTGAAAAAGGGAAATTTATAACGTTTTGGATAAAAAAAAAGTCCTATGTAAACAGTTGGGATGTTTGAATTATGTTCATAGGATAATATTGTTATGAAATAGGTTGAAGAAATGTGAGAAGCAGTTGTTTATATAGTTTATGGTGTAGTTAAAAATTTGTTTTATATCCACAAGTATTTGCATATATAGGATTACTGAAATATATAGCGGAGTATAATTAAAAAATATTATAAAGAATTGTTATGATCTAGCTGTTCCATTTACCATATGGTTGAAATATAGTGCGGAGTGGGATTCTAAGGATACAGGGTGGTACAAAAATGTTATATTGTGTGGCAAATAAGTAGTTGCATATAAAAGGTTATTGAAATATAAAGTGGTGTAGAGTTATAATTATACAGGATGTGGAAAAAATGCTAGAAAATTTTTGATATATAGCAGTTGCATGTAAGGAGTACCTGAAATATGGGGCGAGGTAAAGTTACAGTTATACAGTGTGATTCAAACGAGGTTAGAAAAAGTTGCAAATGCTCTAAATGAAGTGTGGAGAGAAATTTTACTTTATAATGTGGTTAAAAAAATATAGCGTGGCTCATAATCAGATGCACACATAGGATAGTTTAAATATAGGGTGGAGAAGTGTTATAGTTAAGTATTTAAAAAATGTTATATTGGTTCACCAATAAGCAGCAGCATATACAGGGTAGTTGTAATATATACAAGGTGATTCAAAAAAATGTTGAACAAAATTGTTATATAGGGTGCCCCATAAGCAGTTGCACTTTTGCTGAAATTTATTTTCTGCATAGACGGATTTATAGTTATACAGCGAAGTACAAAAAATGTTAAACTGGGTTACTGGATGGCCGATAAGGATATATACAAGGTATTAAATAGGTTGAATAAAAATATTTTGTAGGAGAGAACATGAGCTGTTGCAGATATTTTTTAGTAGTTTATTGCCCAACAGAAATAAATCCAATTACAGGACAAATATTATAAAGTAATGAAACATACTAGTAAACTATGGTATCTTAAATATTAAAAAATTATAATAATAACAAGAATTAAAAGAAAGAGAATATTACAAATATTATAACATAAGTTTTTCAAAAAAAGAAATAAAATAACAATTGACAAATATATTACCTCATAAATTTTACCCACAATTTTAAAAAGAAACGAAATAACAGTTGACAAAAGACTTTTACTAGTAACTGAACCATGGTTGATCTGACATTTGTTGAATATATGCTTCAGCTATTGTTTCAAAATTGTCATAGTTAATATCACAGACTCTAGATATATTGTTATAAGCTCTACACATGATAAATAATGGTGACTTTATAAGAACATTTGTATTTGTAAACAGATAAAAATAGGTGTTATTTCTTGAACCAAGCCTTGGCGAATGTATCGGGATCATTGAGAGAAGAACAGGAGAGTCAATCCTGTTGTGAACCAATTTGTATGGAAATGAAAGGCTATGTAAATTCCAATGCATAACTAGAGATCTTATCCCAAATCTGTCAAGAAGTAAATTGTGCTGGTACCCTCTGACAGAATATGAGCCGTCGACTCGAAAAGCAAGATATTTCAGGAATTTTCTTTGCACTGCTTCCAAACGCTTATGATGAATCTTGTAGACAGGATGCCAGATAAGATTGCAATAATCTAACTTTGAGCGCACTAAGCATGTATATAAAGATTTCAGCGCGGATATGTTATGAAAGCTGTTGCAATTTCGCAAAATAAAACCCAGCGAACACAGTGCCGATTTGAAAGTTATGGAAAAATTTCAGCGAATGAGAATTTATGATCAAAATATACACCCAGGTCCTTTATGATAGTGCACCGCTCAATAGTTTGATTGTTCAACAAATAATCGAATAGTATAGGATTCCTTTTCAAAGTATAAGAACATACTTTGCATTTCGCGATGTTCAAAAAGAGTTTGTTCTTGGTACACCATAACGTGAGCTGATTCAGGTCATGTTGTAGCCGTAAGCTATCATTGATGCTCTCGACTTTAAGAAATAATTTCAGATCGTCTGCAAAAAGAAGAGTTTCAGATAACAGTATACTTGATAAGTCGTTAATGAAAATCAGAAACAATAACGGACCGAGATTGGAAGCTTGCGGTACTCCTTAACTGACAGTAAATATGTTTGATTTGAAGCCGTTATAGCTAACTGAAACCAAAGACCGATAATTTTTCGATTAATGTAGGTTGATGAAGTTTATCGAAAGCCTTGGTAAAGTCCGTGTAGACCACGTCTACTTGACTTTTGGAGTCAAGGGCTGCAGCTGTGAACTGGGTGAAAATCGATAAGTTAGTGACTGTGGATCTATTTTTCATGAAACCGTGTTGGTCCGGCGATATGTGTGATCTGACAATAGGAAATATCTGATCATAAATGCACATCTCGAATAATTTAGCAAAGTTAGGAATAATGGCGACAGGTCTGTAATTTGTTATGATATTAGCGGCACTTGGGGGGGGGGGGAATAAACACTTTTAAAATAATGAGCAAAGGAATTAACTATTGTCTGGGGATTGGTATGGTATTGTTCCTGGTAGGACATTCTTCCTGGAATACGTGAGGAGGTGCATTTTTGATTAATAAATTACCAAAATAGCTTGGGATCGGTTTGTATTTTGTTCTGTAGGGTATTTAAGTGTGGAAAGAATTCTTAATTAGTTTGTTAACAAGTTTTCTCATATCGCTAAATTTATGATAATAATATTCAAAGTTATACCTTATAAATAATTTGTGATAGTGGTTCTTAAGTTTAATATTTTGGATTAAATCGTGGGAATACCATGTAGAGTATTTTGTAAATCTGTTTTTATACGGCGGGATGAAGCGATCTAACAATGCATTAAGTGTATTATAAAGGATGTCGCAAGCTGCATTAGGATCTGTACATGAAGACAAGGAATTCCAGTTAAGATTGCATAAAGCAAGGTATAGGCCGTGGTAGTCACCCTTTCTAAAGTTATGTGTTCTCTGTCTGGAGTCTAGCGGAAACCGGTTGATATGTGGAACTTGAACTCTGATTGAAATAATAAGCGGGGGGTGATAATTGTCGATACTTACTAGCGGGTTTAGTTCAGCCTTAACTTCACATGGTACACTCGACAAGACTAAATCAAGCAATCCACCATTGGCATTTATAATATTGTTTTCTTGTTTTTTAAAGTTATTAAAATCAATAAAAGATTGCAATCTAGTAGTCTTGATGTTAGTGCTGTTGAGAAACGGAATGTTGAAGTCACCTATTATGACAATGTTAGAGAGACCGATAGTGAATTGCTCAAAAGCATCCAAGAACAACTCAAGTTCAGTACTAGTTACAGAATATATAAATGACAAATATATATAATGACATATAATTACTAACACATTTACATCCCAAAATGTCTATGAGTGGCACTGTTGTCGAGAAATCGCTAACCCCACGAACAGAAATCCAAACCAACTACTGTTATGAGATGTTGTTAAGCGTGATTTGATAATACCCAAAATCGGAGAAGAGTAGGCATCGGACGTCGTAGGGGAACAACAAATGAAGTTCAAAAGGTCTTTCGGACTGTGACCTTATCGACCAATTTTGCATCTGACCGCTGAGCATCGACGGCAACGAATACGGTGGTGCAGAGAACGACAACACTGGAATGTGGAATGGCATCAGGTCGTCTTCGCTGATGAATCTCAATTGTGCTTGGGTAAACATGATGACCGAAGAAGGGTTAGACGACGTCGGGAAGAAAGACTTCAACCTCAATTTGATGTTGAGCGACATATATACTGAACAGTAGGCATTATGGTATGGGGTGCTATTGCTCATGGAAGTAGTTCACCTTTAGTCTTTGTTCGAGGCAACATGACAGCGTAGCGATATATTCACGAAGTAGTGGAGGCATATGTACTCCCTTACAAAATTCTTTATTCAATAAAATGTATACATTTTACAGAGATATATAAAAGACATTTCAGCCATCCTGTTACCCGGCTGTAGGGTTTACAGCTAAGCTGTTCTTATGTGTCGTTAACCTAAGTGTCAAAACCTATCTAAACAAACATGAGAATGCTATAACCCTAATCAGTATAATTATAATATTAAAAAAATAATCTATCTAAAATTATGTCAAATTGTAAATGGTAACAGTAAACATATAAATTAAAATGACAGAAATATCAGTTTTAAAAACATAATATACAAAACAATTGGGCGATCAACATTACAATACATTCTAACTAAAAATATCCTAACAGCGCTACACCGGAGAGACGAGAGCTGAGTTTACCGACGAGGCGAGCGAACGTTTGGAACCCGATAGCCTTATGAAATTTACATTGCGGATAACAAATGAACAGAATTTTTAAAAATAACCGTGACAGAGTTGACAATTAAGAAATTTTAATAGGATCATTTATTTAAAAAGATAGAAAATAGATGAAAATGGCATAGCACACAATGTAAATGAATAAAGGGAAAATTAAAGGGAAAGATTGATGAAGATTCATCTCCATACGGCTTTGTTGAAGAAGTTATGACAAGATAGCGAGCCTACGATGACGCTATGGATCAGTCTACGTTTAAAAGAAAGAGTGTTGCAATTTAGAATAGTGAGAAGAGCATCGTTATTGCCACACCAAATACCTCTAGCTCCAATAATAATAGGGTAGACTTTAACGTCAGTGGAATTCTTGACTGCCATAATTTTGTTCGTGAAGTCAGGTTCTTCATAATACTCCTTTTTCAGTCTATAACTCTCGGCGAGCGAACGAGGACCTTCCCAGAAAACACCTACTTCAATAATAATGGTTTGTAGGCCTTTGTTGATAATAAGGTCAGGAATTCTTAAGGTCCCAGAGTCTGCTCTAATCCTTGGCTCGACTTCAGTTTCCCACTCTTTTTGGCGACATCCTCGATGATATTAACGATGTTGTTATGTAGTTTTATTCGAGAGCCATGGGTAATGTAGCATCCCTGTAAAATATGGCAATTGGACTCCCGTTTTTTACATCCCCCGCGGCAGTTTCGTTGTTCTTTAGGTTTGTAAGGCAGGTCCATTGACGGTAATAGGTTACCGCGGAGGTGAATAGCTTTAACATAGCTATTTCCTGACCAAAGTGGGGGAGGGTTGGCTATCCAAGAACTAGAAGCACTCGAGGAGGCACATTGTTTGATACCATTCCCAGACCAGGATTTGTCTAAGTCATTTATTAAACTATTGGGTATAGCGCTGGTTGTATGTAGATTGGTTAAAGACTTGATTTTACCAATGTGGTGTTCAGTGAAGGATTTGGC
The DNA here is from genome assembly GCA_034190945.1 of Octodonta nipae. NCBI lineage: Eukaryota > Metazoa > Arthropoda > Insecta > Coleoptera > Chrysomelidae > Octodonta > Octodonta nipae. The sequence continues at coordinate 43,056,877 of CM067220.1, forward strand.
TATAGGTGGAATGTGGGACATAATTTTTGACAATCTTCTGGCCATAATTTCTGGAATCTTTAACGCGAAGGGGAAAATGCCAAGACCTCCACCTCGTTTGGGTGCATATAAGAAAGGGTTAGTTGTGGAGGAGGGGAGATGAAGGACAGTCTTGACCAGACGACGGATTAGTCTGTCAGCTTCTTTAAGAAGTTTTTTTGTGATATAGATATTTTGTAAGGAACTAATCCATCGCGGGACAAGATAGGAATTAAGGATAATGAATTTTTGGGAAGGTTTGAGAGGGGATCTACGAATACGAGAGATTTGGGTCTGAAGGAGATCAAGGTTAGGAAGTTCGGCACCCATCCGATTATAGCGGATTCCACTTGTGGAATGGGTTTCCCGTTGACAAAAAATAAGCTTTTGGTTATACTAAAAAGTTTCCTTTTCTTTGGCACAGTGCGAAGAGAAAGGGCAAAGGACTTGTCGGTGTTAAGTGATATTCCTCGATATGAACAATATAAACCATATTCCATTAATAAGAATATTCCGAAGGATTACCATATATTTTTCTATAAGGTGGGATTGTATCATTTTCCAGAAAATCAGTTAGGATTGTCAATGAATCTCGCCTGATTTTCTGAAACAGCTTAAACATTTTGCTTTCTATTAAGGTAAATCCCTAGATGAAGTCATATATTTTTTTGTTACAGAGCACAAATTCTGAAAATTAAATGCAGTAATTTATAAACGTCAACGAAGCGTCAATACTTTTGTCCATAAATTTATAATATGGATTGAACAGGGTGTTTCTGTTTTCATTTTAATTTATTTGCAGTGTGCTCACTTTAAAAACAATTTAATTACAAAATACTTTTATTTGAATCTGTTCATGTTCATTTTTAAAATCAATTATTTATTTGCAAGAATAGTTTTTGTTACAAGCTCAAGTTTGGATAATAAAATGAACCTATTATGGACATTTTGTAATTTTGTAAAACTATGTTATAAAACTGTAATTATAAAAAAATATTGCTATCTTTTTAAATATTTTTTAAAATGAAATAATGAATGAATATATCATATATGTTCACAGGTTGAAAGCTGAACTGTTTTGATTGCAGAATGAAATTTATTATTTATGATTCTAACTTTAATGTCGTTAAAACCGGTCGCAGGCAAACATTTCTTGGGGGGTTCGCGATTTTATAAATAGCTATTATTGATTTCAATTTCGTATTTTTTTATTTATAGAGGTTTTTCCATTTTACTTTCACGATTGGGGGGGGGGTGGTCATGACCAGTATGAACTCTAACTCTGTACTATGATTTGCAAGGGTTTTCGAATTTCCAGATGGAAAGGAACAATTCGAATACATTATCTTTTTCAGTTGAATCTAATGTTTCAGAGAAGAGACAAATCAGGAAGTTTCATTTCTGTCGTAATTTGACTTAATTGTAGCAATTATTCGTTACTGAAAATGTGAAAAAACATTTTTGGTACCTCTACAGTTTTTTTAATCGGCTTATGGATCCCATATTTCAACAAGATAATGGTCGGCCTCATGTTGTTTGAGTTAGTTTAAACTTCATTATTGTTGTTGTTGTTGTTATCTAAATTTAATAAAGATGTTGGTAAAGTTACCTTAGATGCTAACAAAACACCACCGCCTCTGGTTCTGTTGGTTGCTATAAAATCCCTGTCTTTGCGGAAAACTTCGTACATAGAGGATGGTAGCAATTCAGTACTGGTATTACTAAGCCAAGTCTCTGTGAAGGCTATAAGATCGTATTCGCATACGTGCACGGCCGAGTATACTTCATTCACTTTTGTATTTAGTCCTCGCACATTTTGGTAGTAGATGGAAATTATTCTGTTGGGAGGATTTAGTTTAAAGAAATAATCTTAGGAGTACCATTAATGTACTTGATGCGTAAATTAGATTCACCTTGGGCAATTCTGGTATTCAGATCCTCTTTTGCCTTGCGATACAAGTTTTAATGTTTTACTGATTGGCAGCAGTATATACAGGACGGTTTTAATGTAGATGGAACTTGAATTATAGTTATACGGATCAAAAAAATATATTAAAATTATTACAGGGTGGCCAGAAAGCAGTTGCAGTTTGGGTGAATGTTTAAATAAAGGTTTGGTGTTAAGGTACCAAACTGTGTTTTTACATTTATGACACACCAAGGGCATGTCCATTAGGGTGAATCGAAAAATTTTAAAAAAATTGTTATATAGGGCATGAACAGTTGCATCCTACTATATGGAATACCTGAATAATGGGGCGAAGCAAGATTATAGTTTTAGAGTGTGATTAATACAATGTTAGAAAAAGTTGCATATAAAGGGTGATTAAAATATAGTGTGGAGCAAAATTGTACTTTACAAGATGGCTTAAAAAATATCAGAAATAATTGTTATATAGCGTAGACCATAAGCAGTTGAATAGCTGAAATATAGGGTGGAGTAGAGTTATAAGTAGGTGTTAAAAAAAGTTATATTGGGTGACAAATAAACAGCAGCATATACAGAATAGTTGCACTATAGGGTGACGTAGAGTTAATTATACAAGGTGATTAAAAAAATCCAATAAAATTGTTATATAGGGTGGCCCATAAGGACTTGCAGTTGGTGTGAAACATATTCGGGATTCGTGGATTTATAGTTAAGTAGGGTGGCTCAAAAAATAACAGAAATATTGTTATATATCGTAGACCACAAGCAGTTGAATAGCTGAAATATAGGGTGGAGTAGAGTTATAAGTAGGTATTAAAAAAAGTTGCTTTGGGTGACAAATAAACAGCAGCATATAAAGAATGGTTGCACTATAGGGTGAAGTAGAGTTAGTTATAAAAGGTGATTCAAAAAAATTTCCGAGAAAATTGTTATATAGGGTGGCCCATAAGGACTTGTAGTTGGTGTGAAACAAATTCGGGATTAGTGGATTTATAGTTAAGTAGGGTGTTTCAAAAAATTTTGAAAAATTGTTATATAGGATAACCCATATGTTTCATAAGTTATTTCTTTTTGCAAAGATTTGTACATTCCGTACGCGTGTGAAACCATGGGTAACGGCTAGTAAGATCTATGACTTGATGAGCATTAAATAATCCAAAACTAGACTGATCCACCCTCAGTCTGACGACATGGTAGAACTGTAGAAACTCATCTTTTCAGAGTGGTCGGCAGTAAAGAACGGGATTTGCAATGAGTACGTACTCATGTTCCTCCTCTTTTACAAATTTGCTTGAGGATTGCTACTAGTTCTTATTTTGTTCGGGAAGGAAATGACAAGGATACGCATGCTAGCTACAAGTGTAAGAATGAAAACCCGGTATGACAAAAAGGGAAATTCAACCTCATTTCAGCAATGAAATAAAGTATAATATGAAACTGGTAGACAATGAAACTCGTTCCTCAAAGTTTCCTTGGACTTCTATCGTCTTGAAGTGGTTGAATTTCATTCATTCACCTGATGACGATAGCAAATACAAAGCTACTGAAACGTTGTGAGATTAACCACTTCAAGACGAAGTCCAAGAAAACTGCGAGGAAATAAAGTCTAGTTGTACGATCAGAACTAAAGCGTGTTCGTGTAATGAACCGTTATGATAGCTCCAAGGAAAACCCTGTATACAGAAACTCATTTGCACTGTCTCGTTGTATGAAATTAGGGATAGACACAACAAAATGGCACTTTAATTTACCTTAATAGAATTCAAGGGAAAGCTTCTTAAGGAGGCCCACACTTACTTTAAATTTCATTTGTTTCGACGCGGTCGGACTGACTGACGGACCGACCGACACCACAACCCACCCAATTCAGTTGTGTGTGTAAAAAATATGGACCTGGTAATACATTAAAATTCTCTTCTTTTATAGAAAATCAATATTAAATAGAAAACAAATAAATATAACATCCAAGTAATACACAATACCTGCACAAAATTTGCTTTTCGTTATAATAAACACTTCAGTTCTCTCTTTGTGATAAATTAAATGGGAGACTTGACATACCTCAGAAATTAAAAAGAATACCACACTAAAAGGCATCTGGGCATTGAATTTTCATATTATCAACGAATATAGAATCATAGAATGATACACATTAAGCAAAGCATGTACTTTGCTTATATCGTTTTGTTATAGTATTAAACAAAGCATGTTTACCACTGAATAGAGGCATTGGTGTATTAAATAGAGCCAGAAGTTTTATATCCTCTAAATAACAGAATTGAATTATATAGCTGGCCAAAAGTTTAAAGCGTACGGCCAAAGTTGGCGGTTCGAAACCGAGAACAAACATATATTTTTTTAATATTATGTCATTATTAATTAATTTTAAGTACTATGTCCAGCTCACATAAATTGAATAAAACTCATTTTTATATTGCATTCAGCTGATATTTATATCCATTAAGAATGGTTCAAAGAGAGAAAAATAGGGACAGTGAGCGAAGGGAAGAATATTTCGTAAGAAGCTTTTGGTTCCATCGTTCAATCTCAAATGACTGCTGCCCCGTTTTATTTTGAAACTATAATAAAATTCAAAGAAGCACCACTGTTGTTATGTGTTATCGCTTCAGACAATACTATTTCAGATATATGGTCAAAGTAGAAGTAAATTTTCTGCACCCGGATTTAACTTTAAATACACTGAGTAAGAAAAATTTGGCAATTCCAAAAACTGAAGGATAGTGTTCCTAAACAATTTTTGTAAAGAATCATTTTATACATACTTTGTAGCAACGAAGTTATTGGTGAAAAGTTGAAAAACTGCGATTTTTTCTCTTCATTCGTTTGTATATAATTTTCCACATGGCACGGCTCACGTGAATAGATTTATTATATTATACATACTGCAAAAGTCGCGGTAATTCGTCCAAATCATAGCGATTATGCTAAATTAAGAAATTATCTATAGACTAGCAACAAATTATCCTTGATGACAGAACAGAACAAAATACATTCTTTGATAAAATATGTCGGCTGATTTATTATACTAGCAGAAATTCCCAATAAAAATTGTGTATTCCTACTACTACTACTACTACTACTACTACTAATTATGTAATTAAAATCTTTAATTTAACGTTGAAAATTGTTTTTTTTTTGTGTGTGGTTTACTCTATGAAGAAGGCTGCCGATATAGTTTTGAATGTGAAAGATAAATGTCGTGTTTATACAAATATTTACTTTACTGTGTAGATTCATTGAAATTCACTGAAGTGTAGTACCTTAGTTACTGTTTTACAGATTTTCTGGAAAACCATAAATCTCACATAATAGAAAATTCTATGGTACATTTCTGTAATGCTCCATAATCCAATGCGGTAGTAATCGTCAAAATCGCCCAAACCGTTTTTGAATAATCACTGAAAACACATAAAAAAGAAGCCGATGAATTGATAAACTCCTCCTTCCTGGAAGTCGGTTGAAAATAGAATTACGTTAGTATAAATTCAATATGGCAGACACTCAAATGAGGACAAACATATAGTTTCTAGTTCAAATAAAGCATCATAGTTACTTTGATAAGTTTAGATTTTAGTTAATCAACGACAATATCTGTGCTAATTTTCCCTGAAACTTCTAGATATCGGCATTCACTTCGCTTTAAAATATTCATCGAAATTCATACTATACATAAAGACTTCCCGAAGTTCATATTTCAACGTTGACATTTCCTGCTCTTTGTATTTATTACCAATGTCAAAAGTATGAATTCACATAAGAAAATTAGTAGCGAACTTGTTTCATCTTCAAGATCACCATCAAGATCAAAACCTAGGTCAACCGAAGAGTCCTTGATAGGTATTCTAGATTATAAGATTGTAACATCCCGAACATGTTTACAAAAGTTTCAAAGAAAATTGAATTTCTCATGAAGAGAAATTTTTGTGGGATATATTGTTCTATTTTTGACTTGTTCCGTACTTAATATAGTTCAGCTTTACTATACAAATATCTATTTATTTTCATTTAATACTCACTAAATATTTGTGTATTTATAATAGTAAATAATTTTAAGTTAAGTTTCAGGACTGTTTCATTGCCCTTAAATTTGAAGATTAGCAGTGTGTAAATTTTATCATCATATTGAGCATAATGATACTAGAAGCTTCTTATTGCCATACTTTAATCCTGAAAAATACGTTCATTTGATTATTCTGGTAGTATTCCTGGGAAATCAAGATATAAATAGAACTCTATACAAGATTTAATGAAAACTATATTGCAAAGCTTTTTACTATTTTAATTTATTCGCCTAATTTCTATTTGATTTGGTATTTCGTTGCATTGTTTTAAGTTAAAATATATTCAGTATTGAATACCTTTCTTGGAAACGTTGAATACGGTTTGTTGAAATTACTATAGAAGTTATATTTATCTTTAGCAACAATCATTTCTCAATCGTGGCCAACAGAACAGAATTATATTCAAAGTTTTTAAATTAACATATAATTTATATGCCATTAAATAAACGACAATTAATAAGTAACGGTAAAAAACATATTAAGATAATCTATAATAAACAAAAATTAAAGTGCAACAAATTTTTGTTTAAAAACACGACCTTGTTACACAAGAATAACAGTAAGTTTTAAAATATAATACTAATAATACGGTGCTAGGCGAAGAGGTTGAGTACTGAGAGGGAATTGTAATTTCAGTGAAAAGGGAAGAATGAAAATATTGCATGTATTCTAAGTAGAGTGCCAGTTCTACACTAAAGGTAACCAGTTGGTACCTGTAGAAACGTAACATGTTAATCTTTTACTGTAAATGTTGACTTTCTGTAAATAAATAAAATCTAGTTCTCTATAATATTGCACTGTCAGCGGTCCTATGTATATTTGCAAAATTTCATCTCAATTAAAATACTTCAAGACAGGTGAAATTAATAGAAATCTTATTAAGTCGGAATGCAAATATTATGTTATATTCAGAAAAAGGGAAAAAAATTAATCAGAATTGTTGTCTCTTAAAACATAATTATTCACCGGACAAAATGATGATTTTATGAATATGAATTGCGAATATTATGCTGTTACTGACTTGTCTTTATTCTAACTTTAAATTTACTTAGATGCGTCTTTTAAATATATGTATCTACGAACCATGGTTATCATAATCGCTAACAATTTATCATTTTAGTCAGTTTATTGTGATGGTTTGAGTCTATTGAACTCTAAATATGTAGACTTTTAATAAATAAACTACTTTTAACCTAGTCATCAATATGTGAATAATTCCAGACGAACTTATTGATAGATAAATAACTAATTAATTATCCATTTTTGCAATTATATTGGCTGATTTGATAACTTAATGATTTTGAATGTATTCAGACTAAAGACTCTGTCAACATTTTGTCAACTACTTATATAAAATAGTTATTGGCGAATCATTTTTGAAAGGCTTTATTTTTTTTCATTTCTTAATTTATATTTAATTACCTTATGCCAGTACATCTGGGGATTTCAAAATTTTAGGTATTGATCTCGTAACTGTTTGACCTTCGCTCGTTAAACATCTAAGAGCTGGCTTATATTCTAAAAGCCGACTTTGCGCAGTTAGATTCCCTTCAGTGAAAAATGGACCAATGATGTGATATTGGGTAACCTATACGAATTTTCTGAGCACATGTTTGGCCTATTTCATGGTTAGGAGCAAACTGAGTTTAGCTAACTTTTAAGTCTTCCTTAAGATGCAGAAGAATATTCAATTTTAATTCTTCGCTAGTAGCACGTTTTAGTGTTTCAGATTTATGCTGATTTTAACCTTTGCTGATATCGGTTTATCGTCCTTCAATTCGCTTTTCACGATCACGGGTGCCAAATACCTTAGAAACTTACGAACTTCTTTGTTTGTCTTCATATTCGCGAAAAATTAAAATAGTGAATCTATGAATGCCATAGCAGTTAACTGAATTCATGTTTGTTTAGTGACAATTCCGTACTGAAAAATACTTCATGAAACTATATAGTTCTGAAACAAATAATTGTTACTGTTATTATTTACAAAAATGCTAGTTTGTCAAATCTTCAACTAATATTTGGCAGGTGTATTAAGGTTCAAAATAGAAGTCAATTGCAGTGGAAAAGTTAGGAGTTCACATTTCAGATGTTCCAGTTTGCGGCTGTGTAGAAAAATGTTTGTATTGAATTGGGCGTGTTGAATAATCTCTCTAATAAATATGGGAATATTCACTTACGTAGTTTTCATGTTATAAAGAGGTTATAGTCCTTTCCGCGACAAGCTTTGACAAACCCAATTCCATTTTGCAGAATCTATAGCCGATTTGGAGCGATCTACCGGTTATAACTTTGGTTGTACCCTTGGTTAATAGTCTACTTTGACATTTCTCTTTTCAGCAATTTGGTTCAACCGAAAACGTCAAAATCATATGTGAAATTGTTTTATTTTTGTTTATTTAAAATTTTTTACACATCATAAAATTCCTTATTTATGTGGTCATATGGTGGTAGTTAAGTGATTTTTGTAAAATTGATCAAAATGCATTGTTAAATGTTTACGTAAACATGTAAAATAGTACTTGCATCACCTCAAATGTCATTTAAGAGAGAGGCAGACAATCAACAATCAAACACAACTAGTGCTCTGTGTTATTACCGGTTGAAGATAATTCAAACAAACACGTAAAAAGGGCTTATTTGTGAGGTCATTGGTATTAACCAAGACCGCAGTGTTTGGTTCAAACCATTTAGGAACAATGTGGGCTTTTATGACATACATAGTTCATCACATGGTAATCAAGTGTTTAGTTCGTACACCGTAGAGTTTGCGAGTTTCTGAGTGAAGAGTGACTATAGTTGCAATAGTTCACGAATGATTAGTGAGGTAAATAGCTATTCAGATTTGTTAATTAACTGAAACTCAAGGTTTAGTATCTAAGACCAATTTGTATAAATTGCCCGGAACACTAGTTACCTTCTTATTGAAATACTCTTTCCTACGATTAACTGAGAGAAAGTATGTATATGGATTTGTCATCTACTTTGCCTGTATAATATGTTTGCATGCATATTGTATGATAATTGTATTATCAGTGTGGTATGACGTTTCGATTCCTGTTATCGAACAACGTTTTTTTATTCCTGTAGAAATTTGTAGAAATATCTGTTCACTTGACTTTTTTGTAACTGTCAGTTGATTCATTAACTGACAGTTGCAAGAAAACTCGAGCGAACTAATATTTCTACTAATTTCTTCAGAAACATTACTCAATGGCAATGATTTGTGATAAAGAATAGGATGGTCACATCCACAGAATAGTCGGTATTATACATGTTGTGGTTATATTAACAATGTAACAAACTATTGTTGTTGGCATATGTGTATTGGGACTACATGTGTAGGTTAATTCATAGCAGGTAACGGGCTTACAGTTAACAAAATGAAAATTTTTTAACAAGAATTTCAGACTATAAAAAGTGTTAAACGACTTTAGGATGAACAGTGATGTGATAGAGTGTCGTATTTTTTCACAGTGTGCAAGTTCAGCAAAATAGTGACTGACTGTTCCAATGTCGGCCAACTATCTTGTCAATGTGCCCAAACTAAAGGGTCGTGAAAATTATAGCAAATGATGTTTCGCTGCAGAGAATTTCCTAATCCTCGAATGCATAAACATTGTGTAAAGTCAGAAGCAAGAATGACCATACAAGCTGCAGAAAAAGAAAAAACTAAAGCTAAAATGATTATGTATTTATTCATACACGTCAAGAGTGTAACATCTTCAAATGTTTTTCGCCAATGATAATGGCATTCGAGCATTCAGGGATCATGATAGCAGCAGATGCCATAAAAACAAAACTGTTAGACATGGAATTGACCACTGAACATGAAGAGAGTAATATTAGAAGTGCGTTCACTAAGAATTTAATAGTAACTCAAAACAAAAATAGTAATTCCCCTAGGGCAAGAAAAAATGGCAATTCTGGTGACATACAGCCTCAAACTGAAATATCAAGATTGTGAAATGTTACCAATGTAAACAAACAGGCCATTACAAATACAAATGTCCAAATTACGAAAAATACTCATGAATTTTGAAAAATAAAAGTAGCAAGCACACTAATGCATTAAGCGAAATGTTTCGGAGTGAAATTTTAATGTAAATGAATGGTATATTGACTCTGGCGCAAGTATACAACTAACAGCACACGAAAGTTGGGTGATGAATGCTTCATATGAACAAGGAAAACAAATTGTTGTTGCAATCAATGAAAATTACATGCCGACTAATGACTTTGATTACGATGTCATACTAGAATTAATAAGAAAAGGTAACAAGGTATCTTTTTCTGAAAATGGTTGTTCAGTATATAACAAAAAGCTAGTGGCTACAGCAGTGCTAGTTAATGGAGAGTACAAAGTAAATTTGTCTAACTGAGTTAATTTAGCTGCATCAGTTGTACCAAGTGTTGTGTGACATTGGTAAAGTGTAAATTGGGACATATTAATTAACATTACTTATATCAAATGAAAGCTGATGGGTATGTCCATGGGTGATAAAGTGGATATAAGTAAATCCTCATGCCCTACATGTTGTGAAGGGAAACAGTGTTGTTTGCTGTTCAAGAATATTGGCCAGAGAAGTAGTAACTTACTAGATACCATACAAACTACATCCAAACATATACGAGAAAACTTGATTTTTAATAACTCAACTTATCTGTATTTTTCAGTAAACATTGTGAGGAGCGAAAGCCCAAATGAAGAGTAAAAACATAGTTGCAATGTTTAGCTTGACAGTTCATTTCGTGAGTTTCATTGCTTCTTACACCAGTATCCATATCGGATGTTATTTGTCTGTAAATTTAATGACAAGTTTATAGTCAATGCTGTGTTTTATCATAAGACTTTATGTACGGAGGGTAGTGATATTTTCAAGTTTCACGTACAGTTTCTGTGAATTTTGTATAATTGTAGTACCCTTGGTGGTTTGTCCTACATATGTCCCATGATTGACAGCACGTAACATTTCGTTAAAATAACTGAATATTCAGTCTACATTACTCGATTTCTTAAACAACAAATATTTTTTCACTATTCCATTTCCAGTCTTGTGCTGTAGCTCGATATATCTCATTCGATTTTAAATTTAAGCAAATTACTCAAACAATTATTCATGAGACAAGCACATAAAACATTATGGAATATGTTCATAAACAACTTAGAGGCAGATATCTGCCATAGACAAGCAATCAGTTGCAGATAACAAAAAAGATAAAACTGATATTAATAACATAAAAAAAGATAATGGATAAAGCACTATAAACTACTTATAAATTACTTAAAGAAAATGTTACGAAATCCGTTACTGAAGCTGCTTTAGACGACTAAACAACGCCCTTAGACGAAGTCAATAGGTCAGTTAAATCTACACACAACTGGACAACATCAGAATTACGTCGAAAGTAAGTATCACACTATGACTGTTAAGTTTCAGAATATATGTAAGGAATCAAACTTTCCAAATATTAGACTATCCCTAAAATTATATTAATTTTTAATGAAAGGAAATAAAAACGTTTGTATACATTAATGAAGAATGTGCTTGATTGAATATGTGATACATTAAAAGCTCTCTTCCATAAACACAAAAACACAGAAAAGCAACACTAGAAGCTATTTAACCTTCATAGAGATTGCAAACTTATTTGATATCCTTAACAGAAATGATTATAGAAATAAGGTACCCAAAACACTTGTTAGAGTATATCGAATTTATTTCCAACTTATCACAGGCAAATAAGTAGCGAACGGGTAAATTATGAAATTTACTGAAGAAAACAGTATAGCGTTTTTTTCTTGTACAAATGCTGGCACAAGGGATACAGTATTATATGGTATTTATAGGTTCCTCGTTCTATATTTAATAATAAAGGAGAATAAATTTTATACCTAACTAAAGTGACAAATTACTAATCCTGTAAATTATTTGCACTTTAACCCAGAATCTTCCATTGATACTGAAATATATGCCTTCATTAACATTAACATTAATTATATATAGGGTAATTCATTCAGAATACCCTCCAGTAAACTTTATGTTCTATACGTTATATTTGTAAGTTTCTGAGATAAAGGATGTTTAAAGTTTAAATTTGGTTTTTGAATTTCGAAATACTGTTTTAAGTTTTAAAACTTTCTACTTAAAAATTGGTGTTTTATGTTCTTTTGGCAGGAGAATTACGAATTTGAACAATAATTTTCCATTGCTAATAGAAGAGGCTAGTTACACCTTAATAATTCTGTAAATCAAAGCATATTTTTTGTCTATTAAACTATGATTTAAGTTGATGATTGTTTTGGTTTTTACAGATATATTAAATATTGACAATTGTTTCGCACAGTTAACTGGTACAATACGATTTCTGATGAAACCACTGGGCGAAACAATTGTCAATATTTTTTTTTTAAATTAACACAGTGTTTTTGTTTATTATAATTATGATTTAAGTTATAAACAATTATTAAAGTGCATTCATTCAGTTATATATAGAAATGTCACTTGTGTTTGAATCGTGTAACTCGAAATGTGTTTGAATTATAGAATAGAAAATTTGGACGTGATTCTTGAAAATGTCTACTATTCACTTTAAAACACTTTAAAATCCGTTTGCATAAATATCTCTGAATTTTTTATTGTTGTTTATTGATTTGTCATTGTTAAATATTTGAGGATATTTTGTTTTAGTAAATCAAAATGCATTCGACTTTTTGAAAACAGATCAAGTTACACGCATAAAACAGGAGTGACTCGTCTATGTGGAATTGAATTCTATTTCATGATTTTTCAATGTGTCAAGCCTGGTTCAGCAGAGAATCAAATATGCTTTGATTTACTGAAACAAAAAGGGGTAACTAATACCCCCTATTAACTTATTACTAAGTGCCAAAACCAAGGTTAAACTTTCAACTTCCTGTAGCCAGAAAATTTTTATCTTTGTGTAAGGCATTTTTTGGGATATAAAGTCTACAATTTCTTAATGAATCACCCAGTTTCAAGAAGTGGGTGGCTACAGACATTCAGGAGAGTAATTTATTTAACCAAAATACTAACTATGGATATGGACAAAAAATTTAGAATTATTCACGGCTATGAAAATCATTGAAAATTAGCATAAGATAAAGCTAGAGGTTAACTGCCAGAGTTACGAAAAATGTTGGAAAATATACAGGCCCAATGCTAGGTATTGTATATAGTAAACTAAATATAATGAGTTGAAATAATAAAGTTTTTTACCAAAAGGGCCAGAAACAAATGATTAAAGTTATATTTAGGTTTTCCAGATTGTCACTATTTGACGAAAATACACTTTAAATTTCAAAAAATGCTGATTCCCTAAGTATATTCTTAAGATAACGAATAAATATAAGTTTTTATGGCTGAAAAATATTGAGACTTACCTTTTGCTAAAAACTTATATTTTTTAAACTCATGTGAGAGAAAAAGGATTCTAACAGACTGTCAAGCGGACAAACGGAAAACGGAAGTAGATATAGGCTCAATTTTTTTCCTGTTGACATGCATAACTTTACATACAGATTAAAAACCGTAAAGGAGAAAGTAGTATTTAAAAGAGTACAAATTTTTGGTTGGTTTAAACTAGTACCTCGAAGTGCCATCCAATAGAAATTTTGTATAGGCTATTCAATATTTCTCAATGTTTATCAAATATATCTTAGGCATGAGATTCTGAACAACATTTCAATAGTCTGAAATTGAGAAGAACATGGAATTGTGTCCCAGCAATTTCTAAAATTGGATTTTGAGACGAATCGTTCGTGTTAAAGAGAAGTTTTTCTTTCTTTTTCCTTTATTATATACAAATATAGAAAATGCTGTTAATGGTTTACCTTGTAAAAATATTTTTCTAGTAAGGACGGACAGTTTTGGATCATGTCAGTCGAGAGTTGCAGTACCAGACCAAAGATTGAAAAAAAATACATGTGAATGTATTTTGTTAATTACTATGTTTTTTTTTTGTGAACAGAAAGCATTATCTTGCGGATTAGGAAAATCTGTATATATAGATATGCAAAAACCAGCGTAACAGTCTCTAAAGGCATGTCGGTTTAATAATGCCTTCACATAAAAGATCTGTTATTATATTTGTAATAAAAGTAATACAAATTTATTTCTTTATCAAACAATAAAGTATAAATGGGCATTTTAATTAATTGAAATCATATACAATAAATTTATTGTACTCACAATAACATCCGGTGCCAGGGCATTAATAAAATCAGAAGAAATGTTTGCCTTAAAAGCAGAGAACCAGGCAGTCCCAACGTAAGTGTCTCCAGCATTGAGGAGTAATACGATTTGTTCGTTTTTGTGAAATTGTCTGAAAAGTTTAACTTCATGTGCAATCCTAGCGATTCCACCGACACATGATTTGTTTCTGTGCTTTGCTTTGCAAGTACCGGAATTTCGTTCGGTTTCTTCGAACCTGCCGTGCATATCGTTCGTATGCAAAACAAGCATTTCAAAGTCACATAATACTGCACCAATCCAAAATATAGCAGCCGCGAATCGCACACACAACATTTTTTTCGGCGATCGACGCCAGTTAATAAACTGCAATCGAGTAGTCAAAGTCAACTACTAGACTGGCCTCAGCAGCGTCTGCTGTCAGGCTACTTACAAGTTTGCTATTGATCACATGAACGTCGTTAGGCTGATTTAATTTTTTAGCGAAAGAAACTTGTCGAGTTAACTAAGTGAAATTTAAGTTGTGCTTACAGGAAATTAAGATAAAAAATGAATTTTTGGATGTTTTTCAGTAAAATAAATATTCCTCTAACCTTGATTATTATTTAATTACTCACTGACTGATAGACATTGTACTGTCCAAATGTTTTAAATCCATTTTTTAAATAATTTGGAGAGTTTTGATGAAATGATATGAAAAAAAAATTAAAATAACTGACGCTCTCACACGTACAGTTAACACATCTTAACCTCTCAATAACGTGTGACTATATCTGAATACTATACCCTTAAATGTGTTAAATATAAATTTAACACTGTTTCAATTAATAGCAAGGAAGAAAAAAACTCATATAATTTTTATGACAGGTCTCTTATGCAATCGAATGACAATTTTAGTAGCGAACATTTGCTCTCTAAACTAATTGTATCCAACTCGAAATGAATCAGTTTAATTTTAGTTATCTTTTAATAAAATACTTTAAAATAATTCCACTTCATAATATATTTCAACCACCCTGTTTACTTAACTGCTTTTGTATTACAGAATATAATTTTTTAACTGCCCTGTATAACTGCAATCCCACTCCGGACTATATTTCAAGCAAATTCACAAACAGGGTGGCTGTATGTAAATCCGCTTAGGGCCACCCAATATAACGCTTTTTAATAATACTGAATTTAAACCATTATATATATGCAACTCCTTGTGGGCCGCAGTATGTTATTCCTTTCTCGAACTTTTTTTACTATCATCCTGAATAGCAATAACTCCTGTCCACCCTACATTGCAACTTGGGCGACGCAATATAACAGTATAACATTTTTCAAAAACCCTGTATAACTATAATTTTATCCCATCCTATATTCCGAGCACCCTATAAATGCAAATGCTATACCTATAGGTATAACAACACTATTTTAAAATTTTTCAGCCACCCTGTGTAACAATTATTCTACTCCGCCCTGTAATTTCACTATAATATATATTCAACTACTCAAGGGCACGCTATATGATATTTTTTCTAACCACCCAGTATAATTATAATTCCTCTCCACTCTATATTTTTACCACCCTGTATATGCAACTGCTTATAGGCCACCCAATAAAACATTTGGTTTGTAACATATTTTGAACCATCTTGTATAAATACAATTTATGTATGCGTGGCCTTTATGTCAAACACCACAAGGTTACATTAGCAAAGTAATATGGGCGTTAAGTTTTCTTAAATTTTCTAATTCTCCGCGCAACTTTCTTAAGTTTTTCTTTCATAAGAACCTTCTTCTGACCATAACAAACACAGCAAAAAAATAATTAGCGAAATTGGTCCAGCTGTTCACGCTTGATGCTGTAACCGAGTGAAACAGGGATTCATTTTTGTATGTAGTCCATATAACATCTGGACAGCTTACAGTTTATTTTTTATTTATTTATTTTTTCTTAATTTCCAGATTTTTTTTCATATCGACTTTTACAACTTATTTTTTTTACTGTAACTTGACCAAATAATCTATGAGGTTTGTTCTGCAATGGATATTTGACACAAATATTTAGGTGAAAAAATGTTCGGCGACAACAAATGGCGAGGTTCCATAGAGAAGCCGCATGTATTAGAAAGTAATTACTATCATATTTAAATTTGAAATTGTAACATACAAGGTTAGAACTACAAAAAATAAAACAAACATCATGTTGAAATTATTTGTTAGAAATTTTGTTAAAACTGCCTTCCACCGTTAATTTTTCGGGCTGCTACAGTCATAGCCTCTAGTCGCATCTCATCCCATATTGTTTCAAAAGCAACATTTATTCTTTCTCTTAACTGTACCTAGGTTGCTATTTCTCTCACATAAACGAGTTGCTTGGACCGTCCCCATATAAAAAATTCAAAGGTACTCAGGTTTGAGGACCTTGAACATCATAGTATAGAACCAGCTCTTTGAATCCACGCGTTTGGGAATGAATTGTCTGACAATGCGCCTATAACGTGCTGGAGAGCCAACTTTTATGAATTTTGTTGGTCTGTCTTCCAATGGGATTTCATCTAATACGATCGATAAATGGTACATTAAAAATAAAAGTCATTTACTAAATACAGTACAATAGAAGCCAAGGAGCAGTTAAGGAAAACAATCTTATTAGATGAAATCCTATTGAAAGACAGACCAATAATATTCAAAAATGATGGCTGTCCAGCACATTATAGGTGAACTGGCAAAAAACTCCTGGATAATACATTCACATAGATTGAGAGAGCTGGCCCTATACTCTGGCCTCCAAGGTCCCCAGACCTAACTCCCTTTGATTGTTTTTTGTATGGAGACGGACCAAGCAACTCGTTAACAGCAGTTATAGAAAGGTATCTCGATTGCATCCGCAGCGGTGTAAACCAGTTTGAAGAAAATTTATAACAAATTATTGCAACTTGATGTATGTTTTATTTTTTGTAGTTCTAACCTTAAATTTTATTGAGTGGTTGAAGGAGAAAAGTTTTTATAGGCATTCGAAGTTCTCGATGTGCTTCTTACTGTTTTTTTTCTTTTTTCTGGAACCTCCCCATTTGTGGAATTTTTTTAACCAATTATTTGTGTCAAATATCGAATGCAGAAGAGCAAACAAACATCATAGATTAGATTTAAGTTTATTTGGTGAAGTTACAACGAAAAATAAAAAAGTTAGACAATATATACGAAAAAATCTGGGAATTCAGAAAAAAAATTAAAAAAACACAAAAACCGTTAGGTATCTGGATGTTATATAGGCTATATAATATAGAACATGATCCCACTTATCTGCTTTCCAAGTTTGGCAAACCTTCTATAAAACACTCTATATAATTGTAACTCTTTTGAAAGAAATTTTATCAATTGTATCTAAAAAATATGAATTAAAAAAATGTAATTAACTTACATGTCATATGTTTCTTTGCAGATATATGTAAAGTAACAATTAAATTACACATAAGGATTAATACTTGAGTGGTAACAAAATAGTGACAATTGGTATCCATTCCTCAGAATGACACACAAAAAAGTATATTTCATAAAAAACTTTCGCTTCCATCGTTCAGTTCCAACTGACGGTTATCTTTTATTTTTATAGCTACATCAATTTCAACTTCAATCATATAGGAGTTTCCGTCAAAACTAGTCCACAGGAACCACATATTGTGAGTTGTGCTGTGTTTAACAAAGCTAGATTAGAAATCACCTGAAAAAAATTCGGATCTTCGCGAACACCTTTCAAAGCAATTATGAAAATATTTTTCTGAGATCTCACACGTTTAACGCAAGAAAACGTAGTGTTTATTGTCAAGTATCGGTTGCGGTTCCCTCAAGTGAATGTTATCTCTAAAAATTAGTTATACTCGTATATTTCCTGCATTATAATGAATTTACATTTTCACGCGAACTCTATACTGGCATCTAGATGTCTCTATGAATTTGTTTTCTATGAATATCCTAGATGTTGATATAAAGATCCGATTGAAATGCTAAACTCAGGGATTGTATCAATTATCAATTAAAGGAAATGCTTCTGTTGTAGGTTCTCCACAAGAAATATTTTGCGTCTAATGCTATTAAATCTTTGATAAAGCAAGTAACGACTGTCCTGACGTATTGAAGAAAATCAAGTATAAAAAGGTCCTTGTCAGAAACAATTAATCTAAAAAAAATCAGAACTCAAGAACTAAACACAAAACAGTCGTTGTGAATCAATACCAATCTTTTGTAACTAATACTGGTTTTCAGGACTTCTACATTACAATTCAATCAATTATTCAATTTCTATCTGGTCCACCAAAAAGCCTGTAGGAAGTAAACAACAGATTTAATGTCAAAACCACATTCATATCAAGAATAAGACTAAAACATAGGCGTGGCCTCGGTGGGTGCTACCACACTAGCGTTCAAAGAGACGCCAAATCCATGCACATTATGGAAATTTGGAGAAGATTGTCCAATGATGAGACTCCACAACATAAGACTTGGAGTCGAGCTAACTCGACAAAACTGAAATGATTAAAGAAATGACATAATGAACTCATGAAGGTCACACGATTTTGAGGTAAATGACTAGATATACATTTGGCTGCTTAACGTCAGATGTCAAAGTGTCATGGCAGGGAGCTCAATATGTATGGGAAGCATCTCTAGTTCTCATCAACGACATTCTGATGGCACGGCGGTAAATTGATGAAGTGCTGCAACCAGTTTCACACCCTTACGTACAAAACATACCAAATGCAATCATTTAACAGGATACTGCCAAACGTCGTACTAATGGGGACACGATGGGTTTCATACAAGGCTCTGCCATAGAGATCTCGAATGGCTATAAAGGTCCCCTGATTTGTCCCCTATCGGAGACTTACTGGATATGGTAGGTATCTATTGTGGCGTTCACTCCAACCAAACTGAGATAACTTGTGGCATTCAATAAAGAGGATTTGGATAAGTATTCATCAGTATGATAAAGACCACCAAATTATACCATTTAGAATACGACTACATAAATAAATATGAAGGAACCCCTTGATTGGTCATGTCTTTTTGAGTTGTTATAGGGCGATAAGTTGTGGATTTCATTGCGTGCGTTTAGACTTCGCGATTTCAGTTGCCTCTCTTACGAATCTCGATTTCGGGTGTTCTATATTTGCCAGTACTCTCGCAATGGATGTTGTTTTTTTCTTGCCATGTTATGGCGTTCTGGTATTCTTCAAGTCTGGCTTCAATTCTTCTGTTAGTTTGCCCCACATAGGTTTTGTGGCAGTCGGCACATGGATCTCGTACACTCCTTGTTGTCTTAAATGGATCTGTGTCTTCGAATGCCTCAACACAGAGCTGATTTTTCTGTTGGTATTAAAAACAAGATCGACTTTGTCTCTCCGTGGAATTCTCGCAGTACTGTCCCTGGTACCTATGTCTTGTTTATTGCTGGCACATGCTACTCCTCTATTTGTCTCTGTTTTGTCTGTAGGGCTCTTTGTATATATCGGTCTGTAAATCCGTTTTGTCTCAGAGCTATTTTTAAACAGTCAATTTCATATTAGGTGTTATACTGGTCTGTTAGTATTTGCGTACTGCTTACTAAAGGCGTCACGACGGCTTGTAGTTGGGCTGGTTGGTGATGAGAATTAGCATGAAGATATCTGTAGAATTGTGAGTTGTTTTCCTATTTACTGTATGGCCAAGGGTTCAATCTTTCTTGCTATTTATCAGAATATCAATTAATGGCAATTGATTATTGGCTTCAACCTCAATGGTAAATTTTATATTTTGATTAATGCCATTAAGGTGATCTAAAAATGTCTTGAGTGGTTCCATCTCATGAGGCCAAATCATAAAGGTATTATCCACATATCGTAACCATAAACTGGGTTTAAGACTTGCTGTTCTTAGTACCAACTCTTCAAGGTTCTCCATAAAGAGGTTTGCTATTACTGGCGAGAGTGTTGATCCCATTGGAGCTCCTTTCCCTTGTTTGTATCATTGATTCTTCAGACAGTGCGCTGTTAAGTCTACAAGCTGGTTTATATTGTCCTACTATGATCTAAGGCTTCGATGATAGGGATGTTGGTGAAAAGAGACACTACGACAAAGTTTACAAGAAGACAATCTCATTGAAAGACCGTTTTGCTACGTATTTTAATCAAATGTGTCGAATTTTTCCCATATAAGTTTGCCCTCTCTGCAAACGTTGGGAATTATTGGGCTACGTATTTGGCTATCACAACCGTTGGGGGTCTAATTAAGCGTACCATTGGTGTGAAAGTTACACCTTCTTTATGTAACTTTGGCAACACTTAGAATTTCGAACATCTCCATGATTTTCACAAAGAATGAGTTGGAGTTGAACATATTTGTCGATTCTACTTGCTTGGATTTTGGCCTTAGTTGTTTTCTCCAGACAAGTTACTGGGTCAGTAGTAATTTGTTTGTATGCTGAATCTTGTAGCAATGTTTGTATTTTGTTACAGTAATCTGCTATATCTAAAATTCCATTCGCATTTCCCTTATCCACAGGTAGAATAACAATGTCCGTGTTCTTCTATAGATAGGTTCCTTGTGGGTGGTTTAGACTTTCTTAGAACGTGCAACACTTCTTGACGAATTGTTTCCGTGTGCTGTTTTTATCTAATTTTGAATCTGCTGTTTCCATGCCACAAATTATGCTCTCTGTTGGCATATGAGAGGGAACAATTGCGTTATTAAATCCTTCGTCAATGGAGGTAGAGTTCAATTAGACCGTAGATAAGTTATAGACGGTTTTATTCGTTTCCGCCAAAAAATCGTTTTTGGGCTTCTGTTGGAGCTTCAATCTGTAGAATTGCGTCTGTTGCTGTCTTTTTATTAACTGTGCATTTGCCCTAAATTCGCTAATATCATCGATTTTGTCCCATATTATATGGAAGAGTGGTGTATTGCTCATTATGAACGTTGATTTCTAAGAGTTTAGTATTAAGTACATCCAAATCTCTTCTGGCATCACGCATGGCTTTCCTAAGTATGGCACAATTACCTTTCCATAAGATATTTGTATTTTTAGCTTAGACAGAATTGGTTTTCCGTTTCTCTCACCGGGCTTTAAGTTTTTCTAGGGATTAATTTACTCTATATTTAAGTATTATCTCTATGACTACATTTACACATCGCGTCACTATGGGTCCCATTTGGTTTCAAACGTATGTCTCCGCCTTAGCTTTTGGCTGGTGTGCCAGTTATCCCATTTAAAATGAAGTCAGAACCATACATTACAACGTTATATTTTTAAATAAACAGTTTTTTTTTAGGTGTTAATTCCTCAAAAATAGTAAAGGATGCCAGAAATAACCTTCAAACAAAACTAATTAAAATTGATTCGGCTTAATTTGTAACAATTAGCAAATTCTTTAGGTAAAATTTATCAAGATATCCGCTCGTTAATAATAAATGCTTTATATTCGAGAACTAACCTACTACTATATACATTTGTAAACGAAGGGTTTATATATTTATTCTGGTTCTCCTATGACTGTATAATAAATAAGTGTGTAAAATTTCAAGAATAATTTTTATGCATCCACTAAGATTGCTTCTTGAATCAGTTGTACAAAGTGTTTCATGTTTCTGAATTTGTTTACTTACCTTACAGCCGCAGAAATAAAAGTACCTACTTGATTTAATTTGAAAATTGATATGTACGATAGTAATGTTATTTGCAAGAATTACCTGACATCCTAAAGCTATTATTAAGTACCGTGTTTAAGATTGTGCAACGTTTTGCCTAGTGGGTACCGCTAACAGGGGAACAAAAAAACAACAAAGAATTAATTATTCCGAGCATCGTTTGAAGGTATTTGCACGTGACAAATATTTTTTGCATCGGACATAATAAAGGATGAAACACGGATTCATCACTACACGCCGAAGTTGAAAAGACCTTTAGACGAGGAGAGAAGAGAGCGAAAGTCGGCCAAAAGAGTCGAAGTCACAAGAATCAGTAGATAACAATCAACAAGCATCACTCCACAAGTCGATAAAGACGATAGTGAATTTGACTGTTTACTATCGCAATTACTTCCGCACCACCATATTACTAGATCTGACCCCATTTCATTTCTGCCTTTTCGCAGAACTGGAGCCTATTTTGAAGCAAAAGACAAATCGTTCTATAAGAATGATATTGGAAATGTAGAAAATATTAGAATGATTGTATCTCTACGGAAGATGACTATGTCGTTTAATAAAGTCGAATTTTGCAAAAAATGTGGTTAGTCAGGGAACTCAAAGAATCATAACAAATTTATGAAGAATGTTACCTCTACTGTTAGCTTTTTAGCAAAATGTTCGAGCTCTTGGTAATAAACTAAAATACTTTTGTACAAATCTTAACTCTTGTGTTCTTTTACCTGACAGTATTGTTTACACCGATACCTACTTCCATACCCAAAAAGTTTCGTTTACGACTTTCAATATAATTAGATACAGCAGAATTTCTTCTAATAGGTAATGAGCTCATCGTATTTTGGTGCATGGTTAGTTACTAACAGTCCATACATTTTGTGAATTAATAAACAGTTTTGGTGCGTTCCCGCAGTTTGTTTAGTGTATTGTTTAAATTTGATTGAATTACTTCATTGATTTTTAAACTTCTGCACCTTTTCCAAAACCTTCCGTCGCGCTAATGCTAATTTTAAGTGTTTTTTGTTTGTAAAATAAAGACAGTATTTGTGTTTACTTGTATTGTGTTCCGAGCTATTCCGACGCTTTGATTCCGTCGTAAGATGGCCGCTTTTTGTTGTTATTGTGTTACGATTCCGCGAGTTATTTGTTCCGGTCGTAACAACCGCTAAACCGCTTTCATTTTGTTTCTTTTGTGTTTACAAAAGCGCATCATTTGTTGTTAAACCCGCATTTTTGTTTGCTCAATCATTGAACATTACGTCGCTATTTTTTGTGTAACGTGTTGTCCAGACGAAACTCTAAAATCAGTTCCTACTGTAGCGGGGCTAGCCTCTGAAGAAAGAAGAACCAAGAAAACACCACCTGCAGAGCTTCGACGTAAAAGGTGAGTGATTAACTTTTATTTGGCGATTCATTTACACGACGGCACGTGTTTTATTGATTGTTCCGCTAATGTTCCTTCGTCAATTATATACTTGCATTGAACCAGCATTGAACTAAAACCGCAACACCTAATTCATACATTTTTTTGGATATTATATGTAATGTGCCATCGAACACATTCCATAATTTGGTCCAACTTCGAGCCGGATGCAATTTCAGTTAATTTCGTGCAAAGTTTATCGATCAAACCATTAATTTTTCGTTGCAGTTATTGTTGAAAACCGCATTGAATTTTCGTTTCTTTATTTGTTAAAAGAGACAGCAAGTTCGGGATATACATTCATTCCGTTTGAAATAAATTTCGCATTTTTTTTTGCCCCATTAAAAAACTTTCAAGAGCTCGTTTTGTTTGTTTGGTTATTTTGCTAAATCGTTTTGAATTTATTTGACATTTGGTCAGATATTTTCTACTTCAACAGTAAGAAATTGTAGATTTTTGGAATAGTATTTTGTTTCATTCTATCGTGTTAGATTTGTTCAGTGGCGTTACAGTGATTTTAATTTATTGTTAAGATGTCAAAAACCGCTGAAAATTTACGTAAATTTAAAATTCATCGACAATCGGAGTTTAAAAGATTAGAAGATATTTAATTTGCTGTCGAGAAAGCCTTAAGAGGTGACGACGTTGTTTTTTTTTGCATGATTGATATGGTTGATTCAATTCATTCAGACTTTTTAAACACCACAATTCCATTGTAGGTTTAATTTCAGAAGCCAACGATGATTTTGAGTTTGAGGATGACATTCGCAATAAATTTGAAAAATTGTTTTATTCAATTAGGTCTATTTTTGCTAAACTGAAATCTGTTCAGAATTCTACGCCACAAAATATGACTCGGGAACAGGAAAGTGTTGCTTTGTCGCGAATTGATTTGCCTTTATTTAGTGGAGACATATTGGAATTTGGTACTTTTATCGATTTGTTTGATTCATTAATTCACAATAATGAAAAACTCAGTGCTATGCAGAAATTCAAATATTTGCAGTTAGCTTTAAAAGGGCCTGCTTTTGAGGCTATTAGGAATTTTAAACTAACACAAAACAATTACGTGAGTGCTTATGAAACACTTTTGAAAAAATTCAAGCGAACTCGTTTAATCGCGGAGTCTCATGGTTAGCTTTAGAACAATTCCCCCAACTGACTTCAGATAGCCCTTCAGAGTTTCGGAAGTTATTGGATGACTTCAGTGATAATTTGTAAGCACTGAAGAATTTGGGTTTACCAGTAAATCAGTGGGATTTTTGTATCGTTCAGATGATGTTGAAACGAGTTCCAAAGAATTTAGCCGCTAAATTTGAATTTTACTATGGTACTGTGACAGCTCAAGATGACTTTCCGATCCGTTCGGAAGTTGTTGATTTTTTGTCGAAGCACTGCGATGCCTTTGAACATGTTGAACTATCCCGCAAGGCAAAGCGAAGTGTTGACAAAAGGTTACCATTGAATTCAAAACAACATTCCTCCCGTTCCACTACATCATTGTTTGTCACTAAGAATAGAAATTGTTTAGTTTGTAAATCCGATCATGCGATTTACAAATCTCATATTTTTTAGACGATCTCAAGTATATAATTGTTGCTTCTTCGACGGACTAAATTGAACGGCATCATAGTCTCAAGTCAACAAAAGCTGAATTATTCTGTTTGAGCCATAAGATCTGAGTAACTCATTATACTTTGACCTGTGCTCAAAAGAGCTTAATTAGTAAACAATCTAGGAAACTCACATATTCATTACTATATGGCCAAGGTGAAAGCTCACATGGAAGTGTTAAGTAACTTTAATTACCATATAACATTTTGTCATAACTTGAGGGGCCAATGGACATTTTTTATTACCATTTTTATGTATTTTACTTCAAATTATAAAATTTTAAGGTTAAATTAGCAATGATATATTGTTTTTGAGAGAGGTTGTAATGTTTTAGGTACATGACAGCTTTATCTTCAAAGTGCTCTAGCTCCCTTAATAAGCAATACTGAAATAAAATATAGCGTTCGCATGGCAGGATTGTTTCTGGACACACTGTGTAATTTATAAAATCTCTAATAGGGAGGCGCAAAAATTGAGTTAAAGCTTATTTGTAAAACTTTTGGTACTAGTTTGTGAGAAGAAGAAGCCACACTAACAATAAGGTCAATTTCAAATTGACTTGACAATATCATCATTTTTTTTTAAATTAGAGAAAAACGTTGTCATTTTTCATATCAAATATTTTAATTATTTTGTTATACCAGAGAAATATTACTTAATAAGGCACACACAAATACGAAAAGACCTGAACTTAATGATTCCACATAAGAAAAACAGATAACGGGGATTTGGTGAATCTACATGCAAAGTATTGGAAGAAATAAAAATTGCTGCACACTAAGAAAGGAATTAAATGAGAAGGTACTAAATCAAAAACAAACTATATAGAATACTGTTAAATTTCTATATCAACGTGTTATAGGCATATTCCACATACTAATAGGTATGCAAAACTTGACGCTGATTATGTATCTATATAAAAACTTCATTAATTTGCGAGATCCATTAATTAAAACGATACTATTTGAATAACATATTACAAATAAATAGAAAATGTACTAATACTCACCATCACATCAATGTTTAGAGCATTTACTAATTCCACAGTAATATTGGACTTATACAGTGCAAACCATGTGGTACCAGTATAAGTATCCCCTGCGTTCAAAAACAACACGTCCTTGCCTGTCAAAGAGTTCCTTATCCGTCGTACTTCATGGGCTAATCTCGCAAAACCACCCACACATTTATTTGAATTCTCTTCCCTACAGGTACCCGAATTTCTTGCAGTTTCCACAAACCTACCGTGCATATCGTTGGTGTGAATTATGACTAGTTTCAGTTCACCGAACGTGCTATTTGCTAATGTCAGCAATGCAATTAAAGTAATAAACCAAAATTTAAACATGCTTTTCAAACTGCATTGACAGGATTTCAACTGACAAAAGTCGACTGAACACACTTTATGGGTAACAATGCATTGAACGGAAACAATGACGCGTGTTTGCCACTTCTTTAATATTTTGCTGAATTGTTATTCGATGTCTATTCTGTGACAATTCATATTTTATAATTTTAGATTTAGATAAAGAAGATCAGGTTATGCTCAGGCCTAGATAAGAACTGTATAACTCGTGAATAATAATCACTTACATTTACAATACATTATATTGTTTTGCGATAACAGTGGTATTTTTTCCTCTATTTTATTATTCGTTAGCATATAATTACCACATGAACAAAACAATGCTGTCAATTTTAGTTATAAGTCAGACTTTATATGAAGCTTTTTTTTCAAATCAGTTTTGATTATAGTAGTAATTAGATCCTCCATGAACTTTTAGAAGATAATCAGCAGAAAAGAGCTAAA
This sequence comes from Octodonta nipae, assembly GCA_034190945.1. Classification (NCBI taxonomy): domain Eukaryota; kingdom Metazoa; phylum Arthropoda; class Insecta; order Coleoptera; family Chrysomelidae; genus Octodonta; species Octodonta nipae. The sequence continues at coordinate 43,083,635 of CM067220.1, forward strand.
TATAACTAAAAGGTGCTCTACAGACAATTCTTTTGATACCTTCGAAAAAGCCTCCTTATCCAGAATATAGTAATGTTGAGACCATTTTAATCAAGAAAATATGAGAAATGAATTAAATTTTAAACTTTTAAGCTTGATGTAACTCGGAAACAAAATCTCATAAACTATTACTTCGTAAAAAATATGTTATTATTTTCTCTTTTTCTAATTACTTTAGCACTGCTCATAAATGTTATAAAAATTTACAGCCATTAATTTAATGGAAGTGCTGTGGAACCTTTAGTGTATCATAAATGAATGAAAACACCGTTTTGCACAATGACACCAAACCTTTATTTAAAAAGTTCAACGCCGTTTCAATAACTCTGAGTTGTCATCTTCATGGAATAAACCAAACTATTCAGTTATCCAACTTTGAGATTTTGTAAAATTCCATATCCTCATCAAAAGATTAGAAAGACGGGAAACCCATTATATTTTAAGCTACAGATGATAAGGGCTGAAAGATATTCCATTACCTGAACATGGCGCTGTGAGTAAAACCCCCAAGAATATGACGAAAGAGATGCTTTGTGTTTCAACAACGAAGCTGTCATCATCATGGAGTAAATCAAAACTCCATGATGATGACAGCTTAGCTGTTGAAACGTGCGTCGAGTGCAAAAATAAAAGTTTGGTGTTAGGGTACAAAACTTTGCCAGTAGTTTGGCTATGCACTTTACAAAATAATGGTCCAGGCAAGAACCACTTGCTTGTTTCAGTGATGCCATTAACGTCATAAGAGAGAACCTAGGAAAAATCTTATAAACTATATCGTTATATTTTAAATAGAGATCGGCAACCACTAGAAGTGATACAGTCCCTCTCATATTAACCCCATACTGCATACTGTTTTCAGATTGCACAATAAATATCAAACCCTTTTTTATCTGCTCAATATATTGCGCAATGTTTCAATATTACCCACAAACTATCGTTTATAACTAATACGTAGTGCTTGCCTCTATAATAATTTAATGAACGTACGAATAATGATAGGTTGTCGCTATTTTCATGTAGAGTTTTGGTGCATTTCGGAATTGTTTTAATTTTCAATTTTTTTTTTTTTTTTCGAATCTTTATTATGATTTGAAGGGCTTATTCAAGGACTATATCAGTCTTCAGATTTGGTATGGTGATAATTTAAACGTATTAAATGGTTGTTGATTGCTGGGTAAAGATCACTGTTTAACTAAAAACAAACGACGTAGCTCAGTAACTTTTAAAGTACTTATGGTAAACGAATAAGGAACATCAAGAACCAATAGCCTTACAAAGACATGGCATAAATTTTCTTGAATCATGTAACAATATCTGTACAGTAATTTTAATTTTTTAAATTACAATGTTACGAAAGATCACATTAAAATTTAAAACCATTTAATATAGCATAGTGATGGCTGATTTTGAAGAAGTTAATTGCTTTACTTTGAAACTTAATTGAAATACCTTACATTTTATTGCATATGTAATATACAACTAATTTTATTAAAGTCCTATCTGTTCCCATCTGGTGTGTAACTCTTTTAACCTATCAATTGACGATATCACAGATAATGATATTGCAAACATGAGTTCATGTTAGAAAAGATAACTTTCAAAATATATCAGGTGGATGTTCAAGAACATGAAACATACCGGATTTGCCAGTTAAAAAGTGTGTCCCCAATATAAGATGCTTAAAACTGTCTGGTGTCCTTAAATAAATTTACTTTTGTTTTTTAATATACCCACCTCCCAAATGTTCCCAAAAACAAAGATTCGTAGCATAACGCATAACATAATGGCGACAGATAGAATAATCAGGTAATTGAGTGTGGGAATATAAATGAAGAAAAGAAAGACGAAAACATCATGGAGAGATCTATTACGAAAATCGACGATATAAAGCTGTTAGATATATAAATAGATACAAAAAGACCCCATACAAAACAAATGGAAATAGGGGTACAGTCTAAATATCTGAAAATTTAATTTGATGTACTTCGTGACATCCTAATCAAAGGTCCTCCAGGCACGATGTTTGAAAATTCTTCGTGTTTGAAATATTAAGTGTTAAAAGTGACATTGTAGAAAGTGTTGTTTGGGATAAGAAAATCAGATATATAACCCTACGTTCCAGCATACAAGTAAAGCATCACTTTAAAGTCAAAATCAAAATCATTTGAAGAAACCATTCAATAAACAAATGGATACTTCTCTATCCAGTATTCAGGATACATTACAGACACATTATATCTCTAGTATGTTGCACTTCTTGACATCCTGATGAAAACTCCTCAGAGGTCCAATGTCTGAACATCACATGGTTGAAAGGTTTGGGATAGGCAGTTATTTAATTTTGTTGTTTTAGTACATTCGGAAGTATACAGACACCCTCTCATTTGAGCATCAAATCCAATGTAGAAATATTTCGTTGAAGAAGGACCTCAAAGTCAATGACAAGGTCATTTAAAAATCAAAGTGTGAATTATATTACGTAATGAACTAATAAAAATTTATGCATCAGGTAATTGGGACTAATTTTGTCATTGAAACGCCATCTAGATGACTGAATTCCTTCTCAGTATTTTGAATATTTAAGCCCAAAAGAGGCATGAGGTATTTTAAAGATAAACACTATATATATTTATTGCGTTTGTGTTTAAATTATGTGTGTTTAAAAAGGTTCAATTAATTGCCGTTAAAGTTCAAAAACCGCCGAAGCCTAAAATATTTTGGACACACTGCAACCCGAGAGAGAGACAACCTAGAAAAATTAATAGTACAGCGAAAGGTGGAAGACCAAAACAAATATACCACTAAAAACCATATGACTGAAACAATGAACAGACAGACATGGAAAACCAAAGTAAATAGATGTAGTTGATGTTTTCTCAGACATAAGAATACAACTAAGAAGAAAGTTATTGTTTTTGTTGATTAATACTTACCACACCATAATACATACCACACAATAAAACATACCATATTACACCTATAACACGTGCACAGGTAATCAACCTCAAATATCGGATACATGGGTTTTTATTTATTTATTTAATTAGTTCGTCTCAGCTTGACACTAAAATTTGGAATCAATCTGTTAGGGTTCCATAACAACATTAAATAACTGCTTATCCCAGACTATGGCACTTTTAAAATTTCTTATCTCAAAAACTGGCCATTTTCAGATGTGATGCATATAATGATTTTTGAGCAGAATTGTACCCCCTTTTCCAATTGTTTTGTGCAAGGTCTGTCAAATATTACGATGACCTAGGCGGTAGAATTATTTTTCAATTTTACTATTACATATATTAAAATGAGAGAAGTATACCAGAAGATTAAAGAGGATTTGTATGTATGTGTTATGTAGTTGTCATGCCCTTTGCTATTTATTTTATGTTAACTCGGACAGCAAATATAATACTTGATACTGTTTTAACATATTACAAACTTTTCATTGCAGATATATTACACTGGTCAACACTATTTTTTTTCCTGAAATTTAACATGTACTCTGAAGAATAAGGTAATAATAAGGAAAAAAATATATTAGTTTAATTGTATCAGCTCTTTTTTATTTAATTGAAATCAACATTTTCTTAAATATAATTATTTTACATATTTATTTATTATTGCCCATGAAATGCACTTTTATATGATTTTGTCGAATTTTGGGCAGCATAATGGTCCATTTGTAAACCCCAACAGTAATCAGCCATCATATCAGTCCCACCGTCATGGATAGCCTTCTTCCATTACCCGAATATCTTTGTGAAACCTTTCACCCTGCTCTTCGCTGTAGTCGCCAAGAAGAGCTATTAGGAATAAAACAGCCTGAGCTTAGAAATAAGTACATGCGCATTAGTTAAAAACTACCTTATCAGCTGAGGAAAAATTTGAAAATATTTTTTTGTTGACCAGTGCTATGATTACCAAATACCCTGCCCATAACTACTTTGAATTGACTGTAGTTGTCATGAAAAACCAAGTTGTCGAAAACATAGGTTTTTTATTTTTTTTAACTTCATCATCGTGTTTTATTCGAAGTGTTACACATTAAGCATAGTAAAAAACATGCATTTTGATTGAAGAGTAGTGTCAAGTTGAAAAATTTATTATTTTCATTATCACTGGCCTTGCTCTAATTTTACTAGGAAATACCACGTTGCAGAATTAATATTCACCAGTGTATATAATTTGGAACAACCACACTGAGAGTAAAGTACAAAATAATTGAAGGTCTAGCTCAGAACCTGAAATTAAAACTGAAATCTTTAGCAATTTGACATATATTTTATTAGCAAAATTGAGTACTGTTACTTTTCGTTTTTGTTGAACACACTTAGAATTTTTTACTGATATATTACTTTTGATGTATTTCTTGAATGTATTTGTGGTAATTTCGTACTTTAAAACTAAGAATATCTAAATAAACTTCATATGTACACTTAAATTGAAGAATTTTTATACTACTAACAGGAAATTCGACTTCATCACTGAATATTAGTACATATGGTTTAAATTTAGAATTGGTATGTGAAGTATTTTTATACAACAGAGGAAAATCGATTCGTTGATCCCAGATTGTTTGATTTTTATTTATAAAATGTTTTAAATAATCGAATGAAGTCACAAGCGTACATTCCAAGAACGCACTAGATTGCGGATAATCGTCTCAAATACTTGAGAACAGTTTTCAAGAAAAATGTTTGCTAGCAGTTCTTTTTCTTTTTATAATAAGATATTAATTTTTTGTTGTCAGTCCCTTCACGTTGCTTAAGTCAACTTATATTGCAAACAATTCTACATACAGCTGGGTACAATTTCTATTTCAGAATAATGTTTCGATAACAGATCTTCGTCGAATAATGGTGGTAATCTATTTTGGTGTTCAAAAAGCATCAGTCCCCTCCCTATTTCAGAAAACCGGAGAAGAAAATGACAAGGATAAAGTTCAAGACAAAATAATCTCTAATACTCACTTTGGAATTGTTCTTAACTTTGACATTCAAAGTCACTTGAAGTTTAGGTATGTTTTTTAATGGGACCCCGGAAATGCAAAATGAGGAGGATTTTACAATCGAACATGACCTAGACCACGTATAGTATCTGACTCTGACCGTTATTCAAGATCAAGTTAAAGTGATGTACATGTAAGCTTGATACCTTGCAAAATACTTATTTTACAAGAGGAATAGAAAAGGTGAAAAATTTTACAATACTATGGATTTGTCCAAAATTAGGCCTTCCGATGGCCAGAGAAATTTAAGTCAAACTCAAGTAACTATGAAGTCATGGTCACATATAGGATATCTAAATATTAAATTTTCCGCACGATATACTTGCGGGGTTAATAGCTGTACCAGTTTACGGTATAGATTTAGCTTGTAAATAACCTTCTTTTCGATGGATAGAGTCAATGTCAAAGTAATTTCCGAATTGAAAATGACCGACGGTTCCATTTCCGTGGTCATAAAGAACGTTGAAGGTCATGGTGAATGTCAAAATTGAGGTCACCGGCATGTAGCTCGGAAAACATTCTAAACTCTCACCATATTCAATTTCCAGTCAAAGTTTATTTTGTATGGTACCAAGCGAACCTGTACTTGACTTTGACTTGACTTCCCTCAGAAAAAGAGTCACATTTTAGACATGCTCAATACCATCTTTGAATGTACGCTTTTTTTTCTTTCAATTTCCACGGTCAAAAATATGAGGTCTCACAAAAATTGTAGGTCATCGTCAAATACGAGAATTAAACGACCAGGAAAAAATGCTGCAACTCTTGCATTACTAATTTTCTTATCCAATCAGTACTTTCTGAGACAGAGGGGATCCGATACTTAAAGAACATTCTACAATACAACACCTGTCTTTACATTCAAAGGTTGCTTTGGGTTAAAATTCATATATCTACTAGTATTTGTAGGTTTTTGATAGATTTGTGTTCTTACGGTATTCTTCGATCTAGCTAAATGTACATCAAGGTTAGCAAAATTATCTAAATTATCCATCATGTAGATCGGGATGGATAAATCTACTGCTTGAAGAAGACAAAACGGAATTCTCTTTTAACTGACGGCCAACCAGTCGGATTTTCACTGTCATAAATGTTTTGACAAACAAAATTTAGTTCAAAAATCCCACCATAATGCACCAGTTGAAGATAAAAGTTAAGTGTAATATCATGAAGAACAAAATGATACAAAATATTGAAAATAAATTTTACGTTCGAAAAAAAGTCATCCAAATATTCGTTGACCTTTTGCTTTATTTGTGAAATAAAACGCTCAGTACCAAAAAAACATTTTAACATACACTATAATTTCCAAGGAATTTAATGTTCGAGGCCAAGTAGATTTGGATGATTCACAATCTAATCCAGACAAAGAATCTAACTGGCTCATGAACTATCAGGAGCAGGCGAGAAAGTTTTTACACCGTCGGCCTCCAAACCAAAAGGAGCTTCAGATGTAGCAGTGAAACTTAAATATATTTTTGGCGTTTGGCACTCCATATGTATTACAAAGCAGTAATGTAAAATAATAGAAGAGCTCGTGAAGATTTGGTGGAAATGTAAAATCACCTATAGCAATACTCGACGTCCTTGAACGAAAGGCAGTGTGGAAAGATCGAATCAAGAGATCCAAAATATGGTGCGTTGTTATATGCAAGATAATAAATGTAGGTGGTTAGTATAAAAACTACTCGCACCACCGCATAATTGAAAGAACAATTTTCGGTTTTGACCTGAAAACAATATTGTATTGTTCCGGAATTTTTAATATCATCAGTCCACACGGGGGAATCAATTAAAAAAAGAGAGAAAGTTATTTTAGACTAAACGCCGGAAGCGAAAATTTCTTACGAAATAATCATAAAGCTAGATGGAAATAATACAATTTCCGCCTCCCGTTATCTCCCGGTCACTGCTTTTCTTTGTGTCATTCTTACTAATATACATAAATTGCACGACAATTCAAAGAATTGTCACTATTTTGTTACAATTCCAGTATTAATCCTAATGTGTAATCTAGCTCTTAGTTTAAATATAATTGCAAAGGAATATATTACGTGTAGGTTAATTTTTAATTAAAATTTAATATTTGTTGAATGACAATAATTCAAACCAGTTCTCCTATTTAATATTCTGGCAATATATAACAAGGTCACTTTAATTATAACAGATTAAATTATATGAACATTATTTAAGAAGGTATAAGTATTTCCAGACGATTATTAAAAACATCTGCTGTAATATAGTTTAATCTAGTACATATTAAAAAATTAACAAATCATAACATTACATCAAAACGACTTATGTAGGTAGGTACCTATTGAGTAGGGACCTGTTAATAAATGCACGTTTACTGTTATTAGGTACTTACCCATAAGCAGTAAATATGAACATTAACAAGCGGTTCTTAGGCAGAAATTAATTATCTACCTATCTGGCATATCTAGTCTATCTTGGGGCAACATACATTAATCTTTGTTTTCATATCTACTACTACTACTTAGGATATAAATGTATAGGTACATCTGGTTACATTACCTGTGATCTATTTTTTTAGTCACTAGTAGAAAATGAAAATTCTTTAAAGTTTCTTGGAATGAACTTTTATTAACGAAATAATTTTTTAAAGTGAAGACTAGACTTTGAAAATATTTACCTCATTTATGAGCTAAATCCTCAAAAAGACTATTGAAAAGAATTGATAATCGTACCAATATTAGTAATAAAATAAACTTTATTATAAGGAAATTATTTAGTATTTGCAACAAGAATGAGTAAAGAATATATTACATTATCATAAGATAAAATGACTTAATTACTCAAACATCTCTCTGACTGAAATGAATGTTCAATTATATGTGCAGTTGTCGGTCTATTTCCATTCACGATAAAGAAATTCAGAGCTAAGTTCTAAGAATGGACTCATCATACTTTACCATTTTCACTCAGCATCGTGCGAAACTCTGGGAAACCTTTAACAGTTAGAACTATATCAGCATTTTGCAACCAAATCAGTAAGACCAGACATACTAATTTAAGAGTCACTTTTTTAACCTCCTGTTACCTTAGACTACAAGCAGGTGAAACAATCATATATAATTTCTATCAAAAAATTTATTATCTAAAGTTGATGGAACCTCAATTCTAAACTCTGTATAACCAATTATCACTATTGTGGTACTTTATTTTTCTTTAAAACATTGTGGTGAAGTATTTTCGTTTATAAACGATATATTTTGAGGTTAACTTCACGTACACGGATATTAAGAAATGATAATAATGGTAGAAAATTACAGTCACCCTTACAAATTAAAAATCATTTCCTATATTAATTTTAATTATTATTCAGAATTTGAAGACGCGAGATGTAAGACTGACATCTAGGATTTTCAAGAGAATCAGTACACGGTTCCGAATCTGGAGTCGTTCAGTGTAATTGCTGTTCTCCTTTAACTCCTAGGACAGAATGTCACGATAAAATTTTTAGGTTACTTCACCTGTCAGAGATATTGAATACTCTCTTCGAGGTGTCATTCCTTTGTACGCAAGACAATATATATTATATATAAATATAATATATATTGTTTCTGGTCGGGAACCTTCATCAGTTGCGCTTCCCACAATTGAATGTCCTCTCCAACACTTCTTTATGCATTTGATGCATTTCGATAAATTTGAAGACGCGAGATGTAAGACTGACATCTAGGATTTTCAAGAGAATCAGTACACAGAGGTTCCGAATCTGGAGCCGTTCCGTGTAATTGCTGTCACTATAAATTTTTTAGGTTACTTCACCTGTGAGAGATATTGAATACTCTCTTCGAGGTGTCATTCCTTTGTACGCAAAAAATTTTATCGTGACATTCTGTCCTAGGAGTTAAGGGAGAACAGCAATTACACGGAACGGCTCCAGATTCGGAACCTCTGTGTACTGATTCTCTTGAAAATCCTAGATGTCGGTCTTACATCTCGCGTCTTTAAATTTAACGAAATGCATCAAATGCATAAAGAAATGTTCGAGAAGACATTCAATTGTGGGAAGTGCAACTGATGAAGGTTCCCGACCAGAAACAATATATATTATATTTATATATAATATATATTGTCTTGCGTACAAAGGAATGACACCTCCAAGAGAGTATTATTCAGAATTCTTAATATAAAATGTTTACTTTTTTATATGAATTTAGTTAACACATAAATGTAAGGAGAAGTTACGGTGCCCTTTTCGTGGTGTTCTGAGTTTTGACATATGTCAAGTCTCTTATTTAAAATATCATCAAATGCAGAGCTGGAATGTTTAATAGAACAAAAAGCAAATTTTGTGTATTATATATTAATTGGATATTATATTTGCTTATTTACTATAATTTATTGATTTTTTATAAAAGAAGAGACCCAATATATACCCTGAGATATATACACAGAGAACTAAGTTGAATGGGTATTTCAAGGTCAAATTGTCCAAGAACGGTCGTCTCGAAACAAACACAATTTTTTGCATTTCACTATCATACTCTTCTATTTTCGTATGTGTAAAAGTATAGGCATCCATTAAGAATTTTTCGCACCATTAACCCACAAGAGGCGCCCTTAAAAGAAAATGATGCGATATTTTAGTAACGGCAAACGCTAGTAATGATGTGCTAACAAATAATATTGTGGAGGATGAGACGAACATTGAAGTCCTGGTGGAGACAAGGTTAGTGGTGGCAAAAATAAATAAAACGGGTGCCAATATTATTTTAAATACATATGGTGAATTTGTCCTAATGTATGTTAATGCTGAGGAGATATATTAAAGGTGGAGGTAAAAAATAATACAGAGCCAATATCATCCGATGTCAGATGTGTACTGTCTGCGGAGAGGAAATGTCAGGAGTCAATTTTTCGGGACAAGAAAGTGATACAGCACATGTTCTGTTCTGTATTTGTCACAATGAAGAATTTATTGTAAACGAAAGAGAACATGCTACTGCCAAAAATATTCTTTCGCTAGAAAAAAAAAATGGTTTTCTCGACAAGACCTACAAATATCGACACAAGATTACAGCTGTAATATATCAGAATTACCCATATCCTTGCGTCCAGCTGTCTGGTGGTCGAGATTTTCAGAAATACTCAGACAAGTCTTCAAAAAAACCAATGCAATAGAAACAGATGTGCATAAGTCAAAAATAAATGACTTTGTACCTCAAAGTACCACCAATGTTTCTCATGCATCAACAATTGACTGAGTGCCTAAAGTGATTAATTTATATCTGCATAACCAATGGTAATTTTTAAAGATTTCTGTGAGATTGAAATTAAAATATGTTTATTTTTAAGCTGAGAGCAAGTCAACTGCAATAAAAAAATTGTACTTAGAAATAAAAGATGTAAATTTATTCTTTATAAAATAATGACATGACTAAACGTAGATGGACGTTTTATCAAATGTTGACGTCTAAACGATATTGTGAGTTCTGGGTGGGTATATCATGAAACATTCATTTCATAAAATGGTCGACCACATCATGAAGTGGTCAGTTCTAAAGTCTGGCTAAACTACATAAACACACGATTTGAACAAAAAGGACGGCATAATTGTGAAATTAATAGACGCACAAGAAGTGTCCAAAGTAAAGTATAACTTGATCTCACTTACCATAACATCGGGTTGAATGGCATTAATGAACTCAACAGCAATTTCCGCTTGGTAAATAGCAAACCAGGCAGTACCAGTGTAAGTATCACCAGCATTTAAAAAAAGTACTTCTGTTCCACTTTCATTCGCTAAAGATTCTCTAATTCTTCTTGTTTCATGAGCTACCCTCGCAAAACCTCCTAAGCAACTTTTAGCAATATTGCGTTTCTTACAAGTTCCTGAATTCTTTTCAATCTCCTCAAATCTCGCGTGCATATCATTTGTATGAAGAATCACAAACCGAATATCACACGATGTAAAACTAACACGAAATATTAAAACACTTGTTACAACCAATAAGATGTTTAACATTATATGTTTCAGCTGACGATTTTCTAAATAAATATAAAAAGTCAAGGGTGAGTAAAATTGTGAACCAGTAGTTGATTCAATATTATTTTTGTTGCAACCTTTAACAATTGTTCACATCTTGTAAGTTAATTGATAAATCTGATACTTTACCTTACTCTTTCATGGTGGTGGATTTAGATAACAATATTTAACACTATTGATAAGATTGAATTTACTAGAACGTACATTTATTGCACAATGTTACCTAATTTTTTATATGAAAAGGAAAATACAGACACACTCATTTTTATTTTTCTCAATAATTAAAAGATATTTTTTAAGTATTTTGATTATTGTTCAAGTAATAATCCATTTGAACAGTAAAACACTATGCTACCAGGTATAAAAGACCTTATAGCTACAGGTGAGATTTTCATTGGGAAATACAAGGCCAAACAAGACAAAATTAAAGGAAGACGTATTTGAGGCCGCTTCACTGAACTCTCTACTGTCAAACCAGAAGTGACATCCCGAGAAGCAAAAATTTAGTAAGTAATAACTTTCACCATTAATAATGTGTTAACTAGGAGATCAACTTAAAAACAATAATTAGCAACGAATAAATACATACAATAAATGATAATTTCTGTGTTTGACCATATTATGTAAAATCAATTTCAAAGGAATACTTTTATGTTTTGTTTCTTAATACGTAATATTTATGAAAAGTCAACTCCAATTAATATTTTTTACAACATAACTTTGAGGAGGAACCCACTACATTTCGAAAGGTTGGTTACACGTAATAAAGAGTATAGTAGTGGCCAATATCCTTTAAACAACCAAACCTACCTACTAATATATGTATAAAGAGATAAAATTTGTTTGTAGGAGGTAATCTTTGAAACTAACCTAACATAACCTATTTTAAAAATTCTTTGACTACACCCAATGGGGGGCAGTGGGGTCTCTATTGTTGTTACTTCAATTTAATATCGTGGAAACACAAAGTTATCTCATAGAGAAATTCTTTTCTAAAAAATTTAGTAAATTTGGGAACTAAAAGTAATACAGGTATGAGAATTCAGATTCTTATTCCTTTCTTTAAATGAGTGAATATATGATTCGTCATTTTGTGAAAATTAAAATATGGACTAGAAGGAATGTGAGTCACTCTTGTTTGACAAGGAATTCAATATCCCGGAAACAGAAAGCAATGCTAGTGTGAATCTTGATATATACACTCCGATTAGAGGTAGGGGGAATATTTTTTGAGAAAAACCCATTATTTCCCGGGAACTTTTTGAGTGAATTCTATTATTGCATGGGGGACGGGCTTCAATGATTTTTAATCAGCAAAAAGTGATGTAGGTTTGAATATAATCATTTAGTAAAAATTTATATATCCGATAATTGTTACGAGGAATATTTAGTCATTTCGTGAAAATTCATAGGTTAACTTTTTGCTTTAAATGAATGAAGATATTATTTGTCATTTTGTCAATAAACAGTTTATGAGGGGATCGGGATTGAAAAGTGTTCACCGTGATTAATTACAGGTGAAATCTCAAGAAGAATTGGAAAATGTCGGAAATATAGACAATGTCATGTGACAAAGATTTATAAAATCTATGTCTATGGCGTCGCTGCATTTCACGTTATTGAAGCGTCCTTAAAGGAAAATCTAGAAAAAAAATTAAATCTCCCTTTAGATATTTCAAATATTTTTATTTTTGTTTGTTTAATTGAACTTAACTCGAAAATTATTAGCTCTGCTATTTTAACTGAAATAGTGTCTGTCCATTTCATGCAAAAAAGTTCATTTACGCTTTTGCTATTAAGGGAAAATCTTAAAAAATCGGTTTAAGATTTTTTTACTGGAGATAAATTGAATATAAGCATTGTTAAAGTGGATATGTTTCCTTATAATTTATATCGTGAGATACCTCTAAATAATAGACAATTTAAGAATGTAATAATTAAGTTTTACAGATAAAATAAATGGGAAAATTTCAAATGCAAATGCTTAAAATTAGTCATATTATGTTTTCTAAACAGATGTTCCATGACTGGAGTCAACAAAAACTCCTAACCTAACCAAGCACCCGAATATCTGCATAGTATGTATAAACATTTGCAAATTGTGGGACTAATTTAAACAAATGAGTAGCAACAATCCAACCTCTAATGTTTTATTCATTTCCACAAAAATTATAGATATACCTTCCAAGTATTTACTTAGTGAATCTTATTCAGTATCCAGTAAATGCAACAACGATTTATATAAATCGACAAGAGCAGTGCATATAAACCTCTCGGACATATAGTACCAATAACTTATAATTAAAACTAAATAACGTTGAAAACATGCAATTAGTCAAATTCGTCCTGTGATTACCTTGAAAATACAAATACAGGAAAATAACACCAAATCAGGAACTATCCATATTGATATTATATACATTCCACTGACATATGAATTAAATAATTTCTTATAGTACCAAGGTTATTAAAACTTGAAATAAAAAATTACTCGTAATCCTATAAATTCATCAGTGTTCTCAAACAATTAACTACTTGGATATATTAGACAGTTCAATGTCCTAAATGACTGACATAATTTACCTCTGGAAAACTTAATTAACTAGGGACTCTTATGTACAACATTATTTCTCGTCTACCTTATAATAAATGTTGAAAAGCTTCTTTAGGCATAAAACGGACCCTATCGCAAAAGCTTAAATTATATGAAAGATTACAACTTCAAAATGTCCTTAAATCATAAAATGTTAATGATACAAGAGGTCTTTGCGTGGGGTTAGGTATACGTAATTTAACAACTTTTGTTAACAATCTTAATAAAGTTATTTTCAAAAAAAAAGAAGAATAATTTATTTACATATATTTTTATGTGACGCATTTTGATTAATAATTTCATGTTATTTTATTTATTCGCATGGGTAATCTGCAAAACTAAGTTTCAAAGGATCCAATATGTAAATTAAATTAAATATTAAGTGGGAAAAATGTTGATTCACCTAAAAACACATTCAGACAGCTAAATAAGATACCTCCAACAAAAAGTGAAATCTAAGCTAACGAAACTATTTAAAAATATTTTAAAAATGTTTCTTTAAATTTAAAATGATATATAATAAAAATGGTCCGAGGGGAGTGACGACAGCCCTCCCCAAAATCGAAAATGCCAAATTGACAAATCTGGTAAAATAGAAAACGAATATGAAATCAGAAATCGGCATAGAAAATAATTTTCAAAAACGAGCGACATGAAATTTTAGGCTGTAACCGCTTATAGATATAATTTGGGTAATTGAAGTCAGACCTACAACCTGGTACCAAACAAACCAACTAGAAAAGAAAAAATAGTTTTATTGTTCATGTGTGTTTATTCTCTGCTCACAGTGATTTTTGAAAAACAGTTAATTAATTGACGACCAGAGTATGATGTTTATGCACTTCTTGGGAAATAACACCACAATACATGAAATTACTGTATATTTCCAAACCTTGCAAGGTCTAGGTCAGACCCCATCGTCAATGTCAAAGAAACTATGAAAAAAGGCACAATTCTAAAAACTAAAAATAAAATGTTTCGCAACATTATTTGATGAAACTAAGAGAATTTAATTTGATAATATACAGGGTAGCACAGAAACTTCTAAAGATCATATAACAATAAAGTTCCTTTCAAATTGGAAGAATTTTATGTGGCGCTTCTAGGTGAAACTTTTTTATAAGATTCGTCATAAATGCGATCAAATAATTTTGTTGATTCAGTGATCCCATTAAAATCACAAGTGAAAGCCTAAGAAAAACCTTATGAGTTATCCTGATAATGGGTGGTTCTCAAGGGCATTACCATTAGCAATTTCTTCCTTACTCACCAGCAATCAGGAACGATTGGATTCTACGAAAGTACTAGCGATACAATCATTTTATTTTAACAGAATTAAAACAGATTCTTTTAGTTTTCGATTTATATTGTGATCTTCTTTGTGTAATATAACTGAATTTTCACAAATTTTGGATTTTTCAAATTGCAGTTTTTTAGTGTAATTTTTGTGTTCGTTTATTCAAACATATAGAGATCTAGAGGTTTCTCCAATATTAGAAATTATGACATGCACAAGGAATTTTTTAATTACAATTTTTTATATTTTGAGTTGTATTATTTGGTTTTGTTTTTGATATAACTGATTTTACTTCTTGTTTTAAATGATGTTTTAATATTATATCTGTTGCCCACTTTTTTTAATCTTTCTGAGAGAACATGTATAGTATGGTAGTAATTCTTCCAATATGAAACTGTATTATTATATGATATTTAGAAGTTGTTTTCTTTACAATTTTAAAACTGTTCATTTTTTCATATTTTCTTTGCCATTTACAACGGGGTCTCCGAAACGTTTGGAAATATTCTCTATTTTCGTGTATTATGGTATTATTTGACAAAAAGTGCTTAAACATTGACAAAATATGCCAGAACTATCTTTCAGGAAACAACCAAAGTATAGTAGGACAGAAAAAACTCTTTCGCAGGATTAACTGAAAGGAAGTAAGTATATGAATTTGTAAACTAGTTAATTTGTAGGAACTTTACAATTGTCAATCAATTGACGATTACAAAAAAATCAAGCGCATTAATATTTTTACAAATTGAGAGAACTATTTCTCAATTTAGGAGTGTCCTGAAATTCCTAGATGTCGCAATTCAATCCGCAATGTTAATTACACCTCAGAGTTTCTTCTATATGAAGGCAAACAGTGTTAGGGCAATTCCTAAAATTGAAACTACTACAGTTTGGCTTTGAATTACCTTACTTTTATGTTATTCAGATGTCAGTGTGAGAAGAGAGAAATACGAATGAATAAAAACAATAAAGTAAAAGGAATCTCAGGAAAGTTACAAGTCATATTCAAAAGATCAAAAATATAATTACAGTAGAAACAGCTTATAATGACATCAAAGGAAAGTCACAAACACGTCTTTAGTTTAATAGAGAGACAAATTAAAAATTGTATGTGTATCTATTTAATAATAAAAAAAGGAAAAAGAGCCACGAAATAACACAAAATAAACAAACGTCTTAAAAACAGAATAAACATTATACTACATATTACACTTTATATTTACTTTTTACATAAAAAAAATCAATAATTGTCATCTGCTTTTGTTTTCTTTTTAGATTGTAATAATAATCCCTATCACTATTATGTAAAGAAGACATTGCCCTGTTGACATTTACGAATTTGCCATGAAAGAATCTTGATAATAAGCTTTTAGAGCCTCTTCTGCGGTAGGCAATGATTCTTCCCTGACTTCCTCTTCCTCATCACTTTGGAGTTCCTCATTTACTGTAATATTCTGTACGATATTTTCATCAATGGGTTCTTCATATTCTAAATAAAAGTTTCTTACCCATAAACATATTATCAAATTCATTTTCTGCTGTTTTCATAACAGGTAAATTGTCATGGTTTTCAATTAATCCTGCATATTTAAAACAGTTGTGAATGCTACTTTATGGCATTATACACCACGCACCATAAACCGTCTAGCACTGTTATTTTTGTAGAAAAGTTGTTTTTATTAGATTCAAGATAATATCATTTTAAGCACAAGATTATTTTTAAAATTGCTCTTTAGTTGTATTATCTTGATCCGTCGGCTGTAAGACTGATGTACTCGGAGGAAGGAGAGCATGTGTTATTGACTGCAAATCATTAACTACTTGTGATGTGGCGTTATTATGATAGCTACTTTTTAACAACTATTATATACTCGACAACAATAACAACTGTTATTGTCTGCTGAAAATAACATATAACAAATATACGTTTACTACTGCTTAGCGTTTATCGCACAATAACGTAAACATAACACAATAAAAAAACATCTAACCTCAAATGCTTTTACTAATAGCAATAACAGGCAAACCGCAAAAACTTCGACGGTTAAAACAAATAGCAGACAGCAGTGTTTTCATACTCATCGCTTCTGTTCGTAGTTATTGTAAAACAAAGCGTAAGATCAATTTGCAAAAGCTGTTAACAGAACAGTGGTGAACGGGTTGAACGGTCAAGTAGAAAAGGATTAAAGACGCGAGATTGAAAGACCGACATCTAGGAATTTCGGGGAAAATAAAGGTTCCGAATCTGGAGCCGTTCCATGTAATTGCTGTTACCCGTAATTTCTAGGTTAGAATGTCACGACGAAACATTCAGGTTAACTTCACCTGTAAGAGATATTGAATACTCTCTTCGAGGTGTCATTCTTTTGTACGCAAGGCAATATATAATATATCCATATATTGTTTCTGGTTAGGGAACCTTGATCAGTTGCGCTTCCCACAATTGAATGACCTCTCAAAACAGTTCTTTATGTATTTGATACATTTCGTAAAATTTAAAGACGCGAGATGTAAAGACCGACATCTAGGATTTTCGGGGAAACGAGCATATAGAGTCTGTCTGAAGCTGGTAGACAATGTAACTCGTTCCTCGAAGTTTCCTTGGACTTTCATCGTCTTGAAGTGGTTGATCTCACAACGTTTCAATAGCTTTGTATCTGCTATCGTCATCAGGTGAATGAAAGGAAATTCAGATTATCGGTAGTATTTATACCCTTAACCGGTCGCCGGTCATGGTGATTGGGACTTATTGGATTGGTTGTCGGTGATGCGAAGAAGAGCTCGCCAAATGTTTTTAATTTGGACGCTGGGCTCGCTAGTTATATTTTCGTTCGACATTATATATGCTGTCTCTATGAATTTTCTTTTGTACCAGTGTTCTTCTTTGTGAATTATCCTGGCCTGGTCCCAGTTGATATTATGGTGTTCGGTCCATGCTTGATTAGCAAGCCCAGAGTAATATTTAAATTCTCCAGATGCTCAGTAACAATCACTATTCCACAGTTATATACAGATCTAGGCAACATATGTGGCAGTTTTTCACTTACCTCGAAAAGATGTTGGGCCACGAAATCCATATTGTCCAAATTAGCCATTAAATTTTACAATTTTTTGAGAAAGAAAGCGCTTATCTTTTTGCGACAATCGTAGTATAGCATCAGGCATAAGATTATCTCTTCATGCAAAGATTAAACACTTTATCGCAAAAAGGTATTTTTCGCGTTATTAAAGTACTCGCTCCCATGTTGGATATTTCTCTGATTAGACTTTTTCTGCCGTCCATTCTCTGCTGTTACAATGTGTTCCTCTGCCGTTTGTCTTGTCTGCATTCTGTTTTATAATTAATTTTCTCTTCTCTCCTGTGTACGTATTCTAACGTTATCTATCCTGAGAGCACGTTGTTCAGGTGATTCTTTTCCCTTTTCTCTTGTGTCTGTATTCTACCGATACCGATGGTGGCTATTAGTGCGTTGGTCTAACGATTCGTTTTCTCTATGTTTAGCTACTGCTAAACTTTTTTTCTCCAAGCGTTGTCGGTTGTGGACATCGTTTTCATTAACAATCTTCTCCTGTCGCTTCAATTTCGCCTTCTCTAAACGTCTCTTTCTTTGTATAGTAGTTCATTTTTTGTTCATCTCGCTCCCATAAGTAAAGGACAAATACGGCCCATCCCCCTAGAGGTCCATTGTAGGGGGATGAGGGATTCAGTACAACAGGGTTCGCCCTGGTATTCTAGGGTGCAACGTTAGCGATATGACATATTTATAGACACTCATACCATTCAACCCTCGGCACGTGCGTACGTTGGCTTTGGATCCGCCATCTAATCCATCTACACAAAAGACAGAATCCACATTCATAACAAACGTCCACCAAACCACCACCACTCACCACCCATCAAAACGAATCAAACTCGACGCTGTTGTACCACTTAAGTACTGAGTTCCTTTGGCCTCCTGCCAGCTCCATCATCAGACCCTGGTTACCATCTAGCACCTAAACTCGATAGGGTTATATCGTTTAAATACAGAGTTTCTATGGCCATCTTCCAGCTCCATCATCAGACCCTGGTTTCAGCTCAATCGGTAACCGGGAAGTGATTCAAATTTAACTTACAAGATTCGATTACAGACAAACATCCGGACGGGTGAAACTAAATAAAAGCTTGCAAAAATAGGTCACAATAAGTGACATGACTTTGTTATAAAGCATTTTATATGAAAACTAAACTTAGCACTCTGTTTGCTTCATATTAAGCATTTGATCAATATATCATAATAGGCGGATTCTAAAGTAATTCTACTCTAATGAAAAAGTTGGTCCTTTTAAAATAAGATAATGTGAAAATTCAGATTTGGTGAACGAACTGAACCAGGAATCAGAATAACTTATCAGAATATGCAAATACATGACTTCCTGCTTGGGAAAACAAACGCTAAAAAATTATACCTAGAAATTATTATTCAAGTATTAAATCAATTTCAACCTGATAAATACGATCAACTACATCAAAGGACTCAGCACATTAAATAACATTTTAATAAAGCTCGACAACAAGCTTGTCAGTTCCAGAATTGGCGTCAAGAGGAAACTGACCCGTGACCAACAAGCTAGCACACACTTTATGTACTCAATGTTAATTTTTCCAATGATGTATTAAAATAGAAGTAGAAACATGCACAAGAGACTAAATATGGTAACAAAGGCATTGCAGCAGAAAACGTAAGAACAGAAAAGGTCAACCCTAAG
Source organism: Octodonta nipae (assembly GCA_034190945.1). NCBI lineage: Eukaryota > Metazoa > Arthropoda > Insecta > Coleoptera > Chrysomelidae > Octodonta > Octodonta nipae. Next base: position 43,103,337 of record CM067220.1, read on the forward strand.
GGACTAACTTTCAAAATACATCTGTACTACATCATGCTACTTAAGAGGTAGTCACCATATACAAAATTATACAAACCTGTCAGGCCTCATGATTTAAATCTTACGATCTCACGGTATTATAAATAATTTCATGTTTTTATAAATTTTAATTCAATTTATTAGCAAAAAATACAATTACAATTATTACAATAATTACTAAGATTGTCACTACCTGCTATTTTATCAACAAGCTAGGCTAGGTTCGAAGTGAAACCGCGTCTAAGTTTATTACATACTCGACGTTTCGACTGATGCTTTGGAGCCATTATCAAGAGACAAAAATGAAAAAGAGTTGTACAGTCGAGTTCGGACTCGGATTCTCAATCTACATGCTCCCCAAGACTCAGTAGATAACTGAACTGTTACCTAGCAAGATTGTAAACAGCACACCTAAAGAGTTTAGAATATCTCTTATTTAGGAAAAATATGTATATTCCCTTGACTGAAAAAAAAAAGACAAAACCAGTGACTTAACATTAATATTATTTTATATTTAACAAATTCACATCTTACCCCGTTTCTACACTGTCATTTCTTGTGAAGTTTTTGTTTTGTCGTCCTTGCCCCAACCATCCACAAACTTAGTACCGTTCTAAGTTAAAATATCACAACAGAAAATTGGAATGTTTATTAGAACGAAATCAAGGTTTGTGCTAGGCTTATGTAACATTTGGTTGTTATATTTGTTTATTGAAGCGAAAGCTTTTTAAGAGAAGCCCCCACTTATACATATGAAAATAGATGAGTATGGGAATGAAATGTATAACTTGAAATTGCATTTTATTCCACAAGTTCCAGTCCCAGAACAACATTACCTTGATCTTGAAATACCTACAACTCAGTTCAGTATGTAAGAAACAGGGAGCAAGTAACATGTTAAGAGTCTACTCATTACTATATAAAACTAGCGATCGGTCCCGGGTTCGCACGAGCTAGGCAACTGACGTATTTATCTTGAACATTTTTTCATTTGGTAATTTTCTCATCCCACACATTATATGGCTACAACTGCTTTTATAATTTTGGGATTTAAAATGAAGAGGTACACATATTTGACATGTTTAAAATTTTTCATATTTGATATTGCAGTTTTCCCGTTTTCCAATTTTGTTTGTACTTGTATTTTAACTGCCATTTTCGATATTTTTCGTCTTTTTAATATTTTTAAACTTTTTGACATTTTTGACAATTTAACATGTTTGAAATTTTATATATATAATTAATATATAACAGCACACAATTTGCTTTTCGTTGATATACATTCCAATTCTCTGTTAGTGATATTTTGAATTAATTAGAAACTTGACGTACGCCAGAAGTCAGAACATCACAAAAAATAACAACGTTACCAGTTCCCAACTTAGAGTATATATAAGGTGACCAGACGTCCCCTTTTTGGAAATTTATTTGTACTGTAGGTGTTTATACCATTTTAGTATTTTTTTTAATTCTCATAGACATATAATATTGTAGTTTACTAAAGAACAGTTAGATAATCACAAATTAATTTCAAAAACCTAACTGTTACTTGCGTGTTTTTGTGTATATAATAATTTATAAATATTACATATTTTTTTATATTTATAAATTGTACTTGTGTTAAAAATTAAAAAATTCTACGATACTATTTTTATTCTGTATGAAAATTATTGTTGATACCCCATCTCATTCAGAGTTGACCCGCTTTGCCTATCTAAAAATCTGGTCACCTTAAGTATATACTTCTAGAAATAGCTTGCAATACACAAATATCATGGCAAGACCAGAAAAATCTGGCAATAAAGAGATCAATCATATTATCTCCCAATCGGAGTAAAATAGTATGTTACTATCTCTATCGCCCTCTCATGCAAGTCTTATCACAATATTTTCAATTTGTAAGGTACCTAATTATCCATTATTAAATTTTTAGTATCCGAGCACGACGCGAACGGAAAGGTAATCACTAAGAAGTAAACTATACAAAATAAACGAACAGACTTTACCAGAAGACGAGAATGTTTTAAAGAAAATACGAGAGCTGCCTTTTATATTTCGGGATTAGAGAACAAAAACAAATATTAGTCATCGAAAATCGCTTTATTTTTTTAAAAATATTCCCCATGAAGATCCGCACACTTTTGCATGAGTTTGAACCAATTGTCGAAGCACTTTTTCCACTCTGAGGTATCTCCAAAACATGCATTCTGAACGCAGCAACCGCTTCTTCAGGTGTCGAAAAACGTTGACCTCTCAGTTTGGTTTTTACGTACGGGAATAAAAAGAAGTCATTTGGTGTCAGGACTATACGGCGGATGACTCATCAAATCGATGTTTTGAGTGGTCAAAAATGCAGTTGTTTGAGCCGATGTGTGAGAGCTCGCATTGTCGTGGTGAAGAGTGATCCGTCTTTGCGGGTTGGTTTTCCTCATTTCTTGTAAGACAACTGGCAAACAAATGGTTGTGTACCACTCAGAATTGACTGTTCTGCGTTTTTCTAGTGGTACGGTTGCGACATGTCCAGTTTTTCCGAAAAAAACAGGCGATAATTTGCTTGGAAGTGCTTCGTGCGCGAACAACTTTTGTTGGATTCGGCTCATCTTGAAACACCTATACAGTCGACTGCTGCTTACTTTCGGGCTTATACGCGTAAATCCACGATTCATCACCTGTCACGATGTCATAAACGTGTTTTGAAGCACCGCGATCGTATTTTTTAAGCTTTCCTTTCGACCAATCGACACGAGCCTTTTTTTGAACGATTGACAAATTGTGTGGGATCCAACGCGAACAAATTTTTTTGACAGTCAAATGTTTATGCAATATTGAATGTATGCTGGTCCCACTATGTCATTACGATTCAAAAATCGAATATTGTGAAAATGTACGTAAAAATATAAGGAAATAAGAGATGCATTAAAGTCCACCGGACCCTTAAAGTATAGCACGGAGATACTTTGATATTTAAAATATATCTGATTAAATAATGTTCGTATAATTTAATCTGTTATAATTAAAGTGACCTCATTATATATTTGCAGAATATTAAATAGGTGAAGTAGGTTTGAAACTTTGAATTATTATAATTCAAGATACTTTATATTTTAATTAAAAATTAACTTAGAGTTCATATGTTTCTTTGCAATTATATTTAAATTAAGAAATAAATTACACATTAGGATTAGGACTTAAATCTGAACAAAATAGTGACAATTATTTTAAATGTTCCTGAAATTTATGTCCATTACTAAGAATAAGAATGACACAAAAAGAGAGGAACAGTGACAGGAAGATAACTAGACACGGGAAGTAAATTATTTCGTAAGAAGCTATCGCTTACATCGTTCAGTCTAGATTGACTGCCGCTATTTTTTACTAGTTATTTATTGTTTTTCCAGAAACGAAGGGACTCTTAATATATAACCTGACCCCTGTTTCTTGCACAGAGAACTGAGTTTTATGAGGATTTCAAGTTCAAAGAATTGTCGTATCGCTTGGGAGTGTCTTGTCGGTCGGAACGAAGATTAGTAATAAATGTAACTTTTGCATTTCACTACCATACTAATCTATTTTCATTAAAAAACTTTCGCTTTGATAACTATTCAAAAGTTGTAAGGACTGCAAATACCACAAAATTTCATATCCTAAAATAACGTCAAAGAGAACTTCAAATATTTTCTAAAAAATGTATGGTTCATAAATCATTAATACGTTTACTTACATCTTCTCTCAGCCGTTTTCATATCAAGTCTTGAGAATGTCATCGAGACTTTCAATTGCTTCCACTGACTGACGAAATCGTGAGAACTGAATCCATAAATTCTTCTGAACTATCAGTTTGTTAAATCTGACATAATTTATTATCGATCGAGAAAACACAAACAGTTGCGAGTAAATGCGACATACACACATCAATATTAGCTACCCTATAATTTACTGTCAGCCTCATTTATAAGATTCATTATGGGTAACTAGATCTACGAAGTTATAATGAACTCCTTTAATAGATCTCGAATGTGATATATAATCGTTAGCTTTTGACTTCGCTTCATCATAAATAATTTAATTTTATTGTTATCTTTATATATACAATTCTTCAGTGCCTGTGTATGTCACTGAACTCCTTCTAAACGGATCGACCGATTCAAATTATTTATTTAATTATTTTTTTATTTATAAATTGTTGTTGATTTTGGTTCCGGCAGACTGCGCTACGATCACAGTATCGAATATTCAATAATGTTGTATTTTAATCCCAATTTGTCAAGACAGTTGGTGCTGCGATCTGCGATCAAATTCAGAAAAATATTTTGTAACTTCGCGGTCTAGTAATGACTCTATACAATTTCTTCAATTTATAACACTAATTAATTTTCTCAACCTTTCAATTTTTTAATAACATTGAGTCGGTCCTGTGCACAGTTCGCCAATACATAGTTAACATCAAACCAATTGCCTCTGTAACTTATCTCAAATATTTACAATTACATACGTAATGAAACTCGATGAATAACTCAAATCCTGTAGATTGCTTTAATCACAAATTTGTGATAATAGTCATTAAATAATAAAACGTACAAATAAACAAATAGATATTTAGTTTTGATTTACTGCCTCAAAAATTGTTATTACATAACAATTTTATACAGCATGATTAGGACATAATGTCGGATTCCTAATCATTATATAAGAACTGAAAAAAATTCTTTAGATCTGTTTAACACCTGAATTGTGTATTATGTATTATTTATATCTTATAAATGTGATCTTAGATGATTAAAGATAATTTTGCAGCACAATTTGTTAACTTACATCAACAGAAACATGTTTCTTTAATGCGAATAAATTACAATTTTTATCGAACTGAGTATTTTCTGGTTAGGTACATATTAATATTAAGAATACACTGTTTTTTTGTTCAATATAACATCGACTATGAAAAAAATACATCGAGCTAAAAACGTCGATACTAAATAGCATGGGCTTCAGTATATCGATTCGCTAGAACATCGAATGTTTTTAAAGAGCATTGAAGTTTAGAAAATATCGGCATCGCATCCCTAGTATATTTAAACCCCACCAAAAACATTTTCATCTAAATTGTTGCCAAGTCGAGACGAGACCGCACTGTCAAAAAGTTATCATATGCCAGACATACGAGGGTGAATCAAATATGAACCGGACTTTTGTTTTAAAAATTTTATTGGTACGATCAAACAAATTTTAATACAATTATTTTTCTACATAGTCCCTCTCTTATTTACATTTTTCTCACCGAATCGGAAGTTTTTTAATACTTTAAAGACTCTCACCTTGCGCACCCTATTTTGTCCTCAAAGTGGTGGCCTTTCTTCTTTATGGCCCAAACAAATTATTTTCTTGAAATAAACATGTGGCCGAAAACATCTACAATCCCGCCTCTTTTGCCGAAGGCAAGTTTCACTTGTTGGATAGTTCCAGTAATACTCAGATTATTGTACGGCGTTCGTGCAAAACGATCAGCAGTAGCCTTTCAAATCCCAGAAACTGTTGCATTTTCCCTGCAGAAAGACCTTGGCTTTCCGCGGTGCTGCCTCTCCAGGTTTTCGCCACTCCATCTTGCACGTTTGGACTCCGGGGTATGATGCACCCATGCCAACAGGTGACATTGTCTCATATCCCCCTCTGCTCGATATCTTGCTAACAGCACATACGGCAAGACGGTTTGTTTTCTGATTTCCCTTAGAAGGCGAAAATCTTGCACACACTTTTCGATAAAAATGGTTGATTGAGCACTCCCGTATGATATTCCAACGTAGAACAAAAATGGCGGTCACCTTCAATCAGAAATTGCGTATATTCGCCTCATTGATGCTTGTCGTGGGACGGCGTGCATGAGGCTCATTTTCCACTTTCTCTCGGCCATGAAAACTTTTTGTGCCAGTCGTAAGGGTCCTTGAAAGTGTTTCATTGCCGAACTAATAGACGCAAAATTTCAAAATTTTGATAACAACACGTTACGCAACAGACGTATTTGCTCTGACATATCTACTAACAGCGCATTACGCCTCGCCAAACCGACGAACTTCCCTCTTCTTAACATCCCTACCTAACATATATCGAGACGTCACGCCACTCGAATTACCTAAGGGCGAAAACAGAAAAGTCCGGTTCAAACGCTTACCAAATCAAAACGTCCATTTACAGTAAAAACTCGATAACAAACAAACAAAAACATCTACAATCAATTATATCCTGAATTACGAAAACTCTAGTTACATACCTTAAATTTACACAAAAATTCCTGACATTTAATAGTAGAACAAAAACGAAATCCTATGAAACATGACTAATAGACATAAAATTCGCGTTTTTGTTTTATAACTAAAACGCGAAAAATTAACAATTTAGTTTTTTACTACACAAAATATGAAACCGTCTTTGTAATGTTAAAGAGAAATGAAAAACCTACAAAATAAGCTACTATAAGCTCAACTTTGTTAATTTGGTTTCTTAGATAATGGAATCTTTACCTAAAATTACAAAAAAATAAATAATCGCTTTATATTTCTTTTATTTTATAGCTAAAACATTCTTATTAACTGAAGCGATGGATCTTCTCATACCTAATTCATTTTCTAAAAATAAATACTATGGAAGACATATCTTTTTGAAAGATATTACCTCACCGGATGACCCTATCATTATGAATAAACCACCGTTGGAAAGTAGAAGAGTTGATCTTGAGACCCCTCATCTCACTTTTTCCAAATTTAAAGAACAAATACATAGAAATATGGAAAACAATGGACCATTCCTTATCAATTTTCCTGACGAGTAACTATATCCTTATAATAAATAATCTTTATGCAAATTTTAATTTGAAGCAGACATATATTATATTTCTTGGATAATATGGATTTATGTAATAAATTTAGCAAAATAGAATACCTGAACTCTATTTAGCCACAAATGATAATGGCGGAGCAATCATAATATGCAAAATGCGATTTTTGCATTTGTAAATGTTTAATGAAAGATGAAAACATATATATCTTAAGAAATTTAACTCATTAATTAGTATTTATTAATAAAACAATTCATAACAAGAATCTGAATTGAACAACATAAAAATTGCGTTGTTAACTAATTGAAGAATATCTTCTTTTTTTTTTTCTATTATTAACTATTATCAATTTGTATTAGCGTTTCATTTTTATATAATAATAAAATATAAAATGTACTGAAACTCTAAACAAAGGAATAGTCAGTTCCCTTCAATGTGTCTGCTTACAATTAAAATTTGCCTTAAGATTGTTTATTATAAGGATATAGTTACACAGGTACAACCCCTTATCAATTTTTCGAATGGACTCGTCCAGAAAAATTATAAGGAATGGCTAAATATTTCCAGTACTTATATGTATTTATACTTTAAATTTTGAAAAAGCGAGATGAGAGGTCTCGAGATCAACTCTTCTACTTTTCATCGGTAGTTTATTCATAATGATAGGGTCATCCAGTTAGGTAATATAGCCTTCTTCCATAGGATTGACTGAATTTTTGCAAAAACTACCGGGGCTACAGTATTTATTTTTAGAATATGAATTGGGTATTTGAAGATCTAACCTTTCAGTTAATAAGAATGTTTTATCTGTCAAATAAAAAAATATATAAGTGATTATTTATTTATTTTTTTGGAATTTCGGCTTAAGATTCCATTATCGAAGAAACCAATTAACGAAATTGAGCTTATATAGCATGCTTTGTCGGTTTTTCATTTCTCTTCAACATTGCCCATAGTAGCATACATGGTTTTATAGGTGGATTTTGAGTAAAAGTTAAAAAAAAACAAATTATTACCGATTTTTCGCGGTTTTTTGTTAACAAACAAAAACGCATCCATAAAAATGTTGAATTTTATGTCAATTAGTCATATTTTTGTTCTACTATTAATTTTATCACTAAAAAGTCATTTTCTCAGTAAATGACCTGAGCTATTAACGCATGCTCTAATTATGGGTTGTCTGAAGGTTAAGATTCAGTGAATAGTGAATCATTAATTTCATAGAACAAGAGCTGATTCAATTTTGATCAAAAATATTTTTAAATTTAAATTTATGTAATAATTTATTTTTCAACTATGTTGATATTATGTTTATAAAATATATTCGTTATTGCACGAGTATAATAGAATTTAGATTCATTAACTTGTTTTCTAGACAACCAAATATCCTACGTTACAATGTTATTTCACGTGCCATAATAATAATTGAACATCGAGCTACACTGACAAAGCTGAGATGGTGCACTTTTTAGGCTCTATTCTTCCATTCGACTAGCACAGAGCACAGTACTATTTATTAAGTTGCAGCACAGTTGATATAACAAACGCACGGATCAGTATGCTACCACAGTCTACTATAGGGTATATTGTGACGGCACAGTTGTGTCATATAACACAGTAAACGCATTGGAGTTGATAATTGACGAGATTTAACTCGATTTTATCCGTCATACCATACCCGGTATAAACAAACGAGAAATAAATAATTTTTTACAAAGTTTAATTTTTAAATTTATAAATACATTATTTAATGCTAACTAAATAAACATTACTAATTTAAACGTTGTCGAGCAAAAGCCAACCGATATCCTTTTGATATATCGTTAATGATAACAGTCGATCTGAGATTCGACACATAGTGTGTCACATAGTGCTATGTGTTAGTGCGATGGTGTCAGCACCCTTGACACATGAGAAGGTGTTGACACAACAGTACGGCACAGCACAGTGTTAGACATCACTACCCACCGGTAAAATGATATAGATGTGCTATATAACGATTTGTGTGTATCATAGTCTTGAAAATTCAGTAGGTTTCCACAGCGGTCGAGTAAGCCAGGATTCTGGTAAGTAGGCTCTCCTATTGCATGTTGCGGTGAAATCCTCTCTATTCTACTATTCTTCGACTTCTGGAGTTACAACGTATTATTTCAAAACGTATTGATTTTGTGGTATAAGGTGCTGAGAATATGTGCTTAAACACTTTTTGGAAAATAACACCACAAGTAACGAAATTACTGTGTATATCCAAACGGGGTCTAGGTCAGACCCCGTTGTCAATGGCAACGTAACTTTGAAAAAAAGGCACAAATCTAATATGTAAAATTAAAATGTTATATGTTGTTAACTTGCTTAATAGTCTATTAGTCTCTTTGTAATCGTTTAAGATTTTTTCGTTAAGCCATAGAGCATAGAGGTATTCTGTACTTATTGTTACTTTAGTCCCAAGGTTCTAATCGATTCTGATGAAAATTGATTTTCTCTTCCTTAATTTCTGTTTCATATATCAACATAACGTTTAGCACATTTCTTTCCAAATTTTCAATAACGAACACCATATTCTCATGCCTTTTAAGGCCGTAACGAACCCTAAGAACAAATATGCATTTCTTTTCAGTTTGCTTTGTTCACCGCAACTTATTTCGATTTTATGTGGTTCCGGTTCCATTGTATTCCGAACAAGTCCAATGGAATAGGGGTTAGTAATAGCCGGTTTCTTTCATATATTTGTTTTTATCACTTTCTTGGTGTAAGAGGTAAGTGGTTAAGTGATGTTAAAGACTTACCTCGAAGTGGGAGATATAAAACAACGATGACAAAAAATTAAACGTTTTTCTGGAAATATCATGAATTTAGTTATTTCAAATGGATCACCGTGTATTTGTTTCAGCTTCAAATCGATATAAGATACTGAATATTTTTCATGTTATAGTCCCTATACCTAAATGCAATGATTGCAAATTTATAGCTGAAATTACATTATATTCATCCAAGTTAAAATACATTCAGGTGGTTATGATTGAATATATTCGTTTAATTGGAATAATCTTTAAAAATACACACACACATGTATATATATATATATATATATATATATATATATATATCTTTGATTTCACTTAAGACTTTTTAAAAAAATTATTTTATTCATAAATATAAACATAAAAATCAAAAAATTAACACTTTTAAACTTGTAAAAATAATGAAATATAAATTGAACTTAAAACTAATGGGACAGAATAAAATATTATAATGACGAATATATACGTAACTGAGTTCTGGAAAACGGCTCTAACAATTTTAATGAAGTTTTCCCTTTTGGAAGTTTCGATGGATAGAAATCGAATGATGAGGGTCTCATCTTTGGGAAAAAACGTTGTATTGACAAATTTAAATATTAAAAATGATACTTTAAAAGTAAGGATAGATACGATCTGTAATCAAATAGTAACGGATGCCGAGTCGCACTATACCCCGATCGCTTTGCTTTAGTGTGTTACATCCTAGTACCCTGTCCCCTTGATTATTTAACGTGTGCGATTAAGCGAGAGGTATAAGGTGTCATCTGCATAATCAAATTTGATTTTCAATAGGAACATACACAATAAGCTACGTTCTCTAATACATTACATTACCTAGTACCCATCGGAATAATTCAATCTGACGCACGTCTGACGGTTCAAATAAATGACAAGAAACATAACCAAACAAAACATCGCTGGAATAAAACATTTGTTAGAAATGAGAAGTTTTTGATCGAAAATCAAAACAATAACAAAGAAAAATGGTTAGTCTGGACAGTACAAAATACTTTAATGTAATATAGTCAAATCAATATAGGAAAGAAAAACCAACGCTAATATATATTTACAATTTTGTTGATATAACTTATATGGGATACATATAATTTCACATGTATAATGTAAAACAACACAAAATTTATTTAATTTAACTACACATGAAAAATGTCAAACATTTTTCGATGGTATCTTTCTAACTTAACCACAAGGAAATATGTTTTACAAACTATACATAATATCAAAATTGAAATATAATATTGAAGTAAGAAGAAAAAATAAAATAGGTTTCTTTAATAAGGAAATACATTGGTCGAATAATGTCAATTGTGATAATGAAGTGATATTTTTTTTTATTCAAATGAAATACATACCACATTTGTCTGGATTTTTTAATACACTATATGTTTAACAGTTAGCATGTAGCTTAAGTTAAGATGTTAATCTGGTATCTAGAGTCGAATGTGATAGTGAAGCAAGTTCGTTACTAAAATGTGAAGTACGGTGTGGATATGTGAAATGGCTCTTAAATAATATATATTTAGATTTCAATAATTACGTATTTGCCATGTTAAGCAGTGAGTGATGCCATAGACAGTTGTAATCATACTATTTTTAATATCCTTACTTCTACTCGTAAAAAAGTAGTTAATATTCAAATACACATTATGCATAGATACAGTTAGTTTTTTAAGTTTACCAATTTGATGTAAATATACAAGTGATAATTAACGAGTCTTCAAAGCCTGATAATATCTTTAAAACAAATATTTAAATATTTTAATGGTGAAAGCGAAAACAATTACAATGCAACATATTGTGCAATAAGTGATGAGAAAATAATTTAACCGAAATACTATTTTTGTTTTTACTAAATTCTAATTTCTTACAAGGCATTCCTAATAAAATAAATGTTACAATAATTAGATGTTATACTTTGACTAACTTTAATTTTTGTTTATAATTGGAATTTAATCAGATTTTTAAAAATGAACCCAGTAGAGAAATGTATGAAGTGTTTTTGTTAGTTTTAACCACCATAGTAAGATATAATGACAAATGCTTGCAATTGAAGGGAAAGCATGTAGCAAATTATTTTTCATGGGTGAAGTATTATCACACAAATTTATTTAATATTGTTTGAAAAAATCTAAAAACGACTATTTTAAATAACTTATAAGGCATTTAAAAAAGTAAAAGTAGAACAAACTATGTGGCTCCACTCATTGCTTAACAGACCCAAGAAACATTTTTGGTTTAATGCAGTCTTTTTGTATGAAATCATGTTTGAGTACCTTATGAATTTATACACTAAATAAAATATTAAATTTATAGAAATTAAATTATTCGTTAGGTAAGTGAGAATGGGTTTTAATAGTAATCTTCTCAGGAAAAAATATGTTTATATAGCAAACTTGGTGAAATATCCAAATTACGATCGAGGCTCTGTCGTCCAGGTACTCTTTCTATAATACTTCAGGATATTTTACAAAAGATCGTTTATCGCATATATGAAAATATTAACATATATTTTAGTTAAATATTTAAAAATAATTTTATAATATTTAATGTTTGTTTTAAAGTATATTAAACATTACTGACATATTCGTAATTTTGCCACAAAGACCATTTGAAATATTTCATATCATATACCATGATATATTTCATAAGATTTTTAATCGTGGGCATACCAATATTTCACAAATATTAGAGTGAAATATTTTAAAATAGTTCTAAAATATTTCACGTCTGAAATATTGTCAAGAAATGTTTCTGAAATATTCCTATATTTCGACTAAAAAAATCGTGAAACATTTCTGTGATATTTCAAGAAATGTTTCTTGAATATTTCATGAAATATTTTAGTAGGTATTTTGTTGGGGACATAAATATTTCAGTGAAAATTTCTTGAAATATTGCCTGCGTTGTGGGTGAAGATAATTCTTTAGATATTTAGGTTCTGTTAAAAGAAGGCCCATATTTAAGTGGTAAACAACCAGGGAACTTAGGAAAACATAAAAGAACGGCAGTTACGTTAAACTTTGCAAAACATTTTGCAACATATCTCACTACTCAATTCTTCTTATATCTACGGTAATCTTATCTTTAAATTCCTGAATATTTTTTGTTTTATAATAACTAGCGGTCGCCCAGTGGTCGAAATTCGACCAAAATCATTGTTAAAAATTTGAAGATAATAGGTATACCTATATGAATTAGCATATTTCCATTTTTTTCGACAATTATACACTTTTTTGTGTACTTATACAAAATAGTTCACTACCATTATAATTAAGTAAAAAATTATTTTTCAAAAAATAATAATTTCAGTTTTGTTGTCTTACGGTTCCAGTATGTCATGTACGACGGTAAGGTATATTCAATAAGCAAAATTAAATAACGTTACGTTCCTGATTAAAAAAGAATATACAAATTTTCATGCTTTCATACTATTATTGAATAAATTAACAATACAAATACACATCGAGAAATGAAAACGTCAATAAAAATAAAGAATTTATAAAAAGTCTTGATTTGAATTATCAGAAAATAAAAGGAAAAAAATTGTCCTCTAGCGATGGAAAGTTTAATGGCGCTAGTTCAGCTATTATGGAATAGATGGGGCAATACCTGTTATTGACGGAAAATGTTGGCCGTTTGATCCAACTTTTTTTATTAATAACACTAAAGGCCGTCAATTAACACTTAAAAAACTCAAGAAGATTGGTTCACAAACAGAAGAAAATGGTACCGAACTCTTTTGCATTTGCGTATTTATATATAGATTTTTAATAAAATGTACACTGATAATTTTCACATTGAATTGAAAAAGTACATTAACCTAACGGCTAACCATGTTATGATATTTCAAACTGAAATCAAAATAATCAAACTTGCTAAAACGAGGATGGCCGAAAACATTAGAATTATTGACATCAGATCTAAGAATTTATCTTAAATCTCACTAATTGTTTTCATATTCATATGGCTTTATAATATTAGTTAAATTGTATGAACCTATTAGCCTTTAAAATAGAAACAATATAAATTAAAAGCATAATGTTAAATTAATAAAATATTATCGGAAACACATTGATCAGTTGCCACACAATAAACAATTCTAATTTTAGTTGACAAACCATATTTAGAAAGAAATGAAAGTTTCAAACTTGCGAGTACTAAATAAATGGTTATTATTAATATAAATTTTTATGCGAGACATATGAATAGCCTGATAATGTGGAATAACTTTCGAAAGCGATCAAAATTCCTCATTTTTTTGTTTAATTTAGCTCGTTTTTCGAGTCAATCCATCTTACAATTTTCTCTACGAGGAATCTGACGGTACTGTTTGGCATTAACAGTGTGGACTTAAATTGTGAAATTTCATTTTATTTTATTTAATGAATAAAGCAATATTATAAAAAAATGTAAGCATTCTGCTAAACTATAACAAAACAAAAATAGAGAAAATCGGTTGAGGGAGATAGGAGAAAATGGTATCGAACCGTTTTGTCTTTGCCTATTTAAATAGAGATAATTTCACCACATCCAATATCATTGAAATCTCTTTTTTATTCTGATAAACGATCCATTGTGACTTTAACTAAACACCAGCAATAATAGTTTATTGAAACGTCACACTTGTTATTGCTGCCATAGCCACCTAAATGTATTATTTTTATTTTAACTTGACGAATATAATTAATTTTTAGCTAGAAATATTCAGCTCCTACCTGTTATAGTATTGAAAAAGAAAAAATATAGGATGAACATTTGAAATTACTAAGTTCATTATATTTCCAAAAAACTAAAGATTTGACGAAAATGTAAACACTACCTAAAGATCGACCAGTTCCAAAACCGTTATAAACAAAAGTTTATAGAAAATCATGTAAGTTGTTTTCGAGATAATTAATGCTTTCCAGACTTAAAGCTCACTCTGTACTTTATATGGATTGCCGAAGTCAGTTATAAAAACGGGTCGCACATTAAAAGTATCGTTCCTACGACACTTTGCCATCAAAAATTTCAAATACTTATTTATCTGTTACAAAAACAGGATGAATTATCAACCTCCTCAATATCACTTCAAATTTGTTATAATTCTTGTATCACTGTCCCAAATAGAAGATTTGAATACTTTAGTTATTTTTTTGAATTCTCATTATTCATCGGCATTCAAATACTAGCAACCCTATACCTAAGCTGTATTTTTACTGAAACAAAAGGAAATCAAGCGTATATATAACTACTTCTGCGAAATATATTTATTGTAACGGTTTTCTCATATTGCCCATGATAGAAAAACACTGCTTTATAACCTCTTGCATCTCAGAGAAATTCTTGTTCGGGGGCACAGTTTCAATTTCTTTCATTCTGGGCAAAACTTTGGCTAAGACTTCCTGGCCACAAACTATGTCGCCATTTAGCAACTTGGAAAACTCTGTGGGCTCAATAGAAACGTCTGTTTCTATAGCGAGTAATTCTGGATAGAGGGGCCAATCATTTGTACAAGCATCGCATACACAGTCGAAGAAATACTGCTCTTTTAATCTTTTTTGTCGTTCAGCTTTTGGAGTTACAGCATGATGGTATCTAAAAAAAAATTTAATTAATATAGATTGGTGGAAAATCAGTGAATTGGAATTTTTTTATATTTATAGTGGACAAATAGAAAATTTTGGAAATGTTTCAGAGAATATTGAACTTTAAAATTCAGTACATTCTAAATGTTATTTATAATTGACTTGATTATTGAAAATTTACATATTATTTCTTTCAGATATAGAAAAAGTTCATAAACTATATACAGGGTATTCCATCTCAAACGAGCCACCTTGAATATATTGCAATAAAAAAAACAGGTCGATTTTTGTTTCTAGGGGGAATTTTTTTGAGGTGAATTAGCGCTTGCACGCATTCAACATAAACAGACCAATTCAATGAGATTTGAGATAGGGATTTTTTTTGCAATTCATGTAACAGAAAACCTAACGGACCTAGTAGTAACACCGGATTATTAAACAAAATTGTTTTGCTTCATGGAAAAATATTAAAAATGAGTTCTTTTATAGTACGCTCTTAAACCATCCTGTTTCACTGCCGCACCCTGTAATAACACACAATACAAGAAAAACATTTAACTTTCACTTATTTTACATTATTTTTTGCTGATATTTCCAGCAAGTTTGTTTATCTGTTCTGACCTTTATTCGATCATTTGAAGCATTGTACATTTATCTGTCAAGTTATTACTTTACTGATTTGTTGAAAATTTAAAACATAATTACCAAAATCAAAATTGTGCTCGATCTGCAGCAAGGGTTTTTAACCAAAACTATCCCGAACGTAACGTTCGTAATAAATACGTATTGGAGGTGATTTTAAAATTTGTTGAGACGGGCTCAGTAATGAATAAAAAAAAGAGATCCCATTGGAATTGTAAATGATGAAGGGGTAGTGGTGGCTACATTGGGCCATGTCCAACTTATTACAAACACACAGTCTGTCCAGCAAATCTCTGCAGCTTCCGGTATTAGTAAGACTAACGTTTTAAGAATTTTGCATAAGTACAAATTCCATCCGTACAAAATTAAATTACTTCATGAATTGAATGATGATTGGGATCGAAGGCAAGAGTTTTGCGTAATTATGACCCAGCGTATAATCGAAAACCCAAATTTCTTGTACAATGTTTGCTTTTCGGATGAGTGCACTATTTCACTTCAAGGGGAGGTTAACCGACATAACTGTAGATTTTGGAGCGATACAAATCCTCATTTATTTCGAGAAGCTCATAGTCAACATCTGGTAAAACTAAACGTTTGGGCAGGGATTTTGGGAAATCATCTAATTGGAACCCTGTTTATTCCTGGTAATTTAATTGGTGGAATTTATCACAATATAGAAAATGAAATTAATGCATTGAAAATAGAAAAATTAGAAAATGATCCTCTAATACATGAAGAACAATTACATTTCCAACAAGATGTAGCTCCTCCTCACTACGCCCACCAATTCGTCAATACTTCGATTTGGACCACCCTGGTCGCTGGATTGGAAGAAGAGGTCATATAGAATGGGCTGCCCAATCACCTGATCTAACCCTTTGGATTTTTTTGTAGGGACATGTTAAATCCAATATTTTTATGACCTAGCCTGAGAATTTTGACGAACTACGCCAACGAATTATAGCGGAGTGTCGGAAGTCAATGGAAGATACTTTGAACATTTGCTTTAGAGGCATTGTATTGTAATGTAAATTCGTTTTTTGTTTTTAATACTCTTTTATTATTACATGTACCGAAATTGGAATAAAAAATTTTACTACGACGGTATAGACTTTCAAATGATATATGACACCTATTTTCCCTATCTCAAATCTCAAGGTCATTGAATTGGCCTGTTTATATTGAATGCGCGCAAGCACTAATTCACCTCAAAAAATTTCCCCCTCAAAACAAAAATCGACCTGTTTTTTCTTATTGCAATAGTTTTGAAAATAACCAAGATATTCAAGGTGGCTCGTTTGAGATGGAATACCCTGTATATCAAGCCATATACTGATTTCCTGACGCTGCTTTCAAAAATCAAATTTTTCAAGTTCGTTTTCAGAGAATTGACATTATTTTGAACTGAAAAACTGAAATTTCAATTAATATAAATTCCTGAAAATTGATCAATGAATTGGAGTTGATTAATCATGTACAATTTGAAAAATATTTCAAAGAAAATCGGTAGTATAACATCCAATATGAAGAATGAAAACATATTCTCCATGTGTCAGTTATCATTAATTTATTTACTGAAAATGTATATATTTGTTTAACAAATAATAAAAGTTCACAATAACATGTGTCAAGCAACTTATTTGTGATCTAATTTTTTTCCTGACACTGCTTTCTTATTCTCTAAAGTTTTTGATGTTCATTTTCAGCGAATTTACATTATCTCAAACTGAAATACTGAACATTTCGAAAGCAATCCCTTTTACTTTTGTTTTCAGAGAAATTATTATGTTGTGATACATATTTTCAAAGGGTATTCAGTTTTGTTTAAAATAGAGTTATTTAATTGTTGAGAGGTAGCATCCATTGATAATGAGGAAATAAACATTCTAAGAATTCGGGCTCAGTGGCATAAGTTATTGATATCAGATATCTTGGTCAGCTCTTAGACCATTTCATCCAAAAACTGACAGGTTCTGGTAAACTTGCCAAACTTACTCATGAATAGAAACGGCTGGAATGCATATTGTGGGGATAATGAGACCATGTGGCCCAGACCATGCTCATTACAAAATGACGTCTTCTACTATGCAGGTAATCAGGATATAAAAAACAAAAACTTGAACAAATTTATGGTGATGTAGAAGATTTACTAGAGCTTATAAAAAACATGTGACCAATATAGTGATAGCAAATTTTTAGGCTAAACTGGCATAAGGCAGGTTTTGAGAGTACTGTTGAACCCTACGGATTGAGACATAGGAATGAAAGAGTGACCATGTTCTTCAGTTTAGTCAGTCTGTTGACACTAGGCTGCACAAGAAAAGGTGGATTTTGAACTAACAAGATTATTGCAATTCCAAAGGGGAGTTCGACAAGGCTGTGTTTATAGCGGCTGTTCAACCTTTACTTGCACTCGAAGCGTAGATTGGAATGAGTGTCAATGGAGTGTGGATTGATAATATAACATACTGATGACAAGGTCCCCATTGCCGAAAACATGAATGAATTTCAATAGCTAAGCTGTTTAAAAATGGCAGAAATCAAATCACCTAAATAACCGAACCAAAACCAAAAAAAAAATACAACATTCCTGTTCATCTAGTATTTGTCGATTTCCAATAAAGTTTTTGACTCTATAGAAACATGAGGCATTCTAAAATCCCTTAATAATGCGAAAATTTATTCTAAACCACATAAAAGAATGCAACCATATAAGTTCAAATCGAGAAAAACCCACAAAGCGATTATGAACGAAGTGCAGTAAGCTCATCTCTCCGAAGTTATGTACATTTGCAGTATAAGATGTAAAAGAAAGCTAAGTTGTGATGGGAAGTATCTGAAAGTTGACGCATGGCATCTTAGTCATCTCCGTTTTGCTGACGAAGTTGAAGTCATAGAGAAAGCTAAGGAAGATCTCTATGTAAGCCACCCTGTGGACTTAAAAAAACCCAGTCAATTTAAAACAGAAACGGTATGTATAATACCTGTGTGTTGACTGTTGCTACTTATGGCTTAGAAACGATATTACTAATCAGGCATCGCAAATAAAGTTAGTGCCATCCAAAGCTCCACGGCAGGAAAAATGTTAGGGATGTCAGTACGTGACAAAGTGAGTAATAAGATAATAAGAAAAAGTAGACGCCATTAAAAGTATATCGCGATTTCAATGGCAGTAGGTGGGGCACATAGCTAAGCAATCGACCAATAGATCGACAAGTAAATGATTGCAATGGTGACAACTAGAAACAAACCGAAGTTAGAGCAGACAATCGCGCAGATAGTTAGACTATATAAGACAATTTTCTGGAATAGAATGGCTACAGAAGGCGAGTGGCAGATCCTTGTGGAGCTCCATACACGGAATGCTAAAATCTAGTGTGGACTTCACTCAGTTGAATAAGACGATAAATTAAAAAAGCAATAATAGATCTTTTGATTGAGAAGACAGAAAAACAGAAAACAAAAAATTGCAAACTACAGAATAAGTTTTAACATCAAAAACATTTCCAAACGTTTTTAATCAATTTGCCATTTAAAATAACAAAATATTTATGTTTTTTACTAGGTTCAAATTGTTGATAACATTTACCCGTAATTATCGTAGCACTGTTCTCCTCTCTTAATGCTCTTAATAGCTCTAAGAACTATGGTTGTTCCATAACACTGCCTGACCACATTTGGACTACAGTTATGATTAAATAAGCTGAGACATGAAAATGCTCCGGCCCCAATTTCTTTCGGTTCCAAAACTCCATCACTATCACTTATTTCTGAAATTTCGTGAAAGTTACATGGAGCTGTCTGCATGTGCAATAACACCATTTCTTTAAAGGTGGATTCTTCTTTTTCATCTCGAAAAAATTCTGTAAAATTTTTAATTAAATAATATAAAATAGCAGTTATCATTGACCTTCTAAACAGATCAGTTGCACTTCTATGTTCAGTATTGGCAACTAAATTGTGTATTTCTTTATACCTATTAGAATAGTAGATTTCTTCATAATGATCTAAGGCTAAGTTATTCGGGTACAAATATTCTTCCTTGCAACTTAAAGCTATTTTGAGTGATGCTAATGTCATTTTGTCCATATTCATTACTTTAAGCGTTTTCAAAATCTTGCATTCAAATCTATGGTACTTTTGAGACTTACTTAAGCAGGTTTTACTACAGAACATGGCTTGTGTGCAACCTGGACAAGGCAACAGATTATAACACAGTTGAAGACAATCATAACAATGAGTGTCAAAATCTTCAATAAGGACTGAACAAAACGGTTTTTCGGCTGCAACAATTTCTCCAATTTCGATATCTTTACTAGCTATAATATGCCTTCCTAGACTTTCTGCAAATTTAATTTCTATGGAGTTAGTTGCACATTCAATTAACGGATTCCTCTGTTCTTCTTGAATGATAGGAATTTCTATGTGATAAGGCGGTGCACATTTTATGATTTCTAATTTTTTAATATGTGATTGTCTGTCAAGGAATTTTTGCTCTAAACATTTTGGATAACTTTGCAGTTCCAGACATCTCTCGATATCCTATAAGAAAAAAAGATTGACTGAAATATGTATTCAAACGATATCCTAGACAAAACAATGTATATTAAAAGGTTTGACGATATGTAGATACCAAAATCTGTATTTGTAACTAAGATTCATTTATTTTAATTTGTTCTTTGGGAAATAACACCACAATCGAAACAAAAATCTGTATATACAAGGACAAAATGTTTCCAGGTCTCTTTTGACCTCGTTTTCAGTGGCTTTAAACATGTATTGAAAATATAAAATGCAAAATGAAAGTTTGATATATGAAATTTAAGTTGACATAATAAAAATTTGTTGTTTCTAGATATACAGGTATCACAAAATATTCTAAAGATCATATATTACAGTTAAACAGCTTTCAAGTTGGAAGAACTTGAAAGAGTTGCCTTAGAAATTATAAGTGGCGCTCCTAGGTACGACTTTGATGTAAGATAGGGCATTTGCCAAAAATTGGATCAAAGAATTCTTTTATTTCAGTAATCCCATTAACGTCATATAAGGGAAAACCTAGGAACAACCTTATGAACTATACCGATACAGAGTTGTTCAAAAAGAGATGTCTAATGTCTTCCTTAATTGTCGGTAACCAGATACAATTGAATTATACAGAAGTAGAAGAGATACAATCGTCTTCATTCAAAATAATTAACGCAGACTCTTTTTTTTCGGTTTGTGTTATGTTGTTCTTTATGAAGTATAGTTGAATTGGTAAATTGTATTTTATGGCCTTAATTCCAAGTTTGTTTACAAATTTTCGAATTTTCAAATTGTCGTTTCTTTATGTAATTCTTGTGTTCATTAATTCGTACGTTTAATGCTCTCGATGTTTCTCCAATACAAAATTTATTGCATTCGCAAGGAATCATGCATATGCAGTTTTTTAAGTTCTGAGTTTTGCTGGTTGGTTTTGTTTTCGATATTAGTCATTTCAGACTATTTCTTGTTTTCAATGCTTTTTTGACATTAAATCTGTCTGCCATCTTTTGAATCTTTTTGAGAGACCCTTTATATATGGTATAGTTGTAACTACAATGTGATTGTCTTGATTAGTAGTGTTACTAAAAGAAGTTCCGTGTTGATCCCGATGGTTTTTTTTTCTTTTCCAGTCTGTTTAATTCTTTGTTGATAAATTTTGAAGGGTAATTGTTTCCAGTAAGAACATTTTTTATATTTGTTTTTTCTTTGTTGAATTTGATATCGTTAGAGCAGTTGGCCTTTGCTCTATCATATAAAGACTTAATAACTCCTTTCTTTACTAATTGAAATTTAGGTATCTGTTAGTATGAGTTGGTTTCCTATAAACGTCTGTTTCGAATAACGATTCGGTTTTTGTTATTAATAGTCTATTAAAGATAGTTTGTAATTTTGTTCAACTTCTAGGGTAAATTTGATAGTTGGTTCTTTGTTATTTATGTAATTTACAATTTATCTAATTCTTCAATGTTGTGTTCCCAAATTACGAAAATGTCGTCAACGTAACGCCACTAAATTAAAGGTTTATTTTCTTTTGATAAAATTACTTGTTCAAATTTTTCCATAAATATGTTACTTAATGCTGGTGAGAGACAAGAATGCATGGCCATGTCAAAATCTTGTTGGTAAAAGTAATCTTTTAATTGAAAGTATGTAGTTTTGGTTCAATATGTTAGTAGTTCCATTATGGTTTCAACTGAGTTCGTTGACTTGATGAAGAGTTTCGTTCTAGTAGATGTTTTACTATAGGAAGTGTTTTGGAAACAGGAACAGTATTGTAAAAATTTACTATATCAAAACTTGCTATCGTAAAGGTATTTTTTTATTCTATATGAGACAGTTTTTCCAAGAAATGTGCACTGTTTTTTTATATGAGAAACAGAACTTCCCGTAATAGGAGAAATAAAGTTTAAAAGAAATTTTGAAAGTTTATTTTCATTTGGCCAATTTTTATGTTATTTTAGGAAGAGTTAGTTTTTTGAATTAATAGTAGATTGACAATTATACTTATTTTGTAAACCAAAAAATCAGGCAATAGCATTAATCAAAAGCTTCTGTTTACCGTATATGAGGACTGGCTATCTAAAGGGCTGGCATATTCGGGCCTTTTTTATCCCCCCAATCGCAAAGACTAGACATACGTGCTAAAGGATTTGTTTATCGGTGAATTAGTTTCTATAGGGGGGTTAAATTTAAATAAAAAACGTCTATTAGTAATATCGGATTAAAAGTTGTAACACTACCTCCTTTAATTATGATCGTTTCGTTCAGAATCGTCTTCTCCATGACTGGGGACCAGTTGATGGACCACATTTATCTTGGCCCCCTCATTCCGGAGAATGCAACAGACTCCGTCGTTAATCCTTCTAACTACTTCATATAGCCCATCCCAAGTTGGTGTGAGCTTTGGAGACTCCCACTTACTCCCCTGGGGGTTGTATAGCCAGACCGTATCTCTCGCTCTCTCTTGGAACCTGACTGGATTTGCCTTGAGATAGTAAAAAATCTTTATTCGCTCCTTTCCGCATACTACTCTAACTGGAGTTAGTCTTGTGCTATTATGTACAGCTAAGCAATAAACCTACAATAATAGTGGAATATGCTCATCCCAATCTCGCTGACAATCTTGGATAGAGGTTGTACCAAGGTCTTGTTGAGTGATTCTACCATTCCGACGGATTGTGGATGCAAGAGAGTGGTTCTCATTTTCTTGATGCCCAACATAGTACGGACCTTCTGGAATAAGTAGACTTCAAAGTTGCTCCCTTGATCCGAATGTAACTTCAGCGGGACACCAAACCTGCTGAACAGCTTTTCCACCAGCACCGTTGCCACTGAGGTTACCTCCTGATTGGATATCACGTATGCCTCAGGCAATTTACTAAAATAATCCATAGCAAAGAAGGAAGAAAGGGCTCTGATTCTTTCTGACTGTAGGGCATAGTTTTTACCCTGGGTTAGGACATATTCATGACAGCCTCTACTTCCAAAGCACACCGCAGACCTACAATACTATTCTTTAACCCACTAAGTCTCAGGTTGAACTTCTACATCTCTAATACCACTGATAAAACTTTATGTAGCCCATTGGACTTTAACATCCTCTAGTTAAATGGCTAATGTCTCCTTCAAACTCTTATAAACTCTCTCCAGCTTTTTGTGTTTTCTCTCTCAGGTGCACTTGACTCCAAATTGCCATGTTCATCCACTGGAATGCACTGGAGAAGTTTTAAAGCTGGTCCTCTTTAAGAAATTACTAAAAATGTAGACTTTTCTTAGCAATTTCAACCGTTCATTTCGGCCACTGCTTCAAATTGTCCTTTGTACATAGGCCAAGATGAACTACCCTCAAAAGTAGTTGATATTATAAGTAAGTCTTATTGCATTTTCTTAATTTTCACTTGTACCCTTTTAACCAACCTCAGAAAGAAGAAGGTTCTCAATTAGTTTTTTTTATGTGTGTTCAGCAATAAATCGAAACGGCTCAAGGAATTTCGACCGTATAAACTGGATCCTGTTCCGGGGGAATAGCATAGCTTGTACCGTTTTTTAGAAAATCAGGAAAAACTTTTCTACCGACTTCCTTATGTAGTAAGCTTTCGTGGAGGTGCTGGTATTAAAATATGAAAATGTTTCTGTTCGGAACTTGGGGTTTAATAAATTGAAACGAAATTAGATCAGTTTCGGGGGATCCCGAAACGGTCTCTTTTTTCTTTCAATAAAATAGCTTGTACCGTTTTTGATAAAATCGGGAAAATCTTGTTTATTACTGACTTTCTTACAGAATAATCTTTGGTGGAGGATCTGGATAAAATTATGTAAATGTTTCTGTTCGGAACAATACAATAAATTGAAAAGAAATTGAGTTAATCAAAATAAATGTCTTAATTAGTCTGTATATATCTTTTTTCTTTATAAATTAAACGATTTTTCTTATGAATGATATTAAGAGAAATAGTTATGCTTCAGAAAAAGATTTGCATAGAGTAAAACGTATACTGTAATCATTACATGTCACTTTTTTAACTGTTTTAATAGTAGACGAGGTTTGTGAGCAAATAGGAATTTTGTTTAAAAGTGAAGTACCTTAATTTTTGTTAATACTTAAAATTATTATCAAATAGAAGTAATTAGAATTAAAAACTGGATCTAATTATGCCATTGAACTAAAAACTGTATAATAAGTATTTACGTAATTTTTCCAACTATATACTAGGTTTCAAAAAATACATGAATTTTGTTTAAAAGTGAGGTTACTTTATGATAATATCTGAAATTGTAATCAAATAAAGTTTATCAGAATTGAAAACTGTATGCAATTACGATTTATTACTAAAAATTATAATAAATTAAAGTGGATGGGAATTAAATCGAAATAAATGTCAGTTAATCAACTTCAAGATGGAGGTTCTCGGCTGGTCTCTATATACAGTGTGTCTTCCTAAGTTGGATTCAAACGAAAAACTTTCGTATGAATATTATTTAGGGAAAAAGTTTTCATAAACAGATTTGCATAGTCAGAGAAATATAGTGCAATCATGATATGTCATTTTTTCAACTATATGCGAGGTTTGTCAGTAAATATGAATTTTGCTCAAAAGTAAGATACCTTTATTTTTGATAATATCTATAATTCTTATTAAACAGGAGTAATTAGAATTATAAGGTGTATAATAAATATACAGGTCGCTTTTTCAAATTGCACAATAGGTTTGACAAAGAATACAAATTTTGCTTAAGTACCTTAATTTATAATAACTCAAATTGTTATCAAAGTTTCGACGAATGTTCTAGTTATTCGATATTCTTCTGTCGTTTATATGACAACTATGCTCTGATATTCTCCATTAAATATACCATAACAAAATTTAATACGAATTGAATTTCCGGTATCGCCACCAAGGCGTCAACATGTTCGAGCACTCACAGTTTATATAACTAGTTATATTTCAATTCGCACAGAATAGTTTAGATTTCATTAAGGTTTAGTAATAAATGCGTATTTGCCTATATAAAAATTTAAGATATTTTCATAGAGTCAACTTATCAGTTAAAATGCATGGGATGTTTGATGTAATATTAAGCCGTAATTTAATTTATACATATTTTTGTACCCCTGTCGCATATTTTACTACATCTATTGTATTATTTTGTTCCACACCTGCTGCAACTGTTTTTGATTTCTCCTAGTTAGTTGCTTACACGAAGTCTGGATTGTTGCAAGGTAAGGATGTATTGATTGGATACGTTGATTGGTTCTATTTAAAATGTAACAATCTACTTTACAAAATTTACACTGACTGACCAAACATATAAAACAAAGTCTGATCCGATTTACCTAGACGCATGCAATTTTAGACAGGAGCTCCTTACATAAAAAGGATGATATGTTTTCGAGGACGTAGATTACGAATCTGCAATTACTTTTTACCGCAAGCTTGCAATAAAGGGGGAAAGCCTCAAAAAACACCAAAACAGAGATTTTTACATTATTCACGAAAACTACAATGATTATAAAAAAAGTAACTCGACCATCGTGTTCCTTGGCAAATTTTACATTGAAAACATGTAGTAAGTTATACAAAATGAACGAATTGTTGTGCAATTATTTAAGTTTTTAATTTAATTTAATTTTTGGAATGCACGCAATATGGGACACATTATGCGAATATGCAACAACGAATGATTGACAAAACTGTCGGTTTATGAAAAATTTTCGGAATTGTTATTTGTATTTGGAAAAAAATCGGACTATAAAAAGGTAGCTTATAGTAGTACATCTGCATTGTCGGGCTTGGCAATTGTGAAATTAATATTAATTTACTGTTAAGTAATAGTCGCGTTTGTTTTTAAGGATAGTACAAGTAGTTACAAATTTATTTACGGGGATTAGCTTTTACATATGGAGAAGTATGAATGTAGAAAGATTTCATCAAAATTTATATTTGACCTTACCATTAATTACAATTCAAATTGAATATAAATTAAAAACTGAAATGAAATTGAATACCTTTTTGTTATATACATACTTAATATACTTCTCTTAAGTTCAGGTTGATGCAGTTATCATTGTAACAATGGGGTTGTGTAACCTAACCATAGATTAAATACAATACAAAAAACTTTTTATAGACACACATATTATGGATTATAGGAGTTACGCTGCATACGTATTCATTATAATTTCAAGTAAATTCATTATCAAGGTGTTATTCGGTTCGTAGTTTAATCTCGAAAGGTTTTGAAAAAATCCAATTTCTGCAAATATTATAAAGAATTTACTCAAAAAGGAGTATAGATGATTTTCTCGAAAGGAAACAGGAAACTTCCTACAACATATATCTAAAGGAATTGTACCACCAATATTTATAATTTTAAATTAAAGGCGACTTTGATATAGAGATTCATTATAAATAATATTGGAGTTTTGTTTTGATTTTTATCTGAATCCATCTGAACAAATAACTTACACTTTTAAAAATTATTAATGAGGTTCTCTTTAATTTTTTTTAAACAATACAAATTTTGTTAAGAGATACATCGACAATAATTGTCCTGAAGCAGTGAACAATTTGTGTTCCACGAAAAATAATTATTAAAAAAAAGAAATATACCTATTGACTATCAATTGAAACTACTGAAATGATTCAGTTAATTTCATTTCACTCCTTTAATATCATTCTATTTAATATATATTTCAAATTCAAAAACCAATATTGATATTTTTTTCTAAAGCAATAATTCTCCACGTGAGTAATCTTCAAATATTTGAAACTTCGTTGAAATAAAATGTTTTCATTTGGACAGTAAATTTTTTATAATTTTATAATTTTGTCGACTATCTTCAATAACAAATGAATATAAAAAATATCGTTAGCAAAATATTTAAATAATAATAACTTTATAATCCACCATACCTTAAACACGTTATTAAAATACTATAGGCGATCCCTTAGTATTCTAAATAGAAGCAATTCCGGTTGACAAATCTTTATGATATATTTAAGTGTCTAGGCACACATGATGTATATTACGAAAGTAATGTACTGTACTGAAAATTTAAATAATTGCACAATTCGTTGATTTTGTATAACTTACTAAATGATTTTGATGTGAAATTTTACTAGGGACACAATGGTCGAGTTAGTTTTTTCATAATCATTGTAGTGTTCGGGAATAATGCAAAAAACCCTCTTTTGGGGGTGTTTTTGGGGCTTTTCTCCTTTATTGCAAGCTTGTGGTAAAAGGTAATTGCAGATTAGTAATCTACGCCCTCGAAATCATAATTGTTCTGTATTAATTATCTGCCACCTCATTTTGCAGATTCAATGGACTACTTTCTGAGAAATGGACATTTAAAAAGTATACATCAAAGTTGAACTGTCAAAATACATGTGTATAAAAAGCAAATCACAATTATCTACATAATATACATGTTATTTCATTTAAATAACGCCACCTCCAATTTTCTTTAGCCTTCCTCCGGCGAATATGATTTGCACTTTGCACTAAAGACGACACAACTCTGTCTATTCCTGCTTCCTAAGCTAAAAGCTCGGTACGCCCATGCACATGTCAACAAATTGTGGCATCACGTATGTATCTTCAAATCTCTATATGACAGAGCAAGAACCAATTGTTCTAACATTAATAAACTCAATGAAGAAAAAAAAGTACTTTCTGTCAATCATTACCCAAAAAAATATATTAATAACGAGTTAAACAAAATCGAATACCAAACAATCCCTTACAACCAACATCAATCTTCACCGTGCAACACTGACTCCCAAGATAATCACATTAATGCAATAACTATACTATACATACAGGATCTATGAGTAAGACTAAAAAGAGTGGGAAACAGATATAATATCAAAACATCATTTAAAACAAGAAATAGACTAAAATCAATTATCTCAAAAACCAAACCAAAACACACAACTCAAAATAAAAAAAAAATGCATTTATAAAATCCCTTGTAACTGTAATAAATTTTGTATTGGTGAAACTTCTAGACCTCTAAATGTTCGAATAAACAAACCCAAAAATTAGATAAAAAAACGACAGTTCGAAAAATCCAAAATTTGTGAACATGCTTGGGACCTTGGTCATAAAATACAGTTTCAAAATTCAGTTATATTACACAAAGAAGAACACAACAAAGAAAATTAAAAGAGTCTGCTTTAATTTTGTTCATTGAAAATGATTGTATCGCTACTCCCTCCGTAGAATTCAATCGTTCCTGGTTGCCGATGATTAAGAAAGAAAATGCTAATGGTCATTCATGTCCTTGTGAATAACTCAATAACGGGATAGTTCATAAGGTTTTTCAAAATTCTTTGGTCGCATTTTTGGCGAATGCACTATCTTATAACAAGGTCGCACCTAGGAGCGCCACATAAAATTCTGAAGATGTCCCTTTCAAATTCTTCCAAATTTGAAAGGAACTTTATGATTATATTATCTTTAGAAGTTTTTGTGCTACCCTGTATATTACAAATAAAATTCTGTTAGTTATGTCAGAAATCAAATAATACATATTATCAAATATTTTAATTTTACATCTTAGAATTGTGCCTTTTTTATTCATGGTTTCTTAACCATTGACAACGGGGTCTGATCTAGACTCCGAAACATTTTGAATATACAGCAATGCAATTTTCTTAACTGTGGGTGTTATTTCCCAAGAAATACTTAAACGTATGGGTTGTTTGGGATTTTTGGGAAATACTTTTGTTTACTAAATAGTTGATTGAAATGACGCGCGCGTTATATACGGATATAACAATGCAATTTTATGGCAATGCAACCATAATCTCAAACATTGTATTGTTGTTATTTCAACATTATAACACATATATACTTATTAATTGGATTATCCATATAAATTTCAAAGAACATCTAACGAACAAAATTAATTCCTCAACCAACCGTTACTTGATGCTACTCATCGCTTAACAGGTCGAATTTTCTTATACAGGGAGTCCTATTTGCAATATGCGCTATATAGAAAATAAATTTTGGAAATCATAAAAGTATAAATACCCACAAATAACTTACCTGTAAACTTTCTTTATGAAATTGAACATTAAGCAAAACTGCAGATCTGTTTGCATACGCTAGAGCTAACTCTTCACTTTTGAAACTTGCATATGCCACGCTTTTTGAATAGCATTCAATTGCCTGATCATGATTTTTTCTTCCATACAAAACATTTCCTTTAAGTCTGAATTCACGCGCCAGTTGATTTGATTTTGAATCGCTTTGTAATGTAGGAAAAAGATTATAGTCCTCTATTAATGCATATACGAAGTTCACTCGTTCTATATTCGACTTTAAACTAGCAAACTCTTTGGAAACTTGTGTGCTTCTGCCAGCGACCTCTAGATGGTGCAACAAGTCACGACTGAGAATAGCGATATCTAAACACTTATTTGTATTACACATCATGTAGCAACGACGATGTACACTTTAAAACTATTGATTCACAGTTCACTGCAAGTTCGAAATGGCTCAAAACATTACACCGTTTTTAGTGCTTAATTTAGGTTCCGAAATGGTTTTCGTTGTTGCTCATCGTCTTGAAGCTCAAAAAATAGCACCAGAACGTTCCACACTAGGTACGTCATACGAAATCTGAACTGACATTAGTATTAAATTGTATATTACATCGTTGCCAAGCGCTTCTCAGTGTAAAATATCGTTGCTACATTTTTTACATTTTTTGACCCATAAAACCTGTAAATATTAAAACAATACCTTTAAAATTAAAGCAGTTGTTCGTTAACTGCCTAGAACTTTATCACATTAAGCTAAAAAATTTATTAAGAGTAATTTGAAAAAAGCAGTCAACTTTTTTTTATTTTATTAGGCTGGAAAAACATAGCGGTATATTTGAAACAGTAGTATCTTAAACTTGCAGGATATAAATTATGACTACTTAATTTCACATCTGAGCCATTTCGACCGTTAAATGTTATTTAAAGTGTTTGCTTGTGCACGTTTTATTTATTAAATAAAATCTTTTGGTAATAATTTAAAAATTGCCCCTAGTTTATTTTTATCTAAAAAAGGTTTCTTAACATTGCTGTCTGCAGTTGCATTTTGGCAGGTTCATTGAACACCATAAGAAACCGAAATGTAATTTTTGTATATTTATCATTAACGAACTTTAAGGTTGAACCATGATCCATCCTAAATATTTCCATTTTTTGCTCAGTAGTTTCAGAGATAAGAGTCCCTGATTTGTTAATATTGTTTAACTATGGCGCTCAAATTCATTAAAAAATATATTTGTGTTTCTCATAAGAAGTCCTTTCATTCGATTCGTTACAAGACAAACTGGATTTTCTTTTTGATTTCTGAGTGTCTCTTGCATAAAGGTCTAAAACTTGAAATCGTCCCGCTATATCAAAACATCAATTTCTGGTTTCTTTACATTTCACAAACAAACTTTTTGGGCAGAAGAGGCCCTTAAAATATGTTTTTTTTTTTCTGTATAATATCAGTATGTCCTTTTTAGGGTTCCGTATATACAATATACGGATACCCTTATAATATCACTCAGGATTTCTGCCTCTGTCACATCACAGCAATTTTCTCCTAAACTACTGGACGGAAGAGGTTGAAATTTGGTATCAATGTATAGTTTGGTGACCCGATCAGGAGTACATATCGTAAAAGAATTTTTTTTATTTTAGGGGTATTTCTGTGGGGGGGAACTAAAAAATCGACCGTTCCCCCCCCTGATCACCGAAACTACTGAGCCTAAAATTTTGAAAAAATAGGAAATATAAAACATTGCCCGAACTTTACAGGAAAAATAAGGAGAAACCATTAATATTAATTTTGGAGGGCAAATTATAGAATCAAATAAAAATTTAAAAATAAAAAAAATCAAACGCATCATGTAATATATCAAATGAAAGGTATCATTCTGAGGAATACAAATATATTTTTTTCATATTTAAAATAATTATTTAAAAAGATATTAACGAAAATATACCAAAATTTACCCATTCCCCCCCCCTTATCTCCGAAACTATAAAAAGTAAAGTTTTGCAAAAAATTACAAGTATAAGTTCTGACCTGAAGTTTACTGGAAAAATAAGGAGAAACCTGTACTTTTAATTTTGAGGTGCAAATTACAGAATTAAATGGAAAATATAAAATTAAAATTGTTTCTAACCCATCATGTTATATATCAAATGAAAGGACTCATTACGACGAAAACAAATATATTTTTTTCATATTTTTAAATTAAATTATTTAAAAGATATTAACAAAGATATAAAAAAATTACCCATTCCCCTGCCCCCTTATCTCCGAAACTATAAGCTGGAAAATTTTGAAAAAAAATGGAGGTATTATAGCCCCTCACCTGAACTTTACTGGAAAAATAAGAAGAAACCCCTAATATTTATTTTGGGGGGTAAATTATAGAATTAAATGGAAAATATAAAATTAAAATTGTTTCTAACCCATCATGTCATATCTCAAATGAAAGGGCTCATTATGACAAAAACAAATATATTTTTTTCATATTTTTAAACTAAAAAAATTAAAAGATATTAACAAAAATATAAAAAAATTTACCCATCCCCCCCCTATCTCCGAAACCATAAGCTGGAAAATTTTTCAAAAAATGGAGGTATAGCCCCTCACCTGAACTTTACTGGAAAAATAACGAAAAACCCCTAATATTCATTTTGGGGGGGGGCAAATTATAGAATTAAATGGAAAATATAAAATTAAAATTGTTTCATAACATATCATGTTATATATGAAATGAAAAGGCTCATTATGGCGAAAACAAATATATTTTTTTCATATTTTTAAAATAAATTAATTAAAAGATATTAACAAAAGTATAAAAAAATTTACCCATCCCCCTCCTATCTCCGAAACCATGAGCTGGAAAATTTTGAAAAAAAATGAAGTTATAGCCCCTCACCTGAACTTTACTAGAAAAATAAGGAAAACCCCTAATATTCATTTTGGGGGGCAAATTATAGGATTAAATAGAAAATAAAAAATTATGAGTTTCTAAACAAAAATATTAAACATCGACTTAATTCCCACTTTAGAAACTACACTATTTAAATTTTGAAAAATATATTTTATTTGTATTTTTTAATAATTTGAATAACAGATTTAATAATTTATAATTTAAAACTTGACCTATTTTGTCCTTTATCTTCGAATCCACAGAGCCTCAAAACTCAGACAGTAGATTATAAAAGACTTATCTCAATGTTTATTAGTAAAATAAAACTCTAATGTTAATTTTTGGAGGCCAAATTAGAAAATTAAATACGTGTATTCTGATAAAAATCAAGCGAATCCTGAAGCAGATAAAATAAAAGTCTATGTGTGGAAAATCAAAGTGTATATTTTTTATAAATTTAAAACGCTTCCTTTAAAAGATATAAGGATAAATATAAGAAAATGCACTTATTCCCTGCTTGTCTGAAACTGGAATATTAGAATCTTGAAGGTGGTACGGAACCCTAAGTATGCGAGTCCAACTCGTACTTGACCAAATTATTCATAAGTTATGACCACTAGCTTCGAAAACAATTGCCGTATCATTTACACTATTAATTTTAAAAATATAAAAAATAATATTTATATGATTTCTTGGGAATAACACCATAATTGCTGGAAAGTCATATACTCCAAACGTTTCAGGTTTATTAATCAACAAAAAATTGCCACAACTTAATAAAAAAATTAAAAGTTAAAAGTTCGCAATGACAAAGATAGCATTCCCAATTTGACATTAAATGTTTGACAATAAAACATATATAACTAATAGAATTTACTGTTAATTTGATGTACACAGGGTAGCACTAAAAAATTTTAAAGATCTTGTGAAATAAAGATTTTTTTTCCAAATTGGAAGAATTCGTAAAAGTTGTCTTCTTATAAGATATAAGTGCATTAAATCCACAAAGGAAAAACCTTAAAAACTATCCCGATACAGGGTTTTTAAAAAGACTTTCATTCAATAAAATTGAAGCAGACTCTTTCAACTTTCGTTCTGTATTATTTTCTTCTTTGGATAATATGACTGAATTTTCAAATTCTATGTTATTATCAAGGTTCCAGGCATGTCCACAAATTTTTGACTATTCGAATTGTCAGTTGTTTATATAATTTTTGTGTTCATTTATTCGAATATTTATAGATCTAGAGGTTTCTCCAATATAAAATTTTATAAATGCTTTTTTGAGTTGCGTTATTTGGTTTAGGTTTTTATGAACCGTTCGGAATATTTAAAATGTACAGACTTTTCATCAACTTTTTTCGTGCAGTAGACGGAGTAATTAAGCATTTTCCATTTCTCTGTTTTAGAATTTTAGATACATAAACTACCCGTCTTGTAAAAAACATCTGGATATGTAAAGATTGGTAAAAGAAAGTCAGCATGTAATAACAGAATTGTCCGTAGACGCTCGTTACCAATAGGTTTGTTAGTACAAACCAGTTGCCAATAATTCCAACGGTTTGAAAAGTTTCCGGGGCATCGGTGATCTCCGTAGATATTGTTTTTCGGGCCGTTGGAATTATTGGAAACTGGTCTTTATTTAACTTAATAATTCCAACGGTTTAGTTGGATGTGCAAACAATCTATTCGCGGATATTTTTTCAAACCGTTGAAATTATTGGGGATTGCTGGGAGAAATTGATCTTTTTGTAGCTGAAGGCTGAGTAAGTTGGAAAGAAAATAAATAATTTATTATACCTAAAAAAGTTTTGTTTCGTGGTGTCAATCCAAATGTCTTTATTGTATTTTTTTTCAATATATTTCTGTTAAATGTGAATTTTTCATTTTTTCTAATCACATTTTTAAAAAGATTTAACTTTAAAACATATACAGCAGGTATCTCTAAAATAAGACGCACATTTCACAGTTTTGGAGTGCATCTAACACTTACATATTTTTTAAGTTATAAATTCTTTATAATATTTATAATTCAAATTACAAACATTGTATAGGCAGTTCAAGGTATGTGCATATTTTAAAGATAGCCAAACTTGCTTATCATTATTATCCTCATTTTTTTAAATTATACAGGTATAAATGAAATAATTGAAAATTTTAGTATTTTATTACTCAGTTTGATATTATTAATGTTTCACTTTTAAATTAAATCATTAATCAAGCAAATGTTAATTATCTGCTTCTGAATAGAAGAATTTTTTACTCAAGGTATCAATGATTAATTTAAAATTCCAATTCAATTATCTGAAATAAATTCGAAAAACTTACTTTTATTTGTTGAAAATTACTGAGTCAAAAAAATATGTAACGTTTTAAAATTATGAATCAACCAGACATCTGCATTTTTATCAATAATTAAATATTTAACGGTGACAAAACGCACCGGATAAGAGTCATCGCTGTTACCTTGGAACAAGCAATTTGAATATATACAATAAAAATAAATGATTTCATATCGTTACTGCATTATTATATAAAACCGATATCAATTTGAGTGCCTTAAGTTGTAGGCCAAGAAACCTGGACGTCTATTTACTATGACATTCTAATTTCTATTAATGTATCCTTCTGTTATAAACTTCGTGGGTTCAATTAAAATAATATTTACGCTCACTTTCTAGAAACTTTTATTTACATGAAATATACACCACAGATGATTCGGTTATCACAAATATAATACAACATAAGCTCTTCGCCGCACTAACTGCCGCGATGATGGGCCGCTCCTTTTAAAACCCGCATCAAATCCTCTCGTACAATCCATTATCAATTCTACAGTTGCCGAGCTATTTCGAGATTAATTATTTTTGTCCTAACAGCGATCGATATCGTACTGGAATGAAACCAGGGCCGGCTTAGGTAAATTTCGTTACACTTCTGTGATCAAAAATTTTAAAGCTTTTGCAGTTTTCAGGGTGCAGGACGACTACAAGTTTTCAATCCCATTTTTTGTTAAAGTATGCAGAAACGTTCATTCTTAAAGTCATTAGCAAATACTGTTTTTGCTGAAAGGAATTAACATATATTAATGTTTTGTAATAAATTTGGTAAACATAACAAAAACCTTTCAAATTAATATTCGCTTGTAAGAACTCAATTTGGATTAATATGTTACCGAATTTAGGAAAAAATACTCCATTATTATTGGGATTTGTGGAAATACGTGGATCGGATAACATATAACAAAAATAATATAATCCATAAATGAAGCCTAAGACTGATGATCGTGTAGAGTTAATAGATTTTGTATAAACCATTAATAATTAACTATTAACTTAAACTCAGTATGCTCCTGTGCATTCAATAATTCAAAGTGAATTTTCTGCATACCACTAACGCGAATTTCCTGTTAAAACAATACTATTGGTGGTGAACGTACCTCCCTTATTAAACAAAATATAGTGTAAATAACTTCCGTTAATTAAAGTCCCGCAACAAACATAAGTTATAAACAGTTTAGCTATACATGGTGTAAGTTTAGGGGATGTAGCAGACATGTTCTCTATAACCTTAAAATTAAAATGCGTTATGAAAATGTTAGTATTGCTGACCAATTGTTTCAGTATAGAGTACTACTTAAATGGATATTATTTTCACCTCTAATATAAAATTATAAATATGGGTGGTACAGTTCCGGAAGGCAAGACATTTTAGGGCATTTCCTGCGTTTAACATTTTTTTAATTTCCGATATCTGCCAGAATTTTTAGAAATGCGGGAAAAATTAAAATTACCACCCTTTTTACTAAATTGTTTATAACCTCTTCAATTTTATAGCGGGGCATAATATAGGGTGAAAGAGACTGGAATTTTACAAAGCACAACATGTTGAATACAGTATTCCCCAAATTCAATTCTGTAGTTTATTGAAAGCCGATTCATGACTAAGTTTACATTTATAATCAAAACTGTTTAATAATTGAATTCCAGATAAAGTGGTAGTAAATCTTTTTATACGAATCTTGTAGACATTTGAAATAAGAAACTTAGAAACTAATCCATGTTTTATATTCTATTCAAGACTTAAAAATCAATTCAAATTTATACAATTTGATATGTACGTTCTCTTGAAATATTTGTAACTAACCGAAGAAGTTGAATTCAGTGATTCATACAACGCCAAAATATGGAAAAAAAATAATGTATTTTTAAAGCTTAGTACAAAATTCATATTTTCTTTGATATCTGTTTACAAATCAAGTTTGCCACGGGTGAGTAAATATCCCAAAAAAATTAACTTTCCATTTAAAGTAACAGTCGTAGCAAATCACTTTATCTATGTTTGTAAATACAGGGAATTATAGCATAATTCCATTTCCATTTTATCAGATATCTATCTATCTATATATAAATATATTATAACTCTTGGTGTAAAAAATTATACAGCTGCTACACTTTAAAAAAACCATACATACTACATATTAACAAACTATGATAGAGGCATTAGTTAAAGATCTATAGCTATGAAGGCAAAACAGTAGTTTAGACTGTTGTCTTATCTTAGTTAATCTAAAGTTGTTAACCTATAACGTCTTCTCATAAACTGTTTGAGTAAATAGTTAAGTTAATTGTTGAATTCTCATTAACCTGAAGCATGTTAGTGATGTTTTTTCTTACTCTCTTCGAGGGGTCATTCTTTTGTACGCAAGACAATATAAAATATATATTCTTTCTGGTTAGGGATCTTTCATCAGTTGTGCTTCCCACAATTGAATGTCCTCTCGAACACTTCTTTATATATTTGATACATATTGTTAAATTTGAAGATGCCAGATGTAAAGACCGACATCTAGGATTTTCAGGGAAACTAGCACATAGAGGTTCCGAATCTGGATCCATTCCATGTAATTGCTGTTACCCGTAATTCCTAGGTTAGAATGTCATGATGAAATTTTCAGGTTAACTTCACCTGTCAGAAATATTGAATACTATCTTCGAGGTGTCATTCTTTGGTACGCAAAACAATATATATATAATATATATTGTTTCTGGTTAGGGAACCTTCATCAGTTGCGCCTCCCACAATTGAATGTCGTCTCGAACACTTCTTTATGTATTTGGTACATATCTTTAAATTTGAAGTCGCGAGATGTAAAGACCGACATCTAGGATTTTCGGGGAAACTACCACATAGAAGTTCCGAATCTAGAGCCGTTCCATGTAATTGCTGTTACCCGGAATTCCTAGTTTAGAATGTCACGGTGAAATTTTCAGGTTAACTTCAGCTGTCAGAGATATTGAATACTCTCGCGTCTTCAAATTTAGCGATATGTATCAAATACATAAAGAAGTGTTCGGAGAGATAGGACATTCAATTGTCAGAAAAGCAACTGATGAAGGTTCCCTAACCAGAAACCATATATATATATATATATATATATATATATATATATATATATATATATATATATATATATATATATATATATATATATATATATATATATATATATATATTGTCTTGCGTACAAAAGAATGACACCTCGAAGAGAGTATTCAATATCTCTGACAGGTGAAGTTAACCTGAAAATTCCATCGTGACATTCTAACCAAGGAATTACGGGTAACAGCAATTACATGGAACGGTTCCAGATTCGGAACCTCTATGTGCTAGTTTCGCCGAAAATCCTAGATGTCGGTCTTTACATCTCGCGTCTTCAAAATTAAAAGCATAATGTTAAAATTAATGAAATATTGTCGTAATGAAACTTGCAAACTTGCGAGAGCCCACTAAATGGCGAATATTATGTAATGTAAATTTCCGTAGGATCTATTTTAGTAGCATGATTGTAGAATAACTTTAGGGGATGTTCAAAATTTGTTTGTTTTACGTTTAATTTAGTTGGTCTTTCACATTCCAGTCAATCCTTCTTTATGATTTTGTGTCCAAGCAATCTGACGGCAATGTTACTATTATATATTTGGCATTGGCAGTATGGGCGTAAATAATGATTTTTTTTATGAATGTACCCATATTATAACTGAATTTTAGCTTTCTGCACTAAATCTCGTCAATAGCTACTAAACAAAACAGCCCTATCACCTACCAAAATACATCTGCCCTGTATATATCAGATGGTTGATCCTTTAGTTTTGTTTAGATATCGACGACATCTAACGTCATGTTGAGTATGTGTTAAGTATTTGAATGCAACACTCTGACGGAGGTTGCCACATTTATCAATACTCTAAAAGCAAATAAGAAAGTCTTTTTTCAGTAAAGTAGACAGTCTTAGCAATGCCCAACCGGGTACAGCTATTTAACTTATATAATTATATACATTTAAATCACTAGGTGCATTACATAAAGTTTTAGTTGAACAAATACCTAATGGATAGCTTACTATCAATAGCAGTATATTCTTAAAATAATTTTACATTAATTTTTTTTCAGTTTTAGAGGAAATAATATCCGATCTCGTTTCCAAGGAACTCATAGGCGATATGATGGCTCCACTAGAAGCAAGCTCACAAAACGAAATTCGTAATATTATTGAAGACGTCACACAATCATCTTCAATGAGACTCGATTCATTCAGTATGAGCAAATTGTGGGATTTGATAACTATGGTTTTTAAATGGCAAATGTCTGTTACTGACGATGTTATTGGTAAGTAATGCATGTACAAGACAGTTGTTGTTGAAAATTTCAAACATCCTTTAAACTCTAAATTGACATGGAGGCAGTAAAGCTAATCAGCAATTTGCTTAGCTTTTAAGTTAAGAAATATCT
Organism: Octodonta nipae; assembly: GCA_034190945.1. Taxonomy (NCBI): domain Eukaryota; kingdom Metazoa; phylum Arthropoda; class Insecta; order Coleoptera; family Chrysomelidae; genus Octodonta; species Octodonta nipae. Next base: position 43,142,475 of record CM067220.1, read on the forward strand.
TCTTAATGGCAATATGTGAATTGGGAAGATGTGTTTGAATGAATTTCGATTACTAACAATCCCTAATATATTTTACATTACTTCTAAAAAACTCGCAAAAAAATTAAAATATCAACAATTACAAGAAATTCATTCGGATTTCCATAAATACTAACAAAAAATTTAAAGCGCAATTAAATAATACTTGACAAAACACATACATACCTTCAGCAGCGTCGTAAGCTTTTGGTTTAAAGGTGAGCAAATTTCCGGGGTGAAGGAGTCGAATCAGAAGTTTCAGTCGGAATTTCTGTGTTAACATAGATGGAAGCGTGCATCTAATACATTAAGTACCTTACTAACTAAAATAAATAATCAGTTTTATTTCACACGTAACGAAATGCTACTGATCTGCATGAGGGGTCCAAATGGAGGCAATTGCTTCCCCCACCCTGCCAGGCTAGGCTCATGCCTAAAGTATCTAAAATGTTTTGTAACTATTCTTTCAACCGTATGGAAAAGATACCATCTAGTTCTTCAGAATTGGAGAACTGATGGAATTTGCAAATTGTGTGCATTGGGTGTTAAAAAAGTTCTAACAAATAACAAATTTTGAAAACTTCCTAGAATGTTTGAGATGTTAAAAAAACTTTGCTAAGTATGTGAGTGTTTATTTTTTACCCAATTAAAAAAAACACTATATTCGAAGCGTATGTTCACATATTTATATATATTGTTATAAAATTCATTTTATGCCGCCAAAAATTAAGAAACCTTCTGAGTTATTCATTCTGATAAAAACATTACAAACACGAAATAAAAACGGCTGAATATATATAAAAAAATAGCTGCAATGATAGTCCCGAGAATTCGATTCATGTAAAAAATTGAGGTTGGCGTGGTTCTGAAATACCATCTTAACTGTTAGACCAGAGACGACTGGAAAAATCTTCTAATGAATGCATCATATGTAAGATACCGACGCTTGGTGCGTGGCAGTTTGGTTTGTATTTTTGTAAACTTGTAAACAAGTTTCTTCTGATAAAAATAAAGACGTTTAACGTGAGTGTGAAGATTTGTGAAATTGAACTCACATAATATATTGCAATATTAATCGAATTTTCGAAAAAATGTCACATTTCAATGGACTAAATTTCGTTTGAAATAAGTAATAAATCCTTTAGATCCAATTACGTAAAATTGATCCATACTATTACAGTATTTATTCAAAACAGTGATTCTTAGTTCAAGAGTCATCTTTAAATCTGCAATGTACTTAATAGAATGCTTACATTATTTTGCCATATCCAACACCACGAAGCATTTGAGCCAAATGAAAGTGGTTTAATGTCAGACTTTTTTATAGGGTACAATTACAACCAAAATGCAGCCCCCAAATTTTGACGCTTCTCACAGATATACCTACGGATTGCCCGCCTTTGTTTGTGGCCATACGGCATCACAATATATGGGCCGAATCCAATATTCATCAATTATTTGAGGAACTACTTCATTTAACCACTCAATTGTTAGAACTGCACAAACTTTCTTTGTGGCTCGGAATACTCTTGATTTTTAATATAACCTCAAATACCACAACACAATATACAGTAGCTATATCATCAAACATAACAGGGAAGTTGAACAACAAGCCCAAAACTAGAGGAGGGGCTCCGGCCTGCTGATTAGTTATCTTTGTGTGACAGACATTCATCCGATATTTCGTGGAATCAGAGAAGTAGTCTGACGGGCGCCTCAAGGCCTGCGGCTAGCTCCATTAAAATCCTGAAGTGCTCAAGAATTAATTTTGGAAATTTCTTCGCGCCTATTTGATCTTCTAGATCCCTCAGAGAAGAAATATATAAATACGGGATCATTAAGTTTTCGTCTAATAAACAACATGTATTCAAAATAAATTGTGTGAATGTAAAATTACCGGAAATAAATTGTAGTAATTTCAGTCGAATGTTTAAATAAATCCTCAAACCCAGAGTTTCAAATAAAAACATTATATTTGGTTTTCTGGAGTAACTTGCTACAAATTCACAAGACAGTTTAATAATCCTATTACAGGCTACGCCTAAATAACAAAATGTAAAATATCATCATTTGTAAATCCTAATTTTGCCAATTACAAAAAATTACTTAGTACAAAAATTTGTAAAGAAAATTGTCAAAACATGAATAATACACTATTTATTTCATAATTTTTGACAGTGCGTTCCACACACTATTAATATTGAAATAAATAAGTCCGCATTGTTTTAAGCAACTTAAAGAGATATCTCAAAAAAGTGTTACATTTTGGTACAAGAATGATAGTGTTAATTAAATGGAAAGTGGAAATCAAAAATGATTTGAAGCATTTGAAATAAGCGAGTTTTAATTGTTTTCAATTGTAAGAATTTAGTGGTTTAAAATCAAAAGTATTATAATTATTTGTATCACAGCAGGCATATCTTCATTTATTTGGGACGGAGCTTTTCTCTAAAAATAAATAAATACTGAATATCCCAAAAACTAACAATTTTAGGTGTTGGACAAATTACAGAAAATGTGATCCGAATTTAATGAAGAATTAAAAAATAAAACAAAAAATGTGATGTTCTATTCCAAATAAATCAATTGTTATCTCTACTTCCGGTATAATCAGAAGCTTGTCATTTTGAAAATACTATATTTAAGATAAGCATTATTGAAAACCTTACTGTGACAAAATTCTATATTTCATCTACAACTGCATCCCTAGAAACCCCTCATATTTAAATAGTTTCGAAATCATTCTTTTAAACATTCTGTTTCAGGTTTGACTCTCAGACATCTTTATGAAATAGAAAATTATGTTATAAACCCTGACACACATGATCAATTACAAAAAGTACAAAATCTCATAGAAAATTATAACAAAATTTTGACACGTCAAGAAAAAATTACCCTTTACCAAAACGTTACGCAATGGTTAAAAGATTACAACATACGAGTATCATTATTATTAAGAATGGGATTGCAAGATATGGATGGAAATTTTGTTACTAATAATTTAACCCCAGTTGCAGAGGAATTATTGAGAAATATCGGTAAGTACTAATTAATGATATATAGGTTGTTTATTTAACATGTAGCATACATTCAAGGGAATAGAATATACACCAATGGTTATATAGATTTACCGAGTAGGTACAAGTATTTTATAGAATATGGGAATGTTCTATAAAATACTTTAGTAATGCCGGCTATTTTATCCACTAACGTTTGTTAATAAAGTCTTCTAACACGCATCGCTATACGAACTCTTGAGATGACTGACATGCATTTTATGTACCTGTGACCTTGTTGATAGGAATTTATTACACGCGGTTATACATTAACGGATTTCCTGACCGTAATGGTCTATCAGGAAGACCCATGGAATTCCATCATCCGGCCCGCTACCTTGTTCAAACTTTAGAAGACATCAATAGATCTATTGCGCAAATAGGTAGTTTAAAATATAGATATATAAATCTCTTATCTATGGTTTAAAAGTTTAAAATATGTCCTATCTCAATTACTCGATCATCTATCTCTCTACTATGAATCACATGTACATGTTTGGTTGAAATGAAAAATATGTAGGTAGTTACTAGTTAGTAGATAGTTAGCTCTTCAACAAATTTCCTTATTTGGCAGGAAACATACTTGCAAACAGCTATTTTCACGAATAAAACACAATAAATCAAAATCGAGATAATCTTTATCAGACAGCCAGCCATCTTACAGGCATTCTGCGCGTAGTCACTTCTAACATATCAGCTGAAAGATGCGATGTGCATTAGATTCCAGTAAACTGAGACTTTCTTAATAAATTGTCCATATTGGAAAATGAAAAGTATCTATTTACACCTTTGCTACTGTACATCTAGTGGCCCGCTACGGTTATAAAAATACGAAACCTGACCCTCCACGAAATTATGTTAAACACATATGGTATTGATGGTTCTTGTTACAGATGATTAATTTTGGGGATTCTTATTTTAATGGTGTAAAATTACATATTGTTATAACATTTTATTCTACATTGTCAGAATAGGAATACTTCGAGAAATTAATCATCTTAAATAAAAATTAATCTTGCAAGTAAATAAACTGTAAAAAACATTAAAATAAACAAAAAGGTAACTTACCAAAAATACGATTGATTGTAAAAAAAGTGTTAAGAATTTCGAATCCATTACGGCATTAGAAATTATACACATTAGCGTACCAGAAGCAGACGGAGAAAATATCGAGAACTATGAGGGTATAAAGGCAGTTGACGGATGGCAAGAGAGAAGTTGAATACCTAGGTAGCATCGTAGCGATTATCTGTTCGGGTATGAATCATTGTTGTTGATGTAAAGATTTGGATAAGTCGAACGTATTGTGATTTATTTTGGTGAGGATAAAGACGCATGTATTGAGTGTAAAAACTGGTATAGTGCCCATAAAAAATCTGTAATAATAGTTTATTTTGCACGATCACTAAAATTTATTAATTTTTTTATTTTGCAGGAGAAAACATTTATCAAGTTACGCACAACGGAAGGATATTGGAAGTTCAAGACAACAATCCCCAAATTCATCAATGCAAAAAACCGGTTTTAAATGAGCTTGAACTTTTCGCAACTGAACTACTAGGTTCTCAAAAAGTAAATAATGATAATGCCGAAACAAACGGTAATGCATTGAAATTGACTATAAACGATGTGAACTCTAATAAAGAAAGCAAAAAAGTCACATTCGACACAATCGATGTTAGCATAGACAGTTCAAAACTTTCAGATTTAATACATGATATCTGTTTAGAGAACGCAGAAGATAACTTAAGAGAAGATCTATTGAATATGATAGATGAAAATCAGCCACAATAGGTCTTTTATACATTCTATTCCTAAGTACCTATATATAAACCATATGAGCACAATAACTTTTAATTATGGTAGATAATCTTAGGATCAGTTTTGTCAAATATTATGTATTAAGCTCAAAGGTTTTCACTATATTTCAAATATCTAGAAAACACATAAGAATAACTCAATCGTAAAGCTTTTTAAAACACAAACTGAAATGTTGACGTATAATTTAAGTTGTTTGAAGCAAGTTCAATTATAAATGTTGTTGTTTGACGTGCTGAGATGCCATCTTATCGAATAGTATCACAAAAACATAGTAATTTAAACAAATAAGTCATATTTGAAATCTGAGTTATAGATTATATTTATGATAGCTAATACCATACAATACAAAAAAACTGCTCGAAATTATGAGTTTTATAAAATAAGGGCTGATTTTTAAAGTGATCCATTTTGTTACTAAACATTTCTTTAAAAATGTATATTCTTCACGTCAAGTAATCTATTTATCTTGGTAATTTTTATAGTTTTTTATTGTATCTTAGCCAACGCGATCAAAAATTTGCAATTTTAAGAAAATAAACTTACCAAAGAAACTTGTAAGTTCAGTTATTCGAGGAACTTGGGACGACCTTAAATTTCTGTATCAATGATCAACCACTCTTAATGGAATATCCCAGAAAATACAATATGTCCAAAACCATATAGAAGACCTTCCTATTAAGGTAAATTCGCATTCACTTCCTACCTTCTAAATAAAGAAAGGGTACCCAAAACAAGTTCTTCGCAGATGACTTGTTCATAAGCAGGCTCCAGGCTCTTACTATTGCTACAAATGTCTTCTCAATCCAATATAGCTTTAATTAGTTTATCGAATTTAGGGATACTATATAGTTTAGCAAACAGTAAACTTTCGAAGTATCTACTTTTTTATTTACATAATTTTATCTTCAGACGTAGTGATGAGGATCAATATTCTAACTATTTATTTATAGTTTTATGTGATTTTTAACTTCAACGAAGAACTGAGAGAATCACACTCAGTTCAGTTATTTCTATACATATAATTAAAAAATTTAGCATTTCAGACTACTTCAAATGTTATTCTATTAAACTTAATAGTGACAATAATAATGACAAAAAAAAATAAAAAATTTTACTTTCCTTATTTACATGTTCTCTTGCAGTATTGTACACGCATCATCTATTTTACCCTAAATCAAAATATTTTGACACTAAATGAATCTGTTTTAATTAACTTGATTACACTTAACCGATTTTTCTGTCTTTAGCAAATGGGAATCTTTATATTTTTACTCCGTCTGTTTCCATTTTTTAAACTTTCCACAAAGACTTTCCCTAATGATATTCTCATTATAAAAGTTCAACTGCTAATTTACGTTTCCTTGGTTAAAGATATCATTTATTATTATGACAAGACATATTTAAGATGAAGACGAAGAAGACAGCGGAATAACACAAATGCCCACAATTACATCTCAAAAGCTTAAAGAGATCAAAAACTCCACAATGACAACAAATGACGAAAATTCACTCGAGACTGGTAGAACCAGAACACAAGTCAACTTCAAAGAACAACCCTAAATAAGCATTAACGACAAGATAAAATTATTAGAAAGGCCCTTAATAAATAAGAATACAGATTACTAAAATGGGAATTTTTTAGCAGTCAAAAAATGTAAGAAAAAGTGAATATAATTAAATTTTAATATCTTTTATGAAATGAGTCCACTCAAAATTAAAATCTGAATCAAACTAGCAAACAGTATGTAAGTTATACTTTTATTTTATCTTTATATTTATGTCACCTAGATGTTTTATTGGAATTTCAGTATTACTTTTAAAGTACAAGGCATTTTCTGATTAATATAAAAATTTAAAATTAAGCACATAGTTTTATAAAGCAACTGCAACCTGTGATATACTAAGTCATAATATACACATTTAAGGTTTAAGTCATTCCACTGTGATTTATCACACATATTTAGTTTTTTTACCGTTCGTTATTTAACTTTATTAATATTGTTATATGTATGTATAAAATAATAAATGAATTATATTGTATTTTAATGTTGTTTCCTTACTATTTATTTATTCTATACAAATATATAAACAGGTCAAATGTGTGAGTCAATTTTGTTCATGTGTCTGCAGGGGGTAATTTTTGAAAATACTGAACCGATTCTATAAATCTTCACTAATAGAAAGCTTATTGGATGGGAACAATGGGGGTTTATTTCTTTTATTAAATTATCCCTATAGAGAGGCAGGAGGGATTCATTTCTCTAAAAAAAGAGAAAATTCTATAATTAGATGAGGGAAATATAGGTTTCAGTATATCTGAACGTAATCTCATGTAGGCGAGAAAAGTTAATTAAAATTTCATTTCCAAACGAGTCCAAACCTTTTTTTCCAAACTATTTTGCGAAAATTCAATTATCCTGTAATATTTTTATCTTCACACTCGGGATCAGTTCAGTTCTAGGACTTATTTAAAAACCCAGTCGAATTCACTTTAATTTATTTCCAAGAATTTTATGTACACACAACTATTTACAATTTATTTTGAACACCTGCTTTTACTACACGACAGTCGAATACTGAGTGAATGCTTCCTCAGCTCTCCTTATTTATATATTACTTCTCGGAATTCTCCAGAACATCAAGAGCCGCCGAGAGATCTCCTTCATGGACTAGATTCTTCGAAAACAACATCAAAGCAAGCCGCAGACCTCCATGCGTCAGACGCGTAATATTTCGGATTCCCCGAAATATCTGATGTGGCGATATTTCCAAGACTCTCCATTTCGACAACGGGAAGTTTGGTGAAGGAAACAGTCAACAGTCTTCGAATCTGGACTACAAATATTGAGACAGCATGCAAGGATGTCGATGCCACTGAATCAAAAGATAGACCCTCCAATTCAGTCCATCTAACCCACAGGTTATCTTTCTCTCAATTCTACCAGAGTCTTCCAATGAACCCTATATGTTGGCTTGCCCTGCGAGAACGTTTTCGTTACCAAATAGAAGATGTCTCTGGTAGCCACTGGTTGTTTATCTTCGGGATGAAGGACCTTCCCTATCCTAGACCTTACTCCCTTAGCTTCTGGAACTCGCCGTACTTCTTGGCAAACACCTTGGCTATCTTCGAGCCGCACAATGAGCCAGGGCATATTCTATAGGCACCTCAAACAGGACTCGGCTTTCCTCTCTGGTTACATCGTGCTGCAGTTTCTGCCCATCAGAGTACAGTTCCATTAACTGTTCGAAGGTCATCTCGTGATCGGGTGGTTGGATGCTGCGGACTTGGGCTTGGTCAACTTTGCCGCCATGACTTTCGGCATACGGGACCAACATGTTGAAATGTACCATCTTTGGTTTTACTCGAGGTTGCTTCCCTATTCTGTAGACAACATCTTTAATCTTTTTTACAATTTGATAAGATCCCTTCCAAGATTTCTGTAGCTTGGGCGTATATCCACGACGACGTTGCAGGTTATACAACCAAACAAGATCGTCAACTTGGAATTCCCCGCCCTTGGCTCTGTCATATGCTTCCTTCATACGGGCACTGGCATTCTCGATATTTAACCGGACTCGTTGATGGATGTCTTTCATCTTTTGACGTAGCTGGCTAGCATAGTATTCACCTGCGGTCTCTTCTCCTGGGGGACATCCAAACTTCAAATCGCTGGGTAGTCTTAATTCTCGTCCCATATAATACTGGCCGGTGTCTGACCCGTGGATACTGATCCCAGTTTCTTTGGTGGTCAGAGACCACCTTTGACAAATGGCGGTTAATGGTTCTATTGATCCGTTCTACCATCCCATCGGATTGAGAAAATAATAGTTTACAGACGTTTTAAAAAAGAGTAGACTCCAAATTTCTACCTTGGTCTGGGTGCAACTCCAAGGGAACACCAAAACGACCGATCCATTCCTTGACAAGGACATCAGCAACGGTAAAGGCTTCTTGAATCGGCAATGATGCCTCCAGTTGTACCATCACGTAGTTCTCGCAAAAATTTTGGTGGTCTCCTATTTCTAGGGACTACAATCTGTTTTTTGTCCTTGCTCTCCTCTGGAGTTTCCAGGGCGAGCATCAAAAGTTTATTCTCCTGGATGAGGGAGTTCCATCGAGCCCAATATGACTTAATGGTTGAGTATCGGAAAATCTCCTGCCACATAGGTTTGCGGTCTTTTTCCTTCCACCGGGTAACCTCTTTTAACCCCGGTTCTAATTTCTGGTCTTTTTGGATCTCTTCAGATTGCCAATGGTCATCGACGGCAGTAGTTCTACAGAGAACAGCCGCTTTTTCTTCAGCTCGCTGCAGTCATCAGGGCATGGTCTCCTCGATAAGGCATCAGCATTCCTATGGCTCGTTCCAGCGCGATGGTCAGTCTCGAAGTCGAATTCTTGCAACCGCTCAATCCATGTATCTACTTGTCCATCTCAGGAAGAATCTTTTACCATAGAGGTATTTGTAGAAATGTTCTACCCCCTTTACCACAGCCAAGAGTTCCCTGTGAGTAACGCAGTAATTTCGTTCTGGCTTGCTCAAGATCTTACTGAAATATCCAATGACTTTTTCTAGCCCTTTTGGATCTGCGAAAGCACCGCACCAATTCCGACATTGCTTGCGTCTGTATCCAAGATGAACACGCATAGACAGCTTTTTTCTGTTTAACAACAGCTACTCCCTCTACGGAAACCACAGACCCAAAATATTGCACCTCTTCTTGGAACAGTTGACATTTCTTCGGGCTTAACTTTAGTCCGGAACTTCGAAGTCGCCGAAATACCCCCTCCGGGTTTTTCATGAGGTCTTCAAACGATTTTTCAACCACGATAATGTCGTCAAGATGAACCAGGCCCGTTTTCCATGAAAGCACTTTTAACACAGTTTCCATCAATCTTTCAAACGTCGCTGGAGCATTACACAACCCAAACGATATCACCGTGAATTGGTAAAGTCCTGAGCCGATGGTAAAAGCAGTCTTTTCTCGGTCTTCTTTAGCAAGTTCCACCTGCCAATAACCGCTCTTCAAGTCCAGGGTGGAAAACATCTTCAATCCAGCCAACGTATCTAGAGTATCGTCTATTCTTGGGAGAGGATAGCTGTCTTTCTTTGTAGCGTGGTTTAATTGCCGATAGTCCACACAGAATCAAGTCGAACCATCTTTATTTCTAACCAAGACAACTAGAGAAGCTTAAGGGCTATTGGATGGTTCAATAACACCTTCTTCCTGCATTTCGTGGACTATCCTGACGGCTTCTTCTCTTTTGGCAAGGGATAGTCTTCCCGCCTACTATCGAATTGGCTGAGCAGCAACGGTATCAATTTTATGTTTCACCAGGTCAGTACGTCCTCTTTTTCCTTTCTCTACGTCGAAGATATCCTGGTAGTTTCTAACGATGTCCCTCAATTTTGCTTTCTGGTTTGGTTTCAAATTCTTGGGTGAATCGGTGATGAGTCTTTCCAGTTCCTCAGACAGCTTACCTGGTGGTATTTCTGCATGCTTTGTTTTCTTACTACAGAGGAGGAAACTGTTGAACAATGGCCCAAAGTTTTTACTTTCTTTAGCACAACCCAGTAATGATTCAGATTCATTACTCTTACTGGCACAATTTCCTTGCCACGAAACAGAGTCTTCCCCAGTGCGACTCCTCTGCCTACATTTCCGTCGTTAAGTTCGCGATCAAACATCATCACTATTCCAGCTTTAGCTTTCACATCTAGGCAAGCATCTACAATGATTTCAGCACTTTCCGGAACATGACATTCACTCCAATGATAATTTCGTCTTCGATGTCGGCCATTAATGCCCGATGTTGGAATGTATTTCCCAAGACAATTTCAACCTCTATTTCACCATAGACTTTCGCTGCTTCTCCTGTCGCTGGTCGCAGTTGCCACTTTGTTGGTTTTATTGTTCTCGTCTAAAACAATGTTGGGCATTATGACTGTTTTGGTATCCAGTATCCAGTAGCATTTGCAAATTGCCTCTTATTAATAAGGCCATCTACAAAGACACTGTTAACGTGGTTACGTAGCGAAGCGACATATGCGTTGATAGTTGGGTCTTGTTGGCTACAGGTCGACGATTGTCCCTTTACATTGACCTTATTTAGTTTCCCCGACGAGGAAGTCTGTACTCCGTTACTCTCCTTGCAACGACCCTGGATATGTCCTACCTTACGTCACCGACATCTCACTAGTCATTTTTGGTAAGGACTTCCTCTACTATCTTCTTTACAGAGGCTTCATCATTTCCGCCTTCTTCTGCTTCCCCGTCAACGATTCGAACTCTGGCTTGACCTCGGCAGGTATTTTTCGCAGCCTCGAATTCTAGAGCTCGAGCCAGTGCATCCACTAGTTGCGTAGGTCGAGCTAGTGTCAATGCTTGTCTGGCTTCGTCGTCCCGAAGTCCATCCAAAAACGCTTCCACTGCTAAGCTTTCTATTACATTTTACGATGTGGCTGGAGGGACAAGGCTAACCAGATGGGTAATATCAGCTTCAAACTCTTGTAGGGATTCATTCGATTTCTGGTGGCAATTTTTCATTTGGGAGTGATAAACATGCTCCAAATGGGTTTGCCCATACCCCAGTTCTAAGTGTTCAACCAGTTGTTTGTAATCTTCTTGCTAAGAGGTATTCAAGGTTTGCAAAATATCTGTGTTAGTGACCATCCGTTCAACTTTGCTGCAGTCTCGAGTTGGCGCCCATAAATAGCCCATGACGATTTTCCATCAAATTGGGGAGGTTTCATGTTGTGTCTTGCCCCTCGATGTAAATTTTCCAATGCACTACTTCTGGACTTTTTTGGCTTTCGGTCTTTGATGGAGTTTCTCCCCTTTGAATTTTGATCATCTGTCATTTTATTCAGCTCTTCTATCCGAGCTTCTCTCTCGACTATTTTCTGTTCCAGCATTTCTGAATTTTTCAAATTTTCTAGATTTAGAATTTTGTATTAATTGGGCTTCTAAGGATTCTTTCAAGGTTTTATAAGTTTCTAGCAGTGAGTAAAACTGGTTTCTAGTAGTTTGTCTTCTAGGGTTTTAGAGTTCTCTTGTAATATTTGTAACTTGTTTTCCACAGACTTAGAATTTTCTTCTAACGACTCTTTCAAGTTTTTGGAATTTTCTAGCAATTTGTCTTCTAGGGTTTTAGAATTGTCTAACAATTTGTCTTCTATGGTTTTAGAGTTTTCTTGTAGTTTATCAGTAAAGATTGTAGATTGCAAAATGAAATTTTCATTTTGCAATCTACATCAATAAATATAAAGCCATTGACAACGAAGTCAGAATAGACTTTGAAACGTTTGGTATTCCTGCAATATACGTCGTTTTATTTCTATTATGGTGTTATTGCCCAAAAAACATAAAAGTAAAAATGTACCAGATGCAAAATATCTAAAATCCCAAAAATGACTAAAAATGTCAGAAATACCTAAAATATCAAGTTGACAAATATATAAAAAAATCAAAAAGTCCTTTATATCTGCCAATTGTATTTCAAAAACTATCAAAAATATATATGAAAATTACTGTTTTGATGTAATATTTTAAATAAACCGTCATCACTCTTTAACTGCTAAGTTTCCTTATTCAGGGCCACGATCAACTTATTTTTTTTAACGAGTTTTGTGATAAAATATCGGTATAGCATTGAAAAACTAATTCATCATAAACCATGCGTTAAGTTTTATACAGTGTTATGTGACAAAAAAAGCATCAGTGTACAAGTATTTTAGCTTGGTCCTGCTTCTATTCGGTGACCAGGTCAGGATGGACAAGCGGGGAGTAGAAGATGATAGTTTTAAAGGTGATATTTTGAGTGAGGGTGTTAATTTTTCAATAAACATTAAAATAATTTAGCAGGGTTTCATATACAATTGTACCTATATAGAATTATATTGCGATCATCCCTAATGAAACAAAGTTACAAACTGATTACGAAAAATCATAGATTAAAATGCTCCAAAGAAACCATTTAATTAAATTGTCCTATATATTTCAATTCCAGCTAATAAAATCTTTATCCTTTATTAATGAAAGTCAAACCTTAATCCACAATTCGAAAACCAAAATAATAGTGCAAGAATCCAAAATTAAAAGAAGGACCATAAGTAACAATAAAAACCAAAATGACAAAGTGCAACTTCAGCCTATAGTACAAACAAGCCCTCACTATTGATCCTTACCAACATGATTTATCATACGATATGCATAGTAGCAGTTTACAAATTATACAAGAACAGAAAGCTTTAACAAGCCCCAACATCAAGGGTAGTACAGCATCAAACGGCAGTGAAAAAATGTCTTCAAGGGTGGATTATGATCGTACTGTTGACCCACTTAATATAAATAAATATCCTTATAGCGCCTGTTAAGTTATGATGATTAAACTGCTACTAGTGACTGACTCCAGTTGGAGTACTATTTCGAAAGGAGCTGAGACCACCATGTGATTTGGCTTTTGGCTCACCACGAGAACCGCCCTACGAACTAGCCCGGACGAAGATGCAACTAGCGATAAAAACACGTTACGATTTAAGAACAAATTCGGTCGGGTTCCAACAGAGAGACAAGCTTTAGTTATACAAGATAACCTTTACCCCTGATGGGTCAAGGCAAGTCTCCAAAGCTCACACCATCTTGGGATGGTCCATACGAAGTGGTCAATGATATTGTCTATCGCATTCGCCGGAATCCGAGAGCTAAGATGAAGGTGGATCATTTGGACCGACTGGCTCCCTAGTATGGAGAAGATGAATCCAATCAGGATAATCAGGATTAAAAAAGGGGCAGTGTAACAACGTTTAATTCTACACTAATAAAAAGTTCTCAAAATTTATGATTTATAACAAAAACCGGTTCTCGGGGTAAACATTCATGACAAAAACCATTTCCTGAACGCACGATGGATAATAAAAAATAGTACTGAGAAGAGATATTATATATATTAATAAGACAGGACGTTAGATATTTATAGGCTGGCGTACAGCAGGTCAGTTCAGTATATAAAGAAGTAAAGAATTGGCAGATATGCGATTGATTAACTTAAAGACATAAGAATAATTTTCTGGAGTAAATTGCTTATTTCAAAATAGACAGAAAATTTATTTATAAATTAATTATATTTTGAATACAGGATTTCAGTTGAGATCTAAAAACTTTTTTATCTTCAACAGTCTAACCTTTTGGAATATAAATTAGCAAACCTAGTTGTTCTTGACAAGTGACAATTATATACATATTTACTATGATGGAGCCTAACTTAGGATTGAATAAGCTTGTTTTGCCTAGAAGGGATTCAGATATTGATTTTTCCCAATAGCTCTGAGGTCATAAGGGTAGTAATGTAGACCTTCTAATGTCAGAATAATTGACTTCCTTGTCTCTGTGGTGATCCCTAAATGAAACAAATCTTAAATAAAACATATTTTTTTAAATATTATCTGACTTCTAAGTAGAACTAAAAAGTTGAAAATAAACAAATAAAAAACACTAGACTATGAACAGCACATTCAATGTTGTTATGTACCTACACACAAAGTAAAAAATTGTGCCAAATCTGTACAAATTAATTGCCTGTCAATCTAGTATATTTTTGAAGTCGGTGCCAAGAAATCCTGCATTGCTTACTTATCTACTACTTCATCAAACTTGATTATTGCTTAGCAATGGCTGGTAAGTAGGGATTCATCTGCTGTGTGCACCTCTGTTTCAGCATCACATAAAAACTAGTTCCACCAAATTGTTAGCACTTTTAACTGTGTTGGCTTGATGTAGGTATATATTGGCTAGAATTTGCATAGATTCAACTTCTCTAGGTAGCATTTATTGTATTATCTGAAATTGATGGAAGCTACTAAAAGCACCCAACTATAATATAAATTACTGTAATTGTAAGAAACTATGAAGGTGGTACTGTAATGACCAAGGAATTGTTATACTTGACTAAAATAGATAGGTAAGGAATTTAATACATTCTAGTCAGAAAAAGCCCCACTTTAAACATATAGTAATATGCTAATGTTTGAAATATATAGCAAAAACGTATACCTTCAAGTGTGGAGGTAAAAACACATTTATTTATACCCTACCACAGAATGAGGTTGGTTTGATTATTCTGTGACCCTACCACCAAATTTAACAGTAAACTCATGTTTGAACAGATGTGTTGAAATCTATCAATAAATTAAATCAAACTTACAAAACTGTCAAAGCTTAATCCAAATTGCAAAATCAAAAACACTGCATTTGCCACAATAATTCACATTTACAATTTTTTTTGCAAGAATTGATATTTCAATATAATAAAACCCAGATTGTTCATGGTTTTTAATATCAACAAAACAAGTAGAAGGTATAATGATTCAAAACAAATATGTAATAAAAAAAATACAAGTACAACATATGTAAAAAAATTAAAAGATATCTTGACAAAAACGTTTGTCCATAAAGATTGGTTGCCAATAATTCCAAAGATATGAAAAATGTTACACAAATCGGTGATCTGAACAGTTGGTTATGCACTGGCAACTGCTCTCTACAAACCCAAAATTTTGTTTTATAAGAACTTATATATACCTATCTGTTCAATTGTCAAAACGATTTAAAAATAACCTAAACATTATTTATATAATTATCATATCAACAATTATGCCACAATATTCAACCCCAGAACCAATCTCAACTTTACCACATACCTAAATACTAGGTTTTCTTTTGAAAATACATTACCATAGTGAATAACTATGTGATTTCAATTACCCACGAAATTTAAGTAATTTTAATTAGGAAGTTACATTTTGCTGTGAATACCACTAAAATCAAGAATATATTTTTTGCCAACCATCCCTGTCTTGGTTATAACACTCTGCAAACAATCCTTGTAATTTTCAAATTTAACTAAAACATATGGGGGCACTTCAAGTTTCTTCTTTAAATACCAGTCTGTTATTTCATTAAACATTATAACCATATCTTCATAATTATCACTGTTAAAAATCCACTTCCCAATGCTAAAACCTTCCAAGCTAAGATCTTTAAACACTAAAGCTGATGTGGTTACTGTAATTGGCTGCATAGACATTCCACCATATGTTACCATAACACCACTCATATCCAACTGCTTCATGAGTAATGACGCACTTTTCCCACCAACACAATTCAGGGCCAACAATGGCCTTGGTGCCTTCCCAGTCTTGAAAATGTCTGTATCTGCAATTTCTTCTTCTGTATAAACATAATTAGCACCTAACTTCTTTAAATAATCTTTCAACTTATCTACATCTGGCCGATTTCGAATAATGTTTACAGATATGTATCCCCAAATCCTACACATTTGAATAGCTAGTACTCCACAAGCAGAATTAGCTCCATTTTGTATTACTGTCTCTCCGGGTTTCATATTTACATAGTCCTTCAGCATTCTATATACAGTTGGAGGATTGATTGCTAACATAGAAGCATCTGGTATACCTAATTCATTAGGAATTTTAAATAAGACTTCTTCAGGAGTAACAAAATATGACCTAAATACCCCTATAAACCTGATAGGTATAACATGATCTCCAACTTTTAAATTTTTTACTTCTGGGCCAAGTTTAACAATTCTACCTACACCTTCATAGCCAGGTGTAGCTGGCAATGGTAATTTTAACAAACTATACACTCCTTGAACTATATTAATATCAACTGGATTTACAGGAGCCATCAACATTTGCACTAACACTTCATTACCACTTGGTTTTGGAACTGGTTCATCTTGAAGCTCCAATACCTCAAATGGATCACCATACTGCTTACAAACCAATTTTGTACATTTAAAATTCTCTTGGGTTCCCATTTTTAATTCTGAAACAAATTTTGTTGATCTACACTGGTTTTATTCCAAAATAATGCGCTTTGGGCTTACCTTAAAATGTTCTAGATATGTAATTATGATCCTAACCTTATCAAGTGTCTGTGTCAAAGGTAACAATAACAAAATAGCTTGTAGATATCGTCGACCAATAATTTGAATAATTCAATGACATTTTAAGGCACTTTTATAATTGTGCAAATTATTTGTTTGTTAATTCCTAGACGATTACGCCAATGTCAAATACGGAAGAGGTTATATGTACGTTGATGCGGAAAAACAAAAACATTGCTCAAATCTGTGCAATTGAAATCGTAAATGTAATTGATTTGTGGCGGATCCAGGATATTCGTTGGGGGGGGCTTGACACCCCTGATAGTAGTTTATACCAAAATAAACACTAAAAAAGTATACAACGAATTGGGGGGAGCTTGAGCCCCCTTAGCCCCCCCATTGGATCGGCCAGTGATAGGTACCTTACCTACGTGGGCTGTAAGGTACTTTTATTTTCCCTAAAATGATTTAAAATAAGTATATTATGTCTATAGGCATAAATATTATAAATAGGTCAAGACAAAACAGGTTAATATATTTGTCTCCTCTGCATACCTATATTGTTTTTTGTTTATTAACTTTTCCCGATCTTTCGTGTTATTAACAAAAAAAGGAAGTTATTGCTAAAGTGTAGTAGTATACTTATGTTCTAATTTTTTTATGTTACTTTTATTGCTGATTAGAGGAGTTCAAACCCCCCCCCATCAAATTAATTGAAACATTATACACTACATCTACATTTACAGTTATTGCTAAGTGGTTATAACGAAATGAAGTACTTTTAATCATCCCTCCCGAAAAACTGACCTGGGTACGTCTATGCGCGAAAGCATCCTTCGAACAAGAAAAGAATTGGTATGGTTAAAGATTGCGATAAAGTTGAAAATATCACCTAAGACTCGAAGTTAGTCATGATGAAACACAACAACGGCAAAAGTAGAAATTCGACATTAAAAAACTTCTGTCCTAACGAAATGTACCAAGTTTCTTATTAATCCTAAAGTGTGCAAAGTTCAGAAGTTCCGGTAGAAAACATCAAGGCTAATATCGAAACATGAATTCCTTTCGTCGGACGTTGCAGATTCTTCAAGAATTTCACAAAGACCTAAACCATATGGAACAATATTACAAACACAGAGGGGTCTGGATTGAGAAATCTCAGGAAAAACAACGACACTATAATCCTAGCAGCCGACAATGCTACAACAATCTTGATCACAATATTTTTAAAAGCATCACCTATTCAAGATGAGAGAAAAATGAGGAAATGAGATACCTTAGCACCATCATGATATGATTGACCGAAAATCCATAAATCCAATATTCCTCTTCACCTATCAATGTTGCCGGCTTTCTAATAAATAGCTTACGGGCGTAGCAGTATATCAGTATTAGCTTTATTCGCGGAACACATTTCTGAACCAATTCGTTATCAATTCAGTTCTACTCAAGAGCGCATGCCTGATTCAGAACTATTAGAAGATACTTGTGTACCGCGAATACCATTGCAACTAATTCAGTACCCTAGAAATCTCATATACCTACTCTTTCATGCTGTCAAATTATATAAATACGTACGTGTCAATTAAATGAGTCAGTCTACATTCTGCTACTGCTATTTATGGTAGAGGTTTGAAAATTCTGACAGGGCGAAACGATTTGTTTCCACACTTTCACGACTAATCCGAAAATGAAACTGATGATTATTAAATTGTGGCACAATATGTTCAAAATAATCAATTGTGTTTGAAACACTCACAATTTCCAAAAGTTCTTCCAAAACCTCGTCACTTGAAATTAAGTGGTCCATGTCAACAAATATTCTAAACAATTT
Source organism: Octodonta nipae (assembly GCA_034190945.1). NCBI lineage: Eukaryota > Metazoa > Arthropoda > Insecta > Coleoptera > Chrysomelidae > Octodonta > Octodonta nipae. The sequence continues at coordinate 43,161,112 of CM067220.1, forward strand.
TAAAGTCCAAACGTAAACACAATAAACAATAAGTAAATTTCCGGATGTAGGCAACACAAAATAACAATTTACTAAATTTGAGTAAAAATTATTCAAAGGCGCATGTCAGAACGAGGAATCCTAGCTATAATTCAAGAACTGATAATCTGGTTACGAATCAATAATGAATCGAATTTTCCTTCACCGCGAACACAAAATTGTTACTTTCAGTTCAGTAATTTCTGTACCGCGAATGCTTTTATTGCAACTGCGCATGCGATCAGTAATGAATCGATAACGAATTGTTACCGCGAATAAAGCTATTAAGTATATGCTGTGAACTGCATAAACTTGTCGCATTCAAATAATAATGCGTAATTTTAAAATGGCCAATCATCTGCTTTTCAACCGCAACAGCGTGCTCTAAGATATCATTTATTACGCATGAGTAATAAAAAACTCTCCTCAGCCTGTTCATAGCTAATTTTTACAAGGAGTACTTTTGTTTTTTGGGCAATAACACCACAATAGAAATAAAACGACGTATACTGCAGGAACACCAAACGTTTCAAAGTCTATTCTGACTTCGTTGTCAATGGCTTTATATTTATTGATGTAGATTGCAAGGAGTTTTTCGAAGCAAAAGTTTTAAAAGCCGCTGTTTTGAAATTGTCATGTTGGTACCGTTAAGCTGAGAACATATTTGTGGTTGGGAACAATAGGGAAGTTTCCCTAATGAAACTTTTTCATTTAAAGGGCCTCCTTCGACAGAAAAAAATCACCATGAAAAAAGAAAGAAATGGATAACAAACTGGCTTTCCTAAATGTTTTAGTTACGAATAATGGTGACGGCACTCTTGGTGACAATGTATACCTGAATCCCACTAACCGAGACCATTGCCTCGTAGACCGAACGCCCAGAATCGGTGAACTGAGTCATTTAAGAAATGAATTACCTTAAATTGAGATCGTACATTCCAGGCAAATAGTTCTCAGCCCATACGTTAAGTGTGTCCGCTAAATCCAGTCAGAGAAAAGATCAACAATTTTTTTTAAATCTAAGGTCAGCTTAATTGCCATAAGGTATCACATTGGAAAGCTGCTAAGAAAACATCAGACTAAAGCACATATTCAAACACAATCTAAAACTTCGTCACATACTCCGATTTCCTAATGATCCTAGTGACCCGCTGTGATCATCTGGAGTTTTACTGGATAATTATGCGGTGTTGATATCTTGGTACCCCCAGCGGATTGTCAGACGTCGTGTTTTTGAAACCATTCGTAATTGTTGATTAGTACAACCTGAGAAAACCTGTCACAGATCATGCCAGCTTTCAGCAGTTGATGTTATACACTAATACACTACTAATACTAAAGTACTGTCAAAGTCAAACACATCTCACCACCATGTCCCCCACTGAGGGAAGTTATAGAAATTATGTTAAAACTAATCAGAAAATTCTCAGACGTCCAAAACGATCGGTGAGAGTCGTAGTACCCGTTCCTCCATTGGTGTTTACCATCAGACAAGTGCTCCAATAAAGGTCATAAGGTACGAACTGACCAAATAGATCAAAATTCAAGATTAACCTTAAAGCGGTATGAAATGAAATCAAGCAACATTGAGTGGATGAAAACACAACATAATATAATATTAAATGATTAACTTTTTGTCGAATATTGTAAAGGGCTGCGTCGATAACAATAATGAACGGCCAGAATCACCTAACTGCTAAAGCATCTAGAAGGTCATAAAGTATTCGAATCGAATACTTGACTGGCCAGAGTAGCTCAACAAACTTCTAGAATAAATCTTATATCTACAGAAAGAATTGAGTATTGTACCGCGAGTATAATAAATTTACTTTGACGTGCATTTTCAGTTGTAGAGTTTTGGTGTAAACAAATTGCGGTTTACAGAAAAACTACATTATTGGTGCCTCATTACGTGAGAGTATTTGCAATTCTTTCAGGCGGTAAACTAAATTACGCATGTTTTATTATATAAGCCCGAAGAAATTAAGAAATATAACCACAACAAAAAAGCATTGGTTTATAGTGTATAGTACCTCCTCAGTACAAAGATTTGTCGAAAATCTATGAAAAAAGGTGATGGCAAGAAAAAGCAACCAAAATTTGATGTAAGAGCTCTTCTAATTTATATATGATGCAACATTGTTGGTGCAGAAGTTAAACCAAACCCAACAACAACATGACAGGAAAATTTGGGAAATAATATAACAGGTCGGAAAGCCACAGTTTATCTACTGACACCGGTTGTAAAAACTTATAGGCTTTTACAAGCCGCCTTTGTATCGAGAAAATGTGCCATTCAAACAGACGTCCTAGTTCCTTGTGGGGACATCGTATCATCAATATTTAGTACTAAAAGAAGACTATAGAACTGAAAAAACACTGCTACGTGAGGGTATCCACCAAACACGATATGAATTATTAACGAATGACTACCATCTATTTTCTAAGCCTCCTTCTAATAAACCACCAATTACAACCTGAAAATTGAGGTAAAGTGGCCAAAACCACCCACAATAAGGACAAATAGTTGACCAAAACAGCAAAACAAGCTTCTATTCTGGATTTTCAAAACGGTCAAGGACACGAATAATTACAATAAAAACATTCGTAAATTTCTTCATTCAGTTATGTACCTCAAATACCAGAAGGATCCAAATAAGATTCTTAAAGAAATAATTTCGTCAAATGCGAGTTGGACTCGAAGATAGGGAGTCAATTAATCAGTCAATGTCTTATATTTCTCTCAATATCTTTTAAAATACTAGTTTTAAACTTACAAAAAATATAGCCCTTTAGTTCTTATAACGAGAATTTTCAGTTGATCTGCTACATGATGGGCTTGACTTTTTTTAATGTTTATTTAGTTTTCTAACTGGTCTCCAAAATTATTTTCTGCTAAATTTTAGGTTCAGGTTCGGTCAGGTTTATTTTACTGTAATCTTTGGGTAGGGTCCTATTTTCCCCATTTTATCAAAATTTTAGACTCAGTAGTTTCAAAGATAAGGAGGAATGGTTGATTTTTGTGCATGTTAATTCCAGTAACAATAAGTACTCTTGATCGGGTCACCAAACTGTGTACTAATACCAAATTTCAATCTTATTCGTTTAGTAATTTCGGTGAAAATAGGCTGTGGTAGACGCAAGAGTGATTTTATAAGGGTTTTAGGAATCCTAAAAATGAGCTGACTAAGTCGTCATCGTTATCTATTGAGAAGCGGAGACATACAAAAATATCAACACCAATTTCGGCCTATCGTGAACCTGTGGAACACATCATGTAAAATATCATCCATTCCAAGTAAATGCTTCCTAGGCCCATGTATGATACAAGTAGTTTGTTTTTAAACCTAAACGAAGATCGTCTCATTTTAAAGATCACTTCAACACCATGTTCATGTCGAAACTGTTTTGAAACGAATGTCACATTGACCCTGTGAAAATATCAAGTGTATACAGAATATAATATTTATACACAAACGAATTGTTGTTATAGCCCCAATCTGCAAATTACGATATACTGTACCAGACACCTATATATTTTCAAGCACATCCCGTGATCAATTTCCACCGAGAGCAACAAAAATTATGAACACCAGAACAACAATATTTATTTATTTATTCTTATATACAAAATAAAATACAAAACAAAAAATTTAAAGAAAATAACATTAAAACTAAGGCTAAATCTAAAAAACACAAAACACACAAAAAACATATAAATCTAAGTTTATACAGAATACAAAATAAAATATAGTTACTTAAAATTAAAATTATATTTAAGATACATGTAGTCGCGAACAAAACAAAAACAAAACAAACGGCAGCATTAAATATTATAGTACAAGGAGCGCTTGATTACCCTGATGGAGTTGTAAAACAGATCGATATGTGAGGAGTTCTGATTGCCTGTACGCAATAACCTAGTCATTTCTGAACAAAATCCATAGTTAATTCTATGAAATGACACACTGAAGAGTTCTGAAGAACGAGTTCTCATTGTCGTATTCAAGGATATTCTGTCTAGTAAGCAAGAGCTGTCAAGTTCACCTGACAACAACTTGTACAGGAAACAAATGTCAGCTATGTTACGCCGATTTTGCAAAGATTGTAAATGCATTTGTACTAAAATATCACTATATTGATAATTGTCCCTGCTCAAACCTATTTTAAATGCTCTTATACGAAGAAATTTATTTTGAACTTTCTCTCAATATTATCTAAATGTGTGTTATAGTGGGGGTTCCATATGACAGAATCGTATTATGAGAAAATATTTTAGATGAACGATTGATAAAACCCAAAACCTTGTAACTCTTGGAAACAACTAGATCAATGTGTCACGAATTTCACTTACTCGGTGTATCGTTTGTGAATTAATAGCGTAAAAAATGATTATAGATTGTGAAATTTTTGCAAAAGTAATAATAAAACATTTATTGATATTCAGGTCAAGAGCATGACTAATACACCAGGCAAATAAAGAGTTTAAATCAAATTGGAGTAACGTAGCATCATTGCAAGTTGCAATTTCTTTAAACAGTTTGAAATCGTCAGCATTCATTAAGATATTACAATGATTAATAATTTTGCCAAGTCATTAATAAATAAATTAAAAAGAAATGGTCCAGCGTGAGAGCCCTGTGGAACTCCTGAAGACACACTTATAATCCTGGAAATAACACCCCCCACTTTAACATAATGGTATCGGTCTGAGAGATAACTCTTTGTCCACTCTAAAAGTGGCCCATAAAATCCTAGAGCTTGAAGTTTGGCCAAAAGTATTCTATGGTTAACTCTATCAAACGCTTTAGCGAAATCCGTATAAACAGAGTGTATTCTCCAAAGTTTTTACTAAAAATGACTCGTAGACGGCCAAATTGGTTAAAGTAGATCTACCCGGAAGAAATCCATGCTGTTCGTTAACAAAAATGTGTTTAAATTGCCATGATAAGAATTGAGAGAAAAAGTAGTCCAATAATTTCGGGATCTCCGATTGCAAGCATACAGCTCGGTAATTCTCAATATTTTCTTTAGATCCACCTTTGTGGATTGGCCTCAGGTAGCTATGTTTCCAAAAACTGGGAAACTTTCCGGATGACAGTGACAAGTTAAAAATTGTTTTCCATACAGAAGAATCAGTTTATAAGCTCTACAACTCAACAACCTGGGTGTCTTGAAGTTTGGCGAGCGGTACTAAAGTCATCGGAATGACTCGTAGTCCTGCCAATGTTCCACTGCTCTCAATCGTATTGATCTGGACGATTTTAGACCACTAGACCATGACAAAACAATCTGGAAATCCGGAACTGAATGAAAAGAAAATCTACCTCTTAGGCGAAATTAAACATAATTTATCGTCATATTTATCTAATGACTGCAAAGGTAGACGTAAGAATGAGTGATATATTAGAGTCTTGATCTAACGAAGTCCTTGAAAATTTTATCTGCTTGACAGATGAGACAAACTCCAGGTCAGAGTTTAAAGAATATCTTAGATAACTGAAGAAGTACGTATCAAATAAAAACCTAAGGAAGCAAGGAATCTCTCTATGAGAGAAGCGAGGAGGCTATATAAAGCAATAGTTCATCCAGAAATATAACAGTTAAACTAATCTATAGTAGAAAAAAATATATAAAAGGAGTGAGTAATGCTGATAAATAAAGCGAGAACTTTATTAAAATTACAACAGAAAAAGTAAACGAATATGTAAAATATGTGTTTCTGTGTTATTTAGTAGGTAATCCAAGGACACTAGCAAGGATATGATATAATACTAAATGCTAATCTGGAAATTTTAGTTAAGTTAAATTTAAAATTCTAGTTTCATTGTCCTCAACTCTCTCTCATTTTACAATTGATAATTTATGTATATGAGTAGTATCCGCTTCCATTATATGAATCTGGTCGAAGTGCAAACACCTTCTGACCTCTCTTATTATCGTATAATACTATACCTGACAACAATGTACTAATTTCTAATTCAAGTAAAACTGTTTAAATCAAACTGAAATAAACGGCATAGCCTATCATTTAAATAACATCAAAAATTCATAGCTTTACCTAAACACTGAACATCAATTATTTATATTAGCTGAAAGTTTCACATTTACATACTGTAGTGTTTTTATTTTCACACTCTGGTTCTTGGATTTATTTACAAACACAGTTGAACTTGCTACAATTTATTTCCACTACTTTAATTTATATTCACAAAACCATATACAATTTATCTTGAACACCTGGTGTTTACTATATGGCAATCGAATACTGAATGAATGCTTTCATCAGCTCCTCGTCTTTATATATTTTCTTCTCAGAATGCTCTAGATGGATTCTCGATCATTCGATGAATTTCGATAGCGCTAGCCGCCGAACTCAGGGCGCCAGAAGAACAACTTTTTCGATTCCACCAAATATCGGACGAATGCCGATTCCACGAAATATTGGATGAATTCCCGTTACATTCACCCTTCCTCAAGACTATTTCGTCCCGGAATGTCACAGAATCCTTCACGGTATGGCGATATTTGCACGACTCTACATTTCGACAACGGTACGTTCGGCTGTGGAAGTAACAGTCGACACTCTCCGAATCTGGGCTGCGAATATTGAGACCTGTTCAAATGTACAATCTTTGATTTTCTTCGAGGTAGCTTCTGTAAGCAACATCGTTGATCCTCTTTAAAAATTGGAAAGACCTCTCTCAAGATCTTTTGTAGTTTGGGTGAATATCCACGACGATGTTGAGGGTTATACAACCAAAAAGATCCCAAATTGGAATTCCCTCCCCTCCTCTCGGCATTCTCGATATTTAACCGGACTCTTTAGTGGATGTCGTTAATCCTTTGATGTAACTGGCTGACGTAGTCTTCACCTGGAGTCTCTTCTCCTGGGGGACATACAAATTTCAAATCGTATGGTAGTCGTAACTCTCGTCCCATAATGGCACTGGTCGGGGTCTGACGCGTAGATTTGTGTACAGCCGAACGATATGTTATAAGAATCAAGCGCAAATACTGGTTCCAGTCTTTTTGGTGGTCAGAGACTACCTTTAACAAATGGCGGTTAATGCTCCTATTCATATCCGTTCTACCATTCCACCTGATTGCGGGTGTAATGTTGTCGTCTGTGTTTTATTGATCTTCAGAAGTTTGCAGAGGTCTTGGAAAAGAGTAGACTCGAAATTTCTTTCTATTTTGATCTGATTGCAACTCCAAGGGAACACAACCAACTCCTACACAAGGCCATCAGAAATGGTCTAGTCTTATTTCCGGAGTCAGATTCAGGAAATGGACCTCTGGTCTTCTATTGCCGTGTACTACAATCTAGTTTTTTCCTCCTCTGGAGTTTCCAGAGCCCGCTTCATTCTCCAGGATGAGGGAGTTCCACTGAGCCCAGTATGACGTAATTGTGGGTGAGTATCGGAAATCTTTGAGGTCTTCTTCCTTCCACCGGATAATCACTTTTAACTCCGGATCTACTTTCTGGTCTTTCTGGATCTGCTCAGACTGCGAATGGTCATCGACGGCGGTAGTTCTGCAGACAACAGCCCTTCTTTCTTCAGCTCGCTAACAATGTTTGCAATCATCAGGGCATGATCTCCTCGATAAGGCATCAGCATTCTTATGGCTTGTTCCAGGGCGATGTTCAGTCTGGAAGTCGAATTCGTGCAACCACTCAGTCCACCTGGCCACCTGTCCTTCGGGGTTTTTAAACTGGAAGACCCACTTCAATGCTGCGTGATCTTTTACCATAGAGGTACTTGTAGAAATGTTCTACCCCCTTTACCACAGCCAAGAGTTCCCTGCGCGTAACGCAGTAATTCCTTTCTGGCTTGCTCAGTCTTACTGAAATAAACAATGACTTCTCTTGGCCCTCTTGGATCTGCGAAAGCACCGTACCATTTCCGACATTGCTTGCATCTGTATCCAAAATGAAGTTCCTATCTGGTAACGGATAACTTAAAATGGGATAACTCGAAGCATTGTCATCTTTTCCATGAAGCACCAGTTCTTCGTCATTCACTCGCAGAATTCCATCACTGAAGTTTAACTGGAATCCCTTGGAGCTCATGACATCCATTCCAATGGTTACTTTGTCTTCGATGTCTGCCACTATTAGTCACCAGCAGCATTGCACATTGCCTCTTATTAATAAAGCCATCTACATAGACACTGTTAACGTGGTTGCGTAGCCAAGCGACATATGCCTTGATAGTTGGGGCTGATTGGCTACAGCTCGACAATGGGCCCTTCACATCGACCCTCTTTAGTATTCCGACGAGGAAGTAGGGCCTCCGTTGCTCTCCTTGTAGCGACTTCGTATGTTCCCTATCGTACCACACTTCTAACATCTCAGTTGTCATTTTCGGGAAGGCGATTTTTCAGTTGGGAGTTGGAAGGGTTCCAAATGGGTTTGTCCATACTTCAGTTCTAAATGTTTGACCAGTTGTTCGTAGTCTTCTTGTTCAGAGGCAGTCAAGGTTTGCAAAATAATTGTACCATCCCCTCTCAAGGCGGGGGTTAGTGCTATTGCCTTCTCCTCTGCCGACTAGCAGTTTAACTTTGATGCAGCCTCGAATTGACGCCTATAAATAATTAGCCCATGATGATTTTCCATAAAATTGGGGGGGTTTCATTTTTGTGTCTTGTCCCCTCGTTTCATTTTTGACTATTGTCTGCTTTAGCTCTTCTACCCGCCGTTCTTTTTTACTGTCGTCTGTTTTAACTCTTCGACCATTGTCTGCTTTAGCTTTTCCATCCGAGCTTTATTTTCGGCCATTTTTTGTTAGAACATTTCCGATTTTTTATGTACAATGCTTTTCAAATTTTCTTCTAAGGATTTAGATTTTCCAGTAATTGGGCTTCTAAGGATTCTTACAAGGTAGTAGAATTTTCTGCCAATTTATCTTCTAACGCCTCTTTCATGTTTTTTGGAATTTTCCACCAATTTATCTCCTAACGCATCTTTCATGATTTTAGAATTATCCTTGTAATGTTTCTCTAGCTAATCCTCTAAAGTCTAAAGTCTATGGTTTTAGAATGTTCTTACATTTTTTTAAATAGCATACTCATGTCCCCATTACCAGAAACATTAAACATAATTCGTGGAATCGGCGTTCATCCGATATTTCGGGGAACCTGAAATATTGTTCGGCTGGCGCATCGAGGTCGGCGGCTTGCTTTGATGTAGTTCTCGAAGAATCTAGTCTCGGCGGTCTTTGACGTTCTGGAGAATTCCGAGAAGAAATATATAAATACGGAGAGCTGAGGAAGTATTCATACAGTATTCGACTGCCATATAGTAAATATAAAATGTAAATAGTTCTGTGAATATAAATTGTGTTAAAGTAGTGGAAATAAATTAGTGAGTTGGACTGTGTTTATAAATAAATCTAAATAAATCCAATAACCCGTTTGTGAAAATAAAACATTACACTAATAAAGATTTTAGCGGTAAACAAATTTTAGTGTTAAACAAGTTTTAGGGGTTATATCATTAACAGAATTTCACTCTAATATTCAAACATATAAATAGTATATAATAACTACAGTTAACCCGATATAGTGATTTTTTCTGGTTTGACCTTTAAATGACTGAGGAACGTCAAATAGACCTCGGATTTGGACTCAGCGACCCGAAAAACATATAATGGCCATGGTGAACTTTTCTAGTTTTGATCCTGATCTTGAAGTGATCTAACAATAGGCGCTAGTGGGCCAAGGGGTACGATTCCGCGAAATATAAATGACATGAGTTGAAAAAATATCATTTATTATGGTAAATGGACAGACAAAACAATAAAGTCAACAGGAAAAAAAGCGAAAGTTGTTGCCAAGATATTAGATATATTTATAAAGATATAAATAATTCCATGGTATAATTTATATAATTTTGAAGGTAGGTTACAACATTTTGATAAGTTATTTAATAACCAAGCAGAAAAGATGAACATTACGTATTTCTCTTTACTGTTTTTTTGAGTTATAAAAATGTCAATGCGTCTCATGACATTCTTTTAGATAACTGCATGGGGACAGTATTTCTTCAAGCAGTTGAGGGAAACATACACAAAAAGAAAGAGGGAAATGTATAAAGAACAGTTTTTTTTAGTTTGAGAAAGGCTTTGTTTCGATGGCGTGTCTTAATTACGTGGGCGAGTTGGTTCAAAGTATAGAAAGGCAATTTTCTTTGTACATTTCCCCGCTTTCTCTCTGTGTTTTTTCCCACAACAGCTTTAAAAATAATGTTTCAAAACCATCCTATAATAGAATGTCATGAGATGCATTGAAAATTTTATAATTGATAAGATTAGGTGCAATAAATAGGTAATTTTCGTATATTTACATGGTTATGAATAAATAACTTATAATGTTGTAACCTACCTACAAAATTATATAAATAATGTCATGGAATTATTTATATCTTTATAAAATTATCTTCTACCTCGAATCAAATTCAGCTTTCTTTCTGTTGACTTTCTTTATTATTTTAAGTTCCGCTGTTAGTTCCTTTCATGTCCATTTACCGTAATCAATAATATATTTTCGACTCATTTCATTTAAATTTCCCGGAATCGTATCCCTTGGCCCAGTAGAGACACCAAGCGACGGGAATAACGTCTATTGAAACAGACCTCGAATTCAGACTCAGCGACCTCGAAAACACAGGAACTTGGAGCATACACTTTCTGGAGGTGGCCTGCAATTTACAAAATATCGTATCAAGGGCAGTAAGAGATGGCAATAGTGAGAGTAAGAGGCTATTTCACTCAGTTGGTAGTTGAAATTCTCAATAGAGTGAAATTAGCCTCTTGTCCTCACTATTTTTCTCTTTCTATATTTGGCACGATATTTGTGCATTACAGGCTACCTCCAGAAGGTATATGCTGTAACTTATAGAAGGTCTATGCTCTAAGCATACTACACGCACCCTATCTTTAGTTATTACCTCTATGGGTACCAGAACTGGCACAACTGTAAAATGACATCTGACAGAAGTTACCACAGATCATACAGATTTAACCCTTAACCCACAAATTATTCACTTTGTGAGTTAACCTAATAAATTGCTTGTTAATTTTGTTAAGTTTTTACAAAAATTTATGTAAATATAATAAGACAATGTCAACACTTTTCGTTAAGCAAACTGTTATTTCAAAAGTTTTAAATGCCTCCAAAATGAATATGTGTAAGAGGTTCAAACCTACATTAGCATCTAAATTGATTTATAAAGAATATGGGGAACCAGAGAAAGTTCTTCATAAAGAAACAGAGGAGCTTCCTGAACCAAAAAACAAGGAAGTTCTTTTGAAGATGTTAGCTGCACCAGTAAATCCAGCTGATATCAATACAATTCAAGGAAAGTATCCCTCAAAACCAAATCTACCTGCAGTACCTGGTAATGAAGGTGTTGCACAAGTTTTAAGGGTAGGGCAAGAAGTTTCAGAATTTGGTGAAGGTGACCATGTTGTACCACTGACCAATAACTTAGGAACTTGGCGTAGTCATTTAATTTTGTCAGCCGACAATATCTTGAAGGTACCAAAGAATTTAGGTATAGTTGAAGCAGCTACTTTGACTGTGAACCCTTGCACTGCATTTAGAATATTAAGAGATTTCACAATTTTAAAACCTGGTGACACAGTAATTCAAAATGGTGCAAACTCAGCATGTGGACAAAATGTTATTCAAATTTGCAAAATTTGGGGTATTAGAACAGTGAATATTGTTAGGAGTAGGCCCAATATTGAGGAGTTAAAGGATTTTCTTACAAAATTGGGAGCCACATATGTTCTAACAGAAGAGGAACTAAGAAAAACAGATATTTTTAAGACTGGTAAACTTGTAAAGCCAAAACTTGGCCTCAATTGTGTAGGTGGGCAGAATGCTTTAGAAGTAATGAGACATTTAGAAAATGGTAGTCCCTTTGTAACTTATGGAGGAATGTCAAGAGAACCAGTTACAGTACCCACATCTGCACTAATTTTTAAAGATTTATCAATAAGAGGCTTTTGGATGACAAGATGGAGCAAAAATCCAGCTAATAATTTGGAGAGGATGGAAATGTTTGAAGAACTAATTTCTATGATGACAAATAATGAACTTCATGGACCATCACATGAAATGGTTGATTTTGATAATTATCAAGAGGCCATTAATAACACTTTAAATGCTACAGGAATGACAGGCAAAAAGTTTATTATCAACTTTAATAAGTAAATGATTTCTTAGTTTATTTTAAAAGTTTTGATACTATTTTGTTTTTTATTGTGAATGAACCATATATTTACTGTAAATAGTTGTGTATTTAAATAAGTTGTAACGTTTGTTAGACAGTTAAAAGTTCAAAATTAAAAATTATTTTTTTAGTTCTGTTTTAATTATTATTTTAATTTATGATTCCGAACATTAATTTTATGAAAATGATTTTTCAAAAGGATAATTCAGTGGTCAGGTACTAAATTTTAAAACAAATCCTCTTATTAAATATATTTCTTGCTTGTTAATACTCATTTATTTTATTTTATCCATGTAAACAAAACAATGTCTAATTAAAATATTATAACATAGTTTCTTCAATTATAATTAAAATGTAATTTTTTTTATGTTTATGGACTTTTGCAATTATTTATCTGATTTTCTTGAACAATAGTATTACATTATGGAAAAAATGGGATAACCCCTGACTCTACCAGAGTACAATTTAAAATATTCAAATTGATTAACCCGTTTTAAGAGTAACAGTGGAGATTCATTTTTTGGAAAGTAATAAATATAATGTTATAGAAAATTACATAGTACCCTTCCCTGAGTTCCCTAAACATAATGTAATTTAAACTGTCAAAATTGTTTAGGGCATTTTAGAGTAACCAAGAGTAACTTGAAGAAAGATTTCTGAGAATTCTGTGAATTATTTGAAAATTTTAAAATGTCAGGAGCTTTAAATCCAATAAAAATAAAGGAAATAGAAGTTGGAGAGTGGATATTAGCAATAAATATTTGATAATTCTGGGAATTTCTGTAGGTTCACTTTTAAACAATTAATTTTAATTAACAATTAATTAACTCATCAATAAATCTTTGTTACTATGATATCTTAACTACAATAATTCACATCTATATCTACTTAATATGATGAACAACAATAAATCACTTCTTGACTGCTTTGCCAGCAGTGTCAACTCACTTTTATATTCTGTTGCTTTTTCTCATTTGTTCTTAGAACATTCGCCCTCTCTCAGGATGTATCACTTTGATTTCTTCGAAGCCTCTCCAAATTGCCGAATATTTTTGCCATCACCAACTGTTTGTTTCAATAACTAAACTTGAGAAGATTCCGCATTAATGGGGTTATAACAATACCCCCTTTAGTTCCCATCGTCCCAATCGGAGTCAATCTCCATGATAGGGAGACAGTAGGCCTAAACGGAACACCTTCATCTTGGCCCTCATATTCCCTAAATTCCGATAGAATACATGGTTGATCCGTGTAATGATTTCGAATTGCGGTCCATCCCAAGCTTGTGTGAGCTTTGGAGACTTGCCTTTTCTCAGGGTTTTTATAAACAGACTTTATTTCCTTGTTGGAGCTCGACCGAATTTGCCTTAAGATAACATGGCTTCATTCGATCGCTGGTCGCTGACCTCTGCCTCTGCGCATGAGCTAGTTCGTGGTTGACCAGCATGCATTTTGTTTAAGTTGGTCGGCATAATCATTAACTTCGTTGGACGGTTCTTCTGGTGAGCCAAATGCCAAATTATAGCCTCAACTCTTTTCCAAAAAGTACTTTGACAAGAGTCAGGCCTGTGCTGTTATGGAATCGCTGAGTAAGGCTAACGGGATAGAGCTGTATGCTCTTATTAATGAATTTAATCTTTCCACCATTAAATGATGGTTATCGTTTTCGATGCACAACGTTTCAGCTTCTATGGGTAAACAGAACATTTATTCACTTTATGTCTAACTATAGTATTTTTTATGTATTATATCTAATTTTATTGTACTTGTGAAAAAATTGTGAGTCAAAATTTACTAAACCCCATATACTACATATTAAAACGGTTTAGCTCTGTGAGAGCTCTTGCCAGGATGTGAGGCCCGTGGTTGGCGTTGTGGCTGCAATTTCTTCCTGTTCCTAACAGGGCGGCTTTTTGCATTAGTTTGTAAAGACGTTCGTCCAGACCGAGGTACTTTAAATTGTTTTAAATATATTTTGGGACTACTCCTGTTGTTTACATAATTGATACAGTTCGTGTGTTGTTCATGTCCCACTGTCTCTTTATTTTAAATTCCAAATCTCTGTATTTGGTTATTTTTCAGTCAATTTCAAGTTTCAGTGCTTGAGAACCTCCTGTGATCTGCTGGATAGATTCAGATGCTTGGCAACCATATCTGCATCTATCGTTGTTAACAGAAGAGTCTTTACCGATGTGCTTTAAATAGTTCTGAGTTGGAATTATCTGATCTTGGATTGGAATATAAAGCCTTCAGTTTCAGGAAACATATGACCAGAGATCAACCAGTACTTCGACGTTGAACCGTCGACATAATCTTGGTTGTATGTCTTCCTTGAAGGGGCTTCTCTTTCCATTTAAGCAGTTTCTAATCAGTTGACTGGTGGTACAATTGGACTTATTGGTCTATCAGTCACAGTGGTGTTGTGGCATCCTCTTCCTCATATCGTTACAAAGTACCTTTGATAGAGCTATCTGGATGGTGATTTTGAGCTTTTGTTAATAGAATGGAATTTTCAGTCTGTCAGTCACCAATTAACTATACCGACAGAGTAACTGAGCACTGAACACCCGTAGATGTTGTAGACTGTTGAAAACCAAACTAAACAGTAAAAATCTGTTTCAGGCTATTAACACCTATTAGTAGGAGAGCTAGTGACCCATTTTTCATGAAGTGTTTGATTCAAGCAAATATTTTACATAGTGGTGTAGTTAGGATAGATGAGTGGGTTGTCATATGTTGGCCTAACCTGCTTGGGGACAGGAGGTACTGCGCATACAAGAAAGATGTAAAAAAATGTTTGCCAAAAAAAGTGTTTGAATCAGAGGCCAACAATAATTATTCGACACTTTAGATGGCTTAGAGTTAAATTACAAATAAGGCAGACACGTTTGGGGGGTTAATATCTAACCATTCTACCTCAAAGTTGAATTTTATAAATTAAAATAAAAGTGTTTGATTCACGCTGGAATTTTAATATATGCTTTATTTTATATACCTATTACATAATATTCACAAAAAGGCAGACACTTTTGCCGGGTTACCAGGAGAAGATATGCTGTGGTAGTAACAGATACGAGTGAGAGGCAGCATCACAGGTGTAGTCGTGGTCGTACTATGCGCTACCATTGGCTATAGAGCACGTGATCTATAGCAGCTATAGATTTAGATTTAGCCACAGAATGTTGGGGAGCACAATTAAGAAAAAAACATATTTATTAATCAGGAACAAGAATAACATAATATAATATTTCATAAATTATCCTTAATTCCATATATAACAGGAAGAAAAGTTCACTAATATTCATCAATTTTATCCATTAAATACGTTAATTAACTTGAATTACTTACTTATCTTAATTGTAGTTGATATCCATCAACTATGTACATCAAGGACACCCTCTCAGGATTGCCGGGCTAAACTAAACTTTACTGCACCACATTTGTTAAAAAAAATATGTCTAAATTTTGAGCTAGAAATATAAAAACAGTATTCGATCTAGAAAATGAGGCATGGAACACACAACCCCAACTTGAATATCAATGTGAAATTATTCCAGATTTTCAAATTAAAATAATTATTATTTACATTGTATTTCCATTATTGATATTATATTAGCGTTAAATTAGATGTTTAAAATATCCGTTATTGTTGGAAGGAAAATGGTAAAGTCGCAGCTCGAATTCCTCTCGCACTTTATGAGGCGTCTCTGGTGTAATCCGCTCACACTCCTTCACTATTATACGTCTAAGTTCAGGAATACCGCGAGTTTCGAGTTTTAAGCACCACAGTTTTTGACGTCGCCATGAAGAAAAGTCAAGGGGTGTTAGGTCTGGTGATCGTGCTAGACATTCTATAGCGCCCCTTTTGCCAATCCACTTATCTGGAAACGTCTCATCAAGCTAATTTCGTACAGGCAAGGCTTAATGTGGAGGTGCTCCCTCCTTTTGAAAAAATAGGTTTTCTTCGTCTAGCAACAAAGTTCCATCTTGATCTATTTGTTTTTCTAAAGATTTAATTATAAGGGGATTTATTACATTTTCTAATAGTCCAAAAATAATTCCCAAATTAAATTTTCTTCCACGAATAAAGAACCAATAATTTTATTTTCGAGAATTCAGGCCCATACATTAATTTTCTGAGGATGTTGGTTGTGCTCTTGCCGAAAAACTTGTGGATTGGTATTGTCCCAGTATCTACAAGTATGTTTATTAAAAAATCCATTAAAACAAATATTTTTAATAAAATTAGGGTCTGCATTTGCCGTTTGAGTCATTAATTCGTAGAATCTAACCTAAACTTCTGTCATAATCATCCACAGCAAGCTATTGTAAAGCTGTATTTTGTACGGAAACAATTTATTTAGGCGTAACGTTTTATGCACAGAGCCTAGAGAAATATTTGTTAACCTGGAGACTTTTGAGATTCCATGGCAAAATGATCTAAAATCTCAATCTGGGCAGCTTCAGTTAAAACTCTACTATTCTTGACAATTTCATTGCACACACTTCCAGTTTGGTGCAATTTATGAAATCCAACACCTATTGATGCTCAATATTTTTATCGGGATGTCTCTGATGACAAACGTAAGCAGTTCTGCGTGCACAGCGTTGTTCTTCCCCATAAATAAATATTATTTCAATTTTTCTTGTAAGGAATGAACCAGTGTCGAAATGTGATGGTCAGTATACAACGACCACTACTAATAATAAATTCTTTACATTTACAGTCACATATATCTTTCGCAAAAACATTTAAGGATTTTTTCTCACTTGTTTATCTGGATATTTATACTCTGCTTTTTTCAATTACAATTCTCCCTCTCTCTCTGTGTGTGAAAAATAATCTTATTTGGCAAAAAGAGATCTTTAAAAGATGTATCTCATGATACCCCATTGCATGTAAACTTTTATAAGTAATATTTACCCCCGCTTAGGGGTTGGAACTGCAGGGTGACCGTGTAAAATGTGTTTTTTGTCTCTTTCTTTTAAAGATATTTTAAAAATTGTTTTGGGCAGCTAGTTTTGAAATGAAAGCCCTGTATATGTCTGAGATTGTTTACAGTAAGTTCATTAAAATTGGATACAAAAAGTTCCCCAAGAAATGTATGTAAGGGAGCCCGTATGCAGTTCCCTTAAGAAAATAGGCTCCAATGATTTTATTTCGAACACTTTCTACCCAAACACTATATTATCTGTGGGTATTGCGTGTGAAGCTTTCTCATTCATTTAATATTTTGTTTAGCCCATTAATTACGCACATACGTCAGGTTAAGGCCGCATCTTATCCCCACTGCCAGTTAATATAACTAATTCAATCCTTCGTTTTATATAGCTATTTAAGTGGTAATAGCTTCAGAAGGGTCCGTGTCATTAATAATTGGTAGATATAGCAGCCTACTGAATACTAAATACTTTTTTACATTTGGCAACTTTTTACAATATTGATTCAAAAAATATATTTAGGTACCTACTGATTTTAAAATTATTGTATCTTTAACAATATTTAATTACCAAACATAGGTATCATGTAGCGTTGCAATCGCCTTGAAATTTACAATCCAAAAAAATAAAATATACAGTGCATCCATTCTACTTTAAAAAAATTTGATAACGTCACTACAACAAATGGTTTACTCTGTATATTTCACTGTCATATAAATATACATGAAACTAAAATAAAAAAAATACTGATTTCTCCTGAACATTGTTTATTTTAAAATTAAATTATACCAAACTTTATGTACATAGTGTGCAATAAATTTATTAATCTAAAAACATTATGACGAGGTAAGAAATTCTGGCGATATTTTTGATACATCTTTGTATTTTCCTTTTAAACTTGGAAAATTGCCATAGCACTGGCAATTATAGCCTTTTGTAGAAGATATGTTTAATGGTATAACCAGACTATCATAATTTAAATTATATAATAACTGTGTCATCATTTTTCTTTTCACATATCACACAAGAAACACATTCCATTTTGATTGGTTAATGTTTTTATATTATATTAAACAACAATGTGTTCACAATAACAAAACATAAATAATAATCTGTACACACTCCAATATTTTGTGATTACATGTTCGGTATAGCAGGTACCCATAGCGCATCTCTCTCTATTGCCGGTAACTTTATTTGTTGTTTCCCAGCTATTAAACCCCAGAAAGTGTCTGCCTTTTTGTGAGTATTATGAAATATATACAACAAAGCATCTAATAAAATTTCAGCGTGAATCAAACACTTTTATTTTAATTTATAAAATTCAACTTTGAGGTAGAACGGTTAGATATTAACCCCCCAAAAGTGTCTGCCTTATTTGTAATTTAACTCTAAGCCATCTAAACTGTCGAATAATTATTGTTTGCCTCTGATTCAAACACTTTTTTGGCAAACATCTTTCTTATATGCGCAGTACCTCCTGTCCCCAAGCAGGTTAGGCCAACATATGACAACCTACTCAACTATCCTAACTACACCACTATATAAAATATTTGCTTGAATCAAACACTTCATGAAAAGTGGGTCACTGGCTCTTAATCTATATGCATGTTCAGAGCTTAGTTACTCTTTCGGTATAGTTAATTGGTGCAAGACTGACATTGAACAATTACTAAGAAAAGTTCGAGTTTTACTAACAAAAGCTCAAATCACCATCCAAAGAGCTCTGTCAAACGTACAACTTTGCCACAGTATAAAGGAGGAAGTGGATTGGCAGATCTAAGCAAACTATTAGATCAACAAATTTCTGTTTTCCGTAGTCATTTCCAGAAACTCGCAAAATTCTTACAGAGTTATGTGCCAGGTTGTCAACATCACTGCCTCTGACACAAAAACACGTCCAATTACACCACCAGACCAGAAACTGCTGAAATGGAAAGAGAAGCCCATTCATGGAAGACATAAATGACGTCAACCAAGATTATATCGACAGTACAGCGTCAACTACTGGTTGATTTCTGGTCACGTTTCCTGAAACGCAAGGCTTTATATTGGCAATCCAAGATGAAGTAATTCTAACTAAGAACTATTTAAAGTACATCCTTAAAGACCCTTCTATTAACAACGACAGATGCAGCTACGGTTGCCAAACATCTGAATCTATGCAGCATATCACAGGAGGTTGTCAAGCGTTCGATGCACTGAAACTTGAACTATCACAGTCGGTTAGATTACCATACTATAGATACAAACCAGAATCTGTTTTAGAAAATAACAACTACAAGCTGTATTGGGACCGCACGATACTGACTGATCGGACTGTTGCTCACAATCGACCAGATATAGTTTTGGTAGATAAAGTCTCTCGGAAAACAACTTTAATTAACAAAGCAATTCCTAACAACAATAATATAAATATCAAGCAGACTGAGAAAATAACCAAATATAGGGGATTTGGAATTTCAAATAAAGACTCAGTGGGACATGAACAACACACGAACTGTACCAATTGTTATGTCAACGACAGGACTAGTCCCAAAACATCTATTAAACAATTTAAAATACCTCGGTCTGGACGAACATCTTTACCAACAAATGCAAAAAGCCGTCCTGTTAGGAACAGCCCGGACGGTCAGGAAGTTTATGGGAAACTGCCTAAACCTTTTTGATATCTAGGATATCTTGGGTTTAGTGCATTTTTCCCTAAAGGCACGTTATGCGTGCATTAGAGTGAGTGTGCTGCCATAGATTGTAAGGTCAAGTCGGTAATTAATGAACACTTTATGATGAAAACAACTTTGAGATTCAATACACATCTTATAAATTCAAAATACAATCTGATGTTTACTGTCAAACTAAAACCGACCTAAATGGGCTACTCAACTCTTTTATCGCGGAACATTTCATTATACACTTTTTGACGTTTTTCAGTTTTCAAGATTTCTCGACGTCACTAACCTAGAAATCAGTAGTGTATTCCTTAACTGTCAATTACCATTGGCTGCCAGTGACATATATACATATATACACGGTCCTCCCTCTGGCGCAGTTATAACTGTCCGTGACACTGGCCTCCCCCGCCCCGCCATTCCCTTTAGTTCTGATTCGTACGGATTAGATGCATAACTATCTCGATCAGGGGCTAGACGATTCAGATCAATATCTTTGTCCTTGAGCTGCGTTGGATACAGTACACAACACCTCGTAGGGTTCATCCCAAGAGGATGACAACTTCGGCGGCTTGCCCTTCGCCCGTTGTAGAGTGTACAACCAGAATTCAGCTGTATGGGTTGGGCATTTTCCGTATTGATTGTGTGTTTCACGATGTGTTTCGGCCGATAACTCCATAATTGTTATTGAAAATTTATCAGTTATCTGCGATAAATTATTTTGCCTTCTTACGTTCGGATGTCATAAGTTGTTAACATTTTGACTGTCGATGTCTTAAACACCTCTTCACAATTGCCGATGGTCTTAATTGGTTCAAGATTTCTTCTCCTCTGATTACTTGGATATCGTGATTTGACAGGTTCAACAATCTGATGGTATGTCATGTCCAGCTTTTACTAAATCAGGTATTTATCTGTGTCTACCAAACCAACACAGCTTTCAGAATTTCTCTCTAGCTAATCGAGGATGATCTGTTGAGTTTTGCCGGTGAGTCTAGTCGTGGAATTTGCTAACATTTTTCTTGAAGCCATTTGATCACTGGTTGGTCTTGTAAAGACAAATTCTTCATTTAGGAAACTCAAGACGTCGCACCTTGGATAGAACATAAATCCATACTGTCTAATTTTGATATAACTTAGCTGCAGCCTTCTCTGGGTTTCACAACCTTTAATGCCTTCAAAAAAGCTTTGGGTAGGAAAACAGTTCTCAAAAATCCTCAGGTGCATCTGCATAAGCAAAATTCACCAACCATCTAATCTAATTTGAACTCTTGTGAGTTTTCCCCATTTTACTGTGTTCATTACCTAAGTTGCACTTGATAAACTTGATTTAGACTTTGGTCCAAGCATTCAAGACCTGAAACTTATTTGTGAAAATATGTCTGCTGTTCTTCAGGAATACCTTGAAAGATCTCTAGTGTAGAGCTTCTTAAGGAAATTACAAGTGTTGTAGCTTTCTCATGAATATCCCATGCATTGGTATACATAGGCCACGAAGAGCTTCCATCAAATGGGTAAAATGCTTCTCAAATTCAGTTCGCACTATGTGAAATTCATTTTGTACTTTGTCCTCAACTAATATTGGTCCTTAGTATTTCATTTTGTATGTCGTGAATTTCATTTTAATTTATCTTTAACATAATTAACATGTATTCTGACAGCATACTTCATACTTTATTTCCATCGCCCCCCCCCTCACCTCTCTGGATTCGCCCATAACACCAATAATGGTGTTTCCAGGTATATCTAAAAGTAAATAACAAAAATAACAGTTTGCCAACCTATTATTTTAATTAAAATACCTACAAATTCTTCAAACTTAAATACATATATTTTTCAATAATAAATTAGTTACTTAATTAGCTTCTAAAAAAATAAAAACGATTTAATATCACCTTTACCACAAAGATATTTGAACATCGTCTAATCAGTCCTTTCCTTTTATCCAATCAGACACAATGTAACCGACTTCTTTACTCCTCTTAAGCACAAACGCGTGATTATAACTTGTAACCTGAGCATTTACATTTGGAATGTCAGCTTGCAATTGTTCACAAAAGCTGCCAGGAGCCCACTTGTCCTTAACCCCATAGTAAAACGCTATTCTACTATAGTTTTTTCGAATAATTGCATTATTTCTTTCTTTAACTTGATCTAGTTCTTCAAATGCCAGAAAAAATACTCTTTTAAGAACTCCTGGGTTAATAAGGTTTCTTATATTCTCACAATGTTCACTTGCAGGTATCCCTGCAATATACATGTAGCCATATAGTAGGACTGTTTGAAATAGTTTTGGAAGGACTGTAAAGATCCATGCTAAAAATACGATTAGCCACACAATAGGTTTTACATATCTTGTTAGAAATTTTCCATGATCTGTGACTGCCATCCGTTCGATCGTAGGAAATAAGAAGTACACGTCACGAATTTTATCGCTGATGAGGGGGTTGTCCAATAATTCCAGTATCATATATGATCCAATGGAATGGCCAATGAGATGGATTCTGGCATCTGATGGAAGGTACTTTGTTAGGAATTCGATCTAAAACAATATTTACAGATAATTATATAACCTGGACATTAGTGCAAAATTCTGAAGACTTTGAAGTTTTGGACACGCTTTGTTTTGCGTATATACGATTAAAAAGGCTAACAAGCAAGAATGAGCGAACGAGCACACATTTTGCAAGCATCTATTATGTCGCGTGTAGTTCTTGCTTAAGAGCCCCTGATCACGTTTCAAATCGACCGGATGAATATGTTCTGGTTTGCAAACGATCGAGTACTATCCGATCGATTACATATTTTGGTTCGAAAACAGAAAACAGAAACAGAAAATTAAAAACTCTTGCCTTGTGTGACGATAATAAGTTAATATTTTCCGTCGAGCTTTAATTCCGACCATACACCTTACTAATTATTTAATATCAACTAGCTAAATTGGTATTGCGGTTAGGATCGGTTTCGGCAGAAAACCTGCGGTAACTAAGGCCAAAACCCTGTTTGTGAGCTTTCCACAGACCTTCGGGGGTAATAGTACCTAGTGAAGATTGTCGAATCCTACGCTCTAGGTTCCCCCGCCCCTTGCTCACTGTCGTACAGTGTTTAAGTTGTGGTATACAGTTAACCATTTAGAGGTCAGCATTTTCAATCAGGTTAAAATCCCATCAATTTTGTTGAACTGCAACTACTATAACTTAAAGGTTAGTACACAGATGATTAAAACATGAGATTCAACTCCATCCGTTTAGGGGATAAAAATGATAAGATTTATTTTTTGTTTTTTGTATATATCATGGAAGGTACTGAATGGATCCCGTTACTTTCGGATGACAAATTCCGGGAATGAAAAAAACGTACGGTTTTTTAAATCAACCGATCGGAGAACTTTTCACTGAAAAAAGTGCTTCTAATGTGTTTTTTATCCACATGAGTGAACAGAGTTGAATTTTTCAAACTATTTATATTTGTAGAAATACGCTAAACTTAATTCTATATTAGTTAGAAGGCAAGTTCAGGGACTAAAATCAGTAGCATTCTTAGGAAATGTCAACAAATTATATGGATACCTGAGATTATAGGAAGGGTTATCAATGTTTTTTGGACACATAGTATTTCTTTTTCTGGGCTATTGCATAAAAAAGTCAATTTGCAGGTTAAACCAATAGAAGTTACTTTCTTCTAAACTCCTGGATATAAGATTTTCTCATTTTAGTTTTCACTGTTAGAAGGCGGTTATCGACCACCGCTCTTTGGATCCGCTTTGAACAGAAGGGGTGAAAAAAATTACTTCAAGTTCTGAAAATTCGTAACCAGTCCCAGCAGTAGCTAGTACATAATCCAATATCATAACAGGCCAATCAGCAGTAGTAAGTAAACAATTTTCGAAAAATTATATGTTCAATACATTTGAAGAAATTCAATAAAAAGTTTGCAACCGCCGGGCCAAAAGGCAAAGAATAATAACTAACTGCAATGTAATTACCACAATTCTATTTATAAAAATGAAAACAAATGAAAGGGGACTATATCAGAAAAAGATGCAGCTTGTAAAAAAAATAACAAGAATGAAACAACTCACGAAAAAGTGAAACAAGAGATAAGTTTTCACTTAGATTTATATATTTTTTATGCAGGCTCCAGTGCCAATTTTGTTAACTGTTTTGGGTCAGTAATAAATAAATAAATAAAAAATGCGAGATTTCGTTAAATGTTTAAAAAGTGGCAAATAATTCAGTTATATTCTAATATTAAATAGCATCTGTTAATCTTTCTTGAAGATTCATTTAATAATATTTAATGATGAGGAAAAGGTAAATTAAAAAGTACAATAAATGAAATTTAATCAACACAATTGTCATCCAAAAATGAAGTTCCTGATAGTTTTATTTGTAGTTAATAACTCTACTATTTAAATTTTCCATTTAATATTTAGTTGTTCATAAACTAAGTGTCTAGTGGCCTTTATAAAACCCTCAGACCCTATCAAAAATAATGATGAAGCATAATGTTGTAATAATTTTCAGACACCTATCATCAACTGAGCAAAATACAATTATTTGTATATTTCCAGCTACAACTGTCAGGAATATATAGAAATTTCCAGTATTCAACCATAGACAAATTATGTAAGTAGATAAGAATTGATTGGGTGAAAGAATACCATCTGACTTGTATTGAATCTGAGCTGATGTTTTGTAGAAAAAAATAATACATATCTACTTTTTGACCACTATTCCTGTATCCAGTGGGATCTAAAGCAGTGCAATAATTGTCTAAATAACAGTAATCCAAATATGTGCCTTCATATTTGTTAAATTTTTGTGTTTGCCACAATAAACTCAAAAGCAATAACGTAAAACACTTATTTAAAAATCAAAATACACTAAATATTTTTTATTGTTTTTGCACTGATATGACAAGAGGTTTCATAAGTAATTAGCAATAGAAAGTAAGCAGTAATCAATATGGTATTTGCTTCTTTTGTAAAACCAAACTTTATATGTAACTAAAATGAAGACTGTTAGTTTATATATAAATATATATGTATATTTGTAATTGAGTTCTGAAAAACGGCTCTAACGATGAAATTCTCTCATTTGGAAGTTTCTATGGATAGAAATCCATTGTTGAGGGTCTCATCTTTGGGAAAAATCGTTTAATTCAGAAATTGAAATATTAAAAATGTTATTTCAAAGGTTCAATTGTTATTGCAAGTATGGATACGACCTTTTGTAACTAAAAGGTAGCGCGTGCCGAGCCGTACCATACCCCGATCGCTTTGCTTGAGTGTGCTACATCTTAATATCCTGTCCCCTTGATTATTTATAGCGTGCCATTAAGCGAGATATATAGGATGTGATATGTTTAATCAAATTTAAAAGCAGTCGGAAAATTGTGCCCTACGCTATACGGTACCTTTTGTAATATATTACACTGCCTAGTATCGACATCTAAGTATATATCGCTTCGGAATAATTCAGTATAACGTTTCAAAAAAATAAAATAACACAGATAAATGGTTAGTCTGAGCAGTAGAAAATACTTTAATGGAGTTGTAGAAGTAACTGAGAAGTAAATAAACAGAAAAGTCATCTTATTTGCACAAATTGTTTGCATCTATGGGAAGTACTTTTTTATATTTACAATTTTGCTGATTAAACTTATACAGTGTGTCCGGTTATGAACTAGCGATAATCTAAATACATGTAAAGCAACTATTTTAATACACAATTACACTATATACGAGGGCTCAATACCCCACTCCGCCATATGGCAGCCATTTTGTTTTTTTGATGACCTATTCTCTACGTGTGAACAAAAACGTTCATATCTCTTAAAGTTTTGGTCTTACTGAGATAAAAATAGTCTTATTCGACGGGCAATAAAACTGTCTATCAACAACATTTCAAAACAAAGTGTTAACGTTTTCTTAACTTTTGAAAAAAAGACAAAATGAAAAAAAAGGGTAAAAAAATTATGCAAATCAACAAACTATTGCAAATCAATGCAAAAGTAGTGCCGATAACCATTAATTTTTTTTCACTAAATCGAAAGTTTTTGAGTTAAGCTACAATACAACATTAAATTTACAACTGTATGTTTATTACTTTAGGAGTTATTGTTGTTGTTGTTAAAGTCCCCACAAAGACCTTTGTGGGTACTTTAAACACGTAGGTAAACATTAAAACCCCATTAAAGTCTTATTACTTGCTGAAAACATAAACGAAGTGTATGTCAGTAATATGTTGCGTTGAATATTGACGATTTGCCATATTCATATCACAAGATAACCACTAATACAGAACGTAAACAGCACGGACGGTAAGTAAAAGTAGGGATCACAAGGCAGGGCAAGGTACAATTAACGTAACTAGTCTTTATCCTGTAAGTTCTTTGCAGGTAGAATCAATAAGTTCCACTTCGCTTACTCCTGCTAGTGGCGAACAGCATTGCTAGCCTTTTCTCGGATAGCACGCAGCTAATGTCAGATGTCACTTAATAAAGGTCTTTTGTGCTTGCGCATACGCTATGTTCAAATAACAATAACTCCTAAAGTAATAAACATACAGTTATGAAATTAATGTTGTATTGTAGCTTAACTCAAAAACTTTCGATTTAGTGAAAAAAAATGAGAGGTAATCGGGACTACTTTTGCATTGATTTGCAATGATTTGTTGATTTGCATAATTTTTTGACCCTTTTCATTTCATCTTTTTTTCAAAAGTTAAAAAAACGTTAATACTTTGTTTTGAAATTTTGTTGACAGACAGTTTTATTGTCTGTTGAATAAGCCTATTTTTATCTCAGTAAGAGCAAAACTTTAAGAGATATAAAGGTTTTTGTTCACACGTAGAGAATGGGTCATCAAAAAAACAAAATGGCTGCCATATGACGGGGTGGGGTATTGAGCCCTAGTATATAGTGTATTTGTGTATTAAAATAGTTGCTTTACATGTATTTAGATTATCGCTAGTCCATGGACACACTGTATAGAATACATATCATTTCAGATGTATAATGTAAAACAGCGCAAAATTTATTTTATTCAACTACAGATGAAAAATGTCAAACATTTTTCAATGGTATCTTTCTAACTTAACTTCAAGGAAATATGTTTTACAAACTATACCTACATAATATCAAAATTGAAATATAATTTTGAAATAAGAAGGAAAAAGAAAATAGGTTTCTTTAATAAGGAAATAAGTTGGTCAAATAATGTCAAATGGATAATGAAATGTGATACAAAAATTTCAAATAAAATAGATTTTTTAACAAACTATATGTTTAACATTTAGCATGTAGCTTAAGCTTAGATTTCAATAATGAGTGCAGTTCTGAAGCACCATACTTTCATGTCACAAAAATGTCATCGACGTTTCTCCATCAAACTTTTGGTTTATTCTTATAATTGCCTATGAATCTTTCTTCAAAATGTGTCATAATTAATTACTGATTATTGGAGACAATGAAGAACCTATGGCCATTCCAAATTCTTTTTTTTTTAGAAATCTCCTTCAAATTGAAATTATGTATTGTTTAAGCAGAGTTCAGCTAGTTCCATAATTGTGTCAATGTTTAATTTTGTTTTGTTGTTTATTTTTATAATTTGTAATGATTTATCAACAGGAACATTTTTAAAAAGACTAACTATGTCGAAACTTACTACTACTATCACTTCTGTTCATTATAATGCATTTTAATTTTGTTAGAAAGTCATTCGTTGTTTTTTAAATTGTTTGGATTGTTTTCATAAGCATTAATTATATTTAGTAAAAAATTTGATGTTTTGTAATGGTGAATTTATTGAACTTACAATTGGTCTTGTTCGTATTGTGTGTTTATGTTCCCTTGGAGCGCCATATAAATGTGAAGGATTGCTGTAGTGGGGTGTACAGTGTTTTGGTTCTAATGGAGTGAATTATTGTTTGTGATTTGTTATAATGTCTCTAGCATTTTTTTTATATTTTGTGTAGGAACTTTTATCAGTTTAGAATATGATCCTGGATTTAATAAGGTCCATCATTTTGCTGTTGTAATCATTTTTAACAACTACTAGCAGAATATATTTATAGTATTTTAAGATCCTTATATGTAGTTTAATTTTTTTTTAATATACATTATGCCTACATACAGTTAGTTTTTTAAGTTTACAAAGTTTGATGTGGTTCATTATAATATAGAAGAGAATAATTAACGACTTGTCAAAGCCTGATATCTTTAAAACAAATATTTAAACATTTAAAGGCTGAAATTTTCATTGTACTAAATCCAAGGTATTGTGCAACAATTAATGAGAAAATTATTTAACTGAAATACTATTTTTGTGTTTACAAAATTCTAATTTCTTGCAAGGCATTTCTTATGAAATAAATATTACAATAATTAGATTTTATACTTTGTTTGACTTAATTTTTTGTTTATAAGTGAGATGTAAAAGTGTTTTTGTTATGTTTAACTATCATAGCAAGATATGATGACAAATGCTTGGATTTGAAGGGGAAAACATGTAGCAAAATATTTTTCATGAGTGAGGTATTATCACACCAACTACATTTATATTATTTTAGGTCTGAGCATTTTTGAAGATTTATTTAATATTGTTTGCAAAATCTGAAAGCGACTATTTTAAATGACCTGTAAGGGTATTTAAAAAAAATAAAAGTAAAACACACTAGGGGGCCCCACTCTCTGCTTAACAGACCCAAAAAAGTTTTTTTGTTTGATGTGGTCTTTTTGTATGAAATCATGTTTGATACTTATTAAGACTAACTAAAATAATTCAATCATAGAAATTAAATTATTTGTTAGGTAAGTGAGGAGTTTTAAATAGTAATCTTCTCAGAAAAAATGTGTATATAGCAAACAGGGTGAAATTTCGAAATCATGAGAGAGGCTGGGTCTATAGAAGACAATTACTTAATTATAGTTTAAACAATATCTATAAGTAGGTAGTAATGATTGCTTAATGATCTATGATAATCTAAATAATGTATGCAAATTAAAATTGACTACAAAAGCTAATATAGTTTGTCTGCAGATGCCAGTTGGCAAGTGAAAAATTATACTCAAGAGAAGTCATATCCTCTGATTTACAGATCATTGTTCAACTGTTAAAATTATTGAGAACTGGTATCTACAAAGAAACAATCAGTTTCAATTACTACAATTAATGTGGTAGTCAATATATGAAAGTCCAAAGTACATGTAATTAAAGTGTTACAATGTAACAAAATTATTTTACCTTATGTTCAATTTGTCCTTTCAACCCATACAGCTCAGGTTTTTCAGCCATTTTTGGTAGTGGACTGATTTTTTCTTTAGGAATATTATGTCCAGCATGCCCTAAACACCAAACAGGGTATCCCAATTGTTCATGAATTGTTTTAGCAAAAATATCATAAAATCCAGTTACACCAGGATTTCCTGGAACTATAATGACCACATCTTTGCTTCCCATGAGGGATTCTTCTACCCATTGTCCATGTGAACTAATTTTTGTTCTTACGCCATTTAAAATCAAAAACGCCTCATGCATCTTGCTTTCAAAAATTATATTTCAAGTAAATTCAAAATTAACCTTACCGTAGGTATAAACGAGATTTTAGAAAGTAGCAAATTAATTCAATTTAATTGTTATCTGTTTTGAGAAACGTTAGTGGTACCGTTAATACTGCCACAATAACTAACTTTGTTATTATGTACCTTTAATTGATGCATTTCATTATTTCCATTATACTGATAAAAATATAATTAAAAAAATATATATATATATATATATATATATATATATATATATATATATATATATATATATATATATATTAGGTTTTAAAAAAACTTGTTTGCATATTTTATATATCTAATTGATTTAAATTCATTTTTGACATGGAACGATAGACCCATGAAACAGTAGCCACAGATCATACAATACAGTAGCTATGGACATGGATCAAAACCAATAACCAGTCAAAAATGTAACTCCTGTTTTGAAAATAATGTCAGAGAACACAAGTCAATAGACTGTTCAATTTAATAAATGTACTACCAGATTGAGTAAACAATGGCTGTTTTCCAATTAGCGCACAATTGAGCACAGTGCTAGCACTGAGTGTTCCAATTACAGCACTGGCTCGCACAAATGAGCATAAGAAATAACTGTGCCTTTGGGATGTTTTATGTAGGTTTATTAAGTAAACATAAAACTTTATTATAAAACATGAGGTATGTTCCAAATAATGCCCGAAAATTACGGTACAGGGCGACACAAAAACACTTTGAGCTCTAATAATTGGAAAACAGCCATTACTGAATTATTCTGTAAATAATTTTCGTACACATAAACGTCAATTGATAACCTATGAGTAATACAGTTTTAACCTTATTGTGATCAGTGTACTCTACCGGTTAGTTTTAAAAAAACCATGTTCCAATTAACGTCCCAATATTGCCGCACTGTGCGGCACAAAATCACTTTGTGCTCTGGTACTTGGAAAACAGCCACTTTCGACCATGAATAAAGTATATTTATGCTCGAAGCCGAACGACCTTCGCCCAAATTTACATGATAAATTGTCCATATAGGCTGTTTTCCAATTAGCGCACAGTGCGGCACAGTGTTAGCACTGAGTGTTCTAATTACAGCACTGGCTCGCACAAATGAGCACAAGAAATAACTGTGCCTTTGGGATGTTTTATGTAGATTCACCAAGTAAACATAAAACTTTATCATAAAACATGAAGTAGGCTCCAAATTACGCCCGAAAATTATGGTACAGGGCGACACAAAAACACTTTGTGCTCTAATAATTGGAAAACAGGCATTATTGAATTATTCTGTAAATAATTTACGTACATATAAACGTCAATTGACCTTTGAATAATACACTTTTAACCTTATGGTGATCAGTGTACTCTACCGGTTGGTTTTAAATTAACGTCCTAAAATTGCCGCACTGTGCGGCACAAAATCACTTTGTGCTCTGGTAATTGGATAACATAATACATACCATTAAAGTAAATACTACACATCGACACAAAATTTATTTACCTCAGTGCAAGAAATTAGGGTTCTTGGATTTCCGGACGCGCTATATCGTCTCCTATGTTGTATATTTGACCAACACTATTTTTTGGTAGTCCACAGCAACATAGTTTTCTGGCCAGTCTCGCACCCGGCTTCTGTATTCTAAAGGTATTTAAAGGATGTACATTTGGTAAATCAAACTTAATAAGAAGAATAAAAATAAAACATTTAAAAAAAAATATATAACCGACTTCCACATATAACTAAAAAGCTAAAAAAATATAACAAAATACAACTCTAGCAAATAAATAACACATTCAATGTTGTCAGGTACCTACCCAGGAAGTAAAAAATATAAACATTAAAAGGTGTTCATTCTGTACAAATTAATTACCTACCAATCTAATATATTCCTGAAGACGGTGCCAAGCAAATCTAAAATCCTTCATTCCGTACTTATCTACCACCTCATCAAACTTGATTGTTGCTTGGTCAGTTTTTTATGCAGGAATATAGGGAGTTGTTGTTAGATGAAGAGAAATTCTTCAATTTTTTTAGAATGAGTGTGGCCAGCTTTAATAATTAATTTGGTTAAACTCTTAGAACCACATTTAAAGAAGCAGTATACCAAATTCAGGAACCCTTTAGAATTAGCGGGCCATGGCCCTTATACCTGCTTTTCTACGGCACTTGAAAGGGGGCCCTCCATCGAGCTCAACGCGTCGTGCAGTGAGTGACTATTTCAACGGTATATTGAACAGGACGCCAAAACTTGGCAAGTCAACTGATTCCAATTTGTACGAATGGAATCAAAAGCTGAAAGTGAGTAGAAAATCAGTGTGTAACTGGAAATTGATAATAATAGTTCATGCGATAATAATAAATGAATCAATTGTACGAAAATTAACGGAAAATTACAACTGAAAATTAAAAAAACGTGGAGATGGATGTACTATTGAATGGAAAACATTAATAATGGCTGCGCTTAGCTGCCCGTATGTCATTGATACGAGTTCTTGCAATTTAAAACAGTTGTCTGAATTTTGTACATTAACGACGTGAAATGTCTTTCTTGACTTGAATTTTTTAAATTTTTCTGTGGTCTTCATTGTACACTGAACTCGTTCTCGTCTCGGTTGAAATGCGAAGCGCTATATCTATATATGCCTCTCAGTTATATGGTGAGAGAGACCCAGAGGTGAAAGAATATCGAAGACTTTAATGTATTGAGTTCTATGGACCGTAATTCTTTTTTAAGTATATTTTTTTTCTTCTCAAATAATATGAAATAAATAATAGTAACTAGATTGAATATGGAATTATCCATGTACATAGATATTATATTTTCCAATTTTAGAATTTGTCGCTGATGAACGTGGAGGATGTGATTTAACAATTGAGGAATTTTTTTCGATCGTGAAAGGTCACCTGAGTGGAGAAATGCCTGAAATGTATGTAGTGATCGAAAATTGCATGTCCACAAAATTGCAACGCCCCTTCGCTCTATCAGACAATGCAAAAACTGCCCTCCGTAAGTTGTTGCACCTCTTCAATAAAAAGTGACAGCAAGCGTCAAGACATGAAGACACATATCTGCAAAAACTTTCTAAGTGGTTGAACGTGTCTCTTTCTTTCGAAGAATCAGAACAATCTTCAGAAAAATCCGCAAATTTGGGTCGACCTTCTTCAGAATTTTTAGAGTCTAGTGACCGGACAAAACGAAGGAAGACTGAAGAATTACGCACAAGATATAGTACGGACGAATTAACGTATTTAATAAATGAGTATGTTTATCTTATTATATAACATATGGATATATTTTGTACATTCTATATAAAAGTGATTCATGTCAAATGCGCTATTTTACTTGTTTTTATTTCCTATTTTGACTTCGGATTCATAATTAGCGACCCCGAAAACCTGCGAGTACTGATTTTCAGCCGAATATGCGAAGCTTTCGACTAGTTGCCAGCTTTTTGGGACTTTAAATCCGCCATTTTATTTTTATTTCCAATTTTGACTTCAGATTCATAATTAGCGACCCCGAAAACCTCCTGGTACTGATTTTCAGCCGAATTTGTAACGCTTTCAACTTTTGGCCTCACTGTGCGTCAGTGATTCAAAATGTCAAAATGTATATAGCACCGCACCAACCAATCGCGTGCTATACCGACACCGGACAGAAGCCCATTTATTAGTTAATCAAATCTCATTTGCAATGCATCATCATTGTAACTTTGTGACTTATATAACAATTGATGAAGAACAGGCCCAAATTGAAAATTTAATATTTAAAGAATTAGTTTCAACAGACAAACAATAAGGCAGAAATGAATTTATATACGAACTAGGTACTCCATGTTACGACTAAATGCCAGTAGACACAGGTAGTTTACGATCAATAATGAGTCATCGATCATTCAAAATAATTCGAAAACCTTACAATAACTCCATATAATGACAAAAAATAAAAAAAGACTTCCAACAATGATTTACTATAGAAAAGCTTGACTTGGATTTGGCAACTGTAAGGCCCGGCACAGACCTACCATTTCTGTTCTGTTCTTATAGCTTGCTGACCGGGCGCATTGCGTTCTAGCCTTCCGTTACAATGTTCTTCAATTCTCAGTGTATTGAACCTAATAGATGTCGGTGACATCTACCGTCTAGTGAGTAATTTAAGTATATGAAGGCATACTATGCTATAACATATACCATACTCTTGACAGATGGTTCGAGTGTTTTATATAAAAACACATAAGTAAATATATATACAGATATATATCCACATATTTAGAACTATATCATTCAACGTATGACAGCCGTTTCGAACCAGGAGTTCTCGTCAGATACGCTTCCTTGAATGACAAGTTCTAAAGTGAAATACTTGGATGTTATACACAACAGTAAGACAACAATCAGTGTATTGAACCTAATAGATCTATTAGGTTCAATTAGGTATATATATTTCTTCAAATCTGTTCTTAAAAGAACAGAACAAAAACAGTAGGTCTGTGCCTAGCATAAGGCAAGGCGTAAATTGAGACTCGTATAGCTCGTGTGAGGTGACATGACGCGACCAGCACGTGTCACACACGTCGCGTGGTGATCCGCATATTGAGACGCAGTTCATAGCCAATTGCGTCAGAAAATATATAATTAACGAACGAATAAATTTTATATTTTAATTTTGTCTTTACATAATTAGTATATTTTGTATTGTAGCACCCTTTTTGATCTTACTGCCTCTATTAACGTCTGATCTTACCACGAGAAACTGTGTCTCAACTACAGCGCGACGCGACTGACAGTAGACGCGTGTCGTGCCTCGCGACACTTTGTTGCGCTGTTCTATTCAATACTATACGTTACAAAAGTTCGCGCTGTGCTGTGTCATGTCACACGCGCTATACGCGTCTCAATTTGCGCCTAACAGTATCTATTCAACAAGAAATCGAGGAATATGATTGGTGCGTTCCCGCATTTGTTTAGTGTATTGTGTTCAATTTGATTGAATTACTTCATTGATTTTTAAACTTCTGCACCTTTTCTAAAACATTCCGTCGCGCTAATGCTAATTGTAAGTGTGTTTTTGCGTGTAAAATATAGACAGTATTGTGATTCGTGTTTTGGATCCCGAGCTGTTTGGACGCTTGGGAGTTTCGTGCAATGTACTCCGAACTTTTCGGTGGCTTTGATTCCGTCTGAAGAGACGCCGCTTTTTGTTGTCTTTTGCGTTACGATCCGCGAGTTCGTTAGCTCCATTCGTGACGACCGCTAAACCGCTGTCATTTTGTTTCTTTTGTGTTTACAAAAGCGCATCATTTGTTGTTAAACCCGCATTTTTTGTATGTTCAATCAATGAACATCGCTATTTTTTGTGTAACGTGTTGTCCAGACGAAGCTCTAAGAAACTGTTCCTGTTCACGGGGCTAGCCTCAGAAGAAAGAACCACCAAGAAAACACCCTTTGCAGAGCTTCGACGTAAAAGGTTAGTGATTAACTTTTATTTGGTGAATTACTTTACGTGTTTATTGATTGTTCCGCTAAAGGTCCTTCGTCAATTATATACTTGCATTGAACCAGCATTGAACTAAAACCGCAACATCTATTTCATACATTTTTTTGAATATTATTCTCTCTATGGAATGTGCATCGAAGACATTCCATAACATTTGGTCCAAGTACGAGCCGGATGCAATTTGAGTTAATTTAGTGCAAAGATTATCGAATAAATTACATAATTTGGTCCAACTCCGGGCCGGGTTACATTTGAGTAAATTTCGTGCAAAGTTTAATGATCAAAACATTGATTTTTCGTTGCAATTATTGTTGAAAACCGCATTGAATTTTAGTTTCTTTATTTGTTAGAAGAGAAAGCAATTTCGGGATATTCACTCATTCCGTTGGAAATAAATTCGCATATTTCTTTTACCGCAAAAAAAAACTTACAAGAGATTCTTTTGTTTGTTTTGGTTATTTGCTAAATTGTTTTGAATTTATTTGACATTTGGTCAGATATTTTACTACTTCAACAGTAAAAAATTGTACATTTTTGGAATAGTATTTTGATTCGTTCTATCGTGTTAGATTTGTTCAGTGGAGTTACAGTGATTTTGATTTATTGTTAAGATGTCAAAAACCGCTGAAAATTTACGTAAATTTAAAAATCATCGACAATCGGAGTTTAGAAGATTAGAAGATATTTATTTTGCGGCCGAGAAAGCCTTAAGAGGTGACGACGTTGAATTGTTTTTTAGCATGATTGATATGGTTGATTCAATCCATTCCGAATTTTTTAAACACCACAATTCCATTGTTGGATTAATTTCTGATGCAAACGATGATTTTGACTTTGAGGATGACATTCGCAATAAATTTGAAAAATTGTTTTATTTAATTAGGTCTATTGTTGCTAAACTGAAATCTGTTCAGAATTCTACGCGACAAAATACAACTCGGGAACAGGAAAGTGTTGCTTTGCCGCGAATTGATTTGCCTTCATTTAGTGGAGACATATTGGAATTTGGTACTTTTATTGATTTGTTTGATTCATTAATTCATAATAATGAAAAACTCAGTGCTATGAAGAAGTTAAAATATTTGCAGTTAGCTTTAAAAGGGCCTGCTTTTGAGGCTATTAGGAATTTTAAACTAACACAAAATAATTACGTGAGTGCTTATGAAACACTTTTGAAAAAATTCAAGCGAACTCGTTTAATCGCGGAGTCTCATTGGTCAGCTTTAGAACAATTCCCCCAACTAACTTCAGATAGCCCTTCAGAGGTTCGGAAGTTATTGGATGACTTCAGTGATAATTTGGAAGCACTGAAGAATCTGGGTTTACCAGTAAATCAGTGGGATTTTTGTATTGTTCAGATGATGTTGAAACGAGTTCCAAAGAATTTAGCCGCTAAATTTGAACTTTACCATGGTACTGTGACCGCTCAAGATGACTTTCCGATCCGCTCGGAAGTTGCTGATTTTTTGTCGAAGCATTGCGATGCCTTTGAACATGTTGAATTATCCCGCAAGGCAAAGCGAAGTGTTGACAAAAAGTTACCATTGAATTCAAAGCAACATTCTTCCCGTTTCACTACATCTTTGTTTGTCACTAAGAATAGAAATTGTTTAGTTTGTAAATCCGATCATGCGATTTACAAATGTTCTGAATTCTTGAACAAATCAGTATCCGCGCGGTTTAAGTTTGTTAAAGATTTTAGACTTTGTTTTAATTGCTTAGGCGATTCTCATCAGTCGAATCGTTGTAAATCTTTATCCACTTGCCGCAACTGCAAACAACGCCATCACACATTGCTTCATTTTGTAAATCGTGCTGATTCAGGTATTGGGTCTGAATCTAAAGCTCCCCCCGCAAACCTGGCTTCCACATCTGGTGGATCCAGTGCCATTGATACTGTTGAAAGTCCCGAAACTTCTCTACCGCAGACTTCTTGTCATAGTTCACTTTTGTCATACAATTCAAATGTGTTGTTATCTACCGCTTTAGTTGAGGTATTAGATAAGCACGGTTCTTATCAAACTTTGCGATGTCTGCTAGATTCTGGTAGCATGACATCATTCATTGCGAGCAAGGCTGTGAAACGCCTTAGCTTCCGACCTATGCCCGCTTCGATTCAACTCAACGGGCTAGGTTCTATGCTGAGTACCTCTGCTGAGGGCTCTCTTACCCTTTCTCTTCGCTCTATGGTGAGGCGTGAGTGCAATTTTGTTGTTGATACTATTGTTTTTCCCCGCATTTGCAATGATATGCCTGTTGCGCCCATTAACATGGCTAATATGGCATATCTAACCAATTTGAAACTTGCTGATCCTGGTTTCAATAGCCCAGGCGCTATTGACCTTTTGTTAGGTGCCGATATATTTTCTCAAATTTTATTGGACGGACGTCTTCTGGGAAAGGAAGGTGTTCCTGATGCTATTAACACTGTGTTTGGTTACATCCTTATGGGTAGAGTGTCTTCGAGTTCTGTTAACTCTCACTCTCAGTCGGCCATAAACCCAACTTCGCTTTTTTGTAAAATTGAAGATGTAGTATCATTAGATGATTCACTCCAAAGGTTCTGGACAATTGAAGATGTTCCTACCGCACTGGTTCAGTCCCCTGATGATCTTATCTGCGAAAAATATTTTCCGAGGGATGCAGGAGATTGGATTCAGGTAGATTCGTTGTGCCTCTTCCTTTTCGAAATACACTTCCTGCTTTTGATGGAATGTATAATCTCGCCGTACAACGTTTCTACTCTTTAGAAAGACGTCTTCTACAGCAACCAGATCTCTACAAACAATATTGTGATTTTCTCAAAGAGTATTTGGAGCTGGATCATATGGAGTTGGTTCCTGATTCATCTACTGCTTCTGATTGTTACTACATACCGCATCATTGTGTTTTGAAACCTGATAGTAGCACAACCAAACTTCGTGTAGTGTTTGATGCATCCGCTAAGATACTTCATCGGTTATCTTTGAATGATTTTTTGTTTACCGGTCCCAAATTGCAGCAAGACATTATCGCTATTTTGTTGACCTTGCACAATTTAGTTTTGCCTCGCCTGCTTGCTATAGAAAACTTTTCTAGTTGTGAACTTCACGCATTTGGTGATGCTTCTGAGAAAGGTTATGCCGCTGTTGTTTATTTTGTGTTCGAAACCGCATCTGGATTTCGTCAAAGTTTTTTTGTGTTGTCTAAATCGAAAGTTGCCCCTTTGAAAACTTTGTCACTTCCCAGATTGGAACTGTGTGCTTCAGTTCTTACCGCTAAGTTGGCTCATTATGTTTATGAGCAATTCAATAGTCGTTTGTTGTTCAAGGTGATTCGTTGCTGGTCAGATTCCACGGTAGTCCTTTCATGGCTTAGTTCTTCCCCGCACCGTTGGAAGACATTTGTCAGTAATCGAGTTGCTTACATTCAGGAAAAATTTCCTTCTTCGCATTGGTTTTACATCCAATCTTGTGATAACCCCGCTGACTTGGGTTCCCGCGGCACTTTGCCATCAGAGTTGTTAGGCAATACACTTTGGTGGAAAAGTCCACAATTGTTGATTACCGCTTGTTTGCCACATGCTTGCTCAGACTCAAGCATGTCACCGCTAGTTATGACTGAAGCCCGTATAGTGGCGCTTTAAGTCACCGCTTCACCAAATTTATTTGGTACTTTGTTAGAAGAACATTCTTCTATTAATCGCATTACCCGCATTATAGCTCATATTTGTCGCTTTGTTGATAACGCTCGCAATCCAGACCGTAGGGGCTCTGGATCATTTTTGGCTGCTGAGTTATATCAGGCTCAGCTTCGCATTGTTCGCTATGTTCAAGATCAATATTTTTCTAAAGAGATTTCCCTTCTTCGAGAACGAAAACTTTTGCCCAAATCGCTTCGTAAACTTTCGCCGTTTCTTGATGAACAGGGAACTCTTAGAGTTGGTAGTAGATTGGCTAATGCTCCATTGCCGTTTGACACTAAATTTCCCGCACTGCTACCAAGTAAAAGTCGTTTGACTAATCTAATTGTCGAAGATTGTCATGTCACCAATCTTCACGCAGGAATCCAAACCGTTTAATTTCTTTTGCAGCAACGATTTTGGATTCTATCCGCAAAGAAAGTAATTCGTAGTGTTAAAGCTCACTTAAGACGTGTCGTTAGAGATCAAATCCTAACCTACGAAGAACTTTCTACTGTATTTGCACAGGTCGAAGCAGTTTTAAACTCACGACCTATAACCCCTTGTAGCAACGATCCCTCGGATCTTACCGCCTTGAGTCCTGGAATGTTTCTTACCATGGAACCTTTAACAGCACCTCCTGAATCTGATTTCTTATCTGTCCCATCTAATCGTCTCAACAGATGGTAGTTACTGAGTCGTTTGCATCAGGCATTCTGGAAACGTTGGTCGCAAGAATATTTACATACTCTTCATCAACGGAGTAAATGGACTGATCCCTCGGAGGTTGTTAAGCCAGGTACTCTTGTTATTTTGAAGCAAGACACTTCACCTCCTTTGAATTGGCCATTAGGGCGCATTATTGACGTACATCCTGGAGGTGATGGTGTTGTACGCGTTGCTACAGTTAGAACTGCAAGTGGTACTTTGAAGCGACCTCTTGTAAAGCTTTGTCCACTGCCAGTGGACCCTTAGTTTTGAAATAAGTAATCCAAGGCTGGCGGAATGGTGCGTTCCCGCATTTGTTTAGTGTATTGTGTTCAATTTGATTGAATTACTTCATTGATTTTTAAACTTCTGCACCTTTTCTAAAACATTCCGTCGCGCTAATGGTAATTGTAAGTGTGTTTTTGCGTGTAAAATATAGACAGTATTGTGATTCGTGTTTCTCATCCCGAGCTGTTTGGACGCTTGGGAGTTTCGTGCAATGTACTCCGAACTTTTCGGTGGCTTTGATTCCGTCTGAAGAGACGTCGCTTTTTGTTGTCTTTTGCGTTACGATCCGCGAGTTCTTTAGCTCCATTCGTGACGACCGCTAAACCGCTGTCATTTTGTTTCTTTTGTGTTTACAAAAGCGCATCATTTGTTGTTAAACCCGCATTTTTTGTATGTTCAATCAATGAACATCGCTATTTTTTGTGTAACTTGTTGTCCAGACGAAACTCTAAGAAACTGTTCCTGTTCACGGGGCTAGCCTCAGAAGAAAGAACCACCAAGAAAACACCCTTTGCAGAGCTTCGACGTAAAAGGTTAGTGATTAACTTTTATTTGGTGAATTACTTTACGTGTTTATTGATTGTTCCGCTAAAGGTCCTTCGTCAATTATATACTTGCATTGAACCAGCATTGAACTAAAACCGCAACATCTATTTCATACATTTTTTTGAATATTATTCTATATATGTAATGTTTATCGAAGACATTACATAACAATGATGATTAATATACAATTTTAAAAATTACCAGGGATTACCAGGGGATTTATTCAAACTAAACGGAGGATAGTATTTTTATCCGAAAGGAAAAATAAATTTGTAGAAATTTTACTTATGTGATTTTTTTCAGAAACGCTATTTTTTCCCGAGATTTGCTCCAATTGTTAAATCTTTACAAAAAAACTTATTGAATCGAGCAAATTTCTACCTAATTAAACCGTTACCGGAACTTCCTTTTTCTGATGTCTAAAAAATATTCAATTAATGATAACATATAATTAATACTAATTAGTAACATTTCAGAGGTATTAATTATGATTAATTTTCAAAACTTTGTTGGCTTTTTGTAAAATTATATGTAGGGAAATACATTCGAAAGAGTGAATATTGGCCTATCCACCTTTTAGGAGATCTCTAGCATGTCGCAACGATTCTTAAAATTTTGCAATGAATCAAAGAGTTACTTTTAATGGTTTTATTGAGAAATAAATCACACTTGAGAAAATAAGGCTCTATATTAAAAAAATCCGAACGGTTCAAAGTCTTTCCCTGTTTCCCTTTATAGGCAGCTGAGTGGTCACCACAGTGTTGATGGGGGTTGATTAATGTTGAATATCGTCAAGATTACAGTTACAACGTTAACAATGTGTCTAGTGGACATAGTTACAAAATTAGCATTGTCAATTGAATTTTTGATTTAAGTTACCACCCCTTAATGTTTGTTGTTAATTAGCTCGAGGCCTTCGTTACTAGGTATTTTCCGTAGTTAGAAGATGGTATTCGTCAGGTTTGTGTGTTCCCTGCATTCCAAACAAGCCAATATCGTTCTCTAGTTAAAGTTTTGATAGGATTTAGAATTTAGCTCGGCTTATGACTTGTATATTTAATTGAAATATACAGACATTAGGTCTAAACCTTCTAGCCAATTGGTTTCTGTAAGTCAATTAATTTATATTCAGTAGCCAGTGCACTATGTAGAGACAAGAAGAGACAATATACAAGCAAAGAAAAGGGAATTCTGTCAATTAATCAAATGTTAAATTCACAACTAATAGCAAAAATTTCATATTGTACTAATTTTGACAACCACTATTTAAAAATGCATACTGACTAATATTCTCATAACATCTTAATGATTTTTTCTTTGGTTTAATTATTTCATGGTTTTGATTCACTTACATACTGAAAAATAACATTTCCAAATTTTATCAACAGTAAACTGCAAGGAATACTGATTTATAATAATCTATTTATCATAATATTATTAATACCCAAAGACGGAAAACCACTACCCCTTTTTCGACCTTTATTTTGAAAGAAGGGTAATGAAACGTATGCCATTCGAAAGTTAATGTGCCGTAGATGTGCAGAATATATAAAGAATCTTTATTTATTTCTTTTAAAATAAGTAAATTAAATATAAATTATTGATAAAAACTAAGTGAGAATTTGACAGCAGTCGACAAAACCCCAATCGTGTAGCGAAGTATAAATATTGCTTAAATAATCGACTTTTACTTTTACTTCTCACAGTTCGCATGGAGATCTCGTCGAGTACAGTTCTCCCTTACCCGAAAAGGGGAGAGATAGGGAACTACCCGACACAGCTCAGCGACACCGAGTTCAACGACATCGAAGCGGCGACTACCTGTCGGCCGGCAAACCCTTGAGTTTTTCCAGTAATAAATCCTTTTCAGGGTTAAACCATTACGTCCTTTTCGGGAGGAATTAAAGTATCCGTAAATACTCGTACCGATCGTATTTAACAGTTTAACTGTAATTATTAATTTACAGAGATGCCATTATACAAGAAGGAACCTCCAGACCGCGCGGTCAAAGATTACAAGGCGATGAAGAGAAATACGAGAAAAAGCAGACTGAAAACCTAATGCTGAAATAGCAAGCCAAGAAATTCAGCGACGAGTTGGAAGAACTTCTATCAGCGATCAAACAGATTCAAGAGGAGAATGCTTTTCTCAGAACTTTAACAAGGACGGAAAAGACCCCGGTCACGGCCCCATCGAAGACAACGACAGCAACACAAGAAGTAGAGGACCCAATAGTGGACGAGGTGGAAATGAACGACGGCTTCCAGGAAGTATCCCGGAAACGGAAGATCTCCAGCATCGGAACCAGCAGGACATCCCCAACGCCGGAACAGGAGGTACGCGAGCCCCCGACCAAACGACCGACAGCAGCCCCCAAAAAGAAGGGAACGCCATACGTTTCGCCCAGGAATGTGGACGAAACGAAGATCCCACCGATAGTGCTTATCCAGCCTGAGCACTGGAAACAGGTGAGAGAGACGATGATTGCCTCAAACACTGACTTCACGGCCGGCTGCAAATTGTTTGTCCGCGGTGGGATATCGCGAGACAGACTCTTTATTACAGGGAAAGAAGTGGAAATCCCATACGTTCAACTTCCCGTCGAGGGACATCCGCGTGGTGATTAGAGGTTTAAATACCTTGACCACCATCGAAGAAATAGAAGAGGACCTGAAGATTAAAGGATCCAACACGTATGGGGTATATGCCATGTACTCCCAACGAAAGACGAACCATCAGCTGCCTCTGTTTCTTGTAAAATTACCAGAAACGGAGAACAGCATCATGGAACTGAAGACAATACTGTACACCTGCGTAACCATAGAAAAGCAGCGCCAGAAGACCTCACCGATGCAGTGCTTCAAGTGCCAGAGATTTGGGCACGGACAAGGGACCTGCCCTCAAGATGCGAATGCGTCAAATGCTCTGGACCACACAGGGCA
The DNA here is from genome assembly GCA_034190945.1 of Octodonta nipae. Lineage (NCBI taxonomy): Eukaryota > Metazoa > Arthropoda > Insecta > Coleoptera > Chrysomelidae > Octodonta > Octodonta nipae. The sequence goes on from CM067220.1 coordinate 43,204,177, forward strand.
TCAGACTGCTCAGTCAAAGAGACGGAGCCAGCCAAGTGCGCAAACTGCCAGAAAGCCCATGTAGCCAGCTACAGGGGATGCAAGAAGCCACCGAGGCCAACAAAACCTGCGGAAAAACCACCAGCGGTCACAGGAGCTGTGAAACCGGGAACGTCCTACGCTTCCCAAGTCAGCGGAGCGCCGAAGTTCCCTCCTTTGCCGCCAGCAGCAGCAAGAAAGCCCACCGCACCACCACCAACGAAAACCAAGGCCAAAACAGCACCCAACCAGAACCCGGCTACCCGAACTGGGTGAATTTATCACTCGAAATAACATAGATGTCGTGGCACTCCAGGAAACAAAGCTAACAGGAGGCAAGGGTTTCAACATCGAAGGATACACCACTTACAGGAATGACAGGAATGCCAGAGGAGGGGGAACAGCCCTCCTCGTTAAGACAACAATACCACACCACAGAATCCTGACCCCGGACAACCTCGCATCGACTGAAGCAACAGGCATTCAGGTAAGTATGACTAATAACCAAAGTATCATTACTTCTCAGTATACATTCCTCCGAATCCTGGATTTTCGGATGCTGATTGTGACGCTCTACTGCCAGATCGTCAACATACAATCCTCATTGGTGACATGAACTGCAAATCACCACAGTGGAACAGCAGGACCACAAATGGAAATGGCGCGAGGCTAGTGGCCTATGCGGATACCCGGGACATACACACTACCCTCACGACATAAACAGACGATCGGATGTCCCGGACATCGCAGTGATCAAGAATCTGACACATTTTGCAGACATCCATACAGTCCAAGAGGGATCAACGGACCACAACCCGGTGATCCTGCTTGTAGGTGATCCAGACGAGCATAGAGACGAAGAAGAGCAACGCTTCCAGAAGGTGAATTGGGACCTATTCCGAAGGAACCTGGACCGCATACTGAGACCAATTCCTGTGATCGAAAGTAGGGCAGAGGTCGAAGCGGCGATTCAACTTCTAGAGCAGTCGTAGCATCCGAAAACACAGAGACAAGAAGTACGCCAACCTTCCAGATGACATCAGGGAGCTAATCCTAGAGAAAAACAGAGCGAGAAGACGAGCACAAAGAACAAGGCAACCGGACGACAAGCGTAGAGCAAACGCATTGAATCGGGCAGTTACTGAAGCTCTAAGAACGCATTACAATGATCGATGGAATGGGTACCTGGGGCAACTGGACTCGCAAAAATCAAGCTTCTGGAATCTACAAAAAATCCTGAGAACGGACAGGCGTCCAGTACCTCCACTTCATGGCGAGCAGGGTATAGTCTACTCAGACCTTGAAGAGGCAGAAGCATTCGCTGACAGCCTAGAGAGAGTGTGTAGACTAAACCAACACGAAGATGACGACGACGACCACGAACTCCGAGTCAAGTGGCAAGCCAGAAGGATAAGGAACCAAGAGGACATCCCACTGATCAGGACCAAGACCCCGGAAGAGGTAGTGGACCAGATCAGACGACTCAAGCAACGAAAAGCACCTGGACATGACTATATATCCAAACGGATAGTCAAACGGTTCACCAGGAAGGCTGTCCTTTCCTTGACAAACATCATCAATGCAATGCTATGACTCAGATACTACCCGAGGAGATGGAAGTATGCCGACATTTCAGATTCGAGCCAACCTTGAGGCGGCTGCAGCAAGCCACTGACAATTTAGCGGAATGGTGCCTTCAGTGGAAGATAGCCAACAACGAGGACAAAACCCAAGCTCTGTTCGTCAACGAGAGAAGCGGCACCATCGTTCCGACAAGAAACCTGACAGTTAAGGGCAGACAAATTCCATGGGAGAACGAAATCAAATACCTTGGAGTCATCATCGACAAGGGGTTGACCTTCACGAGGCATGTCCAAGAGACTCGTAATAAAGTCCGGGCTGCCCGTGCCAAACTTTACCCCTTAATAGGAAGAGGAAGCAAGCTGGGACTCTTAAACAAGCTCACTCTCATCAAGATAGTCATCTTGCCAATGCTGACGTACACTTCAATAGTATGGCGACACACCAGCAAGAGCAACAGGCAGGCCATCCGAAGGCAGGAGAACCTATTCCTACGCCTCGCAGTCGACGCACCCTGGTTTGTTCGTAACACGGTGATTTTCAACGATTTACGACACCAATCAGTGCTTGCAGAAATGAAGAGGAGAGCCAGAGAGGCTTACGCCAAACTGGAACAGCACCCAAACCTTCACCTACGACAACTAATCGACTATGAACCCAGATTTATTGACAGATACAAAAGGCCTAAGAACCAGCTCTGCCTTAGCGAAGGGGAAGAGGACGGAGAAGCCCAGAGATAGAAGACAGGTAAGTAAAAAATAAAGTATATAACAATCTTTTATTCAGGAGACAACAAAGAGGGCCCGGGGGGAAACCAACCTACCATACAAAAAGAAGACAGAAGAACACACACCCACAAAACAAACGACGACAACGTGCACGCCCACAGAAGGATACAATTAGGTATATATCATAGCAAAGATTGACCCACGTAACACAAATAAGACAGTTGAAGTATACCAATGAGGTAAAGCAACGGAACCAAACCAAAGCCAAGCTATCCCAACAAGAAGACAGCGATTATGCAGAAGGAAAACTGCGTCAGCGTGAGGGCCTGAGTTAAGTCTCAGAGGGTGGATGGCAAGGGCAACTCTACTTCCTGGGCTCGCGCATGGGTGTGTGTGACTTTTACTTACTGTGATGTATGCTCTAAAAACCTTCTTTTCTATTCATTTATGAGGTTAATTTTTTACCAAAACGTTGACTTCTGAAACTATTGTGTTGTGGTAAAATTTAATGAAGTTTGCGCATTTACAGAAGAATCCACATGAAAAAAATAACTATTTAGAGATACTAAAGCTAATTGATACATTTTATTTCCGATATTGACCAAGTTGAATATATACATTTCTTCAGTCACGAATTTATCACAAATCTGATAACAATTTATTAATATTTTGGTGTATCCATTACTGCGTTCAAAGGCAATCTTTTAAATAAAATTTAAGATGTCTAAAATAGCAGTCAGTCAAAAATTGTTTAATGTTCTTTTAACGAGATGTGATATATATGCTGCAAATATATTTTTACTTATTTATCTAATAATATAATACATATAATGTTTGTTTATTTTATCATTTTGTCGAAATTCCATTTTGAGATTTTGGCATCTACAAATCGATTGCTCGGGTAAAATCGTATTACTGAGAAAGAACGACACTGTTACAATTACATATACAGGTATGTTGGAAATATGCTGGAGAAGAATTATAGTAATACAGTGTGGTTCAAAACATGCAACATTTTGTAGCCCATAAGCAGTTGTATATATATATATATATATATATATATATATATATATATATATATAGGATAGATGCCATATAGGGTGAGAGGAATTATAGTTATACAGGATGATTAGAAAAAATATTAGAAAAAGAAATGATATTCATATGGCTGGCACCATGAGTTGCCTATATTTAATGATTGAAATATAGGGCGTACTAAAATTATTGTTACAGAAGGTAGTTAAAAAAATTTAGAAACTAAGAGTTTAGTTAGTAATTAAATTCACAGGGTTCATGGAATAAAGGGCACAGTATAACTACAATTATACAGGATGTGCAAAAAATATACAGGTGGTGTGAAAATATGTGGTGGTGTTTAAAAATATCTATATATAAATAGGCAAAGACAAAACGATTAGGTACCATTTTTTCCTCTGTGTCTCAACCGATGTTTTGTTAAGTAGCTAACGACCTTCAGTGCAGAATGCTAATATTAATTTATAATATTGGTTCATTAATTAAATAAAATATAATAAAAATTCATTATTTATGTCATACTGTCAACGCCAAACAACTGACAGACTTGCCGCCGCCGCCAGACGGTCAAAACTCAAAGTTGAGTGGAGGGAGCGATCATTAGATGCTGTTCTTAGAGCATGTACTTCTGGAAGTGGCATACAAGCGTTGTTAGTGTTTAGTGGTAAAATAGTCAATGTAGTAGATCAGTATTGATTTTTCGGACGCGTTGCAGTAACTTTCATATTAAATATTCTGTTTTTAATGTGAATTTAATTATTTGATTAATATGTTATTATCACAAGCTTCCCGAAAAAAAATTGCCAGACAGAGGACAATACAGAATGTATTAAATATTTATGGGGTTGTTGGTAATTTTTTTTCTTTAATATTCCTGAACTTGATTGAAACCGCAAATGACGAAAACGTTTAGGTTGCAAAGAACAATCTTCCAATTATTATATCGCCAGGAGCGGTTCCCGCCATTTAAGGAGTCATTCATTTGTCAAAAATATTTCGAATACCGATATTTGATTACATTTTTATTATTTTTATTGCAATAGATTTGTCAATATGAGTGAACAATCATTACGTCTACTTCTCCGATTTATCCAGAACTTTGTTTCTTATAAAATTATACTTTTTACAATTTCATGAAGTAGGGTCGAATTTCGACCACTGGACCACCACTAGTTAGAATAAAAATGCAACATTTCGTATGCCACAGGCAGTTGCATATATGGGATAGATGCCAGGGTAATTACAAAAAAAGATAGAAAAGGAAACGGTATATTGGGTAGCTCATCGTGAGTTGCATATATATTGTTATATACTCCGTGGGTTCAATTTAAAATTTAAAAACTAGTTAATCCAGCAAATGGCCTGAGGCATGATACCCAACCAAGAGGGCAACCACGGTAGGGGCGGTGCTAGTAAAACAACTATTCAGCACGTTTGGCGTCCCGATGGAAATACATTCAGATCAGGAGCGTAACTTCGAATCGAATGTATTCCAGAAGGTCTGCACGATGTTGGGGATCAGGAAAACGAGAACAACACCATTGCACTCACAGTCAGACGGAATGGTGGAAAGATTCAACAGGACCTTGGAGCAACACCTATCCATGGTCGTCGCAACAACCAGCGTGATTGGGATGAGCATATTCCCCTATTCCTGTTGGCATATCGCTCAGTCGTAAATAATAGTACAGGCCTGATTCCAGCCTGGGTCCTATTCCGAAAATAGCGGCGATTACCCTGCGATTTGGCTTTTTGATCCCCGAAGAACCTTCCCAAAACATCAACTATTAAGCCGACCATCTCCGACATAACTTGCTGGCAATACACAAATTAGTGACCGGATGAAGACGCGATACGACTTCAAGGCCAGTTCAGTCGGGTTCCAAGAGAGGGACAACTTCTGGCTGTACAACCCCCAACGGAGCAAGGGTAAATCTCCAAGGCTTACACCCGCCTGGGATGGTCTATACGAGGTGGTCAAGAGGCTTAATGAAGTTGTCTACCGGATCCGTCGAAACTCCAGGGCTAAGTTGAAGGTGGTCCATTTAGATCGACTCGCTCCCTACCATGGAGAGGATGTTTCTGATCGGGACGATCAGAATTAAATGGAGAGCAGTGTTATAAAAATCTATCCAGTCCGCCCCTGGTTTCATTCCGTGAAACATCAATTGCTAGGATAGAAAAAAAAACAGAAGAGCTAGAAGGTTCGGATGGGAAAAAACATCTCGAAATAACTCGACAACAGTAAAATTGATACTGTATTGTACGAGAAGATTCGATGCTGATTTTAAAAGGAGCGGCCCATCATCGCAGGAGTGAGTTAGTGCGGCGAAGAGCTTATGTTGTATTATATTTGTGATATTCGAATCAGCTGTTGGGTATATTTGATGTAAATAAAAGTTTCTAGAAAGTGAGAGTGAAAATTAGTTTGGTTCCGTTGCTTTACCTCATTGGTACTACTGCAACTGTCTTATTTGTGTTACGTGGCTCATTCTTTGCTATGATATATACATAATTGTACCCTTCTGTGAGCGTGCACGTTGTCGTCGTTTGTTTTGTCGGTGTGTGTTCTTCTGTCTTCTCTTTGTATGGTAGATTGGTTTCCTCTCGGGCCCCCTTGTTGTCTCCTGAAAAAAAGATTGTTATATACTTCATTTTTTACTTACCTGTCTTCTATCTCTGGGCTTCTTCGTCCTCTTCCCCTTCGCTAAGGCAGAGCTGGTTCTTAGGCCGTTTGTATTTGTCAATAAATCTGGGGTCATAGTCGATTAGTTATCGTATGTGAAGGTTTGGGTTCTGTTCTAGTTTGGCGTAAGCCTCTCTGGCTCTCCTCTTCATTTCTGCAAGCACTGATTGGTGTCGTAAATCGTTGAAAATCACGCTGTTACGAACAAACCAGGGTGCGTCGACTGCGAGGCGTAGGCATAGGTTCTCCTGCCTTCGGATGGCCTGCCTGTTGCTCTTGCTGGTGTGTCGCCATACTATTGAAGCGTACGTCAGCATTGGCAAGATGACTATCTTGATGAGAGTGAGCTTGTTTAAGAGTCCCAGCTTACTTCCTCTTCCTATTAAGGGGTAAAGTTTGGCACGGGCAGCCCGGACTTTATTACGAGTCTCTTGGAGATGCCTCGTAAAAGTCAACCCCTTGTCAATGATGACTCCAAGGTATTTGATTTCGGTCTTCCATGGAATTCGTCTGCCGTTAACTGTCAGGTTTCTTGTCGAAACGATGGTGCGGCTTCTCCCGTTGACGAACAGAGTCCTCGTTGATGGCTATCTTCCACTGAAGGCACCATTCCGCTAAATTGTCAGTGGCTTGCTGCAGCCGCCTCAAGGCTGGCTCGAATCTGAAATGTCGGCATACTTCCATCTCCTCGGGTAGTATCTGAGTCTTAGCATTGCATTGATGATGTTTGTCAAGAAAACGACAGCCTTCCTGGTGAACCGTTTGACTATCCTGTTGGATATACGGTCATGTCCAGCTGCTTTTCGTTGCTTGAGTCGTCTGATCTGGTCCACTACCTCTTCCGGGGTCTTGGTCCTGATCAGTGGGATGTCCTCTTGGTTCCTTATCCTTCTGGCTTGCCTCTGGACTCGGAGTTCGTGGTCGTCGTCGTCATCTTCGTGTTGGTTTAGTCTACACTCTCTCTCAAGACTGTCAGCGAATGCTTCTGCCTCTTCAAGGTCTGAGTAGACTATACCCTGCTCGCCATGAAGTGGAGTTACTGGACGCCTGTCCGTTCTCAGGAATTTTTGCAGATTCCAGAAGCCTGATTTTTACGGGTCCAGTTGCCCCAGGTACCCATTCCATCGATCATTGTAATGCGTTCTTAGAGCTTCAGTAACTGCCCGATTCAATGCGTTTGCTCTACGCTTGTTTTCCGGTTGCCTTGTTCTTTGTGCTCGTCTTCTCGCTCTGTTTTTCTCTAGGATTAGCTCCCTGATGTTATCTGGAATGTTGGCGTACTTCTTGTCTCTGTGTTTTCGGATGCTACGACTGCTGGCTTCCAGAGCTGCATTGATTCCATCCTCTAGAAGTTGAATCGCCGCTTCGACCTCTACCCTACTTTCGATCACAGTGATTGGTCTCAGTATGCGCTCCAGGTTCCTTCAGAATAGGTCCCAATTCACCATCTGGAACCGTAATGGAATGGTCAAGCGAGTTTGGGAAAGCACTAATGGCCGAGAAACCAACTCCAACTGGTAGTTCCTAAGAAAAAGGTACCAGCCATCCTGACCGAAGTACATGCTGGTCTCACCGGGGGCCATCTGGGCATGAACAAAACCCTAGACAAAGTTCGCCAGCGGTACTACTGGGTGAATTACTTCGAAGACGTCAGAGCTTGGTGCCGCAAATGTGACAGCTGTGCAGCCAGTAAGGGCCCGAAAACCCGGACCAAGGGTAGAATGCAGCAGTACAATGTGGTCGTCCCATTTGAGAGAATTGTCATCGATGTCACCGATCCGTTTCCCGAGTCTGGGAGAGGGAACAAATACATTCTGGTCTCAATGGATTAATTCCGTTGTCCAGTCTTCATTGGCCTGCAGTCGGATCTATTTGATGGAGATACCCTCTCGCTGTTCCGTTTTCAGACAACGTCCGCATTCTGCTCTACAGAGTCTTCTTGATAGGGCATCGGCATTATTGTGCAAACGGCCGACACGGTGTTCCACCTTGAAATCGTATTGCTGTAATTTCTCTATCCACCTGGCCAGTTGTCCTTCCGATGTCTTCATGTCCAGCAGCCATTTGAGGGCGACATGATCTGTTCGGATTAAGAAATGACGACCATAGAGGTATTTGTGGAAATGGCCTACAGCCCTTATTATTCTGGTGACGCAATAATTTCTTTCCGGTTTCGAGAATCCACGGCTGTAGTACTCGATCACCCTCTCTTCACCATCTTGCACCTGGGATAGGACGGTCCCCAAACCTGTGTTGCTGGCGTCGGTGTCTAAAATGAACTTGCGGGACTGTGTAGGAAAAGCTAGGTTTGGGCTGGAACATGGTGCTGCCTTCAGTCGCCTGAATGATGTTTCGCAATCCTGATTCCAAAAGAAGGTCTCTTTCTCAGTGGTCTACCGATGTAGAGGCGCGGCAATGGTGGCAAATCTCTCAACAAATCGCCTGTACTAGGAACAGAGGCCCAAGAAGCTTCGGAGGTCATGCTTGTCTCTTGGGACTGGCCAATCCCGGATGGCTTCTATCTTGTCCTCGTTGGTGCGGATTCCTGACTCGGAAACGACGTGGCCCAAAAACACTACTTCTTTTTGGAACAAGGAACACTTCTTCAGGTTGAGTCTGAGGTTGGCGTTATTAAATCTGGAGAATACTTCGCCCACGTTCTTCAGTTGGTCGTCGAATGTCTGACCCATGACCAGAATGCCGTCGAGGTATACTAAGCATGTCATCCATGTTAACCCGCTCAGGACATACTCCATTAGCCTCTCGAATTTTGCGGGAGCATTACATAACCCAAAGGGCATGATGGTGAACTGAAACAGCCCTTTACTAGTGGAGAACGCTGTCTTTTCTCTGTCGTTTTCGTGTAGACCAATCTGCCAATATCCACTCTTTAGGCCTAGTGTGGAGAACCAACGTGAGTCTGCTAGTGTGGTCCGAGTGTCATCAATTCGGGGTACTGGATAGCTGTCTTTCTTGGTGACGTCATTCAGCTTTCTGTAATCCATCCAGAAACGGGTGGTTCCATCCTTCTTTTTAATTAGCAAGACGGGAACGGACCATGGGCTGATGGATGGCTCAATAACTCCATTTTGTAACATGGACTCGATGTTTTCCTCAACTGCCTGTTGTTGCCCCAATGGTAGTCGCCCAGGTGGTATTCTGGTGGGTTGAGCCTTCCCGGTATCTATTCGGTGCTGGATGTTGTTGGTGCGACCGGTGGTTCCATCTTGACTGTTAAAAATTTGCCAGTGCTTTGTGATAAATTGCTTGGCTTTCTTCTGTTCCTCTGGTGTCAGGTGTGTCAAATGGTCAGCAAACTGTTGTAGGAACTCTTTCCTGGGCCCTGTCTCCTTCACCGATGTCTGGTATCCTTCTTCGCGATTGATGATGGTCTCGACTGGCTCGAAACAAGCTATCTCTTGACCATTGGCAATTCTGATGTCGTTGTTGGACAAATTCAGAACTCTAATTGGTATATCTCGTCCGGTTTTAACTATAGCCCGTCCAACTAAGTAGTCATGAGCTAAGTGTACGGGCTCCACCATTCCACCGCAGTTCCCAGGATTGCTTGCTAGCTGCCCATGAATAATCTAATCCGTTTGACCGGGAATTCTGGCTCAGGATTTTGCTACAATTTTTATGGAGGTAGCTGAACTGTTGACGGGCCGTGTTAATACAAATTCCTCATTTAGGAACCGAAGAACATCATATATCGGGTCGAACATAAAACTATGCTGGCTGATTAGGTCCATATCCAGTATGAAATCGTCCTCAATATTCGCTACGAGAACCCTATGCCGGATCAGGTTGTCCCCTATCTGTAGCACGACATCTGCCTCACCCTGTATTGACATGGACTCACCGGTGACTGTTCTGAGCCGGATGTTGTTATTAGCGGCCGGATTTCCGATGCCCTCAAGACCCTGGACTTGGCAATGGACACAGCGGCGCCGTTGTCGATGGTGATGGTAATTACTCTGCCATTGATGGTGCCCCTGATGACTAGGCTGCTGCTATCTCGGCAAAATCCCCGGATGGATAACGTTTTGGGGCTGGTGGAGGGTTAGTCAGCATTTGACTCCTTATGCTGAGTGGTTGACGGTCCCTGGACATGTGGCTGTGCTGTTGGTTACCCCTGGTCGGTGATCGTTCAGGTAGCCTTACTCTGCAGTCGCGTTGGAAGTGCCCTGTCCGTCCACAACGGTAACAAGCTCTTCTGGTATCAGTTCTCTGTGACTGTGCTAATAGTTTGTTTATACCAGCGAACAGTGCTTGAAATGGTGACTCTGGCTCTTCATGGTTGAAGGAACTGCTCGGACCCTCGGCTTGGACATGTTCGTGACGGGCTCTACTTCTAACGCCCGAAGTAAAGCTTCATTACTTTTCTTGACGCCACTTAGTCCTAGATTTCGTTGTAGTTCCACATCTCTGATACTGTTTATGAAACTCTGTGTGGCCAATTGCTCTTTGGTTTCCTCTGGCAGGTCTGGATAGGACAAGTGCACTAAACGCCTAACCTCTGCTTCGAATTCTTGGAGGCTCTTTCCGGATTTTCGCATTTTTCCACTTAGTTGCACCTGGTATACTTGGCTCAAGGACTGATTGTCGTATCTTTTGTCCAGGATAGCGATGATCTTGTCAAAATTGCCTTGTTCATCGACTGGAATGCATTGGAGGAGTTCTAAGGCCGGACCTCTTAAGGAAATTACAAGAGACGTAGATTTTTCTTGGTTATCCCATCCATTAGTTGTAGCCATGGCTTCAAATTGCCGTTTATACATGAGCCAAGATGAGCTGCCATCAAATGTGGGTGGTTTGCTAACGGAACCTTTGGTACTCATGGTGTTCTGGTATTTTCCTAGCTGTAAGTCCTGGTGCATTTTTTAAATTTCTGTTTCTACCTTGTCTTGGATGGCAATGATTTTATATTCTACCTCACTTTGTACTGTTTTTTTATTGGAACTGATTTGGTCTTGAACTGTGTTTTGAATTGAACTGATTTCAAATTTTACCTGGCTTCAAGGGCGTAGCCAGAAATCTTTTTCGGGGTGGGTTTTCGGAGGGGGGGGGTTGGATAATTTTTTTTACCTAATTTAGATGTGTCACTACGAGTAAAAGACTTCAGTTTAGGGTGCACAAAAACATTTTATTTTTGGGTAATAGTTTATGGTCCAGTGCAAATTGCAGGCGCTGATCTGCACTAAGCCCGTAGCCAACAGGGGGTCTGGGAGTTCAACCCCCCCCCCCCCCGCCGTTTCCGAAATTTTGAAATTTTTGTTTTTACTAACCAATTAATCATGTTTTTCATAAGATTAAATTTTATATTTATACAATTTAATCTATCCTGGATATACATGAACAAAAATATACATTTTTCAGTCCTAAACGGTCCACCACTAATCAAAAAATTATAAACCCTCCCCCGAGAATCCACCCCGAAAAAAATTCCTAGCTACGACCTTGATCTACATTTTATAACTCTTTATAAAGTTTATAAAATGTTCAAAAAACAGTTACAGTTCGTTCGCCTACCCTGCCAAACTTCAACTTATTCCCTATCGCCTAAGCCATTCCGCTTTCAGATGCTTGGATATTATCCGTCATCTTTACCGTACACGTAATTCGCATTAATCAACTCGCAAACATCGATTCGGCAAATACAACGATCACTGCAGAAAAGAACCACAAGAAAGCTTTAAATTTATATTCTTTTAATGTTAAACATATACTTCACCAACTTGTTCGAACTCCTAATCCAAATGCAACAAGAAACGAGAGAGATTTGAAATAACCCGTTCACACAAATTCGGAAACACGATCAGTGTATAATAAGCTACATTCATGGAAGTATAATCTCGATTCAGTATGCCGGCTAATTCAACATGAAACATGAGAAAAATAATATTTAAAATAGTAAAGAACAATGAACCTATCGGGTCTGTATATACCTGTATGATCTGTGTATATACCTAGAGGTAAAGTACTTACTGTCTCTCCCTTTCCAAGTTGCACTTAACTCGTGTGAACCCCTAGAAAAATCTCAATGCGGGAAGAGACAGATCGAATGTACTTAATTCGGTAAAGCTAAATCGGTAACCCAATAAGACGATTATATACTATTTTCTGGTAAATATAATCTAGTTGAATGATCAACTTTTCTAAGGATTTTTCTTCTTGAGCTTTGCATATCAAAGCCATTTCAAAACTACAAACTAAAAATAAACCGATTTTAAGGGTAATATATGTTCAATTTGATCACTGGCCTTTTCTGTTTGATAATTGTGGATGGTTTAAAATTACTGTCACAATGTAATAAATGTACAATCTTGTACAAACTGGTGGAGCTGGCAACCTTGCAAAATCAGATGCGCGGAAGTTCTCGAAATGTTCAAAATAACCGATTTTCATTAATTAATTTCTCTAAAAATACTACATAATCCGCTTTTTTTTTTCTTTTAAAATACTATATAAAACACGTACTTTCTACTCTAATTTGAAAAAATTGGAAATATGAGATGCATTGAAATGCACCGGCACCTCAAATGGAATTGTCATTTACCTTTATTCTATTTTCTATATTATTCTACCGGTTAAGAAATTTGGTGCCAACTAAATTTTTGTGATTAATTTCCACTTACTGTCTCTTTTCATATTAAATTGAGAATTATGAATTTCAACACAATTAAAGTCTTATTAATTATATATAAAAGATAAGTTGAAATTCATTATTCATTGACACAATTCGACGAATTTCGACCACAAGCGATTCTAGTATTAAGTTATTATGCCAAATTTAAGACATAAATATATAAATCTCTAATCAGATTAGATCATGTACCTTCTAGATAGAGCCTGTCATGCACAAATGTGGTAAGACTAAAGAGAGAGCGGACAATAGAGAGGGCAAGAGGCTATTTCACTCGGTTGGAAGCTGCTTCCAATGAAATACGATGAGCATGTTGTACATTGGCTGCTTCCGCTAACTAAGTGAAATAGCCTCTTACTGCCTCTATTGCCCTCTCTTTCAAGGGTTGCCACGATTTTATGCTTGACACGCTATATCTAGATGGTAAATGATCTAAGCTTTTAACCAATTCAACAAAAAAGATTGTAATTTGAAACCCAACATCGATCTCTATGATTAAAACAGTGCAGACCTTAGAGCATTGATGGTAAATGATCTAAGGTGCAGACGAAGATGGAACTGTATGAAATCCAACATCATAGAACAATGATTATTTATCTATGTCCAACATTTTCGTTTTGTGTTTGATAGCTGATTTTGTGTTTTTTGACAGAACATTCTTTTTAGTGGAAGCAGAGTTGTGTAGGTATGTCAAAATTCTATTTTAATAATATCTTTAAATATTATTAGTAAATTTAGACATTTTTCGTTCAGATATACGTCGAAAAATAAAAATGAAATTTCGCTATTATAGTGTAAACTATATTTTTAAGATATATTTACTTGTTACAGACAACGACTAAAATGGTAAGGAAACTACAAAAACTGGAATAGAATTTTTGTTAATTACTTTCTAATAATTACAGCCACGTGAAATTACGGAAATTAAAGAATTCTTGCTTACTGCAAGACGGAAGGACGCTAAATGTAAGTAAACACAATGTGACTTAACCTCATTATTTATACCATTATTTTAGCTGTTAAAATAAAGAAAAATACAGATAACACCAAATTCAAGGTGCGATGCTCTAGGTTTCTATACACCCTCGTAATTACCGACAAAGAGAAGGCAGAAAAATTAAAACAATCCTTGCCACCAGGTAAGTTATGAACAATCTGCATTGTATTCCACATTTAAAACATTAAATTTACCTGTTAGTATTTACCCACGTCGCTGGTAAAACATATATATACAAATTATTAAAATACCAAAGAGTAGAAGTGGTAGCAGTATATATATGTTCCTGGGTTCAAGACCCATATTTTTTTTTTGTTTTTATATATATATATATATATATTTCATTATATTAACATGTTAATATTGACTTGTTAAGATGTGTCTTTTAATGCAGCCCAAAAATCGCGCCAACATTATTTTTTTATTGGCAGGTAACAGAATCAATTTATATATTGTAAAATCAATTTTAATATTTACTTAATTCAAGGTTAACTTTGATTTCTTCTATATAAAAACAAACACTTATTCAATATCTATACTTGATAAATAAATATTAAATCTAAGATATTTATTTATATACTTTTGTTACAATAAAAAACTGTTGGTTTGGCATTTTTGCGCTCGCAAAAAGACTACCTACCTACTTGATTTAAATACTTCATATGATTTTTTGTCATATTAACAAATTTAATGCAGAAAGTATTTTAGTATTTTCAAGTAACTAATAGTATTTAAGTGTACCACTGTTCAGTTTTCTATATTGTAATCATGTCTTGTAGGGACATAGTAGTTGTTTGATCACTCTTGTTAACCAACATCCAAAAAAAGATTGAAGTTTAATACAAATTCCAGTGTAACTCTATAAATCCTCACTCAACCAGAAGTTTATTTCCATGTTCTATTTCAACAGTAAATTCAGTTGTGGATCCTTCACTATTAACCATATCTAAAAAGGAGTAGAAGTCATCTATGCTATGTCCCCATATTGCAACAATAACAATATAGGGCCACCATACTTTAGTGTTTTTTTTTTGTAGAATTAAAATGTTTCCGCAAAGTACATAAATATCTTGCTTACTATGAGTGACATAGTACCCATAGCCATTCCAAAATCTTGTCTGTACAAACCTTTAAATTAAAAATATGTTGTTTTCAAACTGACTAGGAATCAACCAGTTTGGGTAGTATTTCCATTACATCACCTAATTTTTCACACAACTTGACCAAATTGGTCTAACAGTTTGACCAAATTGGTCTAATAGTTTGACCAAACCAGGCCATGTGTCTAGGGCCCTTTAATAAATCACAATGTGTTAAAGTCTGACAAGTATGGAGTCATTCATAAAATACATTCTCATAGGGGCGGGGGAGGCTATCAGTTAGTGTGACTGGACATGACTGGGAAGATGTGGGGTCTAAGTAAATGTGACGTCTAAGTAAATGTGACATTCACACTTCATCAAACATTTGGTCTTTAATTTTTCTGTCAACTATTTTTGTTTTATTTTTCTGTTATAACCCAATGTTATTCATTTCATCTTTGTGAATATTTTTATTTATATATTTTAGCTACAATAGCTTATAGACTGTTAGCTGATAACAGATTTTGGTCCATTTTCTCATTTCTGGCTTAGAAGGCATTTGAAAAGTGTATTATTTTTGTATTCAATAAGGCAAAATTTGTGAAGGAACTGTGTGGAATCAAATCTTTTTCCAGTTTCCCAAAAAAGTGGTTTTGGACTGATTATATTGCTTCTGCAATGTTTCCGAAATGAATTCTATGATGCACTATAGTGATGGGTAACACTTCAGATTTTAGAGTGTTGACACCTTAACACACGCACAGCACAGTGAGTCAACACAGTGTTACGACACAATTGTGTCATATAGCACAATAAAAGAGTTGACAGTTGATCACTATAAACCAGCTTTATTATTCTTATTTGCTTGTCTAGGCACATTATACGTTAACGTCGTTAACAAAAACTAAGCGTTCGTACATTCGCCCTATTTTGAGCCTTATATACAAATGAAACAAACAAAAACATCTACAATAAATTATATTCTAATTTACCAAAAGTCTAGTTTTAAATACATTAAATGCAGGTCTACAGGGAACCTCATTTACGAATACTTTAATTACCGTTTATCTAAGCCTTACTTACATCCAGTGAATATTTAATTTTACAACACAAGAGTGGATGGAATTTAGTCTTTTTAAATGTCATACTTCCAATTCATTTAAATTTTAGTGAATAGGTTGTTAAATGCATTTATTGTTTTATTACTAATAAAATCCTCAACGCTGGTAAATACCTAGTTAATGTGAAAAACAAGGGAGGGTTTAAAATTTATTAAAGCATACAAAATATTTTTGAATTATAATTTGTTTAATGACTAATTTTTCAATTTTGTCAAAATATACATTAAGGTTTATTTTTGTTTCATTTTTTAAGATTACTTATTTAAATACCTTCGTTGTTGTATTATGTTAGCGTTTAGATTCATTAATTATCTTTAAACTTATTTTCTGTACAATGAGATATTCTACATTACAATATAAATTGTCATTTCTTGTGTCATAATAACATGTCATACTCGATCTCAACACTTGTTCCTTGCTCTTGCTTTCTGGTTAGCATTTTTAAGAACAGCATACTTCACTGATATAACGATATAACACACGCACGGTATACTGTGCCGACACTCCCGACACGATTGTGTCATATAGCCGAAGCCGCACATCTAACATTTTTGCGTATGGCACAGTAAACGAGTTGATAGCTCTTTTTACCTGTAACTCAATTTTATTCATAATATCATGCACAGTATACATAATCAAGAAAAAAATGCTTGTTTACATTGTTTAATTGTTAATATTATGAACAGATTATTTCATAATAACATAATAAACAAATAAATACAACTACAATAATACATTTTGAATAATATTTTTAAATTATAATTTACGTAATAATTAATTTTTCAATTTATTTAAGAAGAATCTATTTTTTGTTTAAATAATATTGTTGTTGTCTAATTGTGCCGTATATGTTCATTGAATGACTGAACTTTTCACTTTATTTAAGAAGAAAGATTCTGTTTAAGTTGATGGTGTGATATTTACTATTGAAGTTTTATTTTTGATTAACTTTTTTTGGCGTTTAGGTTAACTGAATAAATTATTTTTTTTCTATACAACCCTTCGTTATAATTTGTTATATCATATCCAAAAAATTAAATACCGAGCTATGGGGATTAATCGGAAAAAATCTAATTTAAACAGTGCAGAACAAGAGGCAGGGGGTATACTTTTTAGGCAAAAGCAAATTCGTAATACAAATTACAAATGTATATATTGTTAAACTGCGTTACTGCTTACACTCTATTTCTTAGGCAAGGCAACAGAAAGGTCGCGTAATGCTGCTAGCAGAAGTGTGCCGTTTGAGCACCAATTCTAGACTTTCCAGTGAAATGTAATTTCTAGATATTACGTTTATACTTGTATGCCACACAATTAGCCACCCTAAAAATGCAATTCATTCAAAAATCGTGAATAAATCATTTAACGAATAAAGAAAATGCACACGATACTACCCAAAAAACAGGCGGCACACTTCTAACGGTTACTCATGATGTATTTTATCTCTTACATATCGTCTCCCGTCCCTTGTCTAGCTCGATCTGAGCGGCGGACATTCTACACATCCTTTCTGATAAGCAAACCCACACAGCTTAGCCACAACGGACATAACACAAAGTGTCGAAGTGTCGTAAAGTGCTGTGTGCTGTGCTGTGTTATTGGTGCAGTGTCAGCACACATGACACATGGGAAAGTGTTGGCACGAAAGTGCGGCACGGCACAGTGTTACACATGACTAATGCACTAAGTGTTTCCAAAGTGTGATCCTGTAAGGAAGTGTAATAATTTGGCCCTGATTTTCTTGCTTCTGGCAAGAGGAAGAATGATAGTTGATATTGAGTGTGGCCTCCAAAAAGTTCCACATTTTTTTCTGTTCATTACTCTTACTTGGCCGTTTGTAAACTTCAGGCCATTTTTTGTGGACTAGTCTTGATATCACGTTTCATTCTTCCTCTTGGCATATGCCAGAAAATCGTGGCCATATTGTTACGTTTCCTTACATTTTCCTTATCTTAATCCTTTGGCAACATGCGGCTTGGGTGTATCATATAATTGATTTAGTTAACATGGCAGAGATAAGAAAATTGGTCCAAAACATCTTTTTTTCAAAAAAAAAAAATATATATATATTTTGTTAGCCATGCAGTTTTCTCGCCTCATTGTATTTAACCCATAACTACTAATATACATGAACCTGTCTGTTTACATTAAAAATAGGCTGAAAGATGTTTGGCCGAAAATAGTTAACAAATCATTACCCATGCCAAACTTCTTTCTATTGTAACCTATAAGACAAATCTGGGCACTATAGGCAATGACTGAATCCCAATGCTTTACAAGCTCCATCCATAAATAATTCAGAAAAACTATAATTAAATAAAATATTGACATATCGCAAATTCAGTGAACCAACTATCCTATCCAGTACTTTTATTTTGGTACATTCAGGTACAACTGCACATTGCAGATTGGTTAGGTGTGATATTCATTTGAAGTATTAGACCATTTAAAAATATTTCCACATTTCTTTTATTAAAATATTTTTTATAGTCATATGAATTCAATGTGTCTGAAAAGTAGAGTATTTGTACACATAACTGCATATTGAACTATCAACTGACAATTCCCTAAAAGTTGATAGTGGCTGGGTAACCTTTATGAGATTTTTAAAAGTAACTATAACTTTGTTGCTGTTATGAAACAAGTTTAGTCACTATTTTAATAATAGATGGAAATAAATATTAAGTAGAATTTAAATTTAGAATTTCTATAGTTATAATTAAAATTTGGTTTGGGAAGTTATATAATATTGTCACAATAATTGATTTTTATTAATCCTCAGATTTACATTTATTCTAAATTTTTTCTGTTCTGTTCAGAATGTTAATAAATTTTATTTTATTCTATTATTTTATTATGGCTGTTATAAATAAACCCTTATCAATATTTCAGATTGTCCAGTCTGATAGCTACAGTTACTAATAATTTAAATTTTCAAAAATTTTTATTTTATATATTATTAAAATTTCATTATATATCTATATTTGTCACATTTTTCTTAATTTCATGATGAATTGTGGCGGCTCCCTCTTCTGAGGTTACCCAAATATTATACAATGCTGTTAATCGCCATCTGATAATGTTTTAAAATCACAAAATCATTGCCCATTTCACATTGTAGTCTTACATATATTTTTTGTTTCAGGTTTACAAGTGAAAGAAGTCAAATAATCTGACTTATATTTTATTATGTAACTTAAATATAAAAATAAAACATATGTGTTAAGTATTGGTAATGCTTGGCTAATATTCTTGATCCTGACTGATGTTGGGAGTATATATGTACCCTGACACAACGTTTTCAATAAAAATATTGGAATATCTCTACAATATTGAAACATTAATTTATTTCTAATTATACTTTATAAAAATAATAAATCATGGAAAAGCAAACTTGTGTAAGTTATAATGTCGTCAGACATTTTGAATTATATGTGTAATGTTCTTAGAGGCTTCTGCAGTCATTGTAATGAACTGGGCTAGGTTTCAGCTGAGAACCACATCATAAAGAACTCTTCTTACTTCTTAGATATGTTTGGTGCTTATAGAGTTTCAGAAAATGGTATCCTAGTTAGCTTCGATATTTTATCTCTTTATAGATGTCCCTATTTGTAAAACATTAAAATTAAATATTCTAAAAACAAAACAATATCTCTTGACACAAAACTTGTACAACACTGTTCTTCAAATACAAATTTTTCATTTCAAGATGCTCTCTTCAAACAAGTCCGTGAGGTCCCAGTGGGCTCACCTTTTTCTCCAGTGCTTGCTAACATTTTCATAGAACAAATCAAAACCCAGGCCTTAAACTCACTCATCTAGTTTAAAATCTTCCTGTTGGCTAAGATATGTTGATGACACTTTTGTCATTTGACCTCATAACAGAGATTCATTAGACTTTTTTCTGCAACACCTCAATAGTGTTCATCCTAACATTCAATTTACAATGGTAATCGAGGCCGATTTTTTGCTCCCGTTTCTTGATGACAAACAACAATAAATTCTCACATACCATCCATAGGAAATCAACCCATACTAATTGATATTTAAATGCCCAATCACACCACCACCTTGCTCAATTAAGTTGTGTTATGAAATATTTGGCTCTTAAATCTAATCAATTAACAGATATTGACAGTAGACAAAAAAGAACTTAATAATTTTCAACAAATTCTTACACAGAACGGGTTTTCATCCGGATACACCAACTCTGTCAGAAAGACCAACAACACCGGAAAGCCTTCCTTCCATACATTTTCCATTTGAGGACTCCCTGACTACACCGACATCAAATAAAGACAGTCTTCAACGCAACTCAAAGTATAGCCAACTTAACTGGGAACACTAAAGACAAAGTGCCTAACCATCATCGAGGTGTTTACGAAATTCTATGTCGCTGTGGCCCACTAAGCTACGTCGGTCGTGCCAACTGAGGCATCAAACAAGTATATGAACACTATCAGTTCGTAAAAAAAGATCCAACTTCAGCTCTCGCGCATCATCATATTCAAATATGACACTCTCAAGTTCGAAGGGCAGTAGGAGTATTATATCCCTCAATTCCCTTAGGGCATCCACTATTCGCGAATCTATAGAAATAGAGAAACGACCCCTCTGTCTAAACCGACGCGATGACAGATCTCGTCTTCCTACAGATGGAACCCCGTAATAGCTAGATTAAGAAAACAAGACGCTTCAACTAACGTCCAATCAAACTCCACACAGCCCCCTCATTGTGACATCCCCTTCTAATCGGCCGATAACTATAAATAAAGGAAGCAGGGCAGTCTAGAGAGCAGATTCACACTCGTTTCAGTTGACTAGTTACTCACCCGGAACCTTGCCCAATCATTATATATATATATATATATATATATATATATATGTGTGTGTGTGTTAGGTGGTTTCTGGGAATTCATCCGCGTGGTTGATAACTGATCCCTGCCGGGATCGATGAAAATTACGTTTCGGTAGTCACATCTGCCCTCTTCAGGTCGGTTCGCATGATTCTCGTAACTAGAAGCAAAAGCAGAAGGCTACGAGAATTATGCGAACCGACCTGAAGAGGGCATATGTGACTCTGCCGAAACGTCGTCATTTTACCATCGATCAACTACGCGGATGAATTCCCGGAAACCATCTAATACATTTTGTGCCCGCGAAAACTTAAAAACATATATATATATATATATATATATATATATATATATATAGAGAGAGAGAGAGAGATGTGAATGAAAAAGAATTTCTCCATTAATGTGAACTACAGTTTCAAAATATATTATTGCGGTAAAGGCAAAAACTGGTAAGGATCTCCATGAAAACTTGAATTCACTTTTTATCATTTTTCTTGTAATTGCAGCTACCTGAAACTGCAGAAATTAAAGTATGTTTCTTCTTTTGAGAAGGAAGAATGTGAAGTGTAAGTAAATAAAGTGTTTATTGCCTTTCATTTACCATAACATTTTTAGCTATTAAAATGAAACATATATTGCATTCCAACTGTGTTGCCCTAGGTTTCTGTACACCCTTTCAGTTAAAGAAATTGAGGTTGCAGATACAAAGGAGGTGAGTAGTTAACATTCTGCAGTATATTTCACATTTTAAATTTGATGATATGTATTTAAGTTGAATACTTTGCAAGATACAAATATTACATCTTTGCAATGTGTAGGTCTTTTCAATCAATTTCTTACCTGGCATATACAGCAATTAATTCAGATAGAAATCCATTTCAATTATATAAATAACCTCTCATTTGTTAAGTCTAGTGTTTAAAACAAATATGTTCAACTTACTAACTTATTTGTCTAAAGTATTTGAAACATGTATCAATCATAAAATTCTTATTAGATATATAACTAAAAATTAACTTCAGATATTTTACTTTTTATATGTAGAGCAATGATTAGGAGAAATGGTTTTGTGGGGAAATTCACATTGCACTTTTATAATCTGTGTCCGTTAATAAACAGTCTGTGCTTGATATGATATTAAACATATACAGTATATTTTTGTCTTCATGAAAATGCACTCCCACAAAACCTGCAACATAATGAAATGATACAAATATCATTTTGTCTGAATACTTGTCAATGAAGCAAACTTTATCCCTAGGTGTCAAAAATTTTATTATGTCTTAACAAAATAAGTGCAAAATAAGGTATGAATCACATTATTCTACATCACAGCAATATTTACTATGACGTTAATTGTCATGAGTGAGTAAATAATCTAGTTAACAAAAACCTATTAAATGCAGTTTCTACTCATGTATGTAATTAAATTTGTAACTTAGTACTATTATTTCAAGAACAGAGCTTTTTCATTTAATTTTTACATGCAATGTGTATGTATTGCGTAGAGCAGATTGGTGTTTATTGTTAGCAATTCTTTTATGTTCAGTTTTGTTCATTCATAAAGAGTTAAACTATCAAATGGGAATTATATAATATTTAATATTAGAGGTATACTTTTTAATAATACTTTTTACAGATTTTATAACTAGTTACGACAGCATTTTATTAATAGCTAAAAACATCTCTTTTCTTTTTATGATGAATTATGGCGGCTCCCTCTTCTGAGGTTACCCAAACAATTTACAGTGCTGTCAATCGCCATCTGATTGTATGTTAAAATATCACCCTAATGCCTATTTTATTTTGCAGTCTTACAGTTTATTGTTGTTTTAGGTGGTTTACCAGTGGAAACTAAATTTTCAATACATATATTTGTGTGCAAGATAATGGGAAATCTGGTAGGGAAACTTGACAAAACTTGAATGAACATTTTATTAATGTCTTCATAATAATTGCAGCTACATGAAATTCCAGAAATTACAGCATTGTTGCTGATTGTGAGAAAGGAGGATGAGAAATGTAAGTAAACAAAATCTTAATGGTCTCTCATTTTCCTGAACAATATTTTTAGCTATTAAAATGAAAAAATGTAGACCATACCAAATGCAAAATATTTTGCTCTAGGTTTCTGTATACCATCATGAATCTTTATTTATAATTAATATTTTGATAAATATTCAACTTCAATAGCAAAGTTACTCAGATTCTTAACTACTTTTTATCTTTATAAATTATTTGGCAAGCACGAGTATTAAGAAATTAATAGGAGCCTGATATGCTATTTTTTGAAAATTTTATTATTTGCTACTAGTTGAACTATTATTTTTATTAAAAATTAATTTCTCAGAAACAAAGATCTAGGCGTAAAAAATGGTATATATTCTACTCAAATGACAAGAACTGATTGACTTTATTCACGTATACGATGGGGGGCAAGCGGAGTATTTATTCATTGCATGAGGATTGATAGCTTGACTTAATATTGTATTTGTGATAGCACTGATCACTAATTACCACTAATCTAAATAATAACTAATAAAAATCTAGAAAATATGAAAATGATATAAAAGTGTCAAATTAAATTAAATGGCGAATAGGATAAAAATCTAACAAGACAAATGTCAAAAACATCAAATATTTCAACAAGACAAGAAACCTAAATGCCACAAAACATCAAAAATGCCAAAAAAAGGAAAAGTGGACATATCCTAAAATGTCATATGCCATAAATGTATGTAAATGTAAAAAGTTGTAAATGTGAATAATATTTAATAAAAAATGTTCAAGATAAAAATGTCAAATTCGGCGATTTGTCTAGCCCTGCGAAGCCGTGGAAGTCAACTTGTCAACTATAAAAACTAGACTTGTAAATTCTATATATATATATATATATAAATATATATAGAATATTATATATATATATATATATATATATATATATATTGAAATAATTTGTTAAAAAAATTAAAAAATATATGTTTCAACCCATTAAATGTGAACTTTTAAAAAAGTTGAGAATCTAGGGTCTCACTCAAAATTGACAAGTAAAACACCTATTCTAACATTTATGGGGGCCAAAGTCGAAAATTATATAAATATTATAAAAATTAGTAAATTCAATTACTGTCACACAAAATCTTAAAGTAATGGAAAAAAGAAGTAAAAGTTTATGGAATTTGTGAAAACAAATTTAGTAAATTGCATATAATATCCAACACATACAATTACAACTCTATTCTATATTCTAAGATTTTCTTATAAACAACAATGCTTGTACAAAGTAATAAAATTAAGTATCAAATGTTTAACCTATAAGCATCTTTTAATAGTATAATAATTTTGTAAAAGTTTGATCAATGTATTAATGTCAGATAAAATTATGAACATTTTTTTAGTTAGTTTTAAGGAAAGAACTATCCTTTTGAACTGTCACCTGTTTTATTTTATTAACCTGTTATTTAATGATATTGTTTTGGCAGTCCGTTATTTTGTGTAAATGTGCCTTAATTATGTGTTCTGAGAAAGATCCATTATTATTTTTAATATTTTACATTTTAATGATGAATTATGGCGGCTCCCTCTTCTGAGGTTACCCAAATAATTTACAGTGCTGTTAATCGCCATCTGATTGTTTTAATATACCAAAGCGAATATACGTTTTATTATAGAAGTCTCATATAATTTTTTGTTTCAGGTTTGGAAGTGAAAGAAGTAATGTGACTTACATTTTATTATGTAACTTAAATATAAAAATAAATTGTGTTGTTTTTCCAGAAGTGTTTAGTGTTTTTAATGCTTGCCTAATATTCATGACCCCGACTGCTATAATTTCTGACGTCAAACCTGTCTTCTGATTCAGAACCAGATGTCGGAGTATCAATTACATCATAGGTACCCTGATCTCGAAGTTTTCTAAAAATAATGAAAGATGTAAACTAAGAATATGTATACAATAAAACATTCATTTATGACTTTTAAAAAATACCATTAAATTCACATTATATCAAAATTAAAACTGTTATTACAATATCCTAAATTCTGAAAGGCAGTTAAATTTTCGAGGTATTTTAGTTTTTTTAACTAAAGTGCAACAACTTAAGGGGAGAAGCAAAGTATAGTTATACAATATGTATTCTCGGATGAATACTTCATATATATATATATATATATATATATATATATATATATATATATATATGTTCTGAGAGGCTTCCGCGGTCATTACTATGAACAAGGCTAGGTTTATTAAATACTATATATATAAACCTTCCGGTGTTTATGTGGGTGACTTCAACAGCCACCACACGCTGTGGTAATATAGGAATACAGACTGCAACGGCGAAATATTTAACGAACGGGAATCTTTCATGTCGGCAGCATGGAATCAGGAGTACAATCCTGACCTATGCTTTCTAAGCACAAACGACAACATATTAAAAACTAGAATTCTGGTAGACTTCTCTCATAGTCTGCACAGACTGGCTATTATAGAGATTGACATTTGTATTCTACTAATTGCATCCTTTCTAGGACCAAGATGGAATTTCAAGAAAGCTGATTGGGAGAGCTACTCTTAACAGACTCGATAATTGCATAGGCTGGATCCCACCAATAACAAAACTATCAGAGGTTCAAAGGAGCGATTATCGAAACAGCAAAACGACCCAGAGGTTTCCGAAAAGATTACAAACCGGGATGGAATAATGACTGAGAAACAATATAGGATATTTCGTGAGAGCGGAGACAGAAATGGCTGATGAACTGTTGCATAGACTGGATATACCCGGCCAACAGCGGTGGACAGAAACAGTCACCAACCTGGACCTAAAATCCAGCAGGTAAGTGTGGTCACTCCTAAGAAAACTCGGTGAAAGTTTAAAAATTGCAAAAAAGACCCAGAAATACATCCAGACAAGATTGCCTCTCACGCCGTGGCCACATCAAGAGCCCTACGGGACAGTGCCCACTCAACTCGCATTAAGCATGAACTTAAAGCTCTAAATGCCAACAACCAGAAACAAACCGAGTTCTCACAGCAATTCACCGTGGACGAGGTGGCTGATGGTATGAGGGACACGACGGTGGGAAAAGCTCAGGGGCCTGATGGAATCCATCTAGAATTCCTCCTGTACAGCGGTAAATGCACTATAAAGCGCAATGAAAAAGCCCAATGTTATCGCTATCCTCAAACCAGGAAATCCGAATGATGACCCGAAAAGTTACCGCCCAACAGCTTTACTAAGCACAGTCTATAAGCTCCTTGAGAGAACTCTATATAAAAATATTGGGGAGGGTCTCCTACGAACAGGCCGCTTTTAGACTAGAGAAAAACTTCATAGATCACATCATGTGACAACTCATATTGAAGCAGGCTTCCAAGAAGAAATTTGAAACATCAGCCGTGTTTGTGGGCCTTTCTGCAGCTTACGACAATGTGTGGAGAAAAGGATTACTCTATCAACTTTACCAAACAGTCCCAGGCAAACAAACCCTGGAACTTATTGATAACGTGCCTATTGGCAGGGTTTTCCGGGTTATATTGGGCAGCAAAACGAGTTCCTCAAGGACGCTTAATGACGGTCTTCCTCAAGGGTCTGTCCTGGCCCTGCTGTTTTTCAACCTTTATATCTCCGATATGCCTGAAACGACCTCAGAAGTTCGGCTACGCCGATGCCTGGGTCCTCGCCACACAACACCGTTTCTTTGAAGAAACAGAAACTACATTCACTTCAGTCCTGGCGAGCTTTGGAATATGCTTCCGTAAATGGAGACCGAGGCCCAACCCCAACAAAACGGAGCCGGCGTGCTTCCATCTCTAACAGAGCAGCGAGGTCTACTTTGAAGATACCTTACTAAGCCACAATACGCACCCGAAATATCTTGGGGTCACCCTAGATAGGACACTGGAAAACACGGCTACGAAACTACGAACTCTGAACAACTCCTCATAAGCAATGCGGTACTACATGGGGCTCTTCCGCTGAAACACTAAGAACTACAGCACTTGGGCTGGCTTACTCAACTGCAGAATACGGCGCTCCGATTTTGCTCAACAGCGCACACCCAAAAGGTTGACAGACAACTAAATGAGTCCATGAGGATAATCAGCGGAACGCTAAAATCGACTCCTACTGAATGCTACCAATATTGTGCCATATACCTCCTCCAGATCTCCAGCGCAAAGCAGCTTACTCCGAGAGTATAAACGTATACAAGGCAACCCTCAACTTCCCATACACCGGGATACGGATAAATCATGCAGAAACAGACTACGATCAACCATAAGGACTGCTAGAGAGCTGCACACGTTACAGTTCGACCCCATATACTCTTGGGAGCGAAAATTGAAAGATAACTGCCCCCTTCAAGGCAGAAACCTACTGTGCATAAGAATAAAACTTCCTGCCTTTGTTTCCTTGGAATTCCATTGTCTTGAAATGATTTATCTCAACGTTTCAATAGCTTTGGATCTGCTATCGTCATCAGGTGAATGTTTGGAAATTCAGATTATCCGTGGTATTTATAGCCTTAACCGGTTTTGCTTTTTGGGTCGCCTACTCCCCTGTCTCGTCCAATAAGGGGAAACCATATACTAAAGGCTTGTCGGAAAAACTTAGACAGATTAGACACGAATATGGAATCAAAATGGTTTTCAAGAGCAACAACACCTTGGGCATGCATGATCACAAAAACAAAGCCGGGCAATCCTGCAGTACCAAAAACCTGTGAATATGGCAATCTCTACACTGGGCAAACTAAGCGGCCACTGGACACCAGGTTAAGGAGCACTGTATAGCTACTCAACGGGAGGAGCTAACAAAGTCTGGATACATAATCTCTAATGAGAACATATTCAGCCAGCCCAGCGTCTAAACCAAAAACGTTTGGAGACTTCTATTTGAGCCACTGTCTGCGCATCATTGACAACCAAGTCGCCAAGTACGGCGACGCTGATTGGACGAGACCGGGGAGTAAGCAACCCAATGAGCATCACCGGTTAAGGATATAAATATCACGGATAATCTGAATTTCCCATCATCCACCTGATGACGATAACAGATCCAAAGGTATTGAAACGTTGTGAGATCAATCATTTCAAGACGATGGAAGTCCAAGGAAACTTGGAGGAACGAGTTAATTGTCTACCAGCTTCAGACTATCTGACTATCATCAACAGATCTCAGCGAGTTTGGGGCCCAGGTTTTGTTTTGGTCCATGAAAATGTTACCAAACACTGGGGAAACAGGTGAGCCCACAGACTTGTTTGAACAGAGTGTCTTGAAATGAAAAATACGTGTTAGAAGAACAGTGTTGTACAAGTTTGATGATGTCAGAAGAGATATTGTGTTTTATTTTTAGAATATTAAACGTTTCTTGTTTTTAGAAAATTCAAATTTTCTAAAATATGGACATTCGTGAAAAGAGATACAACATTGACGCTAACTAGGATATCATTTTCTGAAATGCGCCTTAGATATCTAAGAAAGAAGAAGAGTTCTTTCTTCTCAAGGTTAGAAATACAAAAAATAAAACATACTACAAGTTGCAATAATATTTTATAAATTTTGTTCAAACTGGCCGCCACTGCTACCGATGTAAACGCTTTATCTTTTTCTGTTTATATGAAAAAATCTGGGAGAAAAAAATTTAACTAAAACAAAACCGTTAGCTATCTAGATGTTATATTGGCTTACATAATATAGCATCATGTGCTATATTATATATCCTATCTTTCTGATCAAATAATACACATTGGCAAATATTTTAATTTACATCTTAGAATTGTGCCTTTTTTATTCATAGTTTCTTAACCATTGACAACGGGGTCTGACCTAGACCCCGAAACGTTTGGAATATTTTCTTTAAATTGTGGTGTTATTTCCAAAGAAGTACTTAGACTTTTGAACCAATAGTCGGCCGCAATTTGGTGTTTCAAAATATCGTTGAGAGATGGTATGTAGTTTTTAAATTATAAAAAAAATAATAGAAAAGTGGCCGGCAAACCGACAGAAGTACCCAACTAGGATCAGGTTCAGCCGTTGTCAAAACATTTATATGTACCCTTAGTATTTGTACGCAATTATTCTTTGAGGTCGTCTCGATGTACTCAACATCGAGGTAAAAACGCTAAACAAAAAAACAAAAGAAATGACGATGTCATTTTTTTGATGTTCGTTCGTTTACATTTTCTTTCAGTTTTAGGATCATGTCTCGTATCTTTGTTTTCAAAATCATGGACAAGGTGCAAGGAGCATACTAATCAAGCTTCTTTCAAAAACTAACCCTTATTAACAGATTTACCATCCTGGGCAATTGCGAGAAACTTAAGGGAATTGTATAGCTATTCATAGACGTCGACTGAATATGACTTTTAATGCACATGTAATCATATATGCAAGTGTGATTTCAACTACTTAAGTCGCGCCATTTGTTACCGGTCACGCACTGATACAAAATTTGCTATATGAAATTTGTTAGCAAACAATGTGAAGTGAAATGTAAACAAAAGTAAAATCAGATTAAATACTTTTTTTTTAATTATTGGCGTGACCGAATTATTTTAGGTTTGTTCCTACTTGCAGTATCCGTACCGCCATGAAACTGTCCCGAAATCGCCTGCATCTAATTTGTGCGCAACTGCGAATTTAGCATCGTTCAACGTACTACCATTGTCACAAAAAATATTAGTTGGAACGGTTTTGTGACAAGGTTGTTGTCTGAACTCTGCGACCTGCATTCCATAACCTGCATTTATTGACAGTTTCTACTGCGCATGATTAGTAAGAATCACCAAACGATTCTTGCTCTTCACCAAGGATTGAAATGACGATGCGAGAAATGGTACATTATTTGGTTGGAACACCGTGATGCATCGTTTACTGAACCGTCATAACTTGATTGGAACAGGTTTTCTTGAATGCGCATGACGGTGATCGTCACATGTAAGCTTTCGCATCGGGTAGGAACAAACCTTTTATCGCCTGCCACCACTGGCACCTTTGTATGATCTGTGACTGGCACGGCATCTCTGGGCTACTTAGGTGGTTTCCCTTGGCCTTTTGTGCCTTATTTTAGCCGATTTTTCACTTTCACTTATTTCGTTTTGAGATGTTATCGGGGCGGCGCACTATGGGTCAAATTGCATTTTTGTAACAGAAACGTAATATCTTAACGAAAAATAAACACATCTAATTTTTTAAAATTAAACCTTTGGTTATTTAGATTAATGGAAAATTATTTAGAAAGTCGTCATCCACTATTATAGGGATGGAAGTGAGGGGTGAAATGGTGCACAGTTCAATATTCGATTTTTTTTTTCATTTGTTTATGGTATATCTAAAAAACAAATACAGATAGTTATAGACATCTTTTTAAAATTATAGGATAGAAAAATATTTTTCTTCATACCTCAGTCGAAAGTACGTACTTTCGTCCGTAATAGCACAGTAGCAACAGAATAAATAGTATCTAGTTACGAGTTTAAATACGCAAGAGAAATTCTTTCATCCCGCCGTTATAGAGGGATTAAATGTTAAATTTTCGTCCCTGCTATTACGGACGAGAGTACATACTTTCGACCGGCTATGAGGAAAAGTTCGTATACACTGCACGGACCAAAAGAAGAAAATTCAACTTTCGGCCTTCTAGTGTAATATACTTATATTGGAAAGCTATTCTCCCCAAAGTATAGATAAAAATAGGGGATGAGTGGGTGAAAATGTGATAAATGTTCAAAAAATACTGTTTAGTGATACATTGCACGCTGAACATTGTTATAAAAACCATTTCGTTACCATTTCCCACTGTGGAGATTTTTATCGTAATCATTTTTCGTTACGGAATGAATCAGAGAACCATCTTTGATACCTGAATGGAAAAATGATAACGATAAACGATATCCACAGTGGGAAATGATATTGAAATGATCTTTAGAACCGTTTTCAGCGCCCAAAGAATCACTTCAGTTATTTTTATGGTTTTTTCACTTTTTCAACCGCTCACCCCCATTTTATACTATAATTTTAGGAGGATAGCTTTCCAATAAATATTTTTCTAATCTATATTAATAACCTTACAATTTAAAAAAACAAGTGTATAAATATCTTTGAGATGTACCATAAATAGAAGAAAAAAATCGAATTTTGAAATGTGCACCATTTCACTCCTAATTTCCATTGGATGACATTCTAAGTTTATCTTAATATACATACCCCAAAGTTCAATTTAAAAGGAAAATTGTTTCGATATCTCTATTTTTCGGCAATATATTAGGTTTCCGTTAAAAAAATGCCATTTAACCCATTTTGCGGCGTAAGTGAGCCTACCAATACCTAGCCTATCGTCGCTATCACCGGCATCGCTCGGTGAGTTTAACGTTTACCAAACCTTCTCACCATCAAGATTTTCAAAGAGGGTTGTTCAAAAACGTGAAAAAAGCGACATAATTGTTCTGATTTTTCTGTTTTATTTCTCTCTAATCATGATGAACTATTGTACATGTATCAAGGCCATAGCCAACGGAGTGGGGTGTCCAGGAGTTCATCCCCCCGAAATTTTGGAATTTTAGGTTTCAAGATTCAATTTTAACCAATTAACCATCTGTTTTATAAAAGTAAATTTTCTATTTTTACATTTTCAAATATCCTGGAAGTAGATGATCAAAAGTATAAATTTTACAGTACTAATCAGTCCGACACTAATCAAAAAATTATCTCCCCCCCGACAAATTCTTGCTAATGCCTTGGGTAGGTTAAGGCCCGGCTGGCAAACGTCACCTCGACTATATGTCCAGTCATATACATTGTTATCTGTAAAAGGTGTGTCATATTAAGTCATTTTGGATCATCTCGGAAACTATAGGTGGAATCCCTGCACGTTTTGGACAAACGACACGGCCTTACTACGTTCAGTCATTATCTGTCCCTGTCTTCTCAATATATCCTGCAATTCTCCTCTCTTCATTGTTTGGCCCACTTCGTGTCTCCGGGAGTTTCATGGTGACCAAGTTTCCTAAGAAGTGGACCACACTCCGTTACTCTAGATATCCATAGCTTTCGTCCCCTTATTTTGTGAAATATTTCAATCATTTTTAGATTTCTTGTTTAACCTTCATATTTTTGTAAATACGTCGGAGATTTTTCTAGTAATGATATAATACCTCGTAAAATTTGCAATAGTTCTTCGGAACAATATTTGATTAATTCTTATGGTATCTTTGTAAAATTTTCCCATTTCCTTTCCTTAATATATGCAATAACTCTTTGCTGTTCATTCTCTTATAGATTCAATATATTGTATGCTTTCGCAAGTGGACTCGGATGTTATGTTTTTTTCTCTTTGCGTTTTACTATTTACCTCCCATTCTTAATTCTTTAGGTGTCTCGTTTTTTGGTAGGTATTCAGGTATTTGTCATCGTGTTTTATCTTGTTAATTTTTTCCTGCTTTCGCTTATATCAGTTTGTAATTTCTATAAAACTTTATCATATTAGTCATTGATACTAATATTTGGTCCAAATAGCGCACACTGGACTAATTGAACTGGTCGAGAGATAAAATCGTAGAACTCGATTGGCCATAAGAATAACAATCAAATTGGGTTTGAAATGAGATATACTGTCCAATAGAGGGAAAATGTTATTTAGACCTCAAAAAATGGAGGTGAAATAGATATTTTATTACTGTCTTGCTTTGTATTTTCTTTTTTTATAGGTCTATATTTGTTTATTAAATTAAATTAAAATGTTAAGAAAAATTGAAGTTTACTTTCGTTTACGTCCTCTTTTAATCCAGTTGGAACAAATCATGCAGCAACCCCTAAGGCATAAACCAATTATTGTTACTGAAAGCCCTATTATCACTGCATACATAATTGTATCCATAGTTGACCACTGAGATTCATCCGTTTCTACTGCTGCCTCTAGAGTGGGCCCAAATACAACAGGTTGAGTAGTGCTGCAATTAATATTTCTCATTGTAATATATTGCTACAATATTTAATTGACC
This sequence comes from Octodonta nipae, assembly GCA_034190945.1. NCBI lineage: Eukaryota > Metazoa > Arthropoda > Insecta > Coleoptera > Chrysomelidae > Octodonta > Octodonta nipae. The sequence goes on from CM067220.1 coordinate 43,236,934, forward strand.
GTACTAAGAGGGCTCTCGAAATTATTCTCCGTAATAAAAAAATGACACCTATAAACAACACATTAACAAAAAATATTCTAGTATATTACCGAAAATGTCATTTCTTTGGAAAACTATTCATGCACGCTAGACAGACAAGGACGCTACATGAATGATGGAGAGTGACGGGGACAGGATAAAAACTCAGACGTGCAAAAAGAACAGTTCAGTAGTAGTGGATAGTTGCGTTTGAATGAATTGTGAATTTTTGGGGAAAATTAGAAGATTTTGTTCCGGTGTAAGTTAAATTGTTTTAAAATCCACGGAGTCCGTAACAATACATTATTTACCATTAAAAAAATCATATATACGGGGTGTTCCAACGAAAACGAGCCACCTGGAATATTTCCCAAAATACTCAATATTTTGAAAATAGCAAAAAAAAAGATTTAAGAAGGGGGACATATTTGGCCATACGCGTTAATTAAATTGCACCCTCATCACCCCAGTGCTAGCTACTCAAGTGTTTTAAATTTAACCCTAACTTATGTGACACCTGGTTCTAATGCCCGTTTAAAAAAGAATTCAACAGTCTGTCGTATTTGATATGCCATCAACATTTAAGGAATTCACGAAGTAAAACCTGATTCTGATTTCTTAAATGTTATTCACGAATAATTATAATCATTAAAATAGCTAGTTTTAGAGGATTTTTGCTATTACTGAAAGGAAAATGAAACTGACATTCGATTTTAACTTATTTTATTATGACATATGTTGGAAATGGATTTCATCCCCAGCAAGGAAGAATATTTACTTCAGGTAGGTACTAAGCGGAAGTGGAAAATTGGTCACCGTCGTTCGTCTTTTTACACCCCAAAGAACATATAATCTCCAGAGACAAAGTATTCTGCCTTATCACGCTTACTTCTATATATATATATATATATATATATATATATATATATATATATATATATATATATATATATATATATATAGTCCGAATCCAAATTTAGAATCTACAAATCTGGCTCAAGAAAAACGTTCTTACTGTTAGAATTTGCCCACTTCCTGAAGATACCGGAAGTGATTATTGCTTTATTTTACGTATTATTGGTTTGTTTTGCATATCAAGCTGTTTTATTCGGATCTACTTTCAGAAGACAAAAAATGCATTAAAAAAATTAACAAAAGATGTCTCTTTTGCAACGTAGAATCCAAATTCGCGATAAAAATATGCATGTTCCATTTGAAAAAATTAACTTCCGGCTATTTACGGTTTAAACCAGAAGTTTATTTTATATCCAATCGATAGAGCATACCCGTTTTACTTATGGATAAAGGGGTTGGGGGCATATTATTGGAAGTGTATGGGTGTTTTTGAAGACCCGGTATATATATATATATATATATATATATCGCTCCCGATTTGGACATATATTTATAATTTATTATTAAAAGTGTGTTGCTATCAATATTTTTGATATGATCAGTTTTACCATTTTTCACAATTTAATTCTTCTGGTCCTGATTCCAGGCTTTTGTTTAAATCTTCGCCAAGAGAATGAAAAACAGTACTACTCAAATGATCGGCTAATTCTTGTTTTCCAAGTTGTCGTAAACGATGTCCTAGTACCTCGTAAGTTTGGCCTTTGCCCTCATTTGAATTCCACTGGTGCAACAATTGAATACATGGCAAATCTTTGGGAATTTTTCTTTCTAAAACATAATATGGGCATTATTTATTCGTTTTAAATATTCGATATGTTCTATGTAAATTTAAAAACGTACCTAATGACTACTAAAGTGAGTACAGCATTTGCACAGCTTTGACGTTTGTAAACCTTTGGTCTCTCGTTTGATAGGAGAGGACTAATATTTAACTTATTTTCCATTGCATCCACTATGTTCAGTTTGTCTGTTTATTGATTTATTTTGTGTGTTTTCAAATAAAAGTACGACAAATAAAGTGCCATAGCCGACAAAAGCTGTCCACCATGTATACCGGTTCAGAGCAAACTGACACATTGCAAATGTGTAAATGAATGAATTATAATTTTCTGCTCTTGTCTAGGTCTATTTTTATCTGTCCAATTCGTAATTCCCTGTATAACTAGATTATCCTTCCTAATGTGAACCCTTGGAAACGGATTTGCTGAAAACAGTAGTGACACCAAGACGTTATTGGGAGATCTGGAAAGACAAGTTCCCCTTCCAGAAATCGCAATAAGTTTCGCCTTGGATCAAACGTGAACTCACGCTGTCAAATGAGATTCACACCCAGTAGGAAGTCAATGTCGTTATCTGCCACCGCTGAAACCTAACCGTGTACTAGCATAATTTGCCAGTGAGGGTTTGAGACTGGAAGTCTTGAGCAATTGGCTGGACATCTTGAGCAACAGTTTGGATGTCTAATGCCCTCAAAACAAATTCGACAAAAAATAGCAGCACGAGTATCGAGTATGATGTGACTTCAGCACCGATGGACGATAATGATAGAATTGGCTACCTTTGGATGTGTAACGTTGTGGTAGACTAACTTCGCAGTTCTTCTCTATATCGAAAAAATAATATTAGATTTTACTTGTTTTTTTTTGGGTTGTCTCCTTTAAAATACTTTTTATATTGAGCCAGAATACACGGACCATGTTTTCCACCTTGCTAGTTACCTCTTCTTACTCTATTGAGCGAGAAATTGCTCTTTAAACTCTCCAGATTCACTAGTGTATGCTGGATGTACCAAACTTACAGTCTCAGTTTCCAATTTCTGTAAGTTTTACAACATTTTTGGGGGAATTGAGTTTGACCTGGCAAATTAGGCTTAAAGATACGTAGTGATACTTTATAGACAATTGAAATTATTTTATTAAATTTTTTCTTGTTTTATTGAAAAATTACTTGTGATGTGGATGTAGATTTTATTTATTATCATATCCACTGGCTAAAGTAACTGTTACGAATTGTCTTTTATTCATCTAGAGTAAGGTAGTTTTGCAATTGTTTTAATTCTTTTGTTAGCACATCTCATTACATTACAGTGTTTAGATTTTGTAATTCGACCTTTAATTAGCGGCTCTTAAATTTCTTGTCCTATTTAAGGTAACTTCTTCTTACCCTTTTCTAATATGTTTGATAATTTTTCAACCAGTGTTTCGGAAACCCTTTTGCAAGCTTCTTGTGAAGATTTATCGATGAATTTCACTTCGAATCTAATAATAAACACAAAAACTGATTTGATTCCTCTTTTTGATACCAAAATGCACTATGCTTGGGTTCATAATAATGATGTAAATTGCGCTATTACTTTATTTATTCAATAACATATACATATTACTATCCAAATTATTCTTTATATACCAGAACAGAAGAAATTCAGATTTTTTTGTCACCAAACCACATTTCGACTTCCGTTTGGTGTTTGAGATCCTGTCAGACCAACCGTGGGACTCTGATGAATAGAAAAGTATTGTAGAATCGAAAAGTGAGGTTATTTCGTCGTCATAGGGCATAACCGTGGTATAATGATGATACGAGTTATGAGTACGAACATTCTTAAAGAGACGTCACTTTTCGATTCTACAAAAGGTTTCTACTGATCGGAGTCCCACGCCAAGAGACGACCTTGTCATAGAGTATACCCTTATCCTTAGACCTTTAGGTATCCTAGACAGTAGATAATGGCCCGTAACCAGGATACACACAACTGACAACAATGTGTAAATATGTGGTAACTGTATTTACTGTTACTGGAAGGGGAATATAAAATTCTTATATTCATTGTAGGAATACATTTCGCAGATGAATAAATTCACCTGGTAAGGCTACAACTGAATAAGTTTAATTATCTAAAAAAATATTTACCTGCTTGATCCAGTGCATTGGGTTTCTCATAGTTATCGAAATGAACTGCAGCTACTAAGGTCCTACATTCTAATGGAGTCAAATGATCAGCCAAGTACTGAAGTTCTGCAGCATTTAAGTCGATTGTTGGACTTAGGTACTCGAAAAATGTAGAAAATAAAACTAAACAAATTGTGGTTTTCCCCACAAAATCCATATTCGAGAAAAACTGATTAAAACTTTGACACTGTCTATTGTGACAAAAGTATTTTCGAAAGGTTATGTGTCCAGTACGAGGGTTAAACTTTATGATAGAATACGGTCTTATTTTTAGCAATTGTCGTAAAAATGGAATCAGCTGAGAAAAGAGTTGTTAGTTGCTGTATCTATCATACGCTGTAGTGAAATAGTGGTGCTGCTTGACTCCTAAAAAAATGTGCTACTAAAATTTCGCTTATAAGTCATTTTTTTATGTACAAGGTATTTCATTGGTTTAACACTTTATTAAAGTTAAATACAAATCTGATTCTTTAACTATCATGGTTAAATTTGCATTTTTTGAAAACTGATTTCTACGAACAAATTACCCGATCGTCCCAGTGGCTCCCCCAAATTGAAACAACTTTGTGTACATTTTTTCTTACACAAAGAATGTTCTCCTTTATTCAACCCTCCATATCATTTACCTTAAAATCGTGTGACCTTCATGCGTCCATTATGCCATTTATTTAATCATTTCAGTTTTGTCGAGTTAGCACGACACCAAGCGGCGAGTTTTATGTTGTGAAGTCTCATTATTGGACAATCTTTTCCAAATTTCCATAATTTGGATGGATTTGGCGTCCCTTTGAACGCTATTGTGGGAACACCCACCGAAGCCACGCCTATGTTTTAGGCTTATTCTTCAATTGAATGTGGTGAAATTAAATCTGTTGTTTACTTCCTTCAGTCTTTTTGGTGGACCATATAGAAATGGAATAACATTGTAATGTGGTTGTCCTGAGTAACACTATTAGTTACAAAAGATTGGTATTGATTCTCAACCACTGTTTTGTGTTTAATTCTTGAGTACTGATTTTTTTAACTTAATTGTTTCTGACGAGGAACTTTTTATACTTTATAGAGTTCGCGTGAAAATGTAAATTCAGTATAATGCAGGAAATATATAACTAATTTTTTAGAGATAACAGTCACTTGAAGGAAGCGCAACCGATGAAGGTACTTGACAATAAACACAACATTATCTTGCGTTAAACGATCTCAGAAATACATTTTCATAATTGCTTTGAAAGGTGTTCGTGAAGATCAGAATTTTTTTCAGGTGATTTCTATTCTAGAAATAAGAGCGTTAAATAGTGGTGCTGCGATTTAAAGTAGTAGATTAAGAGCTAGTGACCCATTTTTCATGAAGTGTTTGATTCAAGCAAATATTTTACATAGTGGTGTAGTTAGGATAGATGAGTAGGTTGTCATATGTTGGCCTAACTTGCTTGGGGACAGGAGGTACTGCGCATACAAGAAAGATGTAAAAAAATGTTTGCCAAAAAAGTGTTTGAATCAGAGGCCAACAATAATTATTCGACAGTTTAGATGGCTTAGAGTTATACTACAAATAAGGCAGACACTTTTGGGGGGGTTAATATCTAATCACTCTATTTCAAAGTAGATTTTTTTTTAATAAAAAAAAGTGATTGATTCACGCTGAAATTTTAATAGATGCTTTGTTGTGTATATTTCATAATACTCACAAAAAGGCAGACACTTTTTCTGGGGTTTAATAGCTGGCAAACAACAAATAAAGTTACCGGCAATAGAGAGAGATGCGCTACGGGTAACTGCTAAACCGCACATGTAGTCACAAAATATTGGAGTACGTACAGATTAATCTTTATGTTTTGTTATTGTGAATACATTGTTGTTTAATATAATATAAAAACATTAACCAATCATAATGAAATGTGTTTCTTCTGTGATATGTGAAAAGAAAAATGATGAAAAAGTTATTATATTTTCAGAAGCCACTTTAGGAAAATGTCATATTGCGTTAAAAATCCGTCAAGACAAAAATTGAAAATATAATAGTTTGGTTATTCCATTAAACATTTCCTCTACAAAAGGCTATCATCGCCAGTGCTATGGCAATTTTCCAAGTTTAAAGGGAAAACACAAAGATATATCAAAAAAATCCACAGAATTTCTCACTTCGTCATCACGTTTTTAGATTAATAAATTTATTAGACACTATGTACATAAAGTTTGGTATAATTTATTTTTAAAGTAAACAATTTTCGGGAGAAATCAGTAATTTTTTTGATTTTAGTTTCATGTATATTTATATGACAGTGAAATATACAGAGTAAACCATATGTTGTAGCGACGTCATCATTTTTTTTTAAAGTAGAATGGATGCACTGTATATTTTATGTTTTTGGATTGTATATTTGGTAATTAAATATTGTTAAAGATACAATAATTTTAAAATCAGTAGGTACCTAAATATATTTTTTGAATCAATATTGTAAAAAGTTGCCAAATGTAAAAAAGTATTTAGTATTCAATAGGCTGCTATATCTACCAATTATTAATGACACGGACCCTTTTGAAGCTATTATCACTTAAATAGCTATATAAAACAAAGGATTGAATTAGTTATATTAACTGGCAGTGGGAATAAGATGCGGCCTTAACCTGACGTATGTGCGTAATTAATGGGCTAAACCAAATACTAAATGGATGAGAAACCTTCACACGCAATACCCACAGATAATATAGTGTTTGGGTAGAAAGTGTTCGAAATAAAATCATTGGAGCCTATTTTCTTAATGGACCTGCATATTGGCTCCCTTATATACATTTTTTAGGGAACTTTTTGTATACAATTTTTATGACCTTACTGCAAACAATCTCAGATATATACAGGGCTTTCATTTCAAAACCAGTCGCCCAAAACATTTTTTTAAATATCTTTAAAAGAAAAAAAAACACATTATACACGTATCGGTCAGCGTGCAGTTCCAACTCCTAAGCGGGGGTAAATATTACTTATAAAAATTTAAATACAACAAGATATATCTTTTTAAAGATCTATTTTTTCCAAATCAGATTTTTTTTACACAGAGAGAGAGAGAGAGAGAGAAGAATTGTAATTAAAAAAGCAGAGTATAAATATCAAGATAAACAAGTGAGAAAAAATCCTTAAATGTTTTTGCGAAAAGTACTTGTAACTGTAAATGTAAAGAATTTTTTATTAGCAGTGGTGGTTGTTTAGTGACCATCAGATTTCGACACTGGTGCATTCCTTACAAGAAAGAATTGAAATAATATTTATTGATGGGGAAGAACAACGCTGTGCACGCAGAACTGCTTACGTTTTTCATGAGAGACATCCCGATAAAAATATTGGGCATCAGTATGTGTTGGATTTCATAAATTTCACGACACTGGAAGTGTGTGCAATGAAATTGTCTAGAATAGTAGAGTTTTATCTGAAGGTGCCCAGGTTGAGATTTTAGGTCATTTTGCCATGGAATCTCAAACATCAATACCAAAAGTCTCCAGGTTAACAAATATTTCTCTAGTCTCTGTGCATAAAACGTTACACCTAAATAAATTGTTTCCGTACAAAATACAGCTTTTATAACAGCTTGCTGCGGATGATTATGACAGAAGGTTAGGTTTGATTCTACGAATTAATGACTCAAAGGGCAAATGCAGACCCTAATTTTATTAAAAATATTTATTTTTCTGACGAAAAATTTTGTTCTAATGCATTTACATAATTGTAGATACTGGGACAATACCAATCCACAAGTTATTCGGCTAGAGCACAACCAACATTCTCAGAAAATTAATGTATGGGCCTGAATTCTCGGAAGTAAAATTATTGGTTCTTTATTCGTGGAAGAAAATTTAATCGGGGACTTGTTTTTGGACTTAGAAAATGTAATAAATCCCCTTATAATCGAATCTTTAGAAAAACAAATATATAAGATGGAACTTTGTTGCTAGACGAAGAAAACCTATTTTTTCAAACGGACGGAGTACCCCCACATTAAGCCTTGTCTGTACGAAATTAGCTTGATGAGACATTTCTAGATAAGTAAATTGTCAGAAGGGGCGCTATAGAATGTCCAGCACGATCACCAGACCTAACACCCCTTGATTTTTTTTTCATGGCGACGTCTAAAAACTATGGTGCTTAAAACTCGAAACTCGCGATATTCCTGAACTTAGTCGTAGAATAGTGAAGGAGTGTGAACGGATTACACCAGAGACGCCTCATAAAGTTCGAGAGGAATTCGAGCTGCGACTTTATCAATTTCCTTCCAACAATATTTTGAACATCTAATTTTACGCTAATACAATATTAATAATGGAAGTACAATTTAAATAATAATTATTTTAATTTGAAAATCTGGAATAATTTCATATTAATATCCAAGTTGGGGTAGTGTGATCCATGCCTTATTTTCTAGATCGAATACTGTTTTGACAAACTCAAAATTTAGACATATTTTTTTTTAACAAATGTGGTGCAGTAAACTTTAGTTTAGCCCAGCAATCCTGTGTGGGTGTCCTTGATGTACATAGTTAATGGATATCAACTACAATTAATCAAGTTAATTAATGTATTTAATGGATAAAATTAATAAATATTAGTGAAGTTTTCATCCTGTTATATAGGGAATTAAGGATAATTTATGAAATATTATATTACGTTATTCTTGTTCCAGATTAATAAATATGATTTTTCTTAAAGGTGCCCCCCAACATTCTGTGGCTAAATTTAAATCTATAGCTGCTACAGATCACGTGCTCTATAGCCAATGGTAGCGCAGAGTAAGAACACGACTACACCTGTGATGCTGCCTCTCACTTGTATCTGTTACTACCATAGCATATCTTCTCCGGGTAATATTTATTTAGATGTTTGCTAACTATTAGACCCCGGCAAAAGTGTCTGCCTTTTTGTGAATATTATGTAATATATAAAACAAAACATATATTAAAATTTCAGCGTGAATCAATCACTTTTTTTATTTAAAAAAATCTACTTTGAAATAGAATGATTAGATATTAACCCCCCCAAAAGTGTCTGCCTTATTTGTAGTATAACTCTAACCCATCTAAACTGTCGAATAATTATTGTTGGCCCCTGATTCAAACACTTTTTTTGGCAAACATTTTTTTACATCTTTCTTGCATGCGCAGTACCTCCTGTCCCCAAGCAGGTTAGGCCAACATATGACAACATACTCGTATATCCTAACTACACCACTATGTAAAATATTTGCTTGAATCAAACACTTCATGAAAAATGGGTCACTAGCTCTCCGACTATATGTATGAATTGCATGTGAATAACCTCATGTCAGTGGTATTATATGTAAATAACGGTGACTAAGGAAAAACATTAAAAAAGTACTTGCCTTAGTGCTAGGAGTTCGACGTACGTAGATGATAAATAATAATAATTGGTTTATTGCCCAAAAAGAACAAAATAGTAATTGCTATTTATAATGAAATTGTAAACAATTGACATTCATCTTGTATTCGTTAATTTCATGCAAAATCTCACTGGGTATGACCTATATAGATATATTTAATTTCCTATTGCAAGTAATTTGTGAGAAGAAGTGTTAAGGTAATAGATATTATAGGGAAAGATTGGTACTTCAGTGTGGGGGTGGAGAGATGCTGCCTCTGTCGGTACAATTAACATAGTTCATTAACAAAATTTTACGACAGCATAGTACCCAAAGAGTGCAAAACTAGTATACTAATTGCGCTGGTTAAAAAATGACAAAAAAGAACGAAAAACAATAGAGGAATTAATCTCTCTTGAAAAACGCTAAAAGTGACCACAAAATTCTAAGCTCTTGTACAGAGTCAGTTTAAGGACATAGTTCATATTCATCACAATAGACAAATACGGCTAGATATTATTAAAACAATTGATGATATATACAAGAACAACACAATATAGGTCAGAATAGGTGGAGAACTCACAGAGGAGATAAAAACAGGCCCAGGTAACGAGACTTCTTAAGCCGCATATTGGGTAAGATAGTCAGGCCTTGAAGAAAGGTAAATGTTATAAGACAAAAAAAGAAGAAAAACTTGGCTACACGGATGATGCCATTTTCATAGGGGGAAGTGAAGATGATTTACAAAGATTGGTGCACAAGTTTAACATTGTAGCAAATAATTTAATTATTGTAATCTCAGACGAGAAAATGGAAACATTTGTCATTAGAAATGAACAGATCAGCTATAAGATAAATATTTTTTAAGGCGACTATTTGGAAATGAAGTTTTCGAGCTACGGAGATATGAAAAGAGAAGTTAAGAAATCAAATAGAGAAAGCCTATATAGCATCATGGACACCAATTGAAGAAACAAATGTATAAGAACTAAAACGAGGAGAACAGCTAGGCCTGGCATTTCCAAAACACACAGGATGCTAGAAGAATACTAAGAAGTATCACAGAGAAACCACATGAGCAGAACGGGAGATAGTAGGGTAGTAAAAACAGACAAATCGACATCAGGTAGAACAACTGTGGGTCCACTCCAAAAAGATGGAGTGATTATATCATATAAAGGCAACAACAAAATAAGAAAGTAAGTACCAGCGAGTTTGTTACATTTATTCAATTCCAAATTACCATTACTACACTTTGATTATTTACTTTATCTGTTTTTTAGAAATTGATGTACACAGACCATCAGAATAGATACTTGCATCTTCAATCATTCAGAAATTACTTAACATTCATTTTGTGACCAATAATTTGAAATAAACACAACGTCAAAAGTCTAGGATTCCGTCAAAATGTGGTTAATTTAATGTTCTCTTACAAAGGCAAAATATATTTATAAAAAAACCTGTGGCACTCGGGGATTGCATAGCATTTTTTATCAACTTATGCAATTATAATTATTTATTTATTTATGCAGTATTTTTTTCTTTGATATTAATTCAAGTTACACTTTTTGAGCATGGTGACCGATAAGAAAACAATGTTTTTTCTTTTACAGAATAAATGAGAAGTTAATACGGTTTAAAATGTTTTTATTATCTTACAATACATGTATGTTATTCAGGAATTTTATCATTGAAACTATAGGTTTATGGTAACTGAAATAAGAAACATAAGTTTGAGACTTGATATCCTCTAAATATCTGGAAAATACCGCGTCAATGGTTGTCCCATATTTTGTTGTTGATTCTTGTGGATCATTATTCATTTTCAAATTCAGTTTTTCCGAAAGAAAAGTTGTCAACCGCTCTGATTTTTTATCAGCGAAGTTGATGTTGAAATCGCCAGCCAAGATAAGTGGAAATTTATTACCATTTGTGTTAAGTATTTTCGACCCATCAGTGTAATCCAGTAAAGTGCGATGAATAAAATGCTGTCCAATTTTTGTTTCGGAGAAATGTAAATTGCTACCATGACTATGTTTAGGCCATTTCTAAGTTTGCATAAACACGCACAAATATCTCCAACATCGCTAACGTGTGCAATATTTATTTCAATAAGGAGTCATAATATTAGTAACATTATTATTATTTTGGTAAATAGCTACCCCACCTTTTGGAACAGTATCTCGTTTAAATTGAAAAATACAATTGAAATTAGGTATTTCAATCGGATTATCATGCTTTTATTCATATTTAAAACACTTCATACATAAATTTTACGCGTATAGCTATTCACCAGCAACTGCTATTCACTGTTGTACATAGGTATACCTATGTATACATATATACCTACATGTATAATTACAGGGCGCACATGCGGTGAGTGTGCCATTATAAAGATATGATAGATATCTATACACCTAAATACTTTCTCACAACAGCTGCTTACTTATATACCAAAACTGACTAATAGTCTTTATGACTTCCTCCAAGTTTCGATAACATTTGGGCATTTAAGTGATCAAACGGTTGAAAGTCTATGTGGAATAGTGTTCCATTCGTCTACAGACGCTAAGACTATCTGATTTGCGACTGTGAATATCCCTAGTAATGTAATCTCACAGGTTTTTAATTGAATAAATATCAAATGAAATGCTTGGCCAATTCTATTTCTGATTCCAGTGTATTTTGAACCCTTCCGCTTTTTGGGCGATAGTTGTCGGCTATAAACACACATTTTTTGTCTAATTCATTACGTATGGGGTAGATAATGGGTCTAATGATTTGTTCGATGTAAACTTGACTTGTCATATTTTGTGGAATGTGAATTAATGGGTTAAGACTATTAAACATTATTTGCTCGCAAAACATTAAAGAAACTCTCTCCCAACCCATACATAGGGAGTAATTTCCCGGGGAAAACTAAGTCGCTGTTGGCGACAAGTCTCCCCAGACTCGTTATCTGGTTCATTGGTAAATAACACCCATCCCTACGAAGTACAGTGGAAACCGTAATAGTCTTCTAGCGCCTAAATTTGCATTATACATTTGAATGTTCATTTGGGATGTTTACTCCTCACAATGGTTTCTGAAAAATACAGATAAGTTAAGTAATGCAAATCAAGGTGTAGTATCTAGGAACAGTTTGTGGAAACTGCCCTTAACACTAGTTGCCTTGTTATAGAAAAAACTGTCTCGCAGGATTAACGGTGAGAAAGTACGTCTACGGATTTGTCAACTAGTTGTCCTGTATAAATAACTTCAAAGTCAATTGTTCAATCAATTGAGTCAAGCTGCAAACATTGTGTAAATCATTTCAACGATACCTGAGATAGAGTCGAAACGTCACACCAAACAGATAAAATATTAAATATTATACAGGAAAACTAGTTGACAAATCTGTAGATTTACTTTCTCACAGTTAATTCTGCGATAGAGTTTTTTTTTCTATAAGAGGGCAACTACTGTTCCGGGCAGTTTGCACAAACTGCTCCTAGATACTACACCTTGAGTTTTATTACTTAATTTATCCGTAATTTTCAGAAACTATTGTGAGGAGTGAAAATCTCAAATGCACATTTATAATAACTATTTGCCTCCTCAATCATTTAGAAACTATTTGCGTTATACAGTCGTTTTGGAATTGTAGTTGTGGATATAACAAGATGATCTTTTACTAGGCACTCGAAGATGTCCACCACGTGGACTGTTTTCCACGATATCAAATTGTTGATATCTGTGTATTATTCACTAAACAGATGGAATTTCCAGGATTTTCGATATCTGATGGGTGGAATACTTTGGAGTAATTCTTGCTGGATTACTGCAAGTATAAAAAAATGTTGATAATAGAGTAAGTACTCGTGATCGACACATTTTGTTTGCGAAATACATGTAATTTTTTAGTAAGTAAAATAACAAGGTCATTTTATAAACGGGGTTTCAAGACTTTTGGCTTGTAGTGTTTAAAGATATATTCATTAACACACTGGCTTCTAAATCGTATACTTTACCACATTCTAACGAGAGAAATGAATAGGACAAAGTTAAATGCGAGCTCTAAGCATACCAAGTATATTGATTCCTCAGATGACGCTCATTTTCGAAAGTTTGCTGAAAGCATATCTACTAATTTTTAATTATTATGAATTGATACAGTTGATTCGTATATTTTTGGAGGTCATGTGAAGTATTACGAGTTCAAAAATCTGTTTTGAAATCTGGAGCCTTTTAAAGGTTTGACGAATCAGAATATAACTATTTCAGCATTAGTAGTCTTTTTTCCTTTCCGTTAGGAGGCACCATTCTCCGAATTATCTTAAGTATCTTCGAACCTGTTTAAGATGATTCGGGAGCACTTGAGTGGGTCGGTAATTGCGAGATATTGAATCAATATTGTGTTTTAAGTTTGCTTGGCAATGACTTTAAAAATATCCCAATAGGTAGGAAATTAATTGGTACCTAATAAGCACCTATTATAGTATGTTTTATTACTTTCTAAGTAGTTTATTTTGGATTTGGATGTATAGTTTGTTATTTACCACTTTTAGTTATAGTTAGTGCAGCGCCGGATCTTGAATGAAAAGTGTCGCCCCCGCTCGCCCATATTGTAAAATTTTTTTGACAAACTACAAATTCATCATAATAGCCAAATTTTTTAGAAAAAAACGTTTTTTAAAAAAATATATAACCGACTTCTACCTGTAACTAAAGCGCTAAAAATAATTACAACAAAATACAACTCTAGCAAATAAATAACACAGTCAATGTTGTTAGGTACTTGCCCAGGAAGTAAAAAAATGTAAACATTAAAAGGTGCTCATTCTGTACAAATTAATTACCTACCAATCTAGTATATTTTGAACCCGGTGCCAAGCAAATCTAAAATCCTTCATTGCGTACTTATCTACTAATTCATCAAACTTGATTGTTGCTTGGCACCGACTAGATTTTGAACGTAATAAACTTCTTTGTAATGGAATAAAGGTTTTATTCTAATTGACTTTGGTATTTAAACAGAGTGGTTGAGATTGTATTTCATCAATAGCTATGCCCTTTAAAAATTCTAGTCTGGTGATATTTTATTTGGTCTGAATGTGATCTAAAAGTGTGTTTATTAAATGCCGAATGCTGATTTGTTGGGATATTTTATTTGCACTTTTTGCGGATCTCAAGAGGCCTATATGTTCGAGCCAGTGTTGATTAAATGTGGCTTTTGTTATATGGGGTAAATCATGAGCAGTTGCATAAATGGAATACTAGACATAAGGGACGAAGTAAAATCATAGTTATATAGGAATAATTTAAACAATAGAAAAATAGAAAGAGTCATTAGTGTGGAGAGGATTTATACTGATACAAGGTGGTTTTAAAAATATATTTGGACCGTTGCAATATTGTGTGGAGTTAAATTATAGTTATACTGGGTGGTTCAGAAAATGATAGGCAAATAAGTTATATAGGGGTGACCAATACACAGAAGCATATACAGTGTGGATGCAATATTGAGTGAATTAGAGTTACACTTAGAGTTACTTAAAGTGGTCCAAATAATAAAATAAATAAAAAAAATTAAAAAATATTTGGAAAATATAGAAAATTAATACAAATTAAAGTCGGAGAAAGAGAGAGATAAGAATACGCTAAAATATTCAACAGAATTGTACCTTAAATCAGATAAAAAATATCTGAAAATATGGATTGATTGGAAACGGTTTCTAAACGGTTTTTATTTTAAGTCAGCTGAAGTCGGTTCTATTTTAAATATAAATTATTTAAATTATATACTCTTTGGTAAATAGTAAACACAAACACGCATGCTAACGGCCCTCAAATGAGAGCTTCTTTCACTTGACTACAAGTTTCAATTTGCCACCTTCTGAATTTGCGACCCGGGGCATGGGCATCGGCTTGCTCCCCTCCTCCTAGATCCGGGGCCGAGTTACTGCACTATTTCTTAACAAGGATTAACCATAACCACAACTGGAAAAGTAACATATGGGAAGATCTCTGAAATATTGAAATTGTCAGTTGAAAAAATCTAGGCAAAGAAAGAGAAGAACGTCGAGAAGATTAAAATCAATATACGAAAACAAGAGCTAAATGCGAGTGATGTGAAAGGTCAAATGTAAAAATGTAGTCTGCCAGCGCCATATATATAATACTAATCAAAACTCCTGCAAATTATGGTAGTTTCCCAATTACCATAGCACAAGGTTTGTGACGCACAATGCTGCAATTTTAGGGCGTTAATTGGAACATACATACATGTTTTATGTTAAAGTTTTATGTTAACTTGGTAAACTTACAATACAGGCACAGTTATTTCTTGTGCCCGTATTTGCGGGACAGTGTTCTAATTTGAACAGTTAGTGGTGAGCACTGTGCGTAATTAAGCGCAGTTGAAAGGAAATTGGAAAACAGCGAATATGTAGGTGTCGTGAATAAACTCAATTTTGTATTTAACGTTGTATTTTTTATTTTTTACTTATGTATCCAAATTAAAACTTGGGTTAACTTTAACCCCATGTTAGTATTAGGAGGTAATAATTTAATGTTTTGGTGTTGGGTTAGTTAATTTTGGCGACAGATATTTATCTAAATATATAAATTTAGCTCCGAATGGGTCTAATTCTAAATGTGTTAAGGTTCTTAAGTGAATTTTAAAATCTGTCAAAAGACTTAGATAACGAATACAGATCGTTCTTGAAAATTATTGAATAAAACCCTGAAGTTTATGTTAAAAAATATAATATCAATACTTATATTAAAAAATCAAAGAATATTCATTGAAAAACTCAAATTCTTTTAAAATTATAGAAAAAATAAATATTTATTTTGGATTTTCAACATGCCAAAAATCCACCATCAACAGGCAAACATGTTCCTGTAATCATTTGAGATTTATCGCTCAGCAAGAAAATAACTGCCTGTACAACATCAGTAATTTCTGCAAACCTGAAATAATATGAAGAAAAATAGATATTAAAAATAATGTTAAATGGGTAAAAGAATTAGGCTAAATTCAATTCTTTAAACGGAAATATGAAAACAAAGTTTTGTAATAACTACGAGAAGTGCACGTCATCGGCCAAAGTGTGGAAAAGATTAAACTTATGCTTAAAAAATTAAATATTTTCTGTGGGTTCAGGTCACTATACTTTACTCAAGATCTACTTTATTTCCAAACCAAAATTTCACGATAAATATTGCACTACTTTTTTTAGACTAAAATTTCGATGAGTCAATGGTTTTTGTTGTAAATGATTAATTCTAGATGGATAATGTTGAAACTCTTTTAATTATGATGCTCCCTATCAAAACCGTCTTCTCCATGTGAGGAAACCAGTTGATCCAAAGTAACCATCTTCATCCTGGCCCTCGGATTTCGGTGAATGCGATAGCCCACCTCGTTGATCCTTTTCTATCTTATGGTCTATCCCATGCTGGTGTGAGCTTTGGATGGGCCGTTGGGGGTGTAGTAAGACCTTATCTTCCTGTTGGAACCCGGCTGAATTTGCGTTGAGATAGTAGTGTGTTTTCATCCCGTCGTCGGTGGTTACCACCATCTCAGTCCAAGTTACTTCATGCGTGGCCAGCATGCTTTGCCTTAGTTTGTCGCCAGTATCCTTAATTTCGTTGGCCGGTTCTTCTGGTGAGCCAAAGGCCAAATTACATGGTAGTGGCAGCTCTTTTCTGAACAATATTCTGGCTGGAGCCAGTCCTGTGCTGTTGTAAATGGCTGAGCGATAGGCTAAAAGGAACAGGGAAATATGTTCATCCCAATCACGTTGGTTGTAGCTGATTGATCTTGGATAGATGTTGTTCCAAGGTCCTGTTGAATCTTTCCACCATTCCGTCCGATTGCAAATGCAAGACTGTGGAATACGTTATTCTCGAATGTTCTCGTAGTAACCTTGTCTGCCTAACGTATATAATGTCTAGCTTTCGTAAGTAATAAAACTTTTGATACTTTTTTATTCTCTATCATGTGTTCAGTGAATTGGGGTGAGCTACCTGTTTATTTAGATAACTGGTTTTTGTTGTATATGAGTTATGTAAAATTACTCCCACCGGTGCAGTATGGAAACACCATCCAAAAGAGCTGGAAAGCCAAAAATTTAAAAAGGCATTGGAATAGTTGTAGTAAATTTATGTACACAGTTTCTGCACTTTAACTATCGAGAGACATATTTTTTGTCAACTATAAATTCGGTTTGCTTGTATTTGTAAATTATAGGGACTTTCTTCCTATACTATACCTACTATTAGGATAATTTGAAAATTAAATAAAATAAGAAAAACATCTTGTTTGGGATCTGAAATAGATTATTAAACCCAAAAAATGAGGATATTTGCAACACGTTATTGTTTGAATTATTCTACATATGAAAATTTGGAAATAATATTTTTGTGTAACTAAATAATATACCAAAATCAGTAGAGCTATTTAACTCGAACTTTTCGATTTTGTATCCTAATTTGCTTCTTAATTACAAACTTTTTAGGGTGGAAAGTCTAGGACTCACCAAACATTCAATATAGATAATTTTAAATGGTTTATTTGAGGGACTAATAATAAGTTATTCTTTATTGTGTATTAATTATTTACTAATAACGACGAACTTTGAACATATTATTAAGAAAACTCGTTTTTTTGTCAGAACGAACTCATCCTACTTTGGGCGATTGCTAGTGTTCCTTACCTATTCAATGGAATTTTCGCTTTCATTGGATCACCCAAAGCCGGATTTGACCAAAATCTTCTTCCCAGATCTGTCATCACAACTGTAGGGTTTACACAATTTACTCTAATATTTTTTGAACCATAGTCTAAAGCTACCGCTCGAGTAAAACCATCCACCGCAGCCTTGGTTGCGCAGTATAAAGTGTGATTAGGAAGTGCTGCCAAGGAAGCCTAAAATATGTTGTTCTATTAATACTGTAACGTATTGTATTTACGGTGAAAATTTTTACTACTGATACAAATCAATTAACTGTTTATATTTGGAAATTTGTACGAAATCGACTACAACCAATCTAGAGAGAACTTCTTGGTTCCAGAATATTCAAGAATGAACCTAATAATAATTATATATGCAACTGATTATTTGATTGATTGTATTTTTTAAAATGGTATAATAAGCTA
The DNA here is from genome assembly GCA_034190945.1 of Octodonta nipae. Classification (NCBI taxonomy): domain Eukaryota; kingdom Metazoa; phylum Arthropoda; class Insecta; order Coleoptera; family Chrysomelidae; genus Octodonta; species Octodonta nipae. The sequence goes on from CM067220.1 coordinate 43,255,330, forward strand.
TTGGATGAAAAACGCTAATTTGAACAAGATAACTTACATTCAGAAAAACGACAAAATTTAATTGAAATATGAACACAAACACTAAAATTTCGGTTTGTTGTACTTCTTGACATTCCGCTCAGTAATTTTTAAGGGCACAACGTTTGAATATGGCTAGATTTGGGATATTAAGGGGCATAAGTAACATGGTTAATAAGAAGCTATTAACGTTGTTGTTTTAGATAATGTCTTATATTCGAGCATATTTGTGAAGACTTCAATGTCATGATAACACCCATTTGAAGATAAAACTGAAGAGATATTACTCATCTATTAACAATTTGAAGTTGGGATACAGTCCAATGAGCTGAGAATGTAGTACATAGTAATTTTCCTCATGGGCGCAATGTCTGAAAATGAGATCAGATCAGCAATTATTTTAGAGCATTCGCATCTGTAAGGACACTCTCATTCGCCCATCAAATCCTACTTTTCAGCACACCTTTGAAGCATTACCGCAGTAAAAGGCCATTCAAAATTGGGAGAATGAGCTCTTAAATAAAAATTAAATGTGTTTATAAATATTATGAACATTATGTATGTTCAAAAAGGTTAAATCACATGTTGTTAGTTTCTTCTATTTGTTAATCTGCTCAATTATGAGGGTTTTGCTCAAGTAATGTCTTACTACAAACAAAAACACACTTGAAACAAGTGTACAGGTAATGCTCCCCAATATTGAATACATAAAATTTATTTGATTAATTGCTTTTACACAGTTTGACCTTGAATGTGACTTTGAGGTTGCAACCTAGGACTTTATGGGGTAATAGTAAATAACTGTTTATTCCTTACAACGCTCTCAACTATGTCACATTTGCTAACTCATATCTCAACAACTGACCATTTTCAGAAGTTGTGTCCATGATGACTGTTGATAAGAATGTCAGTTAATAGAAAGTTTAAAGCAGTTGCAATGGATGGGATAATAATAAAAAATAATAGACCATCCAACAGAGCAAACGTGAGATGTTAACAAATGTAATTTTAGTCATCGAAAGAAAATAAATATGAAAACAAAGTTAAACTCAGTCCTCGAACCCAGAAAACTGAAAAAAACTTACAGCAATTTGAGCCTATCTAAATTACTGTCCAAAGTTTCATTAATGGCATTAGAGACAAGAAAATTCAGAGAATAAAAGCAGGGCTGTAAAGAAGTGCAACAACATCTTGTGCCCAAAAAGTGTTCGGAGTATTGTCATTGAATCATGAGACCCAGAGGCAATTAGTCAGATGGAAGGCATGTGTAGTAGATTTTTGGCTGAGGTTTGAAAGATATATGAGTAGACGATACGGAGAAATGAAACAAAAATAGAAAATTTATGTTGTAGATAAAGAGCCCATTTTTAATAACAAACTGCATAGTTAATCTTCCATATTGTTTTTCGTCCAAAAACCTATTTAGTTTGAAGACGCGAGATGTAAGACAGACATCTAGGATTTTCAAGGAATGACACCTCGAAGAGAGTAACCTATTTAGTGCTAACCATTATGCCAAGGCAGTGACATTTTAGTCATACCGTACAAAATCGATGTCAAAAGTAGCCACATCATATTTGAAACTGTTGCTGCTGTATCTGTTTTTAAACACAAAGTTTTGTGGACAACCGAAATCTAGCCAATTGCTGAAAATCCTGCGGTTAATACAGGGTGACGCAGAAAGTAAAATTTGATGGGATAAAGTCAGTGCCTGGCATTAAGTCCTACTGCCAGACATTGTAGTTTATTTTGTACTGGACATGTACGTTATTAAATTAACGAAATGGCATCAGTAACAATTTTAAAAAAAATCAAAAAGTTTTCCCAATAGTGATTTGTCATTTGTAAGATAAAGGTAATGAAGGTAGAAGGATAGCTAGATTAATAAATTAAAAGAATGTAAATCTGCCTATCAGATTTGACGTTGGATTAAATTCTTAAATGAGTACTTCAGAATCAAGAGTAAAATTACTGTCTTCAGCTGCAGTATCAGATGTTACACTACCTATAAATAAAGCCGAAAACTTGTTGCGTAAAAAACGGAGCTTTAGGTATCTATTTTCAAGGAGATCGCGTCTTCATAACGAACTTACTGATGATGCAGAGCAACTATGGGAAAAGAAGGGTCTACTTATAGGCGCATAACATTAGTTTTCTTTCGATAATTAAGATATTTTTCGAAAAAAATAAATTAGATAATTTATGTTAGGTTGCATCTATTTAGATTATTACTTACCTGTGAAGATATGTTCACAATAGAACCAGGAGCATTTCTCTTAAGTAAATCTGTTATTACAGTTTGAGTTATGTTTATTACAGCTTTGATATTGACACTAAAAAATCTGAAAGAAAAATTTGTAATTTATTGACGACAGTTAATTGTTTACTTACTGGTCAGTAAGTTCCTCTGTGACGTCTGTTAATGGCAATATAATCCCAACTCCAGCATTATTGACTAGTAGGTCAATTGGACAAACCTGCTCGACAGCTCTTTTTGTTTCACTCCAGTTGCTGAGGTTGACACAAACTGTTTCAATAGTCGGTAGTTCTGCCTTCAAACTCTCTAGTATTAACAAAGTAAAATAAAAAAATATATTAAATCATTAATTTAGTGATGTGTTTAACCTTTAAACTTCATTAGGAAGGCGGTTGGTAGGGAAAATACGAAGAATATAACATATTCGAGGATTCAAATTTGGAGGATTCGATCGTATAACTAACAACGGCTGTACATGACCCCAATGTCTTTTTGCGAAAGAGTGAAAGAGTCATTGCCGACGATAAGCGTTTGTAAGTTAAGATTTTCGTTTTATTCAGACTTTCAACACTCTATTGTTACTCTGAAATAACTTCAATATTTGTTATTAACAAGACGACTAAATATGTAACGAAAACAATAGGTTTTGCGTCTTGAAGAAGCTATAGAAGTAGTTCGATATAATTAAAATATAATAATATTGTAACGAAATCTCCTTAAGCTGGCCCAGGTTTCATTCCAGTACGACATCGAGCACTTTTAGGACAACAAAATTGATAATGGGTTTTACGAGAGTTTTCGATGGTGAATTATTATTGTGATACTCGAATCAGCTGTTGTGTATATTTGATGTAAATAAAAGTAAAAGCGGTAGTAAATATTAGTTTTTTAAATTTTAATTGAACCCACGGAGTTTATAACAAATTTGCTGATCAGAAGTGCAGGATTAAGTGCAGTTAAAATCTTAATTTGATTTATGGAAACTCGTAGCATGGAAAAAATGGACGAAACTACCAAAAAAATAGTCAAGCAGATTACGGTGGTTAGTGAAATCTTTTGATGAAAAGCTTAAAATAGAATTAGAAAATCTTGTCACTGCGATGGAACAAAAACAACAAAATCTTGTATCTACAATGAAAAGCGAACAATAAAATCTTGTCACTGCCATGGAAGAAAAACAACAAAATCTTGTTTCTGCCGTGGAAGAAAAACAACAAAATTTAATGGAAGGAAAAACAAGGCCAAACTGAAGAAAAAAGGCAACTACAATTGAGCAAATAATGCAAATAGTATCGCAAGTTAATGAAGCAGTTAATGAAAGAATGCAAATAGTTGAGTCAGATATAAAAGAGCTAAATGATGATATTAAGACCATAAAAAATATACTTAAACAAAAGTAGATGATCTCGACTCCATCCAAAGCCAGGTAAAATTTGAAATCAGTTCAATTCAAGGCACAGTTCAAGATCAAATCAGTTCCATCAAACAAACAATATACAGTGAAGTACAAGATAAAATCAATGACATACAAAATAAAGTAGAATCAGAAATTTAATAAATGTAACACGATTTACAGCGAGTAAAATACCAGAACACCGTGAGTAACAAAGGTTCCGTTAGTAAACCACCCACATTAGATGGCAGTTCATCTTGGTCCATGTATAAACGGCAATTTGAAGCCGTGGCTGAAGCTAATGGATGGGATAACCAAGAAAAATCTAACTCTCTTGTAATTTCCTTAAGAGGTCCGGCCTTAGAACTCCTCCAAAGCATTCCAGTCGATGAACAAGGCAATTTTGACAAGGTCATCGCCATCCTGGACAAAAGATACGACAATCAGTGCTTGAGCCAAGTATATCAGGTGCAACTAAGTATGAAAATACAAAAATCCGGAGAGAGCCTTCAAGAATTCGAAGCAGAAGTTAGACGTTTAGTGCACTTGCCCTACCCAGACCTGCCAGAGGAAACCAAAGACCAGTTGGCCACACAAAGTTTCATAAACGGCGTCAGAGATGTGGAAGTACAAAGAAATTTAAGAATGAGTGCCGTCAAGAAAAGTAATGAAGCTTTACTTCGGGCTTTGGAAGTAGAGGCAGGCATGAACATGTCCAAACCGAGGGTGCGAGCAGTTTCCTTCAACCAGGAAGATCCAGAGTCACCATTTCAAGCGCTGTTGGCTGGTATGAACAAACTACTAGAACAGTCACAAAGAACTGGCGCAAGGAGAGCATGTTACCCATGTGGACGGGTAGGACATTTCCAACGTGACTGCAGAGTGAGGTTACCTGAACGATCACCAACCCGAAGTAACCAAAACAACAACCTCACCAACCAGGGAAACTCCAATCAGTCAGCATAAGGGGGCGAATGCTGACTAACCCTCCACCAGCCCCCAGGACAGTATCCATCCGGGGATTTTGCCAAGAAAGCAGCAGCCATCAGGGGCACCATCAATGGCCGAGCAATTACCATCACCATAGATACCGGCGCCGCTGTGTCCGTTGCCACGTCCAGAGTTTTGATGTCATCAGAAATCCGGCCGGTTAACAGTAACATCCAGCTCAGAACAGTCACCGGCGAGTCCATGACAATACAGGGTCCTGCTAGCGAATATTGAGGACGATTTTATACTGGGTATAGACCTAATCAGCCAGCATGGATTTATGTTCGACCCGAGATATGATGTTATTCGATTCCTAAATGAGGGATTTGTATTGACACGGCCCGTTAAGAGCTCATCGATCTCCTTAAAAATTGTAGCAAAATCTCCAGTCAGAATTCCCGGTCGAACGGAACAGATTATTCATGAGTAGCTAGACAGCAATCCTGGGAGCAGCTCATGACTACTTAGTTGGACGGGCTATAGTTAAAACCGGACGAGATATACCAATGAGAGTCCTGAATTTGTCCAACGATCATCAGAATTGCCAATGGTCAAGAGATAGCTTGTTTCGAGCCAGTCGAGAGAATCATCAATTGCGAAGAAGGGTACCAGACATCCGTGAAGGAGACAGGGCCCAGTAAAGAGTTCCTACAACAGTTTGCTGACCAATTGACACACCTGACACCAGAGGAACAGAAGAAAGCCAAGCAATTTATCACAAAGCACTGGCAAATTTTATACAGTCAAAATGGAACCACCGGTCGCACCAACATCATCCAGCACCGAATAGATATCGAGAAAGCTCAACCCATCAGAATACCACCTAGGCGACTACCATGTTACAAAATGGAGTTATTGAGCCATCCATCAGCCCATGGTCCGCTCCCGTCGTGCTAGTTAAAAAGAAAGATGGAACTACCCGATTTTGCGTAGATTACAGAAAGCTGAATGACGTAACCAAGAAGGACAGCTATCCACTACCCCGAATTGATGACACTCTGACCACATTAGCAGGCTCCTGTTGGTTCTCCACACTACACCTAAAGAGTGGATACTGGCAGGTTGGTTTACACGAAAACGACAGAGAGAAGACAGCGTTATCCACCAGTAAATGGTTGTTTCAGTTCACAGTCATGCCCTTTGAGTTATGTAATGCTCTCGCAACATTCGAGAGGCTAATGGAGTACGTACTGAGCGGGTTAACATGGAGGACGTGCTTAGTATACCTCGACGACATTCTCGTCATGGGCTCAGACATTCGACGACCATCTGAAGAGCCTGGGCGAAGTATTCTCCAGAATTAATAACGCCAACCTGAGACTCAACCCGAAGAAATGTTCCTTGTTCCAAAAAGAAGTAGAGTTTTTGGGTCACGTCGTTTCCGAGTCAGGAATCCGCACCAAAGAGGACAAGATAGAAGCCATCCTTGATTGGCCAGTCCCAAGAGACAAGCATGAACTCAGAAGTTTCTTGGGCCTCTGTTCCTACTACAGGCGATTTGTTGAAGGATTTGCCACAATTGCTGCGCCTCTACATCGGCAGACAACTGGAAAAGAGACCTTCCATTGGAATTAGGATTGCGAAACATCATTCAGACGATTGAAGGCAGCAGTATGTTCCAGCCCAATCCTAGCTTTTCCTACACAGTCCGGCAAGTTCATTTTCGACACCGACGCCAGCAACACAGGTTTGGGGGCCGTCCTATCCCAGATGCAAGATGGTGAAGAGAGGGTGACTGAGTACTACAGCCGTGAATTCTCGAAACCGGAAAGAAATTATTGCGTCACCAGAAAAAAACTTCTCGTGAAATAAGGGCTGTAGAGCTCAATGCGGACATTGTTTGAAGACGGAACAGCGAGAGGGTCTGACAGATCCGAGTGCAGGCCAATGAAGACTGGACAACGGAAACAGTGCATCCAGGACCAAATGGCTGATCCAGACATCGATCCAATCTTGTCACTCAAAACGAGAGGGGCACCCAGGACACGATGGGAGTCACAAGACGTTGTCGTTGGTGAGGGGGCTTAAGTCATACACCTAATGATCCCGAGAGCAATGCCGGCGGGAACTACGGTTCCTGGTAGGGTCTCACATGCCGGTAAGGTCGGAAGGAAGGGTGTACGACGACTAAGAAGTGACTCACAGGAGAAAACCTGTCCAATAATCCGAAATCCAAGGTGTCAGGTGACCCGGAAATCGAGAGTTATATAGACGACAATATGAACAAAGAAGACCTAGAAGAAGTACTACAAATGAGACGCCCAGAAGATATGTTTAAAGTTCAAACAGTGAAGGAAGACAGGGCGTTAATAGCAGATTACATGAAAAAAGATAAAAAATTAATATCAAGAATGATAGGGGATTTTTTTAATGTTCATCTGGGATTTTTTCTCCTCGCAATGGTTTCTGAAAAATACAGATAAGTTAAGTACTTGAATATCAAGGTGTAGTATCTAAGGGCAGTTTGTGGAAACTGCCCGGAACACTAGTTGCCCTCTTATAGAAAAAATTCTCCCGCAGGATTAACTGTGAGAAAGTAGGTCTACAGATTTGTCAACTAGTATTCCAGTATAATATGTTGTGTACTTTGTGTTGTACTTATCTGTTTTTTGTGACGATTCGACAACGATTCCTGATAAGGAATTTAGAACGTTAGTGAACCTCAAAAAGATGTGTATCAAAAAAGAAATTAAGGAGATACATATAGCCATTATTGGAACGGAAGAAAGAACGGGAAGAAATAGAAAGCTGGCACACTGACTATGAAGGGAAAGTAGCTCCATGAAAAAATAGACCAAAAAAATAGATTTTAGAGGAAGGGCGCTAAACCTATGAATGACCCAACATCATATAGACCTGTTTCCTGTTGGACGTTATGGGTAAGGTATTAGAAACACTAATAAGAAACACAATAGACAAATAATTAGGAGATGAAAAAATTTCAGAAAGGCAATTTAGGTTTCGGAAAGGGAAATCAACAGTAAAAGCAGCAAACTGGATTCGTGACAAAGCAAGGGGCTCTAGAGCGGGCTGGGTGATACTCATCACTTTTGACGTTAGAAATGCATTCAATTCGGCATCATGGAAACGTATTGTTAAGGAAATGGAGAAGAAAAGGATTAGTAAATATCTAATAAGAATAATAGAGAGTTATTTCTCCAAAAGGAGTATTATACTCGGGAAAGAAAAAACGTTAAAAATGAGCACAGGCATAACACAAAGATCAGTACTAGGACCGACGTTATAGAATATATTGTACGATGATCTTCTAAATCAGAAGCTGCCAACTGGTGCAAATATGATAGCATTCGCAGACGACCTGGCACTATATGTGGAAGGGCCAAACGCTGACAGGCTGGTTGAAAAAGCAAATGAGGCAATAAGAATAATAGGAGACTGGATGAAAGAGGCAAAGTTGAAATGGGCACCGGAAAAGAGCGAGGCGGTACAAAAATGCAGAAAATAAGAGAAAAAATAAAAATAGAAATAGAGGATCTAAATATAACATCACAAAAGAGCGTAAAGTATCTTGGTATATTTATCGATCACCAAGGTACATACGGGACACATATTGTAAATGCAGTAAGCAAAGCGGGTGATAAGTTAGCAAAACTTGGAAAAATTATGAAAAACATAAAGGGACCATCACATACAAAGAGACGACTGCTTTATGGAGTGGTACAATCAACACTTTTCTACGGGGCACCAACATGGCACATAGGTATGAAGATAAAAAGATATAAGGACATGATGTTAAAAATACAAAGACAGACGCTGCTGCGGGTAATAAACGGATATAGAACGATCTCGTATGAGGCATCGGCAGTTATAGCCGGTATTCTTCCGATCCATCTGACGGTAGAAGAACTTAGAGAGAAAATTACTAAAATAAAAAATACAGAGAAAACACGAATAATACCCTAAAAGAATGGCAAAAAGAATGGGATGCGCTTTGGGAAAAGTGGAATGGACAAAGAAACTAATACCAGACCTAACAAAATGGGCGAGCAGCAAATATAGAAGTATAGATTAGTTTATGACCCAATTTTTGTCTGGGCATGGCAGTGTCAAAGCATACCTGAAAAGGATAGGGAAAATGAGGGAGAGTAACTGTGATATATGCCAAATTGAGGAGACAATGGAGCACGTGGTTTTTGACTGCGAAAGATATGGAAGGAATAAAACAAGAACAGAAATAACGATTGGTAAAAGGATAACACCATCTAACGTGATAAAACTAATGATAGAAAGTAAAGAGAACAAATACAAATACATATACAAATGGATAAGGGAAATTATAGAGGAAAAGGAGAAAGAAGATTTAAACAGAATGGTGTGATGAAGGCAAAGAGAGGCAGGAAAGTGGCGACGCAAGTTAGAAATAACAGTACCACCACCTTCGGAAACTGCAGAAACAACAAGGTGGTTTTAGTGGGTGTGAGTCCCACACTAATTTTAGTGATAGACTGTAAGCTCAAATTGTCCATAATGGATTAAAAAAAAGGCCACGATGGGACGAGGTATCTAGATACTCGGGCGTGCTCAAATCGTTATAGGCCCAATGGGACTCTCTAAGAGTAGAGAATGGAATGCTCAAGTGAGTTTGGGAAAGCACCGATGGCCGAGAAACCAAGTCCCAACTGGTAGTTCCTAAGAAAAAGGTACCAGCCATCCTGACCGAAGTACATGATGGGATTACCGGGGGCCATCTGGGCATGAACAAAACCCTAGACAAAGTTCGCCAGCGATACTACTGGGTAAATTACTTTGAAGACGTCAGAGCTTGGTGCCGCAAATGTGACACCTGCGCAGCCAGTAAGTGCCCGAAGACCCGGACCAAGTGCAGAATGCATCAGTACAATGTGGGCGTACCATTTGAGAGAATTGCCATCGATGCCGCCGGTCCGTTTCCCGAGACTGAGAGGGGGAACAAGTACATTTTGTTCACAATGGATTACTTTAGTAAATGGCCTGAGGCATATGCGATACCCAACCAAGAGGCAGCCACGGTAGCGATGGTGCTAGTAGAACAGCTATTCAGCAGGTTTGGCGTCCCGATGGAACTACATTCAGACCAAGGGCGGAACTTCGAATCGAATGTATTCCAGAATGTCTGCACGATGTTGAGGATCACGAAAACGAGAACAACACCATTGCTCCCACAGTCAGACGGAATGGTGGAAAGATTCAACAGGACCTTGGAACAACACCTATCCAAGGTCGTCAGCGATAACCAGCGTGATTGGGATAAGCATATTTCCCTATTCCTGTTGGCATATCGCTCTGCTGTACATAATAATACAGGCCTGACTTCAGCCAGGGTCCTATTCGGAAAAGAGCTGCGATTACCCTGCGATTTAGTTTTTGGCTCCGTCGAAGAACCTTCCCAAGACATCGTCTTGCCGATTATGCCGACCAGCTCCGACATAACATGCTGGCAATACACGAATTAGCCGGAACGCAGATGTTGGCCACCAGTGACCTGATGAAGACGCGATACGACCTCAAGGCCAATTCGGGTTCCAAGAGAGGGACAAAGTCTGGCTGTACAACGGAGCAAGGGTAAATCCCTAAAGCTTAGACGCGCCTGGGATGATCCATACGAGGTGGTGAAGAAGCTTAATGACGTCGTCTACCGGATCCGTGGTGGTCCATTTAGATCGACTCGGTCCCTACCATGGAGAGGATGTGTGTGACCGGGACGATCAGAATTAAAGGGGGGGGGGCGGTGTAACGAAATCTCCCTAAGACGGCCATGGTTTTATTCCAGTACGACATCGATCGCTTTTAGGACAAAAAAAAATTATCTCGAAATGGCTCGGCAGCTGTAGAATTTATAATGGATTGTACGAGAGTTTTCGATGCTGATTTTAAAACTAGCAGCCGATCATCGCAGGAGTTAGTTAGTGCAGCGAAGAGCTTATGTTGAATTATTATTGTGATATTCGAATCAGCTGTTGTGTATATTTGATGTAAATAAAAGTTCTAGAAAGTGGTAGTGAATATTAGTTTTTTTTTTAATTTTAATTGAACCCACGGAGTTTATAACAATATATTCAAAAACTTTTGGTATCCCAGAAAATATGTTCCAAAGACAAGCTTTAAGTAGCAACACAACTTTCCTTTAGGTATAGCTAAGCAATCAGTGTGGATGATAACTCCCATATTTCTGAAATTGATGAAGCATGTCTTGTAAAAGCTGATATTGACGATAAGTTAATTTTGATTATCGACGGATAAGTACGTCCTAAATAGACTGAAACATTAGATTATGCGAAAAAGTCATCGTATCTCTCTCATACCCTTGTTTCTCTTTTCGCGTCTTTGAAATCGTTATCCAAGAAATATCCGAACATACCCTAGACATGTTTTTATATAATTTCAGATTGCTGGAATGTTCAACGAAACGTACTAAATCTATAGCATATTTGTCGTGGATTTAAACTTACTGGTAGTTCATCCCTAAATTTTGAAATCTTTTAGGATTATATTTACGAATTCGTAGAGACTACAAGTTTACTACTAGAAGACACTTCCAATTAGCAATTCAACTAGTTAACAACCATATTCCAATTAATTTACCTTCGACATACTAACAAGCCGATTGATTAGTGCTTCCTTTAACCAGTGTTCTACAGACTTCTCTAACTTCACAACCTCTATGTCAGCGGCCGTCATCCTTAAACAAAATAATACAATTGAAGTAGCAGCTCTTGACAATTTATTCAGGTTCCCCTAGAAGTTATTTTAACTCCTCTTTCAAATGACTATTCATCTGCTGCTATCAAAGACCATTTCTCGTCCTCTATTCTTGGTACCCCTGTTTTTTATTGATGAATAAGGAAAAAGTATGCTAAAGACTTGGCCGGACTCTTCTCTAATAATACCATAAATAATGAACACGACAATTTTCCTAATAACTCTCAAGATGGCTTAAGTGTTATCTTTTATTATCTATTAAATAAAACTCCAACTGGAAAATTGTTTTTGAAATTTCCACTTGACTCGAAGAATAAATAAGATGCCAATAAAAAAGTCAGCTGCATGTATATTAATGATAGCCATCTGGAAAAGAATAACAACTTCTAAAAAACTAATCTAGAACGGGATGCATAGGTGCGTTGAAAACAAAAGCAGAAAACTCCTATGTGACATACCGCTGTGTTTTCGGTAAAGAGGTAATACTTATTATAGAGTGGGTGGGACCACAGATCATTGGGTAGGATCTCAGACAAACGTAACGTGCGATGAGAGAAAACGAAAACCGAGTTGTGATTGCAGCACTAGAGAATGACAGATATGTCCACTCGGGTTCCTTTTTGGCTTGTCCAACGTTACGAATCCACTTGTAGAGGCGCTCATACCTCATGCATTCTATCTTTTAAGTATTACTTCTATAGTTTTTGTGGTCTGTCAATATTAAAAGACTTTATGTATTTATGCCCGGTTGAATTTTAAAATTTGTGGCTTTGTAGCAAATAAATTAAACATAAATAAGTTATGTTCAAATTTAGCAGTATTTATTGATCATAACATTGATAGTAAGAAGCAACAGAAATGTATATTTACGTGAAGCAAGACATTATCCAATTTTAGATTTTTTCATGTTTCATTTACAAATGAAAGATTTTAAATATTTCTTTAATTCTACAATTTTATTTGAATTTTATTGTGATCTAGTTTTTTTGATCATATTACTGGGAAAGTTGATTTTCCTTATAAGTAATAAACAGTCAGATATTATCTATACGTTATTTTAAATGCGTGTAGGTACATTACCATAACGAATGTTTAAAGAATGTTTACAGTCTATAATATCATTGTTACTTCCATCCGAAACACATCCGAGTTACACACAAGCCGCTCCTATAGAAGTTTTAGTTAAAAAATAACTACTTAACAAAATCCACTGATATCAAAAGCTTATGAATAAAACCACTCACCCAGTCCATCCTGCGATATATCCAGGACCACAACTTGAGCTCCAAGATTAACCAATTCAATAGCTATTCCTCTACCAATACCTGTAGATGGACAAAGATAAAAGAATATTAATTTTCAATAAATACGTCATAAGTAATAGCAACATTAATTATACAATTTATACTTAAAAAAGAACCGACTTCACCTGGCTTAAAATAAAAACCGTTTAGAGACCGTGTGCAATCAGTAACTATTCTCAGACATATTTTTCTTATATGATTTAAGATACAATTCTCTTTGTCTCTCTCCCTCCCTCACCCTAATTTGTACTTTTTTATATCCGCATATTGTTTAACTTTTTGATTTGTTTTATTATTTGATACGTTTTTTATAAGTGTAACTCTAATTCACCCTATATTGCAACCACCCTGTATATATTTCTGTGTATTGGTCACACAATATAAATTATTTGTCTACCATTTTCTGAATCATTCCACCTTATATTTCATCCATCGTGTGTATGCAACTGCTTCTAACATTTTTGGGCCCTCCGCCCCACAACTCGAATATCCTTACTGCATATGCTTATTTAACCATTTTTTTAACCACTCTGTATAACTATAGTTTTACTTCACTCTTATTTCAACCACGTTGTATACGCAACTACATATCTGCCACCCTGTATATATTGCTTATGTACCACCCAATATCACATTAATTTGGAAGATTTTTTTGAACCCACCTGTTTCGATGAACGCACACACTAACACCATATACCATACAGAAAACATCAGTCACCCAAAAAAATTCTTTTTGATACAATAATGAAATATTTTCTACCATTTCACTCGACTGCAATGAAAACCATTACAAACATTCTGATATACTTTTAGGACATATTGTTCATCAGTAAATTTTCTAAAGGGCAAATCTACTTTCTGGGGTCGCGTATGGGTGCAATTGGTTGAAAAATCCATGACATTTATGTTGAACATTTTACATTTACCGTGCTTTTGCCAATATTTTTAGGATTTTCGTATAAACGGCATTAAAACATTATAGATAATTATACTGAATCAAGCTGGAACATCTCTTTGCAGAATAAAGTTTAAAATATTCAAATTGGTTGAGCCGTGTAGATTTATTGAAATTGACTGAAATGTAGTCCATTAATCACTGTTTTTTCTGATTTTCTGGAAAACCGCAAATCTCACTTTATAGAAAATTATATGGTACCTTTCGGTAATAGCCGTTTTTGAATAATCACTGAGCATACATAAAAAAAACGTGACAACGAATTGACAACCTCTTCCTTTTAGTCGGTTAAAAAGTATTAAATTCACTGAATGCTTTGTGCAACAGAAGGAATTTTGAACGCTGCGCTCCTTATATTTTCATAACGACCTTAAACATTCTTATATATTCGTTTAAAATACAGTTTAGATTTTCGAAAATATAACAGTGAGTCCAAAAATTATATTGTTTGGACTCACTGTTATATTGTTTGTTTACTTATGTACATAAGCAAAGTTAAAAATTCTCAGAACACAGTTAAAATAAATCCTACTTAATGATCTGTTTCAGCTTATCACTCTTTCTTGTTTAACTAGCACTTGAATGAGATCCGAAAATCTCCCTATAGCTCCAAATTCAGCAGGCTTAAATATAAAAGTTTGCAAAAACTTATACAGATCCAGACCAAATCGTTTTTGTAGCAAGGAGCTTTCTTCCAGAATTATTCAGGGAGCAAAAACATTCGTGGGCTAAAAAACATTAGAATTATCGTAAAATGAAGAGTGTTATGAGGTACTAAAGTACAATATTTCGAGAAGAAGTAAAGACCGAAAATGACACTTTCGCGTTTGGAAGTTGTGCAGAAGAACGTTATTAGCCCGAAACATAGTTATTCTTATAACTTAACGTTTTGGGTTTAAAATATTTACATGCAAATACTGATTTCGTTTTTATAGCTCGTTTCTTAATCCATACTGTTCTAGGGTTTCTTCTTTTCTGTTGTAGCCAAATCAAATTTACCGCCATAAGGGTAAAGAAAAGAAGTTCGTTTTCCATTTTTAAAATAGGGTCTTTTCTATTAGTATGGACCAATTGCTTCGTGTATGAGTGGCAGTTTTGAAGCGGTCGATCGTCACTATTTTCGTTAGATGGAACGAAGCCATGAATAATGGAGCCCTTCAGGGTAGTTTCGAGGTTTTCCAAAGTGGTTTATAGCTAAAAAAATATTAAGGTGGCATTTAATTGGTAAGATGTATGTAAAAACTTTTTTTTCGAATTCCTTCAGTTCAATTTTTAATCTGAGATTAGGGTTACAAATTATTAGGGTGGTACAAAAGTAGTGATGAAAACGTATGCCATTGAAAGGATTAATTTTTTTCAAATTCCGTTTGATTCTGTTTGTTTCTAGCAGATTTGTTGCAATTAGAGGTGGATTAGAAGTGAAACATTATTAGAGTGATACGAAAAATAGTGAAAAAAGGGTGAAAAAAATGTATATCCGCATAAATCGCTTAGCTTAATGTTTAGCTTAGCAGAATCTGTGCCCTTTGGGGTAGGATAGGGGTGAAAATTTATTAGAGTTGTAAAAATTTTGTGAAAAAAGGTGGAAATATATGGTCCTAGCCTAAAGCACCCCATATATTGTAATTTTGAGAAGTTATTTTATGGCATCCTTGTGAGCATAAAAATTATTTATACGTGTTCAGACAATTTCTAAAATCTTATGTTTGATGACTGTTCTCTGTCTCTAGAGAATTGAGAGAATTTTCATACGAAGACGCAGGTCTTTCTTGACCTGTTTCAGATGCGTAACCTGTCCAAAATCGTTGCTTATTTTAGTACCATACCTACTCTGAGAAAACCAAACATGTTCACGCTTTTTAATTCTCTTATTGTTATGAACACAGGAACATACTCCTCTATGGTTTTGACGCGTTATGTGTTTTGTTCGATAGTCTAGTTCTCTCTCTCTCTCTCTCTCTCTCTCTCTCTCTCTTTCTTTCCCTCTCTCTGTTGCCCTCTTTTTTATTTGACTTGTTTTTGTTTTAATTCCGCTAAATAATTTATGCACTTTAAGAGCGTTGCCACTGTGCCGCACACTAAAAAAGTGCAATAAGTCTTATGTAGGTAGGTATCTATTAAATATCACATTCACAGTAGTTAGATATCTACAAGTAACATATACAAACAATAAAACATGCTTATTACGTACAAATTATTTACCTATTTATATATGAAATCTGAAATTTATTAGAAGTTTGATGATTGATAATATTATTAGATAAGTAGATAGCCTTCTTGCACCTGTCTATTAGTCTGTAAAGTCACCTTAGATGATTCAGAAGTTTTCGGAATGATTCCGAACAGTTTTACTCGGTTTTATGTTTACCACCAACCATAATACCTGCGTTATAATTACTTTGTACATAATAAGCATCTGTCATTGTTGTTTAGAAACCTAAAAACTCTGAAATATGGTTATTACCTGCAAAAGTACTTAATGTGTTATGTTTTTTTAACTAGTTTCAATATTCTAGTTCTTTTTTGAGAGATTTATTTTTAAACTTTTTATATTAACTCTCATTAATTGCTTTACATAGTTTATGTAGATAGGAATTTTTGCTAGAGGCTTTAATTAAGTCATACTTTTATTTGTCTTGTATTATTACTAAATTACATATTAACAGTTTAGTGAAACCAATTTAGCTAAGCATATTCATGTAAAGCGAAAAAATAGTTTCCCTGTTAAAAGCAAAATCTATCTAATGCATTATTATATGATCTATCCATTGTGTCACAAGTGAAATTAATGCTTCTAAAAACTTATAAGATCCACAGGCAACGAGTAATGTTAAATCTAAGAACTAAAATACTTCTTTTCTCAAATAATTCATCTTATCCATGTTAATCACAATTTACCGCCATTGAAAAGTTATGGAGTATCCATGACGCTCATATGAGGCAGTGGCAATTCCCTTCTTTTTGGATCATGAACACTTAAAACAATTCTTCTGTTTGGAGGTCTCACTGCAAGTCTTCTGTTAGAAAATCGTAAACACATTCGAAAAATGCATGCCAAACTCAGTAGAGATAACATGAAGATTAATGCTGCTATGTTATAAGGTGATACGTTTGACGTGGTCATGATATTCTTAATTGTCAAATTAGTTTGTGACAATTTACGCACGTTCGGTAATGTGAGTGATTTATTTATAACGTTCAGTCATAGTACAGTTGACAATCAGATTTATTGTCTTGATTCTCTTTAGTTGGTTTTATTTTAAAATCACTTTTTAACCGACAAGAAAGTAAGGTTCTATTTTCACTCGCTTATTTATATGTACTATGTACATAAGTAAATGATTTTTTCACAAGCTGCATTACTGATTTTTAATGATTAGGTCCCTATGAAAATTATGGAAAGTTTCTAGTTATTAAATACACATAATAGTTTGTATATTTTGAACAGTAAATTATAACTGTTAACGAATTAAGACAATTTTTAACGGACTTCCAAAAGGAGGAGGTTATCAATTCGTCGCGTATTTTTTTTTTGTATGTATGTTACCTGATTTCTTCTCCTGTGGTGAGCCGTTTTGGATGAATATGGTCTTGTTTAATAGAGCATATATCCGGATTGGTGAAATTCTGTTGGTAAAGTGATGAAATTTGTGAATGAACACATGCGGGCACGGAAATCGATCAATATCCCTAACATATTGGTCGATATTTCAAATACTCCTTATGGATGTGTATAGTTTTTTTAACGTTTAATCTATTAAGGAAGATTCCTAGGTGATCTCATATACTTTTCTGCGACGTGCAACTTGCAGTTTTGCGGAAAATCACCGAAAATTCTATTATTCTTATCAAAAATTTCATAGAAGTGACGTAACAGACATTTCCTCTTAAATATTTTAATTCCAACGTAATAGTGCGGGAATTGTAGGCACTGGAACTTCTAATTGCAAATTTGAAAATTTGCTATGTACATCTCAAACATATAGGTAGTAAAGCATAGTATTTTCCACTCCTCAAATCAATGAGTACCAAGCTCGTTTTGTTTATATACCAGACAAGCACCTATTTAAATGAAATTTTTTCATTTTGCGAAGAAGGTGCTTTTGGTGTTACATTCTCCCAGCCTAATAGAAAATTCAGTGACAACACATGTCAACTCTAAACTGCTATTTGGTGCGTTTATACACAGGGTGTTTACTTATAGCAAACAAAATCACGTAGTAAAGTGATAGAAGGAATTGCATTGATATGATGATTGAAATATAAGACGGAGTAGAATGATAGTGGTCCATAAACAGCCATATATACAGGAGTGGACGTTTCGTGGTAAAAAATGTTGGAAAAATGTGGAATTAAAATTATATAGGGTGATTAAAAACCTGTTATATGACGTGGACGTAAACAAATCATATACAGGATGGTTGAAATATTTGCTGGAGTTGTGATAAAAAAAGTTAAATGAAGTGTGGAGAGGAGGTAAATGTTACAGAGGACAATAATATAAAATGTTAAAAATGAAGTTTATGGGGTAGCCCACAAGGAGTTATATATGATGGTTGAAATATAGGACGGATTTGACTCTTTAAATATGAGATGGATTCCACTCCGTCCTATAATTTACAGAAGGCAGCTAACAAATTTATGCTTGTCCGTAGGCAGTCGTATGTACAGGATGGTTGGTACATAGGGTGGAGTGGACTTATCTATAGTTATACAGGGTTGTCAAAACAAGTTGAAGAAAGATTAAGTAGCGTGGTCCATAAGGCATAAATATATTTTGGGCTTATTAAGTCAACCCGTACTAGTACATTTTGTTCGTAAACATTTACCTGTCAATTTAAATGAAAATGTATAATTATGTAATGTTTGGGACTTTCGATGTTACCTGGTCCTGTCTATTAAGGTTATACATATAAAATAAAAAATAAAGAATGAAAAAAAAAGTAAAAAGTTGAAAATAAAACATTTTTTACAAAAAATGTAACCGACTTCCACCTATAACTAAAAAGCTGAAAATAATTATTACAAAATTCAACTCTAGCAAATCAATAAAACATTCAATGTTGTTAGGTACCTACCCAGAAAGTAAAATCTGTAAACATTAAAAGGTGCTCATTCTGTACAAATTAATTACCTACCAATCTAGTATATTTTTGAAGTCGGTGCCAAGCAACAGTTAAGTTTGATGAAGTAGTAGATAAGTACGCAATGCAGGATTTTAGATTTTCTTGGCACTGACTTCAAAAATATACTAGATTGGTAGGTAATTAATTTGTACAGAATGAGCACCTTTTAATGTTTACATTTTTTACTTTCTGGGTAGGTACCTAACAACATTGAATGTTTTATTGATTTGCTACAGTTGTATTTGTTATAATTATTTTCAGCTCTTTAGTTATAGGTTGAAGTCGGTTATATATATTTTTTTAAATGTTGTACTCTTTTTAAAGTCTCAAATTAAATATATTTCAAAGATTAATTATTAACGTGTGATATTTATAATGCGATTTGTTAAAGGAAATCACATAATAAATAATATTAACTGAGTTATTTGTTTATTTAATATAACACAT
Source organism: Octodonta nipae (assembly GCA_034190945.1). Taxonomy (NCBI): domain Eukaryota; kingdom Metazoa; phylum Arthropoda; class Insecta; order Coleoptera; family Chrysomelidae; genus Octodonta; species Octodonta nipae. The sequence continues at coordinate 43,274,519 of CM067220.1, forward strand.
TCTTTTCATTCTAGACGATATGTTTGTTGACAACTTGAACAACATACGAATTCAGTTATTTATTTAAAATTGTGTTCACTACAAATCTTACAACATATTAACGGATGTAAATATTCATTACAATTTCAATAATAAAATTAATTTCAAGTGCGTTATCACAGCTTAATCGAATTTGATATTTTAAACTGTCTTAAGGGTCATCTAAAGCTGGTCCCATTAAACCTGAAAAGCCGAATATATTACTTTCAAATAATCCCAAATCGGGAGTCATGTTGTGTGTAATCCTGTTTCCCTGTGATTCCTAGGATGGAAATAATATGAATTCTTACAGTAGCAGACATAGAGCGGTTTCTTGCTCGTCATCGCGCAAATGGACAGAATATATTGTGTTAAGTTACATTCCTTAATTATATCACGTTTCTGTTCAGGCGTCAGTTGAAGCGATAACTGAGCACAGCTACAGAGGGTGAAAGTGGTAATTTTTTTTTCTCATGGTCGTGATCGAGCCAACCTTCCAAAATTGGCAATATAGAAGATTGTCAGCTATACATTCGAAATCCCGATGGGCGTCTGCCTAGAGCGTTACCATCAGGGTGGCGGACAGGGGTAAAGTTGGCAAAAATTGGGGTGAAGCTCGTCATCGTATAAATGGACGCCATTTGCACAAGTTATTCGTTTACACATAGGAAATCATAATCCAAAAGGGCGTACATTTAAGCGTTGACGAAGGACCTTGAAATGGGCTAAATCTGTCTTATCCCGTTAACGCACATTATACCGACAATGGGCGCCATTTTCACTAATCACTTGTGAGTATGTAAGTATTCATAATTCAGTAAGGCGAACAGTAACGTGTTGAGGAAAGACCTTAAATTTCGGAAATTTTGAAATATACGGTTAACATTCGCCATGGGAAAAATGAACGGCATTTGCTTTAGTTACTTGTTTGTATATAAGAAACCAATACTCAAAAGGCGGACAGCTTAGTGATGACGATGGTGTCAATTAAGTCATTTAGCTGACCTCCAGCTCCAGCTGCAGATAAAAAACATCTTTTGAATGTAGATTGTTTTAATATTAAGTATATTATATTTTGCTCTATCAATTTAATATAAAATTTAATTTTGTATAAAATAAATAAGATTTACCTAGTGAAAATTCCTAAAAAATATATAAATTCATTCGATTTAATGTCCTTATTTATACTTTTTATAAACTTGTGTATTAATATTCCTTTCAACAACCTTCAAAAGGGAACATTTTATTTGTCCATTAAAAATAAATGAAATTGATTTATAATAGCGGGACTATCTCACTATGTCTTGCAAAGATTTAAGTAGTAATTGCACAAATTTTAACCTTAAGCGTTTGTACATGACATATATAACTTTGAATGATATAAAGCTGAACCCTTACACATGGGTATTTTTTTATTAAATAGAGAACTAGGTTAAAAAATCCAGTCTACGGCAATTGTTTTCACTTAACGAAAAAGATTATACTTTTTATATTTTATTTTGTTCTCCACGTTTAATAAAGTGTTATGTAACACCATACAAACATAGTCCTGTGGTAACATGAGCGATCCCTGCCAATTATTGTGGAGTTTAAAGTCGCGCATTCTTCAAAATGGGTAATGGCACTTATGATTTTTTGGATTAACACTATCTGGTAATATGCTTAAGTTCCTTATAAATAAAGGAAGTACGGTCGAATAGTGCTTGAAATTTTTACTGCTACAATAACTGATTCATTGAATCAAGTTAATTCCTTGTTCAAAATTAATTGTAATAATGAAGCAGCGACTTTATTATTTACTGACTCAATATTAAAGGAGTGCAAAGAAAAACTAAACATAAGGGTGGCATGTGGTTTAAAATATCAGGATATCGTTTTACCATAAACAGTGGATAATTCAATTGGTTATCATCGTTCTTGTAAAAAATTGTTTTCGTCCATCAATAATAAAAATGTAAATGAGTAGAAAGAAAAAAGGATAGCTCTTTCCGGTAAGTAAATATTATTTTCAATGATATTCATCATAGTTTAATTATTTTAATGTAAAACATTGATACGCGTGCATGTTCCAAAATGTAATATGTATAATACTGGCAACTTTGCATTGTATATTTTGCCTATATTTTCGAGTAACAAATTAATAAATTTAAGATTTTCTAAAATGTGAAACGTATTTAAACGTTGATTACTCGGAATAATGTTGAAAATAGTTTTTTAGCTAACATTTTACATTTTCTTCATATTTTAATCATTTTTCGAGTTTTTTTATTGTTCGATTGTCGACAAATTATAAGTTTTGCACAAGTTTACAATTATGTTGAAAAAAACATTCACAAAGAAAATGAGTGCAATTTCATAAAAAACATTTTACACACCAATACTAATACATATACTGGTAAATTTTGTATACTTCATTTGTTTGTGGGGGGTAATCGCTGGAAGCAGTGAACTGATTTTAAACATTCACTAACTAATAAAAAGCTACATTATGAGCGATTAATTTATCCCACATTTTATTTTGACAAGATGTTTGATTACCCCATGGGAGTTACTGGATTGATATATTAAATTTATTTTAAAACAATTGTTAACTTAAAATTTAATATCCTGGTAACCAAAAGTGATACAACTGTCAATTTCGATGTATATAATCTTTACCCAAATAAATATTTAATAACGAATGTTATCACTCTACAAAAATTTAATCTTCTCATGGGTGATAGGTGTGTTAATGTTAAATGTAAAAAACTATTTTTCCTTGATTTCTTTCTTCAAGTGCACTAACACGCGATTCTTCATTTTGCGATAATTGAAATGTTGCATGGGGCAATGGTGATCTCAGAACTGGAAAGTAATACTGGTGTGAATATTGACAAATATCCTCTTTTAAATAAGTATAAGTGAGTTTTATAATTTTGAGAAATTTCAGTTATCCGATCAGTCAGTCAAGAGAGGGATTTTTTAACTAAAAATTCTTAATTCTCCGGAGCACAAAATAATCATATGAGAGTTATTATATTTATTTATTAAAATACTAGTGATTGTGATATTTGGTGAAAATTATATTATTGAGGGGGAGTATAGGTTTAGTTATTTTTCAGGCAACAATAGATGATGCCGGCGTGAAACATGGTATACATGATCTTTTGTTGAAATTATTAGAACTGAATTTAATGACGTAGCGAAAATCACGTACTCGATAAGTGTAAAGAGGAATATTTATTCATTGCATGAGTATTGATAAATTTATCTCAATTCTTTAAATAAACTGTGACATTATTCGTCATTTTGCAAATATTAAATGTATGGAAGGCCTCGTTATTGAAAAGTGTTCATTGTCAGTAGTGGCAGATGACTTCTCCAGAAAAAAGGTCGGGAATATAATAAATGTTAAATGACTAAGATTTATAAAAAAAATTCCCAAAAATGTAAATAACAAGGAAATTCACAAAAAAAATTGACTCATTTACCAAAAATAATATGTGAAAAACCTAAAATAAGAAAACTAACATAAATAACAGTTAATATCTATGTCAGAGTAAATGTGAAAACTAAAAAACGTCAAAAATGTCAAATATGTCCGAAATGCCAAAAATGATAAAAACAACAAAAACGTCGAAAAGGGCAATTGTCAAAAAATGTTAAGTGGAAAACGGGAAAACCATAATAGCAAATGACAAAAATCTCAAACACAACAACAACAACGGCGGATGGAGTGCACAAGAGGAACAAATATGTATTTTTCAGTTTATGACAAAAGTCATTTTATAAAATAATTTTCGCTGTCGAGAAAATCAATTTAAAATATAAAAAATTTCAATCTGATATACAAGATATTATTACATTAGGCAACATAGAAAATGTTCCAAGAGAAAAGATCAATTGAACTTTTTGTATTTTAAAATATTATTTCTGAATTTTTTGCATCCAATTTTCATACAAGGGGTTTTAAAACCATAATCAAAACATCTGTTTCTAATAACTAGTTTTTTCACCTCATAAACTGGAAAGTCTGTATATTTCAAATTGTTCAAATGTTTCAGGGTTAAAATCAGACCCCGTTTCCAGTGAAAGTATTTTTAAGACAAACTAACAAGAAAATTTTAATACAAAATATATATTAAAATACCTTTGATGAATTCGTATTTTTTGTATATATTAATTTAAATACATGTTTTCAACACTGTATTTATGTTAAGTCGATGTTATAAATTAATTAAAATATTATTAAAATATTTGTTCGATGTCGGTACAAAACTTTATCAAGTCAATCAAACGTTAATTGAATTAAGTTAAATCTTTCTTAGAGTCTAAGTCTATATCAGTTAATTTAAATCCAACCCACTGGTTTTCTCTAGGGCATTGAAGGGTTAATTACATTTTACAGATTCGACACGATCATCACCAACGACTGATCACAGATCGACATCAAATAATGCTTCCACTCAGAGAGAAGGAAGGGCAAATGTGTGGAACCAAGTAAATATCTCTGGAATTTTTAGAGATATCAAAATGAAATTTGGAAGGTGGATACTGCAGTAGATTGCCTATTTGTTTCCAAATTCTTTTACAATTTTAAACTTCCTGTTTTACCGGAAGTAATGTCGATTTTGAAATTTGCAATGAAATACCCTGTATAGTATTTTAGTTTCTGATGAAACATTTTATTACGAATACAAAAATATCGGGTTTGATATTGTTTACTTCAATACCTACCGCGATATTAACAGAAAAGTAACTAAGGAAAGGAAAAATTCAATGGATCGGTTCAGATTTCATTTACGCCCGATATAAACAAACCGCTCGGAAAGGATTTGTATTTCTATTGGCCAATCGGTGGCATTTTACCGTCACAGCCAACAGGACTGCTTGTTCCATAGTCGAATACACGTGCGTTTGTTTAAATCAGGCGCAAATTAAATCTGAATCAAGTTTAGTAGTCCATTAAATTCATTTCAGAAGTGACAGTAGTTGTCAAAATAAGTTATTAGTTTTTTTATTTGAACGTAAAAAGATTGTATTGTTTTAATTTGATCGTAAAATGGCCGAATTAAGTGAAAGAGAAAGAACAGAAATATTAATGATGATTGAGTATGGGGAGAGGAAAAGGACGCATCAAGAAGTTTGTGACCTGTTTAACATTGTTCATCCGAATACACAAATATCTCGTTCAGTAGTGACGAAAACTTTGCGAAGGTACGACACAAGTGGAACAGTTAGCAATTTACCAAAAAGTGGACAGTTGAAAAGTGCAAGTAATGAAGGTGTAGCTCAAAATGTTTCTATATCTTTGGAAGAAAATCCTCACTTATCCACTACCGACCTCGCCAATATGCATGGGATAAGCCGTCGTTCAGTAGGAAGGATATTAAGGCGAGAAAAATATCATCCATACAAAATTCGCCTCGTTCAAGAACTCTCCGAAGACGATTTAGACAGACGTTTGATGGATATTTGTAACCGTGATAATAATTTTATAAGAAATGTGGTGTTTTCAGACGAGGCTACATTTTGTTTAAATGGTACGGTTAATCGACATAACTGCCGCTACTGCTCGCAAAGTAATCCTAATTGGGTACAAGAGGCTCAACATCCCCAAAAATTGAATGTTTGGGCCGGCATTTATAACAACAGAATCGTGGGACCCTTCTTCCTGCAAGAAACTTTAAACGGAGATAGGTATTTACAGCTCTTGGAGACACAAGTTATTCCGGCATTGGAGGTAAATGGACAATTACCAAATAATATCTGGTTTCAGCAGGATGGAGCACTACCCCATTACGCTCGCATTGTTCCAGATCATTTAGATAGGACATTTTATCACAAATGGATTATAAGAAGGGGGTACTTATGAATGGCCTGCACGAAGTCCCGACCTTAATCCACCAGACTATTTTCTGTGGGGTTACTTAAAGTCTAAGGTTTATGTTGATAGACCAAATAATTTGCAAGAATTAGCTGCAAGAATAACTGAAGACATCCAGAGAATTACACCAGAAGTAATAGCTAATGTAACTAGAGAATTTAAAAACCGACTTGCTTATTGTCAAGAAGTAAACGGTGCTCAGTTTGAACATCTAATACATTAAGTTTAGTTAAGTTTCAATGTTTTGAAAATCACCTAGATTTATTTAATAATTATGATTATGTATTTCTTTAATGGATATTAGATTTTTCCTTTCCTTAATTACTTTTCTGCTAATATCCCGGTAGGTATTGAAGTAAACAATATCAAACTCGATATTTTTGTATTCACAATAAAATGTTTCATCAGAAACTACAATACTATACAGGGTGTTTCATTGCAAATTTTAAAATCGTCATTACTTCCGGTAAAACAGGCAGTTCAAAATTGTAAAATAATTTGGAAACAAATAGGCAATCTACTGCAGTATCCTCCTTCCAAATTTCATTTTGATATCTCTAATAATTCCAGAGACATTTGCTTGGTTCCACACATTTGCCCATCACTGTTATAGATCATCGGATATGTCGCTCATTAAGTCTATTTCTCTAACTGCGAGTACTTTAAAGGATATGGAAATGTTAGAAAAAATCCGTTCTAAAGAAGCAAATTTGAAATATTTTTATCATTCCTCACATATATTAGATTATCAAAAAAAAAAAAAAATCAAAAACGCGAAAGTTCAACAGAGCGAAGTGAACTGGGAGATTTGCACGAAACTACTTTTCAAAAAATGTGCGAATATGTAATAACGAATGTAATAGAGAATAAAAATTGTTATTCTTTGAAATTATTAACAGATAATTATTTTGACTTCCGGCTAAAATGGCGTGGTGATCGGTCGTTTGTGCGTGTCTTAGGTTAAGTAAATTGAAATAGTTTAATAATAACCACTCCTACCCTTATAATTTTAATTTCATGTATTGTATCTTCGTCGCCCTTAAAGACACTGATAAAGTGAAAGACGCTCTGGAAGTGTAATAAGTGTTTAGAATAGTGAAAAGCCGGAAGTCGCCACGCCCTGTAAATAATGTTTCGTTAATATCTTAATAATCATAACGGGGAGCTAGGATAGGGTCAGAATTAAGTGTTATTTGATATATAAGGGACAAGGTATTTACAATATTTTCGGTTAATTGATTGTACATAAGTTCGAAGAGTATATATAATTTATTATCTACATTATAAAAACACTTGTTAATGGTCATTAAGATCGAAAGATCAAGACCACAACCGGCCGTAAGGCCAACCTTGGAAGAAGAAGAAGAAGATAATTATCTATCGATATTAAGTAACTCTGCAGCTGAAAAAAAATAGATTTTGATAAAAAGTTCTTTCCTAAACACTTACTAAATAAATTTAAAAAAAGGCGATAATATACAGATTATTGCAATGTTTAATAAAAGGCTTATTGGTCCTAAAGGAGATTGCGTTATAAATGAGAAATCTTTTAGTTATTTAAATCACCGGGAAGAGCAAACGCGCGTTGGTATTCGAGTCAGATGGGCTGTTCTATCTATTAAAAAAAGTGAATTCGAAAATTAGAGGTAAGTCATCTTATTGCGATAATGCAGATATTTCCCAAGAATTAATAAACATTTTACTGTCAATAATAAGTGACAATGATCCAATATGTATTAAAAGCGAAAGCTACATCAAGAAAATTTATTCTATAACATTTGATATAATATATGCTACTTTTAATGGTAAAATTAAAACTTCTAAACATATTACGTTAGGGACGACTCTAGAAAGTATAAGTAGCAGTCGTAAAATAGTTGACATATGTAATAAGTCTGGCCATTGCTGCGGTTATCATACTATTGAAGAGTTAGAGACAAAAGCCACGTTCTTTGCTGATTCTAAACCAACTATTTGTCCTTTAAATACTATTTTAATGCCTGGTCAATGCACCGGCGTGGCTTTCGATAATTATGATAGTTACGTAGAGACCCTTACAGGCAAAGATACGAGGGTGAATCAAATATGAACCGGACTTTTGTTTTAAAAATTTTATTGGTACGATCAATACAAATTTTAATACATATTATTTTTCTACATAGTCTCCTCTCTTATGTATACATTTTTCCCACCGAATCGGAAGTTTTTTAATATCTTTCTCAAAGAATGAAACTGGTCGTGTCGATAACCAATTGCGCACAAACGTTTCTACACCTTCGTTGTCCTCAAAGTGGTGGCCTCCCAGTTCTTCTTTAAGTGGCCCAAACATGTGGTAGTCACATGGCGACAAATCAGAAGTGTAAGGCGGGTGTTCAAGGGTTTCCCAATGCATTTTATTCAATTTTCCTTGAGTCAATGCAGCTGTATGTGGCCGAGCTTTGTCATGCAACAGAATCACACTTCGGATAGACATATCCCGCCTCTTTTGCCGATAGGCAAGTTTCACTTGTTGGAGTAGTTTGCAGTAATACTCAGCATTAATTGTACGACGTTCGTGCAGAAAATCGATCAGCAGTACGCCTTTCGAATACCAAAAAACTGCAAGAATTTTCCCTGCAGAAAGACGGGTCTTGGCTTTCCGCGGTGCTGCCTCTCCAGGTTTTCGCCATTCCATGCTTGCACGTTTGGACTCCGGGGTATAATGATGCACCCATGTCTCATCACAGGTGACAATATGTCTCAAAAACTCATCCCCCTCTGCTCGATATCTTGCTAACAGCCTTTTACATACGGTAAGACGGTTTGCTTTTCTTCCCTTAGAAGGCGAGGAACACATCTTGCATACACCTTTCGGTAACCCAACTCATCTGAAATGGTTGATTGAGCACTCCCGTATGATATTCCAACGTGTTCAGCAATTGCCAATACTGTAAGATGGCGGTCACCTTCAATCAGCTCACGAATTGCGTAGATATTCGCCTCATTGATGCTTTTCGTGGGACGGCGTGCATGATGTTCATTTTCCACTGTCTCTCGGCCATCTGAAAACTTTTTGTGCCAGTCGTACACTTGGGTCCTTGAAAGTGTTTCATTGCCGAACTGTGTAGATAGTCGACGCAAAATTTCAGACGGTCTAAGGCCCTCCCGCGGCAAAAATTTGATAACAACACGTTGCGCAACAGACGTATGCACCTCTTGCTCTGACATGATGCTACTAACAGCGCATCGACTACGCCTCGCCAAACCGACGAACTCCCCTCTTCTTAACATCCCTACCTAACATATATCGAGACGTCACGCCACTCGAATTACCTACAGGGCGAGAAACAGAAAAGTCCGGTTCATATTTGATTCACCCTCGTACCTTGCACGATACTGTTGGTATCCTATATCAAAATATTGAAGAGAACGATGAGATAGATCATATTAATAAACAAAATCAATCTCCTTAAAAAAAAACGACGAACTTATGTTGCTTTTGCTCCTGATGTGCAAAATTACAATAAACCTCTAATTTATAAGGATAACTTGCTGCCACTAGATGATCCATTGCGCCACATAAACTGTACTAACATAGACTATATGAAAAATATTGAATTTCTAAGGGCATTATTCTTGAAATACTAGATACTCCTTTGTGGGTTGGATTTAATAGCAAAATTATCGAAGATGACAGCCCCCGACAAACAGTAAGCTATTTAAAGTCAATTAATCTATCTCCTACAAATAAATCAAGCAAGCTCAAAAAATTGCTGAAGAGTGCAGACAAAATTGCATGCAAGTCTCCTATGATTTGGCAATTGCCAAAATAGCTTTGCAAATACAGTTTGTTGAGAAGCCTGCATTTGACAATATTGTTCATTAGTCTAGGTGACTTTTATGTAATGATGACTTACTTTCATGCAATAGGAAAATTCATAGATGAGTGTGGATTCACAACCGTTGTGGTTGAAGCTGATCTGTTGGCAAGTGGCTCAGATAATGTTTTTTTCTCTGGTAAATATTTTAATAGGTTTGTATGCTATTATATGTTACTCTTCATATGTTGCAATTTGACCCAGTTCTAAGAGATAACGACTTAGTTGTAGACAATACAATACGTAAATTTGTTTAGCACAATTGTGATTGAAAAGTTAACCCCAACAACATTCGAAAACAAAGAATTAACAGATCTGTTTTTACAGTACACAATATATAACAATGATACTTTGGATAGCAAATATGGCAATACTGCTAGGTTTTACACGATTTTGATAAATTTAATACGAAATTATTTCATATTTTCACGCAGTATTCGCACCAGAGATTTTGAGATATATAAGTTTATTATTCCACAGTTAATTAATGCATTTTTTGCGTTCAATCATCAAAATTATTGCCGGTGGCTCTGTAGATACCACGATAATTTATTGAATGTAACTAACACTCAACCAAAACTTGCTGAAGAATTTGAAAATGGGATGTTCGCTATTAAGAGGACGAACAATCCATTTTCAAGAATTCCCGTCGATTTAACGTTAGAACTAACAGTGAACGCAGATGCTGCGCGTCGTTGAACTAGAGTAACACATTTCACTAATTCTATATCAGCTAGGCAACGCTGGGCAAAAAGTAGCTGTATCCGTACAAAAATTATTTCCCATGTGATGGATGTTACAGGCTTAAAAAATTCAAGATGTAACTTCAGATTTAGAAAAAAGTAGAATCATTATATCCAACAATCAAGTAAAGGCTTTTAGAAATTGTATCAATAAAAACATGAATCCTTTCAGACATAATGAAATAGACAAAGATCGTTTGTATAATATAGCCACAGGTAAAGCTACGACAGATCCTGTGGCCGATTTTCTTTTAAATATACAATCAATAGGTAACAAGTTAAGACAAACTTTTATTAAGGAATGTTCACAATCTGTAACTAGATTTAAAGAACCAAAAAAGAAAAAACGAAAATTCGTAATTTTGCATCAGCAAATGAAAGAAAAAAAAATAATTATAGATAACAAAGTACAGGAAGTAAGACTACAACGAGACCTTTTTGGTCGTTTACTATACGTATCATTGAGCGAATATACTAATATTGAGAAAACTTTAACTTTTCCAATAACACCAGTACCAATGGCAATGTGTCAAATGGATGCAAAACTAAAAAGTCAAGCCTTCTTGACTGCCTAAGAATTTCAGACGATACTGTATGTTCAAATACCGAAGTTGAAATAATTGATGGATTTTATCTATTACATAGTCTAGTTGACATACCTCAAACATTCGGTAACCTAACAAAAAAAGTTCTAAATGAAATTACTACCACAGCTGCTGCAAATATTCTTTTGATTTTGACCAGCATTTTCATCCATCCATAAAAGATTAGGAAGATCCACAAGCCACAAGAGGTAACAAAGAGGCTGCTCGTTCAGGTCCGAATCAAAAACGACCAATAGAATTTACAAAAGAGCTGCGAAACAATAAATTTAAAGAGGCTTTGGTTAATTTCTTCCCATCCTTCTGGTCTGAAAATTAAGTAGCACAGTACATACAAAATAAAATTATTTATGTTAATTTTTACGATTGCCATAAATTTTCAGTTGATACTAAGGGAAATGGTAACAAATCAATTGACTCTCAGTTTAGTTGTCCTGCTCACGAAGAAGCAGACACTAAAATTGTATATCATATATGTCAAATTTTGGAGGACAGTAATATTACAATAAAGTGTTCTGATACAGATATTTTGATAATTCTTGTAAGAAATATGCAACATTTGAAAAGCCATTAAAAAATTTTGATAGAAACTGGAGTCTCAGATAAAAAAAAGTGCATTGATGTTTGCCAAATTTATAAAAACTTTGGCGAAACATTATGCAAAGGGTTAGCAGGTTTTCATGCCACAACTGGTTGCGATTATAACCCTAGTTTTTATAAAAAAGGGAAGAAGAGGCCTTTCAATATTATGGCCAAATCAGAGCGGTACAAAGGGCATTTTGCGCTATTAGTGATACTACTTTGAAATTCGATGACATTTTTGTGACAATAGAAACCTTTGTGTGTCAATTATATGGTTTCGGCCAGGCAAAAAAAATCTCTTAAGGAAGATAAATGACACGAGATTCAGGTTATTCAATCGCCAGTACAAAATGGTAGATATTGATGAACCTTTTTTTAGAAAGCGCCTAAATAACTTTGATGCTTCCAGTTTACCTTCATGTCAGACTGAATTATATCAGCATTTACTAAGAGCGCGTTACGTAACCAATATTTGGCTAAATGCCCATAAAACGATACCAACTAACCTTATTATGACAGACTATGGATGGGAACTTAGTAATGATAATTGTTATAAGTTTAAATGGTATGAAGGCCCTCAGTTACCTACAATTATCCGCGATATTATTGTAGAAGACCAATCCGACGATGAGATTGATGATTCTGTATGCGAAAGTGACGAAAATGATGTTGATGCTGATGATGAAAAGAAGATAATGTTTATATTATGAGTGAAGATGTTTATTAATAATTCTGTTATTATTATATCATTTATTCTAAAATGTCTTACATTTTTTTATAATAACTTTGCAATGTTTCTCTGTTTGTATCATATTGATAATAAAAACCTTGTCTAAATATTTAAATAACTAACGACTAGTTAGACCTTACAGTTACACGTTTTGTCTTCGATATATAACTATTTTAAATTACTGTCAATAATTTGCTGAAAATTAATGAAAATTGGAGTTTAAGTGTAATCGTGTTATTAAAATTCGATATTAAAAATATTTGGCTAGAATTGAATAATTAAAAATAGAGTTTTGCTTTCATCAGAATATTTAAGGAATTAAGTTAAGTTAATAAAATTTTAACAATTTTCAAATATTATTTTATATAAAATTAAATATAATAAATTGATCAAATATTTTATTAGTGAGGCTACTGGAAATTATAACCATCAACGTTGAAAAGATGAAATTATAAATTTTACTGACCTAATTAATTTACAATAATTTTTAATAATAATTTATTGTAATTAATATAAAATTAAAACACACATCTTCAGTCTGAGCGATATTCCAATAAAGGTAAATGTGCAATGTAGTATTGCGGTAAAAAAACAAAGTAAATTTATACAAGATCTCTTATTTCATTTAAGATAATTTAAAAATATGTTTAAGCTTTCTTTTGTAAACGTTTTTACAATTACACATTCTTAAGTTCTATTATATTGAGATATTGTATAATTTGGCAAAACAATTTTCTTAGTTTATCTGCTATTAATTTTATATGTGTATTTTTTATTTTAAATTTGAATCTTTTTCTATACGTAAATGATTATTACCTTATTAGTCAGCTATTGTTTAACAAAGCACATTTTATAAGCCATTTTTGAATGAATTTAATTCCAAATTTTACCCTAAAAACGAAAAAACAGTATCATCAGCTTTGGATATGCTTACACAGTCATTAGTAAAGAAAAAATCATGAATATATACAACATTTATTATATTTATCTGTGACTCATGATAAAGGACTGAATTTTTGGCTTAATTGACCTCATTTAAAGGTTCATCGTCATCACTAAGCTGTCGCCCTTTTGAGTATTGGTTTCTTATATACAGACAAGTAACTATTGCAAATGGAGTTCATTTTCCCGATGACGAGTGTTAACCGTATGTTTCGTCTTTCGTCAACACGTTCCTGTCCGCCTTATTGAATTATTAGTTCTTACATATTCACAAGTGAATAGTGAAAATGGCGTCCATTTTCGGTATAATGAGCGTTAACAGGGGTAAAACAAATTTAGCCAATTTCAAGGTCCTTCGTCAACGCTTAAATGCACTTAACATATTTAGGAAGGAAGAAGAGTTCTTTACGTACGAGGATGCTTGCTTGGCTAGAGGTTGAAGGGTTTTGGCCAAGTACCGGGCTAATTCTTGGCTCGGAGATTGTACCGAACTGACAATGGGCCTAAAAGGAATGTCTGGCTTATGAATTTTGGGTAGTCCGTAAATTTTCGGAATTTTAGAAGACTTTTCACGAGGAATGATGATCTTTTTGACGTCAAGAGGAAGTTGTGTCCCGTTGATGATTTTTCTCTAAGTAAGTAGTAGAATTATTGTTAATTATTTCGTAGTCCCTACTCCCCACTGCAGACTACGAAATAATTAACAATAATCCTACTACTTACTTAGTGCGGTCGACGAGGAAGAAAGTTTATAAAGAGAGCAGACATATTAAAGAGCAGGTGAATAGTATTCAGGTTTGGAGTGAGTCTACAGGTAGAGCAGGCGTACAGAGGAGAAATTAATTTGTAATCAGGTTAGAAGCGAATTTACAAATAAAGAAAGCCATCTGACAGATTGGAGTAAAGGTGAAAGAAGGTAATAATGTGGTTGAAAAGTAAATTGCTTTTATGAATCTGTAGAAGTTGGTCGGATCATGCCTAACAAAAATGATACAGTTACCATAATAAATGATGGGAAAAAGAAAAGGAAGCAGAAGCATTTGCAATATTAATGATTTCAGACCAGTTTATTTATGAATATTTCGCATATAATATTAAATATGTCATTTTTAATTTTGTAGATCCAAATTTTGTCACATTGGACCAACCATTTTGAATTACTCACATCTGTATTAGTGATAAGCGACCCCAAAAACCCCATTTACCTCATTTGGGGCAAATCGGTTAATTTTTGAAAAAAACAAAGATTTTCAGTTTTTCAAATATAATCTTATATTCGTGGTCAGCAACCCCAAAAATACCCCTACACAAGAATTGGTGCAAAATGGTTGGATTTGAAAAATTTGACCATAAAGTGGGATTTTGCACAGCCATATCGGACCCGCCATGTTAAATTTTCTTATCCAACTGCACCGCCTTAGAGACCTGTTCATTTGATACAATTTGACTCGAAATAGGGTCGGTCCCCATATTGAGATGCCATATTTGATTTTTCAAAGGCGCACACGGCATTCGAAAGTAGACTTCATAAGCTTTAAAATGAGCACTCGGTTGATTTTATGGGCACCTACAATTTTGGCCACATCTCTGATCCACTTGCTGCCCTTTATATATATATATATATATATATATATATATATATATATATATATATATATAAAGGGTGTTTTTTTAGAGGTATAGAACTTTAAGTTGTCAACACTCATTTAACCGGCGGGCATCTTGTCATCTGTCATGTGATTTATGATTAGTTTGGTTTGGCATTTCATCATGAATAGACTGAAGCTTGAACAACGCTTCCAAATTGTGCAAATTTATTTTGAAAATCATGTTTCTGTTCGAAATACGTATCGCGCACTACTCCTATTTTACGGTCAACATAATCTTTCTTCAGAAAAAAATAATTCAATTCAATTCAATAATTAACTATGCAATCCACAGAGATGTCGTACAGTAACGAACAGACGAATCCATTGCTGCTGCAGAGCGTAGCGTAGAGGAAAACCCCAATCAGTCTATCCGCCATCGTGCACAGGAATTGGATATGTGTCCATCCACTTTATGGAAGATTTTGCGGGAAGATCTTGGTTTGCGTGCTACGTTCGGTGAATGGGCCCAAAACAAGATTGCCGTTGATCCCGATTTTCATAAGCGAATTTTGTTTAGCTATGAAGCTCACTTTTCGTTGAATGGATACGTCAATAAACAAAACTGCCGTATTTGGAGTGATGATAATCCTCAAGTTCATGTTCATCCAGAAAAATTGACTGTTTGGTGTGCTTTATGGGCTGGTGGAATAATTGGTCCTTACTTCTTTAAAAACGATGCTGGCCAGAACGTTACAGTCAATGGTGATTGCTATAAAGCAGTGATTACTAACTTTTTCGTTCATCAATTGAACAATCATGAAGCACACATGTCATACAGCTCGTGCCACAATTGATTTATTGAAAGAAACGTTTGGTAACCGCATAATTTCACGTTTCGAACCCGTGAAATGGCCTCCAAGATCGTGCGATTTAACGCCGCTTGACTATTTTCTGTGGAGATACGTGAAGTCGCTAGTCTCGCCGATAAGCTCGAAAAGATTGACCACTTGGAGGACAACATTCGCCGCGTTATTGCCGATATACGACCACAAATGTTGGGAACAAGTCATCGAAAATTGGACATCCAGATTAGACTACGTCCGAGCCAGCCGTGGCGGTCATAAGCCAGAAGTCATATTCAAATTATAATGCCAGAAAATTATCTTTCGGATAAAGGAAATTTCATGTCAATTTAAAAAATATATCCTTGTTTTATTCCATTTCAATGTTTTATACCTCTAAAAAAACACCCTTTATATATTCGAGTAACTAGAAGCGAAAGCAGAAGGCTACGAGAATTATGCGAACCGACCTGAAGAGGGCAGATGTGACTCTGCCGAAACGTCGTCATTTTACCACCTAACACATTTAGTGCACGCGAAAACTTAAAAACAATATATGTATATATATATATATATATATATATATATATATATATATATATATATATATATTATATCGTTAAGAATTCACATCTGATGACAAAATGTCAAATGCCAGTTTGGCGCAACGTCAGATAATTGTAGGAATTAATTGTAATTGTAATTAATTGTAGCACCTGTAATTGTGTTTCTCTTTTTTTTGCTTATAAATTAAATTGAAGATAATCTAATTATATTAGAGCTTACAGTAATCGATTTTGAAGCAGCATAGCAATTTTCAGTTCACCATCAAACTGTCAATGTTAAAGCAAAATGTATTTTATCATACCAGAGGCGGCTCCAGTAACTAATGCTCTTTTTCCTGTGAAAAACGTTTCCATTATTAAAACACACTCACATCAACTATTCAAATACGCTTCATCGCTTGATAAATACTACAACTAGTGAACAAGTGGGCGTTCTATAAATATTTTTGGCTACGAATTAATTTTATTATTGCAGGTTCATTTATGTAAAATTCACAGTACTGTGATCAATGTTGTTTTTTTAAATATCAACGCACATATTATATTGTTTTCGTAGAGGGACGTATCAATGGCATGTAATTTACGAAAGTGCAATTTTCAAAATATTTGAGTTTGTATTTTGCACTCGTAATTTAACTCCTACTAATTGAAAACACAGTAATTGGTAATAAGAATAAATAATGTTGGATGGAATTCATTGAACGGGTAGTTTTTTTCATTTTGTTGACTGCAATATTTTCAAAAAGTTTCCATAATAATTTTAAAAAATCTTTACTTCTTCTTTCTTTCTAATAACGTACTTCTCAAAAAATACGATTCGTTGAACTGATTAACGTATTGCCCCTAGTTACTTAATAATTTATTAATTATCGACTGAAAATTTAGGGACGCCAAATTATCTTTCAGTGAACTATCTTAATAAGACGAAGGTGATCGCAATCTATATCATGTGGATAAACGATTTTAGGCAGATTTTACGTCAATCGTCACTTTTTCGTCATTTTGGCTACTTAAAACTGATTTGCCAGTCTCCAATATTTTATAAGAATGTGAAAAAATAGTATCGGCCACATTGTTTTTTAAGTGTGGTTGGATGCGTTTTGCTTTATAATAATGCTTTCAAAAAGTAACAAATAAATTCATTAATTCTGAAAGTAAGAATTTTTCGAAAAAATCCTCTGACACCTCGATTTTGTTTTAAACGAAGGCACTTTTTGACATACGACCCTTATTTGTGGCGTAATCGTTATCTGAGATATGACGTCATCGACCATTTTGTTAAATACTGGTTAAAAGAGCTTGTCATTCTACGTACACAGAATACTGTATTTCCCTAGCGGGCCTAGGATAGATCGTTTTTTGGAAGAAAAATTGAAAATGGCTCGGCAAAACTGAGAATGGCAGTTATTTGCAGCGAAGAACTGAATTGTTGTTGTGATTATTAATATTTGATGATGAATGAATAATTAGTTTTTAAATTTTAATTGTACCACGAAATATTGAAATAAAAAATTGAAAAATTATTATTTTGAATTTTATTAAATTTGATGATAATGCCATATTGAAATTAGAAGGCACTTTGTTATGTGTTGAGTGATGATTGTCTTGTATTGCCAACAAAACTTAAGTTGATCTTCTGATTTTGAAGGTCCACCAAATTTAGTTATATCACGAACATGTCCAAAGTTACGGTATTTTGACTCAATATTGCTTACTATGCTTTAACTAATGGGACGCCACCAGGATGAGTTTCATTGAACAATTCAACTACTTCTTGTAGGGTGCGCTTGCTGTCTCCAAATCCGATCATGAAAATAATCTAAATGCGTTCTCGTTGGGTTAATTTCACTACTCAATAAACAATTCAAACGCACTGCTTTTGCCAAACAAAAGATATGAAATCAATAACAAATATAAAAACCAAAAAAATACGATTTCAAATTTTTAGCTGACAGTAATAAAAAACATTCTCACTTGTTAAGGTTACTGTCAGACAACCATAATTTTTGACAATGTGTACATAGTGCAATAGATTCGGTGGGTTTAATTTCATAAATTTGTACAGTCACTTTCCAACGTCTTTATTTACCAACTAATTCACTTGTTTACAAAACAGAATGACTAATACTAATACGATAGATGATCATTTCTTTCGGTTCTCGCTTCAGTACAGCCGAAAACTGTAAACTCTGCACTCGAACGAAACATGCCTTTTATAAGGTAGTTCGAAGATACTAGATCTCCACGATTAATTCTGATTTGTCACAGTATATCCAGAAGTTTACATCGATAGAAATTTCAGAATATCCGTTGTGTTTCTCTCGTTTTTATTTCAGCCTTTTGTTAATGTTTACTTGTTATTTTTGTCGAAAGGATTAATTTAGAAGGTTTTTGTTCTTGCGGCGTAAAATGAATGTTATAACAATAGACTCACATGTTCTTTCAATTAGTATGGTCAAAATTGGGCCCCCAAAAATATGGAGTTCTTTTGTGTTTTGCTTATAGGATGAAAAGTAATAAAAGGATCGTTCTGCCAGCAATAGAAAAGTTGTAACGAATCATAAATCCTTCTTAATGAGCGTTAATGCGTCCTGTTACATCATCTTTCATCAAGAAATCTCTGAACTAGTAACAATGATTTTTCAAAAACTCATAAAAACCCAAAACATTTAAATTTAAATAAAAATTAAAAGTTTATAGGGACTGGAATAAGTAATTTTTGAAGAATTTTAATTTAAATAATTTATAGAGATATTTAGCATGAGCACTGTTAATGGTTAATATTCTTGTCTGAAAGTGAAATTTGTCGATCTTGGATTTTCGTTATAATGCTGGGAAATAGGTTTAAAATGTAGTAAATATTGCATTAAAAATGCAAATATGCGACAGACAGTTATGGATGCAATCACAATAGCTGTCAATGCATATGGGCAGATCTACAATTTTCTTGTGGTGGGAACACAAGATGAAAATTACTATGAATTTTATTATGTTTTTGTCTCCGCAAGTTGGGGTTTCATTTACCTGTCTTCTATCTGTACATATTGGTCAATTTTTCATTGGTTTATTATGTTAATGGTCAATGCAATTAAGGAAAATGTTCGTTTGAGTCATATTCATTCAGGATTATTTATACATTTTACGGTAGTGTAGTGAAACTCCAAGATATACCAAGTGAAAAGCATTTTATTTTCTTTCAAAATATATTTTTTATATCCTTATCCAGAGTTCGCTGAAAATACGGTATATGTTCTGCAAAATATGTCAGTAAATTATTTATGTTACAATTCCGGAAGATCTACTCAATGGATAATCGCGATCTTGAGCCCAATTATCTGAACATTATAAGCTATCATGAGGAGTAAGATTAAGGTTCCATCTTTTATTACAATAACAATAATGACTCCGATTAAGATTTGTGAAAACTCATGTTGATAACTTCTGATTCTCTGCAACGTTTCTATTGACGGCATTATGATCCCGTTTTCACTTTTCATAACATAAGTAAAAAAACATGCTCAAATAATTTACTTCTACGAGTTTACTGTCACTTGTATATGTAGCCCTTTCGGCCAACGGAGCAGGTTGCAGTTTTGTGGTTATTTCAAAATAAAATTTTATTTCAATTTACAATGATAATGCTTTCTTTTCATCAGATTTATGACTCATTTTGGCCTTTATGATTTATTATACAGGGTATTCCATCTAAAACGAATCACCTTGAATATCCTGGTTATTTTCAAAACTATTGCAATAAGAAAAAACAGGTCCATTTTTGTTTCGAGAGGAAAATTTTTTGAGGTGAATTAGCGCTTGCGCGCATTCTACATAAACAGGCCAATTCAATGACCTTGAGATTTGAGATAGGGGAAATAGGTGTTGTCGTATATAATTTGAAAGCCCTTTTTACGGACTATACCATCATAATATATTTTTTATTGCAATTCCTGTTCATATAAGAGAAAATCTAACTGACCTAGTAGTAAAACCGGATTATTAAATTAAAAGTTTTTACTGCAAGGAAAAGTATTAAAAAGAAGTTCTTTTATAGTACGCTTTTAAACCATCATGTTTAACTGCCGCACGCTGTAATAACCCACAATACAAGGAAAACATTAAATGTAAACATTCATTTATTTTAAATTATTTTTTTTGCTGATATTTACAGCAAGTTTGTTTATCTGTTCTGACCTGGTAAGTCTTTATTACCAAAATCAAAATTCTGCTCGATCTGCTGCAAGGGTTTTAAACCAAAACCATCCTGAACGTAACGTTCGTCATAAATACGTATTGGTGTTGATTTTAAAATTTATTGAAACGGGCTCAGTAATGAATAAAAAAAGAGGTCCCATTGGAATTGTAAATGTAGGGGTAGCTGTGGCTACATTGGGTCATGTTCAACTTATACCAAACACGCAGTGTGTACAGCAAATCTCTGCAGCTTCCGGTTTAGCAAAACTACCGTTTTTTAGAATTTTGCATAAGTAGAAATTCCATATGTACAAAATTAAATTACTTCGTGAGGATGATTGGGATCGAAGGGAAGAGTTTTGAGATATTATGACCTAGCCTATGATAGAAAACCCGAATTCTTTGTACAATGTTTGCTTTTCGGATGAGTGCACCATTTCACGTCATGGGGAGGTTAACCGACATAACTAGATTTTGGAGCGACACAAATCCTCATTTATTTCGAGAAGTTCATAGTCAACATCCGGTAAAACTAAACATTTGGGCAGGGATTTTGGGAAATTATCTATTTGGACCCCTGTTTATTCCTGGTAATATAAATGGTGAAATTTATCACAATATATTGTAAAACAAATTAATGCATTGATAATAGAAAAATTAGAAAATGGTCGTGTACTACATAAAGAGCAACATTGCATTTCCAACAAGATGGAGCTCCTCCTCACTACGCCGCACCAGTTCGACAATACTTCGATTTGAAATATCCTGGTCGCTGGATTGGAAGAAGAGGTTCTATAGAATTGCCTGCCCGATCACTTGATCTGAACCCTTTGGATTTTTTTGTGGGGACACGTACTACGCCAACGAATTATAGCGGAGTGTCGTCAGATAACAGAACTATGCTGAACAAAGTCAGAGACGGCTTTCAGTCAAGGTTGTACTATTGTATGGAAGTCAATGGAAGACACTTTGAACAATTGCTTTAGAGGTATTGTATTGAAATGTAAATTTGTTTTTTAATACTCTTTTATTATTACATGTACAGAAATTGCAATAAAAAATTGTATTACGACGGTATAGTCCATAAAAAAAGCTTTCAAATGATATACGACAACTCCTATTTTCCCTATCTCAAATGTCATTGAATTGGCCTGTATATATTGAATGCGCGCAAGCAAAACAAAAATCGACCTGTTTTTTTCTTTTTGCAACAGTTTTGAAAATAACCAAAATATTCAAGGTGGCTCATTTGAGATGGAATACCCTGTATATGTAGTGTAATTTTGGTTACATATATTTAGGGATATTCTTTATATAACTCATTTTGATGTAATGTAATTTATTTGGTGTATTATTTGGATAAATCTCAAAATCAATATACTATATAATTTGGTTAAAAAATTTGTTAAATCAAAGAATTTAGTCAATTTATTCTATATTCAGTATTATTAAGAAATTTCAGAATAAATGTTAATTTTAACTCAATATATTTTTTAACATGCTAAAAATCCACCGTCAACTGGAACACATGATCCTGTTATCATCTGGGATTTGTCGCTCAGTAAAAAGATAACTACATCTGCTACATCACTAACTTCTGCAAATCTGAAATAAAGAAGAAACATGTTTAGGAGTGCTCTATAGATCACAAAAATATATAATTTAAACATTAGTATTCCTTGTACCATTACACGAGGCAGTAATATGGCCGATGAAGGTTGCCGATCTTGTTGAACATAGAAAGGCTGACGCATTTAAGACCTGCTGTTAGAGAAGAGCAAAAGGAAGTAATGTGTCCTTCATCCAAGAAATCAAATTGTCCCAAAATCAGTCAAAAATAGTGCAAGATCGGGTCCTCAGATACTTCCACCAATTGAGACTAATACTGCAAGGGCGAGTAGAAGATAGCAGGCCTAGGGGTAGGTCAGTAGATCATCAACACACTGGACCAAATAAGGGTATCACTGATTTAACAATAAACTAAGCGGCACCTCCAACGGCAAGCAATGGCGAACAATTACACAGGCACACAAAAAAAATGCCAAAGTCCGCCAAGGGGACCTGTCAGGTTATATGTTTTTCGGGTCGCTGATTCCGAATCTGCCATCGGTTTTTTCGCATCAGATCGTTTTCAAGGTCATTTGAAGGTCAAATTCTGAAAAAAGGGTTAAAAAAATCTGGAAAAATTCATACATGGGTTTTTCAGAAATCTGAATACGAATCCGGTGTCGTTTGACCTTTATCAGCTCAAGGTCAACATCATCTGAAGGTCAAATTCTGAAAAAAAAGCTCAAAACAATCTGTAAAAATTCATACATGGGATTTTCAGAATGCTAAGTACGAATCCGGTGTCATTTGACGTGTAACTAAATCTGATCGCTAGTCCTTTGATAAGAGGAAAAACGAAGAAGAAGATTTTATATTTTGAACACTTGCGATTTACATAGAAAATTTTCAAATTCGAGATGAAGACTATTAGTATCATTAGCTCCCAAACTATTACATTGGAATTTAAGTATTTGTTAGGAAATGTCAGATTGATACTTCGTTAGTGTTTCGATTTACTTGTCTTCTTTAGAGACTCCAAAACTATATGTTACAAGTCATACAAGTCAAAATCAACGTGTATATTTTTTATAAATTTAAAACACTTCTTTTAAAAAAAGAAATTAGGGTAAATATAAAAAAACACTCATTCCCTGATTGTCTGAAACTGGAATATTAAAATTTTGAGGGTGATGCGGAACCCTTAGTATGCGAGTCCAACTCGCACTTGACCAAATTATTTAAAAATTTAATCCGGTAAACGAACGAAGTAATAAATTCTATTAAACTGTACTACCGAATAATGATTATCCTGAGGCTTTTCGAAATAATCGTGGTGAAATGTATTTAATTTTAATTTAAGTTATTACCATATAATAATAAAACTAACGTTTTAAATTACTACTGAAGATTGTCAATGCGATAGAATGAAAAATAACTTCAATTGCTACTTGTAGCCTCAACTTTTAATTCAGTAGCCAAAGCATAAAGAAAATCTTCCAATTCGCGATAAGTAGCTCAATTTAGCAACCATGCAGTGACTTTTGATAGTGCAAAATCCTTAGAATGCAAAGTTAACGACTCACAGATATCCTATCATATATCATATTATGACAACTTAGTAATCATTGTAAATGAAGATGCAGTGAATAATGTTTTGCTTTATTTAGGTGGGCGGTGGGAGGGTTGTTGAATCCTCCAAATCCCCCATAGGTAGTCCTATGGTTTGAACCAAGCTGATGCATAACTGTCATTGAACTATACACACAAAGCGCATTTTAAGCTATGCATAGGATGATTCTGCTAAGCGAAGTCATAGTAGGGATAGCCGAATCGACGCCCGCGTACGCAATTGCTACTTTCGGCATTATAGGAGGCTCAGGAGGCTGTTTTCGAGCGAACAAATACACATGAGAATTTTAAATTTGTTGTAAGTCTAAAAACAGTAGGGGTCGTAGCTTTTAAAATTTTATAATTTCCGGCTGCGAAATGGAAAATAAATCAAAGAAATAAGTGGACAGCTGCTGTAAAAAGGCAACAGTAAATAGTACCATGAGCTTTATTTCAGTAATAGCAATAACACTGTAATAACATATTTTCCGAACAATGAAATATTATTTTAAATTATTTTCTAGTTGTCTCGGTTATTGAAAATGAATATATCTCTGTTTGTTACATTGATTGTTTAGTATTAGTATTAGCATTAGTAAAATTATCCGCATAATATAAAACAATTTACTAGTGGTTATGTATTTTTTAAGTATTGATGTATCCCTATGGATTCCCAAGCCATATGATTATATATGAAGTGATCATTTTATTGGAGGAAAAAAAGCGAAGGGGAGTTGAGCCCTAACTACATTCCTACCATATTCCCTCTAACTTACAAAACTCTTCGCCTGAATAAATTTTTAGCTGTTTACAGGTAAAGAAATTTATGTGAAAATATTATACATTTTAATGACATAAAATAAATTTGAAAGCGACAGAAAAATAAATTTAAATTGAAAATACCACTGATAAATTAACATAATAAATTTCAATGTCAAAGAAAATAAAATAAAATTATATGATAATAAAAACTGTTATATTATATTATGAACGTAATGATCTTGAATACAGCAATACCACAATTCATAATTGATTGCACAGAATTTAGCATTGAAATTCATACGAGTATTCTCAACTGCGTTTTAACATATTCTCAATATAAAAAAATACCGCCAAAGCTCTTGTTGGTATTAGTACTGGTGGTTTTATTTGTTTAAAATAGTAACAGGAAGAAAATGAGATCAATGACCTCACAATAGAATCAGGATTATGCCACCAATCTTAGAACTGATAACATTTTCAGAGCAAGGAACGCAACAAACGTACAGTTTGGCAATCATGCAGCGATGGAGAACCCATCAAATATTAAATAAAATCGTAGTAAATTTATTTCATTGCGTAGATGACATTATGCAAATCTGTTGTGGTTTACGTACACCCTCCAATCTTCAAATAAGAAATGTTTAGAAAACGATAACTAACACATGAATCATTGTTGTAGTAACTTGTATATACAGGTATGGAAAACGTTTGACTGGGGTCGGAGAATGCTAACGTTAAACAAGGACGGAACTGCTACTATATGCATGAGACGAGGATTGTCGTTTTAAGTACGTCTGTTTCACGAGCATCGATCGTGCATCGATCGTCATAGTCACAGTGCGACCGTCCGCTATTACGCCAGAACGAAAACTTAACATTTTTTCTGTTTTAAAAATGAAATAAAATAGATACTCTTAAAAATAAAATAAATTAGTAACTGTTAAAAAAATTGTCAATAAGAAATTAAACATTAACCTTATAATTATTTACAACATATCGTATCGTATCGGAATGTGGTGATAAGAAAAAAAGTATTTACCGCCCGAATACGTCCGAACTCGCCTCACACCGACTTCATTCTCCTGGTGCGTATTGCATTGATTGATTCAAAATCGCATGGGATTCTACCCGACCCCAGAGAACGAATTTCCACACCTTTATACTCAAGCTAATTATAATCGATAATTGTAATATTTTTTAGACTCTTTTTTGAGAATGAGAAAGGGTTAAGCACATAAGATTTATTATTTAGATTCTTTTAAACCTAACAGAAAAATGTTTCATATTATCTTTTGTCTTAATCGACCTTTATATTACAAAATATGTATTATATTTTAAATATATTGTTAATATAAGAACATTATTTTTAACGTCAGTCTCAACCAAATTCATATTCTTGTTATTTTCGTTAATGTTTTTAATTTTACCAGCATTCAGTAGGTATATAAAGCAAGTAGGTTAGTTAAGCAGAAAGTATTTTTTTTTTCACTTATTAGAATATTTTTTTATTTTACAAGAACTGTTTTCTAATAAACTCCTTTGTAAACTATTAGTTTCTTATAACTATACTGATTTTGAATTATGAATAAGATAATTACTACGTGATAATAAGCGGTGGCTACGACAAAACCACTAATAAACAAACCGGTTCAGCAATTTGACAACTGCTTAGAGCCTCCTTTAGTTTACAGACGGGGCGTTACAGTGGCACATATGCGAATATGTATCAAGATATTTACTGTTTTCAAATTATTTTCTCAGGTCGAATTTTTAAGAAACTGATAATTAGTAGTGGTGAGAGGGGGAGAAGAGATATTATTTCATAGCACTCAAACTGAAATCTATATACTGTAACAAGTTGGTACAAACCTTATACGCCTACCATGTTGTGGAAGAAAAAAAATACTTAAATATGATAATGGACTATAGTAATAAGAATTAGCTTACCTCCTTAAAGGTATCCTTTTTAGTTCAGTGTTTACCCAATCTAAATTTGTTAATAATTGTTTAGTTAATTCTGTTTTCACAGCTGTGGGATTGACACAATTTATTCTAATATTATGAGGGCCGTAGTCTTTAGCGACAGCTCTGGTAAATCCATCTATAGCAGCTTTACTTGCACAGTACAAAGACAAATTGGAAGCTGCTGCTAAAGAAGCCTGAAAATTAAGTTCTGAAATAATATTAATATTACGTTACTTAAAATTACTGGATTTACCACAGATTCTACAATATATCATAGACCTATCGCATTAGTAATAAGTACTGTAGGTTTATTATACCATAATTTTTAAATATACCAGAAAAACCAATATTTTTTTACAGCTTGTATTTTTTTAGATAAATTTGTGAATTGTAATTGAATGCTACAGTAGTGAATTTAACTTTGATCATTATAGTAGGTTCCTGCTAAACTACATTTGTAAAAATTAACTGATTAGCATTCTCAGTCATTCATAACACTTCCGTCAGAGTCGTGCTTACGACCATCTCAGTCGTTTTGCTGGATTCCTTTACTGTAGATTGTCAATCAGTGATTTCTTTATGAAGTTGAAATTAAAAAATCTTTCTGAAGATCACTTCGACTGAGCTATAATTATAGATAGCACCATACGGGATATTTCACTTGTAGAGATTGACCCCTTTACATGTACCTATAGATTGTGTATGTGGACCTAATCTCAACTATTATCCTTCTCTAGGTTATAAACTGATTCCCATCTCTGAAAGAGTTATTACAGTCATAGTCGAATCTTCTAGGCCAAAAAAGTCGCTGTTAAAAATTCTGTCTTGCAGATGCAATATGTATAACTCTGTTAGGTCGATTTCCATCTGTCTACTTTCTTAATTTGTCGTTTTGATCATCTCTGCCTCTTCTTACCAAGGATTAGTCTACTCTAGTGTCCTTTCTCAGGCTCAACTTCATCTTTGGATTGCAGCAAATGTTGCTCAGGATTTTGTGTAAGTGTTTAGAGATGAAATCGACTTATTGGTTACCATCTTTCAAGGACATCAGGAACTGACTGCTGTTTTACTGGAAAGTTTTGGCGTCTTTTTAAGGTAGAGCCTTTTACTGATAGGGACTTTTCTTTATTAGCTATTGCCTATAGCAACTTCAAACTGTCTTTTATACAAGGATTATGAACTATTGTTAAAAAATGTATGTACCTGCTTATCAAGTTCGTTAGGACTTTTTCAATTAGAGTTTGGTGTTGAGTTTTTACTACCTGACTTTCATTTTAACCTAGTCTTTAGAATTTACTTCATTTACCCACTTCTCAAATGTCTCCAACGAAGAGTAGTCGTTCGCAAGTGTGAGCAGATCAAGGTAAGTCATTGTTTTGTATTGTATTATTACCTGTATATGCAGCAATGGATTATCGATTTATTTATATTTATCTTGTATAACAATAATGAGAGGGCTATTGGCCAATTGTTCCACAAAATTTGCTAATTCAAATTAAAATAGAACAATTTCAGTTAATATGTTTCTATACTTACTTGAGAAGATATATTGACTATTGAACCAGAAGTATTACGCTTTAGTAAATCGGCGACAACTGTTTGCGTTACATTTATTACAGCTTTAGTATTCACATTAAAGCAGCTGAAAAATCAAGATTTAAAACTAGAATATTTATCTCTCATACATACTAGTCTGTTTCTTCTTCTGTAATATCTGCTAAGGCTAGGAACTTGCCAACACCAGCATTATTAACTAATAAATCAATTGGACATGATTGTTGGACTATTTTCTTTGTCTCTTTCCAATCAACGAGGTCGACAACAGCTATTTCAAGCAATGGCACTTGTTCTTTTAGGTTTCCTGAAATAAAAACAAAATTAAAATACTTAATTAATTATTGAAATAAAATTAATTGTTATATTGTGTCCGAAAGTTGATTTTTTTTTGAAAATATTAATACAACAGTAAAGACGTAAAAAGGAAGAAAGTAATTAAAAACTGAAAACCCTGTATGTTAGGCATTTATCCTCAGCTACATTATAAAACTATATCGGACAGATTTTTTAGAACCATTTTTGTTATGAATATTGTATGCACATATACGCAGTACAGCACATACGTTCCTTATTTTGATTCATGTTTGAATCTAGCAGACGTTTCGCCAAAGTCTCACTTGGCATTATCAATGTCAAGTACTAGACTAATAGTTGCTGTGTCCGAGCTCTGTATGTAGCGACGCTGACTGATTGGAGTTGGCTCCTCTCTCTCCACTGCCGTTTGGTTCACGTGACCTGTCGTCAGTTACGCCGTGTGTTTTGGTCCGCCTTTCAATATTTGATTATTGTTCTCCAAATATTGGTGAGGTGGAGAGCGTCATATCTTCGGTTT
This sequence comes from Octodonta nipae, assembly GCA_034190945.1. Classification (NCBI taxonomy): domain Eukaryota; kingdom Metazoa; phylum Arthropoda; class Insecta; order Coleoptera; family Chrysomelidae; genus Octodonta; species Octodonta nipae. Next base: position 43,303,319 of record CM067220.1, read on the forward strand.
AGCTGTCCGGCTTTTTCGATTTAAATTGCCTCTTGTACTATCCTTGTTTTATAATTGGCTGTGTTAGCTATTTATTTGCAGCTGTCAATAATTATTTTGTGACCCGTCTGTAGTTGGTGTTAAAATAGAACAGAGGTTGTTTGTTTCTGACCAAGAGTTTGTGCTCTTCTAATCTAGCAGAGATTCTCCTGTTTGCCGACATATCTTTTGTCACAGGTTTCACACGCAATGTATAATCCCTGATTTTCTAATTTGATTTTAGGTTTTGGATTTTTCAAAGTTGTTCCAATGGTTTGGTGTGGTTTATAGGCGAAGTTATGTTGTGTATTCGGAGAATTCGACCGATCCTGTCGGTTGTTCCCTTGATGTTCCTTATGTTTCAGCTGTGTATCCTGTCTCTTGTGTTTTATTGCTTCTTTGATTGCACGGTGTTTATATCCATTTTGTTGAAGAGCAGCAGTAATCCTCTTTAATTCTTGTGCTTTGTGCTTGTCATCGGTCAGCTTTAGTGACCTCGAAATTAGTGTATTGGCAACTCCCTGCATTTGCTACGGGTAGTGATGGGAATCTGCATTCAGGTATTTATTAGTGTGTGTTTGTTTTCTGTAAATAGTGTGTTCTAGGGGTCCAGTCTGAGCTCTTGTTATGTGGACGTCAAGAAAGGCAACTGCTTGTTTTCTTCGAACTCGATGAACTGAATCCTGGGGTGGATAGAATTTAAATGATTTAAGAACTTGAGTAGGTGGTCCTTTTTGGCTTAAGCTTTGCCAACTTAGCGCTTTTTTTCAAAGTAAGTTTTCATATTTGATTATGTTACGTAAAATAAGCGTTTTTAAGGCTGTGCCGTGAAAGGTCGATTATGTGGCTGAAATGTTTTCATTCTCCGAGATTTGTTGCAGTGCTTCTTCTATTGGGATACTTGGATACAGGGACATCAAAACTGGCTATGATATCGTCTGTATCAATTAATAAGTTGTTGAGGATGTATGTGAAGTGTTGGGAAACGTATGAATCGGGTTTTTCAACTATCGTTTGTAAAATGTTGGCTACATGTTTTTCTAAATTGTATAGTGGCGAATTGAAGGCACTGACTATGGGTCGCAGGGGAACGCTGTGCTTGTGAATTTTTGGTAGTCCATAAAATTTCGGCCTTAAATTTGATTTTTCTCTTGGAGATAGTTTCGTCTTGATCTCCTCTTCTATAGGGGAGTATTTGATCTAGTTGTTTTCTCTAGATACGTAGTAAGGTCTCTAGAGGAAGCTGGTGAGGGGGCTTAAGTCATACACCTAACGATCCCGAGAGCAATCCCGGCGGGAACTTCTGTTCCTGGTAGGGTCTCCCATGCCGGTAAGGTGGGGGGAAGGGTGTACGACTACTAAGAAGTGACTCACAGGAGAAAACCTATCCAAAAATCCGAAATCCAAGGTGTCAAGCGACCCGTGCCGAGGGATGGATGGCTATGCGTAGTTGGTCTAGAACGGAGCCTCTGAGATAACAGGCGACCTCAAAGAGTAACGCAGCCTTAGTGGGGCAAGGGCGCTCTGCCCCACCGGACAAGCAAAACGACTCAACTCGTGGGAATAGTATGGATATAAAAGAATATAATAAAAAATCTGATGACAACAAGAGCAAAGAGCAAATGACAGACCCAAACAAGGTTACGAATAGACAAATAGATAAGATAATGAATTCCCAGAGAAGGAACTCACTAGATAGTCTAACGGCTACACGAAAAAGGAAATAACAGGAGGTAATACGAGCTCGAGTAACACAGGCGGTATGACAAACAGAACGGTGATGGATCTGTTGTAGGACGATGAAGAGACAAAGTCCACAAAGAGAAGGCGTAGACGAAGACATGGCGGGATTAAAATTGGCGAAACTCGTTTCTGACAAATTAATGTTCAATAAAGTAAGAGGATACATAAATGCGATTGATACAGAAACCAGGGCACTAGGGGCGTTAATTATGACTAACACCAACACCAAGGTTGAGATTAAAGAAAAAGCAAGAAAGTTAAGAAGTATCAGCAGCGCGCTTATGACGGCCGATATGATATCACTAATAGAAAAAGTAGAAAATTTATTTGGATCGAGGGACAGAAAGAAAGATGTATCGAAGAAAGATATGGGTACTTAGGTACTTACCCAAACTTCAGAAACAGTAGAAGAACAACTACAGATGGACATCGAGAGTTATATAGACGACAATATGAACAAAGAAGACCTAGAAGAAGTACTACAAATGAGATGGCCAGAAGATATGTTTAAAGTGCAAACAGTGAAAGAAGAAATAACGAAAAGTGTGGAGGACAGGACGTTAATAGCAGATTACATACAAAAAGATAAATTAATATCAAGAATGATAGGGGAATCGAGTGAAGTGGGAAACTATATAAGACAAAATAAACTAAAGAAATCGGAAATGATATTCAAAAAGACAAGAAAAAAAAACTATTCGAACAAAGGTAGAACGACCAGAAAATTCAGCGTACGCTATTTAAAGCGATATTAATTTCAGTAGTTAGTAGAGCTCACCTATTGTTATGGTTTCGATGTTATTGTATTAGAATCAGATGTTAAACGTATTTGATGTATACGTGTGAATAAAAGTCTGGAAAGTGAAGTGTATATGTGTTAGTTTTTTTAAATTAAGTAATTGAACCCACGGAGTCTATTACAATAGTATTTAGTTCATTCACTGAAAAGTAGAAGAAAAAATTGAAATGCGGTTTCGGTGAGCACAAGTACGTAACAGGTGAATCGAAAGGTGCAGTAAATCATTTAAAACACACATTGTTCTGTAAAGTTGAAATTAATGTACAAGTTTGAGTAATCTATTTAGAAAAAGTGGGTACACGGGCAGGCGAACTCACTATTGATCTAACGAAAAAATTGGAGGGGGTTGCATACTTACTTCATTGCAAAAGGCTTGTTCCAACTGGAGGAATAACTCAAAACACAACCGGTCATCGACCAATTATAATGACGTAACCGCGCACGTTTTGTGAATTCTTTTTTCGCCGAGTTGGAAAGAACCTAATGATTTTAAAAGAAAAAGTCAGTTGTGAAAACGATGAATAACCTGAAATTGTATTTTACTTATATTCTAGAAAGTAATGTTTAGTGAATTATTTTAAAAAACTTAATCTATCAATATATTAACATTAACTGTGCAGTTACCTTTGTGCATTTTTATATTAATATTTAAGTAAATAATGTACAAAATGGAAAACTTTGTTTATGTGATTTTTAACCTGGAAACCGATGACAAAAATGACATATTTACAGTACTTACTGAAGATAAAAACAAATCACTATTGAAAACAATTAAATGACATTATTTAAATCTCAAAGACATTTCTTTGCCCGAGGAAATGAGATGTTTTATTTTATTTTTTTTATTTTTTTTGTGATGAAAAAATATCTTCAACCACCGACTCTATCGAACTAACACCATAAGGTATTTTTTTATGAATTTCTATATTCTTTTTTGGTTTCATCGTTTACTTTATATTTTTCATTCGGTTACCAGACAAAAAGGCGATTCTTACTAATTATAAATTAATTAGGAATTTTTAACGTCAAATTATGTATTGTAATAATAAATACAGCAATAATAATTAAATTAATTCGGAAGTCTATGATTAAATTGAATAATTAATAATCATTATTATTAAAAATTGTATGTTATTTAGTTAAATGTTAATATAAAGTATAATAATTCACAAGAATATCTACTCTGCTATAATACGAGTACTATAAAAAGTTAAAATTTTAAATAATTCATTAAATATTAATAGACTATATAAAATATAAATTCAGGGTGTTAAAATAATGTTACAAATGGTTTTTTCATTTAAAATCTTTATAGGTAAGTAAGTATGCGACCCCCTTCACCTGGTCAGTTTAACTGTTTTGATCGCAACAATGAGTTCAGATGGCTCATATACAGCACACTGTATGTCAACTTTATTTTTTAATTTATTTTTATTATGATATTTAATGTTTTAGCGGCAGTTACCTATTGTTTAAAACGAGATATTTAAAAACTATGGTACTCACTTAGTCCCTCTTCAGATTTATCCAAAGCAATAACATGCGCACCTTTCTTAGATAGTTCAATTGCGATACCTCGTCCAATACCTAAATGTATGAAATTATTATATTAGTAATGTGTTCCCTTTAATAATTGTATATTAGTTAACTTTTAGTCTTATTTCTAAGTTATCCAAGAACTGCAGGAATCAGTTTCAAATAAGATGAATTTGGTGGGATAAGGTTTTCTGATAAACAATAAGAATCCGTTTACCGATGGTATTTAAAGTTAATTAAGCTTATGAGTAATCTAACATTCTGCCTCTGATTTATGTATTCCTTTCATGCTGTTTCTGTAACATGGGCGATTATTATGTCATTCCACCAAGCTGTTTGTTTCTGTATATTATTTTTTATATAATATCTACATTAGGCTATTTCTAATATTATGTTTTAGAACTTCTTCCTTATCTCTTCACTGTTCTTCTGCTTTCATTTATCTTCAAACACTCTTAATTCTTGTGTTATTATTTTTGGTATTTCTTGATTATTAATTCTTATCGTAGCTTGTGTACCCTTATATTCTCTTGTTTATCTGTGTAGTCGTGTTCCTTTTTGGTGTTAGTTTTCATTTCTAATTATTCTTATATTGAATTTTCATCAATTTTGTGCCTATTATGTCGTTTTTATTAAATTTCTATACCTACTATTACATATGATACTATAGATATTTCGTCACGAGTTGGTTCTTTTCTTGTGAATTTATATACACATTTATGGGTAAATAATGTATTAGTTATTATAATGTTTAAATCTTCTAAAATGTATAGCTTTCATTTTGTTTCTTCAGAAGCTTGTTGATAAATCCCAAAAGTTATTCTTATGCTCTATCTTATCATCTTCATTTGGTCCATACGTAACTATTATAATTTTCTTTTTTGTATCTTGAAAATTCGTGTCTATGTTTGAATACTTATTAACGAAAAGATTTTAAAAGTAGAAAAAGCAGAGATTATGACGTTCAATGAGCTGGTCGCTGCCATAAAAGAAATTAAATTTGGTAAAGTATCTGTACATGACAAGGTAAGCAATGAGATGATAAAGAAACTGGGCACAAGAGAAGAGCAAATCCTGCTATACGTAATAAGCAGAGTATGGCAAGATGAGAAAATACCAGAGGATTGGGAAATGGCACAGATCATTCCAGTTAATAAGAAGGGTTATAGAGGAAATTGTAACAACTACAGAAGAATCACACTTTTCAGCCTAATGATGAAAATTCTCGAGAAAATAATAAACAATAAACTAAAACCACGGCTGGAAGAAAAACTAGAATCACAAAGCGGATCCAGGAAAGGTAGGAGCATTAAATATCATATATTCATACTCAAACAATGGGAATTTAGAATTCATAGATTTAGAAAAGGCGTTTGACGGATATAGAGACAAAAATTCTGGGAAATACTAGATAATAAAGGAATAAACAAAAAAAAAATAATCAGACTAATAAAGATAACATACCAAAACAGAAAGATAATAATATATAACAATATACAGGGGCGATGAGTTCTCAAACAATAACGGATTGAGACAAGGTGGTAGCCTCTTCCTACACTTTTCATTTATGGATCGAGTAATTAAGGAAGCAAAGAGATTGAGACATGACAGGTAGGCTATAAAAAAATGAAAGCAGTGTGATTCTCGAGGGCGCATTTGCAGATCCAATAGTATTAAGGAAAAGGAGGAAGGGAACTCCGAAACAACTTAAACCCATAATTCACTATATAGACGTAGAAGAGGAAGACCAAGAACAACCTAAAAACAATAAAAGAAATCCTAAAGAGGAGAGAAATAGCAATAAAAGAGGTAAAATTACTATCTAAAACAATAATGATGATGCTAACAAACGAAACATAAAACAAAAACATATAGATGAGTAATTAGAATAAAATGGAATACACACAAGAAGAATGAGGAATCTGACCCAAGTTAGAGAACAGTTCCAGATTCATCAATTGCAGGAACACACGGGTGGTTTTGGTAAGAGTCTCAAATTATCAAAGTCACGTTAGACTTTCTTGATGGAGTTCCAACTACCTAAAAACGCATCTTGGTCTATTAGTACCATTATTCTTAAGATTGTCTCATCATTAATATTAAAAATATTATGTTATTTGTGTGTCCACACGACTTTTTTCTTTCGACGGTCATTTACGCCAGTCAATAGAGATTTTTGAGTAACATAAAATTCAACAGCAAACCGCATACGCTACCACATAAATAATAGTTCATAATGCCGTCAATAGAAAAATTGTTGAGAATCAGAAAATTTTCAAAATGAGTGTATATAAATTTTGATCGCAGCATTTTTCATAAAGAAAAGCTGGAAATACCGATATAAAGGGTGTGTTTTTTAAAAAAAATCATAACTTGGTTGTAACAACGACTGGAACCTTAATTTACCTCCTAATGATAGCTTATAACATTCACATTCAGATTAATAACGCTGAAGTTCGATATTGTACGTTAACTAGATCTTGCAGAATTGCAATTTAAATAATTTGTAGAAATATTTTGCAGAACGTATCGTATTAACCTCGATAGTTCGATACCTATATGCAATATATATTTTGAAAGCTGATAAATGCACTTCGTATATCTTGGATTTTTGTTCTAGTGCCGTAAAATGTACTAATACGGCTGGCTCAAATGAGCGACTTTTACTTCTCCTCAGATGTCTTGACAGTTGCGGTCAGTCAGTGAAAAATAGTAATTTAATTAATAACAGTAAACTGTATTCAGGTAACCGATGAACTTAATAAACCATTGGAAAAATCCACCAATGTGGGCAGGTAATAGTTACGTAAATAAAAATCGAATTAACTGCTGAGAAAAAAACATTTAATAATATTCGTATTTTATGAGTTTTTTATTATTTAAACACTTTACTTCTACAAGTTCGCTGTTAAAATCTTAGCAATTATTCACGATGAACGTGAATGTATAAGCTTGAATTTTATGTCCGAAAATTTTGCTCTATAAACTGGTGTAACTTCAATTTTCATTATTTTCTAAATGTAGGAATGGTAGCATACATTATTCAACACATTTTACAGATTGTAAGGTTATATTCGGCTGTGAAAAAAATATGATACATACATCAATACAATTATAATATCCCTTACCAGATGCAGCTCCGGTAACTAAGGCTCTTTTTCCTTGAAAAAATGGATCCATTTTCAAAAAATCACAATCTAGAAAAATACAAACGCAACTGTTGACAACAGTTACATATGCAGTAAAGTGAGTCTTTTATCTCTGCTCAGTTTTCTTAAAATTACCACAAAATGGGTGAAAGTGGGGCAAAAGTAATAACTATTGAAGTTAGATTTGTAATTGGCTGTAAGATGAGTTTGTTCCAAGTATGTCGCATTTTATAACTCATGATGAAACGTCTATGAATTGTATGAATTGTTGTACATCTAATAGCGTCTAATAGCATGTACCATCATCTAATAGCGTGATCTAATGCTGTTTCGATTCATCGTCAGCGTGTAGTCCATTATGGTGTCGCCGTAGAAGTAGGATCAATACAAGTGGGCAATGGCCAAACCAATTGTAGGGCAAAATACCCTTTGTTATATTCTCCTAGAGTTGAAGGGCTTACATTGGCAAACCGACCTGAATATTTTACCCAATATCTAAGAGGGTGCTAATAACCTAATAGATAATTTATACATGATCAAAACCTTATCATACAAGGTTGGCCCTAAAAACAAATATCTATGCCGTGTGATTAAGTCTTATCCCTCTGTCATCTCGTTTTTTTAAGGGAAAAATGTCGGACCCGTCCATTTGGACGTGAAACTTCTTAGAAATCATACGGACACCAGCACAGGAAAATGGAGCTTAACGGAAATGTATATATTGTTACGAAATTTATCCAAAGCCGACCCTGTGTCATTTCAGCACGACAACAAACGCTTCAATATAAAAAATAGGATTCTCAAAAAGACTCGACAGCGGAAGGAGCGATGATGATTTCTACTGGAGAATTCTACGCTGGTGATATAAAAGAAGCCCGCCACGATCGCCGAGGAGTTATATCGCGACGACTAGCGTATATGGGATTGTTATTGTATTCGAATCAACTGTTTGAATGTAAATAAAGTTCTAGAAAAGTGAAAGTGGATATTAGTTTTATAATTTTTAAATTGAACCCACGAAGTATACTGCAATTTGGTGTCAGAAGTAAAGGATTAGTGCAGTTATGGAAACTCGAAGTATGGAACAAACCGACGAAACTACCAGAAAAATTATCAAACAGATTACAGAGGGACTAGACGAAAAAATAGCACAGATTCTAGAAAAACGTGACAAGGAGGAGAAACAACATCAAGAAGAAATTCAACAAAGGTTAGTGAAATCTTTTGATGATAAACTTAAAGTTGAATTAGGAAATCTTGTCACTAATATGGAAGAAAGACAACATAATTTAATTGAAGGATTGTTCTCGAAATTTGAACAAAAACAAGATCAAACTGAATTAAAACGACAAAATGAATTTAAAATAACTGAAGAAAAAAGACAAATGCAGTTTGAACAACTAATGCAAATAGTATCACAAGTTAACGAAACAGTTAATGAAAGAATGCAAATAGTAGAATCAGATATAAAAGAGATAAACGACGACATAAAGATCCTAAAAAATAATGTGGAGGCCCTTGAAACCACAGTAGATGACATCGATTCCATACAGAGCCAGGTGAAATTTGAAATCAGTGCTATTCAAAACAAGGTAGAAACAGAAATCAAAAAAATGCAACAGGACTTACAGCGAGGAAAATACCAGAACACCGTGAGTACCAAAGGTTCCTTTAGTAAACCACCCACATTCGACGGCAGTTCATCTTGGCCCATGTATAAACGGCAATTTGAGGCCGTGGCTACAGCTAATGGATGGGATAATCAAGAAAAATCTACTTGTCTGGTAATTTCGTTAAGAGGTCCGGCCCTAGAACTCCTCCAAAGCATTCCAGTCGATGAACAAGGCAATTTCGACAAGATCATCGCCATTCTAGACAAACGATACGAGAATCAATCCTTGAGCCAGGTATACCGAGTCCAACTGAGTGGAAAAACGCAAAAATCCGGTGAGATTAGACGGTTAGTTCACTTGTCCTATCCAGACCTGCCAGAGGAAACGAAAGACCAGTTGGCCACACAGAGTTTCATAAACGGCATCAGAGATGTGGAAGTTCAAAGAAATTTAAGACTGAGTGGCGTCAAGAAGAGTAATGAAGCTCTACTTCGGGCTTTGGAAGTAGAGGCCGTCATGAACATGTCCAAGCCGAGGGTCCGAGCAGTTTCCTTCAACCAGGAAGAGTCAGAGTCACCATTTCAAGCGATGCTGACTGGTCTGAACAAAATATTAGACCGGTCACCAAGAACTGGCACCAGAGGGGCATGTTACGTCTGCAGACGGACAGGGCACTTCCAACGTAATTGTCGAGTGAGGCCACCTGAACGATCACCGACCAGGGGTAACCAACAGAACAGCCACATGTCCAGGGACCGTCAGTCAGTCAGCATAGGGGGGCGAATGCTGACTGTCCCTCCACTAGCCCCCAAAACGTTATCCATCTGGGGATTTTGCCGAGATAGCGGCAGCCTAGTCATCAGAGGCACCATCAATGGGCGAGCAGTTACCATCACCATCGACACCGGCGCCGCTGTGTCCATTGCCAAGTCCAGGGTTTTGAGAGCATCAGAAATTCGGCCAGTTACCAATAACATCCAGCTCAGAACAGTCACCGGCGAGTCCATGTCAATACAGGGTGAGGCAGATGTCGTGCTACAGATAGGGGACAACATGATCCGGCATAGTGTCCTGGTAGCGAATATTGAGGACGATTTTATACTGGGAATGGACCTAATTAGCCAGCATGGATTTATGTTCGACCCGAGATATGATGTTCTTCGGTTCCTGAATGAGGAATTTGTATTGACACGGCCCGTCAACACATCAGTCACGCCCATAAAAATTGTGGCAAAGGCTTCAGCTAGAATTCCCGGTCGAACGGAACAGATTATTCATGGGCAGCTAGACAGCAATCCTGGGAGCTGCGTTGGAATGGTGGAGCCCGTACACTCAGCTCATGACTACTTAGTTGGACGGGCTATAGTTAAAACCAGACGAGATATACCAATCAGAGTCCTGAATCTGTCCAACAACAACATCAGAATTACCAATGGTCAAGAGATAGCTTGTTTCGAGCCAGTAGAAACCATCATCAATTGCGAAGAAGAGTTCCTACAACAGTTTGCTGACCATTTGACACACTTGACACCAGAGAACCAGAAGAAAGGCCAAGCAATTTATCACAAAACACTGGCAAATTTTTAACAGTAAAAATGGAACCACCGGTCGCACTAAAATCATCCAGCATCGAATAGATACCGGGAAGGCTCAACCCATCAGAATACCACCTAGACGACTACCATTGGGGCAACAACAGGCAGTCGAGGAAAACATCGAGTCCATGTTACAAAATGGAGTTATTGAGCCATCCATTAGTCCATGGTCTGCTCCCGTCGTGTTAGTTAAAAAGAAGGATGGAACCACCCGATTTTGCGTGGATTACAGAAAGCTGAATGATGTCACGAAGAAAGACAGCTATCCACTACCCCGAATCGATGACACTTTGACCACACTAGCAGGCTCCCGTTGGTTCTCCACACTAGACCTAAAAAGTGGATATTGGCAGGTTGGTCTACACGCAAACGACAGAGAGAAGACAGCGTTCTCCACCAGTAAAGGGCTGTTTCAGTTCACGGTCATGCCCTTTGGGTTATGTTATGTTATATTACATTTGAGAGGCTAATGGAGTATGTACTGAGCGGGTTAACATGGAGGACGTGCTTAGTATACCTCGACGACATTCTAGTCATGGGCCAGACATTCGACGACCATCTGAAGAACCTGGGCGAAGTATTCTCCAGAATTAATAACGCCAACCTCAGACTCAATCCGAAGAAGTGTTCCTTGTTTCAAAAAGAAGTAGAGTTTTTGGGCCACGTAGTGTCCGAGTCAGGAATCCGCACCAACGAAGACAAGATAGAAGCCATCCGTGATTGGCCAGTTCCAAGAGACAAACATGAACTCCGAAGCTTCTTGGGCCTCTGTTCATACTACCGGCGTTTTGTTGTGGGATTTGCCACCATCGCCGCCCCTCTACATCGGCAGACAACTGATAAAGAGACCTTCCATTGGAATCAGGATTGCGAAACATCATTCAGGCGACTGAAGACAGCACTATGTTCCAGCCCAATCCTAGCCTTTCCTACACAGTCCGGCAAGTTCATCTTAGACACAGACGCCAGCAACACAGGTTTGGGGGCCGTCCTATCCCAGGTGCAAGATGGTGAAGAGAGGGTGATCGAGTACTACAGCCGTGGATTCTCGAAGCCAGAAAGAAATTATTGCGTCACCAGAAAAGAACTTCTTGCAATAATAAGGGCTGTAGACCATTTCCACAAATACATGTATGGTCGCCATTTCTTAATCCGAACAGATCATGCCGCACTCAAATGGCTGCTGGACATGAAGACACCGGAAGGACAACTGGCCAGATGGATGGAGAAATTACAGCAATACGACTTCAAGGTGGAACACCGTGCCGGCCGGTTGCACAATAATGCCGATGCCCTATCCAGAAGACCCTGTAGAGCGAAATGCAAGCATTGTCTGAAGACGGAACAGCGAGAGGGTATCTCCATCAGGCAGATCCGAGTGCAGGCCAATGAAGACTGGACAACGGAACAGTGCATCCAGGACCAAATGGCTGTTCCAGACATCGAACCAATCTTGTCACTCAAAATGAGAGGGGCACCCAGGCCACGATGGGACGAGGTAGCTAGATACTCCAGCGTGCTGAAATCGTTATGGGCTCAGTGGGACTCTCTAAGAGTAGACAATGGAATGCTCAAGCGAGTTTGGGAAAGCGCTGATGGACGAGAAACCAAGTCCCAACTGGTAGTTCCGAAGAAAAAGGTACCAGCCCTCCTGACCGAAGTACATGATGGAATTACCGGAGGCCACCTGGGCATGAATAAAACCCTAGACAAAGTTCGCCAGCGGTACTACTGGGTGAATTACTTCGAAGACTCAGAGCTTGGTGCCGCAAATGTGCCACATGTGCCGCTAGTAAGGGCCCGAAGACCCGGACCAAGGGCAGAATGCAGCAGTACAATGTGGGCGTCCCATTTGAGAGAATTGCCATCGATGTCGCCGGTCCGTTTCCCGAGTCTGAGAGGGGGAACAAATACATTCTGGTCGCAATGGATTACTTCAGCAAATGGCCTGAGGCATATGCGATACCCAACCAAGAGGCAACCACGGTAGCGACGGTGCTAGTAGAACAACTATTCAGCAGGTTTGGCATACCGATGGAATTACATTCAGACCAGGGGCGTAACTTCGAATCGAATGTATTCCAGAAGGTCTGCACGATGTTGGGGATCAGGAAAACGAGAACAACACCATTACACCAACAGTCAGACGGAATGGTGGAAAGATTCAACCGGACCTTGGAACAACACCTATCCAAGGTCGTCAGCAATAACCAGCGTGATTGGGATGAGCATATTCCCCTATTCCTGTTGTCATATCGCTCTGCTGTACATAATAGTACAGGCCTGACCCCAGCCAGGGTCTTATTCGGAAAGGAGCTGCGATTACCATGCGACTTGGCATTTGGCTCCCCCGAAGAACCTCCCCAAGACATCGACGATTATGCCGACCAGCTCCGACATAACATGCTGGCAATACACGAATTAGCCCGAACGCAGATGTTGGCCACCAGTGACCGGATGAAGACGCGATACGACCTCAAGGTCAATTCAGTCGGGTTCCAGGAGAGGGACAAAGTCTGGTTGTACAACCCTCAACGGAGCAAGGGTAAATCCCCAAAGCTTACACCCGCCTGGGATGGTCCATACGAGGTGGTCAAGAGGCTTAATGACGTCGTCTACCGGATCCGTCGAAACCCCAAGGCTAAATTGAAGGTGGTTCATTTAGATCGACTCGCTCCCTACCATGGAGGGGATGTTCCTGATCGGGACGATCAGAATTAAAGGGGGGGGGGCAGTGTTACGAAATTTACCCAAAGCCGACCCTGTGTCATTTCAGCACGACAACAAACGCTTCAATATAAAAAATAGGATTCTCGAAAAGACTCGACAGCGGAAGGAGCGATGATGATTTCTATTTGAGAATTCTACGCTGGTGATATAAAAGAAGCCCGCCACGATCGCCGAGGAGTTATATCGCGACGACTAGCGTATATGGGATTGTTATTGTATTCGAATCAGCTGTTTGAATGTAAATAAAGTTCTAGAAAAGTGAAAGTGGATATTAGTTTTATAATTTTTAAATTGAACCCACGAAGTATACTGCAATATGGTCTTTATCTTAATAGTCACAAATCTATTAGGTAATTTTAGAAACATAAGTATTGTGTAATTATTTATCTTATATAGTCAGCTTGCTGTTATGACCTTGAGTTTGCTTCGGCACCGGGCGGAGCCTCGAAGAAGGAGGACTGAATGGAATACTCGAAACCGGAATTAGCACTACTTTCTATTCAGGATAACTCATTATCCACAGGTGATAGCGGGTATTGGTAAATTTTATTTAGACCAATCAGTTCAAATAAAAATAATTAATTACAGTCAGTAAAAAATATAAATCACGGCTATTATCGGAAAGAGTGGGTTATGGCGACGCATGGTTACCCCAATGTCTGGTGTCAAGCAACTAAGCCAGTTTATGGAATATCTCAAAGCTGCCAAGGCACCCCGAGGAATTTTACTCTTATCGCCAACAATAGCCAATTATTAAAAATAATCCGAGTAACTAACGGTGTACAAATTCTAGCATTCCGATTGAACCAAGTTCAGGTGACAACCACCCTCTCAATTAGGATCATACCACACCTCTTTTGAAAGGTAACGACAATTTGGTAATCAACCATTAAAACTCATTATGGACTAGTTGTTTTTTGAAGGAAGTTGTGGCATATTTTGTCAATGTTTTAGCATGTTTTGTGACTACTCCTGTGTTTGACATAACAACTGGTACAGTCCGTGTGTTGTTCATGTCCTACTGTCTTCTTGTTTCAAGTTCCAAGTGGTTGTTTTTTTTTTCAGCCTGCTTAGTAGTTATATTTTTGTTGTTAGGGATTGCTGTTATTTTTCTAGAGACTTTATCTACTAGAACCGACTTGAGACTTGACCACACAATGTATGGCAAGCACACTCCCTCCAAGGCACGCATAACGTTCCTTTAGGAGAAAATTCATTAAACTTCAGATATACTACATATGAAAGGGTTTAGCTCTGTAAGATCCCTTGCCAGGTTATCAAGCCCGAAGTTGGCATATTAGCTGCAATTTCGCATGAATTTTCTTATCATCTGTGCTGTTCCTAACAGGACGGCTTTTTGTATAAGTTTGTAATTGACATAACAATTGGTACAGTATGATTGTTGTTGATGTTCCACTGTCTCTATTTGACATTCCAGAGTATTTGGTGATCTTGTTAGCGTGCTTAATATTATTGTTGTTATGGATTGATATGTCAATTAGAATTGTTTTTCTAGAGGCTTTATTTACTAAAACTATGTCTGGTCTATTGTGAGCAACAGTCCGATCGGTCAGTCCCTTCGACTTGACCATGCAGTGTATGGCAGCACACTCCCTATAAGGCACGCATAGCGATTATTATTATTATTATTATCGTCAATTTCAAAATTTTAATCTTAAATTTTAGTATTGTGCCTTTTTTCATAGTTCTTTGCCATTGACAACGGGGTCTAACCTAGACCTCGAAACGTCTGGAAATATAGAGTAATTTCGGGATTTGTGGTGTTATTTCCCAAAAAGTGCTTAAAAATTGACATTATGGACTATTTTCACACCAAATCTGGAATATCATTAATTTGTCAAAACGACCGATGACAAAGTCTAATTTATTGAAAAAGTGCTTTAGAAATTAAGCTAAATTTTAGTCAAAATGTTCAATTTATATGAAAATTCAAGGTTGTTTCGTAAAGTTTCAGTTCCGCTTCAAAGTTGGGATTATATTCCTAAAATATTTATAGAAGTAACGAGACAATTAAGGGTAACCTTTTGGTGACATTTATTTTTTTATCTTCGAACAAAAATAGTGTTTACAGGAATTTTCTTATTATACTAAACTTCAGCAAATAACGTACATATTTATTTCTTACTGCAATCTGTGTGATAAATTTTAATCAGATTCTGGGCCCAACTGAAACTCAGTGAAATGATAATCTGATTCTTATTAAAGAAATGATTAGCTTTTGCGGACTAAGACCTCGACAATCGAGAAAAAAATCTGTTGAAAACCCACATATTACTTTGTGCACATATTTTTGGGAAACTGATTAACAGCGTTTAACAAGGTCAATTTTCTGGTGCTAAACCGCCTTATCAAAGAATAGAGAGCAGGCTCGACTCATTTCGCAAAATTTACTAAGATACCTGCATAAAATTTAATGTACACCTTCTCAGAAATATAACTAACATATTTGCAGCAATGCCTGACAAATTTTCGGTGCAAAACCCTTCGGTAGGCCGGTTTTTATCAGATATTCAACTAGAAAACAAGTTGCAAAGGTACCTATCAAATTTACACCAAGTCTTATATCACAAAATTCAAAAATATGTCAAAGATTTCAACCAAAAAAGAGCATGTAAAGGTGTATTTAACCCTTTCCTGACAGAAATAAATTTATCAACTAAAGGGAACAATAAAAAATCCTCTCCGATTTTTATTATAACAACGAAAATTTAAGGAGAAATTTGCCAATAATTTCTAACAGTTATTGAAACAAAAAATAGGGGAATTGGTTAAATAACCCCACAATTGACTGACGGGACTTAAATCAAAAGTACATGAAATGTTTACAGAAAATAAGTAATAACTAATATTAGATCTAAGCTAAACAAGCAAGATAGCAAATAAGCAAACTGAGGTTTGCCTACAGGAGATTGAAAAATCATGAATTATTGGTATTGTCCACTGAACTTCGAACAATTACAAATTCTGCGTTCGGATCATAAAATTTGAACAAAAACTGGATTCAGAGAAGATTCAGACATTGTTGTTAATGAACAATATCATTTATTAAGACGGAAGGGAAATTTATAGTCACGAATGCTACCGGCAAATGGAGAAGTATTTTGAAAGTATAATAATTAATTTTTTGCAATTATTATGACATTTTAAGACAAAACACAACTTATTAATTCTTCATAAATATTTTGTGCTACCTGTATATCTAAAAACAACGAATTTATAATGTCAATTTAAATGTCAATAATTTTCGTTTTGCAATTTACATCAATAAATATAAAGCCATTGACAACGAATAGACTTTGAAACGTTTGGTTTTCCTTCAATATACCTCGTTTTATTTCGATTGTGGTGTTATTGCCAAAAAAAAAACATAAAAGTAATCAAGAATATGCCACAAACAACGTTTAGAAGACAATATCCACGTTTTCTAATGAATAAACATGACTAATTGACTTTATGCCGATGAGTTTTGGTTTTTTAAAACAAAAATCTAAAAATCTACCTATGCAACCGTGGTTGCTACTATGGGCAATGTTGTAGCAAGATGAAAAACCTGCAAAATGAGCTATTATACGTACAAGTTCATTAATTACACAACAGAAATTAATCGTTTATAATTGTTTAAGAATTATGGCTAAAACATTCTTATTAACTGGAGGGGTAGTTAAAAAATTCCGAACATCTTCTCATAACAATAGGGGACCTAAACTTACAAGAAGAAGACCGCCTCGCAAGTCTCGACGTCAAATCACTTTACCCAAGCATCCCCGTCGACGAAGCCTTGGACCAAATTGCCATGAATGAAGACCTTCCTGCGCACATCATACAACTCGCGGATCATTGCCTCAAAAACACATATTTCTCCTTTGACAGACAACTTTACAGACAGGTCGACGGTGCATCTATGGCCTCGGCGCTCTCACCAGCGATGGCAAACCTCTTCATGTCTTATTTCGAAACGGCCCTTTTAAACATAGCCCCCCTGAAACCAAAAGTCTGGCTACGATACGTAGACGATATATTGATAGTGTTGCCTCATGGTGATACGGAACTCAGCAATTTCCTACACCTGGCAAACTCTCTACACGAAAGGATCCTATTAACCATGGAGATGGAAGAAGATGGATGCCTTCCTTTTCTGGACATTTACTTAAAAAGGACAACAACAGGGAAGCTAGAACACACAGTCTATCGAAAGCCGACACACACCGACAGATACCTTAATGCTAAATCCCACCATCATCCCTCCCAAATACAAGCAGTAGCAAATACAATTATATGCAGGTCACGACGCATTGCAGACGCCAAAAACAAACAAGAGGAACTAAACACCATCTCACAGACCTTGAGGAGGAATGGGTACAGCAACAACACCATACGACGAGCCCTGAAACAACAAGAACTACCAAGGCACGAAGAAACCCAACAAGACCCCCCAAAGGCAGCGACCACCCTTCCGTACATACAAGGAGTGACAGAAAAGCAACAACAAAACTTCCTACAAACCTCATAAGACGATAAAAAGCATTCTAGGCAATCCCAAAGACCAACGTCCACTAGAGAGTCACGGAGTCTACAAGATACCTTGCGGCGGATGCGAGCAAGCATATGTAGGTCAAACAAACCTTAGGATCGAAGCCCGAATCGAAGAACACAAACTCAGCATACGAAACAAGACCACAACCTCAGTCCTGTTCCAACATCAACAGCAAACACGACATAGAATCAACTTTGAGGGCTCTAAGCATCTGGCAACAGAAAACAACTTCAAAAGAAGAACAATTAGGGAAGCTATAGAAATTGAAAAGGAAGGAGAAATCAATAACCGTAACGAAGCTCTACACCTCCATCAAGCCTGGAAGAACGGGAAAAGAAAAACAAATTAAAAGAGAGCGCAACAATACCAAAACGTTGCATTCCGTCACTCGTAGCTAACTATCAGGACGCCCACCCTTCTAACGAACATCTGTGGCGGCCATCGGTACAAACAGAACCACGTCATCGGTACAATTTGCGACAACGCAATGGTGTCACCCAATCAAAACAAACGGCACCGCCCCTTCAACACAATCGGAGGCGGGGCAAAGAAATAGGAGGGGACTCGGGAGATAGCATAAAAAGCGGCGCGCACATATCGGAGCTCACTTCCACTTCAGACGCCACGGAGAACGACCTAGCCGACGGATCTCGGATACGAAGTAGTCCGGAAAGGTCCGAACCTGCAGCCACCCTTCGTGTTGGAAGAAGAGGAAAAGCCTTATGAAAATGCCAAGTGAGATTTTGGGGAAACGTCAGGCGACCGTTCCTTTACAGGGACAAAACTTTCAACGGACGAACACCCAGACCATCAAGAGAGCTACATATATATATATATATATATATATATATATATAAAGTATTGTTGTTGTATTGCTGTTTTCTTCGACCTTATTTATATTATATAAATTTTCTTGATTTTAGGTCGTTACAAATGATAAGACTGTGTTTATTTCATATGTTTTAATAATGACGTTTCGGCCATGTTTTTGGCCTTTTTCAAATCTATTCTAAAACTATTAACATTATTGACGCATTTAAGAATTTATAGACTAATAATTTTGACTTACCTACTAAACGTTTTACATTTTTTTCAACTTGACACAACACTAAAAACGAACTAACATGGTGTGTCCTTTCAGAGACAATAATAGAAACTAATCCAAACTGACCTGTTTATTGTTTTAATAGAGTTGAAGGATGATTCCCGGGTTATACTAAATTTTTACTTGCAAAAGTCAATTTATTTCAGTTTTTAGTGTCAGTTATACATTTGGGACTTGTACAATGATTTTTTATTGAGCTTTTTCTTTTCGTATGTACCCCATACAGTGTGGTGTGCTTTCAGGTCAGACCGTATTAATATTAAGTTAAAGAGTGGAGGTGTAGATTTTACTTAATTTATTTATGTCTTTTTTGTCATTTATTGCAGTACTGCTTTTGTGAATATTAATCATTTCTAAAAATTCTCTCTTTTCTAAATTAGTTTCTGTTGTAAGGATTTTTGTGTTTTTATATTGAAATTTATGATTTTTTTTATGTTTCATGGTTAGTTAGGGAAGTTTTATTTTTTTTATCATATTGATGACCTTTTACTCTGTTTTCTAGATACTGAGATGTTTGTTCAATATATGTGGCTTCACAGTCATTACATGGAATTTCATATATGATGTTACTTTTTTTGTTATTAGGGGTTTTTATTTTAAGATTACTGAAATGTTTGGACAGTAAATTATAGCCTTTGTGACTTGTTTTGATATTATATTTCTAAAGTAACTTGATAATGAGTTTGATAGTCCCTCTATATATGCTAATAAAATATATCTGTTATTTGTATTATTTTGGTTTTTTTTGTTAGTATTATTATAATATTTATGTATTCTTTTTTTAATTTTATTAATCATGTCTATGGGGTAATTATTTCTCTCGAGCGCAAGTTTTGCTTTCTTTATTGCTAAAGTTCTAAATTCAGGGTCTGACAGCTGAATTGCCCTAGCTGCTATTCCTATCATAACGGATTTTTTGTGAGTAATGTGATGACTTGATTCGAAATTTAGGTATCGATAGGTTTAGGTAGACCTGATATTGTTTCTAGACGACAACCCTCATCATTTGCGCTTCCCTCAACTGAATGAAATTAGGAATAATTATATATCTAGTTAGTACTTATAACTGAATTTAATATTTTATCGCGAAATGAATTTCGACATCTAGTAGTCTCAGGAAAAACTCACAGAGACGGAGGTCGTACTGTGTGTAATGCCGTTTCCCTGTGATTTCTAGATGTCGAAATTCATTTCGCAATAAAATACATTTCTATACACTCTATTTCGAAATGCCAATTTCAAACAGGTTCTAAATTTACTTCAGTCTTTCGCATTTTATAAACAAGACTTTTTTCGCGAAATTTCCGTTAGAATTCCCTCCCCAGTTGAAAAATTTAAGCTGTGAAGCGGATAAAAAGTCGGACGGATAGCCAGACACAAAAATATCCAGCCAATAAATATTGTAATGCTTTTATTTTGACACTCGGGTTCCTTTCAGTTCTTGGATTTATTTAAAAACTCAGTCCAACTCACTCTAATTTATTTCCACTACTTTTACATTCACAGAAACTACTATTTACATTTTATCTTAACTGTACAATACGACCGTCGAAAACAGAATAATCCTATCGCCAGCTGTTCATATTTATATATCTATCTTGGAATTGTCTGGTACGTCCATGAACCATAGGGAAACTCTTTCATGTTCTGGAAGCTTTAAGGGAATTCTCAGTAACGGCAGCGGTCCGCCTGTTGAGAGACAAACATTTCGGGTTCCCAGAATTTATCGGAATGATGTCCCTTCCATGAATTGGTTGATGGCTGATTGCATCAGCTGTTGGTTGAATTCTCGTAACAATATACTTGATTTGGGGTGTTATATTTCGGTGTCCCCGAATGCGAATTAACTGAAATCTTCGTGTATATATTGTGTCGCATTTATCTTTTTTTGCTTCACGAGTAAATTAAAATGTACTGATGATTTCTAATTATTTGATCTATGATCACAAGCTCAAAATTTGTTTTAAATGGAATTTCACAATAGGGAACAAATTATACACCCACATTACTAAGTTTGTTGTAGGTTAGTAATTTATTTTATTAATCAGAAATTCCAATATGCTCTAATTTCCCCTAACTTGAATAAATTTAAACTATGATAACTATATATCTCTGAAAATGTTATTTGCAGATGACAAATGATTTATTTGGGTTTTCAACAATTTAATATTGACACATAAACACAATGTATAATGAGCTTCTAAACATATAATATACGTAATAAATTGTGGAGTCGATGAACCTCAATAATGAACAAATATATGCATTTTTGATTAGTTGAAGATAAAAACTTGAAACCTATTGCATGTTCACTAATATTAGCGACACCTCTTAGAAATGATCCTAAGGAATGAAAGGTACCCTCTATCCCCCCAAATTTATATCTCGTTAATTTAAAAAGATAATTTGCTGAAAATCAGTTTCAGAATGTTGTTGAGGTCGTTGAGAACGCATATGAGTTTAAAATTAACACCGGTACCCTTGGAGTGTGGTATGTAACCCTTATTATATACACTCCCTAGTAACCAATTGAGATTTAAAAATATTTTAGTCACACCAGAGGGATGGTTCTGTCCTTGCGTGAACGATCGAGTGACAAGTTTTCAGCTGCTGAGCGATTTCGAGATTAACTTTTTTTATCTGCATAAGAAAATTCCAGTTCTTGTTTTTAAGCCCAGCAATTGATGATTTATCGGAATGAAGCCAGGACCGGCTTAGGTAAATTTCGTAACAAAAGATATACTCAACAGTTAAATCTGACAAAAAAGCAATATTTGATGTTGTCAAAGATCGTACGACAGAATTGAAAAAAAGATGTCTTTCCAAGGATTTGTGTCGTTGATTTAGTTTCAATTGAAGGGAAGAACCATGTTCAATGTTACAGCAAACACTTATTAAAAAAGAGGGAAATTTTACACATGTCGGGTAAAATTGATGACACCATGAAAAAAAATGTCATTATTTAGAAATAAATGCGGCAAAACAAATACATTACCATGATATGATTAAAATCTTAGCAGATAATGACTATAAACCAGCCAAGAAAACAATTATGGGAAGTTTTTAAAAAAATCATATCAATTGCCACTTAGATATATTTTTCTCTCAATTTGGTTGAAAATAGTGATGGTTACAAAGGAGATGGTTACAAAGTAGCATAAAGGTAGAACCAGAATCCTGGTGTGAAAAAAAATTTATTATGGACTCTCAATTTGTCACTAGCGAGCTAAAAAATGCTTAAGTTATTTACCCTTGATTCATAACTTCCAAGTAATTTAATAAGGATTATATAGTGGTACTTATAGTGGTGGATACCACATTTGATAGCAGAATTATAACGAACGACCCCGATTACGTCTCAGAAATGTATTTCACTCAGTTTGCTTGAGAAAGGCGATTATTGCAAAAGGGTATAACTACTCCTCTGGTACGACTAAAAAAATAATTTTTGACTCTCAATTTGTCACTAGGGAGCTAAAATATACTCAACATATTCATTTTATTAACCTTGATTCATAATGACAAGTTACATAATAAGTGTTATATATAGAGGTGGTTATTACTCTCCAAGGGTTCCGGCGTTAATTTTAATCTCAAATTCGCTCTCTACGATTTCATAAAAATGTGAAAATAATTTTCAGCTAGTTATTTTTTAACTTTATGAGGTATAAAATTGGAGTTGAAAAGGGTATTTTCTATCTCTTAGGGTCACTTCTAAGAGATTTTTATTGAATCAAAAAAAAATGCAAAAGGTTTCAAGTTTCTATCTTCAACTATTCACAATCTCATATCCATTAGGTTCATCGACTCTACTAAAAACAATGTGACTTTTTTAAATTTAGTGTGGGTAATTTAGTTAGAGCAAACAACCGCTGGATTTGCAAACTTATTAGCTTCTTCAATGACCTGTATGGTAATGTAGATAGCGTCCAGTGTTGATCTATTCTTTTTCACTACTGAGATATTAATTCGTTCATGGATGAGAATACTTAACATCTTGCTGAAATGGTTTATTCTTGTCCTGAATAATAATATGGACACTTAATTTTATTGAATTGTTTTGCATCCTTTTATAATACTGTTATAATAGTCTTTTTACGTTGCTAAAAAAGAAGAAGTCATCGAAAAATTAAAAAGTAAAAGTAAAATTTCGAAATCGATACGAAAACCAGCAACAAGAGCGAAATTCCTGAACCATTCGATAGAAGCAATAAATCACGAATTACAAAACTAAAACCCGACTACTGAAAACAACAAAAAACATCACAAAACAGAAAAAAAACACACCTACGTTGTGGGCACGAAAAATAAAGAAACAAGTAATTGTTATCTTTTAACATGAATTATAAAATATTTATATACTGCTAGACGACTTTGTAATTATAATCGTTACTAATACTAAACATTAAGTAGGTATCTATGAGTGCTAGACAGTCCTCCAATTATAGCGAATAAACTGTAATATCCATCTTTTGTATAAAACTTAGTTTCCTAAGTACAGACACAAAGAAATCTGGTTAACCAGCGCTGAATACCGATGCTGGTTTTCTCACTGGTACGTTCATAAAGAACGCTGGTTTTGCCAGTAAAGAAGGTAATTTTGTGAAGGCATGATGTCGAGTTCGTCCTCCTATGAATACATATTAGTAGTTTTCATTAAATTTTGGAAATTATTAATAATAACGGAAACTAACCATGTATTTTCATTTCAGCTGCTATTTCATTCCAGAAACTCTGTGTGTGTGATAGGAGGAGACATTCGATATCCATTTTTTTACATAAAACAATTTATTTCAACAATAATCTATATTGTAAATCCAGTCAGACTATCAAAACCAGTGACCAAGAATTATAAATTCACACTGGTAAAATTGCCAGCGCCGACACGCGCTTATAACAGGCGCTGCCAAGTTTTATCTGTTAGCTCTCATTTAAAAACGAAGTAAATTCTCAAGCGTTTATAAGCGCCGACTGCCAGTAAGCTGGTAACCAGTTTTCTTTGTTTGTGTACCCTAAGGAGCCTAGTACTGTCAGCTAATAACTATTACATTCATTCTAATATGTAACAAGGATAACTACTATTCAGGGGGTGGTAACTCAGATAGGGTATGTTGGTCCAGCTGTAAACGTAGCCCTCTTCAGAACTCATTCAAGTACTATTTTTTGACAGTTAATCGAATATGTCCAAGTGGCACAATGCGATCTTTGCAATGACTACTAATATATTACTAGCCATTGGATTTTGGTCTTTGTCTTTGGTTTGAGAAAGCTATTAATCCATTAATCGCTTCGTAGTTTTTCTCTAATTTCTTGTAGATATTTGTATCAAATCCTATTCTTGCAGTATTCATACATCGTTTTAAGGTCCTGTATATAGCCAGAAGCTACAAACTAAATTGTATTTAAAACATAATAATCAGTTTTTTAGGCATTATTTTACAACCAACAAAAAGTGGCAGGAAATATGGCTTCAAAGAATAAACAACGAAAAACTTTACATGCTAGGTATATTTATCTTTTTCTGATACTGTTACTTGTATTTCATTTATTGTTTAATTTCAGGTTATGAGAGAAGTTCAGGCGATAATTTTGTATAGTCTGTAGGAAAACAACAAACTACTGATGATTACCTCCATATGATGACAGATCCAATGAAAACAACCAAGCTATTATGTAAGAGATACATGTTATTTTTTTAGAAGCTGCTGATAATTAGGAATATAATATAAATATCCCAAATCAAGGAAGTTACAACCCTGAAGTTTCAGTAAAAGTGTTTGAGCTGGATTATACATGTATGGCAGTAGTATGTCAACTGAAGATGATCGTTTGCCTTGTCTTGTTGAAACCTGCAGCTGAGTCACAAAATCAAGTACACAAGGGTAAGCAAATTTTAGTGCTTGTTGAAAAATTCATAACATTTTGTTGTATTTTACAGCAGGGTAGTAAGAAAGAAGTCTTTAATTACAAATAGCCAAACCTTAGAATAGAACTATTGAAATGGAAAAGCTACTGAAATGCACAGGCAGCAAACATCCTTTGCAGCTATTACATCAGAAGAAATATGAATAAAGGTATTTTAAAAATCTAAATAGCACAACTAAATTTGTATATATTTTTTAAAGTCAAATGTAATTCAAAAGTTATAGCCAAAGGGAAGACCTTTATCATTGAATGAATATTTTTTCTGAAGTTCATGTGGTAGAAATTGTAAATTGCTATAGTGATACCTTCACTTTACAGACTGTGCATTAGTTTTCATGTTACAAGGCATTTATAAGAAATGGAAACAGTCAATTTGTTATTATTATGATTTTTTTTTTCGGAAAATAGTACTCCCATAGTAGATTTAGTAAGGATTTTAAAGGAAACAATTGACAGTTTCATTCTGTTGGTTTGTAGTTTATAGCAACAGTATTGACCAAGGACCTACAAACAGTGCTGCAATAAAATATATTCTAAGAGATGCAAACAGTTATTGGTTAAGAAATAATATTAAAAATACATTTCATGGTTATTTCATTGATGGAAGGAAAATTATATTTTATTTTAAAAGGTGTGAGAAATGTTTTACTCAAAAAACAATTACATTACATTCAAAATGATAAACATAAAGCTGCTTGTTTTTGCCATACTGGGGATAGATATCACATAGATGCAAAGATGGGTCATGATTTTTTGTGATGATAAATTTATTTATACAAGGCCAAGAATAATTTAAACCATCAACTTCAATTTTTCAAATCAAACTACCCATGTTGTATTTTCTTATACAATTCTGTCTCAGATTCTAGTTATTTTTAATAATAATTAAAAATGTATTTAAACATTTCTGTAATTCTGAAAAGGAGTGATTTATTACTAAAACAGAAATTAGCAAATAAAAGCAAATATGCAAATTATTAAAAATTCACTTCCAGTCAAGTACAAGTCAAACTTCAAATTCTTATAAGACTTCAATTAACATTTGTGACTAGATTTCTTGCATTTTGGCTCTTAATTTGATCATAAATTTGGATCTGTTGACTTTTTTTGTTTCTGTTTGAAAAATTAAATGTGATAATAATACCTTATTTTTGGACCACCCAGTATGCATGAATTTATCATAAAAAACACAACCAAAAATAAAAATGAAGACTACTACCATTTGTGCATGTTTTATAAAATTCTTTGGTATATAAACAAATTTAATTTCAATATTAGTTTCATTTATTTCGATGGTAACATTGTCTTCTAAATGTTATTTGTGGCATATTCTTGGTTATTTTTATGTGTTTTTGGGAAATAGCACCACAATCGAAACAAAAATCTGTATATTCAAAGAAAATTTGTTTTTTTTTTCTTGAATATACAGATTTTTGTTTCGTTTATGGTGTTATTTCCCAAGAACACATAAATAATTCGATGGTACAGCCCCCTATTGGTGACATTTGGGACCAGAAACAGTAGATTCCTTCTTTTTAGTATGGTGATGATCTGTCAAATTCAACACACGTCAATTTTAGTACTTGAAGGAGTTCTGAAGATGCTTATTATGCATATTATAACCTCTCATGGGACAAAATGTGAACACATTTTATAACATTGAGCTGCCATCTATCTTTATTGTTTGATCTGTGCTACTATTATTAAGTGTACGTCGCAGCAAGGCAGGCCGCAGGAGTGCTCAGAAGATTGTAGTTTTATTTTCTCGAGGTGCTGCTGGTGATGGAGAATTAAAGTAAAATCAAACTCAGCTGAGTATGGCAGTTTAAGAGAATATATGAATCTTCTGCGCACTGCTACGGCCCGCCTCGCTGCGACCTACAAGTAAATAATAGTACTTAATCGTTGTTACATATATAATTTATACGATATAATTGGAGAACTGTCTAGCACTCATAGATCATGTTGCATGATTATAATTACAAGAGGTCGTCTAGCAGTGATATGTACATAAATAGATTAGAATTCATCTTAAAAGATAATAATCACTTCTTTCTTTCTTTTTAGTGCTCAGAACATAGATGAAATTTTTTTTGTTTTGTGTTTTTTTTTAATTGTTTTCAGTAGTCAGATTTTAGTTTTTTAACTCATGATTTATTTTAATTTTTTTTGTACCACCACCACCAATGTGGTCAAAATGCTTAAGACAATATGGAAATATATTTGCGTCGATGTGTGTTAGGCGGTATGACTTATTTATTACATTAGAAAGAAGTACAAGTAGGTAAGGTAATTGGAGCAAGCGACAAATTAAAAATTCTTATTTTGATGAAAAACTGTTAACATTAATCTTTTATTCACTACTACAATTATCTAAAAAATTCGCTATAAGTATAAGTAACTTCTTTGAAAGCGAAAATAAAATGTATTTTTTATGTAGGAGTAAATTTGAAAATACATAAATTGTTCTGAAAATGTCATGAATTAAATTGTACCAAATACAATCGTAATAGTCGAAAAATCCAGTACGAAACCTTTTACTGAGCCATGAATTATTTTCATTGTCAGCAATTTATTTCACTCATTAGTTTTCGAAATTATGAAGGTAAAACAGACATTAATCGACGGTAATAATATAAACATACAAAATAACAAAACTAAAAACCCCATCAAGTTAATAGACACCATAAACTAAGTTTTATTCGAGTAATATTTACTTTGTCATTTACTGATTTTTGCCTATATTTTTCAAATTTGCTGAAAATTAGTATGTTTTAAATTATAGAAAAAATTTCAACTTTTTTGTCAACAAATTTTTATTATTTGGACCTCCTTGTATACGTATAATTCACACTGTATATGCTGCTGAATAGTTATCACTGAATATCACTTATTTGTCTATCGTTTTCTGAAGCACCCTGTATACCTATAATTCAACAGATATTGTTACCGCCCTGATGTTTTGGTTGAAAAGTGTGTTAATGTTGAATAGAATGACGCAAAATTTGCGGAAAAATAGTGTGGCTAACATAGGAAAAAATCGTTTTTCATTTTCCGAAAAAAACATGTCTTGGAGCAATTTTCATAGCCTGCAAGACGATAGCTAGTTTCTTAGAAGATCTTAGTTTGGGAGCTGGTCTAGTCAGTGGATCTGTTCCACTATACTCTATAAGAGTCCCTTCCATTTCAGCTTGGATCTTCTCAAGCAGGTCAGCGTTGGTTGGCTGTTCTTGTTGAAATTCTTGAGTCTCGTCTGCTTTTTGTGCCAAAGGTTTTTCAGGCTCGATTGTATTACTACCAAATAATTCGCGCTCCACTTCGCTCTTTATTGTCTCCAGTTATTCAGGCGAAATAAGGCCATTTCCCAAGATGACACGATATTGATCTGGGACTCTCTGTTCGGTAACTTGAAGCTCTGGGTACTCACAACAGAACTCTTGATGGATTTGGCGATATCCAGTTTTGTCCTGGCCAAGGTTCGTAATTCTGTAAAACGTGCGCATTATAAATTCATTCATGGCGCTAGTCCATTTCATGCGCTGTCTTTTCAGACCAGCTTGAGTGAGCGCTGGCTGTTGATCCTGCGCAACACTTTCTGCGGGTGAAGTTCTCGTTTGACTCCGTTGGTGATGGTCACGTTGTTGTTGTGACTGTATGGGTGAGTGTTGTTGTGCTTCTTCTAGTTCTTGGGCTGTAGCTCTTTGGACATAGAACGAATTAAATATCATGTTACATAACGATATATCATTCATAGCAAAAATTCAGAAAGCCTTGTAGCGTATTATATTTTAAATCGCAAGCACCATCAAACATATTATTAGTGGAGCTATTTTATTAATTAGAATACAACTCTATAAGATTATAATCACAATGTTTATTAATGGATACTTTAACTGAAATTTTTAATTGTTAACATGCTATAAATCCGCCATCAACTGGGACACATGTTCCTGTTATCATCTTGGATTTGTCGCTAAGTAAAAAGACAACAACATCTACAACGTCACTAATTTCTGCAAATCTGAAATAAAGAAAAACAAATATTGAAATCATAAGTACCAACGAGTAATATGACACTGGTGACATTTACAGTATACTAAAAGTATAGTCATAATCGAATGAGTAGAATAATTAGTAGGGCAATTATAAAACTGTGATTTATATCTTCAGTCCTTTGTTGAATCTCTTTCTCTGCACTTTTATAGTGAGCGATTTGAATAACAGTTTAATGAAATTGTTTTGGGAATATATTCTGCTTGCATTTTTGGAATAACAACTACATTTGAGAAGAACTTGTATATATTTTCACATACAATATATTTTTTAGGTTAACTTAGAATTCGTCACTGAAATTACAGTTAAAACCTGATTTTAACGTACACAGTTTTTGAGCATTTAGTGTGCCGTTGAAATGCTATCAAAGAATACTTGTTTTTCTGTGATCTCATTAAATCAATATGGAGAAACCTTCGAAAACCCTTATGGACTGTCCCGATGCAGGGTTGCAACAGAATTCTATTAATGCATACGACTGCTTTAATTTAACATAATTCACTTATGCTCTTTGAATTTGGGTTGCAAGTTATGCTCCTCTTTATGTAATATCCTTACACTTCCAATTTATTTTCACAGCTAATTGGTTTGTCAAGTTTTGGTGAGTGTGTTTTATCATAACTTATCCGTGAATTTAGGCATACAATTTTAATATCAAATTAGCTCTTTGGCTTCTGCGCCAAACTGATAAGACCCTGAAAGGTCGAAAGCTGAACCGTAACGAAACGGCACACAACGCAAGGTTATGGTGAAACCTTTGGATTGCGAAAGCAGGGGTAACGGATCCACAAACATCAAATTTCGATCGTGATAACCAATCCTTTATGCAAAAGCAAGAGACAAGCGATCAAAACGAATCAAAAATTGTTCATGACTAGAAAACCAGTCAAGTATCGTTTTAGAAGAATTTCAGTAAGAGAAGTACCCTCAGGCAAGTTGGAATTTCTTTCTGAGAAGAGAATCTACAGAATATTTTTGGGAAAGAACAAACATCAAAACTCTAAATTCGAGTCCAGATTTGTAGAACTCGGCACTTTGACAATTTAAGATTGGACCATAATCTTGCGTTATGTGTTGATCCCATTTCTTTACGGTTCAGCTTTCGACCATTCAGGGTTTCATCAGTTTGGCAAAGAAGCTAAAGAGCTAACTTGTTATAAATTAATCGTTTTGATTCAAGAAGTAGTTATCAAAGCAAAGAGCGAATTTGATCTTTACCGACATCTGGCGAGTTCTACAAATTTGGAGGGACACATCGACTCGAATTCTGAGTTTTGATGTTTGTTCTTTCCCAAAAATGTTCTGCATACAATTTGTAACAATAAAAAAATTGTACAATATAACATGTACTCTGTTCCCAGATCAAAATTCATTTTAAATTTGCAAATGTTGAATAAGAGTTAACTCCGCCTCCATGGAGTCATGCGAATCAAGTAGTTCGTGTTGGTACTAGATAAATGTGAAGGGTTAAAAGAAGAAGCTATCCCACAAATTTAGTTACGAATTTGTATTCGTATACAAAAATAACAAATATAAATTGAGCAACAATTCAATAAGACTGACCTGCTGCTCAAAATTAAATGTATTACTCCTGGAATTAAAACAACCCAATATTCATAGTCTAATTCAAAGTGAACGGAATTAAAAGAAAACTAAACGCTTCCATCAGATTCTGAACACTGGAATTGAAAAATTACTTATAAGCTGTTTTCAATGGAGACTTAAACAGCCAAACACAGAATAACGTTAACCTAGAACAAAGAAATTTAAAGAAGGTAAAAATAAAGCAAACTAAGAAACTCTAGTGAAGAAAAAATAAATTTTACCTACACAACAAATATAAACTCACATTACATAATACTAAGTAATATTAAATCGAGCATAAATCTTAGACGCAGAACAAAAAACTACCGAGAATTACATTAAACTGAAATTGAACATAAAATCCATTAACAGTGTATTTTAGCCTTAGGTCTTGTCTAAACTATGCCAGATCTTAACTCAGTAATAAGTGAATCTGAATTTTGGTTTGGGCAGAGCAAATGAGTTGTAAAAAAGTTTTGGGATTATTTTTAAAGTTCATACTAAAGTTAAATATAGAAGTGGATAATGAGTCTGAATTTATTTTTTTTACCCAGAAAAACATAAAAGAGCCTGAAATAGAAACAGTTTATATTCTGTCGAATACCAAGAATGATCGACGAGGTGAAGAATCGATGAGAACGATTGGGTCAACGACATACAGAATTTGGCTGCCATAACGACAGTCAACCAGTGACACTCAGTCCAATTGAAAGCTTCCGCTATGGACGCACAGGCCATTTGTGAAGCCATCCATAGACAGTCAATGCAATGTTAACCAGCCACCAGTAGTCAGGACAATAACTAGTCGCAGATTCAGTGATGATCCCAATAGTTTAGCCATCTATTAATAATAATAATAGCTGCCACATCATATGTGACATTATATATCTATCGTTTATTTACGAATTTGTATCGAATGATTTTTGAACGTTTGACGTTAATATAGTAATGTATCGATTAATATTTTACGACATTTTGTGTTCTTGTTTTCTCTGTTCCTCTTTGCACTTCAATCTCATACTTTTCTAGATGTGTTTCCATCATTTTCCTACTTTCACTTTTACCTTCCGCAAATATTTGCTCTTTTTTGGTTTTAGCTTTTTGCCCATGTTTTTCTCTCTTGGGGTTTTTATTTTTTCAACTTTCTCTTAAACTTATTAATAGCGTTTGAATTTTTTTGCAAGAGAAGCAATAAGCAATAGAGTGATCAGCATTCTGACACAAACAAGGCAGATACCGATATTAATCAGCACAGATAAACTAAATTAAAGTGCACTTAACGTTGACAGATGTATTTAATCTGATACAATTTAAACTTAAAAGTAAATATCTTACCTCCCTAATGGTATTTTTTTCAGCTCATTGTTCACCCAAGTAGAATTTACTAATAATTCTTTGATTGCATTTGTTTTTACAATTGTAGGATTGACACAGTTAATCCTAATATTGTGAGATCCGTAATCTAAAGCCATAGCTCTAGTAAATCCATCTAAGGCTCCTTTGGTTGCACAATATAAAGGCACATTAGAAATGGCTGCTAGAGAAACCTAGAAAATGTATAAAAATTAGTTCTGAAATAATGAATTTTTGAAATATAAGAACACTCGTACCAGCATGCGCTTACGGTTTCGCCCGCGTAAAAAGAATTTCATAGTAAATAAATTGAAATTCAAATATGAATGTTTGAGTTGGTTCGCCATCGTTGATATAACATTTAATTTGAACCCGAGAGGGCGAAATTGGTCCAACTATTTCATTTGTATAAGAATTAAAAATTAGATGCACATATAGTTTCAAAGATAAACGAAAAAAAATCAAGAGACCGCAAGGTTAACATAAACCTTGCAAACCCTTCTTTAGAAACAATACATGTTTTTAGTCTTAATATAACCAAAACTAAATTTATAACTTACACCACCACAATCGTTGATCAACCAGCTCTGAATACCATAAAAATTTATTATAATGAATGTTAAAACTTTGCCTAATGTGTTAATAAAGTTGACTCGACCAAATATCATCAAATATCCTATTCATTGATCAGCATTTGAGATAGAACGCATATATACTATTTGGTTAAAAAATGCTACTTCTTGTAAATATATTTTACAAACTACGAGATAAATTGGATAAAAAAACTTAACTGTAATATACAATACCCTAGTTAGAGTCTCGTTTCAGATACTTCATTATTATTTGGGGCGTATACTACAAAAATGCACTCTATCCTCTAGAAAGAGCTCAAAACAATGTAATTAAAGTGATCTTCAAAAAACCATTTCAATATCCTACAGCAGACCTATACATCGAATTAAATATTTGGGGTATAAGAAAACTTTATATTTACAGTTCTCTACTCGTAGTATGGATCAAGAAGCAAAACCTAATAAAAACGTTGCCCCCTGTCATACTCGACAAGCTGACCAAATTGTTACTCCGTTAAAAAAAAAATTACTTAAAAAAGTCTACTATACTTTGCACCTAAACTTTATAAGCTTTTACCAAAAGAAATCATAGTTATAAGTCATTACCATATCAAATACAAAAGGTATTACCTCTAGCCTCCGCTACTTTATTTCTTCATTTTCTTGAATTTGATCTCTTCAGGAACACATTGGAATGTCCTGTAAAATCTCCTTATTCGCCCTTCCCTGCGTTCGCGTTTTACTATTCGCAGATTAAAAAAATGCAACCCAATTTCAATTCTATTACATTAGACGAACCGTCAAAATCATACTGGATAATATGGAATCTGATCCTAAACATAAAAGAATCATTGCAAGAACTGAAGCCATCGAAATCATGCTGGAAAAAACTGTGGCCTGTTCGGACTGCGAAAAATGACGAAGAATCTGTGCAAATTCAAACTCTAACTGCAAACATTGCCGACATTTCGAGTGGAATAGGACGAGATGGGTTCGAATAGATAGAATCAAGTGACGTTCAGGATGAACGCGACATTTAATTTTAAAAATATTAGTGAATGTTTAAGAATGTCTAATAAGTTTTGTGATTTCTTTATGAGAAGTGATACATCCGTGGAACGAAGTCTTATTTTTAAGACGCAAATTGCTAATACCACTGTTGCATATCAGTCATATTGAAGAAGCTTTGTAATTAATCAATTATAATATGTTCCAAAATTTCGGTTAAATTGATTTTTTCACATAATTATTTTTTATTGTGTCACCTAGGAACCTCTCTCCTATAACCCCACATAAATCCTCATTCCATATTCAGGGTTTCAGTATTCGCGGCATATTTACCGAACAAATACTCCGCGAATAAAGTGCTTTTACTGTACCTGTAAATTAGTATACGGCGAAAAATGTACACCTGTATACTTAGAACTGCATGACACGCGCATTCTCCAAGATTAGGTAAGGGATTGTCCCATGCTGGGCACAAAAAACTATTAAATAATTACTGTTTTTACCAAATATGTAAATAAATACAATACACAAGGTAAGCCACAATTTCTAAACACCTCTGTACGTTTAATTTGATCTATTAAATTTGATTTGATTTGATGTTTAAAAATGTAAGTGCTCGATTAGGTGCACTAATTAACAATTAAGTAGAACTAGTTTCTGAGATAATTGAAAAAATCAGGTTTACATAAATTGGGTAAATAGTTCTTTAGAAAAAAATAAATGTTTAAAAAATGTATTAAAATAAGGTGATATTTAGGTGCATGAATTTAAAATTACGTGTAGCTATAGTTTCTGGGATAATTGAAAAAATCAATTGACCGCTGGGTTTATACAATTCTGGCAGACCTTTGCTATGATAAAGATATAAATATTTAACAAATATACTGCAATTAAGTGCCATACAGATGTAAATTAGGTGCATAAAATAAAAATATATGCAGCGATATAATCAAAAAAATCAAAGGTGGCTTTACCTAAATCTTGTTTCGAATAAAATATATAAACATTTACATAGTATGTTCTTATTTTTAACCAAGAAATTGGAAACCCAAGAAATGCAAGATCTCTTGATTTATAAGGTTAAATGGTAACATTTTGTATGAAATGTGAACTTAAGACACCTTGGAAAAGAGCCGTTGCGTGGTGGTCGCCAGGTAATTTTTGAGGCGGCTCTGGATGTGGTAGAATGTTGAGGAGGCGGCCCACTATCATCCAAAGTGCTGCAGCCCAAGAACAATAAATGCATAACAACAACAATCACAGCAACAACTTGACCAATAGCATCGGAATCAAACCTGAATTAGAACTCCGCCAGCAAATAGTGTTGCATTTGGTCAGCGGTCTGTGCTCATGAAAAATAGATACATTATTTTTTACCCTTATTAAGGCAGCATGGTAAGGTACGCCTCACAACCCTAAACACTTCGAGTCACGTAATTTAAGGATCTGCAGTCCTGGGAGGGCACAATACTAGATCATGACATATGTCACTTTGGAATACATGATCTATTCAAATAATTGTATGCCTTGACCATAAGAGAGAGAGATTGAACAACTATATGTAAAATACAATTAGTATACCACCAGACACTAACATCCATTTCAAATACATAATCGGCGACTTTAATGCCAGAGGAAGAAAACGAGGTGGGAGGGATTTGTAGGCTCTGTAGATTTGATGAAAGCAATGAAAGAGGAGAAAGAGGTTATACAATTCGCAGAAAATATAAAACTCAAACTCCTTTTTCGAGAAAAACTCAAATAGGAAGTTCTAAATGGGCCAGTCAACACTGAAATTGACTTTGTCTTCATACACAACATCAGCACCATCAAATATAGGGCCACGCTAAATACATTCAGGACAGGAAGCAATCTTAGGCTTGTCAGGGCAACAATCGCTGACCAATATCAACCATTTCTAAAAGAAAAAACTACAAGAACAAGATGAAAAACAACAAAAAACAGCAAAACTCAAACTAAGCTCGAAAACAAATACAGAAACTTAGGAAATGAAGAAGGGCAACAAATAGCCAACGTGTAGAGACCCAGGTAAGACCACCGATCTCATGTCTAAGTGATTCTTGGGAAATAACACGACAGTTTAATGAAAATTGCTGTATATTCCAAACGTTTCGGGGTGGTTTTCCGATGCTGTAATATATATACACAATTTTCGATTCAAAGAACGATTGGTATTTAATCGAGTTAACTAATGTTAATTTAAGTGCATCCTAGGACATAATTCCAGAAGACGTCAAAAATAACCGAAAGGATAAAATAATGGAACACATTACCGATTTCTATAGGGACTTATGTAAAACTTCTGAAACTTGTGAAAAACAAATGATTAACAAAGAGACAGCCGAAATGCTCGCCGAAAAAGTAGTCGACAACAGGAAGAATAGCAAGATACTAGAAAATTTCGGATACAGACAATACAGCCAATTGATTTTTACTAACCATGTTTATCCGTAGAATTGGTTACTGCATGAGGAGGATTAAGTTATAAGGGGGTCTTTATTTTGGCAGGGTGCTATCACAATATTTATCATGCGTATCTAAAGCATGATATTAGGCCGCCATTGGTTCCAGCGAACATTTTTTTACCTCAGAATATTTTTCAATACTTACTTCAGAAGACATATTAACTATTGAACCTGAAGTATTGCGCTTTAGTAGATCCGCGACAACTGTTTGCGTTACATTTATTACAGCTTTAGTATTCA
The DNA here is from genome assembly GCA_034190945.1 of Octodonta nipae. NCBI lineage: Eukaryota > Metazoa > Arthropoda > Insecta > Coleoptera > Chrysomelidae > Octodonta > Octodonta nipae. The sequence continues at coordinate 43,339,383 of CM067220.1, forward strand.
CATCAAAGAAGCTGAAAGATCAAGAATTAAAACACGTATATTGATGTGTAATACATACTAATTTATTTCTTCTTCTGTAAGATCCGTTAATGCTACGAGACTGCCAACACCAGCATTGTTAACTAGTAAATCAATAGGGCATGATTGCTGTACTATTTTCTTAGTTTCTGTCCAATTAACGAGGTCGACAATAACTATTTCAAGACATGGTACTTCTTCTTTTAAGCTTACTGAAAGTGTTAAAATAAATGAATCTTCTTGTATAGGATATATTTAATATAAATATAAAAGCAGTAAATAAGTAATTGATGTGGGTCAATCTCGACTTAAAAACGCCATGGTGGAGTTCTTAATCATTTCGAGAGTCCCTCGCAATCCTTATGTAAATTGGTTTTCGGTCAAATGATTTGTCACTAGGTGGTTGCTGTAGCTAGTGAAGAGTAGATTAAAAGTGTCAATCGGCGTCAAGCCCTAAAAAGTCATGTTTCAAAGTTATACCTCCCTGAAGCTACAATGCTTTAGATTTCACTACCTGAATTGTATAGTAAAAAATACATTTTTACTCAAATAACGACTGAAAGGGTTAAAATGTTGTTCAAGTCAGCGTTGAAGTATAAAATTTTGTAAGAAGAAATGATCAATCTAGAAGGTTACATTGTGATGATATACATGATGTTCCTGTTCTTAATCTAGGAGATCTATCAGAAAGACATAACATTCGGTATTTACCATGTTAAGCTATTTCCAAGTTATATACAAGATAAAATGGCAAGGCAAAATGATGAAGAATTTCAGCTAGAAGAACATGTAAATGCACAGGGTTATATAAGACTTAGGGTCTACTCAAGATATCGATGAGTTCTAAACACGATATATTTATAGCTTAAAATAATGCTGGCGGAGACGGTATTAACGATACCGACGATGCCGTTGACATAATGAGTTATTACTGCCTATGCAAATCTAATGTCTAGAAGACATTAGATTCACGGTAGACAGGAATCGATTTTACTGATCGAGATCTGAAAGATCATCTAAAAATCTTTTTAGCCATTCTACTCAGAGATCTCGATATGTCGGGGTAGTTTGTTAGATTATTAGGCATTGAGCAAATAAGTTGTATTTTTATCTATACTATGCCCGTAGTGATCTACTACTGTAAACCTACAAAAACCTCCTCTTTTCCAATAATTTGACCGAAAACCCATTTACTTAAGGATTACGGAGGTGCCCTTTGCGAAGAATTGTACGTTTAATGGAAATGTTCTTTAAGTTACAAAAATTCAATAAAACGTTATTGTAACATTCATTTTACGCCTCTAGAAATTAAGAAAATCTTCTAGAAGTTTCTGATAACAAGTTGCGAATGCGAAATAAGAAACGGCTGAAAATTGAGAAAACATCAACATTGGCTGTTCCTAAAACTCGATTGATGTAAAAAGGGGAGTTCGACGGGCTTCCAGAATAGAATACATATACACTCTGTCACTTTGTTTTGTAAATAAGTTTATTGTGGGAAAATACGTACATTGAGACTAAGTGTAAATATTTGTGAAATTGTATCCACGGAATTTACTACAATATCTCTCTTCATCCCGTATTTAGATTTAACCATTCCTTTTCTAAGAAGTCGATTTTTTTCTACGCACAAAAAACAATTCCCTTAAGCAGCATCACGCATAAAATATAATATTGTAACGAAATTTCTTTAAGCCGGCCCTGGTTTCATCCCAGTACGAAACCGATCGCTTTTTGGACAAAAATTTGTTCTGGAAATGGCTCGGCAGCTGTAGAATTGATGATGATTGTACGAGAGTTTTCGATGCAGGTTTTAAAAGGAGCGATCCATAATCGCGGCAGTTAGTTAGACAACCACGACGAGCGTATATAGTAATGTTATTGTGATCAGCTGTTCTGTATAATTGATGTAAATAAAAGTTCTAGAAAAGTGAAAGTGAATATTAGTTGTATAATTTTAATTGGACCTACGGACTATATAACAATATGTAAAATTGAATAAACCCTCACCTTTAAAATTGACGATAGCTGTACAGAACCTTTGAAGTTTGATACAGAATTTTTTTGCAGAGATGTGCTACAAAACGATTAAGACAGATACAGTCAGTTATTCAGCCTTACATGAATCACATGTTGAATATGTAGGTATCATTCAAGACTGGCCTAACGAGTTTAGCGTCAACATGTAGCACTAAATGTTCATTTAGTACAATATGACGTATCAAGACCTGGTATGGGTCACCAATAGAACACGCGGTACTAGACGATATGTGCATGCTCAGTGTTCATATTGTTACGAAATTTACCAAAGCCGACCCTGTTTCATTTCAGTACGACAACGATCGCTTTGGAATAAAAAAAGGTTCTGGAAGGGGCTCGGCGGCTGTGGAGTTGATGGTTGATTTTACTAGCATTTTCGATGCTGGTTTTATAAAGGAAGCAGGCCACGATCGCGAGTTGAGTTAGAAAGGACGACGAGCGTATATCGTATTGTTATTTGTAAATGATAATAAATAAATGATGTAAATAAAGTTCTAGAAAAGTGAAAGTGAATATTAGTTTTTATAATTTTAAATTGAACCCAGGGACTATATTGCAATTTGGTGTCAGAAGTGAAGGATTAAGTGCAGTTAAAATCGTAATTTGATTTATGGAAACACGTAGCATGGAAAAGATGGACGAAAAAATTGCACACATTCTAGAAAACCGTGACAAGAAGGAAAAACAACATCAGGAAGAAATTCAACAAAGGCTAGTAAAATCTTTTGATGAAAAACGTAAAATAGAATTAGAAAATCTTGTCACTACGATGAAAAGCGAACAACAAAATCTTGTGTCCACTATGAAAAGTGCACAACATAATTTAATGGAAGGATTATTCTCGAAATTTGTAGAAAAACAAGATCAACTTGAACAAAAACGACAAAATGAATTTAAATTATTAGATGAACACAGACAAAATAAGTTTAAAATACTGGAACAAAAACGACAAAATTATTTTAAAGTAACTGAAGAGAAAAGACAACTGCAATTTGAACAATTAATGCAAATAGTATCGCAAGTTAATGACACAGTTAATGAACGAATGCAAATAGTGGAATCAGACATAAGAGACATAAACGATGACATAAAGGTCCTAAAAAATACCGTGGATACTCTTGAAACCAAAGTAGATAACATCGATTCAATCTAGAACCAGGTGAAATTTGAAATAAGTGCTATCCAAAGCCAGGTAAAAGTTGAAATCAGTTCAATTAAAGACGCAGTACACAGTGAAGTACAAGATAAAGTGGAAACAGCAATTAAAAAATTGCAACAAGATTTGCAGAGAGGGAAATACCAGCACACCGTGAGTACCAAAGGTTCCGTTAGCAAACCACCCACGTTTGATAGCAGTTCATCTTGGCCCATGTATAAACGGCAATTTGAGGCCGTAGCTACAGCTAATGGATGGGATAATCAAGAAAAATCTACCTCTCTGGTAATTTCGTTAAGAGGTCCAGCCCTAGAACTCCTCCAAAGCATTCCAGTCGATGAACAAGGCAATTTCGACAAGATCATCGCCATCCTAGACAAACGATAGGACAATCAATCCTTGAGCCAGGTATACCAAGTCCAACTGAGTGGAAAAACGCAAAAATCCGGTGAAGGCCTTCAAGAATTCGAAGCAGAGATTAGACGGTTAGTTCACTTGTCCTACCCAGACCTGCCAGAGGAAACGAAGGACCAGTTGGCCACACAGAGTTTCATAAACGGCATCAGAGATGTGGAAGTTCAAAGAAATTTAAGATTGAGTGGCGTCAAGAAGAGTAATGTAGCTCTACTTCGGGCTTTGGAAGTAGAGGCCGTCATGAATATGTCCAAGCCGAGGGTCCGAGCAGTTTCCTTCAACCAGGAAGAGTCAGAGTCACCATTTGAAGCGCTGCTGGCTGGTCTGAACAAAACCTGAACGATCACCGACCAGGGGTAACCAACAGAACAGCCACATGTCCAGGGACCGAAGTATACTCCAGAATTAATAATGCCAACCTGAGACTCAACCCGAAGAAGTGCTCATTGTTTCAAAAAGAAGTAGAGTTTTTGGGCCACGTCGTTCCTGAGTCAGGAATCCGCACCAACGAGGACAAGATAGAAGCCATTCGTGATTGGCCAGTCCCAAGAGACAAGCATGAACTCCGACGCTTCTTGGGCCTCTGTTCATACTACCGGCGTTTTGTTGAGGGATTTGCCACCATTGCCGCCCCTCTACATCTGCAGACCACAAAGAAGGAGACCTTGCGTTGGAATCAGGATTGCGAAACATTTTTCAGACGACTGATAGCAGCACTATGTTCCAGCCCAATCCTAGCCTTTCCTACACAGTCTGGCAAGTTCATCTTAGACACCGACGCCAGCAACACCGGTTTGGGGGCCGTCCTATCCCAGGGGCAAGATGGTGAAGAGAGGGTGATCGAGTACTACAGCCGTGGATTCTCGAAACTAGAAATAAATTGCGTCACCAGAAAAGAACTTCTTGCAATAAAAGGGCTGTAGACCACTTCCACAAATACCTCTATGGTCGTCATTTCTTAATCCGAACAGATCATGCCGCACTCAAATGGCTGCTGGACATGAAGACACCGGAAGGACAACTGGCCAGATGAATGGAGAAATTACAGCAATACGACTTCAAGGTGGAACACCGTGCCGGCCGTTTGCAGAATAATGCCGATGCCCTATCCAGAAGACCCTGTAGAGCAGAATGCGGACATTGTCTGAAGACGGAACAGCGAGAGGGTATCTCCATCAGGCAGATCCGAGTGCAGGCCAATGAAGACTGGACAACGGAACAGTGCATCCGGGACCAAATGGCTGATCCAGATATCGAACCAATCTTGTCACTCAAAACGAGAGGGGCACCCAGGCCACGATGGGACGAGGTAGCTAGATACTCAGGCGTGCTGAAATCGTTATGGGCTCAATGGGACTCTCTAATAGTAGACAATGGAATGCTCAAGCGAGTTTGGGAAAGCGCTGGAAGAAAAATGTACCTGCCATCCTGACCGAACTACATGATGGGATTACCGGAGGCCACCTGGGCATGAATAAAACCCTAGACAAAGTTCGCCAGCGGTACTACTGGGTGAATTAGTTCGAAGACGTCAGAGCTTGGTACCGCAAATGTGCCACCCGTGCAGCCAGTAAGGGCCCGAAGACCCGGACCAAGGGCAGAATGCAGCAGTACAATGTGGGCGTCCCATTTGAGAGAATCGCCATCGATGTCGCCGGTCCGTTTCCCGAGTCTGAGAGGAGGAACAAATACATTCTGGTCGCAATGGATTAAATCATCAAATGGCCTGAGGCATATGCGATACCCAACCAAGAGGCAACCACGGTAGCGACGGTGCTAGTAGAACACCTATTTAGCAGGTTGGGCGTCCCGATAGAACTACATTCAGACCAGGGGCGTAACTTCGAATCGAATGTATTCCAGAAGGTTTGCACGATGTTGGGGATCAGGAAAACGAGAACAACACCATTGCACCCACAGTCAGACGGAATGGTGGAAAGGTTCAACAGGACCTTGGAACAACACCTATCCAAAGTCGTCAGCAATAACCAGCGTAATTGGGATGAGCATATTCCCTTATTCCTGTTGGCATATCGCTCTGCCGAACATAATAGTACAGGCCTGAGCTGCGATTACCATGCGATTTGGCATTTGGCTCCCCCGAAGTACCTTTCCAAGACATCGACGATTATGCCGACCAGCTCCGACATAACATGCTGGCGATACACGAATTAGCCCGAACGCAGCTAACCGGTGACCCTGGTGACCAGTGACCGGGTGAAGACGCGATACGACCTCAAGGCCAATTCAGTCGGGTTCCAGGAGAGGGACAAAGTCTGGCTGTACAACCCCCAACGGAGCAAGGGTAAATCCCCAAAGCTTACACACGCCTGGGATGGTCCATACGAGGTGGTCAAGAGGCTTAATGACGTCGTCTACCGGATCCTTCGAAACCCCAAGGCTAGTAGAAGGTGGTCCATTTAGATCGACTCGCTCCCTACCATGGAGAGGATGTTTCTGATCAGGACGAGAATTAAAGGGGGAGCAGTGTTACGAAATTTACCAAAGCCGACCCTGTTTCATTTTAGTACGACAACGATCGCTTTGGAATAAAAAATGTTCTGGAAATGGCTCGGCGGCTGTGGATTTGATGGTTGATTTTACTAGCATTTTCGATGCTAGTTTTATAAAGGAAGCAGGCCACTATCGCGAGTTGAGTTAGAAAAGACGACGAGCGTATATCGTATTGTCATTGTGAATCAGCTGTTCTTTATAATTTGATGTAAATAAAGTTCTAGAAAAGTGAAAGTGAATATTAGTTTTTATAATTTTAAATTGAACCCACGGACTATATTGTAATATAAAAAAGGTAAAAATTGATAACGAATTTATTGACAGGCAATTGAATAAATTTGGACAACAGCCTAGACAGCTCAAACTTTAATTGAGGTAATAACACTGACTTTGCTTACAATTGAGAGTGTACATTCCATTGTTTCATTTTATATATTAGAAAAAAATATATTTCAAAATTTGTTTACTCACTTAGTCCATCTTCATTTTTGTCCAACGCTATAACATGCGCACCTTTGCTTGCTAACTCAATTGCGATCCCCCGACCAATACCTAAATGTATAAATTGAAAGGATTTATATTAGTTAATTGTTTTCTAAACTAAAATATTTGCATATTAGTAAACGTTAATGCTCCATTTTTTTACGGCTATTTAGCGCATCTTTTAGTTTTATATGGGTCCGGCTCAGATCTGTTTTCAATGGGATTTCAATTTCACGTATTATTAATTAAATTAATATTAATTTCGTTCTCAGAAAAACATATACTTATTACTAATATACTGCTATCGCCCATAAGTGAAACCGACTAAGAGAGACAGCAGATTATACCGTTTTACGGTGTTAAGAGTCTGCTGACAGAATGTAATTGTGAAGTTCGTTCCAACAGAACGAATTACCGAGACACAACTGATAATCTTTGTGCCCGGTGACAAATTACCGTTTACAATGTTGCTACGCGCAATACGATTACCGATTGCTTATCGGTTTTAAGTGTTGGAACACACCTGTGAAATCACTAACCACACATCAGAGCTTAGATCATTTACCATCTAGATATAGCCTGTCAAACATAAAATCGTGGCAACGCTAGAAAGAGAGGGCAATAGAGACAGTAAGAGGCTATTTCACTTAGTGGGTGGAAGTAGCCAATGAACAACATGCTGAACGTATTTCATTGGAAGCAGCTACCAACCAAGTGAAATAGCCTCTTGCCCTCTCTATTGCCCTCTCTCTCCTTAGTCTTACCACGACATTTGTGCACTGCAGGCTATCTCTAGAAAGTAAATGCTCTAAACATCAGAGAGAAACATAACCTCAAAGACGGAAGTGAAAAATTACGCCTTTTCAAACATGCACATAAGACACGAAGTACAGTAAACGATTTAGACAAGTATGCCCCATGATGTTTGCGCCTTTTCAAACATGCACATAAGACACGAAGTACAGTAAACGATTTAAACAAGTATGCCTCGTGATGTTTGCGCCTTTCTCTCCTCTAGCAGTATATCAGTTTTAGGTATATGAAAAGAAAAAAAAACTTTAAGACTTATTCTGAAGTTATCCAATAACTCTAGTTCTTGGTTGAGAAACTAAGAATTGTTGAATGAAATAAATTGAAGCTAACTCATAATAAGCGTTCCAATTATCCTTCTTCAACATAAAAGCATTTATGAAACCCTGTTTGAAGAAGATAGAGTGTTAAGTGTCAGTTTAATCCGATTTATTATATCTTTCTTGGCTGTTACTGGATTACTATAGTACTAGTAGTGACTACTATGTATATTATTAAATAGTTTTTTTTAAACTTTACTTTGTTTAAAAAATATATAATCTGCGAGTTTTAATTAAATACCACTTTGAAAGGCGATTACAGAGACCATCTTCAGGGGTTGAGCGATCCTGTTCGTCAAAAAGGGAGATCTTGTACGAAATTCACCTATGTAGGGATGGATTCTTCTGTGGCCATGGATGCCTTATATTTAGTGAGTTATTGTAAAACATTTTGTTTTTACTCATGCAACTAAAAATGTAATTTTCTTGCTGGAAGAATAGACAATGGTAGATAGGCAAGCTTTTCTTCAATGGAGCTATTTCTTTCCACACTGGGTATGCAACCGGCAACACTTATAACAGTTGCTGATGTATCTGCTTCGAATTTCGACTCAAACAGTAAGTATAGTCCAGTCATTTAAGGCATTTTAAACCCCAATCTGCGGAAAAATTCCTAGTGAGCTGAATTTTTGTATACACCTTCATTACGGTGTTGTAATGAAGATTTTTAAAATCGACATTGATATCGTGCCGGCTAAAAAGTTATAAAGGTAAAAAGGTCACGAAAATCAGTTTTTCGTAAATATCTGGCGAACTATTGCTCGGAGGTCAATAGAGGTCGTCATAAACATTGTTCAACTTGATATTCTCTACAAAAAATGTATGTTGCATTTTTTTGTAAAATCAACCGTTTTCGAGATAGAGCGCTGAGAAAGCGACTATATAATGCCAATGCACTCGTTTCCTCCCAACCTTCGATGTAGAATGTAAGTCGCGTTTTTTTTACATGGTTTCCCCCGTAGGCATAATCCATGATATGTAAGAGTTTTTCAGAGTGAATAATTTTTTATTTAAATACTGATAAATACAGAAAAAATAGACTTTAATATAGATTTTTTTTTCATTCATTGTCTCTATCTTCAGCTTCTGTATCATTAACAGTTGCTGACAAGTCGAGTGGACTTATTCCTATATTTAAATCGACATCTTCGTCATTTTCATCATTGGTTGACTCTGCGTTTAAGCATGACTGGTCACGGCAATGTCCACAAACTTTTGAACATTAATCCATTTTTTTTTAACTTCCACATTTGCCACCACAACAGTTTGTACAATTACAAAAGATTATGTTCAGTAGATCATCGGGTGCTGGTGATAATAAAGTTGTTATTGGTTGTAGTGTATTATTTTTTAACTCCCAACCCCACTGTTATGGATCAATTTCTCTTCCTAGCCAGGTTTGTATTTGATAATACAATCGATAAATATATTGTTGAGCTGCTGAAAAAGTAGGTGGTAATAATGGAAATTTCACAGCTGTACTTTGTCTTATTAGTTTAGCAAAGCTACAGTATCTGTAATTATCTATCGAATTTTCTTGTTAGAATATTTCTGCAGAATTTAAATCGGGTCTTTTTTTTTCTTCATTAATTTTATTTTTCCTTTCCCACATAGTGCTGAAGTTCTATCACATCCGGCCATGGCATGTAGAAATAGAATATTTTTCATGCAATGTGGATACTTGTTGAGGCTATCAGTCGAGTATATTTTTGTTTCCTGGTTTTTTAAAGAAAATTGATGTAGGTTGATCAAGATTTGTGTGCGTGCTATGAGAAGTACCAACAGATCTATGTCTTCGCCAACGATAATTGTAGTATTATTTATTGATTTTTCAATAGCTGTTTCAACTATTAAGACGTCAGCATCATCACGTGATTGTCTTGTAGCAATACCAACTTCTTCGAACTTCTCAATAAACATTTCAATTAAGGTTCTTTTGTTAAATCGATTAGATAAGAATTTTTCTTGACTGATAGGAACTTCTATTGATTAATTGAAGAGCACTTCACAAGATGTAAAAACGGCAGCTCTATAATATATGTATATTTTTCACGACACGAGCAAGTATCAGATATAAGCTTTAAAGACATTTATAAACATGACATAAAGCAATAGAGTATACGCCTTGATGTACGGTATACAATACCGTATGTGAGTGCATACGAGTCGCTTTCTCAGCGCTCTACTTCGAAAATGGTTGATTTGTAAACAGCAACATACATTTTTTATAGAGAATTTCAAGATGAATAATTTTTATTATTGACCTCTATTGACCTCCGAGCAATAGTTCCCGAGATATTTACGAAAAACTGATTTTCGTGACCTTTTGACCTTTATAACTTTTTTAGCCGGCACGATATCAATGCCAATTTTTCACATCTTTATTAAAACGCCGTAATGAAGGGTATACAAAAATTCAGCTCACTAGGGACTTTTCCGCAGATGAAACCTTAAATGACTGAACTAAGTAGCATAATACTAGAATTATGTAAAGCGACTATTCAAATTCTTCATGATAAAGGAAACCTAAAACAAACTTATTTATCCCTTATATTATTTAGGCATGCACATTTAAAATAAAAATAAAATACTTCTAATCTGAATTAAGGCAACGTTTATAATGTTCTTCGATTCTGAATTTTCTTTTAATGTTCGTATTCTAAAGTTGAATGAACCCAACTCATCATAAAATGCGTTTAAGGCATTTTGGCATCTGTGTGTCAGGGTTTGTGCTATTCGTTCACATAATATTGTTAAATTTAAAATTCTCACTGCAACTTCAAAGAGAGTTCCAAGCCGTACTAAAATAGTGTTACACTAGCACGCACCACTGGAATTGTGCGAATCAACTAGAATTTCTCGGATTTCGTACACAAAACAAAATTAGAACCATCTGTTCAGGTTTAAACCAATCAATAGATTTTTTCCTTAACTTAATCCAATTCACTACAATATTTAAATTACGATAATTCCTTAACATTGTTAATTGTATCAAGAGAACCAATTTTAGCATATAAAAAACACCACTTTTCATAAGTAAAACTACTTCAATAAATATATTACTATATGCAAAAAATATATCGTTCCAATATAGGGCCCATCCATAAATTACGTAAGATATTTTAGGGTGGGTGGGTGTCTGCTAATATCTTAAAAAATCTTATAGAAGGGTGGGTATTTGAATTTTACGTAAGAGTTTCAAATATTTTTTCATTATTTATGAATTTTATTTGCCTGAAGTGACTATTTTCAATATCGATAGAAATATTTTATTCTATTTGATTAAGCACTTTCATATATAAATATTGTTATTACATTAACTATTGATTAAGTATCTAATACTATATGCACTTAATATAAGAATTAATATCTTGAAATTTTTCATGTAAGTATATAAAAATATTTTAGATGTAAACAACTAACCGTATAATTCTACGAAAACTCTCAAAGACAGTCAATTACGATATGTGTATATACTTAAATGTTTTTATAATTTTAGCATACTGTAATAATAAAAATATATTATATTAAAAAATGTAATATTGATTATGGAGGTGAGCTATACTACAGACTGTATTATTATAATAGATCTATTACATTATACAATATATGTACATCATTTTATCCTTACAGCAAAGAATTTTGTAAAACTAAATATCTGACGTAAGGCATGGGGGGTGGGCGGGTGATGAAATTATATCTTACAGTTTTTTACATGAAGGTTGGTGAGGGTCAGAAATCTGTCAAAATTCATCTTACGAAATTTATGGATGGTCCCATACAACGTGTTTCAAAATTCAACGTCACCCGAAACCCAGGATCGGACCAGTTTATGACTAGGGAAAAAATCAGCATCATTATTTTTTAAGATATACGTCCAGACACAATAGCCCAGATTACATTTAGAGTACTATATTTCCAATTTAAACATTATGACTGTTAAAATGTTTTATATCAAACCTAATTAACTACTTTGTAAGGTGTACAATCCCCAATTAAACCGCAATGTATGTTGTTTTATCTCAAAAAATATACTTTGTTTCATTTATTAACAGAAATTCGGAGAAACTTTTTAAAAAATAAGTTTAACACCTCATAGTATAAAAAAATATAGCTAAACTATTATGGCAAGTCATTGCAAACGATCGCACCACTAATGAAGTTTGCAAAATGGGATAATACTTGTTCCAGGTTTCCCAAATAAAAATGCATGTAGGTATTTTTCTGAACAAGAAAAGCTATTTAAGCTAAAGTTATTAAATTTGAAATAAAATAATTTGGTCAAGTGCGAGTTGGACTAGCATACTAAGCGTTTCGTACCACCTTCAAGATTTGATACAATGTAAGCGAATCAAAGTATATCTTTTTCTAATATTCCCGTTTCAGACAAACAGGGAATGAGTTCATTTTCTTATATTTACCCTAATATCTATTAAAGGAAGCGTATTAAATTTATAAAAATATACACTTTTATTTTCCACACGTAAACTTTTTATTTGATCTTGTACATGTTTCGCTTGATTTTTATAAAAATATGTATTTAATTTTATAATTTGACCCCCAAAATTAACATTAGAGTTTTACTTTACTAATAAACTTTCAGGGAAGCCTTTATAATATACTGCCTGAATTTTGGTCTCTCTAGATTGCAAGATAAAGGGTTTAAAATAGGTCAAGTTTTAAATTATAAATTATTAAATCTTTTAGACAAATTATTTAAAAATACAAATAAAATTTTAGATAGTGTAGTTTCTAACGGGGGAATAAGTCGATGTTTTAAATTTTTGTTAATATCTTTTAAACAAATGATTTACAAATATGAAAAAAATATATTTGCAATTCCTTTTATTTGATATATTACATGATGGGTTTGAAATTTTATTTTTATTTTCCATTTAATTCTATAATTTGTCCCCAAAATTAATAATAGGGTTTTCGACAATTTTTTTATAAATTTTAATTATTTTCAAAATTTTAAGTAGTAAATATAATGAGCCCTTTCATTTGACGTACCTATTGCATAATGCGTTTAAAATGTATTTTTTTTATTTTCCGTTTAATTCTATACTTTTCCCCCAAAAATTAATATCCTGTAAAGTTCAAGTAAGCCAAATTTTTTTCTTAACGGAAATAAAACGGGGGAATGAGTAATTTTCTTATATTTTTGTTAATATCCTTTGAACAATTTATTTTAAAAATATGAAAAAAATACATTTGTATTTCTCTTTCATTAGATATATTGCATGATGCGTTTAAAAAATATATTTTTTTTATTTTCCGTTTAATTCTATAATTTTGCCCCCAAATTTAATATTAGGGATATTAGGGATACCTTCGTATTTCTCTTTTTATTGAAATTGAAGATCTTATAGTAGGGGAATAAAATGGAAATGGGTAATTTTTTTTAAATACTTTGAATAATATATTTTAAAATATTCATTTTAAAAACATGAAAAAAATATGTTTGTATTTGTCATAATGGTTTGATATATTACGTGATACTTTAGAAACAATTTTATTTCTATATTTATTTTTCATTTAACTCGATAATTTGCCCCCCAAAATTAATATTAGGTGTTTCTCCTTATTTTTCCGGAAAAATTCAGGTAAGGCCCTATATCTCTATTATTTTCAAAATTTTACAGATTATAGTTTCGGAGATAAGGTATTTTTTCTATTTATGTTAATATCTTTTAAAAAAATTATTTTAAAATATGAAAAAATATAATTGTTTTCGCCATAATTTTTCATTTGATATAGGTATTACATGATGGATTAGGAATAATTTTAATATTATATTTTCCATTTAATTCTGTAAATTGCCCCCCAAAATTAATAGTAGAGGTTTCTCCTTATTGTTCCGGTAAAACTCAAATGAGGCCCTATATTTGTAATTATTTCAAAATTGCATGTCTTATAATTGCGAAGATAAGTGGGAGAGAACCGTCGATTTTTTTAGTTTGTCCCTCCAGATACCCGTAAAATCAAAATTTCTTCATTTACTATACGTACTCCTTATGGCGCCACCAAACAATACACTGATACCAAATTTCAACCTTTTCCGTCCAGTAGTTTAGGAGAAAATTACTGACGTGAAAGAGGGAGAAATCAGGACTGATATTATAAGGGTATTCATATATTATATATACGGAACCCTAAAATGTTCAAGATAATAAAAATCATTGGCCATTAGTTCAAAACGCCTAGCCTGGCTTGGCTAGGCGTTTTCAACGGCGATATTTATCTAGATTTTCTGCCAAATCTGCTACATATGGCATTAAACATCTTACATACAATGTGGTACCAAAATGAATACTTGAATCAAGAGTACGCTCTTCCGATTTAAACCCATTTGCCTTTTTTAAAAGGGTTACCTGAAAGATAAGATTTATCCGTAACCCATATCAACAATTGGTAAGTTATGTTAATGAATACTGGATGCTGCCAAACACAACAGTTCTCGATGTTATGCACAATTGGTGCAACAGTTATTAAGATATGTCGTGCTGGTATTAATGCTCGAGACAAACAATTTAAACATTTTCTCTAGTGTTAGTAATAAAGTTTTCATAACCGTTGAACTTTCACATTTGATTAATTTCAAATGCATCTAAAATTTTGGAATGACTTTAATAGCTGGTTCTTGCTCAGAAAAGTACCTACATGAATTTTTATTTGACAATTGTGGAAGATTATACCATTTTGCAAACTTCATTAGTGGTTCAACTTTTGCAATAACTTGCCATAATAGTTTAGGTATATTTTTTGAAACAATGGGGGGTCATACTTAACTGAAAAAAAAAAATTCCCAGCTTCTGTTAATAATTTTTAAAAAATATACTTTCCTTATAAAATAGTTAATTACCGATAAAAAGATTTCAATAGTCATAAATGCAAAATTGTAATTATAGTACTTTTTGGTCGTTTCTCAATAATGTGCATAAATCTTTTTTAAAAAATTAATCCGATTATTTTAATTATTTTCCCTGGATAGTTATAAACTGGTCCACTCCTGGGTTCGGCTAGACCTTGAATTTTGGGACATGTATATATAAGAATTTTTATTTTTTCTGAGTTCTTTGGGAATAACACCACATAAACTTGAAAGTCTGTATATTTCAAAAGTCCAAACATTTCTAGGTCTAAATCAGACCTCGTTTTCAATGGTGTTAATACAAATTAAATAAGAAATTAAAAATTGAAAAATTAAGAGGATTCGCAATGACAAATATCGTAATCACAATTTGACATTACGATATTTGTCATTGCGAATCCTCTTAATTTTTTAATTTCTTATTCAATTTGTGTTAATACCATTGAAAACGAGGTCTGATTTAGACCTTGAAACGTTTGGACTTTTGAAATATACAGACTTTCAAGTTTATGTGGTGTTATTCCCAATGAACTCAGAAAAAATAAAAACCAGAGATGCCACAATTATCATTCAGAAAATAACTATATATAAGAAATTTTGAATTTTTTAAAAAATAATGTGATGCCTAGATCAATACAATAACTGCAATATGACATACCAGATGCAGCCCCGGTAACTAAGGCTCTCTTTCCTTGAAAAAATGGATCCATTTCCAGTATAACTCAAGTTTAGAAAATAAGAAGACAAAGATTACGCAAAATGATTGGATGTTATTCGTTAACTACATTTATAATTAAATCTTTATGGGTGAAAGTAGAGCAGAGAAATTAACTATATTTAATAAGCTACCTATAAGATTAACGTCACTTGTTATAGCTGCAAATGGAATCTATGACCACTTCCTAAAATTCATTTGGGTAGGTTTTAGAACGTTCATTGTATTTTTTAATTATTTATTGCGAATTGACGAGCTTAAGTCCTAAAATATACATTACAATGGAACTCTCTGATTTCCATGGTATTCCGCAGATTATAACTTAAAAAATCAGTAATGTATTCCCATAGGGAGGGTTACGTACCCTCTTTCAGATTTTTTATATTCTATGTAAATCTGAATCCATATTTCTCGTTTGCCTACAAAATTCGCTTTCACTTAGGAGTTTAGGAGTTCTTGTATCCTTTTCCAAACTTTCTGGCTAAGAAGTTCAGAAGATAGCGGGGAATGAACTTGAATTAATACATTTAGAAAAATATAAACTTTTATTTTTATTTTACAGGATTGCTGGATTTTCTTAGTTTTTAATATTCAGTTAATTTTCTGATTTGTTTTTTTTAACTTTTTTTTAATTCTAGACCTAGTGGTTTGAGATAGAGAACTAATCTAAACAAATCATTTTTAATTAAAAAATATATATTTGTATTTTTCATGTACTTGACTGATTTTTAACTTTTTCTTTCACTTTTCATTTTATCATTTGCCCTCCCAAATGGTGTTTTGCTGTACTTTTCATTGGGGCTCTATATTCTCTATTTTTTCAAAATTTTAGGCTCAGTAGTAGTAGGAAATTAAGGAGGGGAAGTGTCAAATTTTGTACATTTTACTTAATATCATTTAAATAAATTAATTATAAATATAATTGTTTTTGCTATGGCGAGCCTTTTACTTGATATACTATGTGAACCTCTTGATTTTTTTTACTTAATTTTATAATGTGCTCCCCCCCATAATAATATTAGAATTTTGTGTCTTATTTGCTGTACACTTTAGTTGAGTAAGGTCAGAAATTCCCTTTTTCAAAATTTTAGTCTCAGTAGTAGTAGTAGGGGTCAAGTATCGTATATTTTCCTTACCATCCTTTAAATAAATATCTAATTTTAAACATATATATATATATATATATATATATATATATATATGTTATATAAGTTATTCCATCGACTTATGTGAAACCATCTAGCAACAGTTCCCAAGCTGAATCAGCATCCACGTGTCGTCTCAGGTTACCTTCGACGACGTACATCCGTGAGAACAGCAAACGCTGCGACAGCTTAGTCAGCATTCTAATGTTATAAATTGTTCAATTGCCTTATGTCTGTATTCATTATTACTCAGTCTGTTGTTAGTTATTATTGTCATTATTTCAATTTTGTATTTTGTATTTTAAAAAGTTATAATTTTGTTAAAGTTAGTAAAAATCTTTTTTAAAAAGTTTAATTTGAGAAGTGTGATATAACAAATTGGCGCAGTCAGTAGGATCCGTCTAACGTTACTAGAACACGAGTACTCTAACTGGTAGCGGCGGATTCCTATCCCTCAACGGAACAACGAACCTGAAAGAAGTCCTCACTGCAATCAAACGTAGAACACGGCGCTTTCAATGTTCCTGTTGATGTAAGTAATGGTGAATCGTCATTCGTTTTAAGTAAATATTATTTGATTGAGCATTGATTTTTAATAATTTGATTTAATACATTTGATTTCATTGATTTTTATTGATTTTATTATTTGATTTTTATATATTTGATTTGAATGAAATATTGATCTATTTCATTACTTGATTTATTTGATATATTTATTTTATTTCTTTTATTGACATTTTATATATTTGATTTACTTATTTTATTGATTTATTATCTGAATAATTGATTTATTTGAATTGATATTTTCATCTATCGTGTTTAATTGCTTTACATTTTTTTATACCATACTGTTCTATTGTTCAAACAGTCGTTAATTCCCACTAACGTATTCTACAGTTCATTAATTTTCTACACCTTTTAACATTTTATTCTATAAACCTTATATTCCAATTCATTTATATCGATAAACATGGCACAAGCTTCACCAAATTCAGGTACCCCTGAAACAGAAAGATATCGGTTAACGGAAATATTTTCCGTTATACCCGAATTTGAAGGCGACCAAATTTCCTTGGGAACCTTTATAGATGCGTGTAATTGCGCATATAATATGTCCACGGCGGATCAAAAATATTTGTTGGTGATCCATATCAAAAATAAACTCAAAGGGAAAGCGGCGCAGTTGATAAATTCAAGGAACCCTGGATCGTACCTTGATATCAAACAACTATTGACCCTACACTTTGGAGATTCTCGTGATCTCTCTTCCCTTATTCACGACTTACAACGTCTAAAACAACTGTCGAACGAGTCCCCATTAACGTTCTACAATCGTCTCCAAGTATTGAGTGCGAAAATGCACTCCTGCATTCACAAAACTGCTGGGCTAAGTCCAGAACAAAAGACGCCCAGACCACACTAGTGGATACTATGGTCATGAATACCCTTCTTACGGGATTAGAACCCCGGTCTCAAACCAAATTTCCCATCTCGAAAGCCGACACAACCACCTAAGTGTCTTCATTGTGGTCGATTAGGCCACATAGCCGCAAATTGCCGATTGAAAAATCAAAATTTTTCTCAACAATTCAACCAAAACCATAGGCCAAATCCTGTTGGGCCTAACCAACAAACAAGGCCAAACTTCCCCCCAAATAATCCCCCGGTTCAACAAGGACAACAGTTTCGTCCACAAAACTTCCAGAGACCCCCTTTTAGGTCTCAAATGAACCCAAATTATTCTCGTTCTTCGGTTATACAGAATAACCCGAATAACCGTCCTGAAAGGACACATCATTTCAATCAACATCAAAATGATGGTTACTCACAATATTCGGATTATTATACCGATAATTACAATACTTATGACTACGAGGATGATAGTCAAAATTATTCAAGCTTCGAAGAAACTTTTGGCGATACCCCTGTCGAGCCTTTTAATTGTCACGATTATCAGGATTTTCTAGCGCTTCCGAGCCTAGACCAACCTCCCGATTCGACAACAACTTTGTGCGAAGTCGAAACCCAGATTCAAAACCTCAATCTGGACGACTTGAACCCTGACTTGAACTTCCCGGAGCAACTCTTTCTTTAAGCCCACTTCTTACTGTGAACTCTAAAAATCTATATTACATTCTTGACGCTTCTTCTAAATTTAAACTTCTTATTGATACCGGAGCTTGTATCTCTATCTTCAAAGAAAATACCGTAAAGAATTTCACCCAAAGATCTCCTGAAAGGGTAACTATTCAAGGTATTACCCACGAAAAAATTCCCATCTCACAATCAACTTTAATCCCATTCGCTCCACGTAACCCACATAAAGTTTTTATATACGATTTGGACATTGAGTTTGACGGCATACTAGGTTTAGATTTTCTCGAACACTATGAATGCATAGTTGACTTAAAATCTAAACAGCTGATAACAAATTTTAAAACCATCTCTTTACACAAAGTTCCCGATAACGATCGACCCTTGACTGATGTACCCGACACACCCAATGTTAAGCCAAATATTACTTCACAAACACCCACACAGAACAAACTAACTATTGAGGCACGCACAGAAAAGATCTTTAAACTTAAATGCGATCTTTCTAACATCGACGCCATCTTACCAACTCAAGAAATTGACAGAGTACGACTTCCAAACGCACTCGTACATATTAACGCAAATGGTGAATTTCTAACGTCTATAATAAACGCTAACGCGATGCCCAAAACAGTAACTTTTTCTGACTTAAAACTGGAACCACTTGACAAAACTCACCCTCTTATGAATTTCAATACAGACGATTATCATGATTCCCAATACATAGACAGAAACTCAACTATTAGACAACAAATTAGAACTGAACATCTAAATGACGAAGAACGCGAACAAATCACTAATCTTTGCTTGGAATTTCAAGACATTTTCTATCTTGAAGGTGACGTCTTGACTTTCACTAACGAGGTTAAACATTCGATTGATACGAATAACGCAAAGCCCGTTTTCACTAAATCATACAGATATCCTCAAGTTCATAAAGAGGAAGTGAAAACCCAAATTGGAAAAATGCTCGAACAAGGTATCATTAGGCACTCCTCATCTCCTTGGTCCTCCCCTGTATGGGTCGTCCCCAAGAAGCTCGATGCTTCTGGTAAACAAAAGTGGCGAGTAGTTATCGATTACAGGAAATTAAATGAATTGACTGTAGATGATAAATATCCTCTGCCAAATATCTCTGATCTTCTCGACCAACTTGGAAAGTGTCAATATTTTTCGACACTGGATCTCGCTTCCGGGTTCCACCAGTTGGAAATCCAAGAGGAAGATATTCCTAAGACTGGCTTTTCTGTCGAAAATGGTCATTACGAATTCGTTCGTATGCCATTTGGTTTAAAAAATGCACCTTCTACTTTTCAGAGGGTCATGGACAATATTCTTCTCGGTATACAGAATGAACGTTGTCTCGTCTACATGGATGATATCATCGTCTACTCTCCGACCATCCATGAACATATTTCCCGGTTAACAGAAGTTTTTAAACGACTTCGGAAGTCTAACCTCAAAATTCAACCTGATAAGTGCGAATTTCTTCGTAAAGAAATGGCTTATCTTGGCCATCTTATCACACAAGAAGGTGTAAAACCAAACCCTTCAAAGGTTGAATGTATTCAGAACTTTCCTCAACCCCAAACTCCGAAAGACATTAAATCTTTTCTTGGTCTCGCTGGGTATTACAGACGCTTCATACCAAATTTTGCGAAGATCTCTAAACCTCTAACAAAACTACTCCAAAAAGACGTCAAGTTCATCTTTGACGCAGATTGCAAGTCTTCCTTCAATGAACTGAAGCAAGCCCTTGTATCTGACCCAATCCTGATATATCCAAACTTTGAAGAACCCTTCCTGCTCACTACTGATGCTAGTGCTTTTGCTATTGGAGCGGTTCTTTCTCAAGGCCCCGTGGGAAAAGATCTCCCTGTTGCATACGCTTCTCGCACCCTCTGTGCTGCAGAGACACGATATTCCACCATCGAACGAGAATTGTTGGCCATAGTTTGGGCTGTTAAGCACTACAGACCGTATCTTTTTGGGAGAAGGTTTACACTCCTGTGTGACCACCGTCCGCTTACTTGGCTCTTTTCCATCAAAGATCCTGGCAGTCGTCTAGCCAGATGGCGCCTTAAGCTAGAGGAATACAATTATAAGATTGAGTACAAGCCCGGCAAGGTAAACCAAAACGCAGATGCTCTTTCTCGTATCAAAATCAACCATTTCAAGCAATGTGCTGATTTCCTTTCCAAAATCAAAATTTTCGCTAACAACGAAAATGACCCCGAACAACCTGAAAACTCTGACAATGACGACGAACATGACGAAAGAATTATCACTGAGTTTAATCGATTTGTTCAACTCTACAAAACTGAGTCAATAATCGATTACTCTAAAATTGAAATATCCAATTCTCAACTTTTAGACAAGTCCCACAAACGCATAGTTACATTCTTTTGGCAAAACAAAACTAACGACTTACACGACAAAATTATTGATGACTTTTTCGAAGAAAAACCTAATTTCAGTAATGACACTCTTAACATCATGACCAGTAAATCTGTCAGGCATAGAAAATACTTAGTTGTACCTTTGCCCTATGACCCTGAAACTGTCGTCTCACATCTTTTCAAAATTATTTATACCAAACAAGACCAATTCAACGACTCCGAAACATACTGCATAGAAAATAACATAGAACTTCCCATTCTTGAAATTTTATCTTTCATTCTCTCCGACAAAGAAATCAAACTGAAAATCTGCCAAAACATTGTTACAACTTCTACCGAAGACGAAATTCCTATAATAATACAACAATACCACTCTGGTAAAAACAACCTCCATCGTGGCATTAACGAAACTATCAGACGTATTAGGGAAAAATACAATTGGACCGGCTTAATTAAAACTGTAGAACAATTCATCAAATCCTGCGAAACTTGCCAAAAAGTAAAGTTCTGTAGGAAAAACTTAAGTGCACCTTTTGTTATTACGGAAACACCCAAGACTCCTTTCGAACGTATTAACATTGACATCTTTGAATATCCATCTAGAAATCATGCACTCACTATTAGGGACGAACTCACGAAATTTACGCAAGCCTACCCCATTAACGATAAAACAGCTTCAACTGTCGTAAACACCCTTCTGATTTTCTTTCAACATTACGGAACTCCACTTCGCATCCATTGTGACTATGGACGTGAATTTGACAACACTTTAATGCGGGATTCATGCCAACTATACGACATAAAACTGACATTCTCCAGCGTTCAACATCCCGAGTCAAACGGTTCTATTGAAAGATTTCACGCGACCTTAGCAGAAATGATAAGGGCAAATACAGCGGAACATCCAACCGAACATCCATTTAACGTCCTCCCTTATGCCATCATCTGTTATAATAACACAAAAAATAAAACCACCGGTTTCACGCCCTATGAACTCATATTTGGGCACACTTCTAGTAGGCCTCCAGAAACCCTTTACAACCAGGAAAAACTTATTTCGAAATACGTAAGAGACCTAAATAACAGAATGGACTATTATTACAGACTCGCCCGTGCTAAAACCGAAAAACAGAAAGAAAAATCTAAAGTGCGATTTGACCAACACGTTTCTAGTAAACAACCCGATTACAAAGTAGGCGACAAAGTCTACGTAAAAGAGTCCCAAATCAAAAACAAAGCCGAAAACAAATTCAACGGCCCCTTCGAAATTACCGCAATACGAAACAACTCTGCCACCGTCATAAATTTACAAACAAAGCAAATAACTAAAGTTAACTTTGACAGACTAAAACCCTATTTTGAATAAATCCCTTTTTCAGATTCTGTGGACTGTTTTCAATCGTGAACCTTCAACAGTACTCCATTACGCCTGTTAACAATACTATAGGAGTTTTCTTCCATGAAGAAGGCACCCTTAAAATTTCTAATGAAAAATGGACACTCCTTGTTTACAAAGATCTAAACCCCTTTCGAGACGCTATCTCTAACAACGACAATATACTGAACAGACTTTTAGAAACTATTAACGACAACAAAACTAACATTAAAATCTTCAAATCAAAAGTACAGACTCACGTAAGCCTCCTGAAACAAATATCAAAATCTGTTAACATCAAATATACAGAAATTTTCGCTGACACTGAGACTTACAGTACCAACAGAAAGAAACGCGGACTAATTAATGGACTGGGATCGATTTGGAAATCTATTTCCGGTAACTTAGATGCAACAGACGGAGAATACTTTAGTGACTCTATAAACAAAATTACTAAAGACCAACATCAAATTGAAAACTTAATGAAACGACAATTATCAGTAACAACTTCGGTCATTAAGAACCTTAACACCACAATACAAAAATTTCAGTCCGAAGAGAAAATATTTTCGGAAAATATCGAAGCAATTAGGAAGTCAATTGTGTTCATTACAGACGATCTTGCTTTTTATGAACTTCAAGCCAATGTCTTAGATTTGTGTGAAAGCTTAATGGAAAGTTACGTATACATTGAAGATACTCTCAACGATGTATTAACTGCAGTCTCTTTCGCCCGTCTAAAAATTTTACATAGCTCAATTATAAACCCAGTAGATTTGGTCGATTCCCTTCAGAAAATATCACAGTCACTTTATGAAAATAACTTACCACTTCCAACCTATAGTTCAAATGTTGCTCGATACATCGATATAATAGAATTGGAAGCTTTTCAAATCAATACTAAAATTGTTTTTGTACTAAAAATCCCCTTAGTCAATCCTGAAACGTATACACTATACCGCTTGTATCCTATCCCAGTTTTGGATTATCGAACAGGATTTCACCATATTCTTCCAACAAAACTTAAAAATATATCGCGAGAGATGACGATTCGCTATTGTACGCATCTTTCGAAGAATTGAGTGACTGTAAGCCATTATCTAAAGAACATAAGATCTGTTCCAAAGTTATTCCACACACCATAGACAAAGAAGCCCTCTGCGAAGCACAGCTTCTTAGACAGCCAGCAGCCCTTCCTTTAACTTGCAAGCCTTTAATATTATATGCCGAAGAGTATAATATTCAAGAGATTGACCTGAACCTTTGGTTAATCTCGATTTCCGGACAGTTGCCCATCAACATCAAGTGCAAGGGAGAAGATGTCGTTACCCAATCCATATCGACAAATTCTCTACTGACCATCCAACCCAGTTGCAATGCCTTCATCGGAAACACCAGGGTCCATGCCAGAAGGACCACCAGCAACGTTGACAACATCACACTTAAGAGTCACCCAGTCAACATCCCCTACAACTGTTGCGACAACCTGCCAACCATCAGTCAGCTTCCAAAGTTGAAACCCATGAGACTACAAGAATTCGATGCCAGAGACCTGAATATCGCTAACCATAAGCTTAGACAATACTCCAGGGAATTGGAAAAGCTCCTAGACCAACCATTCTTGGAGAAACACACCTTCTGGTTTACGATCATCACAATGGCAACAACCGCAATCGTGGTTGCCCTCCTTTCCATGAACATCATCAGGAAGAAATTCCAGAAGCCTCCAACGATCAGCCCTCCTGCCGATCCAGCACCACCACCAGGTCCATCAACCATCAAGCCCAGGGTAAAACTCCATAGCCTCCTTAGTCCTGTCGAGGATATGGAATTGCAGAACCTCCCTTAAAAGTCGATGCTGTAGCATCAACTTTTTTATATGGATGGGAGTTGTTATATAAGTTATTCCATCGACTTATGTGAAACCATCTAGCAACAGTTCCCAAGCTGAATCAGCATCCACGTGTCGTCTCAGGTTACCTTCGACGACGTACATCCGTGAGAACAGCAAACGCTGCGACAGCTTAGTCAGCATTCTAATGTTATAAATTGTTCAATTGCCTTATGTCTGTATTCATTATTACTCAGTCTGTTGTTAGTTATTATTGTCATTATTTCAATTTTGTATTTTGTATTTTAAAAAGTTATAATTTTGTTAAAGTTAATAAAAATCTTTTTTAAAAAGTTTAATTTGAGAAGTGTGATATAACATATATATATGTTTAATGGAATGGGGGGTTTAACTGTGATATGTTGGTAACTATTTAAAGAACGATCATGCCAGAGTACTTACGTTTTGTCTTCGCTTCCTCTGCTGACCGCTTTGTGTTGAAGTGGACTGTATTTTGAGGAGCTGACCCCGCACTGCCCTTTAGTAGATTTTACTGTGTCTATTTAACGACCGGTCTGATTTCACTTAAAACTATAGCAATGAAGAACTAGAGAGATTAGTTCTTTTACGAGCGAGAGTGTCTCAACTGTCCAAGACGGCTGATCAAGCGACTCTGGCAATGAGTATGCGCGTAAAATTCACCAACAAAAACAACAAAAAAATACAAAAGAAAAGATTCGGAATTACACTGCTAATCCAAAACTTTTGTTCCAAACTAAATATACTACTCTACAAATAAATGAATCCTCAACAATATGTATATATATATATATATATATATATATATATATATATATATATACATATATATACGGGTACATGTATTGATAATATATTCATCAAAACGAACACTATAGAAGCTAAAGCTATTAAACTATCAAATTTGTTCAATGACCACTATTCTCTATTTGTTTCAATTAATAAATGTATAAACAAAGCAATCACTAAAATTGTCAAACAAGTTATAAGAAATTTGTAGAAATAGCTAGAAAAGTACATTGGAACTTGATATTATCATTACAAAACCCGAATGGAGCCACTGATTCACTTATTAAACTAATATCTGACAGTATAAAGCTAAGGTAAATATTAAAAAACATTCAAAATCTATTCCACGTAGTCCTTGGATAACGAAAGGCATTGTAACATCTTGTAATAAAAAAGAATCCCTCTCTGCATTATGGAAAATGGAGTCATACAATATACAGCTTAAGACTGAGTACAAAACTTATGCCAAGATTCTTGACAAGGTAATAAAGCAAGCCAAAAACATGTATGATAAACAGCAAGTTGACTTTAATATTAATAATTCCAAACATCTTTGGGCATGCATAAATGCGAAACTTGGTCGAAATGCAAAGAAAAGTGATAAAATTAAATACATTCACGATGACAATAAAATTAAAGTGCAGGATCCTACTGAAATATCCATTTGCCTGAATACATATTTTAATAATATTGGTTATGAAAAAACTCAGCAACCCGAATACTATATTTCTAACACCAACAAATGAATTAGAAATATTATTAAAAATATGAAAATTAAAAGTAGTGGTGTCGATGAAGTTAACATTATTCGCATTAGCCAACTTTATTGCAGAACCTCCCGCACATATAATTAATTCTTGTATAGAAAGATCCATTTGGTCTGATGCGCTTAAACGAGCTGATATAAACCCATTTCACAAAAGCAAAGAAAAACATATCATGTCAAACTACAGACCCATCTCATTGATATCTAATGTAGCTAAAATCTGGGAAAAAATTATTTACAATAGTATTTCAGAATTTGTGAACAATCATAAAATAATATCAAAAAAACAGTATGGCTTCATGAAGAAAATAGGTACAAAGGATGCCTTAAATTTTCTAACAAATGTAATTTATGAAAAGCTTGATACTGTTAATCACAAGATATTAGAAAAATTATACTGTTATGGAATAAGAGGCAAAGCTTATAAGCTCATGACTTCTTATTTCCAAGACAGAAAACAGCGTGTTAAAGTAAATGCGGTTGTAAGTGAATATTGTGAAGTTCAAACAGGTGTTCCAAAAGGAACAGTACTGGGGTCATTGTTATTCATTCTGTACGTTAATGACTTACTAACAACTATGCCTGATGACTTAATAATATCATTTCCGGATGACACAGCGGTTATATCTATAGGAGAAAGTTGGGCTGAAGTAGAGATCACGATGAATAACTATCTTAAACCCATAAGTAACTGACTAGCTTTAAATAAACTATCTTTAAATTTGGATAAAACTGTTTACATGACATTCGGAAATTGCAACATTAGTGTTCCGGTAAACTTAAACATTTCAGTCAACGGAAAAAATCTGAATAGGGTGGAATCATGCAAATGTTTGGGAATCATCTTTGGTTACAGAATGAAGTGGGATAAACATGTAGAATACATTCTTAGAAAAACAAAGTATTTAGGATTTCTATTCTATAATCTCTCTAAGATTATGAAAACGGACACATTGATGAAGTTGTATTACGCATTTTTCCACAGCATGATTAACTATTGAATCATTGCCTGGGGGGGGGAGCTTACTCCAACGCTACAAAACGTCTGCAAAGCCACCAAAAGAGACTATTAAAAATCTTAAACAAAACTAAAACGAACTTACAAAACAATCCTTTAAATTTGGAGGAGCTTTTCTCACTTGTATCTTTAAAATATCACTACATTACGCTGAAAGAAAACTTCCTGAACTCAAACAGTATTACGAGGAACAAGAGCATTCTTCTCCACAAAGATCTAAAACAGGCAGTAAGAAACGCAGTTTTATAAGAGCAATAAATGTATACAACAGTCTTCCAAATGAACTAAAAGCGTTAAGTAATGTAAGTGTAATAAAAAATAAGTTAAAAAAAGTGGATAACTAATAAATATAATAACAGAATCAGATAGGAAATTGGCAAAAAAGTCACCATTGTTATTGAAACTTCCTGAAAAAGTATGTTTTATTTATTTATTTTTTTCTTTTATGTTCTTTTTTATGTATTGTTAGATATTTTCCTTTATGCTAAGTATATATTTTCGATAGGATAGGTTTCAATGTTATTAGTTTTAGGTAATATGCCAAGACCACGAACAGGTAACTCCGATTACCTCTGTGGAGATTATGTAATAATGTCCTGATATTATTGTGTATATCTATTGGTTAAATAAAATAATATATATATATATATATATATATATATATATATATACAGGGTGTAAATAGTTTGACTGCATATATTTTAGGTGCAGATAGTATCCACCAAACAAAACAAAAAACTCTTATAAAACTATGGTCTAAAGGCCTTAATAAGCAAGAAAATTTGAAATACATGTTAAGTAAATTATTGTCAATGTGGCAACGTCGCGCTAAAAATGAGATTTGCTGGTAGCGTGAATAATAAAGGAATGAGTCACCACAAAAAAATGAACACCTGTTATTTTTTTGTATTAAATAATTTCATAGTTTCGAGTGCCGGTAGATTTATTTAGGTACATAAAATTTTATGAAATATTATTTTCAATAATGTACCCTTTTAATATCTATGTATTGAAATGAATATTTATATTTGGCGATTTATTTTATGCATCAGGTTGAAGAAGGGAGGATACAAAGTTGTTTACATTATGATACAAAAATAATGCGATACAAACTATATTAAACAAAACATTTCTTATATGTAGTTCTTTTATGTGTTAAATTCTTCGAGAAATAATTGTTACTAAGAAATTAATATTACTTATCTTAGACAAATAAAAACCTTTGACCCAGAGGATGTCATTATGATAGAGCTCTGGCGAGCAAACGGATTATTTATAGTAAACATTCAAAATTCAAAATTCTTGTTATTACATTTGCTTTCCCCACAAATTAATAGCATGTCAGGTCTTTACCTAATTGTATGATTGTCACTGTTTGTCACAAAATAATACACTCGAACTCACAATTCACAACAGATTTTATTTATTTTTCCAATTTATATTTTAAAATGAAAATCAAATAACTTACGCTATGTCGAATGTCACGCAAAAATCACTTTCACTTTCTTAAAAGAACCGAGCAGCAAAAAAGCATTCATGGCAGCGGCCAGCTGTAGTACTGAGTTATGCTATGTTGCCACATCTGATCGGAGAAACGTAGGGCAAATTATAACAGAATATTTAGAGTTTAAATAATAATTTTCTTTGTTAATACAGTTATTAAAGGTGTATACGCTATTGAGTATTTACATATTTAGCTTTACAATCATTTTGAAGCCGGAAATAATCTATTATTCACTGTAATAAAGTCTACAGAACTTCTAACTTTTTCATTTTTTTTTGGCAAAACTATAGTTTATTTCTGAAAATGTTATAAAGCTTTTTGATTTGTTTTGACCTGAAGTATTGATCCTCAAAATCTTTGCACTCAAACCGTTTACACCCTGTATATATATATATATATATATATATATATATTGTCCCCCAAAATTTAATACCAGGGGGATTCGCTTTATTTTTCCACTAAATTTTCACTGAGACCCTATATTCTATGTTTTTTTTTCAAAATTTTAAGCCCAATGGTTTCCAAAGTTGGGAAGAGAATGATCGAATTTTGCAAAATTTCCCCAGGATTATCCCCCAAAGTCATGATTCGTTCAGGTATGTTGTGCACCAGTGATTGAGCCACTGAACTCTCTATTAGTACAAAATTTCAACATTTTCCGTCCAGTAGTAGCTATCCTTCATGCAACCAGTTTGTTTCTTAACAGTAGATAGCAACAAGAGATTCAATCAGTTTACTTAAAGTACTCGAATAGGCTATAAACATAAGTTAATTAATAAACTTATTTCCCGGAAAGAAAGTAAAATTGCGCAAAATTTAATCTATCCAAAAATCAAAGATAACAATGTTCAATTTAAATACGTTATTAGCCTTACTTATTTTGGAACCATAAGTGAGAGAATAGCGAAACTTTTGTCAAAGCATAATATTAAAGATAGTTTTAGGTCCCAATCAAAATTGTCAAATCATATTTTTAACGCCAAAGACAAAATAAGTGATAAGTTCTTGAAATCTGGAGTATATAAACTAAAATGTCCAGAGTGCAATAGCTTTTACCTTGGTATGACCTGTAGAAATTTGAATATTCGATATCTTGAACACTTACGTTCCTTTATATTAAATAAAACTGACTCAACATTTGCAAATCATTTTCTTACTACAGGGCATACATTTCATAAATTACAAGACACAGAGATTCACTATAACAATTTTAAGGGATTTATTGAAACACTTGAGAACATAGAAATTTACAAAAGCCATAATAATTCCATTTCTTGCAATTTACTACTTAACGAGCAGATAGATTTTAAAATTAGCTTCCTATTTGAATTTTTTTCAAGTAACGAATAATCAAAAATGATATATTTAAATTTTCTTAATCAGTTTACCACTTTGTTTCTATGCAATATTCTTATCCACAAAAATGCCATATTTATGTAATTGAACAAATAACTACTGTTGTAGATAGAATTTGTTACCGTTTGAAAATGACATAGTATTGTCGAAACTAGTCACGGTTTTTATTAAATAAATAAATAAATTAGTGATATAAAACAAAGTAATTCGTTTTTCTACAATCATAATGATAGTATTTCACAAAGTAATGGCATCCACCATCAACTATTAGAATAATTCACCTTATTCCACACTGAATATCGCGACTAACCGAATCAATTTTGAAAAACAAACCTTATATTTGGGACACTCTGTACATAGTAAAAATATATTTTTTTAAATCTTCATATAACATATATCTATTGTTCATTCCTTTAACCATGCTATTCCATTAATTTCGGATAATGTGAATTACCTACCCTATATATGCATTAGTGCGTTGTGGGTTGCATTGGTGTAATTTGTAAATGTTTTTAGAGCACATTATTTTAAAACTTAATATGGTTTGGCGTTGGGCACTAGCTAATTGTAACTTTAAAAAAGAATAGATGTGTTATCGCTCTTTACTAGAATGAAAATATATTTATATAAAGATATGTTTATAAAGAACATTTTTCCAGATGATACCTATTCGTGGTTATTACCGTGAATACAATGCTCTCATAATTTTAATTGACATAATGAGAAAAGAATCAAAAATTCTTATGAAAAATGTTTTTCGTTAATTTTTTTGTAAACTTTGCCATTTGATAGTTCTGAACATGTGGATCAAAAGGCTCAATGAGCTTAAACTTTGAATGCAGTTTGTTGCCGAGATACAGCTCCCCAAAGTTGATATTTTTAACCCTTATGAGGTATAGCGAGAAAGTGGCTTTTGGGCCAATGTTTTTGAAACTTTGCCATTTGATAGTTCTGAAATTTTGGATCAAAAGTCTTAATAGGTTCAAACACTGAAGATCTTTTGTTTTCGAGATATAGGCCGCAATGTTGATTTTTTACCTCAGTGGTAAAAAAACATATTTTGGGGGACTGTATCTCGGAAACAAAAGACTTTCAGAGTTTGAGTCCATAAAGACTTTTGATCCGCACGAACAGTACTATCAAATGGCAAAGTTTGAAAAAAATTGGAAAAAAGCTACTTTCTCGCTATACCTCATAAGGGGTAAAAATATCAAATTTAAGGGGCTGTTATATCATTAACCTAGAATGACACAAAGAAAGAGATAACAAGAAACGGAAAGTATATTTCGCAAGAACCTTTCGCTCCCATCGTTCAGTCTCAAATACTAATAAAAATAATAGTACTTATTATCATACACTGACATCACAAATTGTAACATACACCGATTTCCCCTAACTTCAGTAAATATAATTGCTAATAATTATCTATAAAAGTTCATAGTTTATAGGCCACATGATTTGGTGGTTTAAAGTTGTCATATTTTTTATTTAGGTTATCAACTTAATAATCTTTAACATATACATATTTATGTTGGATAAAGTATTTCTATTAACGATGTAAATTATATATACTGTTTGTCAGTCTGAATAATTATCTATATTAATCTATCCTATTCCCTGCGGCGCACTATGGGTCAAATGGCATTTTTTAAAGGAAAACCTAATATACTCTCTTCGAGGTGTCATTCCTTTGTACGCAAGACAATATATATTATATATCAATATAATACATATTGTTTCTGGTTAGGGAACCTTCATCAGTTGCGCTTCCCACAATTGAATGTCCTCTCGAACACTTCTTTATGCATTTGATGCATTTCGTTAAATTTGAAGACGCGAGATGTAAGACCGACATCTAGGATTTTCGAGAGAATCAGTACACAGAGGTTCCGAATCTGGAGCCGTTCCGTGTAATTGCTGTTCTCTCTCAACTCCTAGGACAGAATGTCACGATAAAATTTTTTCAGGTTACTTCACCTGTCAGAGATATTGAATACTCTCTTCGGAACCTCTGTGTACTGATTTCTCTCGAAAATCCTAGATGTCGGTCTTACATCTCGCGTCTTCAAAAAACCTAATATCTTGAGAACAAATAGAGATATCAAAATGACTTTTCTTTTAAATTGAACCCTAGGTTCTGTAGGTTAGAATGTCATCAACCACTACTATAGGGGTGGAAATAGGGGCTGAAATGCGGCACATTTCAAAATTTGTTCTTTTTTTTATTGTGTTTATGGTATATCTCAAAGACAAATAAAGATATTTATACTCATGTTTTTTTAAATTGTAGAGTTATTAATATAGATTAGAAACATATTTATTGCAAAACTAGCCCTTCAAAAATATAGGTGGAAACAGGGTTAGCGGGTGGAAACGTAAAAAATTGCTAAAATTAGTGTTCATTGGGCGCTGAACACGGTTCTAAAACCCATTTCGTTATCATTTTTCACTGTGGAGATCGTTTGTTTTTAACTTCCTTCCCCCCCCATAGGCATCAAAAATGGTTGTCTGATTCATTCTAATCTCTAACAAAACGCAATACAATAATCTTCTTTTACGAAAACAATAGCTATATACCTTTTTGTTAATATGTTCCCAAAGAATGTCGGATCATAAAAAAGATGGAAGATAAAAAGTTTGAATGTGATGCATTGTCTCTAATCATTTAGCACATACTTCGAATAGAATCATCCCTTAAAATGGCAAAAATAAAAAAATATATTAATGTAACTAAACATCATCGAAGAATATTCAAAATAATTGACTGAAAACTCACTTACGAGACTCATCAATTCCTATAGTGAAAAATGATAATGATAAATGATCTCCACAGTGGGAAATGATAAAGAAATAGTTTTTAGAACCGTGGTCAGCGTCCAATAAATCACTAAACAGTATTTTTCACTTTTAACTCGCTCCCTTCCTATTGTCACCTATATTTCTGTAAGGATAGCTTTCCAATAAATATTTTTTAAATTTATGTCAGTAACTCTACAATTTAAAAAAAAAAACAAGTGTATAAATATCTCTATTTGTCTTTGAGATATACAAGAAACAAAAGAAAATTTCACCACTCATTTCCACCCCTATAATAGTAAATGATGACATTCTAAATGAGTGTCCCTTAATCGACAAAACCGAAGGTCCAATAAAAAAATTGTTTCGATATCTCTATTCTTTCTCAAGATATTAGGTGTCTGATAAAAAAAATGTCATTTGATCCATAGTGCAGCCTCTGTTTTAGCTAATGTTAGCAACTATTATAGGGATTTCCATACGGTTTTCTGCAATAAATAGAAATGTATTGGGCAGTTGTAAAATCATTGTAACAGGGGTGTCCCACTTTCGTGTCTTATGCCAATACACATTCCCTTTTGCTTTACGGACTCTTATTTTATAAAATTTCTTACCAAGTGATATTAAAGATGTCAAAAATATTTTTAGCTTTATAAAAATGTTGCAAACATTTATTTTGAAAAAAATATATGTTATAGTGTTGCGGAATTTTTTTGTTCATAACCTATATGTTTTTAGTTTTTATATGCTGTGTTTTTTTTTGTCTTTTATACTATATGTGACCTGCTATTTCCAATTCAGTACAACAACAATTTAATATATAATCTAAGCACTCATCATTCAGGTATGGATATATTTATATAATTTCTAATTGTAATGTATCTATTGGTTGTTTGTGAAAAAAGTTATTGAATTTCATTAAATTAAATTGAATTGATTCACAAGGAAGGTTTATTTGTGTATCAAATACTATTCATCAAATTGGTCAGCTTTGATGACGATTCTGATTTTTGTCGAGTTGGACCGTTTCATTTCTTGAGAATTAGTTTATTATTTTAACAAATATTTTGAAAAAATAAACGAGTTCTTCCCCACATTTGTAAAAGGCTTTTTCAAAGGCCAAATAGATTAATAATTCTTAACTAGGACTGCTACATCTGTTTTTTTTTTCGCAGTCTACATAATAAATTAATGTCCAAAACTTTATAACAGATTTCAAGAAACGTGATTCAAAAACATTATTATCACTCCTAAAAGTTCAAACACATACTCTCTATTTGGAATATTTCACTTGGCTTCACTGAGTTTATTTCGTTTGCCGTATTCATTTATAATTAGTGCAAGTTTAAAACTGAAGTTTGAAGAGTCCTTGGAGAAACGAAAGATGTAACCGCGATAAGG
This sequence comes from Octodonta nipae, assembly GCA_034190945.1. Taxonomy (NCBI): domain Eukaryota; kingdom Metazoa; phylum Arthropoda; class Insecta; order Coleoptera; family Chrysomelidae; genus Octodonta; species Octodonta nipae. The sequence goes on from CM067220.1 coordinate 43,373,240, forward strand.
TAAATACAATTAGTCTATTTCATGCTTACAGACGTTCCTTACAAGAATTTGGGCGAATTGTGAAAATTGTATCTACATGTTTGCTAAAATATATACTAATTCTAAAAAAATGTGTTCCAAATCCTGAAAAATCCGAATCAGCAATGACTCTGGCCGCGAAAACATTCGATCTCATTAGCTATGATGATTTTTTCTGAATAATACATAAAAAATGTTCCTTGAGAGTTGTACAGGCGTGCTATGCTTAAATCATTTAGATCATATCGAAGTCATGCATGAAGGAAATGTTCCTCTCAAATTGGTTTAGAAGGAACTTATCAATACTATGTTTGTACCTAGTAATACAAACTATATTGAAGATTCATAAAAAAAAAACTTCAGCTTAAGTCATTTATATAACAAAAGAAATTAATTTTTATTTACCACTTCAGAAAATCTTCTGCGGGCTGTAAAGTTTTTAAATAGTTGCTAAGAATAAATAGATTTAACAATTTTTATATGGTGAGGTTACTTTTTCTATACCATTTCTTCATTATTTTATTATTTACAGTTGCTTTTGAATTTTTAACGATATACGATACTGTCGGTGATATTACCATTGTTAATAGAATACGTACGACAAACGTAACATTTTTTCATTACTATTACGCTGCGTAGAAAACTTTTGATGGGAAACTAAAATATTTTTGTTTTTAGTAAAAAACATGTTGAAATATCCTTAACTTATTACCCTAATTCTGTTAAGACAATTGTCATGTAAAATTGTTTGGCCTTTTTGTATGATCTTCAAAAACACATTTTATTTATATTTATTGTCATCCTCAGCGAATAGTAAAAGATAACGTTTTCAAATACTTCAAAGCCCTTTATAGCAACAACTACAGTATACGCTCTAAAATTTTTATTAAATGTATACGATTAGATTAAACCTGCCACTGTGAGGACAGCGCGGCGTACAGTTTGCAAAATGCTGACATAAGGATTCATAAGTAGATTTTTGAAATCTACAATATTTTAAAATAATTTTAAATTCTATGACTAATTTTATTAACACAGTACTTTCAGATTTATACTCTTTAAATATCATATGAATATATCTGCTATATTCGAGACATATTTTTTATGGTTGTTTTGAGTACAAAGGCAAGCGTAAACCAAAACTTGACTAGACTTGATCGTAGTACCGGAGGACCGGACAGGACTTGATAGGTATCACACACCGACCAGACCGGATCAGACTACCGAGTCAATTTCCGGAGAGAATTGCCCATCCCGGCACTTACTTTCTTATAACGACTTCCAATTCGCTAAAAACGTTGATTGCCAGAGTAGCAGAAGAACAGAATTAAGTATGTACGACGAAGTTCACACATTTTTTATGAGATGAACTGACGAAATATTTTCTGAACTATTTTAGATATTGTTTAAATACTCGATATTATTTGGGAAATTGTAATGACACCAACTTCAGGACGACCATTTGTACACTGGGAAAACTGGACGTATACTTGAGGGATGTAAAAAACTATTTTATTAAGAAAATCTCAAACACATTTAGTCAATTATTACGTTGTATTTACAATTGCCATTCTTGTGAAATAACCGAATGGAAGTGGAAAGCCGCAAATAAGTGGAGAAGGGGAACCTGAGTCTAATCACGAGTCGCCGCTCTAATATAAACAAATAAGTCCAGTCAAGTTTCGGTGTGCACTTGCCTTTATGTCGTATGGTCATGTGATATTTTTGTAGTCACCTATATTAAATAACTGTGGATGACACACACTTTAATGTTTTATTGACTTCCGATATCTGTCAGAATTTATAATTTTTTCTTGAATTTCGTGTATGATTGCAGGTACAAATACAGAAGAACTGTTTTCTTAATTCCCATAATTAACTTGAGGTTTTGTTCATGACCGGTAATTTAAATGACAAACCCATTTAAGTTTTTACTTCTAAGTTACGCAAACGTATCAGCAACGTTTACACACAACGCTTTGAGCATTTTCATGTAGTAACTGATACCAGAATATGTCTTAGGGTGTCTATACTTAGTACTGCTTGTTTTCATTGAAGTGTGTTCTGTTATTTATGATTCAAATTTATTTAACTATGCGAAAAATAATGTTTAATCAATCACTTTCCAATAAAAAACAAAAATATATTTGACAGAAACTAAGCTGATGTATATCCTCCATCGATCGGTAAACAAACACCAGTGATCATGGAAGCTTTATCGCTCAGTAAATACAAAACAGCATCTGTAACCTCACGGACTTCCCCAAATCTGGAAATAAAATAGAGATATTAGAAGAATTACATCGTTAGGTATTAAATACAACATTAACAACATTGATATTTAAAATGCAAACTATCATTCACATTTTCGCTGTTTCCAAATTATCAGTTTTATAATAAGGAATTACATTTTGAAACAGGTTTAGTAACCTAAAGTAAGTGTAAATGTATGTAGGGAGAATGTGAAAATGAACGTCCTCTAATTTTCCTAAAAATTTATAGGGATATATATTTTTAAATAGTCCTGATGAGCTGAATTCCAGATATAGCAACATTATCATTCATTCATTAATCAAAAACTAAGAAGCTAAAAATTTGAAAACTGAAATTATTAGATTGAAACAGTTCCATATTTATTAGCTTTTACCTGCAACTTTGTCGATATAGAATAGTTAAAAATATATTTGCAGAATTCTGAGGTCCTGAAAAATGTTATCTGCATCTATATACCGATGAAAACACTACAATATCCAGAAATTCGTTGAATATAACCACCTGGCCTTCTCTCGTTCTATCGACTTCGATAGAGCAACACACGTGACTCTCCTCCTATATAATAGAGAAATCCCCTTGCTAAGGGCTTTGGACATCATCAAATGTATTGAAAATTTGTATAAACCTTACAAAACTGAAGGAATAATAGGAGACTAACAGATCCAATTGAGGTTAGAGGTTCAATGTTTAATCCTACCTGTTGCAAATGTTATATTTAAAGTAGCTGGATTTCTTACCTTTGCAAAGGAATCTTTCTCAGCATTGGTTCAGCAACTTTTGGGTCAGACCATCCCAATTTACCCATTTCAGTTAATATAACAGTTGGATTTACTGAATTGATTCTGATATTCTTAGAACCATATTCCAAAGCGGCTGCTCTAGTGAATGAATCTACAGCTCCTTTGCTTGCGCAATACACCGTGTGATGATATAGGCCAACCAGAGAAGCTTGAGATGAAAGATTCACTATCGAACCTGGTGCATTTCTCTCTAGCATGTTTTGGACAGCCTGCTTTGTGACGTTAATAAGAGCTTTAATGTTTACGGAAAAAACACTGAAAGAATAATATTCTATTATTTATTAATTGTAAGTAAAATAGAATATTTGTTTTTTTGTTTAATTTAACTGTCCACTTTAAAATAAAGTAGGTGTTTGATTATCTAATCTTCATTTCCCAAAAGCGTGAACATAGACCAGTAAAAACTGAGTAGCATCAGTAATGCAAAACAGTTGCTTTTAGAATCAATCAATCAAATACATAAAAATTAGTTTGAGGTGACGAATAAAATACTGCCGCAAGAAATTCAAGCAGATAATAAAATCAAAAATTTGGAATTAATATATTCAAACTGAGCCTTACACAATACTGTTACGGAAATTTATAATGTCGGCCGAGGGAGGACCCTGTATATATACCTACCCAGTGTAACTGTCAGTTCGAGAGAAATCTACATAGTTCGATATTAGCGCCATAGAGTAAACTCGAAGACTTTCGAATGTAAAAATTTTGTTTAAATAGATGTTCTGTGAGCGTTATAGTCAGTCTAATTCATAAGTTCAGTGATTATAAGTAGTAAAGTATATACCCTAAGCAAACGTCAAAGTGAATTGTGTATTGTGTTTTGTATTGTATGATCTGTGTTTCAAGAAATTTGTATTGAAGTTTGAAGGTTAAGGATTTGTTTTCATCGTAAATCAAGGAGTATTAATTGTACAACAGGTGTATAATTGAACCCTCGGGAATGCGTTGCAATACATTTTGAGTTTAATTACGATACATTAAAGTATATGGATTCCATTACTGAGGAATATTATTAATAGCAAACCCAAATGTAGAAGAAGAAACATCATAGCTTTCAAACATTTGAATAACTGTCTCTCATTTCCAGATCTGTGTCACCTGGTATATTTTCAGGAAATAAATAAATATTCATTTAGAAGAACCCATGGAATAACTCCTCCGATTTAAAGACATATCCTAGGAAATAGTACATAAACCTTTAATTAACTTTAATATTATATTTAATCTATAGATAAGTATTCAACAATTTATTTTGAGAAATAATTATATCACTTTATTTTAATAAAAAAAAATGCTAAATTTTATTGTATAAATTAAACCGTTAATAAATTATGCTAATATCAACATTTTAAATTTATTACGATATGTAATTGCTTCATCCTGTGCTGATGATTTGCAATTTTACCTCCAGAATTGCAAACGATAGAGAGAACAAGACACAGGTCTGTATACAAAAACACAGTGTGTATACACAACTATATTCAAAAAATACTTCAAAGTGTAGTCTCCCTGAAGAATTGAAAGACTGCAGAGAAACTTTTAAGAGTTGAGGAACTGGAAAACCTAACTTGTGAAGAACCGAAGAAGAAGAGATTAAGAGTTGATAGAGAAAATTGAAGGACTCTATTGAAGTAAACTGTAGATTTGCAAACAAATGATATTCAGCTAACTGAAATTAAGAAGAATATAACGTGTAAGACTGTAAAATGTAAACCTGGCTCCAAGGACTGGCAAATGGCATATACATTTTTTGGTAGTTATTATCGAGAAGACTTAAGAATTGGCCTTGAAGAAATGAAAGAGTAAAGAAGTGTACTGACTAAGAGAAATGCTGAAGCGCTGAGTGGAAGCACATAAGTTCTTGAACGAATAGAAGAATAACTTAAGGTTGTTTGTAGAAACGACTCGATTTTAGTTGGTACGGGACAAGTGTCTACTAACCTAAATTTTTCCATTTACATGAGAGACGAATATTTTTTCACACACAATATGTTTCATTAAGGTGGATGTGCTCGATCATTGAGGCATCCGTTACACTCAATGGAGGCATCCGTTACATTCCAAGGAGTTCAGCAAAGCAATAAAAATAAATTTTAAATTTGATTCTTGATTAAGTATATTATGTAAAATCACTGGTCCAATTATTTCGTTATCAATAATTTCCAGTTTATTTGTTGATGGAAACTGGTGTCGTGAATTGGCCACTCTCTGTAAATTGTGATTCTTGTCGACCCAGATTTATTTAATTATAAGCAATTTATTCATTTGTCAATAGATCAGAACTTGTCAAACTTTAACTTATTCCAAAGCATAGTTATTTATTTCGCATACATTACAAATGTGTATCAAGATGCGTTTTGTCATGTTCATGCAATGGAGTGGTTTTTATTATTTGTTTCCATAACAAGGTTAGACACGAACATATTTAAGCAGGCAAAGTTGTATTGTCAGTGGCTTAGTAACAAAAAATAAATACAGGAAAGTTATTTTTATAATGAAGTTAAAGTAAGTAAAAATTAAAAGTAAATATTAATTGAAGCAAGCCGGCGAAGCAGTGATATAATTACTTGTTGGAAATATCTGGTACACTGGTTAGTCAATAAAAAAGATGTTTAATTTTATTAAGTTATATCGTTGATAACAGATTTTTTTAAATTGCTTTTAAGGTTCTAAGTAAAATTATAAAAAAAATATTAAAAATAATTGCATTTCTTTAGTTATAATGAGCTTAGTGGACCTTTGGATATCTGCCCTTATTTTTATTGTAATAATAATAATAATAATAATAAAAAAAAAGGACCTAACAGCAGAGTTTTATAGAAGGGTAAGACGACTGTTGAAAACCAAACTAAACAGTAAAAATCTGTTTCAGGCTATTAACACCTATGCGTGTTCAGTGCTCAGTTACTCTTTCGGTATAGTTAATTGGTGCAAGACTGACATTGAACAATTACAACGAAAAGTTCGAGTTTTACTAACAAAAGCTCAAAATCACCATCCAAAGAGCTCTGTCGAACGTACAACTTTGCCACGGTATGAAGGAGGAAGAGGATTGACAGATCTAAGTAAACTATTATATCAACAAATTTCTATTTTGCGTAGTCATTTCCAGAAACTCGCAGAATTTTCTGATCTACATAGAGTCATGTGCCAAGTTGATGACTCAACACCACTGCGACTGACACAACAACATGTCCAATTACACCACCAGACCACAGATCAGAAACTGCTGAAATGGAAAGAGAAGCCCCTTCATGGAAGACATATAAACGACATCAACCAAGATTATGTCGACAGTGCAGCGTCGAACTACTGGTTGATCTCTGGTCATATGTTCCCTGAAACGGAAGGCTTTATATTGGCAATCCAAGATCAAGTAATTCCAACTAAGAACTACCTAAAGTACATCGTTAAAGACCCTTCCATTAACAACGATAGATGCAGGTACGGTTGCCAAACATCTGAATCTATCCAGCATATCACAGGAGGTTGTCAAGCGTTCGCTGCAACTGAATACAAAGAACGACACGATGCTGTGGCAAAAATACTTCACCAGGAACTAGCACTGAAACATGAATTATCACAGTCGGTAAGATTACCATACTATAAATATAAACCAGAATCTGTTTTAGAAAATAACAACTACAAGCTGTACTGGGACCGCACGATACTGACCGATCGGTCTGTTGCTCACAATAGACCAGATATAGTTTTGGTAGATAAAGTCTCTCGGAAAACAACTTTAATTGACATAGCAATTCCCAACAACAATAATATCAATATCAAGCAGGCTGAGAAAATAACCAAATATAGAGATTTGGAATTTCAGATAAAGACTCAGTGGAACATGAACAACACACGAACTGTACCAATTGTTATGTCAGCAACAGGACTAGTCCCAAAACATCTATTAGACAATTTAAAATACCTCGGTCTGGACGAACATCTGTACAAACAAATGCAAAAAGCAGTCTTGTTAGGGACAGCCCGGACGGTCAGAAAATTTATGGGGAACTGCAGCCACGACGCCAACCACGGGCCTGATAACCTGGCAAGGGCTCCCACAGAGCTAAACCCTTTTGATATCTAGGATATCTGGGGTTTAGTGAATTTTCCCCTAAAGGCACTCATAGAGTACCTTAGAGGGAGTGTGATGCCATACATTGTATGGTCAAGTCGGGATAATAATAATAATAATTATAAAAATAATAATAATAATTGAAGAGGATTGGCAGATATAGGCAAGTTACGTGATCAACAAATTTCTAATTTGTGTAATCATTTCCAGAAACTCGCAGAATTTTCTGATCTACACAGAGTCATATGTCAGGTTAATGACTCAACACCTCTGCGACTGACAGAACAACAAGTTCAAGTATACCACCAGACAACTGATCAGAAGCTGCTCAAATGGAAAGAGAAGTCCCTTCATGAAAGACATATAAATGACGTTAACTAGGATTATGTCGACAGTTCAGCGTCGAACTACCGGTTGATGTCTGGTCATATGTTTCCTGAAACGGAAGGCTTTATATTGGCAATCCAAGATCAAGTAATTCCAGCTAAGAACTATCTAAAGTACATCGTCAAAGACCCTTCTATCAACAACGACAGATGCAGATATGGTTTCCAAACATCTGAATCTATCCAGCATATTACAGGAGGTTGCCAAGCGTTCGCTGCAACTGAATACAAAGAACGACACGATGCTGTGGCAAAAATACTGCACCAGGAACTAGCCCTGAAACTTGAGCTATCACAGTCGGTAAGAACACCCTACATATATCTGTACTACCCCCCTACTATATATATATATATAAACCAGAATCTATTTTAGAAAATAACAACTACAAGCTGTAGTGGGACCGCACGATACTGACCGATCGGACTCTTGCTCACAATAGACCAAATATAGGTTTAGTAGATAAAATATTTAGAAAAACAACCTTAATTGACATAGCAATCCCTAACAACAATAAGATAAATATTAAGCAGGCTGAAAAAATAGCCAAATACATGAACTGGGAATTTCAAATAAAGACACAGTGGGACAAGAACAACACACGAACTCTACCAATTGTTATATCAACAACAGGAGTAGTCCCGAAACTTTTACTAAATAATTTAAAATACCTTGGTCTGGACGAACATCTTTAGCAACTAATGCAAAAAGCTGTTCTGTTAGGAACAGCCCTAACAGTCAGAAAATTCATGGCAAGCTGCCACGACTCCAACCACGGGCCTGATAACCTGGCAAGGGCTCCCACAGAGCTAAACCCTTTTGATATCTAGGATATCTGGGGTTAGTGAATTTTCCCCTAAAGGCACGTTATGCGTGCCTTAGAGGGAGTGTGTTGCCATACACTGTATGGTCAAGTCGGGAAATTGCCTTTACCTGTCACAGTCATCTTCAGCTATATCCAACATAGATTTCAACCAACCCATTCCAGCGTTATTTACTACCAAGTCGATCGGCCCAATATTTTTCAAGACTTCTTCTGTTTTGTTCCAGTTTGTTATATCTAACTGGATTATTTCTATAGAAGGGACTTCCCGCTGCAAATCCTCTGAAAACAATTAACACATACATACATACATACATTTATTGACATACTTGGAAAATATGCCACATATATAATACTCGCGAAATCTTGACATTTCCGTATTTGGGACAAAAACTCTTTAAGTCGTATTTCTTTATTAACAACCTTATCAATACGGGTGAATTCTTGTAAAATAGTGAATAGATAACAGATAGTAGTTTTCAAGCTGGTAGAGTAGAAACTTTTGAATGAGTTTTGAGACAAATATACGTTGAATAATTTGAAGACGTTGTTTAAGAGAATAAATTTTCGACATTAGTAACCATAATTTTGGAAAAAGTTGTTATATATAACTGCACAATTATTACTAGTGTCAGAATGAAGAAGACACTTGATTTCATGTACGTAACCTTGCCGGATTTGAGGACTTCAAAGTTTTCCAAATAGTACAATCGTGCTAGTCTTTGATAAGGTTTTCACATTTAACCCCTGTTATATTTCACTGTCATTTATAATTCCTTGATTTTCACTAGAAATTGCACACGTCCGGGTCTTCACAACATTACAGACATATTTTTAAACATATTCGGGGCATATTCAATGTACATTTCTCATCGATTACTTTTATTTCTGATGCTGTCTTTCTTTCCACCTATAAGTTATTACCAAATTTTGTTTGCTCTTGTTTATAACTATAAAAAGGAGGAGGTTATCAATTCGTCGCGTTTTTTTGTATGTATGTTACATGATTTCTTCTCCTGTGGTGAACCGTTTTGAATGAATATGGTCTTGTTTAATAGATTATATATCCGGATTGGTGAAACTTCAAATTTAGGAAAAGAATTATATGGGTAAAGCGATGATGTTTGTGAATGAACACATGCGTGCATTGAAATCGACCAATATCCCTAACATATTGGTCGATTTTTCAAAAACTGCTTATGGATGTGTATAGTTTTTTTAACGTCTAATCTATTAAGGAAGATCGGTGCAACTTGCAGTTTTGCAGAAAATCGCCGAAAATTCCAATATTCTTACCAAAAATTTCATGAAAGTGATGTAACAGATATTTCTTCATAAATATTTAATTCCAACGTAATAGTGCGGGAATTGTAGGCACTGAAAGTTTTAATTGCGAATTTGAAAATTTTATATGTACATCTCAAGCATATAAGTAGTAAAGCATAGTATTTTTGGCTCCTTCAATCAATGAGTACCAAGCTCGTTTTGTTTGTATGCCAGGCAAATACCTATTTAAATGAAAATTTTTCCATTTTACGAAGACGGTGCTTTTATATCACATTCTCCCGGCCTATTAGAAAATTCAGTGACAACACATGTCAAATTCTAAACTGCTATTTGGTGCGTTTATACACAAGGTATTTAGTTATAGCAAACAAAATAACATAGTAAAGTGATAGGAGTTGCATTTATATGATGATTGAAATGTAGGACGGAGTAAAATGATAGTGGTCCATAGGCAGCCGTACATACAGGATAGTTGGAATATAGGATGAATGGACGTTTGGTGGTATAAAAATGTTGGAAAAAATGTGGAATTAAACTTATATAGGGTGATTAAAAAACTGTTATATGATGTGGACTTAAACAAATCATTTACAGTATGGTTGAAATATATGCTGGGGTTGAATTATATTTGTTCAGTGTGATTAAAAAATTATTTATTTCATAGCCCATAAGAAGTTGCATAAAGTTTGGAGAGGAATTAATGTTACACAGGGCGATAATATAAAATGTTAAAAATGAAATAATTTGTGGGGTAGCCTACAATTACAATGGTGGAAATATAGGACGGATTTGACTCCGTAAATATGAGATGGATTCTACTCCGTCCTATAATTTACAGAAGGCAGCTAACAAATTTATGCTTGTCCGTATGCAGTCGTATGTACAGGATAGTTGGTACATGGGGTGGAGTGGAATTATCTATAGTTATTCAGGGTTGTCAAAAAAAGTTGAAAAAAGGTTAAGTGGCGTGGTCCATAAGGCATAAATATATTTTGGGCTTATTAAATAAGTCAACGCGTACTAGTACATTTTGCTCGTAAACATTTACCTGCCAATTTAAATGAAAATGTATCATTGTGTAATGTTGGGGCTTTCGATGTTACATGGTCCCGTCAATTAAGGTTATACATACAAAATAAAAATTGAAGAATGAAAACTACCTGAGTTCAAAAACACTAAAAATTTGAAAATAAAACATTTTAAAAAATATATAACCGACTTCCACCTATAACTACAAAGCTGAAAATAATTAAGGTGCTCATTCTGTACAAGTTAATTACCTACCAATCTAGTATATTTTTGAAGTCGGTGCCAAGCAACAATTAAGTTTGATGAAGTAGTAGATAAGTACGCAATGTAGGATTTTAGATTTGCTTGGCACCGACTTCAAAAATATACTAGATTGGTAGGTAATTAATTTGTACAGAATGAGCACCTGTTAATGTTAACGGGGTAGCGTAAGAATGTGTTATTTATTTGCTAGAGTTGTATTTTGTTATAATTATTTTCAGCTTTTTAGTTAAAGGTTGAAATCGGTTATATTTTTTCTTAAATGTTTTATTTATAGCTTATTAATGTTAAATTAATTCACAGTTTTGTGAAATTGAAATTGTTATAGAATTACTATTAAATGTACTATTATAGGTACTAGTATTTTAGAGAATTAAATTTAAATAAAAAGTTTTGATCAACATTTACAATAATTTCAGTAATAATCTGGTGCCTTCCATAGTTTTTCGACATAGTTTGATTTGTTCTGTTTCTGATGTGTTCTCTTTACCCATAATAGAACTGATAATTTGTTAGAATAATGGCGTGAAGTAATCACACGACAGAGAAGCGAAAAATAAATAAGTGAATCATTAAATGGCTAAATTCAAAAGACTAAGAAATCCATCAGATGTTGATGTTAAACAATAGCACTTGAAAGAAAAACCGCAAAGGTAAACCAACTCTAGAAGTTTACATAAATTAAATCAGAGTAAATTTTATTATAATGCTTCAGATGTGACAAATTTAACCCGGCCAACATATATTTGAACGGATTGTATCAACAAAGGTATGAATTACAAATGAAAACGTAAAAGTATAGAACCGTGCAAATTCAAATCTCGGGGGTTCGGCAATTATGCGAAGTAACGTCTGCATTCTACCCATGTGCATATTGAATACACGACAAGAAACGTCATTGGACCCCAACTGGCGTCACACTACACCTTGTGCTTTTGAATTTTCTCATTATACTTTTATCAAACTTGAGGTTTTAAAAAGGTAAAGACATATTTACATCAATATTAAAAACGTATAATTGGTCAAGTTGTTTTTACCTCCACTTCTTATGCAGTTTAATATATTTGTTATATTTCTATGAGATTCATTTAATTTTAAGGCACCAAATTGCGTAAAGAACTAAAATTTGTTCTACATATTTTGTACTCACCTAATAGGTTGATTGATCTAGCGACAGCCACAACCTTAGCACCACATTTCGACAGTTGAAGTGCAATATCTCGACCAATACCTTTTGAATAAAATTATTCACATAATATATTGTGTTGAATATAATAATAACTTACCTTTTGTAGCTCCTGTAACTAGGGCTCTTTTACCTTTAAAACTTATTTCCATTTTTCCGAATACCTACAAGAAACAAGTTTAGTATCTAGCTTAAACTGACAAATCGATTAAAAGAATTCTGTATTACTCTTGAAAGGTTAATAAAGATAACCAAATCAGTGGTAAACAAGATTAGCTTTTCAATTCTAAATATAATACATAATACCGACCTTACTCCCGTGAAAAATAATTACAGCTCATTATTATAATTAATGGTTCATCTTGGAACTACTTTTTGCAAGAAGTTGACAAGTAGACAATCAAAATATTTTATCGTACCTCCGTCTCCAGGTAATTTTTGTTAGACGCATTTTCTACTATCTTGATATGGAAGTCCAGCTCTCTATTGGTAATATATTTAGACATTTTCAGTTCCGGCTTACTTCATTAATAATGACTTCTAATAGTTTAATTTCTAATGCATTTTGTCGGTCACAAAATATTACTGAAAGTGTGAGCTTCAGGGCATAACAGTTGGTCAAGACTTTCCAAAATAGTATTGATACGGGAATTCCTTCATTAATTCGTGGAAGCGGCATTCCGCCGATATTTCTGGGAATCCGAAATATTGTCCGACTGGCGCATCGAGGTCGGCGGATTGTTTTGATGTAGTTCTCCAAGAATCTAGACTCGTCCCGGCGGCTCTTTGACGTTCTGGAGAATTCCGAGAATAAATATATAAATACGGAGAGCTGCGGAAGCATTCATTCTGTATTCAACTGTCGTATATTCAATATAAATTTTAAATAGTTCTGTGAATATAAATTGTGTTAAACTAGTGGAAATAAATTAGAGTGAGTTGGACTGTGTTTTTAAATAAATTCGAACTGAACAGAACCCGAGTGTGAAAATAAAAACATTACAGTATTTTACTTACCAACCGCTTTCCTAATGAAGTTCAGGTTAAACATATAACTAAATTAACTGAACCCTAAGAGTGTAAAAATAAAAGAAATCACAGTATTATCAAAAAGTTTTCTCTTATTGTATATGTTGGTGAAGAATACTATCATCTTTGATCCAATTCGTCAAACTTCGATGTTAACATTTTAAGAATATGTGGGAGTAGTCAAACGATATAAAACACATATTTAGTGGCAGTTCTCTATTTAGTTTAGTTTTCTGTTTGTAATTTTTGACAAAAGCACTGGTTAAGTGGTAATAATTTAAAAAAAAACTTTGAAGTGTCGCGTCTTCAAGTAGACGTGATCAAATCGTTGAGTAAGAAGACTAAAATGCGCAATGAACTATTTGACTAGTTTTAAGAAATTATTTTAAAGATCTTATTATTATTGGAAAAACTGAACCTTTGGTGTGTCACAGACATATTAGCACAAAGTTTTGTACCCTAAAACCAAACCTATCTGTTTTCCCTCAACGCTGTGTCAACAGCAAAGCTGTCATCATCATGGAGTAAACCATGGTTTTTAGTGGATTTACTTTCTGCTACAGCGAAACTCTGCTTACATAACAAGAAGTTAGTTTTCCATGAGGCATTTACCGTTTAAAATTCGTTTCGTAATTTATATTTGCGGTGCTTTCAAAGCTGCCTATAAGTTTAGGAATGCCAATCGATTTGGATAGCGATCTGCATTTGGAAAATTTTGTGCATAGATTCTACTTGCCAGTAAACAATTTTCTTCACTCGCTCCATAACATAAATCATTTGAATTAATTCTTCTTTAGACAAATTCATTTTACCGCAAAATATTCTTGAAGCTTTGCCTATATTTTCAATTTTGACTGTCACAGATCCGTAGGTTTTTAACAATTGAAGAACAAAGAATACAAAAATACTATCTTTTCCATAAAAAAAATGAGATTTTGCATTTTGAAATTTTTTTTATAGTATTGGCAAAATAGAATATAAACAGATTTTCCCTACAGCACAAAGTAAGTACTTAAGGACTGGAAACTTGCAAAAAATTTTATTAATCGGATTATAATTAAATAAAATATAAGCCATAGAAATGAAACTCAGGCAGAATTTTTTTTCTGAATTTAAGGGCAATTTAAAAATACCTTTTTTGGGTAGACATGAAATTATTTTTAGAATATGCATGTTTAAATACACAATCACTTTTGTATTAAAACTTTTTTGAGTATCTACACTTTAGTGAGATATCTTCCGTTATCATACCATTTTGTACACCCTATCCATAAAAATAGAAAATGAACTATATTAAGCACTTAAACGCGATATGAGCGTTGCGGGCGGTGCGATACGTCAAAGTGACTGCCGCAAACTATCAAACACATAAAAATAATTCATTTTGTCCTTACAGGAAAATACGATTCCAGCAATTTTTATAGCATCACTCAGTTGGTTTGTTTTCGCCTGCATTAACAGTTTTTATTTGTCACATTGACGTATAGCACCGCGCAAATGTCGTTTACGTGGGACACAGCCTAATGCACAAATATAAGTGACAGAATAAAATATTGAATTACGGCAAATATCATTCCGAATGTTAGATACCATTTCTTTTTTCGTATGGAAACTTTGATGACATTAAAGTATTTTGGAATTATTCAATAGTATTCTTATACAGTGTTCCCCCAAAAATTGGAATTTCATTTTTATGTTTAAAGTTTTTTATTTAGGAGCCCGATTTTAATTTTCAATTTGACTTGATTAAGAGACAATTTACTTCTTATTTTTAAAATCAGTTTTAAAAACAAAATGGTGAACGTGTTTAAGCCTTAACAAACTTTAAAACGTTGCTTTAAAAGTAAGATTCTGATATCTTCAATGTTTCATAGTAAAATAGCAGATCGAGTATTAGAACCCATCCAAAAATAACTGACCTATGACAAGTGAATAGTATGTTTTAAAATACTAGCGGCTAGTTTCTCTTATTTTTCAAAACAAAGTAGGCATAACGACAAATTTTTCTTCGTTGGGTAGGTAACCCTGTTATTTAGCTAATGAGTATAAAATGTTTATTAATTCTTTAATTTCAAGAGAAAACAGGGTGAGTCAATGCCTGATACAATTTCCTGCCGCATAATGAAAAAAAAAGTATATCTCAATAATTTTCCTTGACTCCTTCCTCAATAAAAATCAAATCAACCTTAAAACTTCCTGAGATTCCCGGAGACACCATTACATAGTTACTGAACTTGTCCCTTTCCCTAAACAAACCCATTAGTTCTATTTCACTTATTTGTTAAAGATATGATTTTGTGCATTTTTTAAGGGATTTATAATGAAAATTTTGTCGTTTTCTGAACGATAATTGTGGCATCTCTTGTTTTTATTTAACAACCAAAGAACTGAGAAAAAATTAAAATTTTGTCGTCAGTAAACATTTTTTTGGATAGCTCCTATTTTTAAACTTATTTAAATGGTTTCTTCACTCTTAACTTAAACTCAACACCCTCCCAGGGATCTGTCTATTTGCTACTTTGTTGAAGAAGATAATAATCTGCAAGTAATGCTTAAAAATTATTGATGAAACCACTGAATTACTAGCATGTTTTTAGATAATTAGATGGATCAGATAAAAACTTAGCTTCGGTAGGAACTATCAATGTTTCCATGGTAAGAAACGTTCCACGACTCAGTGGTAAGATCAGACTGATTACTGATGCGTAGAGTAATAGGTCGGGAATTTAATCAATGCAAAAGCAGTAGAAATTGCTTAATTGCCAGTTTCATTTATTTTTAAGTAAAATACCAGGAATTTAGATAGGTTTGTTGGAATATGCAACAATGTAAATGCTGCTGAGTGGAAAGTTGTAAGATTTGAATAGATTTCAATATGGGCAGCTTTGCTGCAAAATATTTAAACCAGCAAAGGTAAGTCTTTAAAATCTAACGCCAACTAGTTTCAGAAATGATTATAGTAAAAGGTCCCTTAAAATGGAGTAGGTTTAGCATGTGAATCGCCGGAAGTAGACATTTTTTATAAGGCGTTAGTAGTCAGAAAATTTGTTTCTAACTACAAATATTATTGTAGATTACATTATGAATTTTAGACATTGAATCCAATAACTTTGCTACAAAAGAAACAGAAAATTTGCTTCCAGCACAATACTTGATAACAATATATATGTAATATCCGACAGGATTTTTAAAATTACTTTTATTTAATAGTAGTTCGGCAGATTTAATACCAGACGGGGTACTATCTAATCTACTATCAATCTGGAAAGTTCCTTGTGCATCGAGAAAATATTAATTTACGAATCTACTAATCTAGGCAAAGTTAAACGTTTTTGAACATATTTAATTGTGTTCTTGAACGTTTCGACAACAGTACTAATCCTAGTATAAAATAGCATCTAATATATGTTTCTACAGTAGAATTCACAGTAAATTTAACTTAATCTTTAAACAAGTCTTTTTAAGTATTGCAAAGGACCCCGCAGAATTCTTATGGGAAATGACTTTCGGCTAATTTTTTCAAATTGAAGTATGTGATAGCTCTTGAAGAGTAGATTAAAAGTGCTCATGGACACAAATCTCCAGAGCCAATAGTTTACGATCTACAGCCCTCTAAAGTTGACTTGGTCCAGAATCATTATGGGAAATGGCTTTCGGTTAATTTTATTCATGTTCTGGACCACTTATTCTGGCATAACTTTTGACAAAATTGAATTAGTTTTTGCAACCTAGAATAATACTAAGTACGAACATAACATTGAGCAAAAGTTTTGAGGTTTACTTATGTAATAACAGTTTTTGCAGTGTTAATCAAGCGATTAATATATAGGATTTTCTCAATAGGGTTTTATTAATTTAAATTTTACAAGGAAACATATTTAGTTAAAATCTTAAATATCCTTTTCTAAAGTAAATGTATCATCCTTCATAAAATGGGCTTCCGATAAATATTTTTCTAAATTGATTTCTTGGATAAGTCTTAAATCTTTAAACGATACTATATTAAAATTTTATTATAATTTATAACCGTGATATTTAGCAGGTTTAGTGACAATGAATTCTACAGCACATACGTTTTAATATACTTCATAATCGACAGTATTTTGTTTAATAATGTAATTATAATGTAGAGCCAAGGCAGCAGTTCCTAAACCAGTCGTATGATCAGCACATCCATCCTCAAAAATATTGAAATTTCTCTTCAGTCTGGTTTTTAGATTATCAGTTAAAACAGCCGGATAGCATCCTGTTCGCCTTTGTGCTTTGAGAATGTGGTAGAGCCATCTGAAGTTGAAGAATTCTGTATACCCTTCGTAGCCACATAGGACAACTAAAACAGAAAAAACTAAGTAACCACCTAACAGTGAGTATAAGGAAGCCTAGTAAATACGGTGGTAGTAAACAGAGAGTAAGTATATAAGATGTAAGTATACAGAGTATAAGTGTAAATTTGCAAGTTTTTGGCATACTGGGGTCCGATTATCGAACCATTCGACAGCTCTACTACGACTTTCGACGTAAGTCGCATGAAAAGTTGAGGTAAATGTAGTTTAACCCATATATTAAACTTCATTTATGTCAGATTTCATACGACATACGTCCGAAATCGAGTGGTAGAGCCGTCGAATGGTTTCAAGAATCGGGGCCCAGGGTATACGTTCACAATATGTACTCGTACGTAAACAGCAGTTTACAGGGTGAAAGTATTTGGTGTCATAGTATACAAGATAAGTGCATACAAGGTGTTCGTATACGCAATGAAATATTTGCTGCAGTGGACAATGTTTAAGTGTACAGAATGTAAGTATACGGGGTGTATATATAGAAAGTGTTCGTGTACAGGGTAAAGCATCTGCACGAGTAAACAGGGTGCTACTATATAGGATGTTAGAATACTTTGGTCAGTTTCGTCAGGACTAGTCCTAATTAATGGATTAAGACTTGGTCGTGGAATAATTAGAGATAAAGAACAATAACCTTTTCTTTGCCAACAGTTGTTGCCCACTGTGAAAGGTTTTGGTGTACAGCTTTTAAGTATGCAGGTGTTATCAAGTAGATTATACGAATACAGAGTGCACTTTTACAGGGTATACATATACGGGATGTACGTATACAAGGCGTGCTCCAGGGGCGGATCTAGAAATGTCCTGAGGGAGGGGCGCAAAATGAAAGTTGTGATAATAAGATGTGTTACCAAGGGTTATTACTTGGACATATACTCCTTCAGTTTAACAAGTTATTGCTTTTCTGCCTACTGTTTACGATCAAGTAACTAACTCTTTTAATTTATTAATCTACAATCTAGTGTGTACTATTATTAATATTTTTTCCATTATTACAAAGCGTCAGGGAGGGGCGCGCGCCTCCCGCGCCCCCTGGCTGGATCAACCACTGGACTGTGCTCTAATATGTGCACCGCGTTTTTTCACACCGTATATACAAAAAATATATACTAAAAACGATAGCCTTACTATCGAGAATATATACAACAGTTTTAATACACATAAATTTTCCTAATTTGTCACGAAATAAATTCCGCCATCTAGGAATTTCAGGGAAAACTAGCTCACACATCCCCAAAATCGGGAGTAGTATTGCATGCAACGTCGTTTCCCTGTGATTTCTGGATAGAGACCACACGAAGAATTGGTAGGTTAATTAGGGATCTCAGGAAAACCGCATTACACGCAATACGACTCCCACTTTGTTGCTCTCTGTGAGATAGTTTTCCCTGAAACTCCTAGATGTATGTATTATTTCGCGTTAAAATATTAAATTCATATATATATATATATATATATATATATATATATATATAAAAATATAAATACAGAAAAAAATTATACGATATTTCAATTAGTTGACTCCAGCGCAACTGATGAAGGTTCTGGACTAGAAACAATATAATGTCTTCCGTTCAATGTATTATGAAATCACAGAATTTTTTCGTGTGATTTCTATCCTAGGGATCACAAGAAACCGGCATTAAACACAGTACGACTCCCGTTTGGGTCCTCTAGACCTAGTTTTCCCTGAAACTCCCAGATGGGGGTATTTATTTATTTCTCGATAAAATATTAAATTCAGTTATTTGTACTAAATACATAAATAAACTTTCCAAAATTTAAGTGATGGACAACTGATGAACGTTTTCGACTAGAAAAAACATATTGTCTTGGGTTCAATAGATTGAACAATCTACAAAAAATAACTTTTACTATAATAAAATATTTATTTTCACCGAAAAATGCCTAAATACTTCATTTATGTCTAGTGACATACTTTTTTATATTTGTTTGAAAAATTCAACTAGTTAACTGTCATGCATAACAACATGAAGTGTATCAATTTAGACTTGTTTAAATTTAATGGTAATATTTTCAATACTTTCACTAATGCAAATTAGTTATTATAAGAATTTTAATCATTATTTTAGTTCATTTTCTGAAATTATTTACTTTATTTATACTACTTATACATGTCTGAACATTATATAAATACGTAAATAAATATATGTAATTTATTTTAGATACAGCATACACCTTATATTTTTTATGATATAATTTGTATATTTAGGAAATATAATTAATTGCATCTGTATAATTTAAAAAAAAAATTAACATTTAGTACTACTGTAAAGAAACAAATAAGAAATATTTTGTTCCGTTTAACAATAGTTGTTTTCATATTACTTATTAATTTAATTTTAATTACCGAGTATTAAAATTGGGGTTTAATATTTGCACCTAATGACATGCCTTATATTTTTGTAGAAATATTAAATTGTCGTCAAAATCTACTAGAAGTAAATATGCATGTTAGTCTAAAAATCGTTACCATAGTTATGGTGTTACCAGCAACTCATTTAATATGAAATTTACAAAAATGTTGTACTTTCCAACTTAATTAAATTTTAAATTTAAAAGACTTATGGTCAAAGGGATTAGAAAAATGATAACTTAATAGATTTCTGGTTTCCCATTAGACAACTTACTCAACAGATATAAAGACACTGAAAATATTTCAAAAGTCATAATTTGTTGTGCTTATTATTAATTCAGTTCGTTCGTTTGTTACAACATTTTTCCATGATGAAAATCTTATGGGTACGTAGACAAATAAATAATAAATATGTGTATGTACCTAATTCTTATATTTCTTAAACTACTTAGTACGTTTTTCTGGAATAATTGCTTTAACAGATCACACTGCTCAATGAATCATAAATATTCACAAAAATATATAATCGTAAATAAATTCAGGGAATTTCTTTTTCATTCTGAAACATTGATATATGGCTTCAACAAGCTTTTTTCCTACTGATCCCATCTGTAAGACGTATTACTATATTTTCGATATATCTAGATGGGAAGAGGTAAGATGTCTTTTGAAAATTTCTTTTCAAAACAATGTTTACATAGTATTCAATACCGAACTTACATAGTTTTTTATTGTCACTTTTTCCCTAGAGAAAAATAAAAATATATGATTAAATTGATTTTGGACCTACCCCTCTTTTTAATCATCTATCTTGTCTTCTTTTGAAACCAATATAAAAAATGCTATCTTGAGAGCTCATACGTCTATAAAACAACTTTCTTTAAATTTGTATTTGCAAACGATGTATGAGAAAACATATTTCAACTCAGTGTTTTTCAAAATTACTCAAAAATAATTTTTGTCATATATGAATAATAACTAGTTACTAAAGAGTTACACGCAGTCAAAATTTGAAATTTCCAATTTAAACATAAATATGCAACGAAACTTGATTATCTAGAAAGAAACAGAATCTAAAAATGCCATTTAAACCTAGACTTAAAAATTAAATTAAGTAAAGTGTCAAATAACTACTTAAAGTTATATATATATATATATAGGCAAAATATATATATATATAGAATATATTTCTGTGTTTTATTTACACTTACACTTAATAAATGCATATAATAGAAAAAGAGAAAATCATTTCAGTTTTTATGTGTTATGGGCGTTTTTCCAGGTTCTTAACTTTACAGATGACAAATGAAAATACTTATAAGCCACAATTTGATTCAAAATGTTCACAAATTTTAAACCTATTGCCTGTAATATATTGACTCCGTACATCTTCAACAAGTACAATCTCTTCTTCGAAGGATGTCGTCAATAATATTTTATTCAAAAGTTAAACTACATTTTTTATTAAAAATTCATATAAATATTTACTTGCCAGTGAATCTGTCAAGTAAACTATCCGGCCAGTAAGTTCCACAATGTTCCTGTCAGTAAGTAGTTAGTTGACAGTTTACTGGGAGGTGAATATACCGGCCCTTAGTGAAAAATAAGATTCATTTCAGCTTATTACATATTTTTTAAATTTTACATGTCACAGCATCAACTGAATAGAGACTTTCTTTTTAAAATTTAATGTTATACAACTTTTGATTACAACTTCTGTCCTACTTCTTAGACCTTTTAAAAAATTATTTAATTCATCGATTTCAAATCCCTGTATTCTCTTCAACATTTTTATTGGAAGACCCATTGCATAAAACTTCCTTTCTCGAAGATCTGGAGAAGCTGTGGTGTGTCACAAATAAATAAACATAATGATTTATACCGGATCACCAATTATTTATTTTACATACTCCACGACTTGAGGACACATAGGTTATCATCTTCTTGTCTGAGAGGCCTTTTTCGACGTTACAGATCTTGGTGGTTACAGTATTATCTCCTCTGAGAAAGTTAAAAATGCTTGCTATACGCAAGCATAATAAACCAGGATTGCCTTGTGACGTAGAATTGGCCCTCCTCCTAAATGCTATTTCCACTTGTCCGTTGACATGATATTTGTTTTTTGTTTTGTTTAATTTTTTTATGATATATTTTTATCAATTGTGTATTTAATTCAGTGAAAATCTTTTTATTATTAATATAGCTCGTTTAATCAGACCTCAGATATTTCAGAAATCAATTACAAGGTAATGTTTTCTGATATTGGAGATGGATATGGAAGTGCATATCCAAATATGATTTCAAACTGCATTCAGAAAAAATATACAAAATTATTAAGTGAAAAGTGGATCATTCTTAACAGATTTTTTTAGTTTTTTCACTTTTATGTGGCCATAATTTTGAAAATAATGAGAAATTTAGTTAATTTCGTAAGTTTTGACAAATGTTTTTTCTTTTAAATCTATCAAGTATCCTGGGTCTATTTAATTTTGTGCTATACCTAGCTTTTAAATTTGAAGGAAAGATGACTTTTCCAATTCACGAACCAGTTCTCTCCGCGATGCAGCTCTTGCGCACAAAGAGTCAAGAACTGTAATATACTCATCTACTGGCTGTCTTAATCCTTGACACATTCCCTGTGAAAGCAGTGCATTAGTATTAAGTATAAGGTTTTCATAATCTTAGGTGAAGTCGACGCGTCAGAAAAAATACATTAAACTAGATTTCTTCTGGCACGGAATTTTTGTGGTCAGTAGTTTTTCGGTCACTGCCTGTTGTCCTGATATTATCTTTTCTGTTTATATAGTGCACAATCCTTGTTATGTGCTTTATCAAATTCCAGAATGCATCAGTTTTTTGTTTTAATTTTTGATATTTTCTGCAAATTTTTATTGACTTTCAATTCCATTCTTTTCTTTAGCAACATCTTTATTTTCAAGGTAAGTTTTTTGCGTTGGTTGGTTTTGATTTTTCTTCTTTAAGAGTCAGTGATGCATTCATTAGTAGAGAGTTAGCTTGTCTGTTGGTGTTGTTGGTTCACGCATTCCTGATGAATTTGCATTTTACAGTTTTGTGTTAAAAACAATTCCTAATCTGTTAAGCCGTTGATCGCATGCCTTTCTGATTTTATTAAGCGTGCTTACACCTTGAATGTTTGTAAGGACACAGAGAATTACACTCTTGAACTGATAAATAATTAGTTAGACAGCTTCTCCAGCGTATGGCGCGTGCTTTCTCTGATGGACCATTGGTGCTAATCATGTGTAGAATGATCGAGATTCCAGACTTGTAGAAGAAGATTGACATATACATGTTTGACCGAGTGCAGTTTGAACTAATCTGTCTCTGCTTTCGTTACGTTCCCAGAGTTTTACACATATTGTACCGTCATAACACTGATTGATTTTCTTATATTTTCCCTACTCTGACTCTAATGTAGTTGATAATATACTTGAAATAATTTAGTTGATTTAACTCTAATGGATGAGAAATCTTATACAATTAGTACTCCTAGTTGATATTTCTTGGTAGAAGTTACGCTTTTGAAGAATTCAAAAATCATTAGTTCTTTGCTTTTCCTCCTTACTCAGTTACGCCAGTAACATCCTACCTAATAATTGCCGAAAGGATTGACATTACTGATATCGCTTTGTCTCAATTATTGTTGTTTAACTCGTAACCAAGGAATATTCTGGCCATGGAACACAAGGCAAAGTTAAAGGGAAGGCAAAATCACTAGAAACCGGTATAACAAAGAACTGTGTATAAGATCATTAGAAGACACCCAGTGTAGCTATGGATCTGCGAGACATACGTTCCGACATTTACAACTTGCTATCAGAGACATATACGTTCACTAGTCAATAGTACCTACTTTCAACTGATTACATGATTATCGTTCTTTAAAAAACTTTTCTGAACAATCAACGAGGATGTTGTAAAATAATAAAGATATTAAAATAATACAACAGCTTATGTTTAATCTTACTAAGATTCATTATTACAGTGTTCAGACTTCATAAAAAATTCATGTCTTTTCTTCCAGTCAGTTTGTCTCTTTGTGCTCCTAACTTTAGCAAATCACTTTGCAACCATAAGCGCTGAGCCTGCCCAACAGCATGGTGGGTATGGGCATGGGGGCCATGGAGGACATGGAGGACATGGAGGGCATGGAGGACATGGAGGACATGGAAGTCACGGGGGACATGGATCACATGGAGGACATGGAGGACATGGATGGCATGGATAACATGCAGGCGGACAACAATAAATTTAAAATAATGTACTACAACGTATTTCAATTAATAACAATTTCAGAAACATATTGCATTATTTACTTTCAACAACCTTCCAATTTTCAATTCAGAAATAAACATTCACTTTCTTCAAAGCTACTACTAAACTATTACGACAGTAAACACATAGATTCTATAAGCTTCTCGTTTAATTGAATAACTTCTCTTCCTCAAACCGGTGTTCGAACTTCTTATTTGACGTTCCAGGTCTTTCATCTGCAACGTATCGGATCTTCCAGATTCAATCATGAGCATAGAGACGATTTGTAGCTCTGGTTCGTAAAACTGCTCATTCTCTGTGTCTAATTGGCTCTATCTGACATCCTCTCAATTCTCTTTTCTTTCCAGATTATTGCCGTATAGCAGTTACAGGGACTGAATTAATAAGTCTGGTAGTGGAGCTTTGGTCGTTATTAGGCTCTGAACAAGTCCTTTTTGAATCTGATTCTTTACAAAATCTATAGTTTTTAAAAGGGCCTAGGTCGTGATTACAACATTTACCTTCTTCCTGGTCTAAATCCACTATTCCCTAGGATTATTTTCATTTCACCAATGGGAAAATTGCTTTCCGTTTCGGTTCAAACATGAAACCCTGTTCTTGAATAAGATCAATGTCCAGTACAAAATCAGTTGATATTAGCCGGATACTGAATTCTGGATACAGCAGCACCATTCTCGAATATGATGTCACTATTTTTACCATTTATGAAACCTTGGAGGACTAAATTGATATTATCTTCGTAAAATCCATCTACTTACAGTCTTGAGTAGGGATAAATACTTGCTAAATATTTATTATAGTATTGTTGTCTCTGGAAGGCCACTGTGGTGGTACTAAAAATGCTCCCACCCCTAGTCTGGACATCAGCAGTGCTTCAATAATTGCACTTCATTATACTGAATGGGTTGTTGTATCTCTAATACCACTGATCAAACTTTTCGTGGCAAACTGCTCTTCAAACTTTTGGGATAGGTTCACTTAGATAGGCTTAATGTACCAACGATAAAATATCGGTTTTGGGAACTTTAAAAGTTTATTGTCCCACCTTCTACCGGGAACTAAAATTAATTTATTAATCTCCCGGTTGTTCTAAAGAAATAGTTGCAAAAATTCTAGAGCTGAGCCCCTCAACGAAATCATTAACGTTGTGGCTTTTTGCTCAATATCCCTTACAATAGCTATAGCAACGGCCTGAAATTGACTCTTATATATGAAACAGTAAAACTGCCATCAAAACGACATGAGAGATTTTTGGAATTACAGTATCTTTCTCATTTTCCACTCACTACGTCTTCTCGGACTTTCAATTTCGACTTAGATACGATTTTCGATACAAGTTTTAACCTTATATTGACTACCTCCTAACAGTCATCACTTGTCTTCCCTTGCTCTGAATTTTGCATTCAACATTTTAAAATTTGTCTTCGACCATTTTTGTACTAACTGAATTGCACTATTTAAGACGTTCATATGCTTTCAGATCAGTTATTGAATCGAAAGCTTCTTAATGGAGGCCGCCCACACTTACACATTCGAAAATGGATCAGTATATTAGTGAAATGCAAAAATTGTATGTGTTGCGAAACTTCGTTCCAACCGACACCACAATAAAATTAATACCTAAACATAAAGTGTGTAAGATATTGGGGAAACGGAGTGGACGTAATTGTACATCTGTTTAGAGCTGCAAGCAATAGCTAGAAGTCACTTGAATTACGCAACCAACTACAAGTTAGATGCAAGCTTAGACAGAGATAAATACGTCCACGGTATGGGAACGACACACCTTTGACCTTGACAACTTAGTTTTCTATTTAAGGAACAGGGACCATGTTGTATATTAAAAGTCTTCGTGTATAGAAAATCTATAAATTATGGTAAATAAACAAATATAACATCAATTTAATATATACTACCAGCAGATAATTTGCTTTTCGTTCTAATAAATATTCCAATTCTCTGCGATCCATTAGATACTTAGCATAAGTCAGAAGTCAGAAAGAAACAAAAAAAGGCAACGTTACTTTTCATTACATTTGTGTGCTGACTAAGTTCATATTAGAAAGTAAACATTTTATATTAAGCCTTCTGAATAATATTTGAAACTAATATAGAAAATAATAAAAAATAGAATGATATTACTCTTCTTTGACCTTCAAATATTTTTATTTATTATTTTAAAAAGTATTCATCTCATGAAAAAATCGTTTATAAATAGCTAATTTGGTGAAATTGGAGACTGACGCTTTGTCATTACGAGTATTCAACTTTAAATATTTGTTTTAATATATAATAGATTAAACCATATTACATCAGCTATTTTGAAGAATAATCTGTTGACGCTGTGATGTAAAAATATCTACTTAAATAATGTTCCTATAATTTCATTTGTTATAACTAAAGTGACCTGGTTACATATTGCCATAATATTAAATAGGTGAAATAGATATGAATTAATAATTCAACAAATGTTAAAACTGACTCGTCATTTTTCTTTACAGTTAAATTTAAATTACGAACTAAATTGCATATTAGGATTTATACTTGCATCGTATCAAAATAGTGACAATTATTTTCATTTTCCAGAAATTTATATACATTACTAAAAATAACACAAAAAAGAGAAACAGAGACAGGGAAATAACGAGAGATGGGAAGTATGTGACGTCCTTTCACTTCCACGCTACAGTTTAAAATGGCTGCAACTCTTTTTTGCATTAATTATTTCGCTAACACTTCCTATTATAATATGATAGATATGATAGATCACAAATGTACGCACAATACAAAAAAATGTATTCTGAATAATCACTCCAATATCCGATTGTGTAACTAGAGGAAACAGCTGGAAGAAACATCCCGAAGCTACCGGGAATAGCTAGAAAAAACATTCCGAAGCTATCGGGATACATTAGAAGAGAAAACATTGTAAAACTTTCAGGGACTACTAAATTAGACCTTACTGAACAACAGGGAACACTTAAAATATATAAAAAAATATCGGAAACAACTTGAAAAACACTGTAAAACTACGAGAAATAATTAGAATAACAATTGAGAAGCTAACTAGTCGGATTACCCGTGGAAGGCGCATTGCTACTAAATAAAATCCAACATGCCAACTAGAGAAAACTGGGAGAACAAGGTTTGACAGGACAGCTAGTTTTTATATAAAATATTTTAAATATTGTATAATTTACTTACTTTCTTCCAGAAATAAATCAAACATTTCCCCAATTTCACCGAAAAAGTCCATATTAAAGATTTCAGCAAATATTTGTGAACATATTTGGTTAGTACGTTGTGAATATTCCACTTCATCGAGCAGACATTTTCTTACTTTGGTTAGTTGCAGGAACAATAACCTAAAAAGAAGAGCACTAAAGACTTTATGCACTAACTAGGATGATTCCGATCAAGGTCTTCCAACCGTGTGAACGATACCGTTGTTTTACAATACCATTTTTACGTGTGAATAAAATGACTAACAATGCACGTTAACAAATGAGTCATTACAGTAAAAACATACGTATAACGTGCAATGTTCAAACACCAGTACATAAAAAAGTTGTTTACCAAGTTAGGCAATGAAGAAAACCATCTATAAAAACAATGTGATACTGTGCATTAACAAATTCAGTACGTACGTATAACGTGTAGATACTGATCAAAAAACAAATCAGCTCGGATGAACTAAAAAGTAATACCAAAGAAGGAATAGTGAAAGCGTTAGTTACATTCCACAGAACAAACCGTTTTGTAAGACATTAATGGACAATTTGAAGCTAAGAACATAGAAGCAGAAGCATTTTGCTGGAACTGGGAATGTCGTTTGGTGAATTTAGTAGACAAATGCATCCTCCCCACAGAAATGTAAGCACTAGAAAAAGTACTGGACCTCGTTGTCGACTGAAAATGGCAAATAATAAAGAATTACTAAAGAAGGTAGACATTTCTATGTGTACCAATTATGATCGTAATTGAATATTTTGCCTTTTTACGTATTGCCTGCGTTTAATGCTATCGCCAACGCTTGGAATGGTGCAGAATACGATGACATTGGAGCAAGAAGGCAATAGTGTTGTGTTTTGTCGTTACTGGCAGTATTTTGTTATAAAGTACGTGTATCAAAGAGAAGGGTCAATAATTTTAATAAAATCATTACATTTAACAGAAGATTGTGTCTAGTAATTGTAGAGGCACAAATGCGGGGAGTATGTAAACATTTTTTCAACAAGTAAATCTGGCCACTCAGATCACGTAATCTTTCACTAAGTTCTTTAAACTTTAATGATTTGTCTACATGAGTAAAGGGGGCAATAATTACCTAAACTTGTACAGGATGTTACTAAAAGGTTTGAGTAAAATTCCCTACTTCCATCATTCTGAAGCTGGTGGATCTCACATATTTATATTGGATACCTGACAGACGTCACGAGTGAAGCTCACTGGACGAAGCAATCCCTAACGTGGACCCATCAGCGCAGCCTAATTCTGTCCGTTTCTTCAAATTTTCTGCAGTACCAGTGTTTGCCCATGTGTCTTGCGTCCAGTCTATGTTGACGTCTTCTAGCCATGCGTAATTTGCTAATCTGGACTATGTTAATTCTGCCTTTTTGAGGTATGCTGTAGTTGCAGTTTTATGGTATTGAAGACAGATCTATCTTCGTTTACGTGACAGATCTCTGTCATAGAGTAATATTAGAGTATCTATAATAAGTAATATTAAAGCATCTATTATAGTTTATTTGCGCTGCCTTGTTGGTTCGTCAAGTTCTTCAAATGTCTTGTCTATAGCTCTGTTGTGGTGCAGAGGTTTTTGGCACTGTTGAATAATACTTTCAAAATGCTAATTTGCATTCTAGTATAATGTTTTTTGTTCTAATTGAGGTATAACTTCAGTCTTAGTCCTCCAACATTGCTCATCAAAAAATGGTAAACATCCACTTTCATAAGTTTCAAACGATTGTGATGTATTTAGGATTTCCTGGAACCTCTATCGTTCCTACCATCCATGTTGCCAGAGTATGAGGTTTCCCTACTCCTGTTTAGCCTTTGTTTCATTGTTCAGACCGAATACTTTAACCTAATAGCTGCCGTCTACTGACTATATGTGTATATTGTACTTACTTGTGAGTTAAAGTATAACCTGTGGCAAATACGTCATAACCATCAAATTCTTGTCGACATTTGGAATTTTTTAGACATTTTTTTGGCACTAAATCTGTTGTAGAGTAAATAATCTCTTGCAGACAAAAATCAGAATCTTCGATGTAATTGCGTAAATTTTGACATTCATATATTTTTTGTAATACTTGATAATTTGGTGTGAATGAATCTGGATCCAGTTGATTGTCCTTGTATTGAATACGTTTGGGCCAGATTTTATAATCCAGCATGTATTTAACAACTGAAATAGAGAATGATTGTTTATGATTTGAGATATTTACACTAAAAATATGTTTATTAAAATAACAATAACCTTATTTTTCAATTTCAGCGAGCAAACCACAGTTATAAAAAAGAATTTTCTTTAGCACACTACATTTATCAAGAGTCTACTATGCTTATTAGGCAATGTCGTCCTGAATATCCGCGAAGTACAAGGTGAACAAGTTGCCTGAGTCCACTGGGATACCAGTGCAAAAGCTATTTCTTTGTACGCATTGAAAAATCGTAGGTTACAAGCTATATTTGTGATGTAGTCCTTTATAGTTGTTAGAGCTATATGGCTATATTACTTGTTTAATCGGGGTTACATTGCTCCTATATAGTTTTTAAGAATTTGTTATATATTTATGCCTTTTCTTTGTAGGGCTTTCCGTAGTTCCTTTCCGTAGTTTCAATTCTCTTTTATAATATGAAAAAATAGATCTATATATGATTTCATCTGTTCTTGTTTCCCAAGTTTATGTCACTAGTTAGTTCTTAAAAATGGCCTCATTCCATTTTTGGGCAATTACTAATTTTCTCATAATTTCATCAGATATGTCAAAATTTTAGTAACTTTCGTTTCTCCAGGGTTAATCCATTCAATAGTATTTTCCTGGCTCTAGAGGTCTCCAACGTTTTATTTGATTAACAATGTTTTTTAAATTTTTTTCTTTTGTTTTCAGAATTATAATCTGTCCATACATATTCTCGATTTGCGCTGCCGCAGTTAGAAATTTTTGAAATATGCTTTCCAATCCTGTGTTGATATCAGCTTATCTTGATATCCAAATTTTCTATTTGTTGACATTTTAAATTTTGATTTCTGGCTTTTTCATCTCTCTCCATTCTTATTGTCTGCCTGTTGACGACGTCTTTCTTGAGTCATTTTCTGGTAAGCATTAATTAGCTGCATAAAAACAAAGTACTATACAGTAACACCAAACCTTTATTTTTACACTAAACGGCGCTTTAACAGTCTAGCTCTCACCTTAATGGTGAAAACCAAAACTTTGGAAACGCAGCACTGTGAGATATCAATTGTTTTCGGATAAGATAATGGTATCGATTAGTAACAGTAATACTAATATAAGCGACTGCCAATTTTGGGAAAAATAACAACTAGTATTACTGACCTTCCTTTGTTTTCATGTTTCTATTTTCAGCTGGAATTTTCATACATCAACAGAAGTTCTTCATGAATCATCTAAAGATTACTTGAAGTTAACTTTCAAGGGAAATACCGCGAAATCCACATTCTTCGCAGTCGGATTGGAAATTGGAATGTAGACTCAATCTGAATGCTTATGTCAAGTATGACAAGATTTTTGTAGTAATTATTTTGAGGTCATACAGACGTAATTTAAGGGTCATGAAGATAATTTGCACGACTTTTTGGAAAAATTAATCTATAAAAATTCAATTAAACTATAAGCCTTTGAAGATACGGGAAATATGATTAAACGTTTCAGTGAACTTCATTTGGTCTTGAACATTTACTTTTTTTTAATACTGATATTCTCGTGGTGAGAAAATCCTCCATTAGAGCCAGCGAAC
This sequence comes from Octodonta nipae, assembly GCA_034190945.1. Lineage (NCBI taxonomy): Eukaryota > Metazoa > Arthropoda > Insecta > Coleoptera > Chrysomelidae > Octodonta > Octodonta nipae. The sequence continues at coordinate 43,404,415 of CM067220.1, forward strand.
ATTTGAAATTCGTTTTCTGAAGAAATATAACTAAAATGATATTTCCCAGATAAAGCGAAAAAATTAAGGTAGACTCAGTCTTTAGATGTTTAATTTGAGTTACAGCTTCAATAATATATATTGGTAGTAGCCAGTCTGAGATCATCCAGCGAGCACCCAAAGAAAATTTAATGCTTTGGTTCCAAAGAACCACTAAATATTTTTAAAGAATTAAAACAAACATTGCTAATTTATATACTTGTGCATTTTATTTCATTCTGTAATCGATTCTATCTTCTATTAATTTATTATCTTATTCGTTTTCTTTTGCGTTCTTTTATCTATTCTGAATGCGGTTTATGACATCCATTTGAATCTAAAATAATCAAAGCAATGAACTGAGAAATATGTCAATTACATATGAAATATGTACTTATAACGACTATACCTCTAGGTATGTGACGCACAATAGCATTTTACATTAAACGTAACATTAGTTCTTGTGGGATGCATTTACATTTTTAATAAAATTCGAAAACGTTGAAATAGTGAATACCAAACCTTTCCTGAGTACGCATAAGCAGAAACCAATTAGTTACTCTTTAATTGAATTAAAATTTCTTCAAGGACTTATTGAATTCGACGTGTCATCCGATGTGCGAAAATTTAATGTTGGCTTGTAAAAAAATATTGTAACGAAATTTCCTTAAGCCGGCCCTGGTATCATTCCAGTACGACACCGATCACTTGTAGGAAAAAAATTGTTCTCGAAATAACTCTGCAGCTGTAGAGTTGATGATTGATTGTACGAGAGTTTTCGATGCAGGTTTTATAAAGGAGCGACCCATAATCGCGGCAGTTAGTTGGTGCGACGAAGAGCTTATGTAGAAATGTTATTTTGATCAGCTGTTCTGTATAATTTGATGTAAATAAAAGTGAAAGTAAATATTAGTTTTTAATTGAACACACGAAATGTATAACAACTTGGTAATCAGAAGTGCAGGATTAAGTGCAGTTAGAATAGTAATTTCATTTATGGAAACCCGTAGCATGGAAAAAATGGACGAAACTACCAAAAAAAATAGTCAAGCAGGTTACGGAGGGACTAGACGAAATAGCACAGATTCTGGAAAAACGTTGCAAGAAAGAGAAACAACATCAGGAAGAAATTCAACAAAAACAACAAAATCTTGTCACTGCCATGGGAGAAAAACAACAAAATTTAATGGAAGGATATTCTCGAAATTTGCAAAAAAAAACAAGGCCAAACTACAATTTGAGCAATTAATGCAAATAGTATCGCAAGTTAACAAAACAGTTAATGAAAGAATGCAAATAGTTGAGTCAGACATAAAAGAGCTAAATGATGACATTAAGACCATAAAAAATACTGTGGATACTCTTGAAACAAAAACAGATGCTCTCGATTCCATCCAAAGCCATGTAAAATTTGAAATCAGTTCAATTCAAGACACAGTTCCAGATCAAATCAGTTCCATCAAACAAACAGTGAAGTACAAGATAAAATCAGTGCCATCCAAAATAAAGTAGAAAAAGAAATTTAAAAAATGCAACAGGAATTACAGCGAGGAAAACACCAGAACACCGTGAGTACCAAAGGTTCCGTTAGTAAACCACCCACATTTGATGGCAGTTTATCTTGGCCCATATATCAACGGCAAATTGAAGCAGTGGCTACAGCTAATGGATGAGATAACCAAGAAAAATCTACTTCTCTGGTAATTCTCCAAAGCAATCCAGTCGATGAACAAGGCAATTTCGATAAGACCATCGCCATCCTAGACAAACACTACGACAATCAATCCTTGAGCCAAGTATACCAAGAGTGGAAAAACCCAAAAATCCAGTGAAAGCCTCCAAGAATTCGAAGCAGAGATTAGACAGTTAGTTCACTTGTCCTACCCAGACCTGCCAGAGGAAACGGAAGGCCAGTTGGCCACACAGAGTTTCATAAACGGCATCAGAGATGTGGAAGTGCAAACACTGAGTGGCGTCAAGAAGAGTAATAAAGCTCTACTTCGGGCTTTGGAAGTAGAGGCCGTTGAACATATCCAAGCCGAGGGTCCGAGCAGTTGCCTTCAACCAGGAGGAGCCAGAGTCACCATTTCAAGCACTGTTGGCTGGTATCAACAAAGTATTAGATCGGTCACAAAGAACTGGCACCAGAGGGGCACGTTATCGCTATGGACGGACAGGGCACTTTCAAGGCGACTGCAGAGGCAGGTTACCTGAACGATCACCGACCAGGGGTAACCAACAGAACAGCAACATGTCCAGGGACCGTCAGCCAGTCAGCATAAGGGGGCGAATGCTGACTGACCCTCCACCAGCCCCCAAAACGTTATCCATCCGGGGATTTTGCCGAGATAGCGGCAGCCTAGTCATCAGAGGCACCATCAATCGGCCAGCAGTAACCATCACCATCGACACCGGCGCCGCTGTGTCCATTGCCAAGTCCAGGGTTTTAAGAGCATCAGAAATTCGGCCAGTTACCAATAACATCCAGCTCAGAACAGTCACCGGCGAGGCCATGTCAATACAGGGTGAGGCAGATGTCGTGCTACAGATAGGGGACGGGACAACATGATCCGGCATAGGGTCCTGGTAGCGAATATTGAGGACGGTTTTATACTGGGCATGGACCTAATTAGCCAGCATGGATTTATGTTCGACCCGAGATATGATGTTCTTCGGTTCCTAAATGAGGAATTTGTATTGACACGGCCTGTCAACACATCAGTCACCCCCATAAAAATTGTGGCAAAGTCTTCAGCTAGAATTCCGGGTCGTACGGAACAGATTATTCATGGGCAGCTCGACAGCAATCCTGGGAGCTGCGTTGGAATGGTGGAGCCCGTACACTCAGCTCATGACTACTTAGTTGGACGGGCTATAGTTAAAACCAGACGAGATATACCAATCAGAGTCCCGAATTTTTCAAACAACGACATCAGAATTGCCAATATTCAAGACATCGCTTGTTTCGAGACCATCATCAATTGCGAAGAAGAGTACCAGACGTCGATGAAGGAGACAGGATTTGACACACCTGACACCAGAGAACCATAAGAAAGCCAAGCAATTTATCACAAAGCACTGGCAAATTTTTAACAGTCAAGATGGAACCACCGGTCGCGCCACCATCATCCAGCATCGAATAGATATCGGAAAGGCTCAACCCATCAGAATACCACCTAGACGACTACCATTGGGGCAACAACAGGTAGTCGAGGAAAACATAGAGTCCATGCAACAAAATGGAGTTATTGAGCCATCCATTAGCCCATGGTCGTGCTAGTTAAAAAGAAGGATGGAACCACCCGATTTTGCGTGGATTACAGAAAGCTGAATGACGTCACGAAGAAAGACAGCTATCCACTACCCCGAATCGATGACACTCTGACCACACTAGCAGGCTCCCGTTGGTTCTCCACAGAAGACCTAAAAAGTGGGTATTGGCAGGTTGGTTTACACGCAAACGACAGAGAGAAGACAGCGTTCTCCACCAGTAAAGGGCTGTTTCAGTTCACGGTCAACCCTTTGGGTTATGTAATGCTCCCGCAACATTCGAGAGGCTAATGGAGTGTGTCCTGAGCGGGTTAACCTGGAGGACGTGCTTAGTATACCTCGACAACATTCTAGTCATGGGTCAGACATACGACGACCATCTGAAGAACCTGGGCGAAGTATTCTCCAGAATTAATAACGCCAACCTGAGACTCAATCCGAAGAAGTGTTCCTTGTTCCAAACAGAAATAGAGTTTTTGGGCCACGTCGTTTCCGAGTCAGGAATCCGCAACAACGAGGACAAGATAGGAGCCATACGTGATTGGCCAGTCCCAAGAAGAGACAAGCATGAACTCCGAAGCTTCTTGCGTCTCTTTTCCTACTACAGGAGATTTGTTGAGGGATTTGCAACCATTGCCGCGCCTCTACATTGGCAGACCACTGAGAAAGAGACCTTCCGTTGGAATCAGGATTGCGAAACATCATTCAGACGACTGAAGGCAGTACTATGTTCCAGCCCGATCCTCGCCTTTCCTACACAGTCCGGCAAGTTCAATTTAGACACCCACGCCAGAAATACAGGTTTGGGGGCCGTCCTATCCCAGGTGCAAGACGGTGAAGATAGGGTGATCGAATACTACAGCCGTGGATTCTCGAAACCGGAAAGAAATTATTGCGTCACCAGAAAAGAACTTCTTGCAATAATAAGGGCTGTAGACCATTTCCACAAATACCTCTATGGTCGTCATTTCTTAATCCGAACAGATCATGCCGCCCTCAAATGGCTGCTGGACATGAAGACACCGGAAGGACAACCGGCTAGGTGGATGGAAAAATTACAGCAATACGATTTCAAGGTGGAACACCATGCCGGCCGTTTGCACAATAATGCCGATGCCCTATCCAGAAGACCCTATAGAGTAGAATGCGGACATTGTCCGAAGACGGAACAGCGAGAGGGTATCTCCATCAGGCAGATCCGAGTGCAGTCCAATGAAGACTGGACAACGGAACAGTGCATCCAGGACCAAATGGCTGATCCAGACATCGAACCAATCTTATCACTCAAAACGAGAGGGGCACCCAGGCCACGATGGGACGAGGTAGCTAGATACTCGGGCGTGCTGAAATCGTTATGGGCCCAATGAGACTCTCTAAGAGTAGAGAATGGGATGCTCAAGCGAGTTTGGGAGAGCACTGATAGCCGAGAAACCAAGTCCCAACTGGTAATTCCTAAGAAAAAGGTACCAGCTATCCTGACCAAAGTACATGATGGGATTACCGGGGGCCATCTGGGCATGAACAAAACTCTAGACAAAGTTCGCCAGCAATACTACTGGGTAAACTACATTGAAGACCTCAGAGCTTGGTGCCGGAAATGTGACACCTCTGTAGCCAATAAGGGCACGAAGACCCGGACCAAGAACAGAATGCAGCAGTACAATGTGGGCGACCCATTTGAGAGAATTGCCATCGATGTCGCCGGTCCGTTTCCCGAGTATGAGAGGGGGAACAAATACATTCTAGTCGCAATGGATTACTTCAGCAAATGGCCTGAGGCATATGCCATACCCAACCAAGAGGCAACCACGGTAGCGACGGTGCTAGTAGGACAACTATTCAGCAGGTTTGGTGTCCCGATGGAACTACATTCAGACCAGGGGCGTAACTTCGAATCGAATGTATTCCAGAAGGTCTGCACGATGTTGGGGATCAGGAGAACAACCCCATTACACCCACAGTCGGACGGAATGGTGGAAAGATTCAACAGGACCTTGGAACAACACCTATCCAAGGTCGTCAGCAATAACCAGCGTGATTGGGATGAGCATATTCCCCTATTCCTGTTGGCATATCGCTCTGCCGTACATAATAGTACAGGCCTGACCCCAGCCAGGGTCCTAGTCGGAAAGGAGCTGCAATTACCCTGCGAATTGGCTTTTGACTTCCCCGAAGAACCTTCCCAAGACATCGACGATTATGCCGACCAGCTCCGACATAACATGCTGGCGATTCACGAATTAGGCCGAACGCAGATATTGGCCACCAGTGACCGGATGAAGGCGCAATACGACCTCAGGGCCTATTCAGTCGGGTTCCAAGAGAGGGACAAAGTCTGGTTGTACAACCCCCAACGGAGCAAGGGTAAATCCCCAAAGCTTACACCCGCCTGGGATGGTCCATACGAGGTGGTCAAGAGGCTTAATGACGTCGTCTACCGGATCCGTCGAAACCCCAAGGCTAGTTGAAGGTGGTCCATTTAGATCGACTCGCTCCCTACCATGGAGAGGATGTTTCTGACCGGGACAATCAGAATTAAAGGGGGGGGGGTGTAACGAAATTTCATTAAGCCGGCCCTGGTTGCATTCCAGTACGACACCGATCACTTTTAGGAAAAAAAATGTTATCGAAATGGCTCGGCAGCTGTACAGTTGACGATTGATTGTACGAGAGTTTTCGATGCAGGTTTCATAAAGGAAAGACTCATAATCGCGGCAATTAATTAGTGCAACGAAGACCTTATGTAGAAATGTTATTGTGATCAGCTGTTCGGTATAATTTGATGTACATAAAAGTTCTAGAAAATTGAAAGTGAATATTAGTTTTTAATTGAACCCACGAAATTTATAACAATATATATAAGATAAAGATAGAAAAATCTGCCAAATTACAGGAGAAACACAAAAACATACTAAAGATAACTGAAACCATGAGGTTCCATAAAATTAATCATTGTAAACGGAGATAAAATATGATATGAATTAAGAACAAACTTTATAAAATACATATCAGGTTCCTACCCCAAGAACTCCCAATTACCTTACATGTAACTTCAAATTGCTCTGATAGTACGAAATAAAATCACGTAAAAGATACTCTAAAATATAAAAATAAACTCACTATCAGGGAAAATTATGAGTGTGTCAAATATCTGGTCTCGGATGTATGATAAATATACATGTAGAAGGATATAGGTGCACAATTTTAATAGTTTTTTATGTAGGCGCTAATCGATCTTTACTGATATCCCTGAAGTACATTAAATAAAAAGTAAAAGGTCAGGGCAATAAGATACTTTACAACATACATTTAAACGATAATTTAAGTCCAAATTTTATGTCACTGCTCCCCGACCAAGTGAGTTTTCAACTTCTAAACTATTACAGACATGAGAAAAACACTTCTGTAAAGTTATTTAAATAATAGAGATCAGAAGCTGAAAGAAAATATTGAATTTACAAATAGTAAAATATTAATTAAAAAAAAATAAAACAAAAAATTATTTATTAATACAAATTGTGTATTAAACAAATAAATTATAGTTTAATAAAAAATATTTAGGAATATGAAAGGACAACAAAACATGATTTGTACAAAAAAAGATTCCTTAATATTAATAATAAATGACAAAAAAATAGTTAATTAACAAATGCATGTTTAATCAATATTTTTTTAAGAAACGTTTTTTTTTTCCAAAAATCATAATATTGTTTTATCCTTCGAATCATGAAAAATTGAGCTTTTTAGTATAATTAATAATAACTTTCCTTTTAAATTTTTTTTGTGTGCGGATTGTTTATTAACCTAATCCAAACGTACGTAATTTTTTTCATTCCTTTATAGTTATATGTAATTTTTTCCACTATTTTGTTTATAACTACTGCAACTGTTATCGGCGCCATTTCAAGTTTCTAGACGTCACTCCGAATCGAATGACATCAAAATTATAATATTCGGTTAACTCTATCAGGATTTCACCAAAATGGTCATTGTAGATTAGATTAAAAACAGTACTGTTGGGGATGGACGTACAAAGACCGTTAAGGAAAAAATTCAATTCAAAAGTCCATAGTTGTTGAAAAAATGAACAATTAAAAACAGCACAAGCATAAAATTGTTTATCTTAAAAATTGATAAATAGAAAATATTTGATAACACATTTTATGTGGTGTAATATGCCATTGAATGAATTTTCATTTGACATTCATGTCGTATATTTGATAAAAGATTTTATAAAAGATTTATGAAAATGGCAATGCGATACTGTACAAAATTTAGCTAAATATAATTTTAGACAGATTTCTTGGACTATTACATTAAAAATAGTCGTTCAGAGTCGTTCTGGTTTTGATAAGTTTGCTTTCTTTTTAATACACTTTTATTAGGTTGACGTGTATGTATGTAGGTAATGGAAACTTTCAACGTAAATTTCACCACCTTAAAGAAGTTCGATTAATTTGAAAATTGGCAAACGTGTCAAGGGCCGATGACAATACAATTCTTTAAGTAGAATTTTCCCCTTTGTTGTCTTTTTGTCACTGTTCTTGCTTAAATGCCAAATTCCTCCATTAACGCTGCGTTTGCCATCTAGTTGGCAGTAGTACTTGAGGTAATAAAATGGAAAGGTTACGCACATATGAAGTAAACTTTTTAATTACAAAACTATAGACATCATGACACTAAAAATTTGAGCTTGAAATTTTAAATTTTACAATTATTCTATTGGTAACTATTTATAAGAGGAGAGTTATGCACCCCACGCTTTTACTCTGAAACGATTTTTTCTGTTAATAACTTAAATTTTATTATATTTTTATTTTGAGGTAATTAATCATGATTGATTTTTCGACTTTCTACTGCTGTAAATAAACTGTTCATATTTAAAACTTATTTTCTGCTTTTTAGTTCGGTTTGCTATTCAAGCCTATTTTGTTCGTTTTTTTAAACTATAATTCTAAATTTTATTATAATTTGTAAAATATAACCTATTGCATTGAACGAAGCAAGACGATGAAATTATGTACTTAAATAATTTCGAAATGATCTTGAAGGAGGTTCTGGATTAGTCTGTTTGTTGATTGAGATTTTCTCTCTTTATTATTATTAACATGTACGTATTTGAAATTTGCAATGAAACAAGGGTATACTAGGGGAACTTAAAAAAAATTAACCTGGAAAATATTCACTGTTTATTTAAACAACATTTTTGTTATGGGCTACGAGTTTGAAGACCATTTAAAAACGTAAATGTAGTATTTGTCAGGATTAAAAATTCAGCTGAATCCTAAGAAATGTTTCGTGCCCCTTAAAGGAGTAGAGTTCTTGGGTCGTGCCTGATGAGAAACAGGGACGCTAACAAATGGTGACAGGGTGGTAGTAAATCTTGACCGCCCCATTACCAAAATTAATTAAGAACTACGGAGCCTTTTATGTCTTTGCTCTTATTACAGGTGATTTGTTGAAGGATTTGCTACTATCGCCGCTCCATTGTGTAATCTGACAGCTCTATGTTTGAGCCCTATTCTATGGTGTAATCAAGACCTACATCCAAGGATTTTCTAAACTAAAGAAGAACTACTAAGTCACATTTTAATTCGCATTTATAAGTTGTATGTTGAATTAGGAAATTGTTATCATCGTTAAATTAAGTTTTCATTAATTGACAAACCTTTGTAATTCAGTCTGTAACAGTATAAGTAAAATTTACTTACTCCAATAATACTTATTGCCAATATAATTTACGCTCTCCTTAACAATGGTGATTGCTTTATCCACTATTTTTAATGTGCTGTCATCCATAGGGTGCGTACCATTTTCGTAAGCATCCGTTAGAAATACTGGAAAAAACTTCAATTAGTAATATATTCCCATTTACCTTTCTTTTTTTGTATGTTTAACAGTTGCTTCGATACTATTTATACAATCTAAAAACGGCTTTGTAATTTGCAATCTAAACTCGTACTATTTTAGTAGCAATCCTGGTTGCTGTTAAATATCTTCAATTTCAAGGGCAAAAAGGGCTTGAGATAAAAAACTTTCGTGAGCAATGAAGTCTATGTCAACAGATTGTCAGTCCATTCTATAAGAAACTGGCTGAGAAACTTTTAAGATTTTTTATTTCATCCATCTCCACTTAAAGGTATCTATAATGCACCTAATTCCTTCCAATTTTGTTGAGAACAAATCAAGTGAAAATAGAAGTTTTTTATTGCCATATATGCTCTTCAAAATATTTACAAAATAATTTTTAACTCTAACTGTTCAATCTTGTGAACGTTTTGACTTATGCTTAAAAAGCATTCAAAAATGTACGGCACCTTAAGGCAAATGAGCACACAGTGGCACAATGAACTGTAAAGAGATTATATGAGTATTAAAAAATCTGTAGCTGTTTAAGATGTTGGGTGACACTGTAATTTTATTTATTGATGTCCATTTTAGAAAGATGTATCTTTAGGATACATTCCATCAACATCAATGAATTGTTTAATGATCAGATTCACTGATATCCTTAACATATTGTCATAATATTTTATTTACGCTGCCAGAATAGGAACCCTTCTAGAAGTTAACCATTTTCAATAAAAGTTGGAAATCTCTTTTGAAGACGCGCGATGTAAGACCGACATCTAGGATTTTCGAGAGAATTAGTACACAGAGATTCCGAATCTGAAGCCATTCCGTGTAATTGCTCTTCTCCCTTAACTCCTAGGACAGAATGTCACGATAAAATTTTCAGGTTACTTCACCTGTCAGAGATATTGAATACTCTCTTCGAGGTGTCATTCTTTTGTACGCAAGACAATGTATATTATATATAATATATATTGTTTCTGGTCAGGGACCCTTCATCAGTTGCGCTTCCCACAATTGAATGTGTTCTCGAACACTTCTTTATGTATTTAATACATTTCGTTAAATTTGAAGACGCGTCTTCAATATCTCTGACAGGTGAAGTAACCTGAAAATTTTATCGTGACATTCTGTCCTAGGAGTTAAGGGAGAACAGCAATTACACGGAACGGCTCCAGATTCGGAACCTCTGTGTGCTAATTCTCTCGAAAATCCTAGATATCGGTCTTACATCTCGCGTCTTCAAATTTAACGAAATGTATCATCAAATACATAAAGAAGTGTTCGAGAGGACATTCAATTGTAGGAAGCGCAACTGATGAAGGTTCCCTGACCAGAAACAATATATGTTATATATAATATATATTGTCTTGCGTACAAAGGAATGACACCTTAGAGAGTATTGGAAATCTCTATCCTGTTCTAAAGAAACGAAATTGTCAACGTTAGCAGGCCAGGATCGTGCCTGGAAGATTCGGGATGATAACAGTAGTATAAAAAGGCTGACGTACAAGAAAACAGTTCAGAAGATAGCAACGTAGCGAACATCTGATCGAATGTGAATTATAGAACTTTTAAAAAATAAATATTTTTGCAGGGAACGCATTGTAATTTACTTCAATGTGAATAAAGACGATTGTTTACATTGGGTGTAAAAAATTATTTTTATATTTATTATTTTTATGTTCGTATCCAATGTCGAACTTCAGCAATTAATTATTAATTAATAGTCCACTGATCTTTACAGAAAACATTGAAAAAAATATGTTTCTTAATTTCAGAGAACCTAGAACTGTAGTAATTAATTAGCAATAAATATCTCACACATGTATCGGAAAACATTAAAATAAGATTTTTATCAATTTTTAGGAGATGCGAAATGAACTAGATATGGGATGAAGAGAGGTAGTTTTTGTATTTTAATAAATAAAATACAACACAAAGATAACTCTGAGATCGTTTTGAACATCTAGCTATGACAATGATAATTTTATTCTAAAGTTGACATAGCCATTGTTTCTCGGAATTGGGCCGAACAATGAAATCTAGAACTGCGGCAACCAATTAGTAATAAATGTATCACCTATATTTTCATTGAAAAATATAAAAAATATTATTTTTTTAGTTCTTAAGAGGTGCGAAATGAACTGGGAGTGAAGGGAGTGGTAGTTTTTGATATTTACTCTGGTGCCATCTGACAACAATTAAATAGCAATCAAATAAGATGAAATACGATATGCTAACTTAAATCTAAAGAAGGCATAGCCACAGTTTTTCGGAATTGGTTCGAGCAATAAATTTTATTCTTGCATAATAAATTATCAATTAAGTCCTCATATTGTTGAATCATCTATATTTATACTTTTCACATATATTACTTTGGTAAGAGAATGTCGATCTTTCCTAGAACGAAATCGCCGAGTATTAAATTTAAAAATCTGTATTTATGAAATATATTTTACTTTAAAGGACAAGTAGAGCAGCCATACTAAAAGTGTGGACCGCGGAGAGTTTCTGTAAGGGCTCCACAAAATACTGGCCAAAATGACAAAAAAAATCTAAAGTGGTACTATAAGGTAGGAGGGTAAATTAAAATCTGTCTCAATATTCCAACGTAAAGTAGAAGAAACTTAACTATAATCTATTTACATGATAGCAAAATTTTTATCGCAGCGGATTGAACTTTCAAAGACAATAAAAATAGCCGTTTAGTGTTTATTGCTGCTAGTGGTGTTGTCCTGCATCTCATGGCAATATTATTCTGTACGTCATATTGTACAATCAAATTATTTATCAAAAAGGATGTAGTCTGGATGAGAAGTTTAAAATGGTGTTAAATCGACATACTAATGCTAAAAATATGTGTTATGGCTCATTCGATAGGGAATCATGTCTAGATAATTGTCCATGAAAAGTGGATTAGCACATTAAAAATTTCAAAAGTTATAAACAATTAAAGATGTTGAAAAAGTAGTGCTTGGTTTTTCGCTTGTAATTCGTAAACAAATAATTTTTTTGGATTTTGAAAAAAAGATCCTTAAAGAGGAGGAAATTTCCTACAAATAACTTGTGATCACTGAAACTGTACCTCCATTATTAATAATTTTAATTTATCGTTGACAATTGCCGTCCGCGCGCCATTCTTAGGTTGCGCGCATGCTGTAGCAAGTCCGTAAGTTATAATAAAAAATTTATTTCGGATACTTAGAGTAAATTAAAAAATCCAAATAAATTATGATATCATTTAAACACTTCAAAGAACTAATTCCCCTTGGAATTTTTCATTAAATTAAATTTTCCAATAAACTAGACAATTGTTAATTAACAACATTTTACGGGATTTCTCTGATCATTGAAAGTTAAATAAAAATTGCAATAATTGTTCTAAAATTATTTCCTTTAGTGGAGTCCTTTCAATTTACACAATAAAAAAGAATACGTAATGAAAGTTTAGAAAATTTCAATAGTTTGTTTATAATAATTTTTTTTTAATTAACAAATAAAGAAAAGTCGCCGTAATGTTGTATTTTTTTTCTATATATCATAAGCTTATCGTTTTTATGTCAATAAGAGGCATTTATAAACTTAAAAAAATAATTTTATATACATGTGTTTATAACAAATTTATAAACAAATGGACTATTTCAATATTTAAATTTTTTTTTTTGCAACTTTATAAAGAATTGTTAATCTTAATTAAAAAAAAAGATTTTTTCTTAATAATAATTTTCAATTGTTTATAAACGTTTTTTTGATATAACTATTGTTTAAATAATTAGTTAAGAAACCTTTTTTTTTCTTAAAAATCATAATTGACAATTCTCTATAAACTTCCAAAAAACAAAAAAAATTTTTATTAACAATTACATTGTTTACCATGTTTACAATTTGTTATAAACAAATTGTCAATTTTTTTTATTTTTTTCCTGAAAGTAATAAAAATTACAATAATGACCTTGTGCATTAAAATATGAAAAAAAAAAAATTCTGATTTTTTATTGGATTTTGAAAAAATACATAGAACAAAAGTTGCAGCTGCTGATCAATTTGTTTATCTAAAATCTTATATAACTTTTAAACTATTAGAGATACGACAATAAACATTCAGGTCATTTTTGTTCATTATAAAATTGTCATTTAGATAACCCATTTTTTGATTTTTTATCTATTGTTTATCTGTTGTCATATGCATTTGTTTATAATATATAATAAACATTTCTGTTTTTTTTTTCGTAATTTTCGTACTTTTTTGCCTTCTAGCTCCATAAATAAGTTTAATTTGGTTATTTCACTCTAAGATAACTTTGCTCTGTATTATGTAACAATTACGCTGTTTTGTTAATTTTTTTATTAACAATTGCAATTTTTTACAAATCTTCGAAAATTTTTCTTCTTAAAAATACTTACTTATTATTGATCCGCTGCATTATTGTTCAGATTAATCAAATTAATGTTTCGACTGAAGACTATTAAAATGTTTATAAATAAAAGTATAAAAGGTTCGAATTATAATTTTGATTCAACTTCACATTTTAATGAGTAATAACTAATTCTTTATTTGCAAATACAATATAAAATCGTGATTATTAATAAAATATTCGTGTGAGTATTTAAAAAAATTGTTTTTTTTTTTTGGAAGTTTATAGAGAATTGTCAATTATGATTATGAAAAAAAAAGGTTTCTTAACTAATTATTTATATAATAGTTATATGAAAAAAACATTTATAAACAATTGAAAATTATTATTAAGAAAAAATCTTTTTTTTAATCATGATTAACAATTCTTTATAAAGTTGCAAAAAAATTTTTTTTTTAATATTGAAATAGTCCATTTGTTTATAAATTTGTTATAAACAAATGTATATAAATTTTTTTTAAGTTAATAAATGCCTCTTATTGGCATAAAAACGATAAGCTTATGATAAATAGGAAAAAAAAAAATTTTACAACATTGCGGCGACTTTTCTTTATTTGTTAATTAAAAAAAATTATTATTATCAAACTATTGAACTTTTCTAAACTTTCATTACGTATTCTTTTTTATTGTGTAAATTGAAAGGACTCCACGAAAGGAAATAATTTTAGAACAATTATTGCAATTTTTGTTTAATTTTTAATGATCAGAGAAATCCAGTAAAATGTTGTTAATTAACAATTGTCTAGTTTATTGGAAAATTTAATTTAATGAAAAATTCCAACTGAAGTTAGTTCTTTGAAGTGTTTAGATGATATCATAATTTATTTAGATTTTTTAATTTACTCTAAGTACCCGAAATAAATTTTTTATTATAACTTACGGACTTGCTACAGCATGCGCGCAACCTAAGAATGGCGCGCGGACGGCAATTTTCAACGTTAAATTAAAATTATTAATAATGGAGGTACAGTTTCGGTGATCCGAAGTTATTTGTAGGAAATTTCCTCCTCTTTAAGGATCTTTTTTTCAAAATCCAAAAAAAAATATTTGTTTACGAATTACAAGCGATAAACCAAGCACTACTTTTTCAACATCTTTAATTGTTTATAACTTTTGAAATTTTTAATGTGCTAATCCACTTTTCATGGACAATTATCTAGACATGATTCCCTATCGAATGAGCCATAACACATATTTTTAGCATTAGTATGTCGATTTAACACCATTTTAAACTCCTCATCCAGACTAATGGAGCCTTAGGTTAAAGCAGGGTTGGAAGCAGTGACGAGCTTAACGTTTTATTTCCTGGGCTATTTTATGAAGAAATAGTCTTTTTTTTGTTTAAACTAATAAAACCTTGGGGCTCTCAGAGGAGGCGATCCGCCCCTGGCTTAAATGTGTTGCAATAAAAGCTTCTGCCGAGAGTTTAATACTCAAATTATCAAGGCTCTGATACGACAACGTCGTGCTGGACGGTTTCAAGTAGTAAAATATGTAGCAACACATTTACGGCGCACCTCTTCATATGCCAAAGATCTGCCGATATTTAGAAACTTACAACCCCAATTTAAAGACAAAGATGGAGAATTTTTTAAGCGCCACAAGTACAATAATTGAAAAACTATGATGCATATGACCCAAAATGTAAATTAAAAGACCACGGAGGCATCACACTTAGCTGTCGTATTGCCCAGCAAAGTATACAGCACAGATCACTGAGAACATAATACGGTGGCCGCAAAATGTGCAATGTATCTTTCTACAATGAGACTTTCAAATGATTCTGGTTCACGTTGAATTCATGATTTCGAAGGCTACGTCAAACTTGATCTCGTTGCATGTCTTCTTTGTACTAACACTTCCCGAGAAAATATTTTTAAAATGATCAATATGTTTTTTCGCAAAACTAATCTCTCTTTAAATTATTGAATGGACATTTGTACAGATAATGCATTGGTAGGTAATATATTAGGGGCAGTATCACGAATAACCAGTAATTGCGGTTCCAGCCATTTTATACTGGATAGACAGGCACTCGCAATTAAGGATATGACGCCAGATCTAAAATTGATTCTTGAATAAGTGGTACAAATAATTAAATTCGTTAAATTACGTCCATTACTATCCCGATAGTTTTCAATATTAGGTGAAGATTATGGCAGCTAATATACAGTACTATTAACAAGGCTATTTGAACTTACAGCTAAGTTAGAAACTTTTTATATAGACTGTAGGTAATTTTGTCTGAACGATTTTTTGTGTGACAGAAGTAGAGTATTCAAATAACCTTTTACGACAGATGTTTCTAAAACTGAACGACGCAAATTGGGTAAACAAACAAGTTTCAATACTAGTAACAATATAGTCGTTTTCAGAAAAATAATATAAAATTTTTGGATTACTTATATTGGTAAAACAGAAAAATAAAGCTTTTCATCTCTCAAAATGTATTTGTTTGTAGTATTGATTAAATACCAAAATTTTCTTTGGCATTAATATCTAATTTTAGAGCCACTAACAGCGAAGTGAGATTAAAACTTTCAAAAGTTTGAATTTTTCGAATATACAACCTTTTTGCTTCTCAAATATGGTATTACCCAACAAACCAAAAAAAATATATTAGATACCACAAATAAGCTTTCAAAACATTTTTCCCTCATTATTCCTCAGACAGACAAGAATTTCTCTATCTACTATGATTAAAAATATCTTGCAATGAAATGGGAAAAATTAAATTTCAAAAATTCTTTGCTATTAAAAAACCAGAAAACTTCTGTCAAATTAAGAAATTACTAATTGGCCTAATTTATTTCAAACAGCCAAATTTATTAGAGATAAATCGAATGTACCTCTAGGCATCTTCTACATCTTTTCAAATTATCATTCAATCAAAACAGATTTTTCTAAACTAGTCATGGGTTAGTTGACAAGATGAGAGAATTATGTGGCACAGTCAAAGAATTTTAACAGTACAGAAAATTTTCATGATGAAAGTACTTCAGTTCTTGAAAGCTTCCCTTCAACATCAACAGAATATTTACTTATAATACGCCAATACCCTCTAATATTATGCTAAAGAATTCACCCTTTGTAAATTATCGTAGTTGATAGTACTTGTAGAGATACTAATGCTTCCAAAATTGTAATTTATTTATTTGTATCAAATATAAAAAGTATGTATGTCAATCCAATTCATGATCTATTATCTACCGTCTTTTTACTGCAAAAATTTCTCTGGCGTCAAAATATATTTCTTTTAAAATAGAGAAACAAGCCAAACTAAAATTATAGTAATAAAAGCAAAACGTGCCAGAAAAAAAACATAAAAACATTTTCAAAAAAGATTATTAGAACGATAATACTGATCAAATTTTAGATTCAAATTAAATAGTAACAAAAGGATAGAACTTCAACCAATAATTAATAAAAATGCTAGCCCATAATTATAAATATCTTTATTCCTTACCTGTGGAAAGCACCACACCAAAGACACAATCTACTGTTATTCTATTTAAATTTTGTTCAATGTAATCGAGGCTGTTTTCTATTCCATGCCGAACACTAGTAATAACTCTCCTATCGAAAATACTTGCATGGGTTATTCCCAATAGCAAACACAGAAGTTTCAACATCACTGATCCTTATGCAGATTTTCTAGATCCTTATATATTTTATTCAGATTCCACTTTAGGACAGAGTCGGAGAGAGAGAAACAGAAACGTGGGCTGCTTGAAACTTCGGATGTTAGAGCACGAGTGCTATTTTAGAATAAATATTGAGTTTTAAAGAATGTTACCTTAAAGAGTTATCCATGATGAAAAAATAATGAGACAATATAAACCTACTTGGATTTTAATTTTTTATAGCATGTATATTGTTATGGCCTGCCTACTGTTTTGGTTGCATTAGATAAATATGGTATATTTTAGTTATAATTTAGTTAGTGCTAAAAATACAAGTAACTTTGAAATATACGGATCAAACTAAAGAATGTGATTTTTTAAAAATAGGTATAATATCCATACTTTTCAAAATTAAACAAAACTATGGTTAGTTTTTCAGTAATAGCTAGTAGCAATCTACATTTTCTGCATAATAGATTTTGAGAGTTTCAAATAATCCATAAAAAGCCTTTTTCAAATTTATTTTACCTTTGTGTAGCAAAAAGATAAAACATTTGCAAAGAACTTTTTGTGTTGTTAAGTATGAAATAAATACAAATATTCAAATGTTTTTAAGCAAAGATCTAAGTTCTTAAAGCACTATCTGGATGTAGTTAGTTCTAAATATTTTAGTGTACTTTGTTTTCTCTAAATGATAGTTTCTTTACATACACACAAAACAAAAAACTGGAAATACAGTAAAATAACTAGTTTTGTAGAAATGTATGTAACATTGTAACATTTTGTGTTCTTTTTATATAAATTAATATCTGTGATAATACAGTAAAGGGTATATTCTGTTATCTTCCGAACTTTGAGTTCAGATCAAATATTCACTATTAATTACAATTTATTATAATTGTTATTATAATTCCATTGAAAATGAGGCCATAGTCAAATCTAGAAATGTTTGAATTTTTAAATAAAGAGTTTTTAGTTATTTCTCCAAAAACAATAAAATTTAACTGAATATGCCACAAATAATCTTCAAAAACAATTAGGCACTAATATTTTGTAAATTCTATAAAATCCCACGGATTTTTTAATATCCTATTTTCTACATGATTTGATATACAGTGTGCAGGTAAAGTACGGAAGATAACAAATAAAATCTTACAGATAAAAAATGAAAAAACCCTTGGATACCTTAATTTAATAATTCGACATTTAAGGCAAATATTTTTCTCATGACCTTGTTAATGGGGTCTGTATGATGTCATACACAATTTTTAGCATTCCGTATATACAATATACGGATACCCTTATAATATCCGGATTTCTGCCTCTGTCATATCTCAGCAATTTTCTCCTAAACTACCGAACGGAAGAGGTTGAAATTTGTTATCAATGTATAGTTTGGTGACCCGATCAGCAGTACTTACCGTAAATGAAGAAATTTTGATTTTAGGGGTATTTCTGGTGGGAAAAAGTAAAAAAAATCCCCCCTGATCTCCGAAACTACTGACCCTAAAACTTAAAAAAAAGGAAATATAGATCGTTGCGCGAACTTTACAGAAAAAATAAGGAGAAACCATTAATACTAATTTTGGGGGGCAAATTATAAATTAAATGAAAATTTAAAAATATTTTTTTTTCAAACGCATCGTGTAATGTGTCAAATGAAAGGTCCCATTCTGAGGAACACAAATATATTTTTTTCATATTAATAAAAAATAGTTAAAAAGATATTAACTAAATATACCACTCCCCCCTTATCTACGAAACTATAAAACATAAAGTTTTGAAAAATAATTACAGGTATAGGGTCTGACCTGAAGTTTACTAGAAAATATGGAGAAATCTCTACTTTTAATTTTGGGGGGCAAATAACAGAATTAAATGGAAAAATTAAAATGGTTTCTAATGCATCATGTAATATATCAAATGAAAGGGCTCATTATGACGAAAACAAATATATTTTTTCCATATTTTTAAAAAAAATTAATTAAAACATATTAACAAAAATATAAGAAAATTTACCCATTCCCCCACCCCTTATCTCCGAAACCATAAGCTGTAAAATGTTGAAAAAATAGGTATAGCGCCTCACCTGAACTTTACTGGAAAAATAAGGAGAAACCCCTAATATTCATTTTGGGGCGCAAATTATAGAATTAAATGGAGAATAAAAAAATATAATTATTTTTAACGGATCAAGTAATATATCAATTCAAGGGGCTCATTATGACCAATACTAATATGCTTTTTAAATTTTTTTTTTAATATTTTAGAATATATTAAAAAATGTATTTAAAAAATTACCCATTTCCCCTTTATTCCCCAAACTGTAAGACCTAATTTTTTTTGTTTACACGAAAAATACGAAGAAATCCCTAATATTAATATTGTGGGTCAAATTATAGAATTAAACGGAAAATATTTTTTTAACGCATCATGCAATATATCAAATGAAAAGGTTTATTATGAGGAATATAAATATATATTTTTCATATTTTTAAAATTAATTGTTTACAAGTTATTAACATAAAGATATAAAAAATTCTCATTTCTCGCTTTATTTCCGAAACCATACTACCTATTTTGAAAATAATTAGGGGTACTGGTGCTCACTTGAAATTAATAAGAAAAATTATTAGAAAACCCCCATATCAATTTTAGGGACAAATTACACAATTAAGTGGAAAATAAAAATCATATCAGATAAAAGCCTCATTATGTGAATTACAAATATATCATATTTTTAAATCATTTCTTTAACAGATATTAACAAAAATATTAAACATCGACTTAATTCCCACTTTAGAAACTACACTATTTAAATTTTGAAAAATATATTTTATTTTATTTTTAAATAATTTAAATTTAATAATTTATAATTTAAAACTTGACCTATTTTGCCCTATATATTCCAATCTACGGAGCCTCAAAATTCAGACAGTAGATTATAAAAGGCTTCCCTGAAAGTTTATTAGTAAAATAAAACTCTAATGTTAATTTTTCCTGAAGCAGATAAAATAAAAAGTCTATGTGTGGAAAATGAAAGTGTATAATTTTTATAAATTTAGAACGCGTCCTTTAAAAGATATTATGGTAAATATAAGAAAATGCACTCATTCCCTGTTTGTCTGAAACTGGAATATTACAATCTTGAAGGTGGTACGGAACCCTTAGTATGCGAGTCCAACTCGCACTTGCCAAATTATTTTAAATGGCAACTCCAACGTTTGAGATATCAATTTGAAAGATCTAGTAATTCTACATACAGGACGTTTAAATTTCAAATCGGTTACATATGAAGTTTATCTAGAAAAAAATTATAGATAAACTACATACATATAACTGTAACAAAATAATAAGAAAAGGTCAATTCATGTGTTCAAATTGGCCACCATTTAGCTGACAATGAGCAATGAGATTGTGATATTGTACGTCATACAGATCACATTATGACGTTATGACAAATCTATTTATGTCCAAATTTGTGATTTATTAAATTAAGGTTGACTTACCGAGGGTTTTTTCTTGTTTTATCTGGACAGATTTTCTTTGGTATATTCTATACTTTACGTGTGCATTGTATAGTGTATACAAACATTTACCCAATCCAGAATTTATTTAAATTATGCAATCTTGGAACAGCATTACACAATTATATTAGTTAAAGTATAACATTCCTCTTATTATGGTATTTTCAAATTCTTGCTCGGATACAATCTAATGTATTTCTATTTAACAATTCTTGTAATTTGTTTCAACAATCATTTTTCATTACACTATATACCCAAATCGTATACAGTAACAAGTTACATGATATAAGACAATGCTGTTTAGGAAATTAGAAGAAAAATGACAAATCTTAATATTCGTGAAACGGAAGCTTGTTCATTTTTAGTAAAATATTTAGTTCAAACGTATTGTGAATAACAGGACAAATTTCTGTACAGAAGAATTTATGGGAAAAAAACTTTATATAGAGACAACACTGAGATAAATTCATTGTTATGCATGAAAGTATCGGCAAATTCTCTCAATAAATTTCTATTATTTGTTAGCTTGAAACAGAATTAAGTTTCAATCCAATGTTTTGTCGAGTAACTACGTCATCACATGTTGATATATTTAGGAATCAGCACAAATTGTATTGTACATAATTCAACAATACTTTTAACTGGTATAACAAAATTAAAATTTTTAAATTGAATCATCAATTTCAATTTATTAAGCAAAATATTTATTAAATGTTCGTCACAATATTTTAAAACATGCTTTGTAATAAAAAATCAAGGACTAGGCCCCAATGTCCCAATGTAAATAACAATTTAACACGAATTGTCAGTGTAAGTTAAAAATTTTATAGCTACATTCTTTAAAATGATGAAAACGAATGACAAAAAGTTCACAAATATCTAAAAAGTAAATTTAAAAATGCTGAAATCAAAGAAGCAGTTTGAATCAAAGAGTTCTCTAAAACTAGTTACTAACAAGATATCCAAATTAAATGTTAAAAGAATTAACAGGAATGATACCTAGTAATGATCAACAAATTGAAGAATTTAATGCTTCACACTGACCCAATATCAATGTATTATGAAAGTAATGACATAGAAATTCAAGATGAATTTTCTAATGTTTATAGAGATAGTTACTTCTGTTTTAAAACAGAAATTGAAGAATGAAAACAATGAATCAGTGTCCAATGAAAACTAAAAGAAAGTTATCTAGATTTCTACGAATATTTGCAAGCAATTGACAAAAAGCTTCTACAGCTCAGTTTATCTGATGATAAAGATGATACATAACATCTGGAAGAAATACATGAACCTGGTAAAAGTCTTGAAGTTGCTAGTGATGAAAGTGATTTTGAGGTAGAATGATGAAAAAGGTAAGGATGAAAGTGTGAATACATTGAAGGTGCTTAAAAATTGACAGACGACAATTCTTACTGACAAAAGTAATCACACATTAACTATATTAACACAAGCATTACATGCAGTATTGAGTAGAATAACAAGTCAAGAATAAGAAAATGAGCCATGACAAAGTTGAGGTATCTTCAGTTTTTAATGGTGTGTTACAACCTTATGTCCTTGATTTAGGACATTAGGACGAGCAATTAGAAGACACCTGGGACCCAGAAGGGCTCCAAGCACCACTACATAAATGTAAAAAGTTTACAAAAATCAATACATTCTTAATATATATATACTAACATTATTTAGCAAACATGTTAGTTTGATTGACAAATATTACAAAATCACGAATTACTTAAGCAACTCAATGAGAAACATCAGATGATTATGTACGAGTCTTGGCATTTTTCTGTACCAATTCTAAGAATAACCACAAGTCAGCCTAACACTGTACTGGATACAGTCTTGAAATCAAAGTATCTGACAATGTTGTAGTTGATTAACAAATCTATTGGTAAATAAGTGGCACTATATACTATCATCAAATTAAGGTAATGAAATATAATAATTATGAGCCAGTAACAGTAAGTATATTTGTAATATTAGATTAAACTAGCCGTTACCCGAAGTTTCACCCGCATATGGAATGTACTATTCGTTGCGTCAAGATAATGAATCAGTAGAGGAACAGAAAAGACCTAACTGAACTGTTACCTAGTGACTCTTGGGCAGTAAGCAGATTGAGGCCCCGAGTTCGATCTAGACTCTGAAACTCTTTTTCACTTTTGTCTCTTGATAATGGCTCCAAAGCAGGAGTCGAATTTAAAATCTCCTCATTTAAAGTAGGTTAAAAATTAATAGTTGCTTTTCCAGAAAACAGGAGAAAATTCGACGAGCACAATAGTTTCCTTAGTGCTCTGATTAGCTACAATACTTTCATTGATGAGATATAATCCTTTCAAAGATATTGGCCCTTACAGTTTTACATACTGTCCACCCTACGTTTAAAAAACCTAACATTCTGCCTGCCAGATTAGGAGGATTTTCCGACAATAAAATAAGACCTCTTAAAATTACACTGGACAATGAAAAACAAGTAATTAACCTTATAAAAAAGCCTAGTCGACTAAAAAACAGTAACTATAACAGGGTTGCCATATCTGTTGATCGCACACGTCGAGAATTAGATAACTACAGAAACATCCATGAAAAAGTGACAAGAAAGAACGCTAAGGGTGAAGACACAGATAAAATCAAAGACTTCAATGGAGTTCCGAAAATAGTTAAATCTTTAAATTGAATAGCACCAGTAGTCTTACCAAAACCAAATAGGTATAACTTTAAAAAGCAGACTTTCCTGCAATGTATAGGACCAACGAAGAAACGAACTGGAATGTAATTACGCAAAACTGTTTCGACGTTAACAACTTGCTAGACGATTTTTACAAGAAGATTTATAAGATTTTTGACCTTTATGTTCCCTTGCACAGACATTATCCTCCTTGGTACGATGGTAATATCATCAAAAATATTAAATTAAAAAACAAATATCGCAAAATATTTAGAGCACAGGGCCATATTCTCCATCTTACTGAATTCAAAAGACTCGGACATATTATCAAAGGTCAAATAAAAAGCGCCTATAACAACTACCTTGAAGGTATTCCGTTAGAAGTAGTCACAAATCCTAACAAAACTTGAAATCCCTGGAATAATAAATTATTAAAATATTCTATATGATAAACCTAAAGATATATTTATTTAGTAAATGGGTTTGGTCAATACTTTTCTAGTGTGTATTTAAACACAAATACTGACAATATTACACCTCTCACAAACTCTGATACTATCATTCATATAAACTTTCATCCCATTACTGAGAATGAAGTATTATCAGCGAGTAAGAAACTAATAGATAAACTAACCCCTGGGCCTGATAACATCCCGTCATTTATATTAAAAGATTGTGTGTTGGAGCGCTAGGGGGAATCCTAACAAATATATATATATATATATATATATATATATATATATATATATATATATATATTTCCGGAAGCCTGGAAAGTAGCAAAGGTTTGCCCTATTTTTAAGGATGGTGAGAAAAATATATTAGAGAACTACATATCTATATCTATTATGCCAAAGTTATCAAAGCTACTTGAAATCATACCGTCTAATCGCATATTGTCCACTAGTACACAATCAAATATCTCCATATAAGCACGGATTTATTGATAAAAGGTCTACAACAACCAACCTGGTAGCAATTACTCAATATAAGATATTTGACAGACTTGATCATAGAATTCGGTTAAACAAGCTACCAGCATTTGGATTTTCTATCCAAGCAGTAAATTTCCTCAACTCCTACTTATCAAACAGATACATTTACGTGACTGTAATACAATATCGACAGAAAAGTTATGCTTTGCTGATGACTTTAAGATTTTTTCTACAATAGAATGTGAAAATGATTATCATAATATTCAGATCAATTAATATCTATAGAAAACTGGGTGCAACAGAAATAATCTAAATTAAATACGAAAAAATGCACAGTAGTGATATACACTCAAAAAAAAGTCGGCCATCAAATTTCCTTATTCAAGTCAAGGTACACTATTGGAGCGAAATAGTAAAAACATGTGAAGCATTAAAGTCCTATGAATTTATATTGAGAAACTGCCTTTACTAATATTTCCGCATTGAAGACACTATACTTCTAAAGCTGAATATGTAAGTGTTATTTGACATCAATACTATGATATTCACAGCAAACATGCTGAAAAGGTCCAAAGAAAATTCCTGAAATATTTGGTTCTCAAAAGTGATGGATTATATCCAGAACGGAATATACCTAATGATGAGTTATGAAAACATTTTCAACTGCGTTCTTTGCAATTAAGGAAAAATTGTGGTTCTGTTGTATTCTTTTTTAAATTAGTAAATAATATGGTAGACTATTCGGAATTGTTAAATCAAATTAATTTTAATATACGTACGTTTCACTCAAGGAAACACCTCTTGGTGCCAGAACAAACATTTTGTTGAAATCACCAGTTTATGTTATGTGCAATAATTTTAATCATATATATATACTTCGTGGGTTCAGTTAAAATTGTAAATATTCACTCTCACTTTCTAGAAACTTTTATTTACAACAAATAATCACAACATCTGATTCGAATATCTAAATAATAACACGACATAAGCTCTTCGCCGCCTAATTAACTGTTGCGATGATGGGCCGCTCCTTTTAAAATCAGCATCGAATTCTCCATACAATCGAGTGTCAATTTTACAGTTGTCGAGTTATTTCGAGATAAGTTTTTTTTCCCATCCGAACCTTCTAGTTCTTCTTTTTTTCTATCCCAGCGACGGATGTCTCATCGGAATAAAACCATGATAGGGAGCGAGTCGATCTAAATGGACCACCTTCAACTTAGCCCTTGGGTTTCGACGAATCCGGTAGACGACGTCATTAAGCCTCTTGACCACCTCGTATGGACCATCCCAGGAGGGTGTGAGTTTTGGAGATTTACCCTTGCTCCGTTGGGGGTTGTACAGCCAGACTTTGTCCCTCTCTTGGAACCCGACTGAATCGGCCTTGATGTCGTATCGCGTCTTCATCAGGTCACTGGTGGCCAACATCTGCGTTCGGGCTAATTCGTGTATTGCCAGCATGTTATCATACAGCTGGTCGGCATAATCGTTGATGTCTTGGGAAAGTTCTTCGGGGGAGCCAAAAGTCAAATCGCAGGGTAATCGCATCTCTTTTCCGAATAGGACCCTAGCTGGAGTCAGGCCTGTACTATTATGTACGGCTGAGCGACATGCCACCAGAAATAGGGGAATATGCTCATCGCAATCACGCTGGTTATTGCTGACGACCTTGGATAGGTGTTGTTCAAAGGTCCTGTTGAATCTTTCCACCATTCCGTCTGACTGTGGGTGCAATGGTGCTCTTCTCGTTTTCCTAAACCCCAACATCGTGCAGACTTTCTGGAATACATTCGATTCGAAGTTACGCTCTTGGTCTGAATGTACTTCCATCGGGACGCCAAACCTGCTGAATAGCTGTTCTACTAGCACCCTCGCTACCGTGGTTGCCTCTTGGTTGGGTATCGCATATGCCTCAGGCCATTTGCTGAAGTAATCCATTGCGACCAGAATGTATTTGTTCCCCCTCTCAGACTCGATGGCAATTCTCTCAAATGGGACGCCCTTATTGTACTGCTTCATTCTGCCCGGAGGTCTTCGGGCCCCTACTGGCTGCAGATGTGTCACATTTTCTGCACCAAGCTCTGACGTCTTCGAAGTAATTTACCCAGTAGTATCGCTGGCGAACTTTGTCTAGGGTTTTGTTCATGCCCAGATGGCCCCTGGTAATCCTATCATGTACTTCGATCAGGGTGGCTGGTACCTTTTTCTTAGGAACTACCAGTTGGGACGTGGTTTCTCGGTCATCAGTGCTTTCCCAAATTAGCTTGAGTATTCCATTCTCTACTCTTAAAGAGTCCCATTGAGCCCATAATGATTCAGCACTCCCGAGTATCTAGCTACCTCATTCCATCGTGGCCTGGGTGCCTCTCTCGTTTTGAGTGACAAGATTAGTTCGATGTCTGGATTAGCCATTTGGTCCTGGATGCACTGTTCCGTTGTCCAGTCTTCATTGGCCTGCACTCGAATCTGTCTGATGGAGATACCCTCTCGCTGTTCCGTCTTCAGATAATGTCCGCATTCTGCTCTACAGGGTCATCTGGATAGGGCATAGGCATTATTGTGCAAACGGCCGGCACGGTGTTCCACCTTGAAATCGTATTGCTGTAATTTCTCCACCTACCTGGCCACTTGTCCTTCCGGTCTCTTCATGTCCAACAGAGAATTCACGGCTGTAGTACTCGATCACCCTCTCTTCACCATCTTGCACCTAGGATAGGACGGCCTCCAAACCTGTGTTGCTGGCGTCGGTGTCTAAAATGAACTTGCCGGACTGTGTAGGAAATGCTAGGATTGGGCTAGAACATAGTGCTGCCTTCAGTCGTCTGAATGATGTTTCGCAATCCTGTTTCCAATGGAAGGTCTGTTTCTCAATGGTTTGCCGATATAGAAGCGCGGCAATGGTGGCAAATCCCTCAACAAATCGCCTGTAGTAGGAACAGAGGCACAAGAAGCTTCGGAGTTCATGCTTGTCTCTTGGGACTGGCCAATCACGGATGGCTTCTATCTTGTCCTCGTTGGGGCGGATTCCTGACTCGGAAACGACATGGCCCAAAAACTCTACTTCTTTTTGGAACAATCTACACTTCTTCGGGTTGAGTCTTAGGTTGGCGTAATTCTGGAGTATACTTCACCCAGGTTCTTCAGATGGTCGTCGAATGTCTGACCGATGACCAGAATGTTGTCGAGGTATATTAAGCACGTCCTACATGTTAACCCGTTCAGTATATACTCCATTAGCCTCTCAAATGTAGCGGGAGCATTACATAACCCAAAGGACCCGTGAACTGAAAGAGCCCTTTACTGGTGAAGAACAGAACGCTGTCGTCTCTGTCTTTTTCGTGGATACTAACCTGCCAATATCCACTCTTTAGGTCTAGTGTGGAGAAGCAACGGGAGCCTGCTAGGGTGGTCAGAGTGTCATCAGTTCGGGGTAGTGGATAGCTGTCTTTCTTCGTGACGTCATTCAGCTTTCTGTAATCCACGCAAAATCGGGTGGTTCCATCCTTCTTTTTAACTAGCACGACTGGATGGATGGCTCAAGAATTCCATTTTCTAACATGGACTCGATGTTTTCCTCGACTGTTTGTTGTTGCTCCAATGGTAGTCGTCTAGGTGGTATTCTGATGGGTTGAGCATTTCCGGTGTCTATTCGGTGCTGAATGATGTTGGTGCGACCGGTGGTTCCATCTTGCCTGTTAAAAATTTGCCAATGCTTTGTGATAAATTGCTTGGCTTTCTTCTGTCCCTCTGGTGTAATGTGTGTCAAATGATCAGCAAACTGTTGTAGGAACTCTTTACTGACCCCTGTCTCATTCACCGATGTCTGGTACACTTCCTCGCAATTGATGATTGTCTCTACTGGTTCGAAACAAGCTTTCTCCTGACCATTGGCAATTCTGATATCGTTGTTGGACAAATTCAGTACTCTAATTGGTATATCTCGTCTGATCTTAACTAGAGCCCGTCCAGCTAAGTAGTCATGAGCTGGGTGTAGGGGTGGAATGTCTTCGATGCACATTCCATAGAGAATATTCAAAAAAAATGTATGAATTAGATGTTGCGGTTTTAGTTCAATGCTGGTTCAATGCAAGTATATAATTGACGAAGGACCTTTAGCGGAACATTCAATAAACACGTGCCGTCACAGAAACGAATCACCAAATAAAAGTTATCACTAACCTTTAAGTCGAAGCTCTGGTGTTTTCTTGGCTCTTCTTTCTTCTGAGACTAGCCTCGTGAACAGGAACAGTTTCTTAGAGCTTCGTCTGGACAACGCGTTACACAAAAAAATAGCGACGTAATGTTCATTGATTGAGCATACAAAAAAATGAGGGTTTAACAACAAATGATGCGCTTTTGTAAACACAAAAGAAACAAAATGAAAGAAGTTTAGCGGTCGTTACGAACGAAGCTACTAACTCGCGAAATCGTAACGCAAACAACAACAATAAGCGTCGTCTCTTCAGACGGAATCAAAAATGTCCGAACAGTTCGGAGCACAATACACGAAACTCCCAAGCGTCTTAACAGCTAGGGAACCGAAACACGAATGTCAATACAGTCTATATTTTACACGCAAAAAAAAACACTTAAAATTAGCATTAGCGCGACGGAATGTTTTAGAAAAGGTGCAGAAGTTTAAAAATCAATGAAGTAATTCAATCAAATTGAAAACAATACACTAAACAAATTGCGGGAACGCACCAAGGGGTCCACCATTCCAACGCAGCTCCCAGGAAAGCTTTCTAGCTGCCCATGAATAATCTATTCCGTTCGACCGGGAAATCTGGCTGAGGATTTTCCCACAATTTTTATGGAGGTCGAAGAGCTGTTAACGGACCGTGTTAATACAAATTACTCATTTAGGAACCGAAGAACATCATATTTCGGGTCCAACATAAATCCAAGCTGGCTAATTAGGTCCATACCCAGTATAAAATCGTCCTCAATATTCGCTACCAGGACCCTATGCCGGATAATATCGCCCCTATCTGTTGGACGACATCTGCCTCACTCTGTATTGACATGGACTCGCCGGTGACTGTTCTGAGGTGGATGTTATTCGTAACTGGCCGGATTTCTGATGCTCTCAAAACCCTGGACTTGACAATGGACACAGCGGTGCCGGTATCGATGGTAATGTTAATTGCTCGGACATTGATGGTGCCCCTGATGACTAGGCCGCTGCTATCTCGGCAAAATCCCCGCCTTCTTGTGCTGATGGATTGGAGTTTCCCTGGTTGGTGAGGTTGTTGTTTTGGCTACTTCTGGTTTGTGATCGTTCAGGTAGCCTCACTCTGCAGTCACGTTGAAAGTGTCCTGTCCGTCCACACCGGTAGCATGCTCCTCTGTGGTCAGTTCTTTGTGATCGTTCTAGAAGTTAATGGATTCCGGACAACACTAACTGAAGGGATGGTTCTGGCTTGTCCTGGCTGAAGGAAACTGCTCGCACTCTCTGTTTGGACATGTTCGTGACTATCCTACTTCCAAGGCCCGAAGTAAAGCTTCATTACTTTTCTTGATGCCACTAAGTCTTAGATTTCTTTGTACTTCCACATCCCTGATACCGTTTCCGAAACTCTGTGTGGCCAACTGGTTTTTCGTTTCCTAGGGCATATTTTAATTCCAACGTAATAGTGCGGGAATTTTAGGCACTGGAAGTTTTAATTGCGAATTTGAAAATTTTCTTTGTACATCTCAAGCATATAGGTAGTAAAGCATAGTATTTTCTGTTCCTGAAATCAATGAGTACCAAGCTCTTTTTGTTTGTATACCAATCAAATACCTATTTAAATGCAAATTTTTCCATTTTGCGAAGACGGTGCTTTTGGTTGTCACATTCTCCCGGCCTAATAGCAAATTCAGTGACAACACATGTCAAACTCAAACTTGTTAATGGTGCATTTATACACAGGGTGTTTAGTTATAGCAAACAAAATCACAAAGTAAAGTGATAGAAGGAGTTGCATTTATATGATGACTGAAATATAGGACGAAGAATAGTTGAAATATAGGGTGGAGTGGACGTTTGGTGGTATAAATTTTGTTGAAAAAAATGTGGAATTAAAATTATATAGGGTAATTAAAAAACTGTTATATAATGTGGACGTAAACAAATCATCTACAGGATGGTTGAAATACACCGGGCGATAACAAAAAATGTTAAAACTGAAATACGAGTAATTTATGGGGTAGCCCACAAGGAATTATATACTATGGTTGAAATATAGGTCGAATTTAACTCCGTAAATATGGGATGAATTCTACTTCGTCCTATAGTTTACAGAAGGCAGCTAACAAATGTATGCTTGTCCGTGGACAGTCGTGTGTACAGGATACTTGGTACATAGGGCGGATTGGAATTATCTATAGTTGTACAGAGTTGTCAAAAAAAGTTGAAAAAAGGTTACATGGCGTGGTCCATAAGACATAAATATATTTTGGGCTTATATTTTGGGCTTATTAAGTCAACGCGTACTAGTACATTTTGTTGGTAAACATTTACCTGTTAATTTAAATGAAAATGTATCAATGTGTAATGTTGAGGCTTTCGATGTCACCTGGTTCTATCTACTAAGGTTATACATACAAAATAAAAAATACAGAATGAAAACTACCTGAGTTCAGAAAAACTAAAAATTTGAAAATAAAACATTTAAAAAAATATATAACCGACTTCCACCTATAACTAAAGAGCTAAAAATAATTATAACAAAATACAACTCTAGCAAGTAAATAACACATTCAATGTTGTTAGGTACCTACCCAGGAAGTAAAAAATGTAAACATTAAAAGGTGTTCATTCTGTACAAATTAATTACCTACCAATCTAATATATTTTTGAAGTCGGTGCCAATCAACAATCAAGTTTGATGAAGTGGTAGATAAGTAAGAAATGAAAGATTTTAGATTTGCCTGGCAAAGTTATTTCGATACAAGTTTTTTTCCCATCCGAGCCTTCTAGCTTTAGCTCTTGTTTTTTTTCTATCCCAGCGATGGATGTCTCATCGGAATGTAGCCAGGGACTGACTGGATAAATTTTTATAACAATATATATATATATATATATATATATATATATATATATATAAATATATATATACTCTATATATATATATATATATATATATATATATATATATATATATGTCGTAGATAACGAAATAGTTGGTTTCTCAAGTGGCGAAGGTCTAAAGACTATATAGTTTGTATTATCGGAAACAGGATATTTGTGCTTTCGTACTTTTGTTTACGATTATTATATTCTATTACAAATTTGTCAGCTAGGGACTGGGGGTGATTCATAAATAAATAATCACCCGCCGCGGTTCAGAGTAGAATACCTTGCGTACCAATTTGGATTAATAATATGATATCGCTACGCCGATCGAACTTATGTTAGGTGTCACCCAAGATAAATTGATCATCAACATTATCTATTGTTCGTATAGTTTGAAACTCCAGTGGTGGATCATTATGGTGCCTTCGGTCAGTTTAGTGTGATTATTGTTTGTCGAATAAATGTTTTTTCCCTTTTGGATCAAACCCGACATTCCCCCTTGGATTAAAACCCCGACATCAGAAGTGAAGTAGTGCTGCGGAAGCGGTGGGGCTGCGGTTGTGCGTTTTGGTTGTGAAATTGGTGGTTCTGACGCGGCTGTGCGGTGTTTAGCTACTGTTCCTGTGGTGGAGGAAAGTCCATTACAGAGTGGCATGTTATTTTCTGTGGTAACTCGTGCTCTCGAGGGTTTGCCTTCACCGTGGCTAGTTCCAGTTATGTTTGGGGAGTTATAACTTGGTCGCGGGTAAGAAGACTTTATATTTCGATTAACATCGCACGATAATCGTGTGGAATGCACATCACTTGCCAGTGGTGCTGTGGCTGAGGATGCAATTTGATTTGGTACACTAAAACACATTGGTGGGTCCTTTCCATTTTAATCCGATTCTGGGGCCGAGTGCTCATTAATAAAAGAATCGCTAGCTTTAGGATTTTCGAGAAAAACTATTAATGCAGTTCTAACAATGTGAGTGAGTTTCAAACTGTTAATGTTGATAGTTTTAAATTGGGGATGGTCTTTCATTTTATTTCTGGTATTTATTGACAATAATTTGCTTGACTTATTAATTGGTAAGGTCACCACACCTTACGGACTATTAGCTTGTGATAGAAGAAAGAGTACAGGGAGTCAATATTATTGAAGGTATGAAAAGAATAAAGATGATAATAGTAAAGGTCATCAATTTTAATTTTGGTAATTTTAATTTATTAAAAAAAACATAAAGATACAATCATGATAAATTGAGAAAATGCGGGAGAGTTACATTCCTAGTAAGTCGGATGTCTGCAGAGCGGACAGTGACAACTACGACAAGAGTACACACGTTTCTGTGCTGCATTGGCAATATGATGAGTTTAGGTCCAAGATCGAACACTGATTTAACATGTGCCTATTTTGGTAGTGTGGTCTAAAGAAATTTAGATTTTGTTCAGTGTGAGATCGAACATGCGTATAGGATTTCCATATTGGCCTAGTGTTGGCAATATGAGGTGTTGAGGTGCAAGATTGAACATTATTTTCACACGTGCCCATTTTGGCAGTGTGGTCTAAAGAGATTTAGATGTGGTTCAATCTGAGATCGAGCATGCTTGGAGTATTTCCATATTGGCCAAATGTTAGCGATATAACTTGAGAGTACTAGTCGTTCCGTAACAAATGACTCCAAGGGTTGTAACTGGCACTTGTAATACTTGTAATTATAAAGTCAATTCGTTAAACACATTTCACTTCCTCTTGCTATTGAATTAGATATTTGAATTGATGGATAAGTACGAGTACTTGTAATATTGAGTTTAATGTCATGGGAATGACATTTGAGATACACCCGAGGACCTGTGTTAGTCAGGATGGTCGTGTCGGAGATAACGAAATAGTTGGTTTCTCAAGTGGCGAAGGTCTAAAGACTATATAGTTTGTATTATCGGAAACAGGATATTTGTGCTTTCGTACTTTTGTTTACGATTATTATATTCTATTACAAATTTGCCAGCTAGGGACCGGTCAAGCTGTTGATTACATGATAGTCGGTGAGTCAGGTGATATGATGCACGATGTTTGTGATGAGAATCATATCGAGAATAACAAAATCAGTTCTGTTCGAACCTCGAGCGAGGTAAGATCGTAGAGGGCTATCGCGTAATCGGGATTTCGCCGCGGTTCCGAGTAGAATACCTTGCGTACCAATTTGGATTAATAATATGATATCGCTACGCCGATCGAACTTATGTTAGGTGGCACCCAAGATAAATTGATCATCAACATTATCTATTGTTCGTATAGTTTGAAACTCCAGTGGTGGATTATTGTGGTGCCTTCGGTCAGTTTAGTGTGATTATTGTTTGTCGAATAAATGTTTAGCCCACATTTATTCCCTTTTGGATCAAACCCGACATTCCCCCTTGGATTAAAACCCCGACATATATATATCAAATTGTCCTGCATGTCCTGTAAACGGCAGACTGTTGGACAATAAAGTAATTATTATTATTATTCTTAATCTAGGTTGAAATTCAAGGAGATAATTATACACTTACACCCTGTATAAGTGTAAGTACATATAGGTGATTTTTAGATTACTGTGATTTTTAGAAATCAACATTTTTTTAAATCGAAAATGCTTTAAAACATGTGGGTGCTATTGGTCTTTTATTATGTAACGTAATTCTTCTACAACTTCAATAGAAAACAAGCTAGAACAAAAATTATAAATTTCACGGCCACGGTACTGACACCAAAATGAAATATTCAAAATACTTGCCTAATAAATCTCTTTAAATTCTTAAAATAATTAAACAAATGATAAATTATGGGACTTTGATAATCATAAAGAGACATTCACGGTATTTTCTTTCTTGATTTTAGCAATCTTTATAATCGTCTTAGAATAAAACAAAGTTTAGTTACATCTATTATTCCTTTCTATCAACCAAAATCGGATTATAATTGCAGCATAATTTGATAAATTATACAATAAATTTTAGCTATTAAAGCTAAACTTTAGATTATAAGACGATTCTATAGAAATTTTTTAGATTTAGTTTGAAAAACGAAACAGACATGCCACGGGACTGACATTTTGGGTATATTCCTGTAAGTTATTTATGATCCATGACTACTTATGCTTTAATATACAATGTCGACGGTAAAATACTATCAAATGTATCTTATTTATAATCTTCTAATCAAAAAAAATATGTTGGATAATAAATAAAGTACTAGACATAAAAAATCACAGTTACCTAAGAATCACCCATATATATTTTAATCAGATTGCACGCTTTTATTACCAGAACCGACCTGTTGAGGATAAATCTGACTCTGCCGAAACGTCCTCACTTATCAATTACGAGGAAGCAAAGCATTAAGGAGGTACCTACTCGAATTTTAATTTAAGAGGTCGGTACAATCTACTTACAATTTTGTAATACCTGTTCTGACGAGCAAGATTTCTTTCTTTAAAAAATGAATTAATTACGATAAAATTTTTCAAATTAGATAACTGTAATTGTGTGGTTTATTATTTTATTTTTTCAGGCCTGCCTATGTATAACTCTCTCTCATTTTGATATTCTTTTTGCCTAGGAATATTTATTATTCATATGTACCACAATCAAGACCTATCCATATAAAAGGATTAACTAACGAAATTCATATCTTAACGAACCTTAATAAAAATGGATAAATGTTATCTCCTAGCATTCGGTATTTCAACACTAAACGTATTCTGAACTTGATTTTACGAAATTATCAATCGACCTTGACAAACGTTAAATGACTGAATACAGCATTCTTAGAATAGTCTCTTATACGTACGATTAGTTAAAACTTGGCGGTACATACGCATTGTTTTGCCATTAACATAGCAATCATTACTCTTTATTGACAGTGACAAACGTACAAAATGGAAATTTCATTTAAAGGAAAACGCGCATTGGTCACAGGGGCATCTCAAGGTGAGTGTACACTACATTATTTTATTAATTAAGACGTACCTATCTATATTTATTCAAAGAACTTGAACTGGTAAATGTCAACTATATTTCTTGTACATTTTTACTTTGACTATTAGTTTGTTAATTACTTTTACGTTATTTGAATATGAGTAGCAATTGTTATTTGGGAAATTCTAATGTTTACTTAATTACTTATGTAACTATTTTGTGTTAATTGATAAACGCAATGCTAAATTATATGCACGAATAAATAGTTTAAAAACACGCAATACAATTTACTTTTGTCGAATTTGAAAAAGCTCTATTCTACTAAACGTTCAGGCGAGTAGCGTTTTCTTCGGATCTGAGTTGATTTTGGCTCCTCAGGTCCAATACCCCGCCGAAGCTTTTATGATTATATACGAGTGCGATGCAAATGCGAATTTAAATAATATAATTAACTTGTACATGGTCCACATGGTATAATAACAAATAGCTAATCAGAAGCGGTCGCAACTAAAAATTTTGGAGGTCAGTCATTTGTAAAAAATATTTTGAAATATTATAAGATATTTATCAGTTTGACTTTACGATTTGGAGGAGGGGTCATGACTGCCACTCTAGCCAATGAAAGAAAGGGGAAAGCTTACAAATGAATTAACAAATGACAGGGAAAGTTTACACTAACATCACTTCCACAATTTGTAACGAAATAAGGTTGTTTTCATTCTTAAGCGACCCCTAAGCGAATCAGCAAGTTATTTAATTAATTTGTCCAAACAAATTTTTAACTTTAATAATTAAAGATGCCTATGCACAATATCTTGGACTTTAAAAGAAACGATCACACAGAGATTGCATTTTGGAGTACTTGTTGACATTGCTGACGTGCTGTAACTAATTCTTATGTTAGAAATTGCATACTTTAAAAATGAAAACACTAAATTTATACAAAGGTAAACATTTGTCATATCTTTTAGTTGAATACTCCCATTATCCCTCACGTTCTAAACAATTAAATACTTTTTTTTTCTTTTAACCGATTAAATAAGAAAATCGAGAACGATATCTTCAGTGCTTTAAAAATTATTCCAGATGCCAATTAAGGTTATTATAAAAAAGAACGGGTCTCTTCGAATTTTTGCGCAAAATAAGGGTTCAGGACAGTACTTGCTTTGTAGCTCTTGTGCAAAGAGTAAGCCACATTCAGTTTTTATTGCTCATGAAACAATCAACTTTTGATGAAACCTACCAAGGAGAATATTAAAATATTAAAATTTTAATAAATATACTTATTCAAAGCAACTTATTTTACACATACGTTTGGCGTTTTATGGAGCAACTAAGTAAGTTACTTGAGAATGATAGATATTTCAGTACCTATTGTGAACTTGACTAGTATCAATGAAACAAGTTCTATGTTCATCAGTCAACATGTCAGGAATATCTGCCCCTTATTCGGTAACAGGTATAAACCTGGCTGGAACAGAATATAGATGCTAAACACTGCGAGTAGATTTAATTTAACATTTTTTTGGAGCCAGTCCGAACATTATTACTTTCTATGGCGAACAGCAACATTCACACAATTTTTTGATATTGTATGATTTAAACTGCTAGTGTAGAAAAACCTAATAATATTCCGTCACATTTGGACATTTTCATGGGCAATAAGACCTTGATGCTATATCTGAAGCTTCTACTGCTCCTTAGGATTAGGACGGACTGAACCAACACCAAAACAATAAACAATATTGTTATAACATTCATTTTTCGCCGCCAAAAAATTAAGAAACCTTCTAAATATTAATCATTCAGA
This sequence comes from Octodonta nipae, assembly GCA_034190945.1. NCBI lineage: Eukaryota > Metazoa > Arthropoda > Insecta > Coleoptera > Chrysomelidae > Octodonta > Octodonta nipae. Next base: position 43,441,545 of record CM067220.1, read on the forward strand.
TAAAGAAGTTGGGAAAACAACAACAACTGCATTCCCGAAAACTCGATTAATGTAAAAAACTGAGTTCAACGTGCTTCCCGAATCGAATACACATAGGTACACTCTGACAAACCAGAAGTGCCAATTGTGGTATTTTCGGCCCTACTTATTTAAAGATGTTGCTTGTACGAGGCGAGCAGTTTAGAGTTTTCGGTGGCTATGCATGAATTTCAATCGACAGAGCGAAGCGATCAGCTATTTTAATGTTATTCAGTTTTGTTTTGACAATACTGAGATATTTTTGTAGAATGAATACATGTATTGTGCATGTAAAAATTCAATCAAATAATTGAAACCGCAGAATCTACAATAATATTAATATCCAGCGATAACAAAATAGGTATAAATTTGTTAACACTACGTGTGTTCAAAGACGGCAGCTGTTAATAATTCCAACGCCAATCGTTTAAAGAATCATACGCGAATCAGCTATCTCAGCATTGACTGTACAAACACTCCATGTGCGGATAATTCTTCAAACCATTGGAATTATTGGAAACTGGACTCTAGGAACAAACCAGGACCCCTCTTTCCCATTGAGGACTCTAGGCACGTGCTCAGTGTCCCAGGATCACTAAGGGCCCCTTAGTTCGTGCCAGATCACCATGCAATAAACAATCTTTATTACTGAAAATATATATATTTATTTTGCATGCGCAGAGCTACTTTACTGTCGCCCCAAAATCAGGCTTTCCGATTTCGGTCTGTTTATATAAATTGTATTAAAACAAAATTTTAGTATATCATTAAATTTAAATATATTTAAACAGATTTTTATAAATGTGTCACTAACAAAAACGGTCATTATTCTTAGAGCATATACTTCTGGAAGTGGCATACAAGCGTTGTTAGTGTTTATTGGTAAAATAGTCAATATAGTAGATTAGTATTGATTTTTCGGAACATTTGCGATAACTTTCATATTAAATATTTTTTTTTATTTATTTGATTAATATATTATTATAACAACCTTCCCGAAAGTGATGTGTAAAAAATTGTCAGACTGCGGGCAATAAAGAAGTATTCCTGAACTTGATTGACAAATGACGAAAACGTTTAGGTTGCAAAGCACAATCTTCCAATGATTATATCGAATATTTTGCCAGGAGCGGTTCGAGTAAAAAAATTTTGGGGGACATTCATTTATCAAAAATATTTCGAATAGCGATATTTGATTAAATTTTTTTTTATTGCAATAGATTTGTCAATATGAGTGAACAATTTTGGTCATTACATCTACTTCTCCAATTTCACCACAACTCTGTTTCTTATAAAAATATGCTTTTTACAATTTCATGAAATAGGGTCGAATTTCGACCACTGGGCGACCACTAGTTTTTATTAAATTCTTCAACTAATAGTTATTTTTTATAACCTGCATTAATCATTTCAGGAATTGGTCGCGATATAGTAAAAAGATTAGTCCTCTGTGGAGCTAATGTTGTTGCTGTTGCAAGAAATGCTGAGCTTTTAGGTAATTCAGATGATGTATTTTATACAAGGTTTTTTTAAATAAATTGTATTTTAGCTTCTTTAAAGGAGGAATTACCTTCAATACAAACAATTCCATTAGATCTTTCCAACTGGAACAAAACCAAAGAAGCTTTGAAAAGTATCTCCTCAATTGATCTTCTTGTGAATAATGCTGGACTTGCCATTCTTGGTCCCCTAACCGAAGTTAAGGAAGAAGATGTCGACAGGTAATGATTTTTGTTATAAAACTACGCGTTTTTTATAGCCAAGATAAAGTGATTATACAATAAAAGTGATCGGCAGGTATTCTTTAAGATTGGTTTAATTATGGATAAAATCATATTCCCTTCAAATGAATATCTAAGAATCTTTCTACCTCATGTTACTTTCAGCAAACGATATAATTGCTCATAAGGAAAGGCAACCCAAATTACCATTACCTGCTATCTGTAATATAATAGAATTTTGGATAGGTCTAAGGTTATTCGAGAAAGTTCTAGTGTATTTCACAGTTTTCGTGGAAAATTCTCTATATAAGATGTTTGACGCACCCCGTCGGTCAGACAATTTAGGTTCACATCTGAATCAGAAGTTATAGTATATTAAACCAGTTTTTTGTGTTAAGGACTCGTCCTTAGCGACACATCTTGTCTTTAGATTTTACGCTTCTATTAAGGGCAAGATCTCGTTTTTGATGCGGAAGTGCATTCAGCATTCAGTTTAGACTAATATTGCTATTGAAATGATTTCACATTTCTTTTTCAAACAATCATAGATCCCGTTAAATTTTCAATTGGGAACTGAAAACTTCAGCTTCTCTTAAACTACTAAATTACGGGTCTTCTTCAATATTTAGTGACGTCTATTTTGCTTTACGGAGAAAAAGAAATTCTTTATTGGGTATGCTTTCAGTGAACTGCATACTTCCTAGCCTTACTGTTGTTATTAAAATCGTAGTTTTGGATGATTCTGGGGTTAATTTACGGACTTGAAGAACACAGTTAACCGCAGTTTGAGCACTTGACTAGTAATCTTTATGTGGCTTCACTAGAAATTAGTATCTAATGATATTTGATATTTTCTTTCTAACGATATCATAAGTCCTCTTATCACCCTGGTCTTGTTTTAGAATTGTGTATTGAATCTAATATTTATGTTTAATGATATTCCTCTGCCGTTTATCTGCCATCTTCTATGTAAAAGGTTTATGTGCTGCCTTATTAGTTTTCTAATTGATTCTCTGATTAAGGAAGTTATTTATCTCATTCTAGCAATGTCCACTTTAGTAGTTTCAAGTCCCATGCTCTGTGTCATAGTTTATTCTTTGCTATAATTTTTGGAGTTATAGCGTTCTGTGATTTCTCGCTTCCTCAATACAAATCTTTCAACTATTTTTGTTTACTAATGTCTGTAAAGAATTATAAGCATTCTTTATATGTTGCACTTTTTGGGGTAACTCCCTAACGGTACGAATTAGAATTAGCTTTCTGTTTATTGAGTTTTCTTTATAGTCATTACGAAACTGATAACTGGCAAATGCATCGTTGATTAGCCGTTTTACTAAACATGTCGTGTTCTGGAAACGGAAACAATTGAGTGCTGGCTCTGGCTATACAGAGGGCTGCCAAATTAACCAAATAATAGCATGCATATATACAGGGTGACAACTTTTAAACTTACAGTGGCTATATCTATGATACGAAAAAAAGATAAAAAAATCCTCAATCCACTTTTTTAGTATCGAGAGGGAACTAAAATGATGTACTAACTAATCTATCCTGACTTACCTCTTCAACCCCAATTCAGTAATAATAACCTAAAAAGCTACATTTAATCAAGTATTCTTCGGTTATTTAAGGATTTTTATTTAATTTATAATTTTATTATCGATAAATTTATTAACGTAATAAATACTGAAAATGATTTTCATTAATTTAGAGGCACTAGTACAGTATATCTTAAAACATTTTCAAATGTTCCTCTGGATGTAGCTCGACATTCTTGAAGTATTTGTTCCTACAATTCCTCTATTGACTATGGTTGCGTTTAAAAAGCAAAGGATTTCGAGAGAACCGAGAGGAAAAATCGAGGTCCGGGGATCTAGGTGGTCATTCAATTGACCACTTTCTTATAGCCTCATTTAACCATTAACTCACCAGGTCTACATAATGCGAAGGTGCGCTATCTTGCTGGAAATATAATAAATCTTCATCTAAAAATGTGTTTCCGTTTAAACTCATCTGGTTCTCTAATTAATGAACTAGAACTTAATAGATTTATCTAACATGCCAGCATACAGGAACCCCGCCATATCCTTATGGAAAATGACTTTCAGTCAATTTAGCTGAATCTATAGTGTAGTTCTCATGGGCATCAAGTTTAAAGTTGCCTCTTAAGATACCCCATACTGTTGCTGGCTAACTTACTCTTGATAATACTTAAACTTTACCACAACACCGATAGGAAACATATGTCGATGAAATGGAGTTCAAGTTTACTAAAAAGTATGTAAAATAATTAAACCGGTTGGATCTACGTTAGGGCACAAAACCCATTTTAGGGCCGATTATTCACCATTGGGGACCATATCTCTTATTTTTTGACTTGTTTAAGTTACCATTCATAAATGACATAGGTAAAACGTTGTGACGATACATGATTATTATGAACTGAGTGACAACAATTCATTTAAATCATTTTATTAGGATGATTATTAAAGAAACATATGTTTGCCGCAGTACTGTCATAAAAGTTCGGACTTCTGTAACTACAGTTATTGTTGCATTTGCGATGACTCCAGTCTTTAGATCTTTTAGTTACTGTCTGTTACTAACCTGGAGAATATTTAGTTGAATTGTTATGTCAGTCTGTTAACAATCCTCGAAGTAATGTATAGTTACTCTGTTACTTATGTCATTTATCAATGGTAAATGAACCAATTCAAAAAATAGCCTACCGTCCCGAACAGCGAACCTGTCTGATGAGCCCTAAAATGAGTTTTATGCCTTGTCGTAGATCCAATTAGTTTATGTTTTAGTATTCTGCATAATTTTTACGAAACTTCAACCCATCTTCATCAGTATTTGTTTCTTTTCAATGTTGAGGCAGCTTATACATATTATCAAGAGTTAGTCGGACAACAACACTTTAACGACCTTTGAACGACCTTTAAACGAAAGAGCCAATGAGAACTTTTGATCTACACATCCTAAACAACATCATACTATAGATTCAGCTAATTTGACTGAAAACCATTTTCCATAAGGATATGGCGGGGTCCTTTCGACATTTCAATGTTCCTGGATAAATGAGTCCGATATAGCATCTCCCAAAATACCAGTCCAAACATGGGCGCATCGAAGCCCTCCTCCCCAATCATCTGAGTGGTATGTGTTTATTTTGGTAAAACTATCGATCAAGCTCCCCAAATGACAATCCTGGACCCATACCGAGCCCAAACATTAATTTTCTGAGTCTACTGCATATTACCTTCTCTAAATTCGTGTGGATTTCCATCACTCCAGAGACGGCATTATTGTTTATTAACGCGTCCTTTTGAATAAAATATAGTAATCTAGGTTATGCAATAATTCTGTCAGTCATAATTTCACAGAATTCAATTCTTCTATCAGAATCCCCATCTAGTTCATAAAGGATTTGTAGTTTTTTAAGATGTAATTTGTGATGCTTCGTCAAGTAATTTTGAAAATTCCTCTGTCTGTTCACAACAGTTCCAGTTTCTCTAAATTTAACTAGGAGTTTTGTGTGGATGACTCTTAAAAACCCAAGACTTAAAAACTCGAGCTGAACTTAGAAAGCATTGATTTTGGAAAGCAAAAATTATATCTACACTCTCAGCTAGGCCCATTATTGTTATGAAGATTGTTGTTTACATATAGCATTGTGTTTATTTATTTAATAATATGGCAGTTATTGGAATGATTTTCAGCACTTCTTACATTAATAATCAATGAAATAATCAATAATCAAATAAACCATTTTAATTAAATTTTCCTTAATTAACTGAGGAATTCTCGATCAAAAGTTGCTTTGTAGGCTGATGGTAAATGGTATTTTTTACAGCTTTAGGATGAGGTATCACAAGTAGGGTGGTTGTCCTCCTCACCCGGTACAAATCTTTCATGTCCCTTTTCATTTCTTAGATATATACAATGTACATATACTTTTAATCAATGCATTATTTGCAAAAATAAACATTTTAAATTTTCAGATTGTTCGCTATTAACGTAAAAGCAATGATAAACGTCACCCAATTTGTGATACAAAACTTGTTGGCTAGAAACGCTCCAGGATCAATTGTAAACATCTCATCTCAAGCTTCACTTGTCGGGCTCATCGATCACACTGTGTATTGTGCAACTAAAGGTGCCGTAGATGCTTTCACGAGAGCAACAGCATTGGAATATGGACCAAAAAATATACGAGTAAATGCAGTGAACCCCACGGTCATTATGACAGATATGGGTAAACTTGGCTGGTCTGATCCAAAAATAGCAGAACCAATGCTCCAAAAAATTCCATTAAGAAGGTAGGTAAATAATTATGGTATACTGTAAAGTAGTGAGATAGTAGAATGTCGAAGATCAAAACCGTAGTCACGATGCTACAATCACGTACTTGGAATCAAATGGGCAGTAATATGTATTTTGTCCGAATTCTAGTTGGTGTAAAAATACATCTTTTCTGTAGTCTAAAGCGCTAAGGAAGGCCTATATATGACCGAACTTCGTCTTCATCTCTCTGTCAGCAGAACTACAAGGTTGTGGTCCGGTGTTCCCTCCTAACCTGCCTGAAAGTCTAGATGGCATCTTTGAACCTTGACCATTAAAACAGCAAGGTCATCTACCTGTCCACTTACGTTGTGTGATTAGTAAACATGTTCAACAAATGCAGTCACTAGTACATTTCTGAACTTCATATGCTGGGCTAGTCCCCTGTCGTTGCGGTTAGTTATTCTGCTATTTCAATTCAAGATGTGCGGTTCAAACCGTTGTTTAGAACGTTGTATTGTCAGACTAGGATAAGAGCATCGAATGCATCGTCAGAAGGTCAGGAGTTGGTAGTATGTAAACAAAATAATATAAAAAGGTAGTTAGTCAAACGTACATAAATTCTCGTAGTTTTTGTCCCTTTCATGTCCCCAGCAACCAGGATAAAGAAGTCTGCAAATGTTCCCTTTTCGACTCCTATGTGTACGTCCGAGCATTTGTCCATATAGCATCTTCATGGCAATTCCTATGCCAACTGGGTGTTGCTTCTGTCTTTGTTCCTCGAACTTGACACAGATCAAGACGTCTTCATTTCCATTATCTTGTATTAATTTTCTGGTAGCCTCAACAGAAAAAGGGGCAGCTGGCGTTTCTTCCTACTTTGAGTGTTCATAGCGTACATTCCATAGAGGTGTCTCGGATCTTCTGCGAGTTTCTCTGTAGTCGTGTTGGTGTTGAACCCTAGAAAGTCAATCCGGATATAGCTTTAGGGGAAATTTTAAGTGTGGAAACTGCACTTCTTTGCCTGCCAAAAAGATAACGTCTCGCGTTATCTCACGGCGGACAAGTACTCAATATGGTTGCTTATGTTGACTATGAAGCCAGTTTTAAAGTGAGCCATTTTTCTTCTTACCTATTTCCAGTGGTGGGATGGAGTATGCACAATCTGCACTTTAGGGTGAAAAGTTCTCTCTTCTCGGAATTGTTAATTCGGTTATGCGTTCTATTGTCCGGATTGTTCATTTTCTTGCTGGCTACAGTATAGAAATGTGCAAGCCCGTAGCCAACGGGGGGTTTGCGGGTTCAAACCCACCAAGAAATTTTGAAATTTTTGATCTCAAGATTCAATGTTAACCAATTAATCATGTTTATCATAAGTATAAATTTTATATTTATACAATGTTATATATCCGGGAAATACATGAACAAAAATATACATTTTGCAGTCCTAAAGAGCCCATCAAGAAAAAAAGAAGTTGTCCTCTAATATGGTGACAATTATTCTGTTTTCAATGAAGTTATCGCCAGTTGGCTTCTGTCGTTGAATGAAGCACTTATTCACAATATTGACTGATGTTGACTATGAACTAGACACTCTACTTGGTCTGCGCCACATGTTTTGTATGGGCAGATAGTTCCTTATCATTCAAAATTCCCGGACTACCTGCCTCAAGGCAGGAGGTTATCAGGCCTGGAATTTCGTTTTGGACCAGCGAAGATGAAATGGTGTTACTAAAAGGAAATGTACGCGTTGGGTATTGATACATTTATTAATGTTTTAATTTGTTGGGTAATATTCTATGTGTATTTACGAAAGTTTTGTTTTCAGTCTTGAATTTCTAGTCATTCTCTCACGATCTTGGTTTTGAATTCTTTACTACACTTAACCCTCGATTCTTCAAAATTCGGTAGTCCTGGATGTTTATCATATTTTAGGTTAAACATTTGATTTCTATTTTGCGAAATTTTAGGATTTTTTTCTACGTTAACTTTCGCTTGTCCGATATACAAAAGGTTACAGTCCGCCTTCAGTTCTGAGAAAATAGCATTAGTTTTCTTATAAATTGTGAATAGTATTTAAATTATCTTTTTTATTCTTTTATTTTTGTCCGATGTTGTCAACATATATGACAAGAAAGATCCCCATTTCATTTTCTTGAAATGCGTTCTCTATGGTGCTCAATTGTTCATCTTTCTATAACAGATTAAAGGTTTGTAGTCGCGAGATGTAAGACCGACATCTAGTTTTCGGGCAAACTAGTGCACAGTTCACCCGTAACTCATAGGTTAGACGTCGCGATAAAATTTTCAGGTTACTTCACCTTTCGAAAATATTGAATACTCTCTTCGAGGTGTCATTCTTTTGTACACAAGATACAATATATATAATATATATTGTTTCTGGTCGGGAACCTTCATCAGTTGCGCTTTCCACGATATATTGTCGTCTCGAACACTTATTTATGTATTTGATACATTACAGTAAATTTGTAGACGCGAGATGTAAGACCAACATCTAGGATTTTTGGGGAAACTAGCACACAGAGGTTCCGAATCTGGGCCCTTCCGTGTAATTGCTGTTCTCCCGTAACTCCTTGGTTAGACGCCACGAAAAATTTTTCAGGTTACTGCACTTGTCGGAGATATTGAATACTATCTTCTAGGTGTCATTCTTTTGTACGCAAAACAATATATATGATATATATTGTTTCTGGTAGGGTTCATCAGTTGCGTTTCCCACTATAGAATATCCTCTCGAACACTTATTCACGAATTTGATACATTACAATAAATTTGTAGACGCGAGATGTAAGATCGACATCTAGGATTTGCGATTTACTTGTATCAATAACGGCCTATCCCGGGCTATTTCTATGGACGGCAAAGGTAAGGCACAGACCCCCCTAGTCTATAGTCTTGGTACTGAACTTTACTCGCACACATCGCGTCAAATAATAAAATATGATTTCTAAATAATTAAAGATTGTTAGTTAATGGCAACAGAGCAGAGAACAAATCAAATTGTTTCGATGAAGAAATCACATGAAAAATAATTAAAATAGTGAAACAAATACGTTTTAATCTCTTATGTTTTTTATTAAACATTTTTGGATGTACGCTCATGATAGCTAAATCGTTGGAAGAGGTCGGCTTTGATCTTTGCCTGTGCAGACAAGTTTAATGTTGAGAATTGTGTGATTAAAACGAGAGCAAAAAAAGACGTTCGGCACGTGTTAAAACAAAATTATGGCGGTAATTTCAAGGGTTCTTACGTACTCCGTAACCACAAGGTGACTCGCAAAAATTACATCCCTTGTTATCGCAAGAAAAGATACAAAACCAACTTAGGTGGCTTGATGAGGCAATTCATGCGCTTTAAAAACCAAGCCTTAAGATAACAGTTATGACAATTTACTAGTGTGGTTAAGAGATAATCTGTTTTACAATTTATTTTTTATTATATTTTTACAGGTTTGGTGAAGTACATGAAGTCGTTGATGCTGTAGTATACTTATTGAGCGATAAATCAAGTATGATTACTGGAACCTGTTTACCAATTGATGGCGGATACGTTGCCTCTTAATTATCTTATACGTTTTATATATGATCTTATTATTAAATACATGTGCAGACAATGGATTGTAAATAATTATATACTGTTTACTTAGAGCTTCAGAAATTTATAAACAAAAATTCCTTTACTCTAAGTAGGTAGTTGAACCTCATTTGCTTTCACAGAAAAGTATATTCTTCAAGTAACAGTCTACAAGCTTTTATTACCGACTCCGACTCTAAGTAGTAACAAGCTGTTTTCGCGGTAACGATCCGTTATCGATCCAGGATTGAGCGCTTGCGCACACTCATTCTCGGCGTTCGTGGTAACAGAATTTCGAATACCAGATGGGAATTTCAGTGTTCGCGGAGCTCAAAGGATGCATCTTGGATCGATTCAGGACGAGTGAAATGAACCCGCTGACGTGAGGAAGAACGAAGGGTTCGAACATGCGCATTATGAGTATTTTTTAAACACTTTTATATTTCTGTGACTTTGAAGCTTTATACCAAAGTACAGAATCCATTCCTCTTTTTATGATCTGTAATCCATTCAACGATTCGACTAATTGTTTTCATATTTGTCGGATTGCTTGATATGTATTAGCTAGCTTGTGTCTTGTGTTCACAACCTCTTTTATTTGAAATAATAGTTGCCTTGTATATAAATACAAAATCTGCTTTTTGGAATTAAGTACTACTACAGTGTCGTTTGACAGTTCTGAAAGTGTTCGTGGTACAGAGAAGTCTAGTAGGTGTTCGTAACAGCACTTGCGCGTAAAGCAGATCCGGGATTCGTCACGCATCCATTCCGGATGCATCCTGAATCGACACCGCGAAAACAGCTAATATATTCTAAGGAATAATTACAAAAATTAATTTTTGTTTAAAATAATATAAAGCATTGATTTTTTATTATACTCATAATAGACTATTATCAAAGTGAAAGCGTACACTTTCACGATTGGTGTCAATCGGTAAACTATATTTTTCCGAGCTATATTGCCGTGGCCCATTGAAATTTGTTCCGAACGTTTTATCTGCACTGTGCCAGCCAAGGGCGTACTCAGCTTTTGGTTTAGGGAGAGACAAAATTAGAAAAAAAAATGGTCCCAAAGAGGGGACAAATCGGAAAAAAAAATGTCCGAGAGAGGGCGACAAATCAGAAATTTTTTGGTCCACGGGGGGCAAGTGAACAATTTTATGGGAAGCTTTAATGGCTCATGGCAGGTTTTTCAGGACCAGGAGGGTACGCCAGCCATTTTCTGTGGCGCGAGCGTAGATGACAACTCGTAAACTGCTCGAGTAACCTACACTCGGGCTGCTAAAAATGTCTGCCGCAATTGCAGATGAAACTTTCGGAAGGAATCCCAATACTAGACTACGGCAAGCAGCCCTAAAAACCAGACCGTGTATTCATAGTCAGAAATTTTGGGGAAAATGTCAAATATTTAGCAAGTAGGTATTGCAAAAAAAACTACAGCTAGTTATAGAGTTGTTCAAAAGTGCTAGCAAATAATAATAACAAAGACAAGTTTCTTCAAAGAATACATATCGTAAATACCTAAAGAAATTTCTATTTTAGGGGTACTTCTTACTGTAAAAATGTTCATTTAATGAAATTCAGTCAGAAAATACTTTTGACGGGTGAAGCTTTGCTGTGTAATCAACTTAACCTACAAATACTATGATTTTTCAAAAAATGTAGCAATGACTTTTGTTTTTGTCTTGACATAAGGATAGATGCGATTTTTAAATGATTCTTACTTTATTTTAATATTTTTAAGTTCCGGGGAATAAATATCAGCGTTGTTTTGAAAAACAAAGTAACCGTAATGCGTCCATAGTAGGCATTTTTCTGTTATCATTGTTATGATTAGAGTTATGTTAATAACATAGAAAATTAGCTCAAAAAATTAAAAATAAGACACCAAATCACTTTCAATGATTTTAAAAATCTTAACAATATATGAAAAAGGTTCTTAATAAAAAAAAAACATCAAAGAATCATCAATAGACAATTGAATATTTTATTGAAAGTAAAGTCAATCAATTACAGAAGAGTAATCCTTAATGCCCGAAATCAGAAATTCATACCTCTATAAATAATTTCTGGTTAATTACCCTAGATTTGTCGATTAAAAATTATGCAAAAAATAACAGGGTATAGGTTTATATTACAATGCATAAAATATAATGAACTTAACTTTATTTAAAAATATAGTCCAACTCACTCTAATTTATTTCCACTACTTTAACACAATTTATATTGAATACTCTCTTCGAGGTGTCATTCCTTTGTACGCAGGGAACCTTCATCAGTTGCGCTTCCCGCAATTGAATGCCCTCTCGAAAATCCTAGATGTCGGTCTTACATCTCGCGTCTACAATTTATATTCACAAGAACTATTTACAATTTCTATCTACTTAAGTATACGACCGTCGAAAACAGAATGAATCCCATCGCCATCAGCTGTCCGTATTTAAATATTTCTCTTGGAATTATTCTGGCAAGTCAACGAACTATCAGGAAACTACTTTCATGTTCTGGAAGTTTTAAGGGAATTCCCAGTAACGGCAGCGGTCGGCACATTTCGGATTCCCAGAAGTATCGGAATAATGTCCCTTCCACGAATTGGTTGATGGCCGATTGCACCAGCTGTCGGATGAATTCTTGTAACAATATGTAAAATTTCGTAGTTAAACGTAATGTTACGAGAATTCATCCGATAGCTGGTGCAATCGGCCATCATCCAATTCGTAGAAGCAACATTCCGCCGATATTTCTGGGAAGCCGAAATATTGTGTGTCTATTGATCCGAGGCCGAAAGAAGTTTCCTGATGGTTCGTTGATTTACTAGTATAATTCCGAGAGAAATATATAAATACGGACAGCTGGCGATGGATTCATTCTGTATTCGACTGACAAATAGTTTAGATAAATTGTAAATAGTTCTGTGAGTATAAATGGTGTTAAAGTAGTAGAAATAAATTAGAGTGAGTTGGACTGTGTTTATATATAAATCCAGGAACTGAACTGAACCCGAAGAGTGTGAAAATAAAAACATTACAGTGGTTTCAGGTGTTCGGTGTATTTGTGAAAATTTGGAAGTGGAAAATAAATAGACTAACGATGGTTAAAGCAGTGAATTTGGACCAATTGAAAGTGACTGATTTAAAAAAAGAACGGGAGGAAAGAGATTTAGAAATTAGTGGGAAGAAAAGTGAATTAATACAACGGCTACGAGATGCCCTACTAAATGAAGGTAACGATCCCGATACTTATTTGTTTGAAGTTTCTGGTAATGGGGACATGAGTATGCTATTAAAAAAATGGAAAAAAAATTAAAAGAAACATTACACGAAAATTCTAAAATCATAGAAGATAAAATACTAAATAAATCTACAACTCTAGAAGAGAAATTGCTAGAAAATTCTAAGACTTTAGAAGATAAGCTACAAACATTATAAGAAATTTCTAAAACCCTAGAAGATAAATTGCTAGAAAATTCTAAAATCTTGGAAGATAAGTTACTAGAACATTCTAAAACCTGAAGAAAATTTGAAAAGCATGGTAGAGAAAAATTCAGAAATGTGGGAAGAGAAAATTTTAGATAATGAGACTCAGATAGAGGAGCTAAAGCAAACAATGGTGGAAGAGTGAGTCAGAAATTAAACGAGGATAGAAGAGATAAGACAGATAATGGAGGGTGAGATCCGCAAAACAAAATAACAGGTAGTCACAATACAAATGAGAGAAACACAATCAAAAACCGAAACCAGAAACAGTCTAGAAGTAGTGGATTCGAAAATTGGCCTAGAGGGGACAAGACACAAAATGAAACCTCCCCAATTTGATGGAAAATCATCATGGGCTAATTATAGGCGCCAATTCGAGGCTGCAGCTAAGCTAAACGGATGGTCGGTAGAGAAGAAAGCAATCGCCTTAACCTTAGCCTTAAGAGATGCTACAGATATCTTACAAACGTTGAATACCTCGGAGCAAGAAGACTACGAACAACTGGTCAAACTTTTAGAACTGAGATATGGGCAAACCCATTTGGAGTACGTTTATCACTCCCAACTGAAAAATCGCCACAAGAAATCTAATGAATCCCTACAAGAGTTTGAAGCTGATATTTCCCGTCTAGTTCGCCTTGCCTATTCAGCCATATCGAAAAATGTGATAGAAAGGTTAGCAGTACAAGCGTTTTTGGACGGACTGCGGGACAACGAAGCCCGACAAGCTTTAACACTAGCTCGACCGACTCAATTAGTGGATGGAAAAACAAGTACCAACTACCAACGCATATGTCGCTTAGCTACGCAACCACGTTAACAGTGTCTTTATAGATGGCTTTATTAATAAGAAGCAATGTGCAACGCTGCTGACTACAGGTGCGACAAAAACAGTTATGAGATCATCGATTTAGAGACAATGATAAAACCAACAAAACGGCAACTGCGAACGGCGAAAGGGGAAGCAGCTAAGGTCCATGGGGAAATAGAACTTGAGATGGTCTTGGGAAATAGAACATTCCAACATCGGGCATTAGTGGCGGACATCGTAGACGAAGTAATCATTTTGATGGATGTCATGAGCTCCAAGGGATTACAGTTAAACTTCAAAGATGGAATTCTGTGAGTGAATGGCGAAGAAGTGGTGCTTCATGGAAACGATGACATAATGCTTCGAGTTTCAAGTTTCCTCTGTAGTCAGAAGCACGCAACATACAGCAATCCCACCACATAAACTATCGGCAGAACAGGAAGTTAAAACCAATCCAGACAGCAAAAGTGAGGGATAAAATTAATACTGGGGACACTCAGCCTATTCGACAGTCGACAAGAAGACTACCCCCAGCCAAAAGAGAAGAAACCAATAAAATAGCTCACGAAATGGGGGAAGAAGGTGTTATTGAACCATCCAATAGTCCTTGGGCTTCTCCAGTTGTCTTAGTTAAAAAAAAACGGTTCGCTCGAGTTTACGTGGACTATCGGCAATTAAATCACGCAAAGAAGAAAGATAGCTATCTTCTACCAATAATATACGATACCCTATATACATTGGTTGGATCAAAAATGTTTTCCACCCTGGATTTGAGGCGCGGTTATTGGCAGGTGGAACTAGCTAACTTAGACCGGGAAAAGACTGCTTTTACCAACGTCTCGGGATTTTACCAATTCACGGTAATGCCGTTTGGGTTATGTAATGCTCCAACAACTTTTGAAAGATTGATGAAAACAGTGTTAAAAGGGCTTTCATGGAAAACATGCCTGGTGTATCTTGATGACATTATACTGGTTGGAAGATCGTTTGAAGACCACATAAAGAACCTGGAGAAGGAGTTTCAGCGACCTCGAAGTTCCGGACTAAAGTTAAGCCCGAAGAAGTGTAGGCTGTTCCAAGAAGAGGTGCAATATCTTGGACATGTGGGTTCTGCAGAAGGAGTAGCTGTTGATAAACAGAAAATCAAAGCTTTCCAGGAATGGCCGATACCTAAAGATATCCACCAGTTGAAAAGTTTCCTTTGGTTATGCACGTCTATCGCCGGTACGTAGCCGGATTTGCCAACATCGCTAAGCCACTTACCTACTAGACTCACAGAGGGGAAGGTGAAGTACCAGTTAGACGAGGAATGCCAACGATCATTCGAGACACTGAAAAGAGCATTGACGAGTGCCCCCGTCTTAGGTTATCCTTTGCCAGATGGGAAATTCGTTTTGGATACCGACGCAAGCAATGTCGGAATTGGTGCGGTGCCTTCGCAGATCCAAGACGGTCAGGAGAAAGTCATCGGCTATTTTAGCAAAACCTTGAGCAAGCCTGAACGGAATTACTCCGTTACCCGCAGGGAACTCTTAGCTGTGGTAAAGGGGGTAGAACATTTCTACAAGTACCTCTATGGTAAACGATTCCTCCTGAGGACTAATCATGCAGTACTGAAGTGTCTCCTGTATCGAGCGGTTGCGAGAATTCGACTTCGAGACTGAACATCGAGCTGGAAGAAGTCATAAGTAATGCTAATGCCCTATCGAGGAGACCATGCCCTGATGCAAACATTGTCAGCGAGCTGAAGAAAAAGGGGCTGTTTTCTGTAGAACATCGATGCCCATTAGCAATCTGAGGAAATCCAGAAAGACCAGATTCGGAGTTAAAAGAAGCTATCCGGTGAAAGGAAGAAGACCGCAAACCTACATGGCAGGAGACTTCCCGATACTCACCAACCATAAAGTCGTACTGGGCTCAGTGGATCTCCCTCGTCCTGGAAAATGGACGTCACAAGCGCGTCCTGGAAACTCCAGAGGAGGGCAAGGACAGAAAACAAATTGTAGTTCCCAGAAACAGGAGACAAGAGCTTTTGCGAGAACTACATGATGGTAAACTAAAACAATCGTATGCAGCCTTGCCAGCATACACGATGTTTATTCCATTGAAAAACGCATTGGTTCGGTCGTATACGATCTTCGAGAATATCGATTTCTATTAGTTTTCATTCTACTGACGTCATCCATCGAGTAGTAGAGCGTTCGCATGGTTTCAAGAATCGGGGCCCTGGGCGTAACGAAAACCCTGGGGAAATTGACAGAACGCTTCTATTAGGTAAACTATCAAGTAGATGTGAAGGATTCGTGCCGGAAATGTACGGTTTGTGCAGCAACTAATGGGCCTTAGAAGCGACCAAAAGCTCCCATGAAGCAATATAACGTGGGTAGTCCATTCGAAAGAGTAGCAATTGATGTTGCCGGTCCATTTCCTGAATCCGACTCTGGAAATAAGTACATTGTGGTGCCTGTGGTGGTAATGGACTATTTCAGTAAATGGGCAGAAGCTTATACCTTACCGGATCAAGAAGTCTTGACCGTTGCTGATGTCCTTGTCAAGGAATGGATCAGTCGTTTTGTTGTTTTCCGATGATTGCACTCGGACCAAGGGAGAAATTTCGAGTCTACCCTTTTTCAAGACGTCTGCAAATTATTGAAGATCAATAAAACACGAATGACAGCATTACACCCGCAATCCGATGGAATGGTAGAACGGATGAATAGAAACATTAATCGCCATTTGTCAAAGGTAGTCTCTGACCACCCAAAGAGACTGGGACCAGTATCTTCACTTGTTTCTAATGTCATATCGTTCGTCTGTGCACGAGTCCACGGGATAGACCCCGGCAAGCGTTATTATGGGACGAGAGTTATGACTACCATGCGATTTGAAGTTTGGATGTCCCCCAGGAGAAAAGACTGCAGGTGAAGACTATGTCAGCCAGTTAGTCAAAAGATGGACGACATTCACCAACGAGTCCGGTTAAATATCGAGAATGCCAGTGCCCGAATGAAGGAAGCCTATGACATCAGAGCCGAGAGCTGGAAATTCTAAGCTGATGATCTTTTTTGGTTGTATAACCCGCAACGTCGTAGTGGATATTCGCCCAAGCTACAAAGATCTTGGGAGGGGCCTTACCAAATTGTAAAGAAGATCAACGATGTCGTCTACAGAATAAGGAAGCTCCCTCGAGGAAAACCAAAGGTGGTACATTTCAACAGGTTAGCCCCTTATGTCGGAAGTCATGACTGCGAAGTTGACCAAGCCCAAGTCCGCAGCATCAAACCACCCGATGACGAGATGACATTCGAACGGTTCATGGCACTGATGATGGACAGAAAGTGCAGCACGACGTAACCAGATAGGAACCCCGAGGCCTGTTTGAGGTGCCCATAGAATATGCCCTGGCTCATTGTGTGACTCGAGATCTCCGGATGTCCAGAGGAATAGCCAAGGTGTTTGCCAAAAAGTACGGCCAGTTCCAGAAGCTAAAAGAGCAAGATCCAGTGGTAGGGAAAGCCCTTCATCTCGAAGATAAAGCGCCAGTGGGTACCAGAGACATCTTAAATTGGGCAACGAAAACATTCTCGCAGGACAAACCAACATTTACCGATCTTTGGAAGACTCTGGTAGAATTGAGGACTGTGATGAAACCTGATGAAATTGGCGGTCCCAAAGATAGTCTGCGGATTGGATGGACTGGACTGGAGGGTAGTGAGAAGTATGATGGAAACTATCTTTCGATTCAGTGGCATGGACATCCTTGTATGCTGTCTCAATATTCGCAGCCCAGATTCGAAGACCGTTGACTGTTACTTCCCGTTGTCGAAATGGATAGTCCTGCAAATATCGTCACACCAGGAGGGATTCTGGGACATTCCGGGACGAAATGATCTTAAGGAGGGGGCAATGTAACGAGAATTCATTCGATAACTGGTACAATAGGCCATCATCCAATTCGTGGAAGCATCATCCCTCCGATATTTCTGGGAAGCCGAAATATTGTTTGTCTATCGACCCGAGGCCGACCGCTGCCGTTACTGGAATTCGCCGAATTCCCTTGAAGCTTCCAGACGACATGAAAGAAGTTTCCCGATGGTTCATTGACTTACTAGAATAATTCCGAGAGAAATATATAAATAGGGACAGCTGGCGATGGATTCATTCAGTATTCAACTGCCGTATAGTTTAGATAAATTGTAAATAATTCTGTGAATATAAATTGTGTTAAAGTAGTAGAAATAAATAGAGTGAGTTGGAATGCCTTTATATATAAATCCAGGAGCTGAACCTGAAGAGTGTGAAAATAAAAACATTACAGTAAATACATTTTATGTTAACTGATCAGTTCTCTTTATTCAGTCATCACAATCTGGTCTCGATTTGCCTGGTTTTATACATTAATAATTGAAATTTCCTCGTTTCATCACAGTACTACAGTCTTAGAGCATTTACTTTCTAGAGATAGCCTTCAGTGCACAAATGTCGTGGCAAGACTAAGGAGAGAGAGGGCAATAGAGAGGGCAAGAGGCTATTTCACTCGGTTGGGACCTGCATGTTGTTCATTGGCTGCTTTCACCCACTAAGTGAAATAGCCTCTTACTGTCTCTATTGCCCACTCTTTCTAGCGTTGCCACGATTTTATGCTTGAAAAGCTATATCTAGATGGTAAATGATCGAAGACTACAGTTCAGCTGGTACATGACTGATTTACTGCCATCAAGATGTTCTACCTTAAAATTTTTAGTGGGCATGCGTCTGTCATTTTTTTCGGGCAAAAAAACATTGTATTTACATGCCAATGGTGTGAAATCTGCTCGAAAAAATGACTCACGGGAACAAAAAATTGTCGAATATGAAAAGGCCTATTCCCGTCATTCTTAACTGCTCTTGATAAGTCTTGACAATAGATCTTTTCATATTCAAAAATTTTTTGTTGTCGTCCGTCATTTTTTTCGAACAGTTGTCAGACCATTGGCATGTAAATACAATGTTTTTTTGCTCGAAAAAAATGACAGAAGTTGATGCCTGCCCACTAAAAATTTTCGAATATAAAAAGGCCTATTCTAAACACTTAGTTTTTGGTTGACACTCCTATCCAAGTTGCATTTAACACTTTTTACCACCCAAACATTTTTTTAGAACCTCATTTAATATTTTCCACTGTCCAATATTTTTATCAATAAATTTTTTCATTATTAAAATAGAATACCAATGCTTTGTAAACATAGAGTAAAAGTTACAAATGGACGCAAAATGGCTGGCGAGAGTATCTCTTTAAGTACTCTACTATTTAACAGGTCCAATAAGATTCAAACTGTTAATTTGACATATGTATGCCATCTGTCATTTGCGTTTGTTATTAAATTGGTGCTGTTATTACGATTTATCAATGTTTTGAAGATGGAATTGAGATTACGTTTATGTTTAATTAATTTAAGTGCATCATGAATAGACATCGATTACTTCAGTAAGCCTCTATACAGCAATGATTAAAAAATGGTACTTATAGCTGAAACAAAATGTGGTATACCGCATTTTTCAGATTTATAAGACGTAAGCTCATTCTAGGTTTAATATTTTCGTTGTCATTATGTTATTGCATATTCAGTTACGTAGGAAAGGTAAGGATAAATGCAAACGAAACACTTTCATTTAATGAATGTTTCTTTAGCTTGAATTTCTTGACAATGATGAAGCAGTACCTGTCCGAAGAACTCAACCATTCATCTGGAGAACATTACAACAACACAATTCAACAAATGAAGCTGAAACTAACTGTCGAAATTCTGTCCAAGGAAGAGTTTTAATTGCTGATGACAGAGGTAACAAACTTATATTTTAAAACTAATAATGATTGAAATCTGTTGCAGGTTATACTTGTCCTCGGAATGAAGTCTTGGCCAATGGATGTTGCAATGATAATTCTGTATCTGTGATTCAGTACTCATGTGAAACTTGTAAACCCAATAATTGCTGTGCAATTTATGAATACTGCATTTCATGTTGCCTCCATCCAGATAAAGTGAGTTCTTAAGTTTCTGTAATCAGTGTTATATAATGAATAAAAGCTGGAAAATTTTGGTTTAACAGCCATCTGCAAGTATCTTAATATTGAGCAAAGCTACAAACTTTTCTGGATAAGGTACATTTTTTAATTGTTCTGTCAACCACTTTGCATATATATAAAATCGAATTAAACATGTATAAATATAAAATAAAAAAGGTGCAGCAAATGACAATGGTGTGACTAAGGAAAACAACATTAATAATGGCATCTTAACTTTCTAGATAAACTTCTAACATATTGGCTTGTGCATCCCATGAGTCTGTGTAGATTCTTTTCCTTGCCATGGGCATTCACATTATTTTTAGCTTGGAGTTTATATCCCAGATCCCCCTCTAGGCCAGGGTATGAAGCCAGCTGCACTGGTAATATCCTTCAAAAAATGATTGCTGGATGATGGATGTCTACAACTGCTCCTCTTACTGTGTTCAATGGCCAAATTTCTTTCCATTCCCTTGCAGATGCAAACAGTGAATCATGTACAGATGTAGATTCAATAGGTTTGGTATGTTAAGCTACTTTCAGCCTTGATCATTCTCTTGGTGCTGAACAAATCCATTCTGAGTTCCCTGAACAGGTCAGTATGGTCACCATCGAATTTTCTCGGCCTTTCCCTCTTCTGTAACATGAATACAATGGTGTTTGTCTTAATAATATACTTCCTATTCCGCACACACTTCTCTAAATTTATTTTCATCTCTCCAATTCATCAATTCTCTTCTGCAATTAGCACCCTTCAAAACTTCAAAACGATTTTATTAGTAGCTTCACTGAAGTCCTCATAGTTGTTGTTAGAGTGAATAATACAAATTCTTTATGCAAAGATTGCAGTATCTTGCACCTACAATGAAGCTTGAACCCATAATGACTGATGAGTTCCATCCTCAATTAAAGTCAAACCCAATATCTATCAGTAGGACCATATGCAGACATTTCATTTTTAAATTCTCAATATATTTATATTCAATAGTACACCAATCAATAGAGATTTTTCGGTGACAGAATTTAATGGCAAACCCCTTATGCCATCAGGTAGATAATAGCTTATAATTATTTGAACATTCAAAACCCCAAAATATTTTGTTTTCTGCTTAGATAATGTTCATAATGGAAAGTTATAGATATCAGAAAATCTTCAAAATGAGTGTTTATAAATCTTGATTAGATCATTTTTCATATAGAAAAGCTGGAAAACCAGTATAAACTGATTTAAAATAATCAACTTTTCCTCAGATGTCTTGACAGTGGCAGATCTAGCCAGCCGAAAATGTAATTAATAAAATAAAAAGGTAACCAATACTAGACCTAATAAACTGTTAATAAAAAACATATAATGATATAGTTAATCATAATTTTGATCTTGTACCCCAACCTCAAGAAAATCCTTTATCTGCCTATGTGACTTAACAGCTATTGTCAGTACTCACTTTATAACGAATATACTATAAGATAGACAGGTGGAATATATCAACCTAAAAATATCTCTAATATATTACAATCAGACTAGCCATATTTGATTCTGTGCGCGTTGCAAAATATCTCTCTAAATTATTTAAATTGCACTTCTTCAACGACAACTCTTACATTTTTTTTAAGATTAATTAAATGATTAGGCCGCAAAACTTATTTTTCTGTTCATGTATTTCCAGTATATAAGGAAGGTATAGAATAAAAAAGTATTTTGTTTTAAAAAAAGTTGTTACTTCAAATTGAATGTTCAATCCCAAATTTCTGGGGGGAGGGGGTTTGAACCCAAAGGTCTTTTTCTCTGTAAATGACCTGAGCTATGATCCATTTGGACCTTCCCAGGTCCACCTCCTATGGGATTTTTTTGTGAATACCAATCCCTACTCTTACGTTACGTTCACCAAACCCAAGTCATGGATTTCGCATAAAGTTGTCTTTTTGCATTTAGGCATTCAGTCGCAGATAATGTATTTGAAAATGCTGTTATTAATATCTTGTCTATGCTTTTATTGTACAGTTGTTCGATCTCTTCCTCAGAGGGACTGACTTTTGGGGCGTTAATATTTCTATTATTTGAACTAAGTATACCAGCAACTCGATCGGGTTTACCACATATATAATGATTTTGTTGGTCCATCTTTTATGCATGATGAATTCTACTTTACTAATTCTTGTTGCTAATATTTTTTTCAGTACCCGCGTGGTAGATGCCTGGGTTTACTTAATGGCCCAGGCCAAATTTTCATTGCAAAAATAATGATTTTAAAATAACTCTACACCAAGAATTGTGAAATTTCAACAATAAACAAGGAGATATGCTACAATTAAAGTCAAATTACTTAAAGAAATCCCAAGGTTAAATATCACTGTTGTAATTTAAACTAATAAGTAGGAGTAAACCATTTTCAAGGAAGTATTCAGTTAACATGAAAATTTTATTGCCAGTTTTATCAATGTTTAAATAATGCAATTTAAATTCTCTGTAAATAAGTTTGTAATCGTTTAACATGTCCCTATTTAGTGACAGTACACTTTATATTTGAATAAACTTAATAATTTTCCATCTACTAAATAATTTTATACTAATTACCTAAAATAGCATTTTATTCACTTTGTTAGCAAAGTTAAAAATTACATTACTAAGATGATGTGAAAAACTTTATAAAGTAAATCTATGTATCGATTTTTTTTCTTACGAAATAGCCCAGGGACCATCAGATAAAATAATTTGGTCAAGTGCGAGTTGGACGCGCATACTAAGGGTTCCGTACCACCATTAAGATTCTAATATTCCAGTTTCAGACAAGCAGGAATGAGTGTATTTTCTAATATTTACCCTAATATCTTTTAAAGGAAGCGTTTTAAATTTATAAAAAATATACACTTTTATTTTCCACACATAGACTTTTTATTTTATCTGCTTCATGATTCCCTTAATATTTATAAAAATATGTATTTAATTTTCTAATTAACATTAAATCTACTGTCTGAATTTTAGGCTCTGTAGATTGAAAGATAAAGGGGAAAGTAGGTCAAGTTTTAAATAATAAATTATTAAATCTTTTAGACTAATAAAAATACAAATAAAATATATTTTTCAAACTTCTAGAAGTGTAGGTTCTAAAGTGGGAATTAAGTTGATGTTTAATATTTTTGTTAATATCTAATAAACAAATGATTTAAAAATATGATATATTTGTAATTCACATAATGAGCCTTTTATTTGATATATTACATGATGCGTTTGAAAATTTAATTTTTATTTTCCATTTAATTCTATCATTTGTCCCCAAAATTAATATTGAGGTTTTCTAGTATTTTTTTTATAAATTTCAAGTGAGCCCCAGTACCCCTAATTATTTGAAAATTTTAGGTAGTATGGTTTCGGAAATAAAGCGGAAAATGATATTTTTCAATATTTTTTTGTTAATATCTTGTAAACAATTAATTTTATAAATATGAAAAATACATATTTGTATTCCCCATAATGAGCCCTTTCATTTGATGTATTGCATGATGCTTGAGAAATATTTTTTTATTTTCCGTTTAATTCCATAATCTAGCCGCCGAAATTAATATTAGTGATTTCTTCGTATTTTTCCTGTAAACAAAAAATTTTAGGTCTTATAGTTTGGGGAATAAAGGGGGAATAGGTATTTTTTGTATATTTTTGTTAATATATTTTAAAATATATTTATTTTAAAAAGATGAAAAAAATATATTTGTATTCGTCATAATAAGCCTTTGATTTAATACTAGCTGTCGCCAGTGGTCTCTGACAGGTTAAGTAACATGAAAATTTTATCGTGACATTCTATCCTAGGACTTTAGGGAGAACAGCAATTACACAGAACGTATCCAGATTCGGAACCTCTGTGTGATAGTTTCCTCGAAAATCCTTGATGTCGGTCTTACATCTCGCTTCTACAAATAAGTAACGAAATTCAAGTTTTTTTCAGATATAATTCATAGAACTTTATTTGTGTTCAAATTTATAATTCTTAATTTAATATGACAACAATTCAACTGCTAATGGGCTACCCTACATATTTATTTTTTCTAACACCCCTGTATAGCTATAATTGCACTCAATTCTCTAACATTTATTAAAATCCTCATTATAATAATTCCATCTTATTATATATTTCCACCACCCTGTATATGCAACTGCTTATGGACCACGCATAATATTTTTTAACATTTTTCAACCACCGGGTAAACCATTCTGTATATGCCACTGCCTATGACCCACCATATTTACTCTTTTTGTTGATGAAATTTTTAATTATCTTCTGTAACTATAATTCTACTCCGACCTATATTTCAATCACTATATATGGAACTCTTCGTGGTCTACTCTATAAATCATTTCCTATTCTAACATTTTTTATCACCATCCTGTATATCTATAATTCCTCTTACCCTATATTTCCTATATTTCATCTTAACTATATATACAACTGCTTAGGGGTTACGAAATGTTCCATTTCCACCACCCTGTATATGCATCTCAGTATAATATTTTTTGCACCACCCTGTATAACTGTAATTCTACTGCACCTTCTATTCCAAGAACCCTGTAAATTCAACCGCTAATGGGCTTCCCTATATAATTATTTTATTAGTTATAATTGCACTCTACTCTATATTTTAAACACCCTAAATATGCAACTGCTTATGTGCCACCCATTAAAAAAATTATTTCTAACATATCTGGAATCGCCCTGTATAATTATGATATTCAACGATTACTTTACACACTAAACAATAACAACGCTTGCATGCCACCTCCAGAAGTACATGCTCTAAGTATATAATAGCATTGGTCTGTCTATATATAATTACTCAATGGTTTGAGTCTGGCGGCAGCGGCACGCGGCACATTCATTTGTTTGGCATTGACATTATTGACGTAAATAATGAATTTTTATTATATTTTATTTAATGAATGAACCAATATTATAAATTAAGATTAGCATTCTGCACTGAAGGTCGTCAGTAGCTACTAAACAAAACAAAAATGAAGAAAATCGGTTGAGAAACAGAGGAGAAAATGGTACCTAATCGTTTTGTCTTTGCCTATTTATATATAGATATTACTTGATCCGTTAGAAACAATTTTTTATTTTCCATTTAATTATATAATTAGCCCCCAAAATCAATATTAGGGGTTTCTCCTTATTTTTCCAGTAAAGTTCAGATGTGGCGCTATATCTATATATTTTTTAAAATTTTACAGCTTATGGTTTCGCAGATAATGGGGGGATGGGTAATTTTTTTATATTTTTGCTAATATCTTTTAAATATTTTATTTTATAAATATGAAAAAAATATATTTGTTTTCGCTATATTGAGCCCTTTCATTTGATATATAACATGATGCGTTAGAAACAATTTTAATTTTATATTTTCCATTTAATTCTGTAATAAGTAGAGGTTTCTCCTTATATTTCCAGTAAACTTCAGGACAGACCCTATACCCCAAACTTTACGTTTTATTGTTTCGGAAATAGGGGGGAATGGGTAAATTTTGGTATATTTTCGGTAATATCTTTTTAACTATTTTTTTTAAATATGAAAAAAATATATTTGTGTTCCTCTGAATGGGACCTTTCGTTTGGTGTATTACATGATACGTTTGAAAAAAAAATTTAATTTTCATTTAATTCTATAATTTGCCCCCCAAAATTAATATTAATGGTTTCTCCTTATTTTTCCTGTAAAGTTTGGGCAGCGTTCTATATTTCCTATTTTTTTCAAAATTTTAGGCTCAGTAGTTTCGGAGATCAGGGGGAAAACGGTCGATTTTTTTATTTTCCCCCATAAGTACCCCTAAAATCAAAATGTCTTCTTTTACGATATGTACTCCTGATCGGGTCACCAAACTATACATTGATACCAAATTTCAACTTCTTCCGTCCAGTAGTTTAGCAGAAAATTGGTGAGATGTGACAGAGGCAGAAATCCGGAGTAATATTATAAGGGTATCCCTATATTTTATATACGGAACCCTAAAAACTATTTACATCAACATCAGATTTAGTAGAATGTCGGATATCATTTCAAAAAGGATGGTCCTAAGCTTTTATACTTTCCATTCTTTGTGAATTAACCCCCAAAATCATTTTCCTAGAAAATTTATTCAGTGTTAAAATTGTTATATTTTACTTCAGTTTTAAAATACTTAAGGTATTTTAGTAATTTTCTGACATTTTCTTTTACCTTAATTGATTTATAATAGTAAATTTCCAAAAATTACTATTACAAATCCATTATTCAGATTCATGGAAGACTAAACAGCGTTTTGTTTAAGTTTTTTTAATATATTAAATTGTTTTGAATGATTATGCGAATATGAAGTATTTTTGATTTGCAAACAATAAATAGCTAGCATATATAACAAATAATAAGATCGATCTTTTCGTTTGTATTTTAATTGGATCAATTAGTGGTGTAACGCTCTGAATCGATGTTGAAGGTCCATCTTTGGGAAAGAATCTAACATCCGTAGCCTCCGCAACACCAAATAGTTATGAAGACACCTGGACATACTAACTTAAAAATACCACACACCTTCTGCATTTCCACTTAATTAAGTATTAAAAACTAGTTCTGTTAATTTAATTGATTTAGAAACACATGAAAATATAAAAAATGTGCTTGCCTATACTGTAAGTAGTCTATCGTAGAAAATATCGAAAAGCTTTTTAGAAGATTCACTCTTAATGCAAAGAAGAAATTGTGTTAAAAGTATCATTTTTTATATTAATTATAATTTATCATTATCAAAAAAACAAACGCTAGTGAAAGACAGAGAAAATGTGATCAATATTAAAATGATTTGGTAATCTATTTGAATATATTAATAGAATTACAGTCATGATAAATAATATAACCTAAAAAATTATTGATAATTATCAATCTGAGGTAAATGTAATCAGGTATATGCTGCATCAATTGGAAATTGTTCTACAAAATGTTATTTCTGAATTAAACAATTCTTTAAACACATGATTTGTAGCAATTACTAGTATTTATTATTGTTTCAGAAAGAGGTACTAGAAAATGTGTTGGGAAAAGCAACAGAAGAGAATAACGTACTATTTGCATCTGTAAAGGACCACTTTGAGCTTTGCTTAGCGAAATGCCGTACTAATTCACAAAGTGTTCGACACGAAAATTCTTACAAGGATCCTAAAACCAAACATTGTTATGGAGAACTTTCACCTATCGTTAGTACCATGGAATACGAAGTATAGTCATTAGTCTTAACCGAGAACATTTATTTTATGGTTTACCAGTCGTCTTTATAGTTAACATAATAAAACGAATCTACGAATAATCTTGGTTTATGTGAAGATATCCCTAAAATAACTATAGATTATTAAGTCGTAATGGGCAATTTATATTTTCCATATCAGTTAATATTGATCACCTTGGCAATACTCTGTTGACAGCCTAGTGTGTATAATTGGTTGCATTCAATGCATACATTGTTAAGTTACTAAAATGATGTATTAACTAATCTGTCATAACGCTACGAAGCTATTATTGATCAAGTATTCTTTTGTTAATTAAGGAAAATTTAATTAAAATTATTACTTTAATACCAATCAATTTATTAATATAATTAACGCTGAAAATGTTTCTCTGGAAATAACTCGACATTCTTGAATTATTCGTTCCTGCAGTTTCTCTATTGGCTTTGGTTTCATATTAAAAACAAGGAATTTGAAGTGATCTCAGAAAAAAACAAGTGGTGGTAGATCCAGTTATATAGGTGGCCATTTAATTGACCCCCTCTTTTTCCAGTTCACTGATTGGGTTCATCTAACCGCAACTTCATAATGCAGATTTCAACTATAAAA
This sequence comes from Octodonta nipae, assembly GCA_034190945.1. Taxonomy (NCBI): domain Eukaryota; kingdom Metazoa; phylum Arthropoda; class Insecta; order Coleoptera; family Chrysomelidae; genus Octodonta; species Octodonta nipae. The sequence continues at coordinate 43,469,349 of CM067220.1, forward strand.
GGTTCAATAGACTTCTTTAACGTGTCAGCATACATTTCGCCATTTAAATTTAGTTATGAGTTGTTGGATATACACGTGGCTTAAGGTTTAGGTGGAATACCTCTTGTTAAAAATTCAAAATTGTTGTTAACAGCTACCACTCAACTCGTACAAACCAAAAATTGTAAAAATGTAAAAATCGCATTGTAAACTTTGTGTCCGTTTGCTTATTAATAATTACACACGGCCAAAAATTTCCGGAAAACAAAAACACTTTTATTTTAATGTCAGGACAGTAGTAGGATTGATTTTTGACATTTGTTACATTAATATTAAAATTATTTATTTTTTAATTAAATTTTCTTTAATTAATGGAAGAAGAAAAGTACCTTTGTTGCTTTTTATAGCCTTTAGAGGAGGTACCAAAAATAGGGGTTTCCATTTAATATTGCTGAGGTGGTGTGGTTGTTGGTGACGGGGGTAAGTCAGGACAGATTAGTTAATAAATCATTTGGTTTCCCCTCGATATTTTATAATTTTATAAATATGTTTCATATATTTTTTCGGTTCTTAGATATAGCCACTGTAAATTTTTAAAATATCAACCTGTATAGGTTTGTTGACATGGAACTAACGCCAAAAAACATGTTACTTGACATACTTATATTTCTGATAACAATTCGGTGGTGTTAGCCAAATTCAATTTTTAATAATTCTTGAAGTAAAGTTTTTAGTTTTCATTTCTTGTCAGCAAATACATGCGGGGACCCGGATCTGCCTCTCAAAAAGTGCAACACATATTGGGTGGTGGCTGGTGGCAGAGTTACCTCTTTTCTTTCATTTCTTTTCTTTTTTGTCCTTTCTTTTGTAGTTTTCGTTTTCCAAACAACCAGAATGTTCACACCAAATGAAAGGACCGTCAAACCCCAATAAAAATTGAGCGGTTCAACTGTTTGCGGAAGTATCATTTCAAGTAATGATTGATGGAATATCCATATCACTGCGAAGTTTGTTCTTAGTAAAGTTTCACAACGTTTTCGAGTCACTCGGAAAATTAGTTTTGATTTTGCCACAGAATTCTGATAACATTGTGTCCTCAATGTTTTGCATTCCAACCTGATTTCACAGAAAGCTAGATAATTCCAAAGATTTTGTTATTTTATATTTCCATTGTATCACCTCTATTGTTTTGCTTTTCTATTTTTATATAGATCTACTCAGTTTACTCTCAGGTAATAATTGGTCAATGCTGCATAATTTGCATTTCTATAAGCTACGTCGGAGTGGCATTCGCCTCCAAGCTCGCATGGAGTTTTAATTGTGCTGTCAATGGTCGGCGGTATTTATCATCCTCAATGATCACTGATGATCTGCCTGTCACGATATGTACACCAATTTGTACGCCAATATCACTTTTTATTTGCCAGATATAAAATTTGAGTTTGAGTAAAAACAATAGACACCTCACTCCCTCCATCGCGTAATCAAAAATTTTATCAAAATAGATTATAACCTATGCTAGTGGCAGATGTTCAGAGATTACCTACCACTTTATATATTAGTATAGATTTGGAAAAAGCGGAAAATTTTACGTTCAAAATGAGCTTGACCATGACCTTAGTCATGACTTTGACCACGGCCAAGGTCAAATTTAATTCTGGAATGAAAAATGGAGGTTCTCATTTGAAAAAATTCCGTTGAAGTCAAGTCCATGCTCAAGGTCACCGTTAGATAGCTTGATGATAATGATATAACTTTTGTATTTAATATTTTTCAAAAAAATGCATTCCAAAGAATTTTTCAGGGGTTCTCATACCACTCTTATAAGATAAATAGAGGTAGGTTTTATCATTTGTTAAAAATTCAGTAATTCTATAGGGGGTAAGTGGGGTATTTTTTTAAGAAAAATTCAGTACTTCTCGAGAACCGAAAATAATACTGATCTGATAATTTTGATATTAATTCTTTAAAATAACAGATTTAATGTTCCATTTTGTTAATGTACACAACGAAAATTCCTTACCAGATAATGTTATGGAGAGTACTTATTCACTGCATAATAATTGATATATTATTATTATCTTTCAATGAGAGAGACATTATTGGTGATTTTATGAAGGGAGTCTGGAGTGAAAAGTGCATAGTCTAAATAATCGCAAGTGAAATCTCAAAACATTTCTAAATGCCGGAAATTAATATTTATAAAATGAAAATAAATTCAAAAAAAAGAAAAAGTATCATAAACCTCGACATTTTAAGAATATAACACCCCAAACATCACAAAAATATAAAAATTGTCAATAAAAAAAAATGAGAAAATTATTCTTTCAAAAACCTGAAATGAGAAAGATCTAAAAATTTAAAAAATTACAAAACCTGTAAAATGCCAAAATTAACACAAATTACTAAATGCCAGCCTGTCGAAAATTTCATAAATGTCACAAATGCGAAAATTGTCAAAAATGGCCCGTGGTTGGAGGACGGCCTTTTGCATTTTTTGGTAAAGATGTTCTTCCAGACCGAGGTATTTTAAATTGTTTAATAGATGTTTTGGGACTTGTCCTGTCGTTGACATAACAATTGGTACAATTCGTTTGTTGTTCATGTCCCACTGAGTATTTATTTGAAATTCCAAATCACTATATTTAGTTATTTTCTCAGCCTGCTTGATATTTATATTATTGTTGTTAGAATTTTCCGAGCTACTTTATCTACCAAAACTTTGTATTCAGTTGCAGCGAATACTTGACAACCTCCGGTGATATGCTGGATAGATTCAGATGTGTGGCAACCCTACCTACATCTGTCGTTGTTAATAGAAGGGTCTTTAACGATGTACTTTAGATAGTTCTCAGTTGGAATTACTTGATCTTGGATTGCCAATATAAAGCCTTCCGTTTCAGGAAACATATGACCAGAGATCAACAAGTAGTTCGACGCTGCACTGTCGACATAATCTTGGTTGACGCTATGACTTTTTTATTACTATTTTTAGGGTTCCGTACATTTAATAGAAAACCTTTATAAAAGCACTCCTGATCTGTCTGTTGATCTCAACCTTTCTCATCCAGTAGTTTCGGCGAAAATTGGCAGTGATGTGACAGACGAACAGACCACGAATGATCTTATAAGGGTAGTCGTAAATATATTGAATGTTCGGACCCTTAAATTAATAAAAAAAGTCATATATTGAAAATTTTTCAGCAGTACAGAACTATCAAATAGCAAATTTGAAAAAAAATTAGCCGTAATCCCATTTCTCGCTATACCTCATAAGGAAATACTGTAGAATCTTTGGTGCGTCACAAATGTAAAAACACAGTTATGCACCCTAAGACCAAACCTTTATTTAAAACACTCAACGCCGTTTCAACAACTCTAAGTTGTCATCATCAAAGCGCTAACCAAACTTAATCTAAATTACAAATTTCTCTAATTTGTACCTACCAGTTATTAGCGACAGAAATTAGTACAAAGGGTACATCCCAAGTACCTGAATTCTAAATAACAGATTTCACAGATAATATTGTATAAGGAAATTATGTCAATGAGGATAATCCTTAATTACCTACATTATAAAGTAATGTAATGACATTTTAATACCTATTTTATGGAAAGAAGTTGAATCTACGGAGTGGTTATGTTCTAAAACATGATGTGCAACACTATATTTATCCCTTGTTCCGTATTTCAAATGGGCAATATGCTCTTTGAAACGGGTACTGATAGATCTGCTTGTCTGTCCATAATACTTTAAATCAGAATTGTTACATTTGATTTCATAAATACCCGGACTTCTCGAAATCAGCAAGTTTTGCTTTAGGATTACCCAACAATTTCTGTAGTATTGTAGTTCTATACACCGCCTTCATATCAAGTTCTTTAAAAATCTTCTTAAAAAGCCCCTAGTATAACGACTGACGGAACAGAGACAAACTTTTGTTCTTGTGGCTCATTACGAAAAGTTGGCACTTCATTCATTCGCAACCGAAGCTCGTTCTTCCTAATTAACTTATCTATAAGATATGTTGGATAACCATTGCATGCAGCTATTTCTCTAATAGTTTTTTTTCAAACCTCTCTTTGTTAAGAGGGAATGTCAACAACCGATGTACAAGGAAATTAATCCCCGCCATTTTATGTTGTTGACAGTGAAAAGAAGTATTAGGTATATACCTATATGTGCTAGTATCCTTCCTATATACATCAAACAACAATTGTTTGCTTTAGTTCTTCCATCCGGGTTTCATATTTTCTGTACCATGCTTTTCAAATTTTCTTCTAAGGATTGAGAATTTTCGTGTAATTTTTATTGCTTATCTTCTAAAGACTTCGAATTTTCTAGCAGTTTTTCTTCTAGCGCTTTAGAATTTCCTTGTAATCTGTCTACTAATTTTTCTTCTAGGGATTTAGAATTTTCTTGTAATGTTTGTAGCTTATCTTCTAGGGTCTTAGAATTTTCTAGTAACGCCTCTTTCAGGTTTTTAGAATTTTCCTCCATTTGTTTTAATAGCATGCTCATGTCCCCATTACCAGAAACTTCAAACAAATAAGTATCGGGATCGTTACCTTCATTTATTTGGGCATCTCAGCAGTTGTATTAATTCACTTTTCTTCCCACTAATTTCTAAATCCCTTTCCTCCAGTTCTTTTTTTCAATCAGTCACTTTCAATTGGTCCAAACTCACGTTTTTAAACATTGTCAGTCTATTTATTTTCCACTTATAAAGTTCCACAAATACCTCACACCTAACAACACTAATGTTTTTATTTTCACACTCGGGTTCAATTCTTGGATTTATTTAAAAACAGTCCAACTCACTCTAATTTATTTCCACTACTTTAACACAATTTATATTCACCGAACTATTTACAATTTATCTCTACTTAAATATACGGCTATCAAATACTGAATGAATCCATCGCCAGCTGTCTGCATTTATATATTTCTCTCGGAATTATTCTAGTAAGTCAACGAACCATCGGGAAACTTCTTTCATGTGGTCTGGAAGCTTCAAGGGAATTCGGCGAATTCCCCGTAACGGCAGCGGTCGGCCTCGGGTAGAAAGACATACAATATTTCGGCTTCCCAGAAATATCGGAGGAATGTTGCTTCCACGAATTGGTTGATGGCCGATTGCACCAGCTATCGGATGAATTCTTGTAACAATATATACAATATACACGGATACCCTTATAATATCACTCCGGATTTCTCCCTCTTTCACATCACAGCAATTTTCTCCTAAACTACTGGACGGAAAAGGTTGAAATTTGGTATCACTTTATAGTTTGGTGACCCGGTCAGGAGTACATATCGTAAATGAAGAAATTTTGATCTTAGAGGTAACTCTGGGGGAAAAAACTAAAAAAATCGACCGTTTCCCCCAATGATCTCCGAAACTACTGAGTCTAAAATTTAAAAAAAAAATAGGAAATATAGAGCGTTGCCCGAACTTTACTGGAAAAATAAAAAGAAACCGTTAATATTAATTTTGGGGGGCAAATTACAGAATTAAATGGAAAATATAAAATTAAAATTGTTTCTAAGGCATCATGTAATATATCAAATGAAAGGGCTCATTATGGCGAAAACAAATATATTTTTTCATATTTTTAAAATAAATTATTTTATAGATATTAACAAAAATATGAAAATTTTTACCAATTCCCCCTAACTTATCTCCGAAACCATAAGCCGTAAAATTTTCAAAAAAAAGAGAAATATAGGGCTTCACATGAATTTTACCGGAAAAATAAGGAGAAACCACTAATATTCATTTTGAGGGGCAAATTACAGAATTAAGTGAAAAATATAAAATTAAAATTGTTTCTAACGTATCACGTAATATATCAAATCAAAGGGCTCATTATGACAAACACAATAATATTTTTTTCATATTTTTATTAAACTTACCTCCGAAACTATAAGCCCTAAAAAATTGAAAAAAATTAGAGATATAGGACCTCACCTGTACTTTACTAGAAAAATAAGGAGAAAACCCTGATATTAATTTTAGGGGGCAAATTACATCATTAAATAAAATCATAATATTTAAATTATTTCTAACGCATCGTAATATATTAAATTTTTCATATTTTTAAAATGAATATTTTAAATTATATTAACATAATTATAAAAAAATACCCATTCCTCCTTTATTCCCCAAACTATAAGAACTAATTTTTTTTGTTTGTAGGAAAAATACGAACAAATGCCTAATATTAATTGTGGGGGCCAAATTATAGAATTAAACGGAAAATAAAAAAATATTTTTTAACGCATCATGCAATACATCAAATCAAAAGGCTCATTATGAGAAATACAAATATATATTTTTCATATTTGAAAATTAATTGTGTACAAGATATTAACAAAAATATATAAAAAATTCTCATTTCCGGCTTTAATTCCGAAACCATACTACCTAAAATTTTGAAAATAATTAGGGGTACTGGGGCTCACTTGCAATTTATAAGAAAAATTAGTAGAAAACTCCAAGATTAATTTTGGGGACAAATTATAGAATTAAATATTAAATTTTCAAACGTATCATGTAATACATCAAATAAAAAGCTCATTATGTGAATTACAAATATATCATATTTTTAAATCATTTGTTTAAAAGATATTAACAAAAATATTAAACATCGACTTAATTGCAACTTTAGAAACCACTTTTAAAATTTTGAAAAATATATTTTATTTGTATGTTTAAATCTTTGATTTAATTTGTCTAAAATATTTAATGTTATTATTTAAAACTTGACATATTTTCACTTTTATCTTCCAATCTGCAGAGCCTAAAATTCTCAGAAAGTTTATTAGTAAAATAAAACTCTAATGTTAATTTTAAGGGCCAAATTAGAAAATTAAATACACATTTTTATAAAAATAAAAAGTCTATTTTTGGAAAATAAAAGTGTATATTTTTTTATAAATTTAAAACGATTCCTTTAAAAGATATTAGAGTAAATATAAGAAAAAGCACTCATTCCCTGCTTGTCTAAAACTGAAATATTAGAATCTTGAAGGTGGTACGGAACCCTTAGTATGCGAGTCCATCTTGTCTTAACCAAATTATTTAATTCTAAATTCTCGATACCACCACCAAAATTGTCAAAAACTACTTCATGTACAAACACGGTCTTATTACAGTTTTATTATAAGTCTAGATTGATAAGGAAGTCAAGTTGGCGCTGTCGAAGTAAATGTATTTGGTGTAGGAGTAATCATAGTCAAGAAGTATTTTTGGAGTTATGATTTCGTACGTACCCACGGAAATACTAATATTTTCGCTTTATCTTTTATGTTTATTATTTTGTTCCTGTAAACTTTGGGCGACGTACTGTATTCTCCATTTATTTCAAAATTGTGATTCAGTAGTATAGGAGTTAAAGGGGGTGTGCCGAATTTTGTATATGTTCCTTAATGTCTTTTAAACAAATAATTTTCAAATACAAAAAATATAATTGTATTTGTCAGGGCGAGCTCTTGCATCTGATATATGATGCACTTGAAATAATTTTAATTTTTTTTCATTACTTTTATAATTTGCCCTCGCCCCCAAAACTAACAGTACGATGCGCGGTTTATTTTTCCTATGTTAACTTTTTTCAAAATGTTAGACTTCGTAGTTTCGGAGACAAAGAAATGAGGTATGTTTCTAATTTTATATACTTTCCTTAATATTACATTTTAAATAAATTATTTTACATGATTATATTACATGATGCAATAGAAACAATTTTAATTAGCATTTTCCCTTTATTTTTCCTGTAAACTTTGGGCGTAATAAATTTCCCCCAGAAGTACCCTCAGAATTAGATTTGTGATTAGGTCACCAAGCTCTGTATCAGTAGCAAATTGTCCATCCAGTGGTTTATGGAGAAAATAGGCTGTAACCAACCAATATACACAAGCAGCCCAACATTTACAAAAAAAAATCAAGTAATAGAAAATTCTTCAACAAAAGCGTAATCATATTGAAAACATCAGAAATTGTAATACAAAAAAAAAATTAAATTCATTTAAAATTTTAAACAGTACATTTATTTCCAGAATGGTGAAAAAAATCAATAATCAGTATCTATGTGTCTATAAAAACTTTAGTAAAGATGCTATACCACATATTGTTTGATGTGATCATTAGTCAAAAATAGGGGTCTGCAAAATACATTTAATTAGTGAAAATTGATGGTTTACACGTTGCAATTAATGTTGTTTTTGGTGGACTTAGGTGACATTTTTCTCGATCCCGAGGGAGGATTAAATCCGATTCATTGAGGCCGCAATTTTCACAGGGCCCAGGGCGGTAATTAATGTGATTTAAGGATATGTCCAACGTAAATCCGATATACGCGGTACTTTGCGTCAATGCGATAGTCGCAAACTAGCAAACATAAGCATTCATGGTGTCCTTACTGGAAAATAAATTAATTTGAGTATAGGAGTTTTGTGTTGTCGCATCGTTCAGTTGGTTTGTTTTCGCCCGCAGTGGCAGTTTCTCTTTGTATGATCTGTGGTGGCAGTTTGCAGCTTTAACATTGACGTAACTCACCGTCCGCACCGCGCATATCACCCTTGCATTGGACATAGCCTAAGGGCTTCGTGGGATATACGGAAACCTATAAAGCAAAAATCGGCAATATATAACTTTTGAAGTAAAATGTGTAATTCCTGAACTGAAAATTTAACTCAAAAGTTTGTGAAGCTCTAGAAGCTTTAGGCGATGAGAAGAAAGTACAAACACTATATTAGTAAATAATCAATAAAAGAAAAAAAATCTATCTAACCACCAAAAATCCAGAATATCTAAAAAACAATAAAGAACATAGCAAAAAGCCTAAATTATGCATCAATATATTGGAGGTACAAATTACTCAGAATCACTGCGGATCCTCAAGAAGTTAGGAGTAAACGGTGAACAACATACACAAACTCCATATATTAAAATAAAAGAAATAGAAAAACTATTACAAAGAATTACTCACAGAAACACGACGTCAGTACAGCATTAACACCGAAAAATAACATCTGGTTAAGAACTATGAATTGCATTAACTTTGCGACACCACCACAATAAAAAATTATAGCTCTAGCGAACAAGGTAGAATACCACCAGAACTAAACACATATGGGTCAGAGAAGCGATTCTGAATTATACACCAAATATTTACCAAATGAAGAAAACATTTCAGAAAATGGCCTGTTAACGAGATATATCCTATCCACATTTAAAAAAGGCGAAAAGAAAAATACAAATAATGATTCCTCTACATATATCAGCGTATTAGCTTCAATGTGAAGGCTGTAAGGGAACTAGGGGAAGATTATACAACAAACTGGATGAGGTAAATGTCAACAAAGAAATCTGCAATACATCTAAATGAATATATTTTAATAGTTTGTTGTTGTGGAAAATTTAAATTTAATTACGCGTACACTGGGTTTCTGTATGAAAGTTATTTTTTAGGAAAAAAATAGTTATAAAAAAATGTAAAATGTTTTACCACCAGCGCAGATATCTGTAATTTTTTATGTATTCGATAGAAAATTTCGTACTCTTTGGAAAGACATACAGACAAACCGCTTTGTTTAGCCGGATGAGTCGTGCATACCTATTCAAAATATGTGTGTGATATGGAAACAAATTCCAAGTCATACATGAATTGATATATTTTTTATTCTTTTGTTCATTTTTATGGCAGTTTCTGACATATTTTGGTATGCGGGGTCAAAAACTGCCAAAAGTTGCAGTCATATCAGCTTTAAATCCTAAAACTCCAGTCTCATCTTCCGCAAAAGGTATTTATTAATAAATTTGTTTTGAAATAAATGTTTTTTGTGGAACTACTGTTGTTTTATAGTTATTATAATTTTCGTATGTTGCATTAAGATTCATCTTGTTTCTTGGAAAAATCGTTTTTTTTAATACCTTGGAAATTTACATAAATTCAAAGATCAAACAATGTGTAAATAATTAATTACATAAGATGTACATAACTTGCCCAAGAATTAGGTCCATTAATTTATCGAGCTTTCATGCCCACACAATTTGTGATTACACAGCAGCTTTCGCCCGAGGGAAAATAAAAACTGTTCAACCTTTTAATTCAAAGTGCAAGATTCCAGCTATTCTTAAAATGTTTCGCAAACACAAGTATTAAAAAGTATTAAATGAGAATTTGACAAAGACCTGATAAAATTTCTTTCCAAATTCCCATCAGATTCCTCCATGCTGAAAAAGATTACCGCAAACAATTTTGGACACCATACTTATAAATGCAATGTGACAAAACGCTACTGAACCGATATGTATTTTTTTCATTGAGGACGCGTGCATTGGAACAAATTCATTTAAAATTCAGGTGTGGTTTGTTGGAAAACGCTCGAACACGTCGATTTTTTGGACTGCGGTTTTTGTGACGATAAACTCATTTATACAGGGTGGGCCAGAAATTGCGACCATCAACCATTTTTTCAAATGGAAACATTTGTTTTTTATTTTATTTTTGAATTCTGCACTGAATTCTAAGTATTTTTTATGTACAAATTATACAGTTATTTAAAAAATTACATTTAATTCAAAATTGAAAAACCAAAACATCAACATATCAAATTAAATGTTCAAATTGTTGACCATTAACTTCCTGACAATACCTAAGACAGTTTTCAAATTCTCGTAACACTTCATTTAACGTTTGTGGCAGGATTCGTTGTATTTCGGCCCTAATTCGATTCGTTAATTCCTCAATATTTTCCAGCTTATTGAAGTAAACTTTCGATTTCACGTAACCCCAAAGATAAAAATGTAAGGGGTTTAAATCTGAAAACCTAGCTGGCCATTCGATATTACCTCTCCTTCCGATCCATCTATTTGGGAAAATATTGTCAAGATAATCTCGCACTGTTCGCGAATAGTGAGGGGGCGCTCCATCTTGTTCAAACTATACCAAATCTGCCAGTATACTGGGATTTTCACCTTTCTGGTAAAGATCTGTTAAACAGAGTATTATGTCATTTTGTAATAGGTCTAAATACTTTTCCGAGTTAAGTGTTCCCTCGATAAAAAAAGACCCACAATTGAAGTACCCACAATTCCGGCCCATACGTTAAATTTCTTGGAAAACTGTGTATGACTTTCCATAATCCAATGTGGGTTTTCTCATGCCCACTATCGAAAATTTTGCCTACTTACTGAACCATTTAAATAAAATCTTGCCTCGTCGGAAAAAACTAACTTACTTGAAAAGTGCGGGTCATTGCATATCCATCATTATTTCGCAAATTATACTTTCCGGTCCAAATCATCTTCAGTAAGTTCCTGAACTAAATGAACTTTGTATGGGTGCTATTTATTTCTGGGCAAGTATTTTAGAACAGAAGATTTACTTATTGAGTGTCCTGCGGCTATTTGTTTAGTGGATTTGTAAGGATTTTCTTGTAAATCGAGCAAAACATTTGATTGTGTATCTTCTGGAAGATGTTTGGTTTTGTAATTGTCTCTTACGTGGCAAATTCTAGAAACTTTTTTTCTATTTTACTAACTACCGATCGTGTAATAGGCCACTCCGGGTACTTCATATTAAACAATTCGCAAACTTCGGCTTGCGTTCTAGTTCTGTCGCCATATCCTACCATCGTCAAAATTTCTGTTCGCTGCTTTTCAATTAAAACGAGCCATACTTTGAAACTTTGCAACTGCACTTGACAACTACTTATTTGAAGTAAAATTATAGTACAGTTTCTATGGAAATAAACAAGTGTTAAAATCTCCAGCCTTAAAAAAGGGTTTCCATTCATGCTACTAAAATACCGCCAACAATCATAAAAACCAGATGTAAATAAATAGGTTCAAACAAACACTTTATTTTTACCGTCGTTTTCTTAACTTTAGAAAGAAATGTAATTTGTTTATTAACTCAATTTTCGGTATAGGACATTGTACATGAAATAGAGTTAGATTTCAATGCAGACTTCAAAAATAAAATAAAAAACAAATGTTTCCATTGAAAAAATGAAGTTGATGGTCGCAATTTTTGGCCCACCCTGTATAAATGAGTTTATCATCACAAAAACCGCAGTCCAAAAAAAAAACCGACGTGTGTGAGCGTTTTTCCAAAAAAACAACACTTGAATTTTAAATGAATTTGTTCCAACCCACGCGTCATCAATGTATGAACCAACGGAATGTAGATGGCAATTAAATGAACACAACAAATTAGAACCATTGTAGTATAAAGGCCCAGCAGCACCTTCACAGGTTGAAGAAATTCTTAGTTATGAAGTAAATAAATTATTAAGATTTAATGGAAGAAAGTCAGTCAGAGGATGAAAATCGTTCTAATATTGGTGATAAATAATGAATATGCTTAAACTGAATATAAACATTTACTAATTATTTCAACTTTATTTTATTATTTGAACCATCTACGATAAAACAATTTTTATACCTTTGATTATATTTATCCTTATAAGATTTTTCTATTTAGAAAACGTTGGGTTTAATATAATTTTAAATCTAAGAAAAAAAATTAATCCTAATACTTTTTGTGGAACATCAGTCTCGAGTTTATAGATTTAAAGTAGGTAGCCGGCTACTTCCGGTACTTTTTGAGCTGGCATACTAATATATTTTTGAAAATGACAAAAACAAACAAAATTATTAAAAAATATCAATTTACGTATTACGGGGAATTTTTTCCACTTATGACAGACTTTGAATAGGCGTGATTCACCGGGTTAAAAAAATGGTTTGCCTGCATGTCCTTAGAAAGATAACGAAATTTTCATCAAATACATGAAAAAGAACGGGGAGGTGGTAAAACGTAAAATATTTTTCACTTTATTAATAATACATTTTTTACGGTTTTTTCGGCTTTGAAAATATACGCATACCAAGCAGGGGCGGATCTAGAATTATCCTGAGGGAGACAATTATGACAATTATTACTTGGACCTATACTCCTTCAGTTTAACAAGTTATTGATTTCCTATCTACTGTTTACGATCATGTAACAACTCTTTCAGTTTATTAATCCACAGTCAAGCGTGTACTGTTATTAATATTTTTTCCATTTTTACAAAGCTTCAGCCCCCCCCCGCGCCCCCTGGCTGTATCCGCCACTGATACCAAGCCAATTTTGTTAGTGTACTTATGAACTATCAATTTATATAAAAAAAATAGTTGACTGGGCGAACTTCGTACCACTTAACAGTCAATGAATGGCGTGTTAACCTTTTGCAACAACTTAATTTAGGATTTTATTAATAAATTGAACACAAAAAATATATTAAGATTACTAGTTTATTACATTAAATTGAATAAACGTACAAACATGCAATTATTTTAATGACGTGTGAGCAAGATATTTGCTTGTTTAAATTTCTTCAGAGAAGTACCTTCTGACATACGAAATTTTTCGTTTTGTTACCAGGAGCAAGAACAAATAAAGGACATGGTTTGCCGACACATGAACATGCCTTGAGATACCATGAGATAAAGACGCATTTTCCAAATTCAAAGCACAAACAATCAAGAATTGGCATTGTGAATGTCATGACGAATGCAAGATAAATCGGAAATTGAATTCGTTTGATATCAAAGGGCATCATCGGAATCCTCGAATTAAGAACTTCCTCACCTTTGAATTTTCCTTTCAATATTGGTCATAAATTTCCTTATCATCAAACGCTTTCCAAGACATAGTTTTAGTTGGTTTAGATTCCGAAGCATGATGATTACCCAGCCAACCTACTGTTGAAAATTGTGAAGTGGTAAGCCAAACTTATGCAAGGAGTTTAAAAAGTTAGTTGAATAATTGGTGGTTTAGTCTTCGTTTGTTAGTCTATAGATTTAAATGAATGCAAAGTACCAACGACTTGATTCTGAATTACGAAGTATAACTCATCCATATTTATTTTCGTAGCCGCCAACTCATACATTTCTTAATTTTGTTGTTAGCAATGATGTTGGGAATACTGTGGTGATGAGCTTTTCCGATGAAACGAAATTGCTAGAAATTCGGAGGAAATAAAAAACCAATCCGCATGATTTTCTATATATTTCAGTTTTTCTGGATTTCAGTATGCTAGTTTCAGTTGGATTTCTAATCTATAATGTGTACTAAGTCATTTCCTTGCAGGGGATATCAATTATTAGAAATAAGCTATAAGCCTGCGTGACGTGGGTGTCAATTCCTAAAGACGGAGAAGTCTCAAACCTAATTTATTTAAGAATTAATTTTTCCGATATGTTAATAGTTTTTATGCTATTCGGGGCGGATACGAATCCAACAGCCAGAGATAATTAAAATCTATCCAGCCGTTCTTAAGTTATAAATGAATCGAAGTCGGGGAATACCAGCAATAGATACACTAAAAACATTACCCTCCTTTTTTTGGTAGTCAGCTAAAAAGTAGCCTATATGTTAATCCAGAGTGTCAGCTACCTCCATACCAAATTTCATCTAAATCTGTCCAGCCGTTCTTGAGTTATAAATGGTGTAACTAACAGGTCTTATATGGATTTACCCCCCATGAGGGGGCTTTTAACTTCGACGGCTCCTCATCTATAAAATGATTTACTTTTGATTTGAAAAGATCTCAATTAATGGGAGTTGGTGTACTACTTCCTTTTATGTTCATGGATTTCTTGGGTCTAGGTCAGACTAAAAGCCACTAAAGAATATTTAAGAAAATGTAGAATATGAAAAATTAAAATTAAAACGTTTGACAATATTATATGACTTAACTAACAGAATTTTTTTCTTTTACTTGTCTAAATTTACTTATTAGGAAAATTTGGGTATATGTATTATGTTGTTTAGAACTTTCAAATATTTAAAAACATTAGATTTTAATAGTATTTTAAACCTTGAATAATGGCAATTAATCCAATTCATTAGAAACAACTAGAGTGTTTGCTCATAATACCCTTATCAAAAACAATACACACTCGTAGTTCAATATGTTGTTGACACAATTACACATTTTAATTTGTATATCATTGTATCAATACTTCAGATTGATAATCGTTTTGCTTGTAACT
Organism: Octodonta nipae; assembly: GCA_034190945.1. Lineage (NCBI taxonomy): Eukaryota > Metazoa > Arthropoda > Insecta > Coleoptera > Chrysomelidae > Octodonta > Octodonta nipae. The sequence continues at coordinate 43,484,381 of CM067220.1, forward strand.
TGTTACTGGCATTCGTTCAAACGCAAATAAAATGGCTGTAGCAACAGCAGATTTACCAACGGTATATCAATACTACACCGGAAATGGAATTACAAAGGGTTTATCTGACAACCAAACTTACTTTACCCTTAACAATAAGAATATCACCATTTATAGTGGTGCTTTTCACTACTTCCGTGTGCCAAGAGCATACTGGAGGGATAGATTGAGGAAAATGAGAGCTGCTGGACTGAACACTGTAGAGACTTATGTACCATGGAATTTGCATGAGCCATATTCAGGTTAGTATTTTTTTTTGTTTTGCTCAATGTATTAATTGTCATCTAAACGTTGTTTGTGGTATATTCTTGATTACTTTTATATTTTTTTGGGCAAAAACACCACAATATAAATAAAACGACGTATATAAAGCTATTGACAACGAAGTCAGAATAGACCTTGAAACGTTTGGTCCTGCAATATACGTCGTTTTATTTCTATTGTGGTGTTATTGCCCAAAAAACATAAAAGTAATCAATGTATTAGTTTAGTTTTACTTCTTGTCAAGGCCGTAGCCAGGATTTTTTTTTCGGGGTGGGTTTTCGGGGGGGGGGGGCTTTGAACAATTTTTTTGATTGGTGATGGGCTAATTAGGACTGCAAAATGTTTTTTTTTGTTCATATATTTCCAGGATATATAAATTCGTATAAATATAAAATTTATTCTTATGAAAAACATAATTAATTGGTTAAAATTGAATCTCGAATCCAGACCCCCCCCGCTAGTTACGGGCTTGCTTCTTGTAGTATGCATGGGATAATGTAATCAATTTTATGATATATACTAAGTTTTTTATATTATATTTAGTCCAAATTCAAACATTGTGTGGTCTAATAAGAAAATTTAAACAATTAAAATTATCAAATTTAATTTGTGATTTCTACCGCAGACATTACGTTACTATAGTATCAACGTATTATTTTAAAAAATGAATAAATTAACAAGCAATACCTATACTTAACGCGACGTAATTTTAATAAATCAACTAATTCTAAACAGGGTGTTTCTAAAATAGGGTTCCAAACTTGTGCTGTCTATAGAACTCATTAAAATAAGCCAAAAAGTATTAACATGTTCCTTAAAACGCACCCTTAGAAAGTTATATGCCCTTAAAAGGGCTCAAACAAAACTGTTTTTTTTTCTGTTATTGAAAAACGGTCGAAAATAAATGGAAAAAAATGTATTGGTCTTACATAACTTTTTACGTTAAATAACATGTGCTACTCCGTTTTTCGACATGCAAATCATAAGCGTCCTATTTATATATTTTCAATGGTTTTCGAGTAAATTGAGTTATTAGGCCAAAAATTACAAAATTCTGTTTATCATGGCAAATAAAAGACTGACATTGCCACAAGGGTTAACAATTTGAGTTATTGATAAACTATCAATTGAGCTTTGCAGTGTTTAATTACTAAAAGTGGTAATTGAAAAATTTAAGTAAACAACATCATTGCAATTCATAAAATGGAGTCATATTCAAACACGGAAATGACAGATATGCACCTTATGTAAGGCCGTGCGGCTGGAAATGCATCAGAAGCGAGATATCTGTATGCGGCAGCATACCCGAATAGAGAACTTCCTTCTCGACAAGTATTTCAGAGGATCCATCAAATTGTTAAGTCTTGTGGCAACGTCATTCTTTTATTTGCAATGGTAAGCAGATTTTTGTAATTTTTGGCTTAATAACATCATGAGCAAAGTAATTTTCAAACTCAATTTACTCAAAAACCACTAGAAATATCGATTTGGTGAACGATAATATTTTTTACGAAAAATTATTAACATTTTATAAATCTGTAGAGAAAATTGTAAAAAATTGATACAAAAAAAAACGGTCCGAAAAGCCCCTTCACCAACCTAAATAAACAGTTTTGTTTGAGCCCTTTTAAGGGCATATATAACTTCCTAAGAGTGCGTTTTAGGGCACATGTTAATAAGGCCTTTTTGGCTTGATTTAATGAGTTCTATACACAGCAGAAGTTTGGAACCTTATTTTAGAAACACCCTGTATAAAGCTATAGAGCTAAAGCATTTATAAGATATATATGGAGTTCGGTTGTCTGGATTTACAGGTAGCGATTCCTTTAGTTTTAATTTTTCAAACCGTTTAAATTATTGGTACCTGGGGTTTACGAACGTTTCGATGAATTTATAATCCCACTCTTGTGTTGTTTATTCTCTTGTTAGACTGCAATTCGGAGTAACTTTATCAAATTGAACAAAGTGTCTCTTCGTTGATGGACTACGAAACTGTTCTAATTGTATGGAACATCATGACATATTATTTATGAATTTGTCTTTGAATTCATATACAGGTGAACGTATGAATAGAAGAGTTCCTTGGACTTATCAGACACTACGAGTTTTACACATTTTGGAAACTTTTGTAGAGCCTGAAAATATGTGGGCGCCAGTAATTTGCTCGACGATGGTGGTGTTATACTTTATGTTTATGGATTCGTGGAATAGTTAGCTCCCTTGAATATAAAAGTGAATATTTCAAATGTCCAAGCGTTCCCTGACTTAGGTCAGACCCCATTTTCAACGAAATTTATTCCCAAGAATCCATAATCATAAAATATCTTAGTTTAGTTTTTCAATTACATTCTATAGCTTTAAGTTGATAATGTACTATGCTTTCCAAAAAAATTTCGATACGCATTGGATTTTAAAATTTGTCCAAAACTATTTAACGTTTACGTTCACTAGTGTTTTGTAAATGACATTGTCAAAAGATTTATGACTCTTCACATGTCCACATGTTCAAAATTTCAGTTGGTGTCAGTTAAGTATCTGACAATAGTTTATCTTGTGAAATGTAAATGAATAGTTGTTTTAATTTGGGAGTACCTAGTTTTTAAACATATATCCGTTTCAAATTGTAGTTGGTTTCAGAAAGTCGTTAAGTTATGTATCTAACAATAGTCTTTTTGTGGAGGAAAATGAATACTTTGTTTTAATTTGCGGGTACGTAGTATTTGTACAAATCTTTAATATCTCTTTATGTTCCATTGCCGTCCTTTAAAATATAACTCAGGCCTTGTGCTTGAAAATATATGTTTAATTAAATTTAATATTATGTGGTTATTGTCAATAATTAGAAGTGTTCATAATGAAAATTATAATACAGGTTTTTCTTAATGGAGGTGAATTGTATTTCAACTGCCACTGTCTTGTTCGTCTTGGGATAGATCTGGAACTCCATCACTGTTTTTCGATATTTGATGTACTTTGTTGACCTTATATGGTGTGATGTCAATGTCACAACACACAATACCTGTCTGTATCAAAAAAATTTGTTGTTTATCGGTTTTACGTTGGTTTATTTCTGGGAGTTCATCTGTGGTTTCAGTTGATAACTCGGTGTTAATTTTGTAGTAAACGGTTGAAGATTTTTATTCGTAAAGCTTCCTTCACCGGCATCTGATAGGCCCTTAGTTATACATTGATGCACAGATCATACGATAAAGACATTGATGCACACTCGAGATAATTTCTCATTCAGTTCTTCAATGTTAATTTTTTGCAACAGATTTTGATGAGAAATTTTAATGAAGAAAAGATGACATTCTTCTAAATTTATAATGTTGGTAGCAAAATCTATTGTTATTGCTATATTTTCCTTAGTATTATTTCTGAGTTGATTAACTGTCAAGCCGGTAAGCTGATTCAGGTGTTAGTGTTGAATGGTAAAGCGATGTCGAAGAAAATTAGGTTTAGATACAACTATTTTATCGGTAGACTTGAGTTATGAGTGTCGAGTCGTGTCTGTAAAAGTTTTATATTATTATTTTAAATTCCTGAAAAGAATGTTATTATACACAAGGATCTTGTGAATAATTTAAAAATGTATGTGAAACTACAAATGACTAAAATTTTATAAAATCGTTATAAAATTAAAAATAAAAAAAACATATAATTCAAAAGTGCATTTGAAATTCGTGTTTAAATAAATGCTCCTTTTTTATTGATATAATTATGTACCTAACTCTACCCATTTTCTTCTTTCTGTGAATGTTCTTTGATTGTATTTTTCTTGACACAACTCATATTCAGGGCAGAGTTCATGTTCATATTCTGGGTTTCTCAATATCAAGGTAATGGCTTGTTGGTCATTCTGCATCGGATCTACCTTCTTTGATGTGAAACATTTCAATTCCATTGTCAAAGTGTCAAAAAGGAGAATAAGGTCTTGTCAGCTATCTGCGTTACAATTATAGTATAAGAGTTTATTAATTCGTATAAATCATTGAAATTTTGGTACCACTTGAGAAAAAGAAGTATTTTATACCTAGAAACTAAGACCTACGTTTTAAAATTGTCTTGAAATTCAAAATTTGTTTAAGTAAGGCTAATGCTTAAAGGATAAAAACAAAGCAATTTGCTGTCGATTAAAGTAAATACTAATTGCACGAGGCATCAGTTTTTTTAATTTTTTTCTGAGTTCTTTGGGAATAACACCACATGAAATTGAAAGCCTGTATATTTCAAAAGTTCAACGTTTCAAGGTCTAAATCAGACTCCGTTTTCAATGGTATTGCACAAAATGAACAAGAAATTAAAAAATTAAAAGAATAATATCAAATTTTGGGACAGTAGTTGCAAAGTTCAGGCCTTGTTGTAAAACTTAGGTTTCTTTTTTTTTATCTTCTTTTAATTCTTTATCTGATAAATTAATGACAGTTTTTCTTAGATCAAAATATTTGTTTTGTACATTATTTTTTGGTACATTTTTTGATTTAAAAGAACTTCATTCAATAAACGTCCTTTCCTGCCATGAAAAAACTTAAAATCGAAGGTCGGTCATTTAAAGATTCGTTACCTATAAATATTGATTTGGAAAATATAAATTCAAGTAAATGCTTATCAACCTAGTACTAAATTAACTCATAAGAAATTATTTCATACTCTGTATATTAAATTAGCTGGCTTAATACTAATTCCACTCTAATGTCAATCTGACGCTGGTCGACAATGTAACTCGTTTCTCTAAGTTTCCTTAGACTTCCATCGTCTTGAAATGATTGATCTCACAACATTTCAATAGCTTTGTATCTGCTATCGCCGTCAGGTGAAGATAAATCTGTAGTACACCAGAGGTCCTTAAAGAAGACCAAGGAAAAATTAGAGAAGACCTTTTGGCGAATGGATATCCTGAAATCATCATTAACAAAGCGTTTTAGGTACCTAGTCAGGAAGAGGAAACCACAATAGCAACTCCATTATTACCGTATACTAATAGCTTGTCGGAGAAACGTATTGCACTCAGATATGGAATCAAAATGATTTGAATGAGCAGCAACACCTTGAGGAGCATGATTACAAAAACAAAGCCGTACACTCCTGCTATACCAAATACAAAGTCTGGGCTAGCCAATCACTCATGGAACTAACATTATATCATCAACTGGGACCAGGGGCAGGATAGTTTACAAGAAAGAACACTGGTATAAAACAAAAATTATAGAGACAACATATATAATTAGCGAGCCCAGGTACGACGACTCTGAGTAGACCATATAACACTCAATGACCATGACCGGCGACGCATGACCGGTTAAGGATATAAATACAAGGGATTATCAAAATTTCCCATCACCATTCACCATTCACCTGATGAGGATAGCAGATACAAAGCTATTGAAACATTATGAGATCCACCATTTAAAGACGATATAAGTCCACGGAAACTTCGAGGAATTCCCCTCTAGTCGTTTGAAAATCAATAGGAGTTCGAAAGCATACAATTGTATACAATGTTTCGCGTCCTAACACTCTGCTATGTTTCAATATCTGAATTGTCATCTTCTTGGTTTACTCCAAGAAGAAGTCTCTATATATGCAAACTATGGTAGTGCATACTCACATATATGTTTTGCTTTAATGTTTATAAATGATTCATTTGTAACCGATTAACAAGAGTTAAAACTAAAATCACATGTGAAGGTCAGTAAAATAAGCACTATGATTTTATTCACAGCATAATTGCTTAAAATTGGAAAAAAATTAAATATTTACGTTTTCTAGGTGTTTATGATTTCGGAAAAGGTGGATCAGACATGGAAGATTTCTTGCATATGGAGGAATTCTTCAAAATTGCAAAGGAAGAAGATTTATTAGCTCTTGTAAGACCAGGACCCTATATATGTTCTGAGTGGGAATTTGGTGGTCTTCCTAGTTGGCTTTTGAGAAATACGAGCTCAGTAAGAACTTCAAAAGACACCAATTACATGTCATTTGTTAAAAGGTACTTCAGCATCCTTCTACCTCTTTTAGCCGCCCTACAGTTCCAAAAAGGTGGACCAATTATTGCCTTTCAAATAGAAAACGAGTACGGAAATACAAGAAATCATGACCTGCCTTACCTTCAAGCCCTGAAGCAAATGTATTTGGATCATGGAATTATTGAACTACTGTATACCGCCGACCCGTCGAGTGCCAATGGGCTCGGTGCAATACCAGGAATTTTGCAAACTGCTAACTATGATAAGGATCCGAAATGGCAGTTAGACAAACTTAATACTCTACAAAAAAACAAACCCACCATGACAATGGAATATTGGACTGGTTGGTTTGATTATTGGACTGGAGGTCACAATACAGTTTCTACAAGCTTATTCACAGAACGACTGAAAATAATTTTGGAGTATCCATCATCTGTCAACATGTATATGTTTATTGGTAAGTACATTACATTTTTGTTAACAGTCGACGTAAGCAGATAAACAGACGATTCAGGTTAAACCATTACTTGTTCTCACTTTCCATATTAATATTTATCTTGAAAGAGTGGTACTTAAGCATTTTAGAGAAACTATTACCAAGAATGCTCTTTTTAATTAAAACAGTTTCAACTGTCGGTCCCTTCCGGTTAAACCAGTAGTTGCCAGTGACTTTGTTATGTTAAATGTAATTGTAAATTTTTAGGATGAATTTGTATAACACTAAAAAATTTAATGTGATTTATGTGTTAACGAAGGATAGTTTCTAACTTTCTACGGTAGTATAATTTACGGAAAAGATCTCTAATACAACCAAAACTACAAAAATATGACCGAATATTAAATTTTTTATCAGCTAACTTTAAGCACTGATAACTTCATTTTTTCAAGTGGCACGTGCCATATTTTTTACTCTTAGTTTCCCCTTTTTATTTTCTTTCGATCCAGTAAATCTTTTCTATTGCTAAATAAGAAAAATGTAGAGTCATTTTGGATTTTTACTTAGAATAGCCAAGTGTTCCATGGGCAATTGACAGTTACTGAATTTGTTAAAAATCACATTAGAGGCAGTTTTGTCGTTTAATGATGTTGCAAAAATGAATAACCACAATGTAAACAAACAATTAGGATTTAATTTATTTATTTTGCCTTTGTGGAGAATGAAACAAATTAATTGGACAGAACTACGGTAGGATTAACGAACTGAACCTCATTTGGCTCTTATAAATTATTATCTATTATCTGTGAATTAACAAAATCGACTGAAATTAAACTTATCTATATATCTGCATTCTCTTCTATGAAAACGATTTTCTCTGGCCCAAATATGTTTATTATGCCTTTTAAATATGCTTTCAATTCAAAATTTTGTGTCTATCAGATTTTTCTTGGAATTTTAATAAAATAGTATCGTAAAATTCTATGCGAAATTGAGCCCATTATTGGTTTCGCGGTTGCTCAGTTTTGCAGGGTTAATCTCTTCATCTATCTTACCCATTAACCCGGTAGTTGGTGATAGATAAACAATCTACTTTATTTAGTAATATAAAACTGCGCCAATATTAGCCACTGTATCTAAATTTCAAATTAACAATAAACGGTTTGATTGTATTTTACTCAGAATAAATTGTGAGATTACTAGACCGGCAACTTCAGAAACTTCTGTAACAGGAGGGATCACTGTTTACATTGTGAACACATTTAGTGAAATATTTGAAGAATAGGATTGCGAAAACATATCAAATATTGATAAATAGTAAAGAATCTGATACTCATAGATATAACCACTTGAATTTATCTCTCAACATTTCTAATCAAAACAAGTATTTATTAATTAAATAATGACTTTCAGGAAATCTCAAAAGTTACACATTTCCAGTATTTAATGATTATGTGAACAGTTATAAAAAAACAAAATTTGTGTATGTTAGAAAGTCTATTTTGTCTTACAACTATGGTTTCTGAAAATTTTTCGTAGTTTTTGGTGTTTAAAAGAAGAAATAAACAAAATACTTTATACAACAATAAATCTCCATTTTTATCATAAGGCCATTTCAAAAAACTAAGGTGTGGTGTTGTTAAAGTATTAATTTAACAACTGTAGTTTCTGGTGAATATTTTTCTAAATATTTATTGTAATCGTCTTATGTAGGGAATAAGCTGCATTGGAATTTTCTTTCATCCCTAATTTTCTGTAACAGCGCTGGTTTACAAATCTTCGGGGAATGTGGCATTGACCTTCATTTTTCCTTAATTTTAGAGACCGCGAAGTCTCACCCTTATATGTAAGGCTACAAAAAAATATAATTTGGCCATCCATTTTCTCCCTCCAAAGTGTTCTGAAAAGTTTAATATTATTTGCTAGAATGCGCCGAAATTTGTGACTAACGTACTCTCCTTTGCCATGTCGACTACATGAATTCTACCATAAAATCAAGTACCGAAAACGATAGATAGAGGTCACGTGCCAAAAGGGTTGAGATAAGGATATGATCCTATAAGAAAATGTAACAGTTTGCTTCAATTTCCTCCATTTCAAAAATCGGAATATGAAAGTGGGTACCGTGAGTAGTCCACAAAAAGTTGACGTAAGGTTTGTGAATGGCCGACTAAAATTATGACAGGAATCGCTCGAGTTTCCACAATATTTTCCGATCCTTAATCTTACTTAGCATTTGCAAACCTTATGCCAAATCTCTTATAGACTACCATAATATCAATTTAAACTCTAATCTTACTTAGCCATTTGCAAACCTCATGCCAAATTTCTTAAAGACTACCTTGATATCAATTTAAATTCTAATCTTACTTAGCCATTTGCAAACCTAACCTAACCTATGCCATTTTTTTTTGACTACCTTGATATCAACTTACATTCTCCCTATTGACATAAAAGTCAAACTGTTACGTATTTTTTTCGGAAAATGGAAAACGAATTTTTCGTATATAAACCACAAATTTTGCCTCATTATATTCAACAATATCACACTATTCAGCTCGTTCCGAAGCAAAAAGAAGAAAATAATGAACCCAAATCTGACATCAGCTGACTTTCAATAAGCTAGGCACACTGTACAGACAATTCTTGGAATTTTCTTTTAACTGCGTATTTCATTGACGTTTTACTTTGTTTTGTTTGTGTTCATATTAACGATGCTTAGTTTTTTGTAATGCAGCTAGCATCGAACGACGATATTCGTTAATATCGTTTACTTCACTGTTAAATATTGTAGTATACTTCGTGGGTTCAATTAAAAATTATAACAACTAATATTTACTTTCACTTTTCTAGAACTTTATTTACATTTAAAACAGCTGATTCACAATACATTTACATATAAGCTAGTCGTCGCGGTATATCTGCCTGGCGATCGTGGCGTTCTTCTTTTATATCACCAGCGTAGAATTCTCCAGTAGAAATCAACATCGTTCCTTCCGCTGCCGAGCCTTTTCGAGAATCGTATTTTTTTTATCTTGAAACGTTTGTTGTCGTGCTGAAATGACACAGGGTCGGCTTTGGGTAAATTTCGTAACACTGCCCCCCCTTTAATTCTGATCGTCCCGATCAGAAACATCCCCTCCATGGTAGGGAGCGAGTCGATCTAAGTGAACCACCTTCAATTTAGCCTTGGGGTTTCGACGGATCCGGTAGACGACATCATTCAGCCTCTTGACCACTTCGTATGGACCATCCCAGGCGGGTGTAAGCTGTGGGGATTTACCCTTGCTCCGTTGGGGGTTGTACAGCCAGACTTTGTCCCTCTCCTGGAACCCGGCTGAATTGGCCTTGAGGTCGTATCGCGTCTTCATCCGGTCACTGGTGGCCAACATCTGCGTTCGGGCTAAGTCGTGTATTGCCAGCATGTTATGTCGGAGCTGGTCGGCATAATCGTCGATGTCTTGGGGAGGTTCTTCGGGGGAGCCAAATGCCAAGTCGCATGGTAATCGCAGCTCCTTTCCGAATAAGACCCTGGCTGGGGTCAGGCCTGTACTATTATGTACAGCAGAGCGGTATGACAACAGGAATAGGGGAATATGCTCATCCCAATCACGCTGGTTATTGCTGACGACCTTGGATAGGTGTTGTTCCAAGGTCCGGTTGAATCTTTCCACCATTCCGTCTGACTGTGGGTGTAATGGTGTTGTTCTCGTTTTCCTGATCCCCAACATCGTGCAGACCTTCTGGAATACATTCGATTCGAAGTTACGCCCCTGGTCTGAATGTAATTCCATCGGGACGCCAAACCGGCTGAATAGTTGTTCTACTAGCACCGTCGCTACCGTGGTTGCCTCTTGGTTGGGTATCGCATATGCCTCAGGCCATTTGCTGAAGTAATCCATTGCGACCAGAATGTATTTGTTCCCCCTCTCAGACTCGGGAAACGGACCGGCGACATCGATGGCGATTCTCTCAAATGGGACGCCCACATTGTACTGCTGCATTCTGCCCTTGGTCCGGGTCTTCGGGCCCTTACTGGCGGCACAGGTGGCACATTTGCGGCACCAAGCTCTGACGTCTTCGAAGTAATTCACCCAGTAGTACCGCTGGCGAACTTTGTCTAGGGTTTTATTCATGCCCAGGTGGCCTCCGGTAATTCCATCATGTAATTCGGTCAGGATGGCTGGTACCTTTTTCTTCGAAACTACCAGTTGGGACTTGGTTTCTCGTCCATCAGCGCTTTCCCAAACTCGCTTGAGCATTCCATTGTCTACTCGTAGAGAGTCCCACTGAGCCCATAACGATTTCAGCACGCCGGAGTATCTAGCTACCTCGTCCCATCGTGGCCTGGGTGCCCCTCTCATTTTGAGTGACAAGATTGGTTCGATGTCTGGATCAGCCATTTGGTCCTGAATGCACTGTTCCGTTGTCCAGTCTTCATTGGCCTGCACTCGAATCTGCCTGATGGAGATACCCTCTCGCTGTTCCGTCTTCAGACAATGCTTGCATTCCGCTCTACAGGGTCTTCTGGATAGGGCATCGGCATTATTGTGCAACCGGCCGGCACGGTGTTCCACCTTGAAGTCGTATTGCTGTAATTTCTCCATCCATCTGGCCAGTTGTCCTTCCGGTGTCTTCATGTCCAGCAGCCATTTGAGTGCGGCATGATCTGTTCGGATTAAGAAATGGCGACCATACAGGTATTTATGGAAATGGTCCACAGCCCTTATTATTGCAAGAAGTTCTTTTCTGGTGACGCAATAATTTCTTTCTGGCTTCGAGAATCCACGGCTGTAGTACTCGATCACCCTCTCTTCACCATCTTGCACCTGGGATAGGACGGCCCCCAAACCTGTGTTGCTGGCGTCGGTGTCTAAGATGAACTTGCCGGACTGTGTAGGAAAGGCTAGGATTGGGCTGGAACATAGTGCTGCCTTCAGTCGCCTGAATGATGTTTCGCAATCCTGATTCCAATGGAAGGTCACTTTATCAGTGGTCTGCCGATGTAGAGGGGCGGCGATGGTGGCAAATCCCTCAACAAAACGCCGGTAGTATGAACATAGGCCCAAGAAGCTTCGGAGTTCATGTTTGTCTCTTGGAACTGGCCAATCGCGGATGGCTTCTATCTTGTCTTCGTTGGTGCGGATTCCTGACTCGGACACTACGTGGCCCAAAAACTCTACTTCTTTTTGAAACAAGGAACACTTCTTCGGATTGAGTCTCAGGTTGGCGTTATTAATTCTGGAGAATACTTCGCCCAGGTTCTTCAGATGGTCGTCGAATGTTTGGCCCATGACTAGAATGTCGTCGAGGTATACTAAGCACGTCCTCCATGTTAACCCGCTCAGTACATACTCCATTAGCCTCTCAAATGTAGCGGGTGCATTATATAACCCAAAGGGCATGACCGTGAACTGAAACAGCCCTTTACTGGTGGAGAACGCTGTCTTCTCTCTGTCGTTTGCGTGCAGACCAACCTGCCAATATCCACTTTTTAGGTCTAGTGTGGAGAACCAACGGGAGCCTGCTAGTGTGGTCAAAGTGTCATCGATTCGGGGTAGTGGATAGCTGTCTTTCTTCGTGACGTCATTGAGTTTTCTGTAATCCACGCAAAATCGGGTGGTTCCATCCTTCTTTTTAACTAGCACGACGGGAGCAGACCATGGACTGATGGATGGCTCAATAACTCCATTTTGTAACATGGACTCGATGTTTTCCTCGACTGCCTGTTGTTGCCCCAATGGTAGTCGTCTAGGTGGTATTCTGATGGGCTGAGCCTTTCCGGTATCTATTCGATGCTGGATGATGTTGGTGCGACCGGTGATTCCATTTTTACTGTTAAAAATTTGCCAGTGTTTTGTGATAAATTGCTTGGCTTTTTTCTGGTTTTCTGGTGTCAAGTGTGTTAAGTGGTCAGCAAACTGTTGTAGGAACTCTCTGTCGGGCCCTGTCTCCTTCACCGACGTCTGGTACTCTTCTTCGCAATTGATGATGGTCTCTACTGGCTCGAAACAAGCTATCTCTTGACCATTGGTAATTCTGATGTCGTTGTTGGACAAATTCAGGACTCTGATTGGTATATCTCGTCCGGTTTTAACTATAGCCCGACCAACCAAGTAGTCATGAGCTGAGTGTACGGGCTCCACCATTCCAACGCAGCTCCCAGGATTGCTGTCTAGCTGCCCATGAATAATCTGTTCTGTTCGACCGGGAATTCTAGCTGAAGACTTTGCCACAATTTTTATAGGGGTGACTGACGTGTTGTCGGGCCGTGTCAATACAAATTCCTCATTTAGGAACCGAAGAACATCATATCTCGGGTCGAACATAAATCCATGCTGGCTAATTAGGTCCATTCCCAGTATAAAATCGTCCTCAATATTCGCTACCAGGACCCTATGCCGGATCATGTTGTCCCCTATCTGTAGCACGACATCTGCCTCACCCTGTATTGACATGGACTCGCCGGTGACTGTTCTGAGCTGGATGTTATTGGTAACTGGCCTAATTTCTGATGCTCTCAAAACCCTGGACTTGGCAATGGACACAGCGGCGCCGGTGTCGATGGTGATGGTAACTGCTCGCCCGTTGATGGTGCCTCTGATGACTAGGCTGCCGCTATCTCGGCAAAATCCCCGGATTGGTAACGTTTTGGGGGCTGGTGGAGGGACAGTCAGCATTCGCCCCCCTATGCTGACTGACTGACGGTCCCTGGACATGTGGCTGTTCTGTTGGTTACCCCTGGTCGGTGATCGTTCAGGTGGCCTCACTCGACAATTACGTTGGAAGTGCCCATTAGCTGTAGCCACAGCCTCAAATTGCCGTTTATACATAGGCCAAGATGAACTGCCATCAAATGTGGGTGGTTTACTAATGGAACCTCTGGTACTCACGGTGTTCTGGTATTTTCCTCGCTGTAAGTCCTGTTGCATTTTTTTAATTTCTGTTTCTACCTTGTCTTGGATGGCACTGATTTGGTCTTGAACTGTGGTTTGAATTGAACTGATTTCAACTTTTACCTGGCTATGGATGGAATCGAGGTCATCTACTTTTGTTTCAAGAGTGTCTACGGTATTTTTTATGGTCTTAATGTCATCATTTATCTCTTTTATATCAGACTCAACTATTTGCATTCTTTCATTAACTGTTTCATTAACTTGTCTTACTATTTGCATTAGTTGTTCAAATTGCATTTGTCTTTTTTCTTCAGTTAATTTAAATTCATTTTGTCGTTTTAATTCAGTCTGATCTTGTTTTTCTACAAATTTCGAGAATAATCCTTCCATTAAATTTTGTTGTTTTTCTTCCATGGCAGAGACAAGATTTTGTTGTTCGCTTTTCATTGTAGAAACAAGATTTTCTAATTCTATTTTACGTTTTTCATCGATATTAGTGACAAGATTTCCTAACTCAACTTTAAGTTTGTCATCAAAAGATTTCACTAACCTTTGTTGAATTTCTTCTTGATGTTGTTTCTCCTTCTTGTCACGTTTTTCTAGAATCTGTGCAATTTTTTCGTCTATCTTTTCCATACTACGAGTTTCCATAAATCAATTTAGAATGTTAACTGCACTTAATCCTTCACTTCTAACACCAAATGTAGTATACTTCGTGGGTTCAATTAAAAATTATAACAACTAATATTTACTTTCACTTTTCTAGAACTTTATTTACATTTAAAACAGCTGATTCACAATACATTTACATATAAGCTAGTCGTCGCGGTATATCTGCCTGGCGATCGTGGCGTTCTTCTTTTATATCACCAGCTTAGAATTCTCCAGTAGAAATCAACATCGTTCCTTCCGCTGCCGAGCCTTTTCGAGAATCGTATTTCTTTTATCTTGAAGCGTTTGTTGTCGTGCTGAAATGACACAGGGTCGGCTTTGGGTAAATTTCGTAACAATATTTTAGTGGATAAAGATATATTTTTTTGCTGTTACATAATCACATTACGGTACCTTTCAAATGTTGGTTGAAATTGGAATGTAAATATGTTAATATCCCTAGGTTTTATTTTCATATGGTGGTGGCGTGTAGTCCCCTCACGACAATCACATTTTCACATATCTCGAATATAATAAGTACCTTTCGAATGATTTTTCTCTGAGTCCAGTCTCAGTTTCTCCACGTGTTCTTTTGTCGTTGTCAATAGTCACTTCTTTTCGCTGCTAATCTGTTCCACACCTCCAACTTTCAGCATTAGTAAAGTATCAGCGTACGTCAGCTCCTTCCACCTTTTTACCACCACTACGTCCTATCTTCCTTTTCTACCAGGCTTTGACAATTTGCCCTCATTCACTGTCTGTTGAAATGTACATACATTTGCTTGCAAACATTCTTCCAAACCTAAAATTAAGGATTAACCTAAACTACGGACCATTCGGAATTAGACGCCACAGACAAGATTTTTTTCAGCTTCGCTTAGGTAATCCGTTCTTTTTTATGTGGGTTGAAAAAACACTGCTAATTGAGTAAATTGCCTGATAAGCGTCATATGTCATTCAGTTATATAAAACGCCATTGATCCGCTGTCCCCCAGAGCTCAAAATGCGACAGAAGTAACTTCTATGGGTATAACTCATCAACTATTTTTATTGTAATAGCCCAGGAAATATTATGTGAACTAGTACTGTCAATCACTAATCCCACTACCATTCTCGCCTCCAGATATTCCTATATCATTGCAATTTTTATATAAAAGTTGAAGGTCTAACAGTTAATAGAATATTGTATCAAGCTTTCCATACGGCATACATAACTATAACGTTTTTTCGCATTCTTTGATCACCTGTGTTTTTCGTGGCGAACTCTTACTTTTAAATAGCTAACTATGTTCTCTTATAATATTTCAATCGCTAGTTCAATATATCCGAAAACTCTAGGGTTTTCTAGATTTTTGACAATAAAGCTGTTTCCATCAGTTCCATATCTTACTTGTTCGCAATGGGCATTTTGTATCTCGGTTGAGGTGATATTAGATCCAGGGGCGGCTGTCCCTTAAGTGTATTTATTAAACATGTTATGTTGATTTTAAAACTTATTAAAGTTTTAAAATTAACATAACATGTTTAATAAATATCATTTCAATACCAACGAATTTATCAAAAAACAATTTAAGCTCTAATCCAAACAGGTATTAAGACTTATATTTCACCGTGCACTTCGGCTAGCGCACGATGAAACTTACATAGCTTCTATGAGATACGATAAGCTTAGCGCGTGAGACAGAAGATAGTTAATGCAAACTATATAGAGTAATTGGCTCGTTCTCGTACGCCGCACGGAGAAACCGAGCTCTGCTGATATTGACCGGACGTACCCGAACGTTTCAAAAATTGAAATTTTTGTTTACGTGATTTAATTAGTGTTTGCTTTGTTTTTGTCCTCGTAGCCTATGAAAGAATATTTAATATACAGAATGTGCATGTGTTTACATAACTATGATAATGAGTATCAACTTTAACATTGACATATTAAAAACAATAGTAAATCGTTTCAAAACAAATTAGATATAAAATTGACTGGTCAACCTAGGCCATATATTAATTGAAAACAAGACTGCAAAATGAAAAATAAAGTATTAACACGAACTTTTAAGAGTCAAATTTATAATAAATAGAAATGGTTGTGTGGATGTGATTGCATCAATACATTATTTTGTTTTCCTTGCATTATTTCTGACAGAGAATCAATTTGGACGAAAACAGGAGTGAAGGATTAAAACGTTTCTTAGAAATACGATCTCTCAGGACTGGCTAAATGCTCTTTGTGTAGTTAGTATTGAAAAAAATATATTTAATCAATGCTTCCGAAAAAAATCAAGGAAAATTTTAATTAATAAATTAAATGCAGTATTAGCAAAGCTATGGTTTGTTTTATTGCATCTTTGAGTCCTAATATTTGACCAGTAAAGTCCACCACCAGTTTCATAACCCCCCAGCCGCCACTGGATCATCTTTATTTGCTAACATCTAGTAGCAGGGAAAAGTTGTCGAGGTGATGTGTACACCAGCATCATGTATGCATTTTAATTCAACCCCCTATTTTATGAAAATAAATCACTAGACTTTTTATCGTGAAATTTACCTACGCAAATTTACTTAACCTTGGTCTAGTGGTCGTGGTAACAGGAAAATCCTTTGAGACGAAATCTTGTTAATCGTTGGCAGAAACCGAAAGCAAGGATATATAAAGGAAACTATCTAATATTTAAATTTTAAAATTCTTATTCTATTTTTTCCTGTTGTTAGACCTGTATGATTCCAATTATCATTGTAGCCTCAAACTGGTAATAATAATAGACACTCAAATATTGTCATAAAAAAGTAAATTTATTTGAAGGAGCTAGATAGTTTCAAAGTGGAAACACCTTTTAACTGACAAAACCGAACTCCCATCGACTTATCTACGGTGATATATACCTGTGATCATATCTATAAAGTTAAGGTAAAGCTGTCGACAATTCAACCTTACCTTGTATAATTGAAGTTCATAAATTGCTAGACCATAGGTAAATTCAAAAGAAATATCTGCAATTTACCATTATTCTTAAACAATTGTCTTCATCTTAGACCCAAAGCTATTTAATGCATCCAAATTATTACCATTCCAAGTAATGAGGACGAGTCTTACAGCAAAGCCTTAGTACCATCACAAAAAAACGACAACGAAAAATTGAAAACAATTCCCACATGTGATAACTTCTACCTTACAATTCCGTACCATATGTCATAAATAATAAAATTTTCATAACACTTGACAGTATTTTCAAGAGAAAAATTACTTCTAAAAACTTTAAATAGCGGCCTCTAACGTGTAGGTTATTAATTAAAATACGGTCTACCAAAATCAAACTGGTTCCCACACCACCCGGCCTATTAATTGACAAAACAGCCATAACAGGAGATACTAAAATTCCAATGTACTTACTTTTAATATTCCTCAATTTGGCAATTTCTCTACAAAATGATAGGTTTTCAGTTACGCCACATCGCTATCTTCTTACCAATCCATAATTTTCAGATTTTTCTTGTTGCCACTGTAGTTATTATTTTTTATTTCCTAAGCTGTAATATAAGCTGTACTCGTAGATTTGGCCGAGAGTTATTATTTGTCCAACTTTTCATTCGAGTGGTATTGCTGCCAAGTACTCACTATTTTGTCTCAAAATTTCTAAAAAGAGTAGCCGAATAAAGATATTTTACAGATGATTAAGAAATAATTACTACAAATACTTATTTATCAGCTTAAAAAAGTATTTCAAGGAAGTCTACATGGAGCACGTGCATAACTTTCAGAAGAGCTTCTGCTGTTGAAGCAACATATAGATATAATTCTATTACAAATACATAATCTATTTCAAAGTGACAGGGATTATCACCGTATTCTTGAGGCACACTGAACGAAAAATATTTTTAAGTAGTTGTAATGGAAATGCTGGGAACCTTTGGTGTGTAACAAATGTAAAAACAATGATGATGGCAACTTAGAGTTGTTGAAAGGGTGTTAATTGTTTAAAATAAAGGTTTGGTGTTAAGGAGCAAATTAGTTGCAAGTTAAATCCCAAATCGAATCTTGTAAATAACTTGTTAATTTCCATAAATTGATAGTTTAATTATCTTATCTAATATTAACAATTCTTTTTCAGGAAGCACAAACTTCGGTTTCCTAAATGGAGCTTCTCAAGCGTTCGGAGCTGGAACTAACAATTCTGAATATAATCCAATTATTACAAGTTACGACTATGACTCTCCATTAACTGAATACGGCACCTACACTGCAAAATATAACGCAACAAAACAACTTATTGCGTCTCATTCTAAAGTAAAATTTCGAGAGGTACCATTACCCAAGGAAGGGACCCAAACAGCTTATCCTGAACTAAAACCAGAAGGGCAAATGCTCCTGTCTGAATATATGAATAATATCGGTGAGAAGTATGAGAGTACAGAAATCGCCCCAATGGAATTAATGCCGATGAATAACCATTCTGGACAAAACTTTGGTTATATTGTATACCGCAAGGAATCAATTGATATTCCAGCAAATGGTGTATTAAAAATATCTGGATATGTAAGAGACACTGTTTTAGTACTTATTAATGGTATGCTAGTTTCCAAGGCACCCAAAGAAAAAGCAGATCTAACTGGTTTTGGATTTTGGAAAAAATACAATTCCACCTTAGTATTAACTACTAAAGATTTGAAAAACGTCACACTTGATTTGGTTGTGGAAAATAATGGGCGAAACAATTATGGAGCAATCCAAGATTTCAGGCAATTCAAAGGACTTACAGCACCTGTTTTTATAAATAATGTTCAGTTAAAAGATTTTATTGTCAAACCCTTGGAATTCAAAAAGGCCCTGAACATTAAAATGACTCAGTGGAAATGGAATTCAGTGAAAGAAACCAGCGGCCCATCCCTTTACAAATTTTCGTTGAATATTACAGGACAACCTCAAGACACATTCATAAATATGTCAGGGTGGAACAAAGGGTTGACAATAGTGAATGGATTCGTTTTGGGCAGACATTTCTTTTTTGCATCTGTTCAAACTCTCTACCTACCAGCACCTCTTTTGAAATCTGGCCATAACGACATCATTATTTTTGAACACTACAGTTCTCCGGGCACACTAAAATTTTCTAGTAAACCTGTCTTACATTAGACGTTTTAATGCAAATTTAATAAATGATAATAAAGAATGTATTCAACGTTTTTCATTTCTTCAAATAACATAATGGTGAAAGATAAGTTATCCTTCATCTTCTTGTCTTAAGTCAAGAGAAATATAGATTTTATTTTAAAAATTATTTTAGCAATTATTTACTTTTGTCGCTTAAAAACAACAACTATAAAAGAAACTAATTTTGGTGGTTTAAAATTAGTTTGTTTCGATTAGTTTAAAAATTAATAATGTGAATAATTCGCGATCGTCACAAATTTCGCCATTTAGACAACTTTGAAAAATGCCTCTTTGTAGACATGAAAGAGGTTGGTTTTGGTTCGCGAGAAACTCCAAGAAAAACTAATTTCATAAACGGTGGAAGGTGCCCCAGTGATGAGACTCGAGACACGAAGATGGCTTGGAATAGGGCTAAAACCTTATCGACCTATTTTGATGCTACCTTCGACATCACGACATATGGATCGGCGCTTTGAGTGATGCAGAACTCGACAAAACTCGAATGACCAATGGAATGTCATATGCTTCAGTGGCGATCCGTATTTTACTTGAACGGGCATAAGGGACGTAAGAGAGTCAGGCTATTTAGAGGTGAGGAACGAAATACTGATGGGGTGTTAGTCTGAAGCTTGTAACCAAAGTAACTGGTTCCTTAAAGTTTTCTTGGACCTCTATCGTCTTGAAATGATTGATCTCACAACTTTTCAATAGCTTTGGATCTGCTATCGTCATCAGGTCGAGAGTACGTCGTCGATTTTCCTGTTGTATTCCGTTCTGTCCATCAGGATGGTGGCATTTCCTTTGTCAGCTGGTAGAATGATGATGGATTTGTCATCCTTAAGTGTTTTTAGTATCCTTCTTTCGGATTCGTTGATGTTTTGTTTGATGTGCCGTGTTTTCTCAACTGCGGTTGTAACTTTCTATCGAAATTCCTCCAGTTGCGGTGTCTTTTTGCTGCTTATTGCTGACTCCACTGCACTGATGATGTCTAGTACTAGGTCTTTTTGGGAGCTTCAGCGTAGTTTAAGCCCTTAGAGAGCACTGTTTCCTCGACTGCGGTGAGAGTTCTGGATGACCATGGTTGTATCCTTCGGCAACTGCTTTTTGGTAAGTTTATTGAGTTTCTCAATGTGCACCTTTTGGCTGATTCGTCGTATGTTGTCGCACTTTTTTGGATCGAAGCAAAAATCGGCATGTGGTCCTCGTCGTGTGTGTATCTTCTGATTTCTTGAAACCTTTCTTCCGCTTCCTTCGGGAGGTGGGATTTCTTCCAACGATGATGGTTGATTTCTGACCTCACTAAAACGTAGTGTCAAGTATCTTTTGTAATTGTTTCCCTAGTATTGGTGACCTCAGTTTGAAACCATTTGATATGATCTTTAGGTCTCTGGCGTAGCATAGGATGTGGTCCTCTTCTTTGGTAATTTTCTTCATGGCATTCTCGTATCCTCTGAATTTCCCATTGATACCGGGTCCGTACTGGGTCTCCAATGTTAGTCTAAAGCTGGTAGACAATGTAACTCGTTCCTCGAAGTTTCCTTGGATTTCCATCGTCTTAAAATGATTGGTCTCACAACGTTTTAATAGCTTTGGATCTGCTATCGTCATCAGGTGAATGATGAGAAATTCAGAGTATCCGTCGTATTTATACCCTTAACCGGTCATGCTCATTGGGTCGCTTAATCCCTTAATGTGGCAATCTCTACATCAGGGAGACTAAGCGACCACTTGGGCACCAAGGTTAAGGAGCACCTCATAGCTACTCAAAGAGGAGAACTAACAAAGTCTGGATTAGCTAATCACGCATGGATCTAACACCATAACATCAACTGGGACTAGGCAAGGGTAATTCACACAGAAGAGCACTGATATAAAAGAAAATTCATCGAGACGGCATTTATAATCTCTTATGGGAATATAATCAGCGAGCCCAGCGTCCAACTTAAAAACGTTTGGAGACCTCTTCTTAAGCCACTGCCGCTACGCATCACCGACAACCAATCACCAGGTACGGCGACGCTGATTGGACGAGACAGGAGATTAAGCGACCCAATGAGCATGACCGGTTAAGGATATAAATACGGGGGATGATCTAAATTTCCCATCATTCACCTGATGACAATAGCAGATCCAAAGCTATTGAAACGTTGTTTCAAGACGATGAAAGTTCAAGGAAACTTCGAAGAACTGATTGGGGTGTTGAACGCATGTACTTGATGATAATACCCTGCTGTCGCCCATGATACAATAAAATAATATTTATTGTATCATGGCTATCGCCCATAAGTGGAAGGGTCACCGACTAAGAGAGACAGCAGATTATACGGTTTTACGGTACTTGACCGTTGTGCGCAAGCGTTATGACTGACTATATTGTGAGAATGTAAAAGTGATGGGAAACCACTAACCACAGATCAAATAGAGAGGAAAGATAACCCCAACGACAGAAGTGAAAAATGACGCATTTTCGAACATGAACGAAAACAATGGTTGAACCTTTGACAAGGGAAGAGAGAGGGTGCGTAATGCTACCAGCAAAAGTGTGGCGTTTGACCACCAATTTCTTATAAATTAATCATTCTATACTTTTCCGTAAAAAGTAATTTACACTTGTATGCCACGCAATAAACTATGCTAACAATGCAAGTATTGAATGCTCTTTCATTTAGAAATCACAAATTATTCATTTAACAAATTACGGAAATGGGCACCATTCCGCCTAAACACCGGCACACATTCATATCATTGCGCAAGATATACATTATATGTCCTCTTCCTTCCCTTGTCAAAGGGTTGAACGTTATAAAGGTAATAATGTGTTACCTGCTTGAAGCGCCACAATTTTACACTTATATGAGCCCATGAGCTGCCCACATTGTTATCGCTGACTTGGGTAAAAAGGGGAACCAAACTTACAAACACATTAAAATAAGAAAAATAAATTCAGATTATTCGAAAAGCCCTAATAAAATTATAACTAAATTTCTAACAAACTTGAACAACAGAGAATCTAATATGGGGCAATTCAAAATAAAAATACAAGTTGTGACTTAGTTTATGTTACATGGAAGTACAATTCGAAAGGGCTAGCTTGCTACTCTTCTGTTGTGAAGCTGAAATAGCGCTGTGGGCTCACTAAGTCATAACTCCTTCAAAGATGAAGAAATAAGGTGTTATGGATTTATCTTTAACTCGAAACTCCTCTACAAGTCTGAGGGCGTTAGTCCATTGTTTTGATATGTCTGGTTCTTAAAATTGCGTACAGATTTTGGCACGTATTTCTATAAGCGTATTTTAGTAGTAAGGCTGTTGCGTCCCCGCAACTTGTTTGTTCTTAGTTTTTAAGGTTGATTGAATTAATCAATTGATTTTTAAACTTTTGCAACTTTTTCGAAAACTCCCCGTCGCACTAATGCTAATTGAAATTTGTACATTTTTTGTCTGTAAAAACAGAAAGAACTGTGAGGCGTGTTGTGACCACCGTCCAGGTCGGTAACTTACTCTCCCTTTGATTCCGTCTTAACGGCCGCTTTTTGTTGTTATTGTGTACTGGTTTCCCGAGTTATAGTTCCGGTCGTAACAACCGCTAAACCGCTTTCATTTGTTTCTTTTGTGTTTACAAAAGCGCTTCATTACGTCGCTATTTCTTGTGCAACGTGTCATCCAGACGAAGCTCTAAATCAGTTCCTGCTGTTGCGGGGCTAGCTGCTAAAGAAAGAAGGACCAAGAAAACACCACCTGCAGGGCTTCGACTTAAAAGGTCAGTGATTAACTTTTATTTGGTGATTTAATTTACGTGACGGTGCAATGTTTTATTGATTGTTCCGCTAAAGGTCCTTCGTCAATTACATACTTGCATTGAACCAGAATTGAACTAAAACCGCAACATCTAATTCATACATTTTTTTTGGATATTATCTGTAATGTGCCATGGAAGACATTTCAAAGGCTGTTCCACCGTTGTTCCCTACTGTCCTCATATTCTTGACCGTTGACTCTTCCAAGACTACTTCTGTGTTTTTTTCTCTATCTGTATCTCATGAGTTTCGCGGCTTTATATAGGTGTATAATGAATTTGGGAGATGTTTGTTTCTGTTATTCGGATGTCTATTAATACGCATATATGTTATTTATCGAAAATGGAGGTACTATATTCGATGCGTGTGTTTGCTTTTTTATGTATGTTCGTCGATTTTTCGAAAACTGATTTGGATGATTTATATTTATATTTCTAAATATGGTTGAAACACGCCAAGGTACGGTAGAACCTTACAAACTTGCGGAAATTTTCGCTATCATCCCTGAATACGACGGCAATCCAAATTTCTTAAATACTTTCATCAGCTCCTGTTCGACAGCACAAAATATGGCTGTCGCAAATCAAATAACTCTTTTAGTTTTGCAGATTAAAAATAAGCTAAGAGGCCGAGCTTGTTAATTCAAGAAATGCGTCGACTTGGGATGAAATAAAAACACTTAGAAAACCATTTCGGTGACTCACGCGACTTGTCCGTTTTAATTCAGGATTTACAAAGAACGCGACAACTACCAACTGAATCCCCACTAACTTTCTCAGCGAGACTACAAAGCCACGAGGCAAAAATGCACGCGGCTGTTAACAAACAGAATCTAACAACCAAAGAAAAAGACGCGCAAATTTGTCTTATAGATTCCATGGCTCTAAATAGTCTTTTGACCGGACTTGAACCAAAAATAGGCCAATTCGCGCTAGTAACCCTCCCGATATAATTACCGCGGTTTCCCGAATAAAAAGAGAACTCCAACTTTGTCACTTGGAAAATCAAAAATTCTCAAATGTACGGAACACTCAACAACATCAACCACAAAGACGACCACCTCCTCAAACTTTTGTAAAACAGTGTTCGTTTTGCAAACGCACCGGACATTTGTATATCGAATGTCTAACACGACAACGACAACAACAACCAAACCAACAACCACACCAAAACTTCAACAATAACAACCCGAAACAATTTAGACCGAATCCTCCTTATCAATCGGCTAATCAAACTAAGCCCAATACTGATTCCAATAGGTATCCCGCACAACAAAACCGACCTTCTGCCAATGGACAATATCAAAGTCCTAATCAATCTCGACCAAATCCCAATTTTACAGAAACCACCAACAAAGAACCCATCACTTCAACCAAGATGAGTTCTACAACCCTTTGAACAATTTCACAAACGATGACCCTTATACAAATTCATACTACCAAGACGATTGTTCTTATTCAGACCCCCAAAATACAGATTTCGAATACTCTCAAAATGACTATACTGAAACTTTTGAAAGCAATTACCCTGAATTCCCTTCTGAATTATCCGAAGACCGACGACAAAATTTTCAAGAGGTACTTACAGTGGACAAACCACCCGATACACAGATCTGCAATCTTCAAACCCAGTTCGAAACAATGAGTTTACTCGACGACTTCAACCCCAACCTGAATTTTCCGGAACAAACTTTCCTATAAGCCCCTCACTTTCAGTAAATTCTAAGAACCTTTTCTACATCAACGACGCCGCTAATACGTATAAACTGTTAATAGTTTTTAAACCAAACACTTGTAAAAAATTTCGACACCGATACCCAGAAAGCGTTGTGATACAAGGTATCACTAATCAAAAAATCCTGATTAACGAATCGACCTTAGTCCCATTTAATCTTAACGATCTCCACAAAGTTTACATCTGTAACTTAGACATCGAATTCGATGGTCTACTAGGTTCTGACTTTTTAGAACATTACAATTGTGTGATTGACTTTAACAAAAAACTTCTTATAACCAACTTCAAAACTATTCCGCTTTTGAAAGTAACAGACGAAACAATATCTTCAAACGGGCAATCTCCAACAATTAACCCAACAATTTCAAACACGATTACTATTGAACCGCGAACAGAACGGATTTGCAAACTCAAATGTGACTTACGTAACACGGAAGCTATACTAACCACTACCGTCCTAGAAAATGTGAGACTTCCGAATGCTTTAGTCAAAGTTAACGACAAAGGCGAATTTTTGACATCCATCTTAAACGCTAACGCCTGACCAAAAACTGTAAATTTCGACACTATCAAATTAGAACCCATTCAAAATTACTCTGTAAATCACTGCGAAGAAACTTCGTTTGCAACTAATCCTAACTTCGACAGACAAACGAAAATTAACAATCAACTCCGACTCGAACACCTTAACGAGGAAGAGGCCGAACTAATACAACAACTTTGTCTTGACTTTTCCGACATTTTCTACTTAGAAGGTGACCATCTTAGTTTCACGAATGAAATTAAACATTCCATCGACACAAACAACGCCAAACCCATATACACTAAATCGTACCGCTATCCCCAAAT
The DNA here is from genome assembly GCA_034190945.1 of Octodonta nipae. Classification (NCBI taxonomy): domain Eukaryota; kingdom Metazoa; phylum Arthropoda; class Insecta; order Coleoptera; family Chrysomelidae; genus Octodonta; species Octodonta nipae. Next base: position 43,510,156 of record CM067220.1, read on the forward strand.
TTACAAAGAGGAAGTCCGTAACCAAGTTTCGAAAATGTTAGAACAGGGCATCATTCGTCGCTCAAACTCTCCCTGGTCTTCCCCTGTATGGGTTGTCCCGAAAAAACTCGACGCCTCCGGGAAACAGAAATGGCGCGTAGTCGTGGACTATAGAAAACTTAACGAACTGACAATAAACGACAAATATCCGTTACCCAACATATCCGATCTGTTAGACCAACTTGGCAAATGCCAGTATTTTACCACCCTAGATCTAGCTTCTGGTTTCCACCAGATTGAAATTGATTCCAAGGACATTCAATAAACCGCTTTCACTGTAGAGAACGGTCATTTTGAATTTGTTCGCATGCCTTTCGGGTTGAAAAATGCCCCTTCAACATTCCAAAGGGTGATGGACAATATTCTGATAGGAATCCAGAACGAAAGATGTTTGGTGTACATGGACGATATAATCGTTTATTCGCCCACCATTCACGAACACTTAGCAAGACTAACTGACGTTTTTAAAAGACTTAGGAAGGCAAACCTCAAAATACAGCCTGACAAATGCGAGTTTCCCCCCAAGGAGGTCGCTTATTTGGGACACTTAATAACTAAAGACGGTGTAAAACCCAACCCGTCGAAAGTCGACTGTATTTTAAACTTTCCTCAACCGCAGAACCTCAAAGATATTAAGTCATTTTTGGGACTTGCTGGTTATTATCGGAGGTTTATTCCAAACTTCGCGAGAATATCGAAACCCCTAACTAAACTTTTACAAAAGGATGAACCGTTTAATTTCAACGCTGAATGCGTCACGTCCTTTAACGAACTCAAACGTGCTTTAACTTCGACACCAATACTGATCTATCCGAACTTCGAGGAACCTTTCATACTAACCACTGACGCCAGTGCCTTTGCAATCGGCGCTGTACTATCCCAAGGGCCAATAGGTAAAGATTTACCCATTGGATATGCTTCCAGGACACTTTGTCAAGCCGAGACAAGGTATTCGACTATTGAGAGAGAACTGTTGGCTATTGTTTGGGCAGTGAAGCACTGGAGACCGATAATCTATGGCCGAAAGTTCCAACTTTGTACCGATCACCGCCCGTTGACGTGGCTGTTCTCGATAAAGGTCCCCGGAAGTCGATTAGCCCGATGGAGACTTAAACTCGAAGAATATGACTACGAGATCATTTACAAACCGGGTAAAATTAACAAAAACGCCGACGCCTTATCACGCATTAAAATCAACCACCTTGATGAGTGCGTATTATTCCAGGCTAAAACTAAACTAACACCCCACAAAATCTTACCCCTAAATAACGAAGACGATGACAATACCTCCGAACCTGAACAAAACGAAATAACTACCAAAACGATATCCCAGGAATTCAAAACTTTTGTTGAACGTTACAAAACTGTAAAATCGAATTTTCTAATTGCCAACTTCTAGGCAAGGCAAATAAAAATATTCTAATCTTTCCCCAATCATCCAACCTTCAGGAAATCCATCACGACATATTCGAAGACATTTTCGAAGAAGTCGCTGATTTTGAAATATTTAAAATCAACGTATTCGCTAGCAAAACTGTTAGCAGGAGACAATACTTCATAGTCCCGCTTCCAAACGATCCCGAAATTGTTAATGAAGTCCTTTTCGCATCTATTTTCAAAAATCAAGACATTCTCTCCCCCTCGAAAACATATTGTATAGAAAACAACCTTGATCTTCCAATTATGCTTTCCTTTATTTTCTCTGAAAAGGACATTAAGTGGAAAATCAGCCAAAACATCACAAAAACTCCTAACAAAGACGAAATACCACTAATACTCGAGCAATATCATAACGGAAAAAACAACTTGCATCGCGGCATCAACGAAACCATACGCCGTGTCAAGGAGAGGTTCAACTGGCCGGGATTTACTAAAGACATTGAGACCTTCATAAAGAACTGCGTAATCTGTCAACAAACCAAAGCTCGTCGAAAAAACTTAGATAATCCCCTTGTAATGTCTTCGATAAACATTACATATAGAATAATATTCAAAAAAATGTATGTATGTAGTTCAATGCTGGTTCAATGCAAGTATATAATTGACGAAGGACCTTTAGCGGAACAATCAATAAACACGTAAAGTAATTCACCAAATAAAAGTTAATCACTGACCTTTTACGTCGAAGCTCTGCAAAGGGTATTCTCTTGGTTCTTCTTTCTTCAGAGGCTAGCCCCGTGAACAGGAACAGTTTCTTAGAGCTTCATCTAGACAACACGTTACACAAAAAATAGCGACGTAGTGTTCATTGATTGAGCATACAAAAAATGCGGGTTTAACAACAAATGATGCGCTTTTGTAAACACAAAAGAAACAAACTGAAAGCGGTTTAGCGGTCGTTACAAACGGAGCTAAAGAACTCGCGGACTCGCAACGCAAATAAACAAAAAGCGGCGTCTCTACAGACGGAATCAAAAAAAGTCCGAACAGTTCGGAGCACAAACACGAAAACTTCCCAAGCGTCCTAATAGCTCGGCATGCGAACCACGAATAACAATACTGTCTATATTTTACACGCAAAAACACACTTACAATTAGCATTAGCGCGACGGAATGTTTTAGAAAAGGTGCAGAAGTTTAAAAATCAATGAAGTAATTCAATCAAATTGAAAACAATACACTAAACAAATTGCGGGAATGCACCATTCCGCCAGCCTTGAATTACTTATTTCAAAACTAAGGGTCCACTGGCAGTGGACAAAGCTTTACAAAAGGTCGCTTCAAAGTACCACTTGCAGTTCTAACTGTAGCAACGCGCACAACACCATCACCTCCAGGATGTACGTTAATAATGCGCCCTAATGGCCAATTCAAAGGAGGTGAAGTGTCTTGCTTCAAAATAACCTGGCTTAACAACCTCCGAGGGATCAGTCCATTTACTCCGTTGATGAAGAGTATGTAAATATTCTTGCGACCAACGTTTCCAGAATGCCTGATGCAAACGACTCAGTAACTGCCATCTGTTGAGACGATTAGATGGGACAGATAGGAAATCAGATTCAGGAGGTGCTGTTAAAGGTTCCATGGTAAGAAACATTCCAGGACTCAAGGCGGTAAGATCCGAGGGATCGTTGCTACAAGGGGTTATAGGTCGCGAGTTTAAAACTGCTTCGACCTGTGCAAATACAGTAGAAAGTTCTTCGTAGGTTAAGATTTGATCTCCAACGACAAGTCTTAAGTGAGCTTTAACGGATTTAATTCCGCTCTCCCATAGTCCTCCAAAGTGAGGAGCCGAAGGGGGATTGAAATGCCAAGAAATGGTTTCTCGTGCAGCAGTAGCTCTAAAAGCTTTCAAGATCTGCTTGTGAGCACACACAAAATTAGTACCACAATCACTATATATATGGCTACATCGACCACGACGTGCAATGAATCGTCGTAAAGCTGCCAAGAATGCATCAGCAGACAAATCTGATACGAGTTCTAGATGAACAGCTTTCGTTGCAAAGCACTTAAACAGGCACAGATAGGCCTTTAAAGTTTTCGACCCTCTAGTTTTAGCCATGGTTATAGTGAAGGGACCAGCAAAATCTACTCCAACATGAGAAAAGGGTTTCAATTGTGAAACGCGGGAAATGGGCAAATTTCCCATGAAGGGTTGGTAAGCAGAAGGATTAAGCTTCCAACAAAAAACACATTTAGAAATGACAATACGAATTACTTTCTTTGCAGATAGAATCCAAAATCGTTGCTGCAAAAGGAATTGAACGGTTTGGATTCCTGCGTGAAGATTGGTGACATGACAATCTTCGACAATTAGATTAGTCAAACGACTTTTACTTGCTAGCAGTGCGGGCAATTTAGTGTCAAACGGCAATGGAGCATTAGCCAATCTACTACCAACTCTAAGAGTTCCCTGTTCATCAAGAAACGGCGAAAGTTTACGAAGCGATTTGGGCAAAAGCTTTCGTTCTCGAAGAAGGGAAATCTCTTTAGAAAAATATTGATCTTGAACATAGCGAACAATGCGAAGCTGAGCCTGATATAACTCAGCAGCCAAAAATGATCCAGAGCCCCTACGGTCTGGATTGCGGGCGTTATCAACAAAGCGAGAAATATGAGCTATAATGCGGGTAATGCGATTAATAGAAGAATGTTCTTCTAACAAAGTACCAAATAAATTTGGTGAAGCGGTGACTTGAAGCGCCACTATACGGGCTTCAGTCATAACTAGCGGTGACATGCTTGAGTCTGAGCAACAACAATTGTGGGCCTTTCCACCAAAGTGTATTGCCTAACAACTCTGATGGCAAAGTGCCGCGGGAACCCAAGTCAGCGGGGTTATCACAAGATTGGATGTAAAACCAATGCGAAGAAGGAAATTTTTCCTGAATGTAAGCAACTCGATTACTGACAAATGTCTTCCAACGGTGCGGGGAAGAACTAAGCCATGAAAGGACTACCGTGGAATCTGACCAGCAACGAATCACCTTGAACAACAAACGACTATTGAATTACTCATAAACATAATGAGCCAACTTAGCGGTAAGAACTGAAGCACGCAGTTCCAATCTGGGAAGTGACAAAGTTTTCAAAGGGGCAACTTTCGATTTAGACAACACAAAAAAACTTTGACGAAATCCAGATGCTGTTTCGAACACAAAATAAACAACAGCGGCATAACCTTTCTCAGAAGCATCACCAAATGCGTGAAGTTCACAACTAGAAAAGTTTTCTATAGCAAGCAGGCGAGGCAAAACTAAATTCTGTAAGGAGGGAAGATCACCTATGAATTTTGACCATAACGAAACAATGTGAGCAGGCGGGGTTTCATCCCAAGACAATTTCGAACTCCATAATCTTTGAATCAAGTGTTTAACCAAAAACGTTACAGGTGAGATAATTCCTAATGGATCAAAGATTCTGGCCAAAGTGGACAGAAGTATGCGTTTAGTACATGAGTTATCAACATGTGGTAGACTAGTAAAGAAAAAGGAGTCAGAGGATGGATTCCAATGCAAACCTAAAACTTTTAAGGGATTATCAGATTCAAAAGAGTATGGATTCATCGACAAATATTCCTCAGGGAGGTGTAGCAACAATCGTGAATCATTACTGGACCACTTGCGAAGCTCAAATCCTCCTCGTCTTAAGAGTTCAATAATTTCTAACTGCAATGTTTGAGCCTTTTCAAATGATGAACTTCCAGCAATGATATTATCTACGTATGTGGACGATCGAACAATAGCGGCTGCTGATGGCAAAGAGCGGTCTTCTTCATCAGCCAACTGATTTAAAGTGCGGATAGCCAAAAAGGGTGCGGATGAAACTCCATAAGTGACAGTCTTGAGCCTATAGACTGCAACTGGATCTTGCGGGGAAAAACGCCAAATGATTCGCTGATAATTTTGATGTTCTGGGGCAATCAAAATCTGTCTATACATCATTTTGATGTCTGCAGTGAACACTACAGGATGAAATCGAAAATTCAACAAAATAGATAAATAAACAATCATTCAAAGATAACCGATGAGGTATCTTAGCGGATGCATTAAACACTACACGAAGTTTGGTTGTGCTACTATCAGGTTTCAAAACACAATGATGCGGTATCTAGTAACAATCAGAAGCAGTAGATGGATCAGGAACCAACTCCATATGATCCAGCTCCAAATACTCTTTGAGAAAATCACAATATTGTTTGTAGAGATCTGGTTGCTGTAGAAGACGTCTTTCTAAAGAGTAGAAACGTTGTACGGCGAGATTATACATTCCATCAAAAGCAGGAAGTTTATTTCGAAAAGGAAGGGGCATAACGAATCTACCTGAATCCAATCTCCTGCATCCCTCGGAAAATATTTTTTCGCAGATAAGATCATCAGGGGACTGAACCAGTGCGGTAGGAACATCTTCAATTGTCCAGAACCTTTGGAGTGAATCATCTAATGATACTACATCTTCAATTTTACAAAAAAGCGAAGTTGGGTTTATGGCCGACTGAGAGTGAAAGTTAACAGAACTCGAAGACACTCTACCCATAAGGGTGTAACCAAACACAGTGTTAATAGCATCAGGAACACCTTCCTTTCCCAGAAGACGTCCATCCAACAAAATTTGAGAAAATATATCGGCACCTAACAAAACGTCAATAGCGCCTGGGCTATTGAAACCAGGATCAGCAAGTTTCAAATTGGTTAGATATGCCATATTAGCCATGTTAATGGGCGCAACAGGCATATCATTGCAAATGCGTGGTAAAACAATAGTATCAACAACAAAATTGCGCTCACGCTTTACTATAGAGCGAAGAGAAAGGGTAAGAGAGCCCTCAGCAGAGGTACTCTGCACAGAACCTAGCCCGTTGAGTTGTATCGAAGCGGGCATAGGTCGGAAGCCAAGGCGTTTCACAGCCTTGCTCGCAATGAATGATGTCATGCTACCAGAATCTAGCAGACATCGCAAAGTTTGATAAGAACCATGCTTATCTAATACCTCAACTAAAGCGGTAGATAACAACACATTTGAATTGTATGATAAAAGTGAACTATGACAAGAAGTCTGCGGTAGAGAAGTTTCGGGACTTTCAACAGTATTAATGGTACTGGATCCACCAGATGTGGAAGCCAGGTTTGCGGGGGGACCTCTAGATTCAGACCGAATGCCTGAATCACCACGATTTCCAAAATGAAGCAATGTGTGATGGCGTTGTTTGCAGTTGCGGCAAGTGGATAAAGATTTACAGCGTTTCGACTGATGAGAATCTCTCAAACAATTAAAACAAAGTCTAAAATCTTTAACAAACTTAAACCGCGCGGATACTGATTTGTTCAAGAATTCAGAACATTTGTAAATCGCATGATCGGATTTACAAACTAAACAATTTCTATTCTTAGTGACAAACAAAGATGTAATGAAACGGGAAGAATGTTGCTTTGAATTCAATGGTAACTTTTTGTCAACACTTCGCTTTGCCTTGCGGGATAATTCAACATGTTCAAAGGCATCGCAATGCTTCGACAAAAAATCAACAACTTCCGAACGGATCGGAAAGTCATCTTGAGCCGTCACAGTACCATGGTAAAGTTCAAATTTGGCGGCTAAATTCTTTGAAACTCGTTTCAACATCATCTGAACGATACAAAAATCCCACTGATTTACTGGTAAACCCAAATTCTTCAGTGCTTCCAAATTATCACTGAAGTTATCCAATAACTTCCGAACCTCTGAAGGGCTATCTGAAGTTAGTTGGGGGAATTGTTCTAAAGCTGACCAATGAGACTCCGCGATTAAACGAGTTCGGTTGAATTTTTTCAAAAGTGTTTCATAAGCACTCACGTAATTGTTTTGTGTTAGTTTAAAATTCTTAATAGCCTCAAAAGCAGGCCCTTTTAAAGCTAACTGCAAATATTTGAACTTCTGCATAGTACTGAGTTTTTCATTATTGTGAATTAATGAATCAAACAAATCAATAAAAGTACCAAATTCCAATATGTCTCCACTAAATGACGGCAAATCAATTCGCGGCAAAGCAACATTTTCCTGTTCCCGAGTTGTATTTTGTGGCGTAGAATTCTGAACAGATTTCAGTTTAGCAACAATAGACCTAATTAAATAAAACAATTTTTCAAATTTATTGCGAATGTCATCCTCAAAGTCAAAATCATCGATTGCATCTGAAATTAATCCAACAATGGAATTGTGATGTTTAAAAAATTCCGAATGAATTGAATCAACCATATCAATCATGCTAAAAAACAATTCAACGTCGTTACCCCTTAAGGCTTTCTCGGCAGCAAAATAAATATCTTCTAATCTTTTAAACTCCGATTGTCGATGATTTTTAAATTTTCGTAAATTTTCAGCGGTTTTTGACATCTTAACAATAAATTAAAATCACTGTAACGCCACTGAACAAATCTAACACGATAGAACGAATCAAAATACTATTCCAAAAATGTACAATTTTTTCTGTTGAAGTAGTAAAATATCTGACCAAATGTCAAATAAATTCAAAACAATTTAGCAAATAACCAAAACAAACAAAACGAGCTCTTGTAAGTTTTTAAGGCGGCAAAAAAATTGCGTTTTATTTCCAACGGAATTAGTGAATATCCCGAAGTTGCCTTCTCTTCTAACAAATAAAGAAACGAAAATTCAATGCGGTTTTCAACAATAATTGCAACAAAAAATCAATGTTTTGATCAATAAACTTTGCACGAAATTAACTCAAATGTATCCGGCGCGGAGTTGAACCAAATTATGTAATTTATTCGATAATTTTTGCACTAAATTAACTCAAATTGCATCCGGCTCGAAGGACCAAATTATGTAATGTCTTCGATAAACATTACATATAGAATAATATTCAAAAAAATGTATGAATTAGATGTTGCGGTTTTAGTTCAATGCTGGTTCAATGCAAGTATATAATTGACGAAGGACCTTTAGCGGAACAATCAATAAATACGTAAAGTAATTCACCAAATAAAAGTTAATCACTGACCTTTTACGTCGAAGCTCTGCAAAGGGTGTTTTCTTGGTTCTTCTTTCTTCACAGGCTAGCCCCGTGAACAGGAACAGTTTCTTAGAGCTTCATCTGGACAACACGTTACACAAAAAATAGCGACGTAGTGTTCATTGATTGAGCATACAAAAAATGCGGGTTTAACAACAAATGATGCGCTTTTGTAAACACAAAAGAAACAAACTGAAAGCGGTTTAGCGGTCGTTACAAACGGAGCTAAAGAACTCGCGGACTCGCAACGCAAACAAACAAAAAGCGGCGTCTCTACAGACGGAATCAAAAAAAGTCCGAACAGTTCGGAGCACAAACACGAAAACTTCCCAAGCGTCCTAATAGCTCGGGAAGCGAACCACGAATAACAATACTGTCTATATTTTACACGCAAAAACACACTTACAATTAGCATTAGCGCGACGGAATGTTTTAGAAAAGGTGCAGAAGTTTAAAAATCAGTGAAGTAATTCAATCAAATTGAAAACAATACACTAAACAAATTGCGGGAACGCACCACCCCTGGTCATAACTGAGACACCTAAAACACCCTTTGAAAGAATTAACATCGACATCTTAGAAATTCCTAATAGAAATCACATTTTGACGATAAGAGACGAACTGACTAAATTCTCACAAGCCTATGCTTTGGCAGATAAATCCGCCAAATCTGTCGTTAGTACTATTATGTTGTACTTTCAACATTTCGGTACACCATTACGTATCCACTGCGACTATGGCAGAGAATTTGACAATGTTATACTAAAAGATCTATGCAAACTTTATGACATCAAACTTACCTACTCTAGCGTGGGACACCCGCCAACAAACGGCTCCGTGGAACGATTTCATTCTACTCTACTAGAAATGATTCGCATTCACAAAGCTGAAAATCCCGACGAACACCCCTTAAACGTACCTCCGTATGCTATTATTGCCTATAACAATTCAACCAATAAGACCCATGGCTTCACCCCGTTCGAACTCGTTTTCGGACATACCTCCAGCAGACCCCCAGAGACTCTTTATAATCAAAAATAACTAATTAGCAAATATGTACGAGACCTAAATAACCGAATTTCTTACTATTACAAAATTGCACGTGAAAAGACTAACTTGCAGAAACAAAAAGCGAAAGAAAGATACGTTTCGAAAAACCCTCCTGATTACAAAATCGGTGACAAGGTATATGTTAAAGAGTCACAAATAAAAGACAAACTCCAGAACAAATTTAATTGCCCATTCCAAATTATTGAGATCCACAATAACTCTGCTACACTTCTAAACCTAAGAACTAACCAACGAACGAAAGTGAACTTTGTCAGAATGAAACCATATTCTGAAAACTAACTTTCTTTTCAGGTTTCTTCTGCTGCTCCGATCAGCAGTTTCACAGTACGACGTCAAACCGATTAACAACACTCTCGGTATCTACTACCATGACGAAAGTCGAATAATTGTATCAAACTATAAATGGACTCTATTAGTTTACCGGAACTTGACAACCCTTAATCAACTATTTGAAAATAATAACAGAATCCTCAATACTTTAGAACGAACTGTCGATCCTATTGCCTGGCTTCAAATTTCACGATACAGGTGCATTTCGTGTGGACGTCCAAACACACATTAGCCTTTTAACACAAATCTCCGACTCCATCAAAACAAAATTTTCAGAAGTATTTCTAGTCACTAAAAGGCCCAAACGCGGATTAATAGACGGTGCTGGAACCATCTTTAAAGCAATAACCGGTAACCTAGACGCATCCGATGGCGAATTCTATACTAGCAGCATAAACAGACTTAACCAAGGACAACTACAAGTCGAAAATCTTTTAAAGAATCAAATGAGCGTTATAACCACTATTATTAAAAACTTTAATGAAACTATTCAAAAACTTCAAATAGACGAGAAAATCTTTAACGAAGACATTAACGAAATCAACCTCACGATACATGAACTAAATGACCGTATAGCCACTATTCAAGCCAAACAATCATTTCTTGAAATTTGTGAAAAACTAATGGCTAGTTATTTGTTTCTTGAAGATAACCTTAACCATATTTTAAATTCAATAACTTTTGCTCGTTTGAAAATTATTCACTCATCTATTATTACACCGGATGATTTGATTGCCGCATTACAGGAGATTTCTCAAAACCTTGTTAAAAATAATTTACCGTTACCAGTCAGATTTTCAAGTGTTGCACAGTATTTAGAAGTAATTGAACTACAAGCTTTTCAAACTCACTCAGATCTAGTATTCATTTTAAAAATCCCTCTAGTAGAGCAACAGCTTTATACAGCTTACCATTTATACCCCATTCCGATTTTAGATGATAGAACTGGTTTTCATCACATCCTTTCTTTTACTCAAAAATATATAGCGCGAAATGATGATTCTCTTATGTACATACCAATCAAGGACTTAAGTGCGTGCAAACAGCTGACTCCACTCCGAAAACTGTGCTCCGATTTATACGCGTATCCCATAGACTCAAATGCACCCTGTGAGGCGCAGCTCCTGAAAAATATTCGTAGTGTCCCCGAAACTTGTAAAAGTGCCATCGTTTTCAGTGAAGGGTACAATGTTCAAAAACTTGAAACAAATGCGTGGATTGTAATCATATCGGAACCCATACATGTGACCATTAATTGTCCAGGAATTGACGCTAAAACTTTAGTGCTAACGAACAATTCTATCATTCGGTTACAAACGGAATGTAGTGCTTTTGTTGGGATTACGAAAATCCAGGCCGAACCACAAAAATTCATTAACATTTCGGACAATTCTCATCCAGTTTTAATTCCATTCAATTGTTGCAATTCTCACCCTGAGAAACTTGCAATTCCGGACCTTAAACCCCTGAAGCTGGACGACGTAAACATGGAAGAACTATCCATAGCCAACCACAAGCTGGACCAGTATTCAAGGGATCTCGACGATCTCATCACCCAATCCTTTGTTAATAAAAACATTTCCTGGTTCACGTATGCTACAATAATTATCATTGTAACAATTGTTGTTGTATACAGCTCATTGAAAGTCATAAGACACGTTAAGAGACCCGCGAAAAACGACAACTCCAATCCAGAGAGTCTGAGTACCCTGACAAAACCGTTCTCCAGGCTGATACCAAAACTGAGGCAGCAAATCGAAGAGGAACCTGAACATCCAGACGTATAGAAGTGAGAACCTTTTTGATACATTTCTATTCTTATTTGACTTTTGTGTTTTTTATATTTTTCCTATTTTATGTAACCTATTTAAACTTAATCATTATGTTCACTTTAATTTTATATTATTTCCATATTTGTATTGTTTTTGCTTATTTAGCTAGCGTCCAGTAAATTTCAAACGTTGATGTTACAGCATCAACTTTTCTTGGTAAAGGGGAGCTGTTAGGCGTAAATATCATGCACGTGTATGATACAAAGTATCATATTTCGCTGACCAGTTTCCTGCTTCATTATGTAAACGTGGGAACGCATCGACTTGACCGTTCTTTTGATTAGTCAGCTTTCTTAATGTTATAAATCAGAGCGACGCGGTCCCACGGTCGTCATTTATCGTTAGTATACTTGTACCATTTAGTTAGTTAATTTTTAATTTTCAATTTAATGTTTTATTCAAAGTTTTAATTTTTATATTTCAATAAATAATTTTTTTTAACTCAAAAGTGATTTACAAGATATAAAATATATATACGAAATTCTTTACCTCCCATGTCAACGCTAACAAGAGTTTATTAACTACTTAACTTTTTTTGAGTCGATTTATAATAATGTAATGCTTTTAACTTCACACTCGGGTTCAGTTATTGGATTTATTTAAAAACACTGTCCTACTCACTTTTATTTATTTCCACTACTTTAACACAATTTATATTCACCGAACTATTTACAATTTATCTCTACTTAAACATAGGGCTGTCGAATACTGACTGAGTCAATCATTCCAGAAATATCGGAGGAATGTAGCTTCCACGAATTGGATGATGGCCGATTGCACCACCTATCGGATGAATTCTCGTAACAATAAATTGAATAAACTAAGTCATTTAATGATGCAACAAAGCTAATAGTACTAGAATTTTATACCATAACAATTGTAATTCGTAATGGGTTTCTGGTAATTTTAGTCTTGAAGTATGTGACCTGATAGTTTAAGATTTGATTACATGAAAAATAAACCATTAAATAAAGTGATATATTACCTTTTTATAAATGAGATTGATCATTATGGGGAATTGATTTTTTTTTTCATATTTTTAAAATAATTTGTTTAAGAGATATTAACTAAAATATTGTGACGGAAATTCATCCGATATTTCGAGGAATCCAAAATGGAAATTCATCGAATGATCGACAATCTTCCCAGTGACGTCTGACAAGAGTTACGGAGAGCTGACAAAACAATTCATTTAGAATTCGATTGCCAGATAGTAAAAATCAGGCGTTCAAGATAAATTGAAAATAGTTGTGTGAATATAAAAGTAGTGAAAATAAATTATAGTCAGTTCGACTGTGTTTTTACATACATCCAAGAACCCGAAGAGTAAATAACAACATTACAATATACAAAACTCGACCCATACCAATCGATACTTAAATGCCCAGTCACACCATCATGCTGCCCAATTGAATTTTGTACTGAAATATTTGGCTCTTAGATGCTTAGATCTATCCTATTCACAGATATTGACAAAGTACAAAACGAATTTAAATCTTCAACAAATTCTCAAACATAACGGTTAACACCCGGGCCACATTTCGTGCACAATTCGTCAACCTCAACAACTCCCAAACACAACAACACCGTCAGAAACTGACCAACAACACCCAAAAGCCCTCCTTCCGTACATTCCAGGAGATTCTAAATCTACATCAAATAAAGACAGTCTTCAAAACCAATCAAACTATAGCCAACCTAACCGGGATCCCATTACTGTCTAACAAGGATCGAGGAGTTTACGAAATTCCATGTCGTGATTGCCCATAAAGCATCGGTCGTACCAACAGACGAGTCAGTAATTCAGTATATGAACATTCTCTGTCATTCGCAAAAAATGTACGACTTCAGCCCCGCACATTATGATATCTAAACAGCAGACTCTGTTGTGACCGAAATTCTCCAATTGTCTTGGTTCGACCCGATTTTGCGTGGACTATCAACAATTAAATCACGTTACAAAGAAAAACAGCTACCCTCTCTCAAGAATCGACGATACCTTAGATACATTGCCTGAATCGAAGATGTTTTCCACCCTGGAACTGAAATGTGATTTTTGGCAGGTGGAACTAGCTAAGGAAGACCGAGAATAGACTGATTTTACCATAGGCTCAGGAATTTACCAATTAAGGGTGATGCCGTTTGTTTGGGTTGTCTAATGCTCCAGCGACGCGCGACGTTTGAAATATTGATGGAAACAGTGTTAAAAAGTCTTTCATGGAAACCATGCATCCTATATATTGACGACCTTATCGTGGTTAGAGAATCAAGTACCACGTGAAGAACCCCGTAGAGGTATTTCGGCGACTTCGAAGTTCACCCACCTTAAAGTCATACTGGACCCACTGGAACTCCCTAATCCTGGAGAACGGACTTCCGAAACCCGTGCTGAAAACTCCAGAGGAGGGCAAGAACAGAGAACAGATGGTAATCCCCCGAAATAGGACACCGGAAGTTTTACGAGGACTACATGATGATACAACCGGAGGACAACTGGGAGTGACGAAAACCCTGGGAAACTTAAGAGAACGCTTTTATTGGGTAAACTGACAAGCAGATGTCAAGAATTTGTACCGGAAATGTACGGCTTCTGCAACAAGTAATGGACCTCAAAAGCGAGCAAAAGCTCCCATGAAGCAATATAACTGAGCATTTCATTTGAAACAGTAACAATTGATGTTGGTGATGGACGGACTATTTCAGTAAATGGGTATAATCTTATGCCTTGCCGAAAAAAGAAGCCCTGACCATTGCCGATGTCCTTGTTAAGGAATGGATCTGCCGCTTTGGTGTACCCTTAGAGTTGCAAATTTTTACCTTGGTCTAAACTAGTATCTTCACTTGTTTCTAATGGCATATTGTTCGTCTGTGCACGAGTTCACGGGTTAGAGCCCGGCCAGTGTTATTATGGGGCAAGAACTAGGACTACCATGTGATTTAAAGTTTGGATGTCCCCCAGGAGAATAAGGGCGGTGAATTCCAAGTTGATGATTTTGTTTGGTTGTATAACCCGCAACGCCGTCATGGATATTCGCCCAAGCTACAAAGATCTTGGTAGGGGCCTTACCAAATTGTAAAGAAGATCAACGATGTTGTCTACAGAATAAGGAAGCTACCTCGAGGAAAACCAAAAGTTGTACATTACAACAGGTTGGCCCCGATGCTGACGACGAAATTGAGCAAGCCCAAGTTCGCAGCATCCAACCACCCGATGAAGATATGATCTTCGAACAGTTTATGGCATTGTACTCGGCAGAAAGTACAGCATAACGTGACCCGAGAAGAACCCCGAGACCAGTTTGAGGTGCCCGTAGAATATTCTCTAGCTTATTGCGTTGCTCGAGATCTCTGAATGTCTAGGGGAATATCCAAGCTGTTTGCAAAGAAGTACGGCTAGTTCCAGAAGATAAGGAAGCAAGGTCCATTGGTGGGGAAGGTCCTTCATCTCGACATCTACAAAATCAGCTTCATTCTTCTTCAAGATTGATTACTTTCTATCTTTTGGAGTCTGCTGAAGTCAGTCAGTCTGGAGAAGCCGTCACCAAAGTTGACAATTGTTAAGATTTATTCTTCCACTCAAAAGAGCCAATTTAAAGACAATTTAAAACATAACATTTAGCAGCTGTTAAATGTTGTCATTTAATAATATCTGATTTGACAGACACAGTTTATCCCATTTTTCTGAGTTCCCGCTATTAGACTCGTCACTAATAATTGTTTCCATATACAATTCCATTCTAGAGGAAAAAAACGCTAATGTCCTAAGTTTTCTTGTTTTTATATTATCTTCGTTTATCAAGATTCCATTATTGTCCCATTATATTTTATGTTGTAGAGGGATTGAAAAGCTCTGATGCAAAATGTATAACGGTTGATTTTTTCACCCCATTGTGAACACATTTTATGATTATATAAATTGTTATAACTGTCATTTTTAGTATCTCCTTACGAAATTCTCCCACAATGTATATGTTAAATACAAACACTATCCTCTTAACTTTTAAGGGCTGTAATTTGTAGGGGAGGGGGTTTTGAACAAGAAAATATAAGAAATACGTCCTTCATCTTTGCTGAAAAGATGCCTTTTCAAAATTTTCCTATCAATTTAGAAACGTTCGCGCAACAAACACACGAAAACGTGTTAATTAATAGAATAATTATCTATGAAATATCTCTACATATCATCTTACATCATCAACAATTCCCACCCAAAAAAATTAAAAAAAAAGATATGTACTGCGATTTTTCCACCCACATTTTGAACATGAAAACAAATAACACCTATTCTTTCCCGAATCCTCATTTTGCCTAATTTTATTAGAAATCCGATAATCATAAAAGACGGCGTCAGCTTGCCGGCTTTGCTTTAGATTCAAACGAGTAGGTGTTTTACCATTGTGTTTCTGTGCTAATGTCACAATTATATCCTGTTGAACAATATTGATTTTTTCGAGTTATTCTCTATTAATGTCAATTATCGAATAAGAGACTCGAATATCTAAGTTCTCCAAAGCTCGCCCCTATATTTTTAAAACTGTATAAATAGTTTTTTAGGGTTCCGAATACATGTACAACATTCGGATACCCTAATAATGTCTCTCCGGATTTCTCCATCTCACATCACAGCAATTTTCTCCGAAATTACTCTTCAGAATAGGTTGAGATTTGGTATCAGTCTATATTTTAGTGAGGCGATTAAGAGTATATATCGTAAATGAAGAAATTTTTATATTAGGGGTACTTCTTGAGAGGAAAATTTTAAAAAGATGAACATTCCCACCTTATCTCCGAAATTATTGAGTCTAAAATTTTCAAAAAACAAAATGTGAATTTTAGAACGTTGCCCAAAGTTTACAGGAAAAATAAGGAGAAACTTCTAATTTTTATTTTGGAAGGCAAATTATAGAATTAAAAGAAAAATAAAAAAATATTCAAACACATCATTTAATACATCGAATGGAAGGGATCAAGAAAGAAAGAAACACAAAACGATTTTTTCATATTTTAAAAATAATTAGTTTAAAATATATTAACAAAAATATATAAATATTTACCCATCCCCCCTTATCTCCTAAACTATAAGACATACAATTGTGACCAAATTTGGAGATATAGGGCCTCACCTGAAGTTTACAGGCAAATTACAGAATTAATGAAAAATATAAAATGTTTCTGACGTATTATGTAATATATCAGACTAAAGGGCTCATACGGCGAATACAAGCATATTTTTTTATATTTTTAAAATAAATTATTTAAAAGATATTAACAAAAATATAAAAAATTTTACTCATTCCCCCCTAACTTATCTCCGAAACTATAAGACTTCAATTTTGAAAAAAAAATAGAGGTATAGGACCTCACCTGAGCTTTACAGGGAAAATAAAGGAAAACCCCTAATATTAATTTTTGAGAACAAATTACAGAATTAAATAGAAAACATAAAATTGTTTCTAACGCATCATGTAATATATCATTATGACGAATACAAATTTATTTTTCTCGTATTTTTAAAATACATTATTTAAAAAGATTCTGTGGGTTCAAAATTCACAAGTATTCACTCTCAGTTTCAGCGCCTTTATTTTAATCCAGATAAACTTATTTACAAACACAATGAGCAATAATATCAGCTAGTGTGCTAAACACAGCATCCATCCCAAACTGCCTCGCATAACGTAGTCGCCGTAGTTGGTATTCGAAATTGAAATCACGTCAACCTTAGCGTTTTTACAGTTATCGAAAGTTCGGGACTACGGTTGTTGATAGTTTTTATATACTTCCGTTTTTATTTCGTTTTCGTAATATTTTTATCGGAACGATTAATTTAGAAGGTTCCTTAATATTTTTTGGTAGAGTTAAATGAATTTTATAACACATTCTCTTCATGGTTGGGAGAGAGTCGATCCAAATGAACCACCTTCATCTTAGCTCTTGGATTCCGACGAATATGATAGATAACGTCATTGTTCCACTTGGGGAGCTGTATCTCCAAAACAAGACACTTTCAGAGTTTGAGCCCATAAAGACTTTTGATCCACAAGTTCAGAACTATTAAATGGCAAAGTTTCAAAAATATTAGCCATTTTCCATAAGATAGTGTGGAGTCATTTATATTAGAACTTCTTTTCTGTAAAAGATAAGAATTAAAAAGTTGTAGTGGCGAATGTGTAGTGAGAGGAAATTGGAGAGAAAGAAATATCTACAATATGACCAACCATTCTTCTGAGTACAAATATGATTATTGTATATTGTGTATACTTATCTGTTATCGAAAAGTTTTAACTCCAACTCTGGAGTCGTTAATCAGTGGGTGTTTTAGATTTCTCTGTCTCTGACGTTAGAGTTGGGGCTGAAATGTCTCCATGTAAGATAAGTCTACACAAACATATAGAAGGCAGTCTACACAATATATAATACATATATTTGTACAGAGGAAGACTGGTTGTAGAGATTTCTTTCCCTCAGAACATCTGTGCGGCAGACTTTCTGTAAGAGACAAACAGTAATTTAGACATTTTTTTCGAAACTGACATTAAAACACTTTGACATTATAACTTTTTAATACCTATTTGGTACAGATTTATTTAGCACAAAACTAGGCTATTAAATAATTTATAATTTATCGATAAAATATAATATAATAACACATTTAAAAAATGTATATAACCGACTTCCACCTATAACTAAAAAGCTAAAAATAATTATAACCAAATACAACTCTAGAAAATAAATAACACATTCAATGTTTTTAGGTACCTACCCAGGAAGTAAAAAATGTAAACATTAAAAGGTGCTCATTCTGTACAAATTAATTACCTACCAATCTAGTATATTTTTGAAGTCGGTGCCACAAATAATATAGGAAAATCTCTGTTATATTGTAATTTTAGTTAGTTGATTGATGTTATTGGCTAAATTATTTTTCTCAGTGAAAGGCTTTGCCTTAGGTGTCATTATGGATTATGAAATGTAATTTAATGTAATCTATATAATAGTATATAATATTTATGTTAATATATTTTAATGGTATTTTTAATGGTGTGCAATAAATAGAAATATAAATAAATATAATAAGTATAAAACATTAGAATTTGTATAAAATTAATATGTTTTGGAGAATCTTTTCACATTTCATTTTTGTATCTTTAACAGTTTTCTCAAATAAAAAATAAACAAACAATAAACAATAATTATAAAAATTTAAAAATTATAAAGGGAATTTTCGGACCCCAGAAATTACGGGCCCTAGGCACGTGCCTATGTTGCCTAGACCTTAGTCCGCCCCTGTTCGTAAGGCATTAATACATTACTGAACCGTGGAGTAAGTTCAACGAAACGGGATCTGTGGTTAACAAGAAACGCGATCTAAGAAGAATCGATGACGTTGAAGTAGCGGTATTAGGACATTTAATCGAACCGAAAAATTTTTTGAGACAAATTGCCTTAACATCAGGTATTCCACGAAGTAGTGTTCACAGAATTCTGAAACGTAATAAGTTCCATCCGTACAAAATCAGACCGGTCCAACAATTAAATGAAGACAACTTTGACACGATTTTTTAAACAATACTTTCTTCTCTGACGAAGCCTTATTTTATTTAAATCATCAAGTAAATCTTCATAACTGCCGATACAGGAGTAACATTAATCCACAGTTATTTAGAGAGACTCATACTCAGCGAACTCTAAAGCTAAATGTGTGGGCAGGAATCCTACGTGATCATGTCAGTGGACCCATTTTTATAAATGGCACTTTAAATTGAGATAAGTATTTACTTACTTACTTGCAAACCCTGTGGATACAAGAATAACTAAAATTTTTGAAGCAGATAATCGTCTAGTAGCACACGAACTTGTTTTTCAGCACGACGGTGTGCCACCACATTATGTCGTGCCAGTTAGAGAGATTCTGGATAATCGATTTCCTGATAGATGGATTGGAAGACGAGGTGCCATCGAGTGGCCAGCAAGATCGCCATATATAATCTCCCTGGATTTTTTTCTTTGGGGGCATTTAAAGAGCCGCGTGTATGCTACTTCTCCAGAGTCACTTGATAATCTGAGACATCGTATCCAAGAAGAATGTGACCGACTTCCTCCAGTCTTTTTCATTGTGCTCAATGAATTTGAGGCACGATTATATCACTGTCTTGCATTGGATGGAGACCATTTAGAACATCTGTTATAATATAATTATGTAAAATCCATTGTTAGTTTCATTTTCCTTGTAATAGCAAAAATCTTCAAAAATTATAAGCGAATTACATATTTTAATCATTATTTGTTAATAACATCAGAAATTAGAAAAATAAACAGGAATCACGTTTTAATTGGCAAATTCCGTAAATGTTGATGGGAATATCAAAAACTATACACCAGTGAATTCATTTTTAAAACACACTTTAAAACAAGGTATCACTTATGGTAAGATTTCATTTAAATAATTTGGTCAAGTGCGAGTTAGACTCGCATACTAAGAGTTCCGTACCACCTTCAATATTCTATTATTCCAGTTTCAGACAAGCAGGGAATGAGTGCATTTTCTTACATTTACCCTAATATATTTTAAAAGAAGCGTTTTAAATTTATAAAAAATATAAAATTTCATTTTCCACACATAGAATTTTATTTTATCTGGTTCAGGAATCGCTTGATTTTTATAAGAATCCATATGTATTTAATTTTCTAATTTGGCTCCCAAAAATTAATATTAGAGTTTTATTTTACTAATAAACTTTCAAGGAAGCCTTTTCAAATCTACTGTATGAATTTTGAGGCTCTATAAGATTGGAAGATAAAGGCAAAATAAATAAAATATATTTTTCAAAATTTAAATAGTGTAGTTTCTAAAGTGGGAATTAACTCGATGCTTTATATTTTTGTTAATATCTTTTAAACAAATAATTTAAAAATATGATATATTTATAATTCACATAATGAGCCTTTCATCTGACATATTAAATTGAATTTTTATTTTCCATTTAATTGTATAATTTGTCCCTAAAATTACTATGGGGGTTTTCTAATATTTTTTCTTATAAATTTCAAGTGAGCCCCAGTACCCCTAATTATTTTCAAAATTTTAGGTTGTATGGTTTCGGAAATAAAGCGAGAAATGAGAATTTTTTATATCTTTATGTTATATCTTGTAAACAATTAATTTTAAAAATATGAAAAATATATATTTGTATTCCTCATAATGAGCCGTTTCATTTGATGTATTGCATCATGCGTTAAAAAATATTTTTTTATTTTCTGTTTAATTCTATAATTTGGACCCCAATATTAATATTAGGGATTTCTTCGTATTTTTCCTGTAAACCAAAAAATTTAAGTCTTCTAGTTTAAGGAATAAAGAGGGAATGAGTAATTTTTTTAATATATTTTTTAATATATTATAAAATATTCATTTTAAAAAAATTAAAAAAATACATTTGTATTCGTCATAATGAGCCCTGTGATTTGATATATTACATGATCCGTTAGAAACAATTAAAATTTTTTATTTTCCATTTAATTCTATAATTTGCCCCCCAACATGAATATTTTTCCAGTAAAGTTCAGGTGAGGGGCTATACCTCTATTTTTTTTCAAAATTTTACAGCTTATTGTTTCGGAGATAAGGGGGGATGGGTAAATTTTTTATATTTTTGTTAATTTATTTTAAAAATATAAAAAAATATTTTTGTTTTCGTCATAATGAGCCCTTTCATTTGATATATAACATGATGGGTTAGAAACAATTTTAATTTTATATTTTCCATTTAATTCTGTAATTTGCCCCCCAAAATTAAAAGTAGAGGTTCCTCCTTATTTTTTAAGTAAACTTCAGGTCAGACCCTATACCTCCATTTTTTTTCAAAACTTTACGTTTTATAGTTTCGGAGATAAGAAGGGGGAGTGCAGTGAATTGGGTTAAGTGGACTGTAGTTTTGAGTTGGTTCTATTTTGATAAAAACCTCAATTGCCCTTCATAAGAAAACTCTTAGCTTGTCTGCGAGTTAGATCTAGTAAAAGCCTGGGAAATCTGCCATCCATGTATTTGTTTGCATTTTTAGGCACAACTAAAGTTTATAATGTTGGACAATGCGCACTCACGGGGGGGTTGCACTAACGAGCACATAAAGTAATGTTTTCTCCTTGAGATTGCGCTTAAGGCACCGAGTTTTTTCCAAGCAATTGAGAATACACAAAAGGCTCTCTCTTTTAAACCCAAAAAAGACAGACTGTTCTGAACAGGGGCAATGGGTAAATTTTGGTATATTTTCGTTAATATCTTTTTCACTATTTTTTTTTAATATATATTTGTGTTCCTCAGAATGGGACCTATCATCTTATGTATTACATGATCCGTTTGAAAAATTATTTACTTTTAAATTTTCATTTAATTCTATAATTTGCCCCCCAAAATTAATATTAATGGTTTCTCCATATTTTTGCTATAAAGTTCGGGCCACGTTCAATATTTCCTATTTTTTTTTTAAATTTTAGGCTCAGTAGTTTCGGAGATTAGGGGTGGGGAAAGGTCGATTTTTTTAGTTTTTCCCCCCAGAAGTACCCCTAAAATCAAACTTTTTTCTTTTCCGATATATACTCCTGGTCGGGTCACCAAACTATACATTGATACCAAATTTCAACCTCTTCCGTCCAGTAGTTTAGGAGAAAATTGCTGTGATGTGACAGAAGCAGAAATCCGGAGTGATATTATAAGGGTATCCATATATTGTATGTACGGAACCCTAAAAACCAAATTAAAGGATTTTTTTAAAACTTTTCCCGAAAAATGCATTGTTTTTCAATTATTTCGTGATAAACTTTCCATTTTTGTGTTGACAAATAAAAACAAAATTTCAACAAGCTATAACTCCGTTTGTATTGGTTCCCCAGAAACTATAAGCCCAACATTTTTTTTATAAGCTACATTTTTGATCCAAATGCATATTTTTAAAGTTATTTACGAAAAATCGTATGAAGAAAACATGTTTTTTTCGTTGAAAAATCGATACTTTCACTTGCGATTAACTCGAAAAGAATTGACTTTCAGAAAAAACTTTAGGGAACAAATGTTGCTTAAAATTAGTTTAATTCCCGCACTTTTTTTCATACAATATTTTTGACCCCCGAGAAGGCGTAGCCATCCCCCCTTTTTAGGAAAATTGGTGCTGCTTGGACAAATTACCCAGTATTACCGTATTTTGCCTTCATTGACTGGACTATTAAGTTTTAGCCGTTCTTTATATTGGATATGAACTCCCAGCGATTAGGCTAGTGCAAAAGTTTTTTAATAAATTATTATTCGCAGGATTGTATTTCTAGGAGTCTTTTATTTGAGTGATGCAAATACCAAAATAACACTCAATAAACTATACCAAAGTTCTTGAGGTGAAATGGGGGTGGCAAATAGGGGTCGAAATAGTTATTCACAATTTCGTCCCAAATTATACGTCCAATACAAAAGTTGTAGAAAATTCAGAAATATACACTGTATGTATTTAATACTTTCATCTGTGCAATTGTCCACACTAAATATGATTTTCAGTGAAATTGTCAATAGATAGGATAGGAGAGAAACACAAAACGAGAACAATTGAGAACTTAGTGAGTGAATGAAAAGTACATGTTGTACAAAAAAATCAATAAAAAAATGTAGAGTATCTCTAGTGAAAAAAATTTTGAAACAAAGCTATTTAAATTTCCTACAAAAGCAATTATATCTATGGTAACTTAAAATAATTTGGTCAAGTGCGAGTTGAAGGGTTCCGTACCACCTTCAAGATTCTAATATTCCAGTTTCAGACAAGCAGGGAATGAGTGCATTTTCTTATAATTACCCTTAATCTTTTAAACGAAGCGTTTTAAATTTATAAAAAATATACACTTTGATTTTCCACACATACACATTTATTTTATCTGCTTCAGGATTCGATTAATTTTTATCAGAATACATATGTATTTAATTTTCAAATTTGGCCACCAAAAATTAACATTAGAGTTTTATTTTACTGATAAACTTTCAGAGAAGTCTTTTATAATCTACTGTCTGAGTTTTGAGGCTCTGTAGATTGGAAGATAAAGGGCAAAATAGGTCAAGTTTTAAATTATAAATTATGAAATCTGTTATTCAAATTATTAAAAAATACAAATAAAATATTGTTGTAAAGTCCGTGGGTTCAATTTAAAATTATAAAACTAATATTCACTTTCACTTTTCTAGAAACTTTTATTTACATCGAATATACAACAGCTGATTCAAATATCAAAATAACAATTTTACTGCCTCCTTTATAAAACCAGCGTCGAATTCTCCAGTAAAATCAGTCAGCACTCCTACAGCTGTCGAGTTTTTTCGAGAAGCATTTTTTATCTCAAAGCGATTTTTGTCGTACTGAAATGAAACAGGGTCGACTTTGGGTAAATTTCGTAACACTGCCCCCCCCCCTTTAATGGTAGGGAGCCAGTCGATCTAAATGAACCACCTTCAATTTAGCCTTGGGGTTTCGACGGATCCGGTAGACGACGTCATTCAGCCTCTTGACCACCTCGTATCGACCATCCCAGGCGGGTGTAAGCTTTGGGGATTTACCGTTGCTCCGTTGGGAGTTGTACAGCCAGACTTTGTCCCTCTCCTGGAACCCGACTGGATTGGCCTTGAGGTCGTATCGCGTCTTCATCCGGTCACTGGTGGCCAACATCTGCGTTCGGGCTAATTCGTGTATTGCCAGCATGTTATATCGGAGCTGGTCGGCATAATCGTCGATGTCTTGGGGAGGTTTTTCGGGGGAGCCAAATGCTAAATCGCAGGGTAATCGCAGCTCCTTTCCGAATAGGACCCTGGCTGGGGTCAGGCCTGTACTATTATGTACAGCAGAGCGATATGCCAAACAGGAATAGGGGAATATGCTCATCCCAATCACGTTGGTTATTGGTGACGACCTTGGATAGGTGTTGTTCCAAGGTCCTGTTGAATCTTTCCACCATTCCGTCTGACTGTGGGTGTAATGGTGTTGTTCTGATCCCCGACATCGTGCAGACCTTCTGGAATACATTCGATTCGAAGTTACGCCCCTGGTCTGAATGTAATTCCATCGGGACGCCAAATCTGCTGAATAGTTGTTCTACTAGCACCGTCGCTACCGTGGTTGCCTCTTGGTTGGGTATCGCATATGCCTCAGGCCATTTGCTGAAGTAATCCATTGCGACCAGAATGTATTTGTTCCCCCTCTCAGACTCGGGAAACGGACCGGCGACATCGATGGCGATTCTCTCAAATGGGACGCCCACATTGTACTGCTGCATTCTGCCCTTGGTCCGGGTCTTCGGGCCCTTACTGGCGGCACAGGTGGCACATTTGCGGCACCAAGCTCTGACGTCTTCGAAGTAATTCACCCAGTAGTACCGCTGGCGAACTTTGTCTAGGGTTTTATTCATGCCCAGGTGGCCTCCGGTAATTCCAGGATGTACTTCGGTCAGGATGACTGGTACCTTTTTCTTCGGAACTACCAGTTGGGACTTGGTTTCTCGTCCATCAGCGCTTTCCCAAACTAGCTTGATCACTCCATTGTCTACTCTTAGAGTCCCATTGAGCCCATAACGATTTCAGCACGCCGGAGTATCTACGGTATTTTTTAGGAGCTTTATGTCATCGTTTATTTCTCTTATGTCTGATTCCACTATTTGCATTCGTTCATTAAGTGTGTCATTAACTTGCGATACTATTTGCATTAATTGTTCAAATTGCAGTTGTCTTTTCTCTTCAGTTACTTTAAAATCATTTTGTCGTTTTTCTTCTGTGTTCATCTAATAATTTAAATTCATTTTGTCGTTTTAATTCAATGTGATCTTGTTTCTCTTCAAATTTCGAGAATAATCCTTCAATTAAATTATGTTGTTCACTTTTCATCGTGGAAACAAGATTTTGTTGTTTTTCTTCCATCGTGGAAACAAGATTTTGTTATTCGCTTTTCATCGTAGTGACAAGATTTTCTAATTCTATTTTACGTTTTTCATCAAAAGATTTTACTAACCTTTGTTGTATTTCTTCTTGATGTTGTTTCTCCTTCTTTTCACGTTTTTCTAGAATCTGGGCTATTTTTTCGTCTAGTCCCTCGGTAACCTGCTTGACTATTTTTTTGGCAGTTTCGTCCATTTTTTTCATAAATCAAATTACGATTTTAACTGCACTTAATCCTTTACTTCTGATCACCAAATTTGTTGTAAAGTCCGTGGGTTCAATTTAAAATTATAAAACTAATATTCACTTTCACTTTTCTAGAAACTTTTATTTACATCGAATATACAACAGCTGATTCAAATATCACAATAACAATTTTACATATAAGTTCTTCGAACCACCAACTGCACTCGCAATCGTGCCTGCTGCCTTTATAAAACCAGCGTCGAATTCTCCAGTAAAATCAGTCATCACTCCTACAGCTGTCGAGTCTTTTCGAGAAACATTTTTTATCTCAAAGCGATTGTTGTCGTACTGAAATGAAACAGGGTCGGCTTTGGGTAAATTTAAATAGTGTAGTTTCTAAAGTGGGAATTAAGTCGATGTTTTATATTTTTGTTAATATCTTTTAAACAAATGATTTCAAAATATATTTTTAATTCACATAATGAGCCTTTTATCTGATATATTACATGATGCGTTTGAAAACTGAATCTTTATTTTCCATTTAATTGTATAATTTGCCCCTAAAATTACTATGGGGGTTTTCTAATAATTTAGTTTCCGTTTTTTTTTTTCATATTTTTCCTATAAACAAAAAAAATGAGGTCTTATAGTTTGGGGAATAACGGGGAGAATGGGTAATTTTTTTTAAATATTTGTTTAATATATTTTGAAATGTTCATTTCAAAAAAATAAAAAATATATATATTTGTATTCGTCATAATGAGCCCTGTGATTTGATATATTACATGACCCGTTAGAAACAATTATAATTTTTTATTTTCCATTTAATTCTATAATTTGCCCCCCAAAATGAATATTAGCGATTTTTCCTTATTTTTCCAGTAAAGTTCAGATGAGGGGCTATACCTCCATTGTTTTTTTAATATTTTCCAGCTTATTGTTTCCGAGATAAGGGGGGGATGGGTAAAATTTTTTATATTTTTGTTAATATCTTTTAATTAATGTATTTTAAAAATATGAAAAAAATATATTCGTATTCGTCATAATGAGCCCTTTCATTTGATATATAACATGATGGGTTAGAAACAATTTTAATTTTATATTTTCCATTTAATTCTATAATTTGCCCCCCAAAATAAATATTAGGGGTTTCTCCTTAATTTTCCAGTAAAGTTCAGGTGAGGGGCTATACCTCCATTTTTTTTCAAAATTTTCCAGCTTATGGTTTCGGAGATAAGGGGGGGGAATGGGTAATTTTTGTTAATATCTTTTAATTAATTTATTTTAAAAATATGAAAAAAATATATTTGTTTTCGTCGTAATAAGTCCTTTCATTTGATATATAACATGATGGGTTAGAAACAATTTTAATTTTATATTTTCCATTTAATTCTGTAATTTGCCCCCCAAAATTAAAAGTAGAGGTTTCTCCTTATTTTTCCAGTAAACTTCAGGTCAGAACCTATACCTCTAATTTGTTTCAAAACTTTACATTTTAGTTTCGATGATAAGGGGGGGGGAATGAGTAAATTTTGGTATATTTTCGTTCTTATCTTTATAAATATATTTTTTTTAAATATGAAAAAAATATATTTGTGTTCCTCAGAATGAGACCTTTCATTTGATATATTACATGAAGCGTTTAAAAATTTTTTAATTTTAAATTTTTATTTAATTCTATAATTTGCCCCCCAAAATTAATATTAATAGTTTCTCCTTATTTTTCCTGTAAAGTTCGGGCAACGTTCTATATTTCCTATTTTTTTCAAAATTTTAGGCTCAGTAGTTTCGGAGATCAGGGGGGGGGGACGGTCGATGTTTTTAGTTTTTCCCCACAGAAGTACCCCTAAAATCAATTTTTTTTCTTTTACGATATTACTCCTGATCGGGTCACCAAACTATACATTGATACCAAATTTCAACCTCTTCCGTCCAGTAGTTTAGGAGAAAATTGATGTGATGTGACAGAGGCAGAAATCCGGAGTGATATTATAAGGGTATCCGTATATAGTATATACGGAACCCTAAAAATATGATTGATTATACTGTGATCATCTTATTTCATGATATTTATGACCTATTCATTCAAGGTTGTGGGTAAAACCCGTCAACATAATTAAAACTCACATTGCACAATTGAAGTACAAAAAATTCTTAAACCATAGGTAAATATAAGAAATATCTGTACTACATATTTAAACAATTGTCCTAATTGGAAATCTAAAGCCATTGAATCCATCCAAATTAAATTCATCCCATTATGACGTAAGGGCGCAAATTCAGAATCATATCCTAAAAGTGGTATCTTACCACCCTATACTATATGCAATAAATAGTACACCCAGTAGCTACTTCATAACGTCAAATTGACAAATCTCTTAAAACAAACAAATTATGGAAATTAGTGAAAAGTAGGTAGTTGTTTAAAATAATACTCTCTTCGAGGTTTCATTCTTTTGTACGCAAGACAATATATATATATATATATATATATATATATATATATATATATATAGATATATAGATATATATATATATATATATATATATTTTATTTATATATATAAATATATATATATATATATTTTAGGTGGTTTCCGGGAATTCATCGCGTAGTTGATAACTGATCCCTGTCGGGATCGATGACGACGATTCGAGTCACATCATTCCTAGTGAGTTGAATGTCTGCAGCGCGGAGAGTGACAGCTACGACATAAGTACATACGTTTCTGTGCTGCATTGGCAATATGAGGTGTGGAGTTGGGAGATCGAACACTGATTTCACATGTGCCTCTTTTGGTAGTGTGGTCTAAAGAAATTTAGATTTTGTTCAATGTGAGATCGAGCATGCTTTTAGTATTTCCATATTGGCCTAGTGTTGACAATATGATGTGTTGAGGTGCAAGATCGAACACTGTTTTCACATGTGCCTATTTTGGCAGTGTGGTCTAAAGAACTTTAGATGTGGTTCAATGTGATATCGAACATGCTTATAGTATTTCCATATTGGCCTAGTGTTGGCAAGATGATATGTTGAGGTGCAAGATCGAACATTATTTTCACATGTGCCTATTTTGGCAGTGTGGTCTAAAGAAATTTAGATGTGGTTCAATGTAAGATCGAGCATGGTTCGAGTATTTCCATATTTGCCAAATGTTAGCGATATGACTTGAGAGTACTAGTCGTTCCGTAACAGATGACTCCAAGGATTGTAACTGGCACTTGTAACACTTATAATTTTAAAGTCAATTCTATTAAACAAATTTTACTTTCTCTTGCTGCTAAGCTGGATCTCTGAATTGATGGATAAGTATTAGTAATGTCGAATTTAACGACATGCACAATTGCAATTTTATAAACAACCGAGAACGTGTGTTAGTTAGGGTTGCTGTGTCGGAGATGACGAAATGGTTAGTTTCAAGTGGAAAAGAGAGTCTTACGAGATGTCAATAAATCAATCAAAGGAACGAACAAAATCAGTTATTTTTGGGTGATAGACGAGTGTAGATTGCTATCCCTTTGATCGAGCACTCGTTAGGGTTCTGAGTAATTACTATTGTTACGAGAATTCATCCGATAGCTGGTGTAATCGGTCATCAACCAATTCGTGGAAGCAACATTCCTCCGATATTTCTGAGAAGCAGGTATATTGTTTGTCTATTGACCCGAGGCCGACCGCTGCTGTTACTAGGAATTCCCTTGAAGCTTCCAGAACACATGAAAGAAGTTTCCCGATTGTTTGTTGACGTCCCAGACAATTCCGAGAGAAATATATAAATATGGACAGCTGGCGATAGGATTCATTCAGTTTTCGACGGTCGTATTGTATAGTTAAGATAAATGTAAATAGTTCTGTGAATATAAATTGTGTTAAAGTAGTGGAAATAAATTAGAGTGAGTTGTACTGTGTTTTTAAATAAATCTAAGAACTGAACAGAACCCGTGTGTGAAAATAAAAACATTACAGTGGTGTCAGGTGTGGGGTGTATTTGTGAAACTTTGGAAGTCGAAAATAAATAGACTAACGATGTTTAAAGCAGTGAATTTGGACCAATTGAAAGTGATTGATTAAAAAAAGAACTGGAGGAAAGGGATTTAGAAATTAGTGAAAAGAAAAGTGAATTAATACAACGGCTACGAGATGCTCTAATAAACTGAAAAGTGCATTGACCAGTGCTCCCATTTTAAGTTATCCTTTGCCAGTTGGGAACTTCGTCTTGGATACCGACGCAAGCAATGTCAGAATTGGTACGGTGCTGTCGCAGATTCAAGGTCAGGAGAAAGTCATCCGGCATTTCAGCAAGACCTTGAGCAAGCCAGAACGGAATTACTGCGTTACTCGCAGGGAACCCTTGGGTGTGGTAAAGGGAGTGGAACATTTCTACAAGTACCTCTACGGTAAAAGATTCCTCCTGAGGACTGATCACGCAGCACTGAAGTGGCTCCGGCAGTTTAAAAACCCCGAAGGATAAGTGGCAAGGTGGATTAAGCGATTGCAAGAATTCGACTTCGAGACTGAAACATCGTGCTGGGACAAGCCATAAAAATGCTGATGCCTTATCGAGGAGACCATGCCCTGATGATTGCAAACATTGTCAGCGAGATGAAGAAAAAGCAGCAGTTCTCTCTATTCATTGGCAATTTGCGGAGATCCAGAAAGATCAGAAATTAGATCCCGAGTTAAAAGCAGGAGATTTCTCGATACTCACCAACCATAAAGTCGTTCTGGGCACAGTGGAACTCCCTCATTCTGGAAAATTGACTTCTCAAGCGCGTCCTGGAAACTCCAGATGAGGGAAACGATTGTACAGTATTCGAGTAACAAGAAGCGAAAGCAGAAGGCTACGAGAATTATGCGAGCCGACCTGAAGAGGGCAGATGTGACTGCCGAAACGTCGTCATTTTACCATCGATCCCGGATCATTTATCAACTACGCGGATGAATTCCCGGAAACCACCTACAACATTTAGTGCCCGCGAAAACTTAAAAACAAATATATATATATATATATATATATATATATATATATATATATATATATTTGTTTAATATGTGGCGTGGAAACAGCAGTTTCAAAATTAGATGCGAACACCGCTGAAATAATTAGACAAGATGTGTCACATGTTCTAAGAAAGTCTAAACCACCCAAAAGGAACCTATCTATAGAAGAAAATGAGGCCTTGAAACAACTTCGCCTCAACAAGGACATTGTCATTCTACCTGCTGATAAAGGAAATGCGACTGTAATTTTAGATACAGTGGATTATTCAAACAAAATTCAAACATTACTACAAGATCCAGCATATAAACAAATTACTACTGACCCAACAACTTAACTGGAGAAAACAACCAAGGCCAAAATCCAAGCAAGCAGGATCGACAAAAATCTCCAACTGCAACTCATTCCGCGAAAAGTCATCGAGATATCCGAAATTCTATGGGTTGCCAAAAGTACATAAAGAAGGTGCACCTTTGAGGTCAATAGTAAACTCAATTGGATCCCTAACACAACACCTAGCCAAATACCTAGCCCAACAACTTCAACCGTTTGCAGAGGGGGCAGACTCATATGTGAAAAAATTCGACACATTTCATCGAAATACTTAGAAAAACGGTCTTACAACCAGAGTGTCTTCTTGTAAATTTTGACGTAGTGTCCCTTTTCACCAACATCCCTATCGACGAAGCCTTGGATATCATAATAGAAAAATACAAACCACCTTAACACCTTGTAGACTTAACAAGGCACTGTCTGATGAACACCTATTTTGTTTACGAGAACCAACGATACAAACAAGTGGAAGGAGCTCCAATGGGATCGCCACTCTCACCAGTTATAGCGAACCTTTTTATGGAGAGCTTTGAGGAGTTGGCACTAAGAACAACAACTCTTAAACCCAGTTTATGGTTGCGATATGTGGATGATACATTTGTGATTTGGCCTCATGGGAGGGAACACCTCAATACTTTTTTAGACCACCTTAATGGCATCCATCACAAAATAAAATTTACCATGGAGGTTGAAGCCAACAATCAACTGCCATTCCTTGACGTTCTCATAAATAGGAAGAAAGAAGGAACCCTTGGCCATACAGTATATAGGAAAGCAACTCACACCAACAGATACCTTTATGCTAATTCTCATCACCACCCGGCCCAACTACAAGCCGTCGTCAAGACTTTAGTAACCAGATCACAAAGACTAGCTGACCAGGAACATCAAACAGGAAATGGACAGTTTAAAAATAGCTCTGAGACAAAACGGATTTACAGACCAAAATATATAAAGAGCCCTAAAGTCAAAACGGAGACAAACAGACGAGGAGCATGAGACACCAATAACCAAGGCTTATTTACCATATGTCAAGGGGACCACGGACAGTATTGCAAGAATTCTACGGAGACACAATATCGATACTATTTTCAATACAGACAGAAAAATAAGCACGGTGTTGAGGACTCCGAAGACGAGGATCCCTTTAGAACAACAGGGAGTGTACGAGATTCCATGTGCAGACTGTCATAAAACCTATGTGGGGCAAACTAATAGAAGAATTCAAGCTAGACGTGATGAACACCAGAACGCTGTAAGAAAGCAGGAAAAAACAACATCCATTGCGGAACACGCCACCATGATGTCACATCGAATAGACTTTGAGAACACCAGAGTACTGGCAAATATAGAACACCCGAAATCAAGACTCGTAAGAGAGGCAATTGAAATAGCGAAGAGGCCTCACAGTCTAAACGCACGCAATGAAATACAGAACTTATCGAATTGTTGGAAAATTCTATTAAACACCGTACCGGCCCGGACCTGCCCAATAACAACTCAACCGGAGATAAAAAATCAGCAGGCGGGAGGCGTGCCCACTGAGCGCCCAGGGCCAATCACACGCAGCCGTTCACGGTGCCAACCAATAGGCGCCGAGCCGCGACTATAAAACAGCGTGAGCGCTTCTGAAAATCTTAGTATTCGAGTAACTAGAACCGAAAGCAGAAGGCTACGAGAATTATGCGAACCGACCTGAAGAGGGCAGATGTGACTCTGCCGAAACGTCGTCATTTTACCATCGATCCCGGCAGGGATCAGTTATCAACTACGCGGATGAATTCCCGGAAACCACCTAAAACATTTAGTGCCCGCGAAAACTTAAAAACAAATATATATATATATATATATATATATATATATATATTGTAACAAAATTTCCTTAAGCCGGCCCTGGTTTCATTCCAGCACGACACCGATCGCTTCTAGGAAAAAATTGTTCTCGAAATGGCTCGACAGCTGTAGAATTGATGATTGATTGTACGAGAATTTTCGATGCTGGTTTTAAAAGGAAGCAGCCCACCATCGCAAGTCAGATAGACAGCGACGACGAGCGTATATTGTAATGTTATTGTGATCAGCTGTTCTGTATAATTTGATGTAAATAAAAGTTCTAGAAAAGTGAAAGTGAATATTAGTTTTATAATTTTAACTTGAACCCACGGACTATATAACAATATATTGTCTTCCGTACAATACAATGACACCTCGAAGAGAGTACTCAATATCTCTGACAGATGAAGTAACCTGACAATTTTATCGTGACATTCTCTCCTAGGAGTATGGAGTGTAGAGTGAAAGGAGGACAAACTTATATGGGAATAAAACTGAAAAAGTGTCCAGCGGACGGTTTCAAATAAGAAGTTCAAGAAATGACCAGAATGGCGCAAGTGTGACCACAGGGTGTTATGAAGTTAATTGTCAACGGATTGAAATACACAAATCCAACATTTAGAAGTGAAGCGTCTGAAAAAGTGAGAATGATATTAAATTATTAGTAAAAATCGTAAATAAAACGTAGAAAATCTGTTATGTCAACTTCTCTTTGTAAATGGTTATCTCCGTTTTTTGTAATCTCTGCAAGTGATATGAGTTAATAGTGTGTTAATTGTGATATAAATTAATAAGCGTGTGCCCCAGGTTTGACTTTTTATAAAACGGAGTGATTTTATAATTTTTATTTTGTTATAAAACTTTTTAAAACAGTTAAACATTGGGAAAAATTTGAATATTTGTAATATTTTTATTAACAAATAGATGTTGGTGAATTAGATGTAAATAAAAATTATTTATTTTTACATTCTTGTTTTCATATTACATATTTATTTTGAAAAGTTGGTGTTTTTACTTCCTTGTTCACCTCTCTATGGATAAAAGGTAATTAACAATTCTTTTCATCACTGAATAAACTGCTATAATTAAGTTATCTCTTCTGTTATCATTATGGAACAAATTTCACTAACATTTTATTCTAGAATAGTTTCTTTTTCAAGGATTGTAACATTTTCACACACTGGTTTTCCATATATTTTTTCTTGTCTCCATTAACTACAATTAAATGACTATTTTTGGCATCTTTCTGCTGTTTGTCTATTTTAAATATTTCCAAAGGTAGGCCTGGTGAATGCCCCTGGAAAAATATCTTCAGAAGTTTGTTGAAGTTCTCGAGTTGATGGACAATGCCATAATCAGTTTAGTAATTATATAATAATGGGTTCTTCAGAGTTTAATTTGTGTAGGATATTTATCTTTACTCCTAAAAAATGTGCAAATAAAATTTTGCTTGTAAGTCATTTTCATCTATGTACAAGGTATTTCACTGACTTTACACTTTATTAATGTTAAATATAAATCTAGTTGTTGAACTGTGATGGATAAATTTGAATTTTTTGGATGTAAATTCTTCACATTAACCTAATTTTATTCACGTAGGTTTGTTCGTAGAAAACTGATTTCTACGAACAAATTACCCGGTCGGTACTAGTGGCTCCCCCAAATTGAAACCATTTTGTGGACACTTTTTCTTACACAGAGTGTGTCCTCCTTTTACTCAAACCTCCATACCTAGGAGTTAAAGAAAAACCGCAATTGCACGGAACGGCTCCAGATTCGTAACCTCTGTGTGCTAGTTTCCCCGAAAATCCTAGATGTCGGTCTTATATCTCGCCTCTACAAGTTGAAAATAATTTTGAAAAATGGGCGACCTCTCCCCAAATGTTTGGCTGCGACCGCTCTTGCGTACATTCATTGTACAGAAACCCTTATAAGATCACTCTTACGTCTGTCCCACTAGCGGATCGAGGGGGGCTAAGGGCTAACCCATCCCAAACGAGGCCAAGTCCCCCAAACGAAAATCCTGGATCCGCCACTAGTCTCTCACAGCCAATTTCCGCCGAATCAACTAGACGGAAAAGGTTGAAATTTAATATCAGTGCATGGTTGGATCAGAACATAATGAAAATGATGAAATTAAGATTTGGGGGGGCACTTCTGGGCAGAGGCGTATTTACACGGGCAAGGGGGGCAAGTGCAAAAATGTCACCACAAAACACGTTTAACCAAAAATAACATAAATAAAATATATGTAGTATTGTAGTATTTGGAATCTGACGAAGGCGTAAAAAAGTTTATATTTTTACAAGTATTAATTCTAAAATTCTAAGTCCCGATTGAAACTCTAATTGCTCTAAATGAATGGACATCAGGTCCCTTGAATTTTGCTCCCTAATTACCCTATTTACATGACCGAAAGTCTATCTCGCTTATGACTCACCCTGTAAAAAAGTTTGATATTTTCAATAATTAATTTTAAAATTGGGGTGGTTCGATTTTTCAAACTAGTTAATTAATTTAATAAATATCTCCCATATAACAAATATGATTACAATTCTGCGAAGTAGACATTGAAGGTCATCATGATCTTTTTCGCAAACGGCATGACAATAATCATATTTCTTTTTCATTTATTCCATTTATAATTACATGTGTTTTATTTATCACAGCAATAATGTCGTACAAAACTTATTATAAAACGGTATATTATAAATTACAACGCCGCCATTAACAGAAAAATAAATAACAAACATTTTCCTCTAATTAATTTTTCGTATCTTGTATAACATACCTACCATCATCAATCGGCATCTCTGTCAGCGGAAGTATATACGTAGCCGAGGTATTATTACTCGTTTTGATCTGCTGAACGCTACGATACGCACAGCTGGGAGGGTAAAGGGTGATGAGTGACGATGTGCGCGCGCTTGTTTGGCCATTTTGTCACATATTAACCTTTTGTTGTGATCTTTTGCGGTGAATTATGTCCATCGTAATTCAATTATCTTACCTTAAATAAAATCTGTGAGACGAGTCAGTTATTAACAAGTTTTTACGTGTTATTTGAAATTGACAATTATACAGTTTGTGCGACGGTAAACGACAGAAATCAACTGTGGAATATTTTATTAGAAACGAAAGCCTTTGCCGCCGGAAGGTTGGTTTGTCGTTGTCTACTGTTCGATTTTATTTCTGTCATTTTGCTGTCGATATGTGAATGTTTGTAGTGTTAAGTGTATTTTTACGTTCCTATAACTTGTTTTTTATACTTTGATAGTGTGTAATAATAGAGTGATGTCTGAAAAAACGTAGAAAACGAGGTAAAATGTCGAGTTTCGCTCGCCCCAAGATGGCTACCGACGGAATTCATTTTGCTTGTGTACAATCAGTGCTCGTATTATATCATGGAGATTAGCTGTCGTTCAAGGAATGCAAGGTATTTATAATTATGAAATAGTTATTATTTTTTGTACAATAAGAAGGCCGTCATTAATTGTTTATGTATAATTTTATTTGAATTTACGTTCAGGCGGGAGCGAAAACCCTTTGGAATATTTCCATTAGAAAAAAACTTGATAATTAAGTTGTAGTGAGATAAAATTGTATTTTTTTCAGTGTTAAGACATGTGTGAACCCGAAGAAGTATCTCAACAAGTTTGGACCCATTGGATTCTTGACGCAATAGGAAAAATTCGATCTCAAAAACAACGTCCTAGTGTTGAAAGAATTTGCCATGCCATTAGACAGCATCATAATTTTCACGAGGATGTAATCGGGGAACATTTGGAAGTCGCCGTTAAAGAAGGTGCCGTTTTAAAGGTCTTCAACAAAGGCCAAAGTTCATATAAGGATCCAGGCGGATTACAAAATCGGACACTAAAAATTGAAAAAGGTGTCGATCTCACTAAAGTTGTTACTAAAGCTGTGCGCGAATTAGGTGAACGTGATGGTTCTTCTCTTCTGTCTGTAGAAAAATACATAAGACAATCTCATTCTGTTGAAGAAACTGCAGAAAATGACCTGAAATCTGCTATAAGAATGGCCGTGAAACGCGCTGTTACAAGAAAATTTATTTTGCCGGACGGCAAAAATTTCAAGTATAATTACAACCTCCAAAGTCCCGGTGTTAGGAAAAATAAGAGGCAGTCCCAGAATTCTGAAGAAAGCCCTCAACAAAAGGTAAGTGTGCTTTTATCAAGATTATTTTTGAACTCACGTTTATAAATGTGTAACACATATTTATAAAACTGTTAACCACTCAAACCATGTTAATATGGTAATACGAATTTCCCGCCACTCTTTAATGTGTTATTCTCTTGTTTACATTCGCCAATGAAAGCACGAGAGCCAGTTTATGACGAAATGTATCAGCGCTCACACTCCTTAAACAAAGTGAGCGGCAAAATAATTATCGTTACAAATTAAGGCGTGTTAAAGTTTATACGTGAGAACGGTTGATTACTTGCATGATTGCAGACACATAAGAGTAATCATTCAACTTAGAGCTGACACTCATCTCGATACATACACCATTGTTTATTTTCTACCTGTGAAATTAATTTATCTTGTTATCTTATAATCTGTAAATGTAATAAGGACACTAATTTGTTAATATATGTGAACACACACATTATTGTTTATAAAGGTTAATTTCGTTTTTAATATTAAGTTAATACCTACCTTGAGAACTACACTTTATATTTTTATTCTAAGTTGGTTTGTATAGAATACCTATTATTTTAAAAAACGTCCAAAATCAAACTTTTATCACATTGAGTAAAATATTTTTTAAAGTGGATTTTTTAGCACACAGTCGTATTTGCATTATAGTTAGGAATAATAGTTTATACCTATATTGGCACATGTTGATGAACACAAATTTTACTATGTTAATGAAATTAATTAGTGTCACAACCAACATTTCCAGGGGCTTTTTGGTGAAGCAATATGCTGAAAAGATACTTAAACCATGCTATATCAGGGTATTTATAATAAAAAACGGTAAGAGATACAAAGACAATGTACTGGAGAAAAAGTTCTGTTTCCAGAAACAAATCGACCTCTTAAAGAAAAATCGCGTTATCTTTATTTTAAAAATTACTATTTTTTGACACCATTTTGTAATGGAAATTAATGGTCCCCAATATACCATCATAGAGAAGCTATTCGGAAACATCCAGCAACCAGAATTTTCCTCACTGTAAACTCAATTGTGCAGCATTATACCTTTTTGTGGTAAAGTGAAGTGTTGTTAAAATACTGTTAATTTAGCAAGTCCATTATTTCCAAAATAATGTCATAATTGATTTTCCATACAAATACTTACTTAGTGCAAAATTATGCTTTTTGCAATTTGCAAAGAAAATTTTACAAATTTGTCGATGGTATTTGATAGATTGTGGCATTACTTAGAATTTTGTATTGATATCTTTCTATTATACCTTACCTACAGTTTAGATGTATCAAAGAAGAACCTTGCTTTTCCTAAATATCCCAATTTTTAATTAAGTAATTGACAAAGAACAAAAGCAGAAGTTTTTTGATATTTTCGATTTTTTCCATTGACTTCGCATTACCTCACAAACAAAAAAGTCAAAAAATCCATAAATTTTTTGCCAAGGAAAAAATTATTTAATTGGACTATTCAGGCTATAACCGTATTAAAAAATAGTTGTGATGACCAAGAAGAAAAAAAAATAGTAGTGTAGATTTTATGACGCTTTATTGTTGAGAAGTATGTGTCAAAAAAACTTCTTCATATTCCTAATAAATTCAATGTTTTTCCTTATACAACTTGGGAAAGATAAGAAATAGCGTAAGTTATTTTTAAAAGGTGGAACGCTACTTTTTCTCCAATTAATCGTGTATGTAACTCTTACCGTTTCTTAGGTAACAATGTTATACCTGAATATGTGAGACACACTGCATACACATTTCCAAGAAATTAACTTACCGCCCAAAAACTAATCAGTTTGATAATTATTGCAACTTTTTGTCTACACCATCTCTCCATATTAGTATGATGGGTGTAAGAATTGGTATGTGTTTTTTCATAAAGTTTTCAACACCCAACGGAGTTCTAAAGTTATACTAACAAGTTTTATATTGTATCAATTCTCGTAATATTCGACAAAGCGTGCACCAGAGCTTTTCAGTTGGATTGAAATCCGGTTTTCTGGATGGTCAAGCTCTACTACCAATTCCCACTCCCTCCAGATAACGTTCTACAACTCGAGCAACGTTGGGCCTGAGATTGTCTTCCATTCTCATAAATTCATATAGTTGTTTTAATTTCCACTATGGATATTTCAGTTAGAAGAGTTTCACTATTTAGACAACGTTCGTACGATTGCTCAATGAAATGCACAGGCGATACTAAATCTTTCTCAAGCACTCTTGAACCGGGCAATTGCTATAGGCATTTGGGTTATGTAAACTGAGAAATCTTTCTATTGAGCATCAACTATGGTATCAGATTACAGGCTTTAAGACTCTGTCTAATGGTATTCTTACTGTATTGTAAACCACTTCTCGTAGCTAAATTTGTAAAGTTCTCACTGTAATAAAACGTAAAGCTGAAATTCCCAAATATCGATTGTATTTTGTGGTTTTTGTATTCCTTCCATGTTCTAGCCTACGAACATAATTACCATTTCCTTCTATCTTTGTATCAGACGTGAATAAATCGACAATTGTCAAGTCTCTTCAAACAAGCTGTGCTTTGAATCTAAAATAGTATTATTATTTTTGAAAAAAATAGAACTTTAATGTTCCATATGAACAAAATTAATGAAAAAATTCCTATCAACACATTTAGCAAATACTACACAATGCTTTTGTTTTCCATAGTGTGCTGCTTTTGTTTGTAAAATGAAATCAACAATGTGAATAAAAAACAAAATGTCAGTAGAAGATAAGACTAAACTCTAAGATAACCTCTAACTTAGTCGTGTAAGCGTTATGCAAAATTTGTAGAAAAAAAAACATGTATACCAACTGAGCCCGTATTAATAAAAAAATGTATATGAAAAGACAAGAACTATTTAACTTTCTCGAAAAAACAGCCGACCATTTAAAAAAAATCACTGTCATAAATGGTCTAGACAAAAATTAGTATTAAGCTCTGGGTAATTTTGGGTGGTATATTAATTTCTTGTAGAAATATGTCACAATTTAATAAACATCTTAGAATTAACTACTGTTAAGTATCTATCAACCCCAGGAGACTCATGTTCTTTATAGGGAAAGTGTCATTGTATCTTCTTATGTCTAATAATAACAATATGGAAAAAAATGCATTCCCAAATGTATCATTAACTATAACACCCGGCCTAAAGGCGCCCAACATATGCCACTGGTCGGGTATATTGCCTCAGGGCGGCAGAGGGCTACAATCAGCTTGCCAGTGAGAGTAAAACCTTGAAACGTTTGATATTTTGAATATGCTAGAATACTATTGTGGTACCAATTCCAAATAAAGAAGTAATTATAATAAACGATCCATTTGAAAACCAATATATATTTTAAACACAAGTTTTAAATTCACCCCTCGATCATTTTTAAACTAAATAGAAACATGTTTCTAAATAATGTGAATATTTATTTGAATTTTGCATGAATTTTCAATTTTGATATTTTGGAATTCATTTTTCTAAAACACGTCTATAGACATGCCTCATGAATAAGTATTAAACCAGTTTTATTTTGTATTGATGTTTGCAGTTATTTGACGGCACAATAAGCAATCTAAAAAGTCAAATGTTGGCTTGTGGAATAAACGATACTTAATATCTAAAAGTCATTGAACTTGAAGCCTCTAATATAAATATTTGACTTATTAATTAATAACAGTACGTATGGATGGTTTCAGTATTTAATAGAATGCATTTCAGTGGGTATATTATTTAATTATTGCCTTATACTATCTATTTTTAATTTAATTTTTGTATTTTTTTAATTTACTAGTTTTGTCAATTTGACATTGCTATTTGGTCATGGGGTCATAACCCCGCCACCTCGGTCCGCCACTGCCTATACGACAAAAAAAAAAACAAATAACTCATTCCAATCGTCTGTAATTAGCATTAGTAAGCACACTGACAATAACTCAAAATATTTAAAATATTATTAACCCCTCACACAGTATATACATAAGCTACTTATTAGTTGCACCTAGTGCTCTAAAGTAGTCATATATTTTACACCATTAATTTAATAGTTTTTTCACAATGTGATACTTAATTCTGCAGTGCCCGGGAAAGTTTCTGATCATTGATAGAAAGAAACACAAAAAATATATTACGAGACAGCTTATTCAATATTTCTTATTGGGTCGTTATATATGCACCTTCAAGTAAAGTGGCTGATAGCGTGTTACTTGACAGAATAAGTGTGTGTTCACTCTGGAAAGATTCATGTTACTATTAGTGACAAGTAAATATTTATGAGTTTTTAATAAGAATGTTCCTTATAACTTTTGAATAAAGTATTATTGACAAATCCTTAACGAAGAAGAGTGATTGTTCCAGATATATAACTTGTGCGGCGTTAATATATTACACACAATAGGTTTCAGCATTGTGTACATTTTGCATCAATTTATATATTTATATATATTTATATAACACAAAATAACTGAAATAATTTACCTTTTCTATATACTAAATAATTATTCTATATACTAGTGCACTACCTCATGGTTTAATAGATCTGTTAAATAGGTAACCTATACTGCAATAAATTGATAACAGTACTTTCAAACATTTTTTTATTCGACTGTAATATTTTGGGGTAATTAATTGAACACATTTCCTCAGCTTCTTGTGTATTATTATAAAAACATCAAACTTTCCTCCAAAAGCGAAATATCCAACCATTTTCAAACGTATTGAAAGACTACGTATCTAAATAAATAAAATTTG
Source organism: Octodonta nipae (assembly GCA_034190945.1). Lineage (NCBI taxonomy): Eukaryota > Metazoa > Arthropoda > Insecta > Coleoptera > Chrysomelidae > Octodonta > Octodonta nipae. The sequence continues at coordinate 43,552,110 of CM067220.1, forward strand.
TATTGTCACTGAATCAAATTACCAATAAAAACTTGTTTTTTTTTCAAACCCCACTAGATTTATTGTATGATATAATTTTATTTTTAACACTTTAATAGCCAATAAATATTTTACTTTTTTTGAGTTATTAACATGAGTGCTTTTCTCATAGTGAGCTTTAATTGAAATTGGGAATAAGTTTCTTACATATTGCTGGACTTATTTATGTCGAAAATAATCGGCAGATTTTTAGTTCCTTGAGTCTTGTTAGTAGGTACATGATACTTTCGAAATAACTCGTAAAAAATAATGAGTTTTAAGTCGCATAACCTTGAAGGTTAATGAAAATTACCATTTCGTCAAATTATACCATTACGATATTTCATAGCAAAAATTGAATGTTTATTAGAGTTATGTGATGCATCAACTCCATTAGCCTGTCATACGTAAGACCGCAACTTTTAATAGATGTAGAAATTTGTATGAAACAACATGAGGAATTTTATTACTTCCGTTACAATAATTTCTCCGATACAACCAAAATCCAATTGACAACAGTGATACCTTGTTTACAATTGACTAACACTGCAAAGGATATTTTCCCGTCAACTATTGACTTGTTAAATTATCTCGTGAAGGGTGTTAACCTTTATTTATTGTGGTGTTTCATGACTTTCTATATAGGCTGAGTTAATTCTTACACAAGAGCACTTATTAACACCTTATTGTTTGAAATGAATAAAATTTTCCGAAGGTATTTACTTCATTACAAGACACTCATTCGTCTGTTATAACGGTTAAAATTAATAAATAACCTTTTGAGTAACTATGCAGTACAGTCAAACTAAATCGCTTTCCAAATTTTAGAAAAGATAAAATCTTGGATAATAACCGTGCTATTTATTATTGGCTTTGTTTGTGTTTTTTTTTGACATTCGCACTTTGAATTGAGTACAGCTGGTATTCAAAGATTTTTAACACGAAGTCAGTAATCTCGTTACCAAACAATATCATCTACAAGTCACACTTTTTTATAAGCCTTTGCGAAACAGAACTAGGTAACGCAGTCAGGAAACTCGCTCGTTCTCGTACTTGACACAATGTGCATAATAACCGAAATGGACATATCTACTTTTATGGAATTCTAGAAATAAAAACCTTTTATTGTACTGTGACGACTGCAAAAAATGTCGGCAATTCCTCTCATTCTTCGTTCAAAAATTATATTTTTCACGGGAATATATTAATGGTTAATTCAAATAGACTGGATCGATTCAGTAAATGTATTCCTAGAATTGAACGTTCTGTAAATATTTCACAATATTCGATTGAGGTTTCGAAATTGTTAAACGTTCAATCTCTCAATCTTCTTACGTGACCTAGAATTCATTTAAAAACAGTGTATACTCATGTGCGAACTTGATGTCCGAACGAAATGGTATAATTTCATGAGGACTAGACCTGTTTGTAGAAATAAGTTTTAGGCAATACGTATAAGTGTATATAGGGATGTTGCGATACTACTATGATAGGAGTATCGATATTTTGTTTTCCATACCGGATATCGATTGTTTTCCTGTGATACTTGGATATTTTTGTTTCGATACAAGTACCGGTACTTGTTCGTGATTTCGATACTCTAATGGCCTTCACCACTGCTAAATTAGTATTTCTCCCCATATTTTATCAGCCCGCAAAATTAATATTTTCCCGGAATTTAGGGTTCATCGCCCGCGAAATTGGTATCGACTCCTTCTATCGATACCAGCATCGATACCTTTGTTTCGATACTACTACCGATACGGGTATAGTTACTTTTGTTGTGATATCCTTTGCGATAACCGATACTTTTTGGGTAACGCAACGTGTATATATGTAGATCTTAGAAAATTTTAGAAAACTAATTATAAACAAATAAAAGTCGAACAATAGACTTTGGTCAGGGTTTCCTCCACCACTTCCTTATTATATAGGCGGTAGGGAAAAAGTCTCTTCACAAGTTATTTACAATAAAATTTTCTGCAAGGTTGATGACATTCATATTTGGAAAATGCTGAGATATTCTCGAAAAATCGAAAAATTTCGAAAATATGTGAAAATTTGAACCTTAAGTTTGATCTAGAAAATTTACTCCAATTTTATCCAAACTTAGCATATACTTTTTGCCTATAAAGGTGGAAAACCTTTATCATATACAAAATTTGAAGCGAAATTTTATAACTACTAGCTGTCGCCCAGTGGTCGAAATTCGACCAATTGTGTCAATATCTCTGGCAGGTTAAGTAACATGAAAATTTATCGTGACATTCTATCCTAGGACTTTAGGGAGAACAGCAATTACACAGAACGGTGTAACAGTTTTCGCGAAAATCCTAGATGTCGGTCTTACATTTCGCTTCTACAAATAAGTAACAAAATTCAAGGTTTTTTCAGATATAATTCATAGAACTTTATTTGTAGACGCGAGATGTAAGACCGACATCTAGGAATGACACCTCGAAGAGAGTAACTTTATTTGTGTTCAAATTCGTAATTCTTAATTTAATATGACAACAATTCAACCGCTAATGGGCTACCCTAGATATTAATTTTTTTCTAACCCCCCTGTATAGCTATAATTGCACTCAATTCTGCACATTTATTAAAATCCTCATTATAATAATTCCATCTCATTATATATTTCCACCACGTTGTATATGCCACTGCTCATGAACCACGCACAATATTTTTTAACATTTTTGAACCACCGGGTAAACCATTCTGTATATGCCACTGCCTATGACCCACCATATTTACTCTTTTTGTTTATGCAATTTTTAATTATCTTCTGTAATTATAATTCTACTCCGACTATATTTCAGTCATTATATATATGGAACTCTTCGTGGTCTGCTCTATAAATCATTTCCTTTTCTAACATTTTTTGCACCACCCTGTATAATTGTAATTCTAATGCACCTTCTATTCCAAGAACCCTGTAAATTTAATAAATTCAACCGCTAATGGGCTTCTCTATATAATTATTTTATTAGTTATAATTGCACTCTACGCTATATTTTAAACACACTATATATGCAACTGCTTATGCGCCACCCACGAAAAAAATGATTTCTAAAATATCTGGAATCGCCCTGTATAATTATAATATACAACGATTACTTTACCCACTAAACAATAACAACGCTTGCATGCCACTTCCAGATGTACATACTCTAAGTATATAACAGCATTGGTCTGTCTATATATAATTACTCAATGTTTTGAGTCTGGCGGCGGCGGCACATTCAGTTGTTTGGCATTGACATTATTGACGTAAATAATGAATTTTTATTATATTTTATTTAATGAATGAACCAATATTATAAAATAAGATTAGCATTCTGCACTGAAGGTCGTCAGTAACTACTAAACAAAACAAAAATGAAGAAAATCGGTTGAGAAACAGAGGAGAAAATGGTACCTAATCGTTTTGTCTTTGCCTATTTATATATATAGATATTGAAAGCTTAAGTCTATTTGTGCGACAAAGACAAAATATTAATTAAAAAGTATCGACTATCGAGGGTGAAAATTTAAACGGGAGAATCATGGTACTAGCAATTGTACCTGCTTGCTAACTCTTCTTTTTGCACGAGGGTGCGAGGAGGCTAACCAATATAATGATAATTTCACTAGCATTTTCACATTTGTTTTAGGCAACTATCAAATTAATTATACTTTTATAAATTTCCAAAACTATTTTGAATTTACCTAACCGTAATATACGTGTTATTTTATTTTGCAACAAAAAATTTATAAGCAAATAGATTGTATTTTCTGTTCTATGAAAATAAAGTAATCGACACGTTTTTAGTGATATAAAACAGAAATTTGTTTCATTTGATCATAATGATTCACTATCACAAAGTAACGCCTTCGACAAACGAATTTTTGAATTAACACGTTTAGGTTAGATATTTTTATTTGTTGTTTGGAGTAAGTTATTGAAATATAAAAAAATATATATTTAGTTATTCTACTGTTCAGTGGGATTTTCTCACCTCACCCTTTACTCTAATACTTGAAAGTTTCGAAAACAAAATGTAGCTACTTTTGAGTTTTCTTAGGAAATAATACTACATTGAGAGACAACAGCTGGTTGCAAATACAATTTTTTTCCCTCAGTTATTTTGCAAGAAACCAAAAAGAAACTAAAAGATGCCACAAATAATCAGAACACAAAATGTAGTGTTACTGGTTGCAGTTTACAGCAGTCGTCATCACAGTTGACTTGATAAATTATATACAAATAATTCTTAAGAATTTTTTTTGTTTTGGTGGTGACAATTGCCATTTAACGTTTTGAACTCAATGTCCAATGCATCGTTTCCTTCTTTATTTTTCAATCGATGATATTCTTGCATGATTTACCCTGGAAAATTACAGAAAATTCAGACCAATTTAAAGTATGTTATTATTTGCTGAAATTATGGGTTTTTCGAGTATAACGGGATCTAAACCAAAATTTCAGCCAGTTCATCTTGTGGATTATTTTATCAAACTAATATATAAATCCCAAGTACAGTCAATGCAGCCGTTGAATTGTAGAAGATTGACTTTGAATATAAATTTGTAAACGAAACATTTTTTTCTAAAACAATCATTCGATACCACCATATAAAGCTACAGCTAAATTCACCCATCATCACTGTTGTTACATTTTGTGGCATTCGAGTCGTTAATAAACAATTTTATGTTAATATTTTCACTTTTTTCCTTTGACAGAAATAACAAATAACAGACGTAGAACCACACCCGGTAAAGAGTAGGTTTCTCAAAAGGCAAATTCATTGTCATGGAAAGAACTTTCAATTTCATTTTGTAGAATTAAAAAATATTTAAAGTTATTTACAAGGTGATTTTTGAAATCGTACCTAGGAGCGTCACCTGAAATTCCAAAGATAACTTTCAAATTCTTCGAATTTGAAAGAACCTTTGTTATTTCAGATGATCTTTAGAATTTTTAGTGTTACCCTGTAGATATTAAATTTTCAGTAAATTCCCTATGCTACATCAGTTTGATTGTCAAACATTAATGTAAAATTATCATTTACTAAATTTGTCATTACGATTCCTTTTAATCTTTAATTTTCTTGTTCATTTGTGATAAGTTAATTACCAGTGAAAACGGGGTCTGATTTAAACCTTGAAACGTTTGGACTATTTGAAATATGGCATACTTTCAAGTTTATGTGGTGTTATTCCCAAAAAAACTCAGAAAAAATAAAAACCAGAGATGCCACAACTATCTTCCTTCAGATGTCAAAAATGCTGTATATCCGCGAAAAAAATCAAATTAATAGTTGCTCTATTAGCCCACCGATTGGTCTTAAAAAAATATCTATTTTTCCACTCTGGATACAATTTAAATATTATTCTTTATCAAATTTTAACTTCGAAAATGTCAGACACTATTGAAGAATTCCCATTTCCCAAGAAAAAAATAGGAAAATTTGTTTCTAAAAAACTTTCTCAAGAGTTTTTTTGACCAACAACCTATAGCAACAAAGCTATAGGGAAAAGTAGAAAAAAACCTTATTTATTTCAAATTTTATTTACTTATGCTTAATTTTCCACAACTTTCTGGCATTGTGCAAGATACATTTTTGTAAAAACCAGTCTAGTATGAAGATAAATAAGACAATTTAAAGTCTATAAAAGTTACCAATGTTTTTTTCGCATTTATATAACGTTAATATTATACAAATATGAGAACACATAAACGTGTTACAAATAATTGCTCATTGCACGTCATTTACTACCTAATGTTTATTCAATTCGTTAATTATATAAATATAAAAAGTAGGGCTTTCAAATACAAAATACCTCTTACCAATTTCACTTGACTAATGTGTGACAAGTTTTCCGTAACTTTACCGATGATACGAAACAAGTATTTGGCAACTGCGACATTCATTTCCACTTAAAACTGGCAAGATAGCAAACAGGACACAGATTGAATTATTGTGCAGTGATTTGGTTAGTCATTTGCATATTTCTTGGAAATATTCGCGATGCTCTATAATTATAATTCATGGTGTCTATCAGAAAGGATGGAATTGACTAATATAAAATTTATGTAACTTATTTTCTTTTAATTTTTGTTACCGCTTTTAAATAGAGTATTTCGAAGTTTATGTAAGTATAAATTTCAAATATAAATGTTAAGGCTAGCACACTGCAAAATCTCGTCAAGTTTTAATTACAAAAATAGAACATATTTCTTATTCTTGATTTTTGAAATGTCAAAAAATTATCAAATTGTTCATGTATAAGTTTGGTGGTAATCATTGGAGTTTTTGTATTTTTTTTTCTTCCTTAACCATTAACTACCGTCGTCTAGAATTTAGGACATAAACCCTGTCTAGCCGTCTGTGAGACTCCTTTCTTAAACTGGTCATTTCATCAACCCCATATGTTTTATATCAAAAAATATATCAATATGAATTGAAAGATAGCACTGGGAAATGTACCATGCCCAATGTAAATATTGTAAAATTAATTAATTAACCCGGGGCCAAAAAGTAGAGAAGTAAAATAACATATCGGTTATCAAAAATGGGTCGACTTCAATAAACTAAGGTATATACAACAACGAAATGCATAATTCTTACATTTTATTACACATCTAAAGATTTGCAGGCTATAAACATTAGGCTTTTTTTTTGTACAATTCCAGCATGTTTCCTTAGCACAGCCCAACCAAACAGGCGTCTGAATTTATAACACAGATATGCAGTTCTTCATTTCAACCGATAAGGACATAAGGAGCAGTTTTTCCGCCTTTCGCTAATTATAGCAAAATCAATTTCTACATCACTGCAATCATTATCTGCTTCTTCAAAACACCTTATCAGTTGCTGTTCGTAATCGGGATCGCTAACATTAACTGATTTTCAAATATTTGGTCTATATAAATTTCTAGCAAGAAAACTGTTTATACGTCTCTGAGACGGCCTGACGTGTTCGACACACATTTGTCGCCAATCCGATATTGACTACTTTTCGTTTTTTATGTGAATCTCTTTATTTACATTGACCTAGCTTTCGGAAATTATTGTTTCCTTCCTCAGGGTTATGAAAATTAATGAGGTGATCTATTTTGTTGTTTAATATACTTGTATGAAATAAAAACTCTATTGTATAATCTGTGAAATGCTTCTTAAGAGGTTACGTGGAAATGTCATTTGGCCGCATAGAACACTAAAAAAACCTTCAACACAAACACAAACTATGGAACATCATTCACTGGTCTGTTGGTCCGTCGTAGAATTCCCTCAGAGGATCTGACAACAAATAAGCATAGATGTCGCTAAGTTGTTTTTTGGTTGCCTTTGCTTTCCGATATGGATCATTTCCAAAAAGAACCTTTTGTTGTATCTGTTACTTCTGTCTAGGATGTGGACCTCTTCTAGATTAATTGTGTGTTCATATTCTTGGGCATGGGCTGTCAACGCACATCTTTGTTTGTTGCTTCTAATGTCGCTCTTGTGGATAGCCAGTCTACTCTTCAAGCACTGCGACGTCTGTCCCACATATGTAGATTCACAGTCCTGGCACTCGATTTTATAGATTACATTAAACTGAAGAAATTTGGGTGTTGGATCTTTCAGTGATGTGAACAGTGTTTTTATAGTATTGACATTGTAGGTTGCTATTCTTACCCTTTCTCTTCTAAAGATATTTATTAATTTAGGTGTTAAATTCCGAATAAAAGGTAAACTCCCAAATTGCAACCCTGGATCTGTTAAACCCTTCGTAATGTGCTGTGGTTGTGTTTGACTAGGAATGATATCTGTTGAACTTGTCTGATGTAACAATTTGTTGATTAGACGTTTAGGATAGTCATTTTCCATCAGTATCTTTTTTAGTTGGTCGATATTTTTTCTATGAAAATCCTTATGACAGATTTTCGTTATTCTAATCTTCATTTGTTTTATGATGTTGAGCTTGGTTGATATAGGATGATCGGATTTGTAGTGAATGATCTTATCTGAGTTAGTATTTTTTCTATACTCAATCAAGCTTTATTATATTGCTAGAACGACATACCTTAGTATCCACGAACGGGACTGTTTTATTGTGGTCCTCTTTTTGTATTGTGAACTGTATCTTCCCATCAAAGTCATTCAATAGAATTACCAGTTCTTCTATGTTTACCTCGGGTAATGCCACTATCATATCATCTACATATTTTTAATGAGCTCTACTTTGCATGATAGTTTGGGGAGGCATATGTCCAATAGATGATCCATCACAAATGTTGCTAATATGGGACTTAAACTTGAGCCCATCGCACAACCTGTTTTTTGTATGTAGAACTTTTGTTGGAAGCAAAAATAGTTGTTATTCAGAATGAATTTCAACATTTCCATAAATAGGTTATGTGAAACTTTGCAATTTTGTTCAATTGTGGGCCATTTCATGTTGATCACTTTCATGATCAGTTCTTCATGTAGACTTCCAAATAAGTTTGTAACATCCAATGATGCTAATACAACATTCTCTGGCAAAACATGGTTGTTGGCAACTTCCGCAAAATGGAAACTGTCCCTTATATAGTAGGTGTTGTCAATGTTGTATGATCTTGTAAGAATTTCTGTTAAATATTCTGCAATATTGTTATGTGGGCTATTAATGCCTGAAATGATTGGTCTTAGTGACTTAGATCTTTGGGCATGTAGAATTGTAAGTGTTCATCTGTGTTTACCTTTGCCTTGTTCTATTGTTTTGCATTGTACTAATCTTGAGACATAAGCATTGCATTTGTTCTGTATGGTTGTTGTAGGATCTCTTGTAATTTCTTTGAAATCCTCTGTGTTTATAATGTTGTGCATTTTGTCTATGTAATCCTCTTTTTCCATTATAACTGTGACTCCTCCCTTGTCATTGTTTAGTACTATTAGATTTTTATTTGTTTTTAAAAATTGTCTTGCCTGATTGAAAGTTTTGTTTATTTTGTATGTGGTATTTTGGTATTTGTGAATGTAGTTGGTGATTACGCTAGTTGCTAATCCTCTGTATATGTCTCTATTTTCTTCAGGTAACTTTTGTATTATATCTTCAACATCTGTAACTACTTTATTCATTGGCATATTTTTGGCCGTCACTGGTGTACTAAACTTGGGACCCAAAGATAAAAATTTTAGTATATTATTTGGTACAGGTGTGTTGGATAAGTTTTTCAACCATTTTTCTTGGGTACTGTATTCTGCTGGCAACTGACTTTTTATGTTGTACAGTTTTTTAATGTTATTGGCCTTTATTTGTTGGAATTTTTTATCATATGTGTTTTTTTGTCTTCTCTCAAACTCGTTTATTTTGTATACTGTTCTGTATTGCTTTTTTTACCTGATTGGTCTTAATATTGGTCTGTTTTATTTCCAGGCCTATGATTGTAGTCTTTATTTTACTGACATTTCCACGTAACCTCTTAAGAAGCATTTCACAGATTATACAATAGAGTTTTTATTTCATACGTATATGTAACAACAAAATAGATCACCTCATTAATTTTCATAACCCTGAGGAAGGAAACAATAATTTCCGAAAGCTAGGTCAATGTAAATAAAGAGATTCACATAAAAAACGAAAAGTAGTCAATATCCCTTAACCCTAATATTAATATATATATATATATATAGGGTGAGTTTTTTTGATGATCAGTATGGGGATCTCGGAAACTAGCGGAGATAGAGTAATGGTTACATTGGGAACGATTTGCAGTTTTACTGGCCCAATTTAATGACACTTTCGGATTTTTGTAAAAAGTCATGGCTTACTAGATATTTTGAAAAAACGAAATTCTGTCGATTTAGTCAAATTCCTCTAGCTCCCTTGTTTTTGATTTTATAAAAGTGTAAATATCAAAATTGAAGGGAATTTTATACCGATTGTCATGTCCTCGTTTGCGTGACAGCTCTCGTTTTAGTCACATGACACAAACATATCTTTTTTTGAATGGAAACCATAGTTGGCCATGACCTCAAAAAATCGGATATTTTTAGAGCTTTTCAACGATATAATACTCGATATAGTTACTCATAAAAATAACTGAGTTATGGATGCTTTTCTCTCTTATTTTCACTTTTAACGTAGTTGGCCATGAAATAGATTGATTTATTAATAACTATTCCAAATCCTATCCAAGAGTTTGGATAGATAATATCTAAGTGTTGTCTTACTAATAACGAGTTATGAGCAGGTGCTCCATCATGTTGGAACCACTCAATTTCTAAAGGAGTTCTCAAATTCAAATTATGCAACATTTCTTGAAGTGTATTGCAAGAAATGCAAGTAGCGCTCCCCAGTAAGTGATTCGTCATAGATAAAAGGCCCCAGAATAGTAGACCCTATGATACCACACCAAACATTAAAACCAAATTTTATCTGGGGTCGTCTTTGTTCTACATGAAAAGTGTTTTCTTTAGCCCAGATATGCTCATTGGGTCTATTGAACATACCGCAGTTAGTAAATCTAGTTTCATCTGACCATAACACCTTTAATGGAAACTGTGGATTGTCAAGGCACATGTCTCTAAACCATGTACAAAACAAAATACGTCGATGTTCGTCACCAGCTTGCAAAGTTTGAGAAACTGAAAGTTTGTACGGGTGCAACTTGTGCGCTTTCAGTACCTTAACTACAGTTCGTTGAGATGTGCCAGCTTCTGCCGCAATCTCACGTGTTGATGTAGATTGATTTTGATTTACCATTGCCAAACATTTATTTGTGCTGCTTAGTTAATTTGATTACGTTCCTTTGGTGGTTTAGTAAAAGATCCATATCTGCGTAAACTATCGTAAAGCCTCTTAAATGTACATAGAGTACGAACTGAATTTTTATGGCATATGATATAACATTCCACCATATTCAGTTTTTCTTCGTTAGAATATTCCATTTTATCACGAAAACTTGTCAATATCGACTGTCAGTTCAGCACTACTAATGGAATTACTCTCAAATGAGGAAACGTCAAAGTGAAAACAATCTTTTTCATGTTAAACGTGAAAATAAGAGCATCCATAACTCCGTTATTTTTACGAATATCTATATCGAGTATTATATCGTTGAAAAGCTCTAAAAATGTCCGATTTTTTGAGGTCATAGCCAACTATGGTTTCCATTCAAAACAAGTAAAGTTTGTGTCATATCTCGAAAACGAGAGCTGTCACGCAAACGAGGACATGACAATCATATTCGGGATACCATTCCCCTCAATTTTGATATTTACACTTTTTGTAAAATCAAAAAGAAAAGAGCTAGAGGGATTTGACTAAATCGACAGAATTTCGTTTTTTCAAAATATCTAGTAAGCCATGACTTTTTACAAAAATCCGAAAGTGTCATTAAATTGGGCTAGTAAAACTGCAAATCTTTCCCAATTTAACCATTGCTCTATTTCCGCTAGTTTCCGAGCTCCCCATACTGATCATCAAAAAAAACTCACCCTGTATATGTGTAAAGTTTATTTATTGTAATTTATTAATAGCAGGTTTAAATAATTTAACACTGGTACTTCCAAACAACCACCTTTATTATCTCAGTACTTTTTAAAAGTTAAGTGTACTCGCGAGTCCCGTACTTTCTTTTAACCGACTGCCTCGCCTTCATCTGTTCTCCCTTCGTCGTCGTGTCGTTCCTTGTTTCTTGCGATGTGCACGTGTGTGTCTCAAATCTCGTCATCGTTCGATCGGTCTTCCTGACTTAAAATTACAATCAGCCTAACAATAAGTTGATTTAACACGGCTATCCTGCTCATGGAGCGTCCTCGCGCCATTTCTGAATTATTATAAACCGGCAGCAGAATTTGTGAGTTGCTATATCAGTCATTCGCTCAAATATTTTAAACCTCATCTTATAAACAATTCATAAAATTGCTATTATTAAATCATGTTAACAATTAATGGCATTGCCCTTAATAATTTTACTAATAATGGGATTGCCATTATTACCTTCAAGCGAACAATGGGATTGCCATTACCACTTTACTTTAACAATTAATAAATAGGATTGCCATTAATACCTACTATTATTAATAATGGGATTGTTATTATTACCTTTAAGCGAGTAAACAAACAATTTTTATGTTTTCAGTCAAGTGAGTTGGCAGTAGTTGCAGTTTTCAGTCATTCAGTCAAGTCAGTTGTTGCAAAGCTCAGAGGCAAAGGCACTTAACACTTAACCAACGCGGTATTGTTAAATCAACAAAAATATTTTAAAGAAAATATGTTTTAAATTCTACTACAACACAAGTTGCTTCCAGAAATCAATCAAAATTTCCAATTTCAATTACACAAACTGAGCTATCAAAAATCTTTCTAAAAGTTTAAGGTGCTAAATACTTTTGGTCAAAACTACACCAATACGGCTACTAAACTTAGGCAATCCTTACAATACCAAGCATGAAACAACTCAATCAATCAACCCATCTTACGTATCTGTCACTGGGCTGTACTGAATGAACAGTGTATGGTCCCCAATATTTCTGTTTCAATTTGCTTCTACCAGCCAGCTGAGAGTCTTCCACAGCCACAAGATCTCCGGCACAAATAATCGATCGATCGACAACGCAAGACAATAAAGTGTTGTGCTTGCTTTCTTATTTTCTGCCAAAATAAAACTTCTTTCATTTTGCAAATACACTTGTTCCATCCTATGTGCGATGAACCGTCATGATATATGTGCATTGTTAGCAGCCGGGTAGCAACTGGAACAAAGCACTTCGGGGTCAATAGTCTACGTGAGCCATTTTATTTCCAGGTCGATATTCAATCGAAAAGTCTTAATCCTTTGACTTAACCCATTAACTACATTTTTGTTAATCACGGAAATCTACAGGCATTGGAATTTCCCCGTTTTTTGACACTAATACTATAGGGATTGGATATTCCGATCTACTTTGGTGAATTATACCTGCGCTTAAAAGATCATTAATTATTTTCATTATGTGCAGTCGTTCTTGATATGCCAACCTACGGGCACGATACGCAACTGGAGTATTTTCTTTAAATTCATTATCACTTCACTGGTGCTTATTGATCGGGAGTTCTATGTTTGTATAAAACAATAAGAGATTCTGTATTCTATCTAAGGCTGCTGATACACACGTCCCTCGTCCGCAAGATGCCAGGTATAATTCGGGGATACTTTACAACCTTCCACTTACACAAAAAATGTACCGGATGCACCATTTATTAACACACATAAACACGTCCCTATAAGTCCGTCGTCCGAGAAGACGACCACCAACGTTGAAAATTATTAAGGTGCCGATACATACGTCCCTCGTCCGCCAGATATGACCACCCACGTTGGGTTCGTACCCTTCTTTAAAATGCGTTTTTTATGAATGGATATATTCATTCTACTCCCTGACCTACCCAAACATTTTGCGAAGATGAAAGATATTTCGACCAATTTGTACCCTTTTTTGCTTGCCTTCGGTGTTAATTTTATTCATGCAGGTGTTTTTCGATCCGTCAGTCCTATCCGCCAAAGGTCGGTAACTACAAATGCGCGGCTCGATGCAAGGGATCGATGGTTTCGGGTCGTTTCCTAGTAGGAAATTTCAATAACTGCCAGGCCAAAATATTCAGAGAGCCATAAAAAGTAATAAAATGTAAATCTGCAAATGCCGAAAGAAAGAAAGCTTACGACATAGTTCAGTTACTGGAGGTTTTTAAGTGATAAAACACTTAACAACTGTTAAAATTTGTATATTGAAATGCCCTTAAATTTTCTCTTGTCACTGGTAGATTGAATCCTAATCGTATTTTCGGACGACGGACGTATAGGGACGTGTTTGTGTGTGTTAAAAAATGGTGCTCGCGATACATTTTTTATGTAAGTGGAAGGTTGTAAAGTATCCCCGAATTATACCTGGCATCTTACGGACGAGGGACGTGTGTACCGGCAACATTAGGATTCAATCTACCAGTGAAAAGAGCAAATTTAAGGGCATTTCAATAAACAAAATTTAGCGGTTCTTAAGTGTTAATTCACTTAAAAACTGAACTGAACTGAACTATGTGGTAAGCTTTCTTTCTTTCGACAGTTACAGAATTATATTTTATTACTTTTTATTGCACCCTGAATATTTGGCCTGGCAGTTATTGAAATTTGCTACTAGGAAACGACCCGAAACCATCGATCCCGCATCGAGTCGCGCTTTTGTAGTTACCAGCAGCCTAATAACCGTTATCAAGTTACAAACATCGACAACATAAACAATTTGAGCCCCAAATCCTGAGAAGGCACGCATTTCATTCTCTGTATTGATTATCGCGTTTAATGTCTTTAATACGAATTTTTTTTATGATTGATTCATCTGCTCCACTATCAATTAGATTTCAGTAAGGGATGTTATTATTTTTACTTAATAATGTTGCCATTGTTGTATTCTTCAAATGGTATCATTTTTTTTAAGCACAAACGCCTTCCGTAATTAACTATTTTTATAGCAACAATTACTTTCTTTATGACCGATTTTCTTACAATGAGTACACGTTGGTATTTTAGAGGTATCTAGAACATCCTTTGACACATTAATGTTCGATGTGTCTTGCTTTTTCGCGTGCGTGCGTTGATGTCCTCGAAGTCCACAACTGTTTTAGCAGTTTTCGGCAGAGCGCCGTTTTCACAATTATTTTCTTACATTGTCAGATGACACTTTCTACGATTATAAACCAAATAATATTAATTTAAAACACCGAATAAGGCAAGAAATTAATCAAATCAACACAGAGATGTTGAAAAATGTTGTTGGAGAATTACAACACCATCTGTTTTTTGTGTCAATAAATAAATGTTTTTCACATTGGGCATAATACTCTAATTTTCGCAAATATTGTTAATTACTGTAAACTCTATTTCTTTCTGTGGTTCATTAATTAATTATTAAACAATTTAAAATTATTTTTTTGTAATACCAACACCCAAAAGTCCTATATTGTTGTATAGAGTGAAAACCCTTTTTGAACGCTGTCTTATATGCTACCCCTTTTCATTAGTTTTTTTAGGGGTAGTTATTACCCCCAGAGGGTTGAAGCCGCAGGTGAATTATTTTATTTAAAATATGTAGCTTCATATATAAAGAATTTTTCTTTCATATTTATAATTACGCAAAAAATGAATTTTTACAATACTATCGTACCGCACTGTATAATGATATTCACGTTCATAAAATAGGTATATATGTGGAATGAGGTTATATTTCAAACGAATGTATAGTATAATACCTATCTTCTGTTATAATTTGGGGTTGATTGACCGTGTAGTTTTTGAGAAAATGATTTTACATCGCCACTTTATACATGGGATAACTATGTCTCTGTTGGATAAACAAGTGATATTACATTTAATAAATGTTAAGAAAGTTACAAAAAACTCCTCATTCGATAGCTTAAGTTTTACACTTTCATATGAAATAGAAAAAACCGACACTTACCGCCTAGTTTATTAATTAATTAAAATAAGAAACAGAATTTTATCAGATCTCAATGCTTATTCAAATATGAAGTATGACAACAATGCATACCTTGAGGGCTTATTATTGCTTGCAATATAATCAGGCCAACCGCGCGGAATTTGAATGTAACTTGTGGCCACAACGTTGATTCATGTTCCAAAAGCCAAAATAAATAATGAATACAGATTTGTTTTGGAAATGGTATTAAATATAAATGCTATAGGCATTTATAATATCTTCATTAGACGATATTTAATATTACATTAACTAGTATTAACTCATTGTTGATAATTTTTGTTTAATAACACATTTAACAATTTTAATCAATCATAGTTATAAACATATAACTACTACATATTTATTAAATATAAAAATATTTATGCCGAAAATTACACGTCTAATCACATGTACATTTCCCTCTATTTCTTCCTTGAAATTTCTATTAGCATACATTATTTTTTGATATTGGTGCAGTAACAACTTAAAAGATATTGTCCTCAAATTCAACAATACACTGGGTTTAGAAGTTGCCCCCCATATTATATTTGTTTCAAAGGAACTGTAATCCTTTACCGTGACTTTTGTTCATTTTTTACCATTTTTCAGTAATACATATTTTGATAATTGTATTTCAATTCACCTTTATGCATGGGTAATTTTTACAATCTTGCTATTTGAGCATTAATACCCAGGTGTTTGGCTGCAATTAGAAAGAGAACGAAGATTCGCGACAGTGCCAGATTGCACTCTCAGGTTTTAGTATATGCATTCGTACCGTAGCATTTCATTTTTATGAATGAGAGTTGGCATTTTTTAAGTTTTCCGGGATGGTGGTAATTTTAAATTCCCATGTTAAAGAATAGCGTGACCTTGTTTGTTGTCTTCTTCTTAATAGCGCTTTCGAACATCCTTAAACGATTCTTTATTTGCTCTCTAAATGTGACAATTTTTTTCCAGTGTTGAAGATTTTTCGAAATAATATTGTTATATGTATTGTAATAAGATTATTTGATTTATTATAAATACGTGAACGAATTCGTAACTCCATTTGTGTGAGTCCAAGTTCCGTATTATACGGATTTAGATGCATCCAGTATTGTTACCATAGCTAATAGTTCTTGTCTATACTTTCACTTGGGATTTATTGTGTGTCAGTAATTGGTATTTACACTATTAGAAATTAAAAATATATGGTGTACATAGGGAAGGTATGAATCAAGGTTGGTGGTGGTCAATGCAGATCGGCAGGTCATGGAAACACAACATTAAACTGCAGACTCAAGGTCACTGGTCCGGAAGGGCCGCCACCAAAGTTGATTTGTGCCCATCTTCAAAGGGACTCGTAGAGACTATTATTTCTTATGAATGTATATTTATATCCGTTGTTTTCTCTTATCGATAGAAACATTTTGTGATGATATTATTTACAAATTTGTGTCTTTTTTGCTTTCTTCGTTTTTAGTTCCAGCCGTCCGATCCACAAAATCCTTGTAACTTCAAAAGTGCACCAATGGATATATTATTTCGCGTGGTTTTTAACAGGGAATATAAACAGTCCAATGGAAGAAAAAATTTCAATACCCTGATTAGTCCAGTCACTCCAGATTTTTAAGTCATAATATTTAAGAATCATTACCTGTTGTATTCTGAAATTCCCTCAAAGTTGCTCTATTGACTGGTAGATCAAACCCAACGTCAAAACACAGTATAATAAAAGAGACATTTTTATAATATTTTAGGAGATATTTTTAATCGTCCTGAATTGATTGTAATAACACTAATAAAATTGTCCTATATTTGTGAATATTAAAATAGTTTTTAATTATTATTGGATAAAATATTTGGTATCTACACTTAAGTCCCGTTGAAAATAGAAAAGATTAATTATTTGTCATTAAAGATCATTTATCATTTGTGAAAGTGAGTTTTACATTTCTCTTCAGAAACTGATTTCTGCACGTAACTATTTGCGCTCAAAACATACGATACTAAATAAATCAACATCAAAGTTAAATTTCATTACTTGGTTACTAATAACATATGTGTGGGTAGTCCATTTATCATAAAAACGACAAATTGACGTTCTATTTGTTGAACATTTGTTTGGTGGTCACCTTATTCATAAGCTAACAACTTCGGGCAAGAACCAAGAAAGTGCCGTAACCTACGCCTGTAATTTTAGCGCAAACGCCCACAAATTGCGGTGGAATGACCGAGGAAATTAATATATCAAAGACGTGTGTATAGGTAATGTAATGGCTGTGTCATTCGCTCTTTCATTAACAAATGGGTAGAAGTCGTGTAAAAGTCATAATTAACCGAATAAAATTCCTGGCAAACTAGTTGGCAAATGTTTTAATGACGCCGTTAATATAGCTGTTAAGTCGTGTGTTAAATTTAATAATACACTTAAGCCGACCTTGATAATAATGGAGAGATTTCTGTTAAAAATCGATAGACATTGCAATCCGTCATCGGCCAGTTTTCGTAATTTCAGGCTCATTTCGAGTATGGTATATATAGACGCCGTATAACTACGAGAATAGTGTATATGTTCTATATACAGGTTGCCTCCTTTTTTTGCAGTTTACTGCTGATTAACAGGTTAAAAACAATTAAACATAACATTTCGGAATAATTTGGACGCTGGGCTCGCTAATTATATTTTCGTTCGAGATTATATATGCTGTCTCTAGGAATTTTCGTTTGTACCAGTGTTCTTCCTTGTGAATTGCTCTGGCCTGGTCCCAGTTGATATTATGGTGTTCGGTCCGTGCGTGATTAGCTAGCCCAGACTTCGTTACCTCCGCCCTTTGAGTAGCTGTGCGGTGTTCCTTAGCCCTGGTGTCCAGCGGTCGCTTTGTCTCTCCGATGTCAAGATTGCCACATTCACACGGTAGGTATGGTGTATATACAGTTATTTGGTATTGCTGGTGCGTCGGGCCTCGTTCTTGTTATCATGCTCCTCAAGGTTGCTTTTGAAGATCATTCTGATTCCATAGCTGTGTGCAATTCTTCTAAGGTTCTCCGACAAGCCTTTAGTATACGGTAATAGTAGAGTTCCTACCGTGGTGTCCTCTTCCTGCCTAGGTGGTTTGTCCAGCTCTTCAAACGCCTTGGTAATGATCGTTTCCGGATATCCATTCGCCAAAAGGTCTTCTCTAAGTTTCACTTTTTCATTGAGGGCTTCTGGTGTGCTGCAGATATTTTTGGCTCTACGGATAGTGTTTTGATGATGCAAGATTTCGTTGCTGATGTGTGGTTGGAATTGTAGTGAAGGTATAATCCTGTATGCGTAGCCCTCCTGTAGACTGTTGTTTGGATCCCGGTCCTGGTTCTTTGACACTTTATATCAATGGTAGGCACCCACTCTCTTCCATCTCCATGGTGAATCTAATGGATGCTTGGGATTGGTTCAGGTGCTCCAGGAATGCCTGTTGTTCTGTCTCTCCATGTTGCCAAATAATAAAGTAGTTCATAAATTTTCAGATTTTAGAAGATTTTTCACGAGATTGGATGAATTTTTTGTGTCAATAAGAATATGGGTTCTGTCAATGATTACCTTGGGCTTTTTCTCTAAATAAGTACTGGGATTATTATTAGTTATTTCGTACTATGGGGTGTGGAGTAGCGAATTCATCTTTTGAACACAGTCCTTAGTGGTGAGAAGAACGGTCGCCTTACTTTTGTCAGCAGGAAGAATAGTTATGTCATCGTTGCAACGTAGTTGTTTTAAAGCATGTCTTTCGTTAAAAATTAGGTTCGGTTTTGTAGGCTTTGATATGCGGAGTACTCTCGCAATGTCCTGACGAGTATCTTTAGCCTCAATATCTGATAGTTCTGCTATAGCTACCACACTTGAGAAATGATTATTTGGTACAATCAACGATGACTTTTACCAACAGGATTTTGGCATGGCCATGGGTTCTTGTCTCTCACCAGCATTAAGTAACATATTTATGGAAAACTTTGAACAACAAGTAATTTCATCAAAAGAAAATAAGCCTTTAGTTTGGTGGCGTTACGTTGACGACATTTTCGTAATTTGGGAACACAATCTTCAAGAACTAGATAAATTATTAAATAACATAAATAACAAAGAGCCAACTATCAAATTTACCCTAGAAATTGAAGAAAATAACAATCTTTCTTAGACATATTAATAACAAAAACAGAATCTTCATTCGGAACAGAAGTTTATAGAAAACCAACGCATGCAAACAGATACCTAAATTTCAATTCAAATCATCCGAATACACTAAAGAAAGGTGTCATTTAGTCATTATATGATAGAGCAAAGACCAACTGTTCTGATGATAATAAATTCAACAAAGAAAAAATAGTTATAAAAAATGTTCTCACTGGAAACAATTACCCCACAAAATTTATCAACAAAGAGTTAAACAGACTTGAAAAGAAAACAAACCTTCCGAATCAACCCAGAACTTTTCTTATTAACACTACTACTACTCAGGACAACTCCATTACAGCTACAACTATACCATATATACAGGGTCTGTCAGAAAGATTGAAAAGAATGGGCAACAGATTTAATGTTAAAAAAACATTACAAACAAGAAATACACTGAAATCTGTACTATCGAAAACAAAACCAACCAACAAAACCCAGAACTCAATAAAACATTTAAAAAAATATAACCGATTTCTACCTATAACTAAAAAGTTAAAAATAATTATAACAAAATACAACTCTAGCAAATAAATAACACATTCAACGTTGTTAGGTACCTACCCAGGAAGTAAAAAATCTAAACATTAAAAGGTTCTCATTCTGTACAAATTAATTACCTACCAATCTATATTTTGAAGCCGGTGCCAAGCAAATCTAAAATCCTTCATTGCATACTTATCTACTAATTCATCAAACTTGATTGTTGCGTGGCATCGACTTCAAAAATATACTAGATTGGTAGGTAATTAATTTTTACAGAATGAGCACCTTTTAATGTTTACATTTTTTACTTCCTGGGTAGGTACCTAACAACATTGAATGTGTTATTTATTTGCTAGAGTTGTATTTTGTTATAATTATTTTTAGCTTTTTAGTTATAGGTAGAAGTCGGTTATATTTTTTTAAAAAATGTTTAATTTTCAACTTTTTAGTTTTTTTTTTGAACTCAGGTAGTTTTCATTATATATATTTTATTTTGTATGTATAACCTTAATAGACAGAACCAGGTAACATTGAAAGCCTCAACATTACACAAGGATACTTTCTCATTTAAATTGACAGGTAAATCTTTACGAACAAAATGTACTAGTACGCGTTGACTTAATAAGCCCAAAATGTATTTATGCCTTATGGACTACGCCACGTAACTTTTCTTCAACTTTTTTGACAACCCTGTATAACTATAGATAATTCCACTCCAACCTATGTACCAACCATCTTGTACATACGACTGCCCACGGACAAGCATAAATTTGTTAGCTGCCTTCTGTAAAGTATAGGACGGAGTAGAATCCATCCCATATTTACGGAGTCAAATCCGTCCTATATTTCAACCGTAGTATATAACTCCTTGTGGGCTACCCCATAAATTATTTCATTTTTAACATTTTATATTATCGCCCTGTGTAACATTAATTCCTCTCCACACTTTATGCAACTTCTTATGGGCAATAAAAGAAATAATTTTTTAATCACACTGTATAAATATAATTCCACTCCAGCATATATTTCAACCATCCTGTATATGATTTGCTTATGTCCACATCATATAACAGTTTTTTAATCACCCTATATAATTTTAATTTCACATTTTTTCTAACATTTTTATACCACGAAACGTCCAGTCCACCCTATATTCCAACCATCTTGTATATACGGCTGCCTACGGACCACTATCATTCAAGTCCGTCCTATATTTCAATCTTCATATAAATGCAACTCCTACCACTTTACTTTGTGATTTTGTTTGCTATAATTAAACACTCTGTCTATAAACCCACCAAATAGCAGTTTAAAGTTTGACATGTGTTGTCACTTAATTTTTTATTAGGCCGAGAGAATGTGACAACCAAATGCACCGTCTTCGCAAAATGGAAAAATTTGCATTTAAATAGGTATTTGCCTGGTATACAAACAAAACGAGCTTGGTACTCATTGATTTAAGGAGCCGAAAATACTATGCTTTACTACCTATATGCTTGTGGTGTACATAGAAAATTTGCAAATTCGCAATTAAACTTCAAGTGCCTAAAATTACCGCACTATTACGTTGGAATTAAAATATTTATGAGGAAATGTCGGTTATGTCATTTCGATGAAATTTTTGATAAGAATTTTGGAATTTTCGGCGATTTTCTGCAAAACTGCAAGTTGCACGTCGCAGAAAAGTATATGAGATCTCCTAAGGATCTTCCTTAATAGATTAAACGTTAAAAAACTATACACATCCATAAGGAATTATCGAAAAATCGACTAAAATATTAGGGATATTGGTCGATTTCCATGCATGCATGTGTTCATTCACAAATTTTATCACTTTATCAATATAATTCTTTTCCAAAATTTGAAGTTTCACCAATCGGGATATATACTCTGTTAAACAAGACCATATTCATTCAAAACGGTGCACCACAGGAGAAGAAATCAGGTAACATACATAAAAAAAAGCGAAAAAATACGCGACGAATTGATAACCTCCTCCTTTTTGGAAATCGGTTAAAAAACTGCATATACAAGATTCCTTGTGAATGCAATAAATTTTATATTGGAGAAACATCGAGATCATTAAACGTACGAACAAATGAACACAAGAATTACATAAAGAAACGACAAATTGAAAAATCGAAAATTTGTGAACATGCTTGGGACCTAGGCCATAAAATACAATTTGACAATTCAACTATACTTCACAAAGAACAACATAACACAAAACGAAAAATAAAAGAGTCTGCCTTAATTCTTTTGAATGAAGACGATTGTATCGCTTCTACTTCTGTAGAATTTAATCATCTGGTTACCGAGAATTAAGCAAGAAATTATTAATGGTAACCTCCTTTTGAACAACCCAGTATTGGGACAGTTCATAAGGTTTTTCCTAGGTTTCCCTTATGACGTTAATGGGCTCACTGAAACAATAGAATTGTTTGATCGCATTTTTGGCGAATGCGCTATCTTATAACAAAGTCGTACTTAGGAACGCCACTTAGAAAATCTAAAGAGAACTCTTTCAAATTCCTCTAATTTGAAAGCTGTTTAACTATAATACATGATCTTTAGAATTTTTTGTGCTACCTGTATGTCTAAAAACAAATTTTCTAATGTCAGTTTAAACGTCATAAGTCAAATTTTCATTTTGCAATTTATATCAATAAATATAAAGCCATTGACAACGAAGTCAGAATAGACTTTGAAATGTTTGGTTTTCTTTCAATATACGTCGTTTTATTTCGATTGTAGTGTTATTGCCCAAAAAAACATAAAAGTAATCAAGAATATGCCACAAACAATGTTTAGAAGACAATTAGGGATACTTGTTTTTTAATGAGTTTCAAATAATAAAGCATATTGCATCACAGGATTCTTTGCTTTTACGGTACACATGAATCATCTTTTTACACAAAAAAATAACGCGAAAAATAACAAAGTTTGCAAGTTCATAAGAAATTCATTTACAATTTTTGTCAATTGCCGGGGGATTACTGAAAAAAGTTGCAGGTGCAGAAAAAACACGTGACCCCAGAAAAAGTACCACCCTGTAATTTTCATGACCGTTTCTGTGATGTAATTATGAAGACTTCATACAGGCATTAATGCTCCAAAATTGAACTAAATATCTCGAAAACTTTAGTAGTTCGAAGAAAAAAACTGAAAAAATCTGAAGATTTTCGGTAATCGGTAATCTTGAAATATTTCGCACTCATTCATTCACACCCTGTATGTTTCAGGAATTGAGAACATATTTCTAATCTAAATTGGAACAGATATCTACAATTTTTGGATATATGTACATTTATTTAACTAAAATACTTCAATACTAATGGTGTACCCTGTATTTGTTCTGTTCTATTTTAAAGAACCATTGATATTTTTCTCGTCGATAACGGTTAAAATATCTCCACCCAGCACCCAGTTAGTCATAATTTGTTGTGTATTTCAAATTTACTGAGAAAACTATATTTATGGATGACATTGACGTTGTAAATTTAGAAACAATTGTTCTTCAATCAAAATCGTAGAAAAAAATAAGGTGGGACGAAATGTTCATTAAATCAAATTTGCATTAAATCGTTTTGTCAACCTTTCTCCTTGGTATCTCCTTTTTAGTCATGTCATTAGAACTCTAACTGAACATCCATTATACTGTTATTACAAATGCTGTTCAATGATATTTGACATTTAAATCACAGTTATTACAATAAATATGTGATGAAATCACAATCAGTTGATATAATGGAACCATATTATAAAACATATATTCCCGATTATTTATAACAACTAATAGAGACATATATATTTGAAATTGGTAAAGTACTTTTTGGTTTGCTTTTTGTCTATTGTTAAATATTGTTAACACTTCGCTATTTTAGAAGTATATATGTCAAATTATTTTTTGTTTTTGTCTAAACCTTGAGCTTTTAAATAGATGACCGAATTTTTCCTCACTTAATAATTAATTCAAATGTATATATGTAGAGGAAAAATTCTGAAACTGATGAATTTTTATATAAGGTGAGTTTTTTTGATCTCGGTATGGGGATCTCGGAAACTAGCGGAGATAAATTGCGAAAGATTTGCAGTTTTACTGACCCAATTTAATGACACTTTCGGATTTTTGTAAAAAGTCATGGCTTACTAGATAGTTTGAAAAAAAAAACGAAATTCTGTCGATTTGGTCAAATCCCTCTAGCTCCTTTGGTTTTGATTTTATAAAAAAAGTTTAAATATCAAAATTGAAGGGAATTGTATCTCGAATATGATTGTCATGTCCTCGTTTGCTTGACAGCTCTCGTTTTCGAGATATGACACAAACTTGATCTTTTTTTGAATGGAAACCATAGTTGGCTATGACCTCAAAAAATCGGACATTTTTAGATCTTTTAATAAAAATAACGGAGTTATGAATGCTTTTCTCTCTTATTTTCACTTTTACGTTTCCTTATTTGAGAGTAATTCCATTAGTAGTGCTGAACTGACAGTCGATATTGACAAGTTTTCCTGATAAAATGGAATATTCTAACGAAGAAAAACTGAATATGGTGGAATGTTATATCAAATGCCATAAAAATTCATTTCGTGCAGCTGAGGAAGACTTTCATAGATATTTTAATCGTCGTCAACCTGGTCTATGTACATTTAAGTGGCTTTACGATAGTTTACGCAGATATGGATCTTTTACTAAACCACCAAAGGAACGTAATCAAATTAACGAAGCAACACAAATAAAGTTTTGGCAATGGTAAATCAAAATCCATTTACATCAACTCGTGAGATTGCGGCAGAAGCTGGCACATCTCATCTACTGTAGTTAAGGTACTTAAAGCGCACAATTTCCACCCGTACAAACTTTCAGTTTCTCAAACTTTGCATGCTGGTGACGAACATCGACGTATTTTGTTTTGTACATGGTTTAGAGACATGTGCCTTGACAATCCACTAAAGGTGTTATGGTCAGATGAAACTAGGTTTACTAACTGCGGTAAGTTCAATAGGCACAATGAGCATATCTGGGCTAAAGAAAACCCTTTCCATGTAGAAGAAAGACGACCCCAGATAAAATTTGGTTTTACTGTTTGGTGTGGTATTATAGGGCCTTTTATCTATGACGAATAACTTACTGGGGAGCGCTACTTGCATTTCTTGCAATACACTTTTCAAGACATGTTGGATAATTTGAATTTGAGAACTCGTTTAGAAATTGAGTGGTTCCAACATGATGGACCACCTGCTCATAACTCGTTATTAGTAAGACAACACTTGATAATATCTATCCAAACTCTTGGATAGGAAGAAATGACCCACGCGAATGGCCACCCCGGTCTCCCGATTTGACAGTTATAGACTTCTATTTATTTGGTGCGCTAAAAAACAAAGTATACAAAAGAAAGTTGGTGACCTAAGGGAGGCGGTATTACAAGCAATTGAAGAAATTGATAGGCGGTCTTTGATGAAAGCGGTAATGTCAATTATAAAAAGATGCAATATTTGTCTAAATAACAATGGTGGACTTTTCGAACATAAATTGTAACCATTATTATGTACTTTAATTTCTTAAGTTTTTAGTAAGTACCTACTTATTTAGTTTTTTCGTTATATCTGATATACCTAATAAAAAATCGTTTTTTGGAATAGTTATTAATAAATCAATGTATTTCATGGCTAACTACGTTAAAAGTGAAAATACGAGAGAAAAGCATCCCTAACTCCGTTATTTTTATGAATAACTATATCGAGTATTATATCGTTGAAAAGCTCTAAAAATGTCCGATTTTTTGAGGTCATAGCCAACTATGGTTTCCATTCAAAAAAAGATAAGTTTGTTCATATCTCGACAACGAGAGCTGTCACGCAAACGAGGACATGACAATCATATTCGGGATACAATTCCTTTCAATTTTGATATTTACACTTTTTTTATAAAATCAAAAACAAAGGAGCTAGAGGGATTTGACTAAATCGGCAGAATTTCGTTTTTTCAAAATATCTAGTAAGCCATGACTTTTTACAAAAATCCGAAAGTGTCATTAAATTGGGCCAGTAAAACTGCAAATCTTTCCCAATTTAACCATTGCTCTATCTCTGCTCTATATGTATATGAATTTAAAGGGTTTTCAATTCTCTAGTCAAGAAAAAAATAATTATATTTTATACAATCAAGTAGCCCTCGAGTCAAATACATGTTACGATTTACTATTAGTTGTCTTTTTGCCAAAAAATGTAAAATCGAATCTTTTTGCGACATTTAGGACGATCCTTCGAGGGTGAACCCGATACTATATATAAGCGGCCATACAGCAGCAGTGGAGTGGTGGAGTAGATAGCGTTCTAAACAGTTGACAAACGAGAGTTCGTTGATCCCTTAGTTGTAGTTTTTGTGAATTTCGGTAAAAATAAACATTCTTTTCTGTCACCCACATTGATTTCGTACCCTTCAAAGAAAATTATTGTTGATGATTTTTACGATTCTATATATTCATGGTATTTTTTCAGCTACTGAAACATTTTTCAAGTTGTATGATATTATTGGTCAAT
This sequence comes from Octodonta nipae, assembly GCA_034190945.1. Lineage (NCBI taxonomy): Eukaryota > Metazoa > Arthropoda > Insecta > Coleoptera > Chrysomelidae > Octodonta > Octodonta nipae. The sequence continues at coordinate 43,578,819 of CM067220.1, forward strand.
TTGCACTTTTTTGGTTTGTATTGAGGTGCTTTTCGATCAATCAGTCCTATCAACAAAGATCGGTAACTTCAAAAGCGGGTCACTAATTTATGATATAAAATTGCAGTAATTTGCCAGATACAAAGCATAAACAGTGCAATAAAAAATTCAAAAAAATCTACAACGCCCAAAAAAAACAAACATATCAATAGTCCACACACGGGAGATCTTTAAATGACATAACATTTAACAGCCGTTAAATAGGCTTTTCAATGAAGTGCCCTCAAATTAGCTGTATTGTTCATATCCTTTTCATTTTGTTACCTTAAACCATAAAAAACAGTTCTAACAAATCATTTTGTTACACAAAACATTGGAAGTAGATCGATCGTTTTTTGCCTTGAATATATCTACAATAAACATGTATATACAACCTTTCAACTCATTTGCCAATACTCATAATTCATTAAAAAGCTATCGATTGATCTATGAAACGTTTCTATTTTTCTTTTCATTACGCCAGTATAATTTAATAGTTACGTGAGACATTTTAATGTGCTTATATTATTCACTGTTTCACGCCTCTGAGTAAGTCATTTTGAAGTAATGCATTTTGTTTTAATGTGTCTCCAAAATCTAATTAATTTGTTCACACTTTAACAACTGCAATTAATTAATTTGAACTATTATAAATTTATAGCACATTAAAATTGTGAGTTTTTTAAATTCTATTTAACGTAAATATTTGGGATGAAATTTTATCATTAATTCCTTACTATAATATATTTCTGATTTCCATGCCAGTAACTATGAAAACATCCTCATTTGGAGCACAGTTGTAAATAAAATGAAAATAATTGACTTTTATAATTCGTGTAAAACTAAAACATAATATCTGAATAATTTTAGATTTTATCAGTGCTACTTTAGCTTTATGAGTTGAAAAAGTATGAGTCATACGTCTAAATGCTTCCCAAATTAGGAAGAATATAATATATATACAAGCCAATAAGTAGGTTCCGTTTTATTGAATTGTCAGAGTTTCCTAAAAAATTATAGCTTCTTTTCTTGACATTTATGTTTTGCCTTTTTCGAACTTTTTCAAGAGAAAACTTGATAAATGCTAAAATCTAAAACTGTTCACCTACCAGTTATTTGTTATTTCTATGAAGGTAAATTAAGCAAATTTGAAGCCTACGAAAGAAGCAGAATTGGCGAATTTGGAAAGAATGAATTGTAGAGGCCATTATTAAGGCATTTTACATTTACAAAAACTGTTAGGTTACTGGATTCATTGGCTTTTATTTGCCCAACGATGATGCCTGTCAGGATTCGGGCATGGACCGATAATTCTTGAAATACCTACCAGACTATTTGAGACAGTTCCAAATATCGGTGTTGAAATCGCAAATACCGGTAATTCCGTATTTTGAATAAAATGTTTGAAAGAATAGACACTGATTAAAAACTCTTAAGGCGACTCTAGATTACACAAACAACACATTTTATGATTGTAGTAAATTTTATGGACAGTTTACGTTTTCTTTTTACGGTTTAAACTGTTTTCAATAAACATAAGTCCATGTTAGTAAGGCAAGGCCGTAGTCACAAATTTCGGGGTGGGTTGGACAATATTTTCGGGATGAGGGGGCTATAATTCTTTTTTATTGGTGGTGGGCTGATAAGTACTGTAAAATCTGTATTTGTATTCATGTATTTCCAGTATAAATAAAAATGTATAAATATAAAAAGATGACTAATTGGTTAAAATTGAATCTTGGAACCGAAGATTCCAAAATTACGGGGGGGATACTGTCCAGACCCCCCCGCTGGCTGCGGGCTTGCCGTTTATTATAATTCGCTTTTAAAAAAAATCTAAATAGAGTAAAGTAAAATTTTCTTATTGTACTTTTTTTATTTTCACATTCGAGTTCAGTTGAGTTCTTGGATTTATTTAAAAACACAGCCCAACTCACTATAATTTATTTCCAGTACTTTAATTTAAATTCACAGATCTATTTACAATTAATCCTTACTATACGGCAATCGAATACAGAATAAATCTTTCCGTCAGTTCTCCGTACTTATATATTTCTTCTCGGAATTCTCCAGAAGGTGAAAGAGTCGCCGAGAGATTTCCTTCATGAACTCTAGAATTTTTCGAGAACTTAATCGTCGATGCGCTAGACGAATGATGAATACCGATTCCACGAATTATCGGATGAATTCCCCTAACATTATAATACACAATGTTGACTTTTGTCCTAGTTTATATTTTTCCTACAGTTTCTATGTTTAAATTACCTATGTCAACAATTAAATTAACATTTTCAATTCTTTGACTAGCTATCTGCCGCTCATGAAACTTTAATGTTAAAGTTTTGGCTTTTGGTAACATACAATTTGGTAAATCATACATGTTTAGTTTCTGTAAATAATAGTTACTTTATATATATATATATATATATATATATATATATATATATATGTATATGTTTTAGGTGGTTTCCGGGAATTCATCCGCGTAGTTGATAACTGATCCCTGCCGGGATCGATGGTAAAATGACGACGTTTCGGCAGAGTCACATCTGCCCTCTTCAGGTCGGTTCGCATAATTCTCGTAGCCTTCTGCTTTCGCTTCTAGTTACTCTTAGTATTCGAGAAACCACCTAAAATATTTAGTGCCCGTGAAAACTTAAAAACAAATATATATATATATATATATATATATATATATATATATATGTTATATGAGAAGTGCACTAACTTACAATTTATACGTTAAAGTTACCATAGGTGCTTGAACCGTAATTGACTTCACACAAGTATCATATTACAACTTCCTAGAATTCTTAGAAATCACGTAGACGCTTTGTTCACATGAAAACTGATGACATAGCGTCAGCATTTTTACGTTATAAATGTAACCGAAAACAATTCTCAGTGTTCATTATCTTCATATAACTTCATACCTATAATATTGTCTTTGTAACTTAAACATATGAATTTTTGTAATAAATATTTTTTTTAAAAAGTGAATTTAGTGAAACCAAATCTAAAAGTGGCGCAGTCAGTAGGATATTCCAGACGTAATTAGAACAAGAAACAGTCTAACTAATTACGGTGGTTTCCTAACCTTCGCGGATACAAAGAACCTACTTGGACACCAACTACCGAGCTCAACAAGGGAACAAGCAGCGGCTAACCAGTGTTCAGTGACGGATAGAACAAGTCCTATGATAGGAAGTAAGCGTAAGCGTTTAAAAAAGTTACAATATTTAATAATTGTTGAACAAACAGTTCTATCATTTTTCCTATTGTAAATGAACCATCCTAAATATTTACCCAAGAACGAATTTTGAAATTTTATTTTGATTGTTTAAGATATTCTAAATATTTATTTACGTTTATACCTTTATTTAATTTATACTTATTTTAGAACCAGTAACAAAAATTTATTTCTCATATTTTTCTTCATTTTAATTACAATCGCAATTATTTACTTCGCTTTTCCCAAGCTTTGTATTTTCCTAATATTGCACAATCTTGAGTAAAATTACAAAATGCCAGAAACTAGAGCTGTAGCACAAAATGTAGAACCCTACAAGCTCTCAGAAATTTTCGCCATTATTCCCGAATACGATGGGAATCCAATATTTTTAAACACATTTATCTGTTCTTGCAATACCGCATATAATATGGCATCTGATAATCAACAAGTTCTGTTAATTCTCCACATTAAGAATAAGCTCCGTGGACGAGCGGCTGAACTAGTTAATTCACGTGACCCCAGCCATTTAGCAGATATTCAAAGTCTATTAGAAAACCATTTTGGAGATCCAAGGGATCTCTCCGCCCTTATTCAAGACCTACAAAGAATGAGGCAATTACCCAACGAATCTCCATTGACATTTTCAGCTAGGCTTCAAACACATCAAGCAAAAATGTTATCAGCTGTCAATAAACAAAATTTAACTGTAAAGGAGAAACAAGCCCAGATTGACTTAATTGAGTCAATGGCTCTAACTAGCCTACTTACGGGTCTAGAGCCGAAAATTGGCCAAATTGTGCGAGCCAGTGATCCCAGAGATATCCTGACCGCCATTTCCCGTATTAAAAGAGAATTACAGCTATCCAATCTGGAAACTCAAAAATTCTCAGTCAACCGAAATGCACCCCAACAGACTCGTAAACCGAATAATGGTCCACCCCCAAAACAATGTTCGTTTTGCAAAACAATAGGACATTTCAGCAGCGAATGCCTCATCAGAATGAGACAATCCCAGACTAACCAAAATTGTCACTCAAATTACTCGGGCCATCGCCCATATTATCCGAATCAGCCCGCTAATCAACCTACGAATTTTAATAATAGGCCTCAGTTTTCTCACCAACAACAACAACCCTCAACAAGTAGACCAACCCCAACTTCTAGTAATTTCAGACCAAATCCGAGTTTTTTCAAACAACAACAGAAAACTCATCACTTAAACAACGAACAATTCGATCCGTATGAACATAACTATGATTTTTCTTACAATGAGCAACAGAACTTTCAAAGACCAACTGAATACAAAACCGTATCAGACTATTATTACCCTGATACACAAAAACACGACAAATTCGAACATCATTCCAGCGAAAATGTTTGTAATGATAATTATAACCAACAATATGATGAATATTACGATAGCGAACAGTTTTCTTCCCGACAAAATTTTCAGACTACCCCGGTAGAAACAAAACCTCCCGATCACGAGATCTCCGATCTTCAAACACAAATTCAAACGATGAACTTGGACGATTTCAATCCAAACCTAAACTTTCCCGAACAGAATTTTCTGTAAGGCCACTTCTTTCGGTCAATTCGAAAAACCTTTACTACATCACCGACTCTTCCAATACATACAAACTCCTTATTGACACCGGAGCAGGACTGTCAATATTTAAGCCCGAAACTTGCCAACGATTTAAACAACGGTTCCCTGAAAATGTTATTATTCAAGGCATCACAGATGAGAAAATTCTCATTAATGAATCCACCCTAGTGCCTTTTAACATCTCCGACCCACATAAGGTGTATATTTGTAATATTGATATTGAATTTGATGGGTTATTAGGTTCAGACTTCCTGAAACACTATAACTGTATCATAGATTTCAAAAAGAAACAACTCGTTACAAATTTCAAAACTCTGCCACTATTCAAAGTTACGGATGATACGATCATGCGTAATAATAATTCTACATCTTCAACTAAATATATTCCGGTCAACACAATTACCTTGGACTCTCGAACTGAGCAAATCTGTAAATTGAAATGTAACCTCAAGAATACAGATGCTATTCTCGCTTCAATCGAAATAGAGAAAGTTCGTCTCCCGAATGCCATAGTCAAAATCAATGAAAATGGTGAATTCCTAACTTCCGTTTTGAACGCTAATGCCATTCCCAAAACCATAAATTTTGACAAACTCGATTTAGAACCAATACAGAATTTCACAATAAACACCTTCTCTGAAAACAAAACACGTAACCTAACCGAGAATGACAGACAAATGACGATAATGAACCAGCTTCGTTTAGAACATCTCAACGAGGAAGAATCTGAATTCATTTCAGAACTTTGTCTTGAATACTCCGATATCTTCTATTTAGAAGGCGACCAACTGACCTTTACGAATGAAATTAAACACTCTATAGATACCAACAATGCGAAACCATCTTTCACAAAATCATATCGATACCCCCAAATCCACAAACAAGAGGTGAAAAGCCAAATATCAAAAATGCTAGATCAAGGGATCATACGCCCCTCTAACTCCCCATGGTCATCCCCTGTATGGGTAGTTCCAAAAAAATTGGACGCTTCCGGAACACAAAAATGGCGTGTCGTCGTTGACTACCGGAAACTAAACGAACTGACCGTAGACGACAAGTACCCTCTTCCGAATATATCTGACTTACTCGACCAACTCGGCAAGTGCCAGTATTTCACCACTCTCGACTTGGCTTCTGGATTTCATCAAATTGAAATCGACACCAAAGACATTCCCAAAACTGCTTTTACAGTCGACAATGGTCACTATGAATTTGTTAGGATGCCTTTTGGTCTGAAGAATGCTCCATCAACGTTTCAACGGGTTATGGATAACATTCTTCTCGGAATCCAAAACGAAAGATGTTTAGTCTACATGGACGACATCATCGTATATTCCCCGACAATTCATGAGCATATAGCCCGTCTCACCGATGTTTTCAAAAGACTACGAAAAGCCAATCTGAAAATACAACCCGACAAGTGTGAGTTCCTTCGCAAAGAAGTCGCGTATCTAGGCCATCTTATAACTCCTGAAGGTGTAAAGCCAAATCCCTCAAAAGTCGATTGCATTCTCAACTTTCCCCAGCCAAAAAACCAAAAAGACATTAAATCATTTCTAGGTTTAGCCGGCTATTATAGGCGGTTCATTCCAAACTTCGCTAAAATTTCCAAGCCACTAACAAAATTACTTCAAAAAGATGTCCCCTTTCAATTTGACTCAGAATGCGTTAAATCTTTTGAACAATTAAAAATTGCTCTTACATCTACCCCAATTCTCATATACCCTAACTTCGAGGAACCATTTATCCTCACAACTGACGCCAGTTCTTTTGCTATCGGCGCAGTTCTTTCTCAAGGTCCTATAGGTAAGGATTTGCCCATAGCCTATGCCTCGAGAACCCTTTGCAAGGCTGAGACTAAGTACTCTACCATCGAAAGAGAACTTCTTGCTATAGTGTGGGCTGTTAAGCACTATAGACCGCTAATTTTTGGACGTAAGTTTCTACTCCTGACCGACCACCGCCCGTTAACGTGGTTATTTTCAATCAAAGACCCTGGAAGTAGACTTGCCAGATGGCGCCTCAAACTCGAGGAGTATGATTACCAAATAATCTACAAGCCCGGCAAGGTAAATAAAAATGCCGACGCTCTCTCTCGCATTAAAGTTAACAACTTTAACGAATACGTATCCTTTCAGACAAACAATCATCTAACACCGTTTTCAGTACTCCCAACAAACGAGACTGACGATGACTCACGAGAACCAGACACAAAAAGTCCCATTAACTTCCATCAAATTTCTGAGGAGTTCAGAACTTTTGTAGAGCGATACCAGACCGTCTCACTAATAGACTACGACAAAATTCAATTTTCTAACTTCCAACTATTAGACAGAGAAAACAAAAACATTCTCGTATTCCCTCAAGGTTCTCTCATGAAAGATTTTCACCACGACATCATTGAGGACATTTTTGAGGAAAATGCCGATTTTCGCACCCCACGAATAAACGTTTTTGCAAGCAAAAGTGTCAGAAAAAGACGCTATCTCATCGTCCCTCTCCCTTCTGACCCCGAAATAGTTAACGAGATTCTTTTCGCATCCTTATACAATAGTAGAGATGTGTTTACGGAAAACGAAATATACTGTGTTGAGAATAACATAGATTTGCCCATTCTGGAAATGCTTTCGTTCATCTTTTCCGAAATCGATTTAAAATGGAAAGTTTGCCAAAATATCGTCCAAAACGTTGAGAAAGATCAAATACCTATAATTCTCGACCAATTCCATAATGGCAAAAATAATATAAATCGAGGTATCAACGAAACTATCCGCAGAATAAAGGAAAAATACTCTTGGCAAGGACTAACTAAAGACGTTGACAATTTCATCAAAAACTGTCAGACTTGCCAGAAGGCAAAAGTCTACCGAAAAAATCTCGACAGCCCTCTCGTCATCACCGAAACTCCACGGACACCCTTTGAACGTGTCAACATCGACATTCTCGAAGTCCCGACAAGAAACTATGCTTTAACTATCCGGGACGAACTAACAAAATTCTCTCAGGCCTACCCCATAACCGACAAATCCGCAAAAACCGTTGTTAGTACTTTACTACTCTATTTCCAACACTTCGGTACCCCATTACGGATACACTGTGATTATGGCAGGGAATTCGACAACGCTCTGATGAGAGATTTGTGTAAGCTATTTGATATCAAACTGTCCTATTCTAGTGTGGGACATCCCCAGTCGAATGGTTCATTAGAACGATTCCACTCGACGTTACTAGACATGATTAGAATCCACAAATTAGAAAACCCCGACGAACACCCCTTCAACATACTTCCTTATGCAATCATCGCATACAACAACTCCGCAAACAAAACTCACGGATTCACTCCTTACGAACTTGTTTACGGACATACTTCGAGTAGGACTCCCGAAACTCTATACAACCAACAATCATTGATAACTAAATACATCCGAGATCTCAACAACCGTATCACACACTATTATAAAATCGCTCGTGAAAGAACAGAAGTTCAAAAGCAGAAAGCGAAAGCCCGATTCGATAAACATGTTTCCGAAAATCTCCCGAATTATCAAATAGGCGATAAAGTCTATATCAAGGAATCCCAAATCAAGGACAAACTCCAAAATAAATTCAATGGTCCTTTCGAAATCCTGGAGATTCACAAAAACTCCGCGACATTACTAAATCCAAAAACCAAACAAAAAACTAAAGTAAATTTCGACAGGATGAAACCTTTCTCAGAAAGTTAATTTCTGTTTCAGGTTGTGCCTGCTGTTCGGATCAGCAGTAACCCAATATCAAGTCGAACCTATAAATAACACATTAGGGATATACTACCACAACGAAGCCCAAATAACCGTTTCTAACAATAAATGGACACTTTTGGTCCACAAAAATATTTCGGCCCTCGAACACGTTTTCACGACAAATAATAGACTTTTACAAACACTTATCGAAACTGTTAACTATAAATCTTTCGCAATGAATTACTTCCGCTCAGATGTACAAACTCATATAAATCTTCTAAACCAATCCACCACAATTAAAGACAAATTTATCGAAATAAATATGGACACCAAAAGACCAAAACGCGGCATACTTGATGGCGCAGGTACTCTTTTCAAAGCAATTACCGGAAACTTAGACGCGGATGACGGTAAATATTTTACTGATAGTATCACTAGGCTCAATCAAGGTCAATTACAAATAGAAAATTTACTCAAAAACCAAATCAGTGTAACTACCTCTGTCATTAAAAACTTCAACGAGACCGTCCAAAAACTGCAAATTGACGAAAAACTCTTTAACAGCAATATGAAAAAACTAGAAACTACAATCGGAAAAATTAACGATAAAGTCGGCTATATCGAAACGAAACTTATGTTGCTCGAATTATGCGAGAAACTAATGGAGAATTACCTTTACTTGGAAGATAGCCTAAATGATGTGCTAAATTCAATTACTTTCGCGCGTCTTAAAATCATACACACATCTATTTTAACGCCCGAACATCTCATTGCGGCATTGCAAGAAATATCGCAAAACCTAATAAAAAACAATCTTCCACTACCAATAAAATACTCAAGCATTGGACAATACTTGGAAATTATCGAGTTAGAAGCTTTCCAAACAAACTCTGATCTTATTTTTGTCTTAAGAATTCCATTAGTAGAACAACAAGCATACACCCTTTTCCGATTATACCCTATCCCAATTTACGATGACAGAACTGGATTACATCACCTTTTGTCTTTTACTCAAAAGTACCTCGCGAAAAACGCAGACTCTTTAATGTTTATTTCAATCAAGGACTTGAGCGCGTGTAAACCGCTTGCTATCGGAAGAAAATTGTGTCCCGACCTATACGCCTATCCTATAGACTCTAACGCACCGTGTGAGGTGCAACTTCTGAAAAGTATTCAAAATGTGCCGGACAATTGCAGGAGTGCAGTAATTTTTAGTCAGGGTTACAGTGTCCAAAAACTTGAACAAAATATGTGGCTTGTCGTGACCTCCGAACCTTTACGTGTTGTGGTGAGTTGCAATCAAAAGAACTCAACTACTTTAACTCTAGTGCGCAACTCCATTCTAAAACTTCAATCGGAGTGTAGTGCCTTTGTAGGTGTTACTAAGGTCCAGGCTGAGTCTGGAAAAGAAACAGCCCTTTCCGAAGTCTATCACACAGTTACAGTACCTTACAACTTACAACTGTTGAGATACAGTTCCAGAAAAGGTACAAATTCCCGAGCTGAAACCCTTCGACATAAGAAGCATCAACGTGGAGGAACTGGGCCTTGCGAACCATAAATTAGAACAGTACTCCAGAGACCTAGATGGTCTTATAAATCAGCCTTTCCTAACCAAGAACATCTCTTGGTTTACGTATACGACAATAGCTGTTGTCATGATCATTTCAGCGATCATGATTTTCAACATCATCAAAAAGAAAATTGAAAAGCGCCCAAAAGCCCAAGAAAATACCGACCAACCGACGACGCCTTCATCGTCTCTAAGAATGCTGCCTAAACTAAGGCCAGTATTAAAACCAAACCCGATCACAGAGACAACTGTATAAACATTTAATTTATAACAATGTATTTTTTTTTGTATGTTTACCCGTATTTTATGTATTATCCTTTTTATTTTATTTACTAACCATTTATCGTTGTTATATTATATAAGTTTCATTTTTGACTTATTATTGACACTAACATATTTTATATTAACAATTTTAATTTTATTTTCGAATTACCTTTGTAATGTTAATACTACCATTTGACATTCCTAGCGATATTTTGTTATTTACAGATGTTTCATTTTTATTAAAAAGTTGATGTAAAGCATCAACTTTTCATGTATAAGGGGAGTTGTTATATGAGAAGTGCACTAACTTACAATTTATACGTTAAAGTTACCATAGGTGCTTGAACCGTAATTGACTTCACACAAGTATCATATTACAACTTCCTAGAATTCTTAGAAATCACGTAGACGCTTTGTTCACATGAAAACTGATGACATAGCGTCAGCATTTTTACGTTATAAATGTAACCGAAAACAATTCTCAGTGTTCATTATCTTCATATAACTTCATACCTATAATATTGTCTTTGTAACTTAAACATATGAATTTTTGTAATAAATATTTTTTTTAAAAAGTGAATTTAGTGAAACCAAATCTAAAATATATATATATATATATATATATATATATATATATATATATATATATATTTACAGTGTGTCCGGTTACGGACTAGCGATAATCTAAATACATGTAAAGCAACTATTTTAATACACAAATACACTATATACTAGGGCTCAATACCCCACCCCGTCATATGGCAGTAGTCCCGATTACCTCTCTCTTTTTGCACTAAATCGAAAGTTTTTGAGTTAAGCTACAATACAACATTAATTTCATAACTGTATATTTATTACTTTAGGAGTTATTGTTGTTTGAACATAGCATATGCGCAAGCACAAAAGACCTTTATTAAGTGACATCTGACATTAGCTGCCTGCTGTCCGAGAAAAGGCTAGCAATGCTATTCGCGACTAGCAGGAGTAAGCGAAATGGAACATATTGACTCTACTTGCAAGGAACTTACAGGATAAAGACTAGTTACGTTAGTTGTACCTTGCCCTGCCTTGTGATCCCTACTTTTACTTACCGTCCGTGCTGTTTACGTTCTGTATTAGTGGTTATCTTGTGATATGAATATGGCAAATCGTCAATATTCAACGCAACATATTGCTGACATACACTTTGTTTATGGTTTCATTAAAGTCTTATAAGACTTTAATGTGGTTTTAATGTTTACCTACCTGTTTAAATTCCCGACAAAGGTCTTTTGTGCTTGCGCATACGCTATGTTCAAACTACAATAACTCCTAAAGTAATAAACATGTATACAGTTGTGAATTTAATGTTGTATTGTAGCTTAACTCAAAAACTTTCGATTTAGTGCATTTTTTGCATTGATTTGCAATAATTTGTTGATTTACATAATTTTTTGACCTTTTTTTCAACAGTTAAGAAAACGTTAACACTTTGTTTTGAAATTTTGTTGATAGACGTTTTATTGTCCGTCGAATAAACCTATTTTTATCTCAGTAAGATCAAAACTTTAAGAGATATAAACGTTTTTGTTCACACGTAGAGAATAGGTCATCAAAAAAACAAAATGGCTGCCATATGGCGGGGTGGGGTATTGAGCCCTAGTATATAGTGTAATTGTGTATTGTAATTCATAACCGGACACACTGTATATATGTTTTAGGTGGTTTCCTAGTATTCGAGTAACTAGAAGCGAAAGCAGAAGGCTACGAGAATTATGCGAATCGACCTGAAGAGGGCAGATGTGACTCTGCCGAAACGTCATCATTTTACCATCGATCCCGGCAGGGATCAGTTATCAACTACGCGGATGAATTCCCGGAAACCATCTAATACATTTAGTGCCCGCGAAAACTTAAAAACAAATATATATATATATATATATATATATATATATATATATATATATATAAAATAATTTTCATTTTGTTAAGTAGCAACGTTAAATTCGAATCTTGATGCAACTAGTTGCAAAACAATTAGCACAATGTTAAGTAATTTTCAGAGTTTCTGTGGTAATATTATGTTTGTAGGAAAACGAATTACTTTATTTTATGTCACTAATTTATTTATTTATTTATTAAACATAAAAAACCGTGACTAGTTTCGAGAACACTGTCATTTTCAAACGGAAACAAATTCATGTAATTTACTACTTATCGAGAAGATAGTTTCAAAAGAGTCTATTTGAAATTATTAAGTAACTTATAATCAAAAATGATATATTTAAATATTCTTAATCGGTTTATCACTTTGTTTCTATTTCAATATTGTTTTACAGAAAAATCGGATATTCTGTAATCCTTCCGAGAATTCAACATATACCTACTGTTGTACACAAGACTCTGTTTCAAACTGTTTTGTCGCCGTTCATGAATTTGTTTCCCTTTGAAAATGACATAGTGTTGTAGAAACTAGTCACGGCTTTTTAGGTTTATTTAATAAATTAATAAGTGATATAAAACAAAGTAATTCGTTTTTTTACAATCATAATGATAGTATATCACAAAGTATGGCTTCCACCATCAAGTAATATTATGTCTAAAATCACTTTATTGTTGTAGTTTAAATTAAAGTTTCTATATTTACCATATAGCTGTAATATGTACTTAGTAGTACATACATATATAAATTTTGAATTAAACTTTAATTCTCATCCACCACAAGTGTCAAATGTTTATGCATAAAAGTAACACCGACATTAATGTAGGTCGATTTTTCGATATTTGGATTTGTAAATTTTTTGCTGCTAAATTATTCGTCTGGGTACTGATATAAAGAAGTTGCTACGCTACGTCTTGTCAACAATCAATATTATTAACTTAATTGAATGAGTTATTTATCCAAAGTGGCAAGTGTTATGTTTATTTTACTTACAACCTAACTGATAATACTTAATTGTATTTCAATGGATTTTCGATAGGAATATCGTGCAATGGAAACATAAATCATCGTTGTGTATAGATGTAAGAAACCTTTATGCTCTTAACTTGTGAAATGTGATCATTTGTTTGTGTTAAGGCACCTGTCTGCTCAGCAAGTAGTTTGAATAATACATGGTGTAGAAAGCTGACAATTCAGATAGCCCACGTATTCAAGTTGTTTATTACCTTAATACCAATAACGTCATATTTTATTTTTAGCTTTTGAGTGGTTTTAAATAAATTAAGAAAGGTGGTGCAGTTTACAATATTTGGAGTTTAACACTTTGTGTTAAAAACAACCATACTTTGTTTTTTTGTCTTAAAACTTAAATTATACGATTAAATAAAAGTTTTTAGGTGAGTTTATACGATTTTTGTTTGATACTAGTTTATAATGTCGTCAACTTTGTATTTGATAAAAACAATCTAAATGCATAATATCAATAAATTTATATTAAATTCGTTATAATTAAGCTCAAAATATTTTCATCCCCAACATCTAGAACAGTTTTATTGCAATCCACATTTTCAGATTATGCCTTAATAACATTTCAAGTAGACCTTCTTAATGTCTCCAAAGCGGTAACGTTTTTTCTAAAATTTACAGCTTATAAAAATGTTACTATACCAAATTATTAATTAAAAGGCAAAGAAATATAAATTCAATGGAATTACTATGACTTCAGTTTTATTTGGTATACAATAATGTGTCATAGACTCCAAGCACGCCCGGAATATTTAAAATTAATTATCGACTTACCAGTGTGTACATTTACTGTAGTGAAAATTTGACTATCAGTTTGTTTTATTTTACGAATATTCTGTACGAATATTCGAATGTTTTAAACTGCTGTAACTAATATTTATAAATGAAGAAAAGGCAGTTTCAAAAATGGATTTTAGACAGTTCTTATTTTTGTTCACTAGCATCCTAAAACATACCATTAACGAGTCTTCTCTTCTTTTTCTTCCGTTCAAAGCCGTACTAATTTTAATCGTTTATTTACTTCAATATGATAGCACATGTCTTTTTATTGCAATAAACTAATTACCTACAGCCAAGGGCGTACCCAGCTTTTGGTTTAGGGAGGAGCAAATTTGGAAAAAAATTGTCCTAGAGGGGGGGCAAATCAGAAAAAAAATTGTCCTAGAAAGAGGGACAATTTAGAAATTTTTGCTCCAGGCGGGGGCAAGTCGACAAAGTTATGGGAAGGTTTAATGGGTAAATATACCCAATAGGTCAGTCACTACAAGTTTTTAAGTGATATAAGACTTAACAACCATTTAAATTTGTGTGTTGAAATGCCCGTAAATTTGTTCTTTTTACTGGTAGTTTGAATCCTAATAATTTTCAACCTTGGTGGTAGTCTTCGCGGACGACGGACGTGTGAGACACCAGCAATAACTTTTTTTTCACAATTACACACACAGTTTTATTCATAAGCATTAGATAAATTGTAGCACAATTTTATATTACGTTAACTAGTTTTTGTTTTCAATTTATCATCGTCGTTAATATAATTTAAGTTTTTAAACAGTGGAACTAATACAAGTAAATGATTACGAATGTAAACGTTCCGTTATGTTGAACATCGAACCACAAGATTAAAAAGGTAACAAGTTTGAATAACCAAGCGATTAACTGTCAATTTTCACTTTCTATTAAATAGGGACCTCAGGTATCATTTTTACCGCAGTGAATGTAACATCTGCTTTAAGTAACGATTTGATATAAATAAATATCTGTTGTTCACTGTCCAATGTTGAAATATTTATTTGCTTAAATATTCATTAGAGCTTATAAAATAATTCATTATTATTTAGAAACTTTTTAATTAATATTAACTTTTTGCATTATTACATAAGTACATTTAGCAACTAAAATTTCAAAGCGAATATTTATTGGTATTTGAGTTTCTGTTACATCTGTTTTACAAAAAGGTATAACAAACTACGGTGAAACTCTTTATTCAATCCGTTTAGATAAATTTTATTTTGTTCCAGAATCCTGGGCAGTTGCCTATATGCTCCGAGTGTCTCGGCACCGAAGCGAAAAACCGAAAAGGTGTTGCTGAAAAATTAAGTGCCTGCTCTGAATGTGGAGCCCTAGTTCACTTATCATGCACTTCTGCAGGACCAGAATTGGCAAGTCTTTTGGCTAAAGGAGGCAAATGGTTCTGCGAGGACTGCAAAGTTTGTGATGGATGTGGTGAGTATAATTTTGCTTTAAGTTAATGTTAGAACTTCTAGTAAATTTCACAAGTTTCAAATGGTGTTAATAGTTGCCACTGATAACAAAAATATGAATCAACAATTGCAAAAATTTTGAACAAATAAATAAATAAATAAATAGATGTTTTGGGATCACTCCTATTGTTGACAGAACAATTGGTACCGTTCGAGTGTTATTCGTGTCCCATTGTCGCTTTATTTGAAATTCTAAATCCCTATATTTGGCTATTTTTCAGCCTGCTTAATATTTATATTATTTTTGTTAGGGATTGCTATGTCAATTAAGGTTGTTTTTCTAAAGACTTTATCTACCAAAACTGTATCTAGTACAGCTTGTAGTTGTTATTTTCTAAAATAGATTTTGGTTTGTCAACCCTATTATTAAGAAATTTAATATTGGAAATAGCTGTAAGCTGGCAAACAAATCGACATATTTTGTTCTGTTAAATTACTTTCTGACAAAAAACTTTTCACTAATTTGTTGTGAAAGGCGCTCAGTAGTATTCATAAATTTTGATTCATTCAAAACAAGTCTTTAAATGTTGCATAAAAATATTGTTATAAACTCCGTGGGTTCAATTAAAATTGTAAAACTAATATTCACCATCACTTTCTAGAAAGTTTTATTTACATCAAATATTCACACAGCTGATTCGAATATCAAAACAATAACACAAAATAAGCTCTTCGCAATAACTAACTCTTCTCCGATGCTGGGACGCTCCTTTTAAAATCCCGATCGAATTCATCTAGCAAAATTCGAGAGTCAACTTTACAATTGTCGTGTTATTTCGAGATTAAGTTTTTATCCTCATTAGAAGATTCGAGTCCTTGTGTTTTTTCCCTCCCAGCGATTGATGTCGTATTGGAATGAAATGTTTTACGTTACTCACCAGGGATGGACTGGATAATTTATAACACTGCCCTCCCTTTAATTCTGATCGTCCCGATCAGAAACATCCTCTCCATGGTAAGGAGCGAGTCGACCTAAATGGACCACTTTCAACTTAGCCCTGGGGTTTCGACAGATACGGTAGACGACGTCATTAATCCTCTTGAGCACCTCGTATGGACCATCCCAGGCGGGTGTAAGCTTTGGAGATTTACCCTTGCTCCGTTGGGGGTTGTACAGCCAGACTTTGTCCCTCTCTTGGAACCCGACTGAATTGGCCTTGAGGTCATATCGCGTCTTTATCCGGTCACTGGTGGCTAACATCTGCGTTCGGGCTAATTCGTGTATTGTCAGCATGTTTTGTCGGAGCTGGTCGGCATAATCGTTGATGCCTTGGGAAGGTTCTTCGGGGGAGCCAAAAGCTAAATCGCAGGGTAATCCGAATAGGACCCTGGCTGAAGTCAGGCATGTACTATTATGTACGGCTGAGCGATATGCCAACAGGAATAGGGGAATATGCTCATCCCAATCACGCTGGTTATTGCTGACGACCTTGGATAGGTGTTGTTCCAAGGTCCTGTTGAATCTTTCCCCCATTCCATCTGACTGTGGGTGCAATGGTGTTGTTCTCGTTTTCCTGATTCCCAACATCGTCCAGACCTTCTGGAATACATTCGATTCGAAGTTCCGCCCCTGGTCTGAATGTAGTTCGATCGGGACGCCAAACCTGCTGAATACCTGTTCTACCAGCACCTTTGCTACCGTTGTTGTTTCTTGATTGGGTATCGCATATGCTTCAGGCCATTTGCTGAAGTAATCCATTGCGACGAGAATGCATATGTTCCCCCTCTCAGACTCAGGAAACGGACCTGCGACATCGATGGCAATTATCTCAAATGGGACGCCCGCATTGTACCGCTGCATTCTGACCTTGGTCCGGGTCTTCGGGACCTTACCGGCTGCACAGGTGTCACATTTCCGGCACCAAGCTCTGACTTTTGTTTAGGGTTTTGTTCATGCCCAGATGGCCCCCGTAATTCCATCATGTACTTCGGTCAGGATGGCTGGTACCTTTTTCTTCGGAACTACCAGTTGGGAATTGGTTTCTCGGCCATCAGTTCTTTCCCAAACTCGCTTGAGCATTCCATTCTCTACTCTTAGAGAGTCCCATTGAGCCCATAAAGATTTCAGCACGCCCGAGTATCTAGCTACCTCGTCCCATTGTGGCCTGGGTGCCCCTCTCTTTTTGCGTGAGAGAATTGGTTCGATGTCTGGATCAGCCATTTGGCCCTGAATACACTGTTCCGTTGTCCAGTCTTCATTGGCCTGCACTCGGATCTGTCTGATGGAGAAACCCTCTCGCTGTTTCGTCTTCAGACAAATGTCCGCATTCTGCTCTACAGGGTCTTCTTGATAGAGCATCGGCATTATTATGCAAACGACCGACACGATGTTCAACCTTGAAGTCGTATTGCTGTAATTTATCCATCCATCTGGCCAGTTGTCCTTCCGGTGTCTTCATGACCAGCAGCCATTTGAGGGCGGCATGATCTGTTCGGATTAGGAAATGACGACCACAGAGGTATTTGTGGAAATGGTCTACGGCCCTTATTATTGCAAGAAGTTCTTTTCTGGTGACGCAATAATTTCTTTCCGGTTTCGAGAATCCACGGCTGCAGTACTGGATCACTCTCTCTTTACCATCTTGCACCTGGGATAGGGTGGCCCCCCAAACCTGTGTTGCTGGCATCGGTGTCTAAGATGAACTTGCCGGGCTACGTAGGAAATGCTAGGATTGGGCTGGAACAGAGTGGCGCCTTCAGTCGTCTGAATGATGTTTCGCAATCCTGATTCCAACAGAAGGTCTCTTTCTCAGTGGTCTGCCGATGTAGAGGCGCAACAATGGTGGCAAATCCCTCCACAAATCGCCTGAAGTATGAACAATGAACATAGACCCAAGAAGCTTCGGAGTTCATGCTAGTCTCTTGGGACTGGCCAATCACGAATGGCTTCTATCTTGTCCTCGTTGGTGCGGATTCCTGACTCGAAAACGACGTGGCCCAAAACCTCTACTTCTTTTTGGAACATGGAACACTTCTTCGGGTTGAGTCTCAGGTTGGCGTACTTAATTAATAATAATAATAATAAAAATATACTACTTTATTGCACATTAAAAAGTACAAACGCGAAGTTTAGCCATAGACCATTCACACTTAACCATTCCTAAAACTAACTACTAACTAAACTTATACATATATATGTATCCTGCATGCATATTCTGGGTCCAATTGTCCGCACGAGTATATGAACACATACACACACATATACATAGAAATGTACATACATATATACACAATTATATACACATACATATATCATTTTTCAGGTGCAGTTTTCCACTCTAACAGAAATTAATATACCTAGATATAAAAACTTAATTATATAAATGTTGTATAAAAAATAAAGAACTTATCAGATTAACACGAGCTATCAGATATTAGTAAATATATATTTTTTAAACTGATTCTGAATGATTTGTTGAATATAGTGTTTTAGAGTAATATTCATGGAATTAAATAGTTTCACAGCATTAAAAGAAAATGACCGCCGATATAGGAAGGTTGATGTTGGGGCATTCTAAATGAATCTTGATGTCTCCACCTGATGTATATCGTTCAATTGAACTAGTTTTCTCGACAGGTAAAGAGGTGCTGACGATTCCATAACTCGTTTTAAAAAACAAATGAAATTGTATTTAAACATTGACTCGGTTTTTAGCCATTTTAATTCCACTATGATTGGGGAAACATGAATATCTCCTTAAGTTTGCCACAAGCCTACAGCAACTGTTCTGAATTTTTTGAATTCTGAATTTTGTAATTTGAACTAGGCATGGGAAATATATAATGTTGCAGTATGATAACTTTGACAAAATGAAAGTTTCACACAATCTCTTTTTCATATGTTTCGTCATAAGATGCCGGCTAACATAAAGAAGTTTCAGTCTGTAGTAACAGCACTTGATTAGTTCAGTAGAGTGTTCGATGAATCTAAGGTTTGCATCGACGGTTAGTCCTACATTTTTTGTAGTTGCAGTAAATTGGATTGTTTCATTTGTGACTTTGTTTTTGAACAATTTAGTTTGAGCCCATGTTGCAATGCATACGTATGGAGGCTTTTTAGGTCTTTATCTCAAAGACAGGATGTCAAATCCTATATATTTACATTTGCTGATTAAGAGATCGTGGTTGATGGTGTCAAATGCCTTACTGAAGTCCACCAAAGTTAAGACACTAGCCAATCCTCAATCCTCTATCACTTGCTGTAATGGTGTCATCAGTGATACGGCACAGAGCTGTTGTTGTGCTATGTCCTTTCCTAAAGCCAGACTGATATACGGAGAGTAGGTCATTGCTTTTTAAATAAGTATTCACTTGAAAATATATTACTTTTTCCAAAATTTTTCGAAAACAATGGAAGTAGATAGGCGTGTAGAACATTTTGCTCACGTTTATGAATGCCATTAAATGCAGGCTTTAGCAGTTAATATTTTTATTTTATTTTTTTATTAAATAAAATACACTTTATTTATTCTAGAAAATATATCTTTAAAAGTTTTTCAACATTAATCTTTTTTATTTTAATTAACAATCATACTAACTAATTTGCCAGTCTTCTAAGACAGTCTTAAGGGAAAAATTAAACAAATAAAAATCTTTTCAGACAAAAACTTTAATATGTGGGAATAATTAATCTTCATCATATATGAGAGCTTTACACATATCACATAATGTATGACTATGCTCGGTACATAATTTTTTTTACTGTAAATGCAGCACTTTTTAGTCTTGCGGTTTTTGCGTCTGCAAACTGGGCAGATTCCATTAGGTTTTTCTTCTCCTGGTAACTCAGATCCTGATACAAAACGTTTAATCACTTGCTGTAGAGGATATGCTTTGCCAGGTACTTCTTCTTTGGATACGTGTCTGTATTAGTTGAAGAGCTAGTTGTTTCAAGTAATCTCTTCGATCCATCTATAAAAGAAATATATAATAGTTTTCTATGACGGTAATTTAAAACCATAATATTACATAAAAGTAGCAGTAAAACTGTCCATATGATAAAAAAAATAAGTAATGAGGAAAAAAGTACTTACGTCGACACCCGCGCCATGAGCAAAACGCCGCTTGATGATACATGGCGCAACAAACCTCATACCAGCGCCTAGCGCACACGGGCGAGAAGTGAGCTGTATCCAGGGGTGGAGGACGGAACAAAACTCAGCTACCGAAAGAATGAAGTCCCTACGCATAAATTTGAAAAAATGGCGCGTGTTTTAAATTTACTGTGAGCAAAATGCTCATAGCGCGAGTGCTCGCGGGTTAAACAATTAACGCACTTTTTGTCCCTAGATGTACAGTTTTTCTTTTCATGATTTCCACTGCATCTCGTACAAATTGATCTGACTTACAATCTTTATTGAGGTGACCATAGCCGCAGCACTTAATTCTGGAGAATATCCATGACCAGAATGTCGACGAGGTATACTAAGCACGTTCTCCATGTCAACCCGCTCAATACATACTCTATTAGCCTCTCAAATGTATCGGGAGCATTACATAACCCAAAAGGCATGACCTGCCAATATCCACTCTATAGAGAGTGGAGAACCAACGGGTGCCTGCTAGTGTAGTCAGAGTATCATCAATTCGGGCTAGTGGATAGCTGTCTTTCTCTGTGACGTCATTCAGCTTTCTGTAATCCACGCAAAATCGGGTGGTTCCATCCTTCTTTTTAACTAGCACGACGGTAGCAGACCATGGGCTGATGGATGGCTCAGTAACTCCATTTTCTAACATGGACTCCATGTTTTCCTCGACTGCCTGTTGTTGCCCCAATGGTAGTCGTCTAGCTGGTATTCTGATGGGTTGAGCGTTTCCGGTATCTATTCGGTGCTGAAGGATTTTGGTGCGACCGGTGGTTCCATCTTGACTATTAAAAATTTGCCAGTGATTTGCAATAAA
Source organism: Octodonta nipae (assembly GCA_034190945.1). Lineage (NCBI taxonomy): Eukaryota > Metazoa > Arthropoda > Insecta > Coleoptera > Chrysomelidae > Octodonta > Octodonta nipae. The sequence continues at coordinate 43,600,346 of CM067220.1, forward strand.
TTGCTTGGTTTTCTTCGGTGTTTCAAGTGATCGGCAAACTGTTGTAGAAACTCTTTACTGGGCCTTGTCTCCTTCGCGGATGTCTGGTACTCTTCTTCGCAATTAATGATGGCTGGCTCAAAACCAGCTATTTCTTGACCATTGGCAATTCTGATGTCGTTGTTGGACAAATTAAGGACTCTAATTGGTATGTCTCGTCCCGCTTTAGCTATAGCCCGTCCAACTAAGTAGTCATGAGCTGAATGTACGGGCTCCACCATTTTTTTCTCTAGATAACAAAAAAGTTATAATTAAATTATTTTGACATAATACCTACATGTCCTATTTCACCCATTCCATCGCACTATGAAATAAACTCTGGTCTGCTCTTTTAAAGTAGTTTAAACTTTGTAAGCAAGCTTATTTGACTCAGTTCCCGAAAATCGAGAAGGCATGTCAAACCTCTCAACTTATCATACCCATTTCTGATTGCGCAATCATAAAAAATATGTCAGCCATCAAATTGAACCGCATACAATGTTTTCAAATAGCTTTGTCCAAAAAGATGGGTTGATAAATAAACTTATTTTTTCCAATGTTTGCAATAGACAGAACATTTGTACGTATCTCTTACTTTACAGTACTTATTATATTTTTTCCTGATTATAATAAACTATATGATCTATATCGACGTCATAAGGCATCATTAGTGCAATAAAAGGTTCAAAAACAGAATCTGAGAACTCCCAAAGAAAGTCAGTACCGAAAATTTTGAGATAAAATTTATCTATCGTTAAATCGTGTATTTTTAAATGCCCTCAAATTCGCTCCATTGACTGGTAGATTAAACCTTAACAATTATTAGTATAGGTGTCGGTCTGTCCAGCTCAGAGGATAGTCTGAACGCACCATAAAAATTTAGTTCCAACAGAACGAATTACCGATACACAACCGATAATCTTCGGGCGCGGTGACGAGTTCAATGATGTTACACGCAATACGATTACCGGTTGCTTATCGGTTTTCCGTCACACACACGCCTAAAAAAATACCATTCCTTTCTACATTTTGATGAATCTCATTCGGTTGTGTTCGGCCTGCTCATAGTGCTCATTGGTTTTGTCTCCCTTCCCGTGTTCAAAAGGATTCAAAGTATCATTATTCGCAATATGTTTGCTACGCTTTCAGAATATTCACTGGAATGTACAAAATTTTGTGTTTGGAATTGAATAATTGAAGCAGATATTTAAACACAATATACAAATTTTAACAGAATATACAATAACACTTTTGTACTTTTTGTATACAGACATAATAGCCAAAGATATTCTCAACAATCTGTTCGAAATTACAGGAAAGCTTAATTGATCATATTGTATAAATTTCTTGTTCTCAAAATATCTGAACGAAAGACTTTCTCAATTACTTTTATTGTTTTTTTTTGGGCAATAACACCACAATCGAAATAAGACGACGTATATTGAAGGAAAACCAAACGTTTCAAAGTCTATTCTGACTTTCTGTACAGAACAACCATTACATATTTAACCAGTAACCCGGACAATTTCTACCATTCGAATTTTAAATACTTCTCAGTTACCGGAAAGGAGTTAGGAAGGGAAATCCCAAGGAATATGCAAAATAATCAAGAATCTCCTCCAGCGCCATTTCAAAATGAAATTAACTGAACAATGCTCAAAGTAATCTATTAGGAATGATCTACGCGCAGCAGACTATATTGTTTATATTAAATTCATTAATAATAATTAATACAACTCTTTTTTTTGTATGCTCTTTGCCTTCCCCAAAGTTTTATTTTCGCACGGCAAGGTTGCCAGATGTTCAGAAATTTCCCAAGAACTTTATATTGGAATAAGTCCTTAACTATACAAGATAGATATGTCTTTGTTAAGAGTTTTTAGTTCATACTAACCAGCACTATCACCAGCCAAAATATCTGCACTGCAATATGTTACACCCTGTATATATAAATATGGGTCTCTTCGAACTGGACGGAAAAGGTTGAAATTTGGTAGCAGTACATAGTTTGGTGACTCGATCGGGAGTACATATCGCAGATCAAGAAATTCTAATTTTGGTGAGTACCTCTGCGGAGAAATTTTACAAAAATCTTCTCTCCGACACATCGAGGCTAAAACGAGGCAACAACGCATGATTTACTACATCAAATAAAAGGGCACACTATGAGGAATACAAATAAATTTTGGCATATATTTTTAAAACAATTTGTTTAAATGATATTAACAATAATATACAAAAATCGACACATTTCCCCCTTTAACTCCGAAAATAAACTTAAAATAAAACATTAAAAAAATATATAACCGACTTCTACATATAACTAAAAAGCTAAAAATAATTATAACAAAATACAACTCTACCAAATAAATAACACATTCAATGTTGTTAGGTACCTACCCAGGAAGTAAAAATGTAAACATTAAAAGGTGCTCAGTCTGTACAAATTAATTACCTACCAATCTAATATATTTTTGAAGTCGGTGCCAAGCAAATCTAAAATCATCTAAAATCCTTCATTGCGTACTTATTATTGATGCTCTCCGAAAGATCCCAACGACCCTTTATCCTCATCTGGTGTTTACAGAATATCGTGCTCTTGCAACCTGAAAAATTTGCTGTTATTGAGATTGTCTGCGCTCAGAAGCCATATCATACCAACACACCCAAGTTCTGTCAAATACATCTCACTAATATTCCGTCTCCAGCGGGAAGCCATCGAAATATACAAACATCGGAACAATTTCAACAGGAAAACTCAACAAAATTTGAAATCCCGCACTCCGAGGCGCAATACCAAAACCCTATACTAGCCCCTGGGTCCTGCCCACTCACTTCCTCTTGTCAAACTACAGGCTTCGCTCCTGCATAAATACCAACGCTCCACCATTCGACAGTACTACTCATTTCAAGCATATAACGAGGTACCAACTACCCATGGAGATATCAATTCCATTTCCACGGCAAAACAGCCCGCAAAACTCTTCATTGTTTAGTTCATGTCGTGTATTCTTTTCAATATAGTAAATAAGTAGGTGTCTCACCACGTAGCCAATACAAGTGATATTTATCTTGTCACTACTCCTTTTTAATGTAACTACTGATAAATCTGAACTTGAGGTTTATTTAAAACAGGCTTTACCACCCATGGTATGACCTACAAATTGAACAAAATATATGAAGACTTGGAGACTAAATTTGAAGATTTATCACTGTACCTTTATAACTGGCGAAATACAGCGTTTGTGGAAAATAACACAAAACGAACTCAAGAATACTGTGTACATTAATATTTATGGAACCGGAACTTTATTACTTACCATAATAACTATCGCCACTGTTTAAACCACCAGATAACAAAAAAGTTATAAACACCATTTGTTTATATAATTTAACTGAAAATAAATATCATTTATTACAAATTTATTTTGCGTAATTAATCGTATTTAGAGTATCTAAATAACTGAATTGATGTAACCTTATTGTTAAATGCGAATTGTATTTTTAATGTGTTTTTTCCTTTCAAGGTAACACTGGTATTTCGACGTGCCTTCTATGCTGTTGCAATTGCGACCGCAAGTACCATATGGGTTGTTTGGACCCTCCAGCAGAAAAGAAACCAAAATGTCCTTGGAGATGTAAACATTGCCTTAGCCATCACGATAACGTTAGCAATAAAGGAAGGAAAAGCGAACCCGGGAGTGCTGTGCGAAAAAAAATCAACAAGGTTCGAGAAAAAATTAAAGAAAAGAGGTAAGAATATCATAATAATAAAAGTATGCATGTTATAAATTAGGGATACACTGGCTGTATTAATAATAAGTACATTGCCCTTTTCGTTTCCGGCAAAAACAAAATAAAAGTGTAACATTTTGTTTATCTACATTAAGATTTGTTTAATTTGTCTTGAGAAATCATGATCACAGATCACATCTGATCAAATAAGTCAAACCGTAATATTGTTTTACCTTCAAAGATAAAACCAGTGTCACATGCATGCTCAGTTTTTGAGAACTAGAAGTATATTTTCCTCAGTATTAATTTAATCTATTACATCTGCACAAGGAGTGCCCTGAAATGCATAAAGGTGTGTTTATTTCAGTCATTATTTTTTGTGATATTTCGATAAACATATGATGAAATTTAAGGTAATCCTCTATTTTGAATATCTTGAAACGACACACATTCCAAATACCATAAAACTGCTGTTTTATACATGTAAGGTCATAATGTCATTTACTTGCATAAATATTCATACGAGTATGAGGGCTGCTTAAATCTTAGTGTCGAGTAAGTTGCCTGCGTATTTCAAGTTAAACATACTTATTACACAAATTAAACTAGATGTATACCAGTTTAAAAGGCCCCGAGGTTGCAGTTGCCTCAGTTTTGAGTTGCAGTTTATTATTTGACATAATATCATTACTTAATAATAATATTGGGTAGCTTTTATATATTATTTTCTATATAAGTTTTTGTAATAACGGATTTATTGATTACCACCTACATAATAAAAACAACTAACTATTTCTAACCCCCCATTACCTAACATACAAAATTTCATTAACATAATTTGATACTTCCAATGTTTTTAAATTCTATAACTACTTAAGAACTCTCTTCAAAATAAAAAAAATCCTTAAAAATAATTTAACACTTTAAAATTTAATAGTTCATAACATAAAGTAGAACTTGAACATCATGAGAATCATGGCACATGTTGCTTCGTAAGTCCTCAAACAGTCCTTTGGGTACTATTTTAGTAAAAACGTCTGCAAATTCTTTCTTTGGGTTAATAAGATGATTTGTAAATAGTGTTATTCAACATTTCTCTTAAATTAGATATCTATATGCTTGATTCTCTTCTGATATGTAGATAGATGTTTAATTAATTCAGTTGTACTTAAATTGCCTATTCAAAGTGAAATTCTTCTTTATGTTGCATAAATCTGTCATTAGTTTTTAAATCCACATGAGTTCTTTTTTAAAGGTGAGTATTTCATGTGCAGTTGTTGCATCTTGAGTAACCAAGAGTCTATTATCTATGAAATTTCAATAATGACCCTTTTGTACTTGTAAACACTTGTGAAAACACATGGGGCTGCAGTATTTGCAAACAGCCTATATTGCAAAAATTTAACGAACCCCACATCAGAAAGATTATTATTTCTCAATATACATACTATCAGTGAACAATCTGGTTGTTTCTTGTCTTTTGTCACTTGGGAATCACCCAGTTCTCATAAGTGATTTGTCTTTAAGGATTGTAGTTAAACTTGGATAGCTATAGACCACTTACTTGTCAGCATTTGAGTAGTCAAGTATTTCTTGTAATGTAGGAAGTTCTTCCTCCAATGGTAGAAATAGATTTTCTGTATCCAACTGGATGTTAATAATTTACGCTGTAAAAGTTTTCTTATAACTGATATTTACTTATTATCATTAATATAACTAAATTAATTAACTTGTATTTTCATAATTCTAACTCCTCAGTGCCTAACCTACAAAATTTTATAAACTTAATTTAACAGATTGCACAACGCGATCAGTCTTGTTAGTGTGGGACCAGAATTTTTATTTGGTGTGAATTGGTTGCAAGCTCAACTAATACTCTCAAAACAGTTGCCCGGTCTGCGCTGGCCCTGAGTTGATACTTTTCTCGACGATGTCCGTTATATGAATGAAGATGTCTTATTGCAACTTACAACCACATCACAAAATTAACAAACCCAGTATCTAGTACATGGCGGTATCAATGATAAAGGATCAGATTGATACAACCCAGCCCATCTCCAATTATAGTTGTTACTGTCAGCATTCTATCTTGTGTTACAAAAAATCTTTATTAAATATTTTGCAATTCCCGAGAATAAATACAAAAAACCCAAATTTCGAAAAAAAAAATCCCGGAAAGCTAGAGTTTTGCGGAAGCATTTCATGGTTCTAAACAACATTAAAAAAGTTCTTATCGACAGTAATGCCGCTAAGAATATTACTCAGAATCAAAGGTCACGAAGATATTAATTATCAAATCCAGAAAATATTAATTATCAAATTTGTAGCTTGAAAATTTCTTTCAAAAATATAACATTACTTTTTTAAAGAACATTCGATTCATAAAGTTGTATCGCACAGTAAATTGTAACGGCATTTATGTATCGAATATTTGTAATAATTAAACCTTGAATAGGGACGAAATAGTTGAATATTCTTTGTTGTTAAAGGTTCAGAGTCCATAACAATATAAACTAACACATATTTAGTGCACAATTTGCAGACAATACTCCACAGTATGCTAGACGAAGAAAAAATTGTTAGATTTTTTTAATCATTTCTTTCAAATATAAAAAATGGTAATTTATGTATTTTCTTTAAAAAATTCACATATTTCTTCACATATAGCCGTGGATGATGCCTAGTGAGGACACCACCAAAAAAACCCGTCTTGAACCTTACCTCAAAAGTGGTAGGAAAAAGAATGTATGTATCATGGAAAACATAAATTTTTATAGAGAATTTCCTAACCTTCATATTTGACAACCATAATTTTCTCGATAAAAGTACCTAACGGTTACCGAAGTTTATATGAAAAATTTTGTATCGTGGTCCCTTTGAACATTTTCAGCGGCTCATATATCGATGGAGATTTTTGGGATGTTATTTCGGACCATAAAAGGAAGGTTCATGCAAAAATGCAGATTTCTAATAATAATTCTTCTGTGCAATATTTCTATTCTCCAGTTTAATGGTCTTATACCTAATACGAGGGCTGCCTTTTATGACAACTGACAGCTCTATCGTAAAGTTTGACATTTTTGAGGTTATACATACTCAGAACGTTTTGACATACGTGTGCTATGTGTTGTTTACAGTAACTTAAAGGATTCATCTCGGCAAAAAAATGAAATTAAATCGTCAACATTTTCGTGCGATTATTTTTTACATCTTTCGACGTGGATTAAGTCAGCAAGAGTGCATGGATGAACTTAATTTAATTTCTGGCGATGAAACTCCATCAAGGACCACTGTTTATCGATGGTATGGTGAATTCAATCGAGGTCGTAGTTCACTTCAAGACGAATTTCGTGAAGGTCGTCCAAAAACATTTGTTGTTCCGGAAACCATTGATGCTGTGCGCGAACTGATATTGCAAGATCGTGATGTGACCTATCGGGAGATTGAGTCAACCTTACACATTAGTAGGACCAGCATACATTCAATATTGCATAAACATTTGAATGTCAAAAAAAATTGTTCGCGTTGGATCCCACACAATTTGTCAATCGTTCAAAAAAAGGCTCGTGTCGATTGGTCGAAAATAAAGCTCAAAAGATACGACGGCGGTGCTTCAAAACACGTTTATGACATAGTGACAGGTGATGAATCGTGGATTTACGAGTATGAGCCCGAAAGTAAACAGCAACAAAAGTTGTTCGCGCACGAAGCACTCCAAGCAAATGATCCCCTTTTTTTCGGAAAAACTGGACATGTTGCAACCGTACCACTAGAACAACGCAGAACAGTCAATTCTGAGTGGTACACAACCATTTGTTTGCCAGTTGTCTTCCAAGAAATTAGGAACAAAACTGTTAAAGAATTTTGTTAAAGATTGTGTAATTGATCATTATGAAAAGAGTAGTGTTAGTTAATTAGTTAACGAATATTGGTAGATCACCTTTGTTATTTTTAAGTTTTCTTGGTAATAACACCACAATTGAATTAACAAAGCTGTATATTGAAAGAAAATGCCAAACGTTTCAAAGTCGATTCTGACTTCGTTGTCAATGGCAATTTTAAAACGTTTGGCATTTTCTTTCAATATACAGGTTTTTTAATTCAATTGTGGTGTTAAGAAAACTTAAAAATAATCAAGAACATGCCACAAATAACATTTAGAATACAATTAGATCACTTTTTGTTTATGTAGAATTGTTCCCCAAAGAATAGTTTTAAAAATCTACCTAATCGGTTTGTGCTTGGTGTTTAGTACGTTTCGCATAGATAAACTCAAGGCAGAAGAGGTAATTAATAAACAAAATAAATTAGCTGTTTCGTTGTCAGTTGTGGAAAATTCTAAACTTATTGAACAATTAATGTATATATTTCGAATTTATCTGTTAAATATGTACTGTATGTATGTATTTTTTTCCAAGGCTAAAATATTAACTATCAAAAAATAATCCTTATTCTAGTGTAAACATTCTCATAAGTCTAAATGACCGTGGGAATTTGTTAGAATTGTTAAATTATATAGAATTCTCAGTTTCAAGAATGGTTCCAATATGGTGTGGCTCCAGCCTATTCCAGTACCCAAGGGATATTTTCTAACCCATGTTGGATCTGGTGAGATAATGAATAACCACTAACTTAACCGAGGTTACATGATTTCAATAAATTAGTGTACAAACTGAAGAAATATTCCAATATGTAATACCATCCAGATGTAAAATAATTGTAAACCGTTTAAGTGGCGAATAAAAATGGTTTTCCATATAAAACATATATATATATATATATATATATATATATATATATATATATATATAACCGACTTCCACCTATAACTAAAAAGCTGAAAATAATTATTTCAAAATACAACTCTAGCAAATAAATAACATATTCAATGTTGTTAGATACCTACCCAGAAATTATAAAATGTAAACATTAAACATGCTCATTCTGTACAAATTAATTACCTACCAATCTAGTATATTTTTGAAGTCGGTGCCAAGCAAATCTAAAATCCCCTGTAACATTAATTCCTCTCCATACTTTATGCAACTTCTTATGGGCTATGAACAATATAATTTTTTAAGCACACTGTATAAATATAATTCAACTCCAGCATATATTTCAACCATCCTGTAAATGATTTGTTTACGTCAATATCATATAACAGTTTTTTAATCACCCTATATAATTATAATTCTACATTTTTTCCAACATTTTTATACCACCAAATGTCCACTCCACCCTATATTCCAACCATCTTGTATACATATATGGACCACTATCATTCTACTCCGTCCTATATTTCACTCATCATATAAATGCAACTTCTTCTATCACTTTACTTTGTGATTTTGTTTGCTAAAACTAAACACCCTGTGTATAAACGCACCCAATAGCAGTTTAGAGTTTGACATGTGTTGTCACTGAATTTTCTATTAGGCCGGGAGAATGTGACACCAAAAGCACCGTTTTCGCAAAATGGAAAAAGTTGTTAGGGATATTGGTCGATTTCCATAGACGCATGTGTTCATTCACAAATTTCATTACTTTACCAATAGAATTCTCTTCCCAAATTTGAAGTTTCACCAGTCCGGATATATACTCGATTAAACAAGACTATATTCTTTCAAAACGGTTCACCACAAAAGAAGAAATCAGGTAACAAAACAAATACGCGACGAATTGGTACCCTCCTCTTTTTTGGAAGTCGGTTAATAAATGGCCGTTTATTATACCTCATCGTTCTATATTTTCTTCTGCATTTGATTACTAAATTAATTTTTACTTGTTAATTAGTTTTTTTAATTAAAATTCACTTTAGAGCTAAATATCGATATATAGTTTGGTTTAGAATTTTAAGTACTGTTTTAGAGTAGACTTTTATTTTATGATAAGTTTCACTTCATAATTTAGGTCCAACGCAGACGGGTCAACCGTGTTACAACTTCGGTGGTAAACCAGTTGTACTTGAAACTACGCTTGTTCGTAGATGCTCGTTGTCAATAATTTCAACGTTTTGAAAAATTATCGGCAAATAGAGTATTAGGGCAGCCAAGTCGCAGCCAATTATCACGAACGCTAATTCGCGGATAATTTTTTACAATCTTTTTTTCTGGCAATGAACGGCTGCGAACAAACCTAGTTCTAAGTGCAACTGGTTTGCAACCGAATTTGTAAAACAGTTGCCCCGTCTGCGCTGGACGTTAGAGTTGTTTTAATTATTACGTACAGTAAAATTTTTCGACTTATCTCTAGGACTGTTAGAAATAAATGTGTACATTATTTCAGACAACCAAAACAATTTGCCTGTTTAATTGTTCGCTAAGATTATGCTTCACATCTATTGTGACAATTTTTTTTATATCTGTGGCCGACTCCTGGTCAAAATACATGAAGTTAAATGAGTCGTTATGCACTGAGTCGCATGTTTGTTTAAGTACCATAAGGTTTGTTCGTAGAGACATGTTGCTAATAATTGAAACGGGTTGAAAAATTCTACGCGAATCGATTATTGACAGTGGCAACTATCTAGATGCTGATTCGGGGAGAATGTTTCAAACTGTTGGAATTATTGGCAACTGGTCTTTACGAACAAACCTATAGACGGAAGGTTACACCCAACAAACTTTTAATCGAAATGCACGTGAGTTTTTCGTTTTCGTGTGCAGGAACTCGATAGAACCCATAGAATCTTAATGGAGTTTTCCCAAATATTTGATCGATAGACAAGGACCGATTGAGTGACCACCAAGGTCACCGGATCTTACGCCACTATATTTCTTTAAAAGATTCAATAAGACAAGAAATAAATAACATTTCGCAAGACATCATTAATAACCAAGCATTTACTGAAAGAAGAAGAAAGGCAGTTCGAAAACATACTATAATATTCTATGGTAATTTAGTGTTACTGTGGTATTGTTTTGTTGTTTTTATTTTATTAAAATTCATAAAGAGTACTGAGTTTGAAACTATTGTATCTTCAACAATATGTATTAATTACCAAACAAAAGTATGACAAATTTTTGAAATTGCCTGAAATTTAAATAGTTGTCGGTGACGTCGTTACTCACAGATGGCATGTTTCACTATTACGTACAAATACATTAAATTATACATATACATACAGTTATTTCGAAATCACAGACAGGAACTTCAATTTTATTTGTACATATTAGAGTTAAAACTTGGATATAAAGACAATATGTCTTCGTATTAGAATTCTTATTTTTCTATTCGTTTTCAGATTGAGAGAGGCCACAACACCATCTGAAGCTCCTGATACTCCAGCTGAAGCTACAACTACATTATCAACAACTCCTTTACCCGCCACACCCGTCGCCACTCCTATAAAGACCGTAAATCGGAAGAGTAGGGTGCCTGTTTTGAGTGAGACTGATAACAGCGATATTGAGGGTACGCCAAATCCCACCAAAAAAACATCACACCATCCCCATAACCATTCCACAACAAACACTCCCCCATCCCAAGACACTGAACAACTTGAAACCAACGATCGTATGTCCAAAGAGAAGCGCAAATTCTTTAGAACCTCAGCATTTAATGCAGAGAAGAAAAAAGATAAGGATAAAAGAGAACAGCCTTCTAAAAAAATTAATGCCAAAGATAAACTAAGCAAAGAAAACACTGAAAGTCGCACAATTACTAAAGTTGAGAAATCTAGCAACAAAAGAGTAGAAACCGACAGGAGGACAAGGTCAAATGATATACCACCGCCCTCTAAGAAGGTTGTCTCTAAAACTAAAAATGGGAAAGTAAATACTGACACAACTAAAAAAGAGAATGCACAACAAACTAAACGAAACCAGCAAAAAACTAACACTAGTAAAACTACTCAGGTGACGAAAAACAAATCAGTACCAGAAACGTCACATGAAGATGTTGAGGAAGAAGGTAGTTCTTCAGAAGACATCACTTCGAGTAGTTCTTGCTGTTCGGAATCGGATACGGATTCGTCTGTAGATAATTCCGATTCGAAGGCTAGTATGAGGAACATAAAGATTCCTCAATTGTTTAATGCCTCGAACGAAAAGAAAGAACCTACGTTCGGAAGCATAAGCGGCATTAGCGTCGATAAAGATGCTCCGTGGGGATTTGCTGCTGCAGCTGCAGAAGCCAAATCGAAAAATTCCAACAATAAAGTAAAATGCACGGAGAACCTTTTCATAAGTGTTATGAAAGAAGAAGGTTTGCTGAAAGATGCTACTGATACAAATTCGTCCCAAGACGAGGAAAAATCCCATTCAGAAATCGATAAGGGTCAAAAATCAGCTCCAGGTTACGGACAACTAAAGGGTCTATTCGATGGGCTTTCTCACCTTTTTACTGCTCCTACAGAGAGCAGAGCAAGTAGATCCCAACCGAATTATAACCCTAATAGGCGAAAGCCGAAAGATGCAAAAGACGAAGAAGTTAAAGAGAAAGAAGACAATAAGGATGAAAAAGTAAAAATAGAACCTGCAAAAGTCGAAAAAGAAAAAGTTGAACCTAATCCTTTACCGAAACCATCGAAAGTCACGTCGACACCCGGTATTCCCAAAATAAAAACTCCAATCACTCAAATCCCCAATTCTCCTAAACCCATTGTTCCCAAAGATGAAGTAGTATCCATGACTCCATCGGGACTCGTAAAGACGGCGGTTAACTCGAAACAACACGAGAGAAGGAAATTGATAAAGTCGGAAGCGAATGATGCCCTACAAAAATGTAACAATGATGCCAATGAGGCCCGCATCACGAAAAAGCGCAATCATGTTACTGTCGGCCAAGTAGCAGCAACAAATCAACCAATGTCGGCCACCCTGCCGTTTACAACCAACAATCAGACGGGTAAGATCGGATATCCACACCTTCCGCTACATAACGACCACTACCGTTTCCCACTTACCCACCTCACGAATATTTACTGTACCTTTTTTGTTTCGATTTTTTTATTACACACATACACTACACAAGTTTAATTTCGACATGTGCTTGAAAATTGACCGACAAAAATGTCCAGTCATTGCAACTAAGTTTAATGCTGACATTGTAATTTAGTGTTGTTTGATATTTACCTTAATACACTAGTGGCTTGTTATATCGGACACCTGAATATTTAAAAAAATGAATACATTAAACTACTTGAATGAACCGTAAATACTTCAAACAAAAGCCGTGGGAAATTAAAATTTATGAACCAGTTCACCCTTTCAACGATCTCTTCGTGAGGTGAAACGAGGTTTTAGAACAGAGTTTGGTTTTGTTGATTGAATTCGAAACTGAGCATCTATTTTATTTTCTCCAAAACAAACATATTTGGGATTTGAAATCACTTTGACATTGTCAGTGACGTAATTTATCTGCATTATTGCCATATAATTAGAAGCACCTCTTCAGTGGGCGTACTATAGTTTAAAAAAACACTTGACAGTAAAAATGATTTTACTGAGTAATTATATTAATATTCTCTTGTACATTGGTTCTAAATGCTTAAAGATTGACGTTAGGATTACCTCTCTTTGTTATGACCAAATGAAGTTGTAGTGATTAATGTTCGGCTTTATTCCGAGGGAGGTGCACCTCCATATCCCCAACTGGGTACGTCTATAATATTCAGTGTGTCATTACTATGAGCGCATATATTTTAGGATGAGATAGTACACACTAAACCAAACAAAAAAGCTTATAACAATATGGTTTATAGACCTGAAGAACCAAGTTATGGTCATATACCTGTATAGTAAATAATTGAAATGATAAGAGAAATAAGTTCGACCTCTAAAAATAATAAATTTTGTATCGAATAACTGTAATGTTTTGTGGAGTATTTGCTTTAATTGGGTAGATAATACGTGCAATAAATATTTTGAAATCAATTGGTTCTTGACTTATAAACACAAAGGTTTGTACTCTAACACCAAACTTTCCTTTTTTCACTCAACGCACGTTTCAACAGCGGAGCTGTCATCATTAGCTGTCACCGCGATAATTTGGTGTTAGGATACAAAATTTTGTATTTATAAGTGTGAAATATCAAAGGTTCCACAGTTTTCCCATTAATTGGTTCTTAAAAATAATTTCTAGAAGAATAATAATTTGTGATTTTTTTGTTCATTAAGCTAAAGGATAGAAGAATAAAAAGATGATCGTTTGAGTACATGTTCCTAAAATCATGAATTTACTCATTTTATTATTATGTTGAACACATACTTACATGAAAAATAAATGTTAATGTTATAAACACAGAGATTCAAAATGTCATAATAATTATTATCAACAATAAAACCGCACCAAACGATACGGCTTTTTTTCAATTTTTGTACATAAACTCTCACTAAATTATTCTGGAATTTAAAAAACGAAGAAAAAAAACGGCTTCTCAATAGTAGAATGGTTTATGAAGCCATATAAACTCGAATTTAATTATGAAGCTTTCGAAGCATTTTGAAAGCAAAATTATATCTTGGTAACTGGAAATATTGTTGTGATATCATAACATTTTCTTTTTTAACAAAACAATAGCGCTTTTTTAAAAAGACTTTTTGACTTGTCACTTGAACTGTTATTCGTCAAAATGTATGTACTCATACCGTTTAAACCTGTATTAGGAGTGAAAAGGAAGTATTGAGTTTAATTAAACTGCACATCACATGGCAACAAACCAAAGTAAATTCTCCCTTTGTGACAATGTATGATATTTGCGACCTAATAGATGATTACCGTTCGATTCATAGTCTGTGCAGCTACCAGGTTGCTAGGAGTAACGCAGGTGATCCACAAATACATTTTCATTCTCCTTTGACTTGTACAATCATGTTCCTAAATATGTTTCTCATTTTTAAATTGAAACACATTTGAGCCTCACTTACGACATACGGAAAGGAGTATTTTGTTAGTATTGTAGATTAGTTTGATATTATGGTGACCCAGGATTTTTTAATTTTAAAATTAATTTATTTTATGTATTAAAGCAAATAGTGCAAACAAACTTTATTTTGGAATTACGAGGGTCGGCTAAAAGGTAATGCACACTTGCTCATAACGGGCGAACCATACGGATGCGCGCGTATGCTCATTCGATAGCTATAAGCTTCCCCTCCATATGTTCCAAGTGTCGTAACTGTCAGTTGAACTGTTGCGCGTTCATTCGTGCTACAATGGCAGCCAAACACCTGCTATGTGCACGCGCTTGAAACAACGTGCAGTGATTGAATTTTCTGATGGCGGAAAACATTACGTCTACTGAAATTTATCGATTTTACGGGCTGTTTATGGAGCTGAGGCGGTTGACAGAAGTACTGTGAATAAGTGGGCCATAAAAAGCAGCAATTCCGAGCCGGGTACGTTGAATATTTCCGACGAACAAGGCAGTGGACGACCAATTTCAGCCAGCGATGATGAGCATCGTTCTCACATCGACAATATGATTCAATGTGATCGCAGAATCACCAACAATATTAGGAATATCAAAAGAAAGAATATGCTTCATTATTCAAAAGTTGGACTATCGAAAACTTTGTTCACGCTGGGTACCGCGTATGATTACGGAAGAAAATAAACGTCAACGAAAAGAAGCTTGTGAACAACTTTTGGAACGTTATAGACGCGAAGGAGACGAAATTCTTTTAAAAAGGGACCTTAAAGGAAACAGGTACGCCAATAATGAAGAAGTGAAGGCCGCTGTAAGCAGTTGGATACGAAAACAACCGGAAGAATTCTTTAGGAACGGATTTGATAAATGGGTCAACTTTGAGAGAGCTGTGTGGTGCGAGATGGTGACTATGTGGAAAAATAAATTTTATTTTAAAGCTAAAGAATTCTTGTTTAATTTTTTTTAAATTTTATGTTAGTTATGAGCAAGTGTGCATTACTTTTCAGCCGACCCTCGTATTACAAACGAAATAATAAATTATTACAGTGGCACAATATTTTTAAAATTTGATGCATTTCTCCGAAGTCTTGTAACTACATATAAGAACGTTTTCCTTTTTTTGAACAAAAAGAACACATGTTTCCGACATCGTCGGAAAACCAACGTTTCAATTAACTGTCTGAATTAATTATGATTAACATATTTATCCTGAATGATTCTAAAAGTATTTCAAAGCTAATTTGTGATACCATTTTTCACAGAGGTGTAAAGTTATTCGTTGTTTATTACTATATGTAGATCCCCTGTTTACATGGAAGATTATAGTTTCCTACTTAGCCTTCTTAACATCGGATATCACGTTTATCTTTCCAACAAGCAACTACTACTCTTCTTGGTTTTCTGAATAATAATAATAATTGTAGCATCTTTAGTTTGTATTTTGAATTTCTCGGTCTTGACACCATATTCACGGAAAAGTTGGTTTACTTCAAATGTTTTAGGTTCCCGTTCTCAATTGCGATAAAATGGCACAATGAAAGTAAATGCAATTAAATTTAAAAAAATAAAAAGTTTGTAATGTCAGTTATACTCGTATAGAGTTAACAGTGTACAATTAGTCATTAAAAATATATCATTGCCAAACGAACTTTTGATTATTTTTTGTATTTCTTTAATCTCGTTGTATTGCCATTGAGAACGGGTGAGGTTTAGACCCTAAAATGTTTCGAATATTTATCGTATATCTTTTCCGTAAGTGGGGTGTTATTCCTAAGAAATAAAAAAATACAACACAATACAACCCTTTTATTACTTCCTTGTACTATCACTTGGTATTTTTCGTTTTAATATTAAATCTGTTTTCCAATATGCATAACTTTCACTGTTCCAATAAATTGGCCAAATCAATATTTATGTAAAAAGTATCAACTGCTAAAGAAATATTGTTTGAATATTAATCTGCCTAAAATCGTCATCCAATCAGACAAATGTATAAATCTCAAAAACTATTAAAATCGGTTTTAGAAGAAAATAATTTTTGTAAAAATCAATTTTGCTCCAGTAATTCTAGAACGTGGGATATACTTAATTGAACAAGATTCTACAGTCCATTGAACGCAAAGCAATATGTTGTTTCTAGGCAAGCACCTTCATCAATTGCTCAACTAACTGAGATCTTGAATAATTATTTACTTATTTAGTACATATATGGGAAAGTTCCCTGTGATTCATAGGATATAAATCACATGAAGGAATTCGTAGGTTAATTAAAACCTGTCAATGCAATTATGATATTATCTTTTCGAGATTTTATAATCAATTGAACGCAAGACAATTTATTGTTTTAAGTCGAAAATCTTCATCCGTTGTGTTTCCTTTAACTCATTGAAATAATTATTTACGTATTTAGGGAGTCGTACTGGATGTAATGTCGTTTTCCGCTGATTCCTAGGAAATAAATCACACGAAAGAAGTCGCAGGTTAACAAAATTCTATCAGAGCAATTGTGATACTATCTTTTCGAGATTTTACAATGTATTTAACAGAAGCCAATATTTCAATTTTGAATTCATATTTCATAATCGTTTCTATTGATAATTTTGGACTTTAGTCTAGCAGTCAATAGAGCACATTTGAGGGCATTTCCAAATATAGCATTTAATGGTAATTAAATGTTGACACCTATATATATTCTCTGACTGGGATATGTGGTATATTTGCTTGCTTTCCGCGTTTTCAGATTTTTTTATAGCACTATTAATACTTTCGACCTGACATTTACTGGAATTTTTAAGTTACACACGCACCTTTAGTGGATAGAGCGGATCCATAGAAAAATACCTCAATAAATAATATCAATTGAATACTCTCAGGACAGCTGAAGTTTACCTGAAAATTTGAATTTGAAATCATAACCCGCGGATTAGGGAGTAACGCAATTACATTGAAAGGATTTAAATTTCGATTTTTTGGTATGTAATTGCCAACCCAAGCTATTGATATTGCAATAAAAGTAAAAAAATAAACATCTGCTAAAGCCGAAACAAAGTAAATATACCCAATAGTTCAGTCCACGGAGATTTTTAATTGACAATATTAAATAATCGCTAAATGCTGTATTTTGGAATGCCCACAAATTTGCACTGTTGACTGGCAGATTAAACCGTAACAACTGTGAACTTTGTGGCCGTCTGTACGGATGTTGATGTGAGTAACACCACTTTGATGGAGAATAGAAAACAGGCTGGATTACAATTAATGTCCCTATTGTCAACAATGCTATTGGAATATTAAAGTGTTAGGCATGGAAAAGAAACTAGGGGCCCGACAGATGTTGTCCTGTACACACGTCTTTAATTTGAAACTTTTTCGAATAAATTGTAACAATTTGGAAAAGATTTATAGTACCAAATTTTGGATAAAAAATATGCATTTTTTTATTTAATATTTCCAAAAAGGAATTAAACAATTTGTTATGAAATCAATTAGCTACACAAATAAATTTGTAGGTTATGGTGGTAGTTAATCAACGTACGTGTAAATTTGATCATATAAAATACTCACTTCAATTTCGCACTAAATTTGCAAAATGTATAGTTTTTTATACACATTCTTCAAAACTCTTCAAACACAAATATGTAGTATTTCAATTAGCACACGGTTTTTGTGCCACAATAACAGTACAAAGTTACACGAAATATTTTCCTGAATTTTATCGCGGCGCCAACTGTCGGGACATACTGGAATTAAAATAGAGTATTATTGAATATTCGGTGCTGCGATCGTAGCGCAGTCTGTCGGATCCAATGTACAACATTCCAAAATCGACAACAATTTATAAATAAAAAATTAACAACAATTTAAATTGGATCCAATTGTAAATCTAAACCATTCTCGAAACTACCTGAAGACTCACAAAAAAATTCATTAAAATCGGTACAGCCGTTTAGGAGGAGTTCAGTGACATACACACACAGGAGAAATGAAAGGTATTAAGATGGATACATTGGATTGTATAGGTTGGAAATTTATGAATACCTACCTACAAATAAAATATTTTCATACGTAGTTAATGAAAATAATTTATAGAAACAACATACCATAAATGTTGAATTATATTATCTACAATATGAAATATAATAAGCGGCTATTTCAAGCACATGTTGAAAACTACCTATCCTTATAAACTGTAATGCTTAACAGCTTCTCACTACTAAAAGCATGCCCATTGTTGTGGTAGACTTATAATATCACGATATTAAATATATATTTGTTTAAAAACGAATTCGTGCTCATTTCAATGTAGATAATGAGTTCCTGTTTACATCCTACTTATTTTGCACCATCTTTCATCATTATTTTCTGAATTTATCTGTCTGATTGAACTAAAAAATCGCTTTAAATTCAAAACAAAAAAGAAATATTTATAAAACAAAGCAATTCCTTCTCTTCTGGTGAAAGTTTACCTGCATTAATTAATATCATTAATATTGGCTAAGAGGCCCATTTTTTACATTGAATTTTTTTTCAGTTTATTATGGAATGGGTAAATACGGTAGGTATATATATCGGGGCCCCATAATAATTGCATGATTTGTACATACAATTAACAATGTTTAACTTGCACTTTTTTATGATTTTTTTAATTCTGTAGTTTTATCTTATATTAGTTAAATTTACATTATATTAGCAACTTAAGGATTTATTTCTGTTGCAATGCCAAAATTTAGATGTTCTTCATTGCAACGCAAATGCAATATTGAACACAAACAACAGTGGTAAAAACAAATTTTGTTTTTTTTAGCTTAAAACAACAAAAAAAGGTTCAATATTTTTAGTTTTTTTAGAATAACTTAATATTGGAACTACAAGTATAGCCTGTCAACAATTAAATATTGTTTAAGGCAATAGTTCCTGGAATATAATTAGATTAAGGGCATCTACAAATTATTTCAACTGAATATTAGGGTATAATTAATTTCGCATGAAAATATTTTTTTCCTTCCTTGCTAGTGCACCCTTTGAGATTTTTGGCTGGAGTCGCCACTGATCATAATCTATATAAGCCAATAAACCTGGTACTCTGCTATGATATTGTGAAATAATACTCAGCTCATAATCTTGAAAACAATAAAAAAAATTCACCTTATTAAAAGTTTACAAAACAAAACTTAACACAACAAACTCTTGATTTCAGTTTTCACGTTTTGAACTTGGATTGTCTGACTGAATTTCCGTCACTGAAACTTACCGAATCTTTTAATGTAGTTTTAATTCGTACAACAATTATTCTTCTCTTCCTCATTTCAGGTTTTAAGCTTTTTCCTGTTACGGCACCCATCTTTTTCTTGGACTACCAATACTTCTTCTGTCTATCCATTTATGTTCAATACTTTCTTAGGGATTCTATCATCTTGTATTCTATCTACATACTCTTTCCATTTTGTCCTATCTTCTGTAATTCTTTCGTTTATGCTACAAATGTTCAGTTTTCTTATTATACTATCATTGTTGATTCTGTCTATGTGTGCAGTGTGGAACCCCTTTCTTAAAAATGCATTTCTAGACTTCGTAACCTGTTTTCATCTTTCATGGCCATTGTCTATAGGTCTCGCTACCGTAAGTTAAGATTGGTAGTCATCTTCCTATAAAACTTTATTTCTGTTTCTTTCCTGATTTTACGTTTGGCTATTGTTCTTCATATAAATGCATATTATTAAGTTTTTCATCAATGTCTTTATCTCGACTATGTAATATATAGCAACCGAGATATTTAAAATTTGATACCTATTCTAATATTTGATTATTAACCACTATCTTAGATCTAACAGGGTATTTACCTAAAAAGGCCGTTACTTTGGTCTTATTAGATAATATTTTCAAGTTATCCTCTGGGCAATTTATGTTTTCTTATTTACAGCCCGTCTTCTGACTCTTCATTACTACTAGGTCATCTTTATAAAGAATTTAGTTTAAAACAGTATTTTGCTCTAATTTAATACTTTTCTTGGATTTATTTCCATTCTTTTATAATGTCTATATATATGTTCAATGAAGTTGGGGAAATATTCTTGTCTCACACTTTTGTTATTATTTCTGATGTTTCCCTTCCGTTTATATTGATTAGTACTTTAGTAGTTTATGAAACTGATATGTGTCTCTTTATTAAATATTGTATGTTTTAAATTACTTTTTGCAATGTGAATATCCATCAATTAATCAACGTTATGTTTTTACAGCATTGATTATATAGATGGAGAAGTCTCAGTTGCAGTAGTGTCCCTACGCATGTCAGCAGTTCTGAATTGATACCATCTCTTCCTGTTGCTTTTCTGTTTTCTGTAGTTTTAAAAGCTTCTCTTAGTACCTCTAAATGTATATCGTTCTTCAATTCTCGACGAAAATTCCCGTTCTGTGAAATACACTGGATTTTTCTGGATACATATCGAACCATTCAATGTTAAATACGGCTTAAGAACAAATATTAACATTTCGTGACACTGTTTCTCCTTTAATTCTAATCGTCGTCCCAATTGTATAAGTTTTTCCCCTCGATACGGTGTCAAACTATCTAGTAACAACCTTCATATTTGTCTTTCGAATGCGTTGATTCTCTTGTGAATTCCAAGAACCTTCAACCTTTGGAAATTGTACAACCAACCTTATCAATTGCAGAAATTTACTTTCAAGTCATAACTGATTTGCATTCTTCAGGTCATGGGTGCTCAATAAGGTTTCTCGTGATTGGTTTGCATATTCTTTAATTTCCTTAAGAGGTCTTTCTGGCGGGCTAAAAGCGGATCACACAGGAACCTTAATTTGTTCCGGAACAAAATATTGGCTGACTTAAATATAAGGTTTGTACCAATTTGATGCATAACAGTACATGAACGATTCTGCGCATGCAAATTATCTCAAAAGCGTACCCAGAAAAGCTTGCACGCTACATGGAATGATTCAATTTTTTATACCAACCAAAATGTGTACTGTTTGTTCTCAAACGAATTTTTAAGTAACTGATAGTTCATTCTCTTATGACTTACGCAGTTCCATTCTCCAATTACTTGTAAACAACAACATTCCATGCCATTAAGAGGTTAAGTAATGGAAATAAGATTATTTTTCATTAAAATTAAAATAAATTAAATTTAGAACAACAAAGAAACAAAAATTATTGAGGTATGTGTGTGTATCTAATGGAATGTACAATTGGGACTAAAATTATGTTTTGTTTTACAGTTAGTGTATTAAGCCCGAAATCGAAAAGTAACTTTGGTAATTTATTTTTCTCCACTATAATCTATTGTGAACAAATTAATTACACTTATTAACATGATCTCTGGTCAGTCTGATAATTGCAGACAGTGATTTCGATAATATTTCAGTTTCGAATTGGTACTCAAACTGGAACCGTACAAATCTCAGACATGCGCATTGAATAGTTTATGAACTGTATGCCGGATGATTCGACAACGGTACACAGTAACAAGTTGGTACAACCCTACAATTACAGCGAGCAGTAATGTATCTGCCAGTTACGCTATCTTGTTCAACTCATCATTAAAATTTTTGGGTCCATAATTTTACTGAGCCATTCGCAAATATTATGCCTTTTTGTGGCTACTCACGATATTAACTTTCATTCTTCCTATTGGCAGAAACGACCAAATTGCTGCTTATTGTTATGGTTCCTTACAAGAACATGTCCTTATTTCAATCCTTTGAAGTTATGTCAGTAGTTTTTCGATGCCTAGTTGTATCATAGAATTCATTTAGTCAACATTGCAGAGGCTATAAAAGCCGGGCAAAAAACTACGCGGTTCTCTCACAAATTTCGCCTAATTTTATTCAATACTTACACATTTTTCAGCCCCGTCTGAGGCAGGAGAGAGAAAGTGGTGGGTGCAAATCTATTACCAGCTGACAATCTGTTATTATATCTGACAGTTGTGAATACCGAACTTGTGAAAATTGGCGGAATACTGTATTCTAAAATAAAATGTTGCCACGTATCTATGAAAACACCATAAACAATCTAGTCAATTCAAAAAAGTACTTAATTTCAGGATATATCCCCAACTATTACTGAACTCTAAATCTTTGGATTGTAATCTCATGGTATATTTCAAATAGAACTTCTTAATATGGCTTCAAAGTACTGAAGATTTCAACAAGGTATTAACTTAATTTACCCGCATAACCAAAACATATCGCATTACAATTGTAACGCAACTACGAGCATTGCAATGTAATTGTGTTCACATTATAGTCTTGTGGACTCCAACCATTCTGCTATATTTCTCCACTGTACTGAGTATTACTTCCTGACGTAGATCATTTGAAAAACATTTACAAGGCACGCGACGGTGTGATTAGGTTGTCTTGCTTATCTAGAGGGAATGTGATTTTGTTTTTTTCGCAAATAATTCAATCTGGAACAAATTGAATCCATTTCTTACATTACTCACTTCCTGCCTGTAAGACCCCTGTCAAATCGAAAATTATTCTGGGTAGTCAAACAAAAGAAATAGACACGGTGCTGGGTTAGTGCAATGCAAATAACAATATAAAAATAAAAACAATTATTTCAAAATCAGGCGTTATTCCGTAATCCGTATTACATCATGAAACAAAGAACCTACTAATAAACTGAACTATAGATAACCGAGACTGATGAAAGAAATACAAAGTATTAATTTCATCCACTGTAAACTTTTTCCTAGCAAAGCAAAAGCTGCGTTTAGCTTTCAAATCGTACTTTTTAAAAACTTTGGGGATGTTGAGGCTACAGGGCGAAAACTGACTTGTGGTTCTTCTTTTACAATAGGGACTTTCACCGCACTTTAGTTGTTCAATGCAAGTACTTTTCTAGTTTGAAAGCTCCGCCTCTTTTGTCATTTGGCCACTTTGAATGTGCCGCATTGCAATTTTTTGCACTCTACTCTTTTAGGCAATTTACATCGGTAGATTTTTCCATTTTTTTCGTTATGTCCCATGTTGGAATAGTAAGTGACTTTAGCAGATTACCTTCAAAGCAAATAATATGTGTTTTAAATAAGCAAAACAAACATGTAAAGACTATTAAATCAAGTGACTGAAAGTTTTGTTGAAGATAATAATAGTGCGTATAGTTAGTAGTTGAGTAATTAAAATCCATATGATAGCGCCATATATTATACACTTTGAATTTGAAGCAGGTATTAGTTTGTCCTTACTCTTACGAATCTTTTGGCTTTTATCTCAATTTTTGATGTTCATATAGTACAGTGGATTTTATAAAATACTGTGAGCGTACCATCTAGTACATCTGTACGGAAAATTTCATTAATAGTGGTATATTATTCGAATCGTCTATAGTAGGTTCATCATCGATTAGGAATTCTATGGGCGACCGATCAGCTTTTAGAATGAATTATTATCGATAAGAAAAACATGAATCTATATTTGGAGATATTTTCAAGTAATACAATGAAAATGTATATTCAATTCTTTATAAATCGTAATACCACATTTTTTATCACTTAAGTTCGATAAATAATGTTTTAGATTATTTATTAATTTTTCACTTATGAATTATGAATATATGAATAAATATCTAAAGTCACTGTCACGCCGTAATTAAAATAAACCATTTAATTTTGTCTTCCAAAAGTTGCGCTGAAATAGGGCGATTATTAAGAAAAATATACATAATTTAATAACAAAGTATTCTAAATTGTTACAGGTGAGATGAAACTACCTCAGCTACCTCCTGGTGTTACACAAAAGGATGTCGAACTGTTCAAAGAAACTCGCGAAAAAGCCGCAGCAGCCACTGCCGCCTTACTCACAGTGCCTGTTGATACTTCAACACTCAACAATACCTTGCTATCACCTTCTCAGGCGATGGCAGTCCAAGGTCGATGTCCGGCCGCCATTGAATTCGGAAAATACGAAATTCAAACGTGGTACTCCAGCCCTTTTCCCCAAGAATACGCTAGACTACCGAAATTGTTCTTGTGTGAGTTTTGTTTGAAATACACCAAAAGCAAAGCGGTTCTAGAAAGACACCAAGACAAATGTACGTGGCGTCATCCCCCGGCAACCGAAATTTACCGTTGCGATGATTTATCTGTGTTCGAAGTTGACGGAAACGTGAACAAGATTTACTGTCAAAATTTGTGTTTATTGGCTAAACTGTTTTTAGATCACAAAACATTATACTATGATGTTGAACCTTTCCTTTTTTATGTGTTGACCCGAAACGATAAGAAAGGGTGCCATTTAGTAGGATATTTTTCAAAGGAGAAACACTGTGTGCAGAAATATAACGTGTCTTGTATTATGACGATGCCGCAATACCAGAGACAAGGATATGGGAGATTTTTAATCGAATTTAGTAAGTATATCATATTCATCTTATTTACCAAATTGTTCGATTTTGAAACAATATATTTTTTGTTGAATTTTGAATTTTAAATGAAAATTAATTTAGGAAATAGAACAATCATTTTTCTCAATCAATTTAAATACACTATTGACATGATATACGCCGATTTGGGGCAACCTGGTTTTATAATAACTGAATATTTTCAAATAAAGACGTACCGTGATTAGCACACATGTGCAAAACGACTGCTCTTCCTCGGGAACATTTATGGGCGTGAATTAGATAAACAACACAATTAAATTTATTTAGGACGCCAGACATTTGATAAGCTGTAATGTGAAACATACATTGAAACTGACAACACCAGTAGGCGGTTAGTATCTTAAACTTTAATTCCAAACATGAATACCTAAATACACTCACTGTTAAAGGAATCGCAACACCCAGAAGGAGATGTTTAAATTTAATGTTATTTTGGTAAAACATAGACGCTATAGTAAGGAGTAAATGATTAAAATTTGAATAAAAGATACTGGAGTTTAATTTTTTTTCATTATTAAGTGTGTTAATAATGTGTTTGTCCACTGCTGTTGTCTATACACTCCCCAACACATCTTTGCATTGATTCACTAAGGTGGTCTATTTCTTCCTGAGGAATACCATTCCAAGCTACCTGTTTTCATGTCTTAAAACCTCCAAAGTTCGTAGGGGCTGGGGTAAATTACCGAGCTTTCTGCCCATCATATCCCAAATATGTTCTAAGGGCGAAACATCGGGAAATCTGAGCGGCCATGGCAACAGATTAACATGGTTCTCTTCAAAAAAGGTTAAATTAACTCGAGCAACATGAGGCCGAGCATTATCTTGTGATAAAGTATGGGATCCATGGGCCGATTAAGATAAGGGAGTACGTACGGCTCTACTATTTCCTGAAGATAACGTTGTCATGATGCCTCGAACAAAGACTAAAAGTTACCTACTTCCATGTGCAAGAGGACCCCATGCCATAACGCCTACTGTTCTGTGTACATGTCGCTAAACATCAAATTGAGGTTGACGTCTTTCTAACCCTTCGTCGGCCATCATGCCTACCTAAGCCGAATCGACGACCTGATGGCGTTGTTCTTTTAACCATTCAACAGCCAAATTTCGAGTTGCCTGAAATCGGTTTCTAAAGGCCATAAGTCTTAGACGTGGATTTTGAAGTTCATTTGTGCCCCTTCGACGTCCGGTGCCTACTCTTCTCCAATTTTGGGTATTATCAAATCACGTTTGACAACACAACAGTAGTTGGATTTCTGTTTGTGCGGTTAGCGATTTCTTGAAATGAGAAACCCACCTCCTATAAACCAATAAGTGAATTTAAGAGGTCGAACTTTGAAATTCACTTAGCTGGCGATATATTCAGCGTACACGTACTCTAGGCATTTTGTATTTCATCACACAGTTTGAATTTTGGTAAGTTTAAAAAATACAAAATAAGACTACAATATTAATTTTAAACAGCTCTTTCTGGTTGTTGCTATTTCTTTCTCAGTGAGTATAAGTACATATTTCAGAAATAATCTCATCGTCAATAAATAGTATCTGAACCTGTGAAAACCGCATAATATGTAACATCCACTACACTTGTATTTTTCGTCTATTCTGGAGTAGGAATAGGATTACTTTCCTTATTCAAATTTTGAGGAAATAGTATTGCCAATGAAATGCCATTTACATCACTTACATCTTTTTCTTGTAATCTAACTGCTGCAATTCCAGAGATAATTTTTTATTCAAAACCGAATGTAAGTACTTCGTCGTTATTAAGTGATTGGTCTTCCTTGCCTCCGGCAATATCAATAACTGATAAATCTCCTTCCATCAACATGGGTTAATGACGATCTTCTTAAGCCATTAGCCCAATCTCGAGTCAGAATACAGAAAATTACAAATTAGTGGTTGTACGTGTAAACGGTAATTCTTGTATGAATAACATAAAATACATATTCGCACTAAAATAAAATATTATTACATGGTCAAATCCCTTTAACGCCAATCACATCTTACAGATTTATACACAGAACCTTTATCCCATTTGCAAATATATAGTACCATTACTAGAGCATACAAGAAAGGTCATACAAACATAGTAAAATCTTAAGTGGCTATATTTGCTTTGTTTACCGTAAAAGTATTTCCCAAAAATTTGTAAATATGCACATAAAATTGATTGCACTCACTGCAAGCCTACACGACGAATTTATTCAAACGTCCTGGCACATTCCGCATTCCACGCATACAAACGAATACGATTATACCCACTTTGAACGAAATTTTAACAATGACCTTGTTAATATTTGTCCCTAAATATGTTAACAATCACGTCAGTATTTTGTATACATTTATACGAGATAATTTTCCAATAGAGGCTTAAGAGTGATTCTAAAGTCAAACATACTTACCTGGTTTTGTATGTTTGGTCAATATTATTGAGATCGCAGTCAAAGCGGTTTCTTCACATCAAATCATCTTGGAACCAACATTTACCTTTCAAGTTTCTGTTCTAGACTTATAGGAAATAATGGAGACGAAATTACGGTAAATTTTGTTTGAAAATGAAGAAACAGAAAAATCTTTTCTTTCCTTTTTTGTAATGACAATCAGTACATGCCGTTTTACGTGTTAGCAGGTGCCGTTTCTTCTAGATTGAAAAGACTCATTTGACTGTTTTTTGAGAGCTTAAACATATTTCCTGCTTCACATTAATCGAATTTTACCGAGCTCTTCAACCTTGGGTTCTATTGGGTTCTAAAATTCACCTCAGACTGGTGAAGATGCCGCTAGCAGTGATTATTGCGATCTACTAGATCAATAAGTAATTTCGAAAAGATTGTTGAGGAGGTCTTGAATTATTTTGTCTATTCATTGGGTTTTCTCTCCTCCAAATTTTTTCCTGTGTATGGAGACGTTTCAACTCCGAGTCTGGAGTCGTTTTTGGAAAAAAACCTCGAAAACAACACTAAACGATTGACAACGACTCCAGACTCGGAGTTGAAACGTCTCCATACACAGGAAAAAATTTGGAGGAGAGAAAACCCAATGAATAGACAAAATACTAGATCAATGTTTTTAAAAGTATCCTCTTAGTCAGGTGGAGCCCAGAATGCCCCAGCGTAAATTTCAAGACACATGTTACTCTGACTAAAAGTTAATGGTGGTGGACATGTTTCACACATATATGTTATTGGACGTGCGATTTTTAAAGCTTTGGTAGCATATGACCAAAAATATGTAGTTGAAGCCATACCGTTAATTCTTTAGGTTTAATTGTTTAACTGTTCCTTTAGAGCAGGGGTAGGAAACCCGACGCCCGCGGGCGCAATGGCGCACTCGATCGATTTTTAATGCGCCCTCGCTAGACTAATGTAAATGTTAAAAAATTAAAAATCACTAACAATGTAGCCAAAAAGTTGCTAGATCAAATAGAAAATCACTAGATTATTTAAAATCGTTTTTACTACCAATGAATGACAAAAAATAATGCATTTTACAAGAAAAACAGCCATAAATAAAATAAAAAAACATTAAACTTACAACAAAAGAACAGTTATAACTCCTTTAAGAAAGGTTGAGGTCTTTTGGTCTAAAAAGAAAAAAAAGTATCTATTTTCAACTTTCTCTGAAATATCTGGTACCTAATACCTACTCAACTATAAAATACATAATAGACAGCAACTATAATGTTTTAATAATTATTTTTAGTATACAAATAAATGTATTACTCAAAAAAAGTTTCATAATTTTGTTTTTGGCAATAAACACTGAAATCTTTGTTTTCAAATATGAAATATTTGAAATCAAAATACCGAACAAAGCCTAATGACTCAAATTTAGATAATTGTTTAAGGACCGGGAACTCCTAAATATATCCCCAATTATAAGAAATTAGCTGAAAATATGGACACCTAAGTTTCACACTGAATTATATGTATCATTATGTATGATACCAACAAAATAAAGTTATAAAAAATCTGATTTTTAATGCGTATTTATACCTGTTGATTATCTGTAAAATATGCGCCCTCAATGATTTTCAAATTTAGTATTGCGCCCTTAAGGACAAACAGGTTGCCGACCCCTGCCTTAGGGTATTCATGTATATAATCAATTGTGCTGAAGTCACTGCGGAATCTGGCTTGTTCTTGTTATTTTGTATTTTGTTCTGCATGATGTTAGTGACTAGACTACCAGCACGATATTTATTACTACCTTCCAGAAATACGCTGGAGTTTCTTCTTCCGTCATATGTATTTCAATTGTTTCGGGATATAACCTCTCTTGTCAGTTGTCATCAGTTGGATGTTATCTTGTCGCTGTAGCTTCTGTTCTTGTAGTGTGTAATATTGTTCGGATATTCTTTTCACATTGGTATTATCGATGCTGTTTGACGGCGTTTCCTTGTGAGATTGAATCTTTTCACTTTCGCATTTAGTGAGCTTACATCTGTGATGGTTGGATGTCGTTTGTTTTGTTTGTTTGAAATTCCAATGATTTTATTAATCTATCTTTTATGGATTCTGGTTCTGATTCCACTTCGTTTCTGATGGTAATGTTGTGCCTGTGACTGTTGTTCGAGTCCTTGGGCTGCAGCTCTTTTAATGACATGGGTTCGTATTGTCAACATCCTACCAGCAGGGTCAATCATGTGCCGACTCCAAAAACATGTTCTGGCGATCCTTAATCTGCCTCTCTTTTTCGTGGCGTTGACCTTTTTAACTCAATATTTTATGAGCGAAATCACCAACCTTGGCAACATAGATAACTCTCACGGTACAGATACAACGCGTGCGTCAGTTAAAAAAACAAAAAATATATGGCGGTAGAGAAAAAGAATGCCTCTAGTTAAGGTTTATGTACGGTTGAATTACCAACTTTTTTATGTAGTTTTACATTAAAAATTTTCAGTATTTTTACGAAAATATTAAACGTTATTAATGCAATTAATTAAATATTTAATTAAAATATTTGAACATTAAGGAAAAGAAATTGATGAAAGCTGTTTAGTTTTACTTTGTTCTCTGGCTAATCTACAGAACTTTCATCATTCGGGCTTCGGGGCTTCGTAACGTAAAAACTCATTGTTTTAAATTAACAAATACTACATAATTATTGCCAGATAGTTAAAGGGATAGACCAACAAAGATATTTGACTTGTAAATTCATAAATGAAGTTTCAAGTCCTACAATTAGTATATAAAATTCACAAATTCATTTTTATTTCTTAGGTTATTTGTTATCAAAGGAAGAGGGTCAGCCAGGTACTCCTGAAAAACCCCTGTCAGACCTTGGAAGGGTATCGTATTATGCATATTGGAAATCAGTAATGTTGGAATACCTACATACCCATCGATCTGAGAATTTAAAATTGACGGACGTTAGCAAAGAAACTGGCATGTATTGTCAAGATATAGGTTTGGCTTTACAACTACTTGGTTTTATAAAATATATTCCAAATGAAGATGGTACTAATAAAGCTGTAATAAGTGTCGATTGGGAAAAAGTCGATAAGCACGCAGAAAGAGTTGCAAAGTCTAAAACGAGAAAACACATAGACCACGAATGCCTGAGATGGACTCCATTAGTACCTTCAGCTGTGAATCCATTCCGCGAACAAAAGTCTGACGATGAGAAAGAGGCTTCTACAGAACAAACGGCCGGCATAATTGTTCCTATGCCTGAGAAAATTATTATAGAAACGCAGGGCGTCAAACTTAAACGGGGGAAAAAGCGGAAGATTTCGACAGCACCTCCGAGGACACCAAAGACGCCCAAAGTTGAACCGAAGACACCTGTTGCCATTGCTGTGGAAAACTCTGAAAACGTCGAAGTCGAAATTACATCTTCTGGTAGAAAAAGGACCAGGCCTAGTAAGTTCAATGAAACCACTTACGCCGATGTTAAGCCTAAAACTCCTGGTGAGAATTCTAATAAGAGGAAGAGAAGTGAATCAGAAGTTGATGGAGATAAGAAAACGAAAATTGACATTACCAATACTAAATCGAGTGTACCTAACGAGTTAAAGACTCCCAAACGGAATGTTGAAAAAGAAAAAGGGGAGGCGTCAGATAAGGTAATTATAAAAAAGTTACTAAAAGTATAATTTTGTACTGGATTGACTACATTAAATGAGTCCGGATTGTCAATACAAATAATAAATTAGAAAATAATTTACTAGATAATTTGTTCAGTATCATAGCAATTATTTCTTTAAATTAACAACCCATATAGTTTTTTAGTAGTTTTATTTGGTAAATTAAGCCATATCTTTCATTAACAAGTAATTAATATACTTATTTAGAAACATGGGCAATTTTTTATTGGTATAAATAATGTACAACCAAATAAATTTAATATTAAATAATATCAAGTTCCCTTTTCTTGTTAGATCTTTTGAAACATAAATTACCACACAATAAAACAAGCGATTTTGATGAGATTTAAAGAATTGAACAAAATCGAACTACGCAATAAATAAACTTTAAATTAGAAAAACATTTACATCATTAAATCTTCCTGTACATGAGCATCCAAAGAATGAGCAACTTTAGAGTCATAATATCG
Organism: Octodonta nipae; assembly: GCA_034190945.1. NCBI lineage: Eukaryota > Metazoa > Arthropoda > Insecta > Coleoptera > Chrysomelidae > Octodonta > Octodonta nipae. Next base: position 43,631,944 of record CM067220.1, read on the forward strand.
CTCAAATATTAGCAAGCGGTTTACTAGAAGGTGAAACCTATGGTAAAACATTATAAACCCAAAAGTTTGTGTTTTATGTAAATAAAAATCAGCAAAATTGAAAAAAATATCCTTTTGGTTGTTTACTTGTTAAACGCTTGTATGTAAGTGTTCAACCTGGAGGGGGACTGATAGAATTTATTAATAAACAGCAAATATCTGAGCATATTAAACATTCAATTAAGTGAAGAATATAATGTAACTCAGGTCAAAAAAAGAAAAAGCTCTTGTTACAATATTTGGAAGTAAAGTTCATATTTTCTGTTACATTCATGAAAAATAAATAGAAGCCGATTTGCATATCCATATTTAATTTATTTGAATATTTAATTAGTTTTATATATACAATAAAACATACAAATCTGTAAATTAGATTTTTGCCAGAAAAGTATTTCGCATCTGATTGCAACATATAGAAACACTCATTAGCTGCACATGTATTATTTAAACAGTTAATATACTTTTACCTATAACGTTGTTAAATTTAAGTTTTTGAACTGTTGATGAATCAAATGGTCCTTAGCAAACTACATTTAGATCCACATTATAGGATTATAATGTGGTTTTTAAGATTAATTTTAGGTATATATTTATTTATAAATGGTTTTATTTGTAGGTTTCAGAACAGGCGGATGTGCAAACTCCAGCAAATCGTCCAAAAAGAGGTGCACCAAAAGAAAGAGTAGTTGGTGAGAGATGGTCTCAACGACGAGTCAAGAAACAGCAAGAGCTAGATAAGGAAAAAGAAAATGAAAAAGATAAAGAGCAGTCTAATCTGCAAACACCAAAGGAAGTACTTGAACAAGAAACACCAAAGTTGACAGAACAGCCTGAACTCACAGTGCCTGAACTTAGTATCTCTGCTAGTAATACTACCCCTCAAATCAAAAGAGCTCGACCGATTAAAAAGCGACGTGGTTGGATAAAAGGAAGACCCAGGGGGAAATTGTCCGATAAAAAACAACTAACCTTACCAGAATTGATAAAAAGTAAATTAACCAAAGATAGTGAAAGTGAGTCATTAATATCAGAGAAATCTGACGAGGACACAGCAGCAAAAATTGAAAATGCTGCGCCCGCTGTGACCACTACTAGTCCTGAAAAACAACGTGACCGAGTTAAACATAGGAAAGAAGACAAAATCAGAAGGGCCTCTAGAATTTCCACAGAGGAGGATTCGAGTGCAGAGGCAGATGATGAAATGGAAGTTGATGAATTACCAGTCCAGAAAGATCCGTCGCCAACAAGTAAATATAAATTTGCGAAAACACCATCTAAGGAAAAGCACGATGCTGTTTCCAGAGATTTATCAAAGTCTGAAGTAGGTACTTCAAAACTAGAAATGCTTAAGTCGCCTTTATACTCGACAACTTCAGAGTCTGAAACTGAGATAGATGGTCAAAAAATAAAAACAATATCACATAAAGAGGTATTGGAAGGTACTCTGATTTTACCTCACATAAAGCAAACGGAACCAACTCCTGTGTCGGGTGTATCAAAGACAGACACAAAGGAGATTCCAACTTTAATGGAAGTTCAGAAGAGTATTACCTTAGATAAACCTATGGAGATCGATGAAAATTCAGAGACTGGGCGAAAATCTACTGATATGGAAATTGAGAAATTCGATGAAAGTTACGGTAACCGAATAATTGAAAAAGAGTATCCAAAGATTCTTGAAAAAGAAGTAACTGATATTCTGTCTAGTGAGGAAGCCCAATTGGAAAAATTGACCAAAAATCTTGTTGAAACACATTCTACAACAACAGAAGTTAACTCTGAAACACCATGTGTGAATAACTCCCAAGAAACTGTAACTGAGTTCGTTTCAGAAAAAACCGTAGAAAGCAAAGTTTCCAACACAAATTCTCCAAAGCAACTTGATACTGAGACATTACCTATAAAGCAAAGCCCCCTTAATAATCAGCCCTTAACACCATTAGAAGAACAATTTATTTCAAATTCGTCCTTGCAAAATACTGAAAATGTACCCACTATAGTTAGTTTGTCAAATACTGAAAATATTCACAACTTAAATTCTCTGACTCCCCCAGCTGTACAAGCACCTACAGTCTCAACAAATGCGACAAATGATTTAGAATTCACTAATCTTAATTCAGAGGCTTCAGAAAGTGTTCAAAATCCATTAGATGCTAAAGATTCGGGAAATAGACCGAATCTAAGTGAGACTCAAAATCCAGTAAATACCCAGATTGCAGCGGGATCCCAGCAGTCATCTGAAAATCTTCAAACCTTGCACAATTCTCAAGAGTTACCTATTCCACCAGCAGTAATGCACATACAGCCTCTACAAATGAGAAATGAGCATGCTGAGAAGTCACCTAGTGCCCAACTTCCTATTGCAAAACAAAGTACGGACAATCAAAGCATAGCATTTGACAACACTGCTCATTTTATACCAAACCCACCAGTAATTCAAACCACAATTGCAGCAGAACCCCCTAAAGCACAATTAACTCCAACCGGCACTTACAATGAATTGGTAGAACAGAAGCAATATAAACATAGTCAGCAAATGAAAGAACAGTATGTCCCAAGTCAACAAAGAAAATCTGATTTTGTGGACAATCAGCATTCAAGTATGGATTATGTACAGAATCAACAAATAAAACTGCCACAAGACGTTCACCAGTCCCTTCCTCAGGATCAGTTGATAAGAAATGATTCACAGAGCTCAATGCCAATCAAACATAATGAACATTTGGAGAAATTTAATATACAAAATCAAAAACCTGTTGAAGAAAAGAAACTCGATATTAATAAATCGCAACCTTGTAAGGAAGTTCCAAAAGTGGAGGAACAGAAAACAGTTATTCACTCTTGTGATAATCGTTCGGCAATAAAGGAAAACCGAGAAAAACTCCCATTTAGTCAGACGGTTGAGAAACCACCAGAAACAAACGAAAAACTCGTGGATCAATATCAGGCACTGGGAAAACCGCTGGATCATAGAGAGTCCAAACCTGTGGGTATAATTCAAACATATGACAGAGCAGCATTATTGTCTTACCAACAGGTGGAAAAAGCTGTTATACCAAATCAACAATTTGAAAACTCTACATCACAAAAATATACTCCAGATCGTCTTCCTTCAAAATCATCACAGGAGGAGTCACGGTTTGAGAAACAACCATCTAGGGATCAAAAATCAAATGAGTCGAAGGATTCCAGGACCAACAGATCGGATGAACAAAAAATGTCCAACAGGCAAGAATCTGTTAAGAATACGGAGAGATCTAAACAAGAAAAATATGACGATAAACGATATCACCCAAAAATTCCACATGAAGATAAACCCATTTATGAGCAGCCCAAAGTTCACATGGACAGTGAAAGTCTATTTGCTAACGCAATGGCAACACAAAATTTCCACGTGACCCAAGCGCAATACCAACAATGGCAATGGGCATGGAAATACTATGATCCAACAAAAAGGGAATACCAATACCCAATGATCCCTCAGTTCCCGTTGGAGATGCTGCCGAAACAACCTGGAACAGAAAAGGATAAACTTGCATCAAAACCTCACCGCCATTCATCTTCATCAACAACGTCTTCAAGTCAAAGCAGCAACAATAACGTTAGTGGAAAATCCAAAGAAAGTACCAGCAAAAGTGAAAGTAAAGATAAAAATTCTCCCAAAAAAGATGAAAGGTACAAACAGAAAAATGAACAAGATCTTTACAGTTCAAATATGAAAATGGCTGGCAATGAAAGTATGAAGACGTCAAGTTGTTCTTATACCGACTCGGCTTTAGAAAAAACTGGTGGTAAGAAAATGGAACCTGAACCTCAGCAGCAGCAACAACAACAACACAGACTCGATATGGATAATACTCAACAGCACCTTCAGCATACCTTAAAAACGATTTCTGCCAACCCTCAAACGACCGACAATATGCCTTCAATGGGTGTCTACACACCAGACTCTACCACGAATTCCGTTCACAGCTTGCAATATGGACAATGTGAACTGGATGTCACACAGTTAGGTATCGAATCTCCAGCTTCAATTTCTAGTGATATGGCTTCACAGAATTCTGTAGAAGCGGGTCGACCTCCTTCTGTAGCAGTCAATCAGAATCAAACACCTACAGCTCAGGCTCCCCAAACGAATTATGATTGTTCTATACATCACAATATCCAGCACGGTATGCAGTCGACCGCTGTTCCAGCATCTAGTCCGACTGTAAATCAAAATAATGTACAAATGGCGCAAAATACACAACAAATGCATCAGAGTTCCAGTACCAAACGTCAAGTGCAACAACCAAGGAATAGGTAAGGTTCACTTTGTTTACTGAATTAAAATTAGTATATTTTGCAATAGTCTATCCTCAAGTAAAACTAGACTTTGTCGTCATATAAAAACACTTAACGGGATCCTGTAAAGCAATTTGGTCTCCAAAAATTAAGAAAAATCAAATCGATGTTTGGTAAAGATTTTTCATCCTGGATTCATGTCTGGGTTGTGTTAATAGAATGGCGGTAATTTTCACATTATTGTCATGGCTGGTATTTCATCAACGGTTTTTCTTGTATGAAAATAAGACCATCTTCATATTGTTCAATCTTAATTTATTATTACGATAAATTAGGTATAACGGTCGGGCACATCGACCAAAATCATAGGCATACCAATACTTTGCAAGCTGCGGTCTTTCCAGTTCGGAAAATGTTGGCCTCTTTACATAAGTGTGTGATGGCCTAATGTTGAATTCTTCATATAGCCCAGGTCATTTACGAAAATACGTGACAAAATTAATAGTAGGACAAATACGACATCATCTTGTTCTAATGATAAAACATGACTAATTGACATAAAATTCAACTTTTTTATCGATGCGTTTGTTTTTATAACAAATAAACCGCGAAAATGTGTTTTACGTTTTACACAAAATCCACTTACGAAACCGTGTTTGCTACTCTGGGCAATGTTAAAGAGGAATGAAAAACCTACAAAATGAGCTACTATAAGCTCAACTTTATTAATTGGTTTCTTAGATGATGTAATCTTTACCCAAAATTCCAAAAGATAAATAATCGCTTATATATTTTTTTATTTTATAACTAAAACATTTTTATTAACTGAAGCGATAGATTTTCTCATACCCAATTCATGTTCTAAAAAAAAATACTGTAGCCCCGGTAGTTTTAGCAAAATTTCAGTCTTCCTATGGAACACATATCTTTTTAACCGACTTCAAAAAGAAGGAGGTTCTCAATTCGTCTGTATCTATGGTTTTTTTTATGTTTACTCGGAAACGGCTCGAGGAATTTCGACCATTTTACTGAATCCTGTTTGGGGGGATAGCGAAGTGGTCCCATATTTTTTTCATTAAAATAGCTTTTACCGTTTCTTAGAAAATGGGGAAAAACTATTTTTACCTATTCTCATATACTCTATGCCATGGTGGAGGAGCCGGTATTATTATATAAAATTTGGAAAATGTTATTCGGAACGTGGGGCAAATTGAAAAGGGATTGGATTAGTTCCGTGATATCTCAAAGTGGCCAGAACGTTTTTTCAAATAACATAGCTTCTATCGTTTCTTATAGAATGGGGAAAAACTTTTTACCTATTTTCTTATATTCTATGTCTTGGTGGAGTCGCGTCGCTGGTATTATAAGATTAGATGGAGTTACTGGTATTAACTATTCGGAACTTGGGGTACATTGTAAATAAGATGAATTAATCAAAATCAAAATAAGTGTCAGTTAATATGAATATTCAGTGTGTATTCATAAATCAAACGATTTCTTTTTTATTCATAATTGTCAGAGAAAAAAGTTATTCTTCACAAACAGATTTTTTACATGGTCTAAAACATAAGCAGTAATCATTCCATGTCAATTTTTATTAACTGTAGACAAAGTTTGCGTTCAAAGAGAGCTTTTAATTACAAATTAAACTATCTTCATTTCTGTTATAAAATATATAAAGATATAAAATTGTTATTAAATAGAAATAATCTAATAATATATATATATATATATATATATATATATATATATATATATAACAAACCTTGTTCGTATTATAGTATTAGATTATTTCTATTTAATAACAATTTTAATAACAATTGAGTTCTGGAAAAAAGGGTCTAACGATTTTGATGAAATTTTCTTATTTAGAAGTTTCAATAGATAGAAATCGATTGGTTAGGGTCTCATATTTGGGAAAATTGTTTTGCAGAGAGATTAAATAATTAAAAAAGTTATTGGCAGTTTGCGACAATCAAGATAGCTGATTTTTAATTTAAAGGTTTTCAATACAGGGTGAATTGGTAACCTACGTAAGAGTGAGATTTGTCTTGTAAAAATTCTTTCAATACAGGGTGATTTGAGAGTGAAACTGCTCTTGTAATCATTTTTCCAATACAAAATATATGTGTATATTCCGAACAAGTAACTATTTAATGCCTACCTCATATTTTCCTAGCATTATATTTTTACACCTGGAGATTTCAACTTTTCAAAGTGATACAATTGCCGAGGCGGGCGATTTTTGAATGAGTAAAATCTTATGAATTTACATATTAATTTCATGCATATAAATATACATATGTGGTGTAAAAATAAAATTATATAGGGTAGTTATTAAAATGTTGGTGATCCATAAGATTTGCTATGCAAGATGGTTAAAATATAACGTCGAATGTAATTATATCATACAGGATGGTTAGTAAAAAGCAAGAAAAAATAATTATATAAGGTAGCTCATAGCAGTTGGAAATTTATGATAGCTGACATACAGGGCGGAGTACAAATATTGTTATGAAGGATGGTTAAAAAAATGTTAATAGAATGTTACAACTGTAGGATAAATCATTAACAATTACAGACATTGCATCACTGAAAATTGTAAAATAAATACATTTTTAAAAAAACAAAAACCGACTTCAAAAAATTAACTAAAAAGCATGAAATAATATTTTGCTACAATTAAATACTTTTTATGAAGTCGGTGCCAATTTGAACAGCGAAGTTGCGAAGTATAACGCATCAATGAACCTCAAAAAATAATTTCACTTTCGCTTGGCACCGACTTCATAAAAAGTATTTAATTGTAGCAAAATATTATTTCATGCTTTTTAGTTAATTTTCTTTTGAAGTCGGTTTTTGTTTTTTTTAAAAAATATTTATTGAAAGGTCATATTACCTCACCGGATGACCCTATCATTATGAATAAATCACCGTTGGAAAGTAGAAGAGTTGATCTCGAGACCCCTCATCTCACTTTTTCAAAATTTAAAGTATAAATACATACAATTATTGAAAAATTGCTATGGGGTGGTACCTGTGTAACTATATTCTTATAATAAATCATCTTAATGCAAATTTTAATTTTAAGCAGACATATATTTATATTTCTTGGATATTATGGATTTATGTAATAAATTTAGTAAAATAGGATACCTAAACTCCCTTTAGCCACAAATGATAATGATGACGCAATCATAATATGCAAAATGTGAAGGCTGTTGCAAGCGATTTTTCCATTTGTAAATGTTTCAATAAAAGATCAAAACATATATATTTAAAAAAATGGCTTGTCATTAATTATTATTTATTAATAAAAAATTCTTAACAGGAATCTGAATTAAACAACATAAAAATTGTCTACTATTATTTACTTATGTTTTAAAAGATCAGTGAATACAGTACGCAAATTTTCGTTTTTTGTTGAATTTTAAAATAGGTACGGCCTTTTGCATATTAAAAATGATTGCTCCCTTATTATCATCAATGTCTATTTAAATGGAGTTTAGGTATTCCGTTTTGTTAAATTTATGCTATAAATATAAATATGTGTCTGCTTAAGATTAACATTTGCATTAAGATTATTTATTATAAGGATATGAGTTACACAGGTACCACCCCTTAGGAATTTTACGAGTGGCCTCGTGCAGAAAAATTATAGGGAATGGCCAAATATTTTCAGTATATATGTACTTATACTTCAAATTTTGAAAAAGTGAGATCTCGAGATCAACTCTTCTACTTTCCAACGGAGATTTATTCATAATGATAGGATCATCCGTTGAGGTAATATGGCCTTTCATAAAATAGATTGGTAGATTGGAAATATCAGATAGTTCAGAATATTCTTCGCTGACAAAACTGAAAGCACTTACGTGTTATAATGGATTTGCCGTTCTTTCTTTTTCATCAATGTTCACTTTCATAGGGATATGACTTTGTATAATACTCAATTCTCATTATCATTACCGTTAATACTTGCCCAACTGTTAAACATTTATTCGCTATAGTTTCTATGTTGTGGCATCAATAGACTGGTTTAATCAATTTAAATTCAATCGGCTCAACTCGACATTAAATTTAACTACAATTCGTTACCACTACTGATTTTAGAGAAGTTAAATAGTTACTCTACACACAAAGCTAAAAAGTGAGTTCAAACGAAAAACGAGAAATCATATTTTGCAATAGCGTAAAGGAAAGTAACGTTTATTGGTCTAAATTCTAGATCACTATTTTTCAAGTAATAGCCCACAAAATACAATGCGCCGAAACCAATACAGAAGTCTCCCCACTGGACTCGGGCAAATTTAGTATAAGATGGCCCTCTTGAAGCACAAATCCCCCTCCCAGTTTTTAGGGTTCCGTATATACAATATGCGGACACCCTTATAATATCACTCCGGATTTCTGCCTGTTTCACATCACAGCCATGTAATATATCTAATCAAAGAGCTTATTATGGCGAATACAAGTATATTTTTCATATTTAAAAAAAAATTATTTAAAAATATATTAACGAAAATATACCAAAATTTACCCATTCCCCCCCTTATCTCCGAAACTATTAAACGTAAAGTTTTGAAAAAAAATATATTTATAGGTTCTGACCTGAAGTTTACTGGAAAAATAAAGAGAAACCTCTACTTTTAATTTTGGGTGGCAAATTATAGAATTAAATGGAAAATTTAAAATTAAAATTGTTTTTAACCCATCATGGTATATATCAAATGAAAGGGCTCATTACGACGAAAACAAAAATATTTTTTTTCATATTTTTAAAATAAATTAATTAAAAGATATTAACAAAAATATAAAAAAATCTACCCATCCCCTCCTATCTCCGAAACCATAAGCTGGAAAATTTTGAAAAAACAATGGAGGTATAGCCCCTCACCTGAACTTTACTGGAAAAATAAGGATATAGAATAGAAATATATTTTTTAATTTTTTTAAAATGAATATTTTAAAATATATTAAAAAAATATTTTAAAAAAATTACCCATTTTCCCCGTTATTCTCCAAACTCTAAGACCTCATTTTTTTTTGTTTATAGGAAAAATATGAAAAAAAATCCCTAATTCTATTATTTGGCCCCCAAATAATAGAATTAAACGGAAAATAAATTATTAGGAAACCCCCATAGTAATTTAAGGGACAAATTATACAATTAAATGTAAAATAAAGATTCAATTTTCAAACGCATCATGTAATATATCAGATAAAAGGCTCAGTATTTGAATTACAAATATATCATATTTTTAAATCATTTGTATAAAAGATATTAACAAAAATATTAAACATCGACTTGATTCCCACTTTAGAAACTACAGTATTTAAATTTTGAAAAATTATTTATTATATTATATTTTATTTATTTTTTTAAATAACTTGAATAACAGATTTAATAATTTATAATTTTAACTTTGACCTATTTTGCCCTTTTTCTTCCAATCTACAGAGCCTCAAAACTTAGACAGTAGGCATCTCTGAAAGTTTATTAGTAAAATAAAACTCTAATGTTACTCTTTGGGGACCAAATTAGAAAATTAAATACATATGTATTGTGATAAAAATCAAGCGAATCCTAAAGCAGATAAAATAAAAAGTCTATGTGTGGAAAATCAAAGTGTATATTTTTTAGGAATTTAAAACGCTTCCTTTAAAAGATATTAGGGTAAATATAAGAAAATGCACTCATTCCCTGCTTGTCTGAAACTGGAATATTCGAATCTTGAAGGTGGTACGGAACCCTAAGTATGCGAGTCCAACTCGCACTTGACCAAATTATTTTCAGTATAGTGTACCTTGTTTTTAAAAATGGATGAATTATGTCACGGGCAAACTAACGTTTGCGTCATAATTTAGTGTGGAATGTGAACTTGTAAATCACCACACACAGAATCAAGCTGAAAATATATTTATAACTAACAAAACAATATAAAATTTACCTTGATTTGGGTAGTAATTTCTGATATGTAGTGATTTCAGGTTGATACAGTGCGAGTCAAAAGTTCTCTCCCTACCCCCTCTTATTTTTTGAACGGTTATGCGTATATTAATGAAATTTGGAGGGTAAAAAATAAACGGTTATAAACTTTGTACTAGTGGTAACAGTAACAGATGACGTCACAAGGCCACTGTGGCCACTAATATTAAATAGACGGAGCATATTTTGAACACTTCGGCTGAAGAGAACAGAAGAGAATCCGGGTTCAGAACGTTCTGACCGGCGACACTGGTCGATTACCTGCTGACCGGCCGTCCTTACCGTTTTGGGTCGGTAGATATGTGATGAGTGATATATTTTGCATTGCGTTCTAGCCTTCCGTTTACAATTCTTTTCTGTTCTATTCTTATAGAACAGAACAGAAACGATAGGTATGTGCCCGGCCTTACTGTAAGCAATCATTTAATTAATTTCAATGTAAATGTGAAACAATAATTTTAGTATTTATTTAATTTATCCATGAAAAATTGGCCTAAACCCAAACAAATGTAATATGGCTGTGTAGGTATTTTCAATATCTTTCAAATGAAATTGCAATCAGGTCCTATGTAATATTAGGGGCCACAGTGGCCCTGTGACGTAATCCACTACTCCGGCACTACTGTTACGTTCTTTAGTGTAAGTATAACCGTTCAAAAGATAAGAAGGGAGGACGGGACTTTTGACTGGCACAGTATGATGGTTATTTCATTTTAAATATTGCTAAAATAATTTAAAAATCAAGCTTTTAATTAGTTAATAATATTAGATGAGCCATATTCTTCATTGTACCATTTTGACCAACAGAAATATCCTTCGATTTCTATACTATTGCATTGTATATGAAAGTGAGTAAGATTTAATTTGTTCACATTTGATAACAGGCACCAGGGCAGGTGAAAAATTTGTAATTGTTTCTCGATATAATAAACCATTATCATATTGTCAAATTTTCTGAATATATATATATATATATATAAAAAATAAATCGGTCAAGTGCGAGTTGGACTCGCATACTAAGGATTCCGTAGTACCTTCAAGATTCTAATATTCCAGTTTCAGACAAGCAAAGAATGAGTGCATATTATATTTACCCTAAATTTTTTAAAGGAAGCATTTTACATTTATAAAAAATATACACTTATTTTCCACACATAGACTTTTTAGTTTATCTGCTACATGATTCGCTGGATTTTTATAAAAATATATATTTAATTTTCTAATTTGGCCCCCAAAATTAACATTACGAGTTTTATTTTACTAATAAAGTTTCAGGGAAGCCATTTATAATCTACTATCTGAATTTTAAGCTCTGTAGATTGGAAGATAAAGGGGGAAAATAGGTCAAATTTGAAATAATAAATTATTAAATATTTTAGACAAATTATTTAAAAACACAAAATATATTTTTCAAAATTTTAGATAGTGTAGGTCCTAAAGTCGGAATTAAGTCAATGTTTAATATTTTTGTTAATATCTTTTAAACAAATGATTTAAAAATATGATATATTTGTAATTCACATAATGAGCCTTTTATTTGATATTACGTGATGCGTTTGAAAATTTAATTTTTATTTTCCATTTAATTCTATAATTTGTCCTCAAAATTAATCTTGGAGTTTTCTACTAATTTTTCTTATAAATTGCAAATGAGCCCCAGAAGCCCTAATTGTTTTCAAAATTTTAGGTAGTATGGTTTCGGAAATAAAGGGGGAAATGAGAATTTTTTATGTTCATAATGAAAGAAAACAGAATTTAACTTAGTTTTTATATCACTTTTCATTTTTACTTTACTGTGACTAGTTTCGGCAAGAGGCTATGCCATTATCAAACAAGAGCGAACTGATGAATGATTAACAGATTGTTACAATGTTGCAATTTATACACAAATATACAATGGGTGTTACTTACACTTACAAAGTAACGGCTTCCGCAATCAATTTTTTATGTATTTTTTTGTTAATATCTTGTAAACAATTCATTTTTAAAATATGAAAAATATATATTTGTATTCCTCATACTGAGCCCTTTCATTTGATGTATTGCATGATGCGTTTTTTCCGTTTAATTCTATAATTTGTCCCCAAAATAAACATTAGGATTTCTTCGTATTTTTTCTGTCAACATTTTTTTACGTCTACTTTCGGAGATAAAGGGGGAATGGGTAATTTTTTTTATTTTTGTTAATATCTTTTAAATAATTTCTTTTAAAAATATGAAAAAAATGTGTTTGTATTCGTCATAATGAGATCTTTGATATATTACGGGATACCTTAGAAATAATTTTAAGTTTATATTTTTCATTTAATTCTGTGATTTGCCCCCCAAAATTAATATTAGGGGTTTCTCTATATTTTTCCGGTAAAATTCGGGTGATTCAGGTATTTTTTTCCAAAATTATACGGCTTATAGTTTCAGAGATAAGGGGGGATGGGTAAAAAATTTTATATTTTTGTTAATATCTTTAAAATAATTTATTTTAAAAAATACAAAAAAATATATTTGTTTTCGCCATAATGAGCCCTTCTATTTGATGTATTAAATGATGTGTTAGAAACAATTTTAATTTTATATTTGCCATTTAATTCTGTAATTTGCCCCCCAAAATTAATAGTAGAAGTTTCTCCTTATTTTTTCGGTAAAATTCAAGTGTGGCCCTATATCCCTAATTTTTTTCAAAATTTTACGACTTATAGTTTCGGAGATGGGTAAATTTTTTTATATTTTTGTTAATATCTTTAAAATAATTTCTTTTAAAAATATGAAAAAAAAAATTGTTTTCGCCATAATGAGTCCTTTCATATGATATATTACATGATGTGTTAGAAACAATTTAAATTTTATATTTTCCATTTAATTCTGTAAGTTGCCCCCCAAAATTAATAGTAGAGGTTTCTTTCTCCTTATTTTTCCGGTAAAATTCAGGTGACGCCCTATATCTCCATTTTGTTTTCAAAATTTTGCTTCTTTTTGATTCGGAGAAAAAGGGGGGGAAACGTCGATTTTTTTAGCCCCCCCCCCAGAAATATCCCTATAATCAAAATTTCTTCATTTACGATATGTACTCCTGATTTGGTCACCAAACTATTCACTGATACCAAATTTCATCCTTTTCCGTCCAGTAGTTTAGGAGAAAATTGCTGTAATGTGAAAGATGAAGGAATCCGGAGTGATATTATAAGGGTATCCCTATATAAAATATACGGAACCTTAAAAACACTAAGATTTAAAATTAGTTCAAACTCGATACTCTTACAGAGATTGTAAGAGGTCATTTTGCTTTTGGAGAATGGAGTAGTCTTGCAATCAACTTCATAATAAAACATACAAATTACTTTAGCAATATTTCGTAAAAATTTTCATTGTTTTTAAATTGAGTTTATCAAAAATAACATTTGTCTAGGTCAAATACGCCCTCAAACAAACAGCACAACATTAGTCGTTCAACGCCTCCTGGTTCTGCGGCAGTTCAACAAGCTCGCCAACGAGCGACACCACCGTCTAGTGCACAGCAACATCAGCATATGCAGGTTAGTCCAACGACTCAACATACTTCTGGCATGCAGCACCACAGTTCTCAACAACTACAACCTCATTTGCATCATCAGGTGGTGCATCAAGGTTATCAGTATCAGTTGGGAACGTCACCGGTACATCAGCACCCGCATCATACGCATCATCATTCTGTGATCAGTCAAGGAAATTACATACCAGTTGCTGTAACCACGCAAGCTTTTCCGTCACAGGGCTCAAGTACATATGTTAATGTGCCGATGACAACAGTCATACAACATCGAATGAGTACCCAACAAAATGGAGTAAGTTCTAAATTATGTCAGTAGTGAAGCTAAGTAAAAATATTTTAATTGTGATATGTGTATTTATATGGTTTATTCTGTACATAGCACGTTGATACGTAACATCATCTTATTTCTCAACTATCCTTAATACATGGGCAAATTTTAAAATTAATCAGACGTCTTGAAAGCTATAAAAATTACGTTGAAAGATTTCTTAGATTGATAAAAACTAGTCGGTTTTTAATCATGCTGATCCTGGTCAGGATATTAGGGCATAGTTAGCAGTCCATTATATTGTCTTGAGTACTTAATGCTTGTGCGGATTTTCAAATTAATCAGATGTCTTGAAGTCTCTGTAAATTACATTGAAAGAATCCGATATTTTGATAGATACATACATTTATATAGGTAAAACTAATAAGTCTTAGACATGTGATTTTGTAACAATTACAGTAATGCAATTTTTAAAGTATAAGATTATTGTAAAAATGAAATTCTAATATTTATCCATAAATATTAATTAAATTAATGAGTTTTTTAGCTTTACTTCTGGAGCTTCATATATATATATATATATATATATATATATATATATATATATATATTTTTTTTTTTTTTTTCATTTGACTGTCACGCCTCTGATGGACCATGGTAGATTTTAGATAATTACGTGTAAAAACGGGCGTTCCGATGTAAGAAATTCCACCATCGACATAGCACGATGTTTAGTGGGTTGAAAAGATCCAAATCTTTAAAATTGTCAAATGGTATACTGTCCAAAAATAATTGTTCTTTATGTTATATAAGATTAATTATTCTTATTTGAATGGAAAATTCAGCAGCCGTTAATTCATGTTAGCCTACACCATCAATATTGTAATTTTTAACTATGGCTTGTGGTGGTGTGTTTTTATTTGCAATCCTAATATGTGTGACAAAGATTATTGTTGAGGATGTCTTTGATCATTTTGCCTGTACATCAGGGTTTTCTCTCCTTAGTTTTTTTTCTGCAACATATAAATATTTGAAATTTGTAAATGTAGTAGGTACTTCGAAAGATTACACAGATTACCGTTTTTTTTTCTACAGAAATTCTGAATATAAATGTTTTTTATAAATTCTGTGATACTTATCTGTGTTTACAGACGTTTCCAAATCTGGGGTTGTTATCATTCACTGTGTTTTTCAACTGGTTTATTTGTAGTTTTCGTTTTGATCAATTTTTTTATTGTCAAATAATTGACAGTGGCAATTTGGCTGGTTAACGATTACTCGATACTGATGGTAACTTTTTTTTGTACTATCAGTAGGTTTTTACATCCCCAATCCAGGTCAATTGAAATTCAGTTGATTTTGACAGGGGTTGGAAAAATTAAAATTTCTAGAACAACAATCAACAGTACCCAACACAATATTACAGGTATACTTGTTGATCATATTGTTAACATCTCTTTCTCCAAGAGCAAGATTATCTGTAGGGACAACCGGAATCCGGGCAATTTTTCGAAATTGCCTTGCAATACTTTGTGCCCTGTTTACAGATTTCAAATCCTTATCTGCTGTTGGAAAAAATGGAGGAGAGAAAACGCTAATGTACAGGCAAAATACATCAACATTCCTTTTCCAGAATATGTTCCACACGAAATGCATGTTGTAAAGACACTTTAGCATGTAGGGAACCCTTTAGTGAATTTGAGTTAGCCGAGTCGCTGTAGACAGTATAAATCAAATTTGATATCCATTTTTACCAATTACGAGTATGAAGAGTCTGCCAAAAATTACAAATTGTGTGCATTTAATTTAAATTCATAGCATTTGTAAAAACTGTTTATCAAAAGAAAAGTAAATAAACATATATTTCCACTTTATAGAATTATGACTAAGGTAAATTAATTTTAAACGAGTGGGCAAATAAATATAACTTAATTATAAATTAATTAAATGTATAATTATTTAGACCACTGTTATTCAAATTCGAAAATACCGCTATTAGTAACCCCTTTTACTGAGTTGACAATTAACTAATATTTTTTACCTTTAAATTTTCAAAAAACGACAAGCAAGGTAACGTTTTAATATTTCTACATTATTGTCTTTGAGATTTGCGAATTTTGATTTTATTCTTGGAACGTCATTTAATATAAAAATTGTTTGCCCCTACCGCTGATAGTGAAAGAATTTTCATACTCATGAAAATGGCATAACGGTATGTTTTTTCAGACCTGTTGCAGAATCTTGAGGAGTTCCCCTTTATTTATTTATTCAGCTGTAAGGCTTTCATTATTCAGAAAAATCCTTGCATTCTGTGAATAATATAATAGCTCAGACAATCACAAATCTGCCCTCAAATAATTATACGAAAAATTGCACTGAACATATCTTCCAAAATCCATGCACGGTCTATTATTGTTGTAAAACATAAATCTAGACTTATTTGTAAATGACAAATTGAATTTCTGACCAGTTAACTTGTTATATATTGGATTGAGTTGGCCATTACTTGATGGAAGTTGACATTCATGGTGATTTAAGTAATAAATATAAGTAAATAAAGTGTAATTTTGTAATCAGTTGAATTACTTAATTTATCAGATAAAGTGTTCTCTGGCAAAATTCAGTCTAGACCTCCGGTGTTAATTATTGCCAATTCCATGTGAACAAAAATATTTAAAAACAAAATGACTATCAACATTATAAGCAAACAACACAATAAATATTGAAATTTACCAAGTACTATACATTTATCTTATTTTCTATAGTATGCTACTTTGGTTTTTCTAATGTAAGATGAAAACAATAACAACATGTCATAAAATTATGTTCCGACCATTCTGATTGAGATAAGAAAAAGGTGAATATAGTAAAGCATAAATCCTAACTTGACGGAGTAAATAAGTGTAGAACTCATAGGGTGCAAATGTTAAAAAAAAACGCATATGACTTGTTACTCCACCTATTAAAAAAATAAGAGTAGCCTAACTCATACTAACTTTCTCAGAAAACAAGTCCATCATTTAAATAAATCATTGAAATTGGACAGGTGGTCTAGACAAGAATTAGTAGCATTAAAGCCCTGGTTAATTTTTAGGTAGTCATTTCGCTCCAATTTCTAAGGCGTGTAATATACCCTTTCAAAACAATATTATTGCAATATAAAATTCACTGGATGCTTTTTTTGTATAGTATAGATACCTCAAATGGTGCACAGATTAATGAGGGATTTAAAAATGCTGAAAAGTCTTTCAAGCAACTAAAATTAGTTTTTTTTGCAAATTATATGTTCAAACAAACTATACATATTACAATTTAAAATTTGATATTTTATGTAATGTTTAATTGTATTTCGTATACATAATTGCTTAAAAAATTTTAAAACCCTCTCCTGAACAAAAATTTGATTGAATCGGAAAAATTTAATTTATTGCCTGATACGGAAAAAAATACAGTATTTTATATTATGAATTCAGGTGTTGTACAAATAGCCGTTCCAAAAATCGCAGCATTTTATATTATTTATATAATTTTTGTAATTGTTAACGAGTGAGGAATAAGTAATAAATAATGTTCGTTTCTACTAATTTAGTTCATTATAATTTAAAGGTATATTCATTTATTCTAATTTTCTTGTTTTTATTTTAGCCTAGTCATAGTTGTGCTGTCACCGCAGGTACTAATTTTTACGTGCAGACGAACCCTCATACGCATTCCCATACCCCTGGACCAGCGTCAACCCCCTCTCCCAATCAGCAAACTAATACTGGACAACCTGCTAGCGGGAATTCCAGTTGCAGCCTTGCGAAACTCCAACAACTAACTAATGGTTTGGAAATGGTACCCCCTACCTCTTGCAACGCCATGACACCTTCCCCTACGGCCATGACGTTGACGCCACCACCGACACATCACCCACACACAATGACGCCACCTCCCTCACACCAAATGATTCAAAATCAAACGGTAAGGAACTTAACACCGCCATCGGCTATACCATCAAATATTCAACAGCAGGTGCTGGGTTATCATAAATATTATCCAACCAACATGAATGTCAATCAACTGAGTGGAACTGTAACGCCACCTATTGGTCAGAACTTAGGTAGATCTGGTAGGAATTCTAGTAACGTGGCTGCCATGCAACACATGCAGACATCGACAAGTCGTGTCAGTCCGAACGTCACTTTGAATCCAAACGTGATGTATAATATGAACAGTTACAGGATGTCCCCTCAGCAACCATCGGCAGTTACGGGTTATATTACTAATTCACCAGCAGGTTTCATAAACAATCAAATTCCCATGCAGATGATGAATATGGCACAGACCCAGTACCAAGACCCAACCGCTTTGCAAAGGGCCCAACAGAATACGATGTACACGGCGTATATTAACGGTATCATGCAACCATTAAACGGAACTATGAGACGCTAATTGTACAATTATGTATTAAGTGATAGATTTTTGCTTACAAGTTGACATTTCTCAGCTACACATGTACAACGATATTTATTTGTAATGATTATACTTTTAAAATTAGTACACTCTAAATTATTTAAGATCCATTAATTTAAGTTTTATTTACAAAAGCAATTTAGAAATTATAATAATTTTTGACATTTCATATTTTTTCTTGTTACAATATAAACTCATATATTCGTTTTAAATGTTGGTGTATGTTCACTTAAGTGATTTTTCTTCTGTATTGTAATATATATTGGTCTTTACATTTGTAACTTTGGTGTTTACCATAAACATTTTAATAATTTTTAAATATTTTACATGCGTTGCAGTGTTCTTCTAGTTTATGATAGTAACTAGATCAGCGCACCTCATAACCATTTTTTACGAGTACTTTCAGCAAGTACTTTCACTAGTGATTATAATGGTACATTTAAAATATGTATTTTAAGTTTTTACAGATTTTATTTTTATCAATCATTTTACAGCAAATTTTGAAGAAAGCTCAAAGTAAACAGCTGTATTGTAATCATCTGGAGCACCTAAATCTGACGACCCACGAGTGTTTACTATGACCAACCATTTTTTATAGGCAACAGTGTATCTAATATGCAATCAGAACCGCTCGTTTGACCAAACAATAAATTTCAGGGTCTTGTCATATGTTAACTTGATTAAAGCAGCATAAACCTTTGCTTCTAAACAAAGAGTCTTGCAATTTCCTTATTGAAAACAAAAAGTGTCACATATTGGATGGTTTAAAGTTTAATAAAATACACAACGTCAAAATACTCTCTCTAAACAGAGGTGGCGTTTTTTTTAGAAGAAATATTTGTTTAGGTGCCTATCAGTACAGTTAATATAAATCATTTATCATGGATGATACGGAAAGTTGCAGTTCGACTGCTTCTGCAACTCTTGCGTCGAATTCACCACTTCAAACCCAGATGGCGAAAATAGTCAAGAACCAAGAGCTAAACCCTCCCATCCACTAACATCTGAGACGGTGAACAATACCATCAATCATTAAAGAAACGAGGTGGACCGTTTTTACAAGGTTGTAAGAAACACAAAGTCGATGTCGAGAAAGTAGTGTTACATCAGAAACAGGCCAACGGCGAAAATAAAAACTCTGGCATTGGAAGTGGAGAGCAAAGACCTGCAAAACGAGCAGCTTCTTATAATAAACCTAACACCGTAAAGAAACCCTTGGCCGTGGATCAGCAAAAATCCGGCCAGAAAGATGACAGCCAGAGCAAATCTGAGAAAGATGCAACAGCAGAAAAGAAGGCTTTTACTCCGAAATCCCGACCATCGATAACATCACCTGTTATGTTTGCACCTAACGAGAAGTCTATCTAAAGCCGAAAAATAGTAAAGGCGTCTATACTAAGAAACCGAAAGCTACTAAACCGAAAATAGCAAAACCAGCGGATTCCGTAAAGTAAAAAAAAACAAATTCTTCTAAATAAATAGAAAATGGTTACAATGGTTATCTTCACTGTAAATATTCTCTATATCTACCAACAATAAGAAAAAACATAAGGAAATATTTTATTGTTCTAAAATACACAATACAGCCATAGTAATTTCAGGATCATCCCAAACCTTTTGGTACCATCTGTAAATTACAGCAAATTCATTATTTTGTCATTTATTTGTGTCCATGGAATTTGAACCCATTTCCTTATTTGTGACTGCTATAGTAAGTAGTAGTCCTGCTCGCTTTGGATAATTCGATTTGTCAACATCTTTGTCCAACCATAAGCAAAATCAGTTGTTACCTCTTAAGTGCTTGTATTTTTTAATGACTTCTTACAATCAAATATGTACCTCTGATGTTACACGATCGTTTAAATAAGTAAGCTTCGATACTGGGGGTTAGTCATCGTACGAAACTTGATTCAAATGTGATGCCATCCGGAGTTCCAGAGATAGTTGCAGTAACAGTGTAGTTAATTTACATTCGGAGTCTTAATTTTCTAAGGATCTGATCTGTTGAAACAATACTGGTGGTGGTAAAATACCTTGGTCTTAATAATCACCACAGACTAGATATATCATTGCTCACAGCAACTCGTGAAAATCTCGCATTTTGCTAAGTATTGGTAAAAATGTTATTTACTTACATGATTTGACTCCCACGTAGCATCATTTTTTCAGCATCTGTTGGCACAATGTATTTGGCAAACCAATAAAAAATTTCAAAAACGGATTTAATCCAAATATTGGCGAACATGATGTTGCATTCTCAAAGTTCCTTTTTATATCCCCCAAGTTCGCAGCCCACGGCCTCGCAGTGAAAAGGGCCTCGCTCCTTAATTTGAAGTGATTTTTTATTTTATATTCCCTTCGTCTTGCACCATCAGAGGGCCTCGCGAAATGTACCTTGCCCACATTAAGTTTAGGTCTTGCACCGCCACTGTATATATTTGACGTTAGGAAACTTGTTACTCAGAGTGTGATGCAAATTGTTGATCACTTTTCACAATTAAGACTTCTAAAGGGTTGCTATAGTAGAGTACTTTAATCCATTATTGAATAAAAATATAGGCAATTTAGAATATTTGAAAATAATAATAATGTGCAAGCACTTCGCCTGTCCATTCAACAGCGCCTACGAATGTATTCTACTTATGCACCCACTCATTCCAAGAAATTTCAAGCTTTTTGTTTTCCTGTCCCATCTCATTCGAGTTGTTCGCTATTTTTGAGAACGGTTCTACCATCAACACATTTATTGGTAATATCTTTATGTATAGTATTATATTTAGAATTTTATTGAAAAAGCCCATTACCGTGTCATAGTCTAAATTTATTGTTGTATTTTTGTTAGGCAATAGATACATTTTGAATTTGGATATGTAACCAGCTAATGGAACTGTTTATTAATCTTTAGACCCCTCAGTTACTGATAGATTTGAGTATTCAGTCCTATAAATGTTCATAGGTTATTTTTTCTGCTTATATATACATATGAAAGATATTTATATATTACTGGTTAGTTTAATTTACAGTAAAACTGTCTTATTAATGTTGGTTTTACATTATTGTCCCATTTTAGTATTTCTCGGCAGATATCAATTGCTGAACTGCGCACACAAAACTTGACGATTTTATATTTATAAAATAAAGAAAAAATGTTGGTCTAACAATTCACATCAGGACGAGATGTTGTTTTTGCCATTAGATCAATAATATGTGGTGATGAAATATCACAGTGTAAAATTCATATTTCCTGAAGTTCTGTCTGTAAGAAAAGAGTTAGCTAAGGTTTGGCATTTAAAAAATGAGAATTTTCAATTTGAAAGAATTTAGCATTTTCGTGACTAGCTTATTGCAATTTCAATCATAAGATCATAAATAATCACTTCAGGATTTTTCCAATGGATTTAAAAAAAATTCTCTACAGATGAATATCAAAACCTTATTAAGACAATTGTATTCACTTGTGAAAATTACATCTACAAAATATATACAAATTGTCAACACAAAATAATTGCAATTCATCTGGGTGCCAAATATAACATTGGTAGTTCTAATTAGTATTTATTATTCTTTTGATATTAACGAAAGTTGTTGGCTGAATAAAAAACTTGTCAAATTAGATAGTCCTACATTTTTAAGTTATTAAAATATCCATGATGTGTTTTCAAGAATTTATCAAATATTTTCAGGAACCAATGAAATCCTAAAGTACAACAGTAGTCGAATTATTCAATGGATTTTTAATCACATAATTAAACAAATTTATCTCATTATAAGAGAACAACGTAATAGAATGCAGTTTATTTAATTTGAGTGTACAATTAGAACCTTTAATAGAAATATAAACTATATTATCCGTGTGTATGCAACTGAAATAGTTTTTTTATAAGCCTGAATATACAGTTATCACAGAGAAATGTCAACTTTAACTACTTAGAATATTAGGAATATTTTGCCTTACCAAATGTAAAGGTATGTTTATATTTTATTATATTAAGAATAGGGCTGTGCAGTCATATAAAAATGATCTGTAAAATTTGTATCATAGCAAAACTATGTGACCCAGTGTGAATTAAGAATCCTATGTGTGGTCCCAAAATATAAATTACTATTGAAGAAATACCTAAACAAATAATATTCTATTGGTGTTTGCAAGTTTATAATCAGAAAATACTGTAACTAGAGAAAAAGTATTTATTAAATTCACTCTATAAAAGAATTGTAAATTTTGTGAATAAAATGGGATGTGGTAAAGTAACAGTTATGTTTTAAAGTTTATTTGTTTTGTTTAAAAAAAATTTACTGCAATAGAAAAATGATAATCAAACACATTAGTAGTAGGAGTTTCATGTTTGTATCACATTTTACTTTTTTTTTGTACAGCACTGTGATTAGATTTGTTAGAAGTTTTGTTTAGTAAGAATAACTTTCTGTATTATTCATTTTATATTATAGAATGATATTAAAATGTTAGTTTTTATGAAATATGTTTTTAGTTCATGTTAATTTCCCTTACCCATCCTTTAGTCATTGTACAACAGAATTGCACTGATGATTTGTCCCAAGTAGCACGAAAGTTCTAGACATCACAGCAATGCGACACATTAAAGTTAATATACTCACTGACAAAGAAATTGAAACACCCAGAAGGAGATATTTAAATTTATCTTTGTCTTGGTAAAACATAGATGCTATAGTAAAGAGTAAATGATTTAAGATTTCAAGCAAAAATACCAAGAAGTTTATTTATTTTTATTAAGTTTATTAATAATGTGTTTGTCCAAGGGGTTATCTATACACTCTCCAACACGTCTTGGCATTGATTCAATAAGGTGGCCTATTTCTTGAGGAATACTATCCCAAGCTACCTGTGTTTCATGTCCTAAAACCTTCAAAAGTTCGTGGGGGCAGGTACAAATTTCCGAGTCTTCTACCCACCATATCCCAAACGTTCTAAGGGCGTAAGAACGGGAGATCTGCGCGGCAATGGCAACAGATTCAGATGGCTCTCTTCAAAAAAGGTTAAACTAACCCGAGCAACATGAGACCGAGCATTATCTTGTTGAAATATGGGATCCATGAGCCGAGTCTTTCCACTTTCAAACCAAGAGTGAGTTTAATACGGTGCATCTATACAATTATCTTGATAAAGTCTCTTTTAGGGTCTTTTTCTATCGTTGCAATTATCTGCTGCGTGGTATAGTTGTATTATACTTCCCCACTTTGGAGAATCTTCCCAGCATTGTGCTGCGATTTCCGCATAACACCGTTTTTTTTTCTTTAAAATTTCAAATAGTCCAAAGAAACTTCTTGGATTATTTCGGTGTTCTTTTTTTTTAGTTTTTTAATTCCCCTCACTTAGTTTTCTATTTATTTTCGTCGGTGCCTTATGGATGCTAATGCAGAAATACACCTTTGCCCTTGCGGTAATAATTATTCATCGAAAAAAAATCTTCGAAACCACCAACAAAGATATTGTCGCCTTCTGCAAATTAAAGATGATGACAGAAAATTCTCCTGCGATTTATGCGGTGACAAATATGCATCATATTTAGGTCTGCGACAACATGTTGCGAAAAAGCATCCAATCGAGTACAATCAAGAAATGGAGAACGAAGCCACTAAAACTCCCCTATGGTCAGCGCAGGAAACATTGGATATGGTACATGCCGAGCTGCGATTCACGGGTAGAGCCGTTAATATGCATATTGCTTCGATTTTTCCTGATAGAACCCTAGAAACAATTAAACTCAGAAGAAGGAGAAAATCTTATCAGGATCTCCTTAATATTGTCAAAAATGATATCATAGAGGCGGGTGAAGAACTATCACAAGTACCACTACCTTCTCCTCAACCTCCTACTACCCCCTTAGTCCCTCTACTACGGTTACTATAGAGTATCCTTCCATTATTGCTACCCCTCTCTATAATTCTTCCCCCGAACCCCCTCCTAGACCTACCACCCGATCCTCCGCCTTTGAACCAGCCTCCTGAGAAAATATCACCTCTACCTTCTGAATACGTCAACTATCAACAGCTGTCCGATAATATATCTATCACTGAAAACTCTAATAATTATCCTTCACCATTACCACCCTCTATCGTTGTACTTTCACCCCCTGCTACCGCCGGCCAACAGGTAGAAAGCCAACTAAACCCTAATAGCCAACCCTTTCGCCCCATTGATACGGTAATGGAGTCTCTTTCGGCTGCCACGTTAAATCTTGTCAGTGATAAACATCTTGCCCGGATATTAGGTAACTATGATGCAACAAACGAGGAGAAACTAGAAGTATTTAATCACTGGTGCACAAATTTACTACACAAAATAAAAAAACACCCAAACGATAAGCGACATAATAACTCAAACACAAAACTTTACGGACCCTTTGCTAAAGCCACCAACAGGGCTATCCTATATAAAAAATGTCAAATCCTCTTTAAAAAGAACCAAAAAGAGCTTGCAAATAAAATCATAGACGATCTGCCTTTTGACAATTCTGAGGATCTGCCATCGGTTAATGAAATCCGAACTCACTTTAGCAATCTTTTTGAGTCTCCGAAAAATGTTGCTCCTCATTATCCCTCTATTATCAACAATGAGGTTGGGCCGAACTTATATAGAGCTATCTCACCGCAAGAGATAAATAAAGCTATTATGGAAACTAAATCCAGTGCTAAGGGTTTTGATGGATATAATATTCGTCACGTTAAACGCCTTCCTAAAGACAAGTTATGGCTCCTTTTTAATGCAATGATTTTACTACAAAATATTCCAGAATTTATGAGAACATCGCGTACTATCTTAATTCCCAAACAAGGTAAGGATTTGAAAAATATTAAAAATTGGCGTCCGCTAACAATTGGCTCTATTTTCTTGCGTTTATTAAATAAAATTATGAGCTGGAGATTAAAAGAATTGCCTATCAACCGTTGTCAGCAAGGTTTTGTTAATCGGGATGGCACACTAATTAACAATGTTATTCTTAATAGCACTATCAAATACTCCAGAAAAGGTATAAAGCCCCTCGATATCATTTCGCTCGACTTACAAGCAGCCTTCGATTCTATTCCTCATTCGAGAATTTTAACAGCCTTGGAAAGATTTAAAGTCCACCCTAATATCATAAAATTTATTATGGCCACTCTTCAAGATGCATATACTTACATCCAGATAGGTAATAATGATAACATCAAAATAAAATTAAACAATGGCGTCAAACAGGGCGACCCTTTGAGTCCTTGTCTATTCAATCTTTTCTTTGACGAGTTACTTGTCCAGCTGCAAGAAGAAAATCCACCTGCAGTCAATTATATCGAATGTCTCGGCTATGCTGACGATCTCGTGCTTATTTCTGGGTCCACAAAAGAAACCAATAACCTCTTAAAAAAGGCCAATAAATTCTTCAACAAAGCAGGAATATCACTTAACACCGACAAGTCCTTTGGCCTTTCTCTTCGCACTGTGCCAAAGAAAAGGAAACTTTTTAGTATAACCAAAAGCTTATTTTTTGCCAACGGGAAACCCATTCCACAAGTGGGGATGGACTCCCTAAAATATTTAGGGCTTCGCTATAATCGGATGGGTGCCGAACTTCCTAACCTTGATCTCCTTCACACCCAAATCTCCCGTATTCGTAGATCCCCTCTCAAACCTTCCCAAAAATTCATTATCCTTAATTCCTATCTTGTCCCGCGATGGATTAGTTCCTTACAAAATATCTATATCACAAAAAAACTTCTTAAAGAAGCTGACAGACTAATCCGTCGTCTGGTCAAGACTGTCCTTCATCTCCCCTCCTCCACAACTAACCCTCTCTTATATGCACCCAAACGAGGTGGAGGTTTTGGCATTTTTCCCTTCGCGTTAAAGATTCCAGAAATTATGGCCAGAAGATTGTCAAAAATTATGTCCCACATTCCACCTATAGCCAAATCCTTCACCGAACACCACATTGGTAAAATCAAGTCTTTAACTAATCTACATACAACCAGCGCTATAACCAATAGTTTAATAAATGACTTAGACAAATCCTGGTCTGGGAATGGTATCAAACAATGTGCCTCCTCGAGTGCTTCGAGTTCTTGGATAGCCAACCCTCCCCCACTTTGGTCAGGAAATAGCTATGTTAAAGCTATTCACCTCCGCGGTAACCTATTACCGTCAATGGACCTGCCTTACAAACCTAAAGAACAACGAAACTGCCGCGGGGGATGTAAAAAAAGCGAGTCCAATTGCCATATTTTACAGGGATGCTACATTACCCATGGCACTCGAATAAAACGACATAACAACATCGTTAATATCATCGAGGATGTCGCCAAAAAGAGTGGGTGGGAAACTGAAGTCGAGCCGAGGATTAGAGCAGACTCTGGGACCTTAAGAATTCCTGACCTTATTATCAACAAAGGCCTACAAACCATTATTATTGAAGTAGGTGTTTTCTGGGAAGGTCCTCGTTCGCTCGCCGAGAGTTATAGACTGAAAAAGGAGTATTATGAAGAACCTGACTTCACGAACAAAATTATGGCAGTCAAGAATTCCACTGACGTTAAAGTCTACCCTATTATTATTGGAGCTAGGGGTATTTGGTGTGGCAATAACGATGCTCTTCTCACTATTCTAAATTGCAACACTCTTTCTTTTAAACGTAGACTGATCCATAGCGTCATCGTAGGCTCGCTATCTTGTCATAACTTCTTCAACAAAGCCGTATGGAGATGAATCTTCATCAATCTTTCCCTTTAATTTTCCCTTTATTCATTTACATTGTGTGCTATGCCATTTTCATCTATTTTCTATCTTTTTAAATAAATGATCCTATTAAAATTTCTTAATTGTCAACTCTGTCACGGTTATTTTTAAAAATTCTATTCATTTGTTATCCGCAATGTAAATTCCATAAGGCTATCGGGTTCCAAACGTTCGCTCGCATCGTCGGTAAACTCAGCTCTCGTCTCTCCGGTGTAGCGCGGTTAGGATATTTTTAGTTAGAATGTATTGTAATGTTGATCGCCCAATTGTTTTGTATATTATGTTTTTTAAACTGATATTTCTGTCATTTTAATTTATATGTTTACTGTTACCATTTACAATTTGACATAATTTTAGATAGATTATTTTTTAATATTATAATTATACTGATTAGGGTTATAGGATTCTCATGTTTGTTTAGATAGGTTTTGACACTTAGGTTAACGACACATAAGAACAGCTTAGCTGTTCATAAAATTGTAAACCCTACAGCCGGGTAACAGGATGGCTGAAATGTCTTTTATATATCTCTGTAAAATGTATACATTTTATTGAATAAAGAATTTTGTAAGGGAGTACATATGGCTCCACGACTTCCTAAAGATAACGTTGCACCGTTATGTTGCCTCAAACAAATACTAATTGTGACCTACTTCCATGTGCAATAGCACTCTATACCATAACGCCTACTGTTCGGTGTAAATGTCGCTCTAAATCAAATTGAGGCATTTTTTTAACGGAAATCTTGAGCAAAAATAGAAATATCGAAACAATTTTTATTTTAAATTGAACCTTAGGTTATGTATATTAAGGGAAACTTATTTAGAATGTCATCATCCACTATTATATGGGTGAAATGGTGCACATTTCAAAATTCGAACATAAAGATATAAAAAATTCTCATTTCTCGCTTTATTTCCGAAACCATACTACCTAAAATTTTGAAAATAATTAGGGGTACTGGGGCTCACTTGAAATTTATAAGAAAAATTATTAGAAAACCTCCATAGTAATTTTAAGAACAAATTATACAATTAAATGAAAAATAAAAATTCAGTTTTTAAACGCATCTTGTAATACATCAAATAAAAGGCTCATTATGTGAATTACAAATATATCATATTTTTAAATCATTTGTTTTAAAGATATTAGCAAAAATATTTAAAATTTTTAAAAATATGTTATTTGTATTTTTAAATAATTTGAATAACAGATTTAATAATTTATAATTTAAAACTATAATCTATAGAGCCCTTAGTATGCGAGTCCAACTCGCACTTGACCAAATTATTTATAGTATATCTCTTTTTTCGCAAAAACAATTATATACGTTTTTGTTTGTACGTTAGGTACCCAAAGAATGTTGTATCATAAAAAAATATGAATGTTACGCATTGCCTCTGATCATTTCAATAACAATAACCCCTTAAAATGGTCAAATAAAAATTATTGATCTAACTACACATTGTTGAAAAATATTCAAAATAATTGATTGATAACTCACAGGATTCATCAACGATTTTTGTGTTGTTTTTTCACTCCCATACCACCGTTTTCATTTCTATATTGAAAAATGATAACGATAAATTATCTCCCTATTTTCACCTACACTTTTGGGAGGATAGCTATGCAGTAAATATTTCTCTAATATTAATAACACTACAATTTAAAAAACATCCATATTAATATCTCTATTTGTCTTTGTGATATACCACAAACAAAAGAAAAAAATTATAGAATTTTGAAATATGCACCATTTCCACTCCTATAATAGTGGATGATGACATTCTAAATAATTTTCCTCAATCTACATAACGTAAAAAGATTCAATTAAAAAAAATTGTTTCGATACCTCTATTTTTGCCCAAGATATGAGGTGCGTCGTCTAAGCCTTCTTTGGCCATTATGTCCACCCAAGCTGAATCGCGATTCATCAGAGAAGACGACCTGATGCCATTCTACATTCCAATGTTATCGTTCTTTGCACTACTGTAGTCGTTGCCGCTGATGCTCAGCGGTTAGAGGTAGCATAAGATGGAGTCGATAATGTTGCAGTCCAAAAGACTTTATACGGCGGTAAACCGTTCGGACACTTACTGTTCTCCTAACCACTCATCAGCCAAATTTGGAGTTTACGAAAATCGGTCTCTAAAAGCCATAAGTCGATCTTGAACTTCATTTGTCCCTCACATAGCACGTACTCTAGACATTATAACAGACTAAATATAGATTTTGGATCTAATCACACTTCTTGTTTTTTTGGTAAACTAACAAAAAATCAAAAAACGTCTACAATATTAATTAATAAAAAAAAGTTTACATGAAAAAGCATTCACCAAACTTTACCAAATTTTAGTCATTTACTCCTTACTGTAGCATCTACGTTTTATCAAAACAATATTAAATTTAAACATCTCCTAGGTGTTGCGATTTCTTTGTCAGTGATTATATAATCACTGAACTTAACACCTCTGCTATCGTCTTTTTTTTCAGAATGGATAAAGTTTAGACAAGCATAAGCACCACTTTGGCTAAAATAAGAAATGAGATAGGTATAGTAAAACACTTGACAAATATACAGAAAGAAGTGAAACTTAAGGGGAAAGTAGTTTTCAGAATAGGTAAACCTATAAGTTTTGACATTTTTTGAAGAAGCCCATGTCATGTAAGTTAATAATAGTTTACTTTGCCATGGTATGAAGGAGGAAGAGGATTGACAGATCTAAGTAAACTATTAGATCAACAAATTTCTATTTTGCGTAGTCCTTTCCAGAAACTCGCAAAATTTTCTGATCTACATAGAGTCATGTGTCAGGTTGATGACTCAACACCACTGCGACTGACACAACAACATGTCCAATTACACCACCAGACCACAGATCAGAAACTGCTGAAATGGAAAGAGAAGCCCCTTCATGAAAGACATATAAATGACGTCAACCAAGATTATGTCGACAGTGCAGCGTCGAACTACTGGTTGATCTCTGGTCATATGTTCCCTGAAACGGAAGGCTTTATATTGGCAATCCAAGATCAAGTAATTCCAACTAAGAACTACCTAAAGTACATCGTTAAAGACCCTTCTATTAACAACGATAGATGCAGGTACGGTTGCCAAACATCTGAATCTATCCAGCATATCACAGGAGGTTGGCAAGCATTCGCTGCAACTGAAACAAAGAACGACACGATGCTGTGGCAAAAATACTTCACCAGGAACTAGCACTGAAACATGAATTATCACAGTCGGTAAGATTACCATACTATAAATATAAACCAGAATCTGTTTTAGAAAATATCAACTACAAGCTGTACTGGGACCGCACGATACTGACCGATCGGTCTGTTGCTCACAATAGACCAGATATAGTTTTGGTAGATAAAGTCTCTCGGAAAACAACTTTAATTGACAAAGCAATTCCTAACAACAATAATATAAATATCAAGCAGGCTGAGAAAATAACCAAATATAGGGATTTGGAATTTCAAATAAAGACTCAGTGGAACATGAACAACACACGAACTGTACCAATTGTTATGTCAACGACAGGACTAGTCCCAAAACATCTATTAAACAATCTAAAATACCTCGGTGTGGATGAACATCTTTACAAACAAATGCAAAAAGGCGTCTTGTTAGGGACAGCCCGGACGGTCAGGAAATTCATGGGAAACTACCGCCACGACTCCAACCACGGGCCTGAAAACCTGGCAAGGGCTCCCACAGAGCTAAACCCTTTTGATATCTAGGATATCTGGGGTTTAGTGAATTTTCCCCTAAAGGCACTCATAACGTGCCTTAGAGGGAGTGTGATGCCATACATTGTATGGTCAAGTCGGGGTTTAGATTGATTATAATTTAGTCAATCGTAATATGAAGACATAAATTCACTAACATAAATGAAAAGCAACTAAACTTTGTCTCTACGATAAAAAGTGACCAATAAAACCTTGTTTCGACGATGAACAATGAACAACAAAATTTCATGCAATTTTCGAAATTTGGTGAAAAACAAGAACAAACTGAAAACAAAATTGAACAACTAATGCAGTTTGTAATTCAAAACAACGAAGCAGTTAACCTGAAATTGGTTAGACATAAAAGAGATAATCGACGACATAAAGATCCTAAAAAATAGTGTGCAACTAAGTGGAAAAACGCAAAAATGTGGAGAGAATCTTCTCAAAAATTCGAAGCAGAGATTAGAAGTTTAGTACACTTGTCCTATCCGGAGTTACCAGAGGAAACTAAAGATCTATTGGCTACACAGAATTTCATAAATCCTGGAAGCTGCGTTGGAATGGTGGAGCCCATACACTCAGCTCATGACTACTTAGTTGGACTGGCTATAGTTAAAACCGGACGAGATATACCAATCAGAGTCCTGAATTTGTCCAACGACATCAGAATTGCCAATGGTTAAGACATAGCTTGTTTCGAGCCAGTAGAGACCATCATCAATTGCGAAGAAGAGTACTAGACGTCGGTGAAGGAGACAGGGCCCAGTAAAGAGTTCCTACAACAGTTTGCTGACCATTTGACACACCTGACACCAGAGAACCAAAAGAAAGCCAAGCAATTTATCACAAAGCACTGGCATATTTTTAACAGTCAAGATGGAACCACCGGTCGCACCAACATCATCCAGCATCGAATAGATACCGGAGAGGCTCAACCCATCAGAAATACCACCTAGACAACTACCATTGGGGCAACAACAGGCAACACCCTATTTTGCGTGGATTACAGAAAGCTGAATGACGTCACAAAGAAAGACAGCTATCCACTACCCCGAATCGATGACACTTTGACCACACTAGCAGGCTCCCGTTGGTTCTCCACACTAGACCTAAAAAGTGGATATTGGCAGGTTGGTCTACACGCAAACGACAGAGAGAAAACAGCGTTCTCCACCAGTAAAGGGCTGTTTCAGTTCACGGTCATGCCCTTTGGGTTATGTAATGCACCCGCTACATTTGAGAGGCTAATGGAGTATGTACTGAGCGGGTTAACATGGAGGACGTGCTTAGTATACCTCGACGACATTCTAGTCATGGGTCAGACATTCGACGACCATCTGAAGAACCTGGGCGAAGTATTCTTCAGAATTAATAACGCCAACCTGAGACTCAACCCGAAGAAGTGTTCCTTGTTCCAAAAAGAAGTAGAGTTTTTGGGCCACGTCGTTTCCGAGTCAGGAATCCGCACCAACGAGGACAAGATAGAAGCGATCTTGGGCCTCTGTTCCTACTACAGGTGATTTGTTGAGGGATTTGCCACCATTGCCGCGCCTCTACATCGGCAGACCACTGAGAAAGATTCCGTTGGAATCAGGATTGCGAAACATCATTCAGACGACTGAAGGCAGCACTATGTTCCAGTCCAATCCTAGCCTTTCCTACACAGTCCGGCAAGTTCATTTTAGACACCGACGCCAGCAACACAGGTTTGGGGGCCGTCCTATCCCAGGTGCAGGATGGTTAAGAGAGGGTGATCGGGTACTACAGCCGTGGATTCTCGAAACCGGAAAGAAATTATTGCGTCAGCAGAAAAGAACTTCTTGCAATAATAAGGGCTGTAGACCATTTCTACAAATACCTCTATGGTCGTCATTTCTTAATCCGAACAGATCATGCCGCACTCAAATGGCTGCTGGACATGAAGATACCGGAAGGACAACTGGCCAGATGGATGGAGAAATTACAGCAATACGATTTCAAGGTGGAACACCGTACCGGCAGTTTGCACAATGATGCCGATGCCCTATCCAGAAGACCCTGTAGAGCAGAATGCGGACATTGTCTGAAGACGGAACAGCGAGAGGGTATCTCCATCAGGCAGATCCGAGTGCAGGCCAATGAAGACTGGACAACGGAACAGTGCATCCAGGACCAAATGGCTGATCCAGTCATCTAACCAAACTTATCACTCAAAACGAGAGGGGCACCCAGGCCACGATGGGACGAGGTAGCTAGACACTCCGGCGTGCTGAAATCGTTATGGGCTCAATGGAGAGTAGACAATGGAATGCTCAAGAGAGTTTGGGAAAGCGCTGATGGACGAGAAACTAAGTCCCAACTGGTAGTTCCGAAGAAAAAGGTACCAGCCATCTTGACCGAAGTACATAATGGGATTACCGGAGGTCACCTGGGCATGAATAAAAACCTAGAAAAAGTTCGCCAGCGGTACTACTGGGTGAATTACTTCGAAGACGTCAGAGCTTGGGTGCCGCAAATGTGCCACCTGTGCAGCCAGTAAAGGCCCGAAGACCCGGACCAAGGGCAGAATGCAGCAGTACAATGTGGGCGTCCCATTTGAGAGAATTGGCATCGATGTCGCCGGTCCGTTTCCCGAGTCTGAGAGAGGGAACAAATACATTCTAGTCGCAATGGATTACTTCAGCAAATGGCCTGAGGCATATGCGATACTCAACCAAAAGGCAACCACGGTAGCGACGGTGCTAGTAGAACAACTATTCAGCAGGTTTGGCGTCCCGATGTAACTACATTCAGACCAGCCGTGGAACTCTGATGAATAGAAAAGAATTGTAGAATCGAAAAGTGACGTCATTTTGTCGTCATAAGGCATACACGTCGTATAACGATGATACGAGTTATGAGTGGGAACATTTCTAAAGTGACGTCACTTTTCGATTCTACAAAAGTTTTCTATTGATCGGAGTCCAGGGCCAGGGGCGTAACTTCGAATCGAATGTATTCCAGAAGGTCTGCACGATATGTTGGGGATCAGGAAAACGAGAACAACACCATTACACCCACAGTCAGACGGAATGGTGGAAAGATTCATCAGGACCTTGGAACAACACCTATCCAAGGTCGTCAGCAATAACCAGCGTGATTGGGATGGGCATATTCCTCTATTCCTGTTGGCATATCGCTCGGCCATACATAATAGTACAGACCTGACCCCAGCCAGGGTCCTATTCGGAAAGGAGCTGCGATTACCCTGCGATTTGGCATTTGGCTCCCCCGAAGAACCTTCCCAAGACATCGACGATTATGCCGACCAGCTCCGACATAGCATGCTGGCAATACACGAATTAGCCCGAACGCAGATGTTGGCCACCAGTGACCGGATGAAGACGCGATACGACCTCAAGGCCAATTCAGTCGGGTTCCAGGAGAGGGACAAAGTCTGGCTGTACAACCCCCAACGGAGCAAGGGTAAATCCGCAAAGCTTACAAAATATAATACAATCTTTTCGAGATTTATCAATCTATTGAACGCAAGACAATATATTGTTTCTAGTCGAGAACCTTCATCAGTTGTGCTCCCTTCAACTGATTCAAATCTCGAATAATTATTTATGTATTTAGTACATATTACTGAATTTAATATTATATCGTGAAATTCATTTCATGATAATTCAATCAGTTGAAGGGAGCGCAATTGTCTTGCGTTCAATGAATTGAAAAAATCTCGAAAAGAGAGTATCATAATTTCTTTGATAGTTTTTTGTTAACCGACGAATTCTTTCAGGTGATTTCTATCCCAGAAATCACAGGGAAAAGGTGTTACACATATTACGATTCCCAACTGGGAGTCCGTGTGACCTAGTGTTTCCCTGAAACTCCTAGATATCCAAATTCATTTCGCGATAAAATATTTAATTCAGTTATATATACTGAATACAGAAATACTCATTCGAGATTTACATCAGTTGAGGAGAGCGCAACTGATGAAAGTTCTCGACTAGATATCAATATTCATTTCGCGATAAAATATATCATATTCTTATTTTTTTTCTTTTAAAAATATTGTAATTATTTTATTTTATATTTTACTGTAGGTTAATTGTCGTTTAAGAATTAATTTATAATCTCAAGATTATTGTTCCTAGAAAAAAAAAAGCTAAATGCATTTTGCTGCTAAGACTTTTAAACAGCCATAAAGAAGTGAACAGGTACAATATCACATAATATTGAAGAATTATTTATGAGCTTATTTCCAGTTTTATGATATTGTATTTTAACACAAATATGTAAGGGAAATGTTTCTAAAGAATAAAAAATTAAAATAACCATGTTAATCACCATTTTATTAAGTATTTTGATATCTAGATAAGTACAGTTATTTCACGATAAAAATTGTCAGGTACAAAAATAGATAATTCACTCCTGAAAAGTAGGTTTTCCTTCAAAAGTACATCCACTCCTTTGAATAATTTCTGCAGCAGCCCATATGCCACATTTAACACATATTTCTAAATCTTTCCCTTGGATGTATTGTGACAAAAATCCCCCAGTAAATGCATCTCCAGCACCATTGGTGTCCACCATTTTCTCTGGTGGAAGTTTAGTTACGGGGTATTCGGTGATTTCTCCATCTTTTACCAAAATCACTGGGTGAGTTCCCTGCGTTATAACCACCACTCTTGATCTCGATTCGTTTTGTTTTGGAAGACCGTAAATTTTTAAAGCTATTTCCTTCATGTCTTTTGTATTGAAGTTTTTAGATGTTGCCAATGCTTCAGCCTCCTGTAAATGAAATACTAATATGAAAACATATTATTTCATGAAACCTATCTAAATTTGTAAAATGCAATATTACTTTCTTATTACCCATTTATCATATACGGTAAAATTCCTTCTTACAGATCCCTTCTTAGCCAAATATTTCTATTCGACACTTTAAAGGCTTATTCGTAATACACACTGGGACAAACTTTTTTTAAATTGTAGAATAGCAAACAATAAAATCTTAAGAATCTAAATTGAAAGTAGCTTTTTCCTATCCTGAAATGACATACATACTATCAAATCATATAACCTAAATTGAAATAAATAAATGAAGCCAAACAATAAACCAACACCGCGTAACTGTATATAAACATAGGGTGACCATTTTCATCGTAACACAATGAGGAGTTAGCGTCTATACATACCATTTTTATCCTAAGAAATTACGGGACAGAGAGTGTTCCTTCCGTACGAAGGAAAATTGAGTAAATTATAGAAATTCCCATTACAAACGGCTTAGCTCCAAGCTGTTTAAAATATATGTAAAAGCTCTTTATTATACTCTTATACCCCCCTTTATTGTATATTTTGCTGATGACTAGGTTATTTTTGCTGAGGATGAGGTTATTAAGTTGTTAATTTTTTTTTGGTTAGCGTCATCCAATTTTCTAACCATATGTCGGAGGACGCTTACCACGATAGGGGATTGACAATTATTATGGGAAAAACCGAATATTTGGTTACATGTGACTTAATAATAGACTGTGGAACTATAGATAGACCAATTCTTATAAACATTTGGGTGTAAATATAACGAAACAAGGATCTAGTGATAATCTGATAAAGAAGCGCACTATAGAGTGTTCGTCAGTGGCACGGTGTAAGATTAGAAGGTGGACCGGCTTCCTATTGCCACAATACGAGAAACGCGTTCCCTTATTAAGGATTTAAATCTTTCGTTTCTAGGTGGCACTACTTAGCATGTGTACCTTTCAAAGCCATTACCAGTTTGCTGGTACTTTTTTTCGCCATTAAACTACATTGTCACACATACTTGTAGCAAATAGAGAGCAATTACTGTATACAAAAAAATCGCTAATTTTATTTCTTCTTTATAGCAGTTTGAGTTTTTCAAAAATAAGAAAAATATATATAGTCTGCCTTTATGATTTTTCATTTAATGTTCCTTTCAAATATTACTCTGAAATCACGTTTCAATCTATTTTCAATGACCAAAAATAACCGATTATATTTCTGTTGAATAAACAACTCAATATTTTATACAATTATAAGTGTAAATGTTTCCTGTATTTACAATTTGTTCTTATTTTTGTAGATACATAATTATGTGGAAATGACTTCATTTGAATATCTTTGTTACAATTACCTTTTTATAAAACTCCGTTTCATACTCTTGCATGATCCGTTTTTATAGACGTCAGGTATTTTATAAATATTTAGTTGCATGTGATTTGTAGATGAATTTAGTATTAAAATACTGAAAATAATTTAGTGTTAAAGTCTAGTTACCTTTCTTTACCTTTTCACAGCCCCTCGTGGCCGGATGGCTTGAGGTATTAGAGTTATATTTTAAAAATTATGCAAATTTAAAGCACTATTAACCATTTTAATAATATTTATGTATCTGCGAAACTAACCCAGATTTAATTCTTATGATAATTTCAATTTTCTTAAATCTTTTGCACAAATAATTGGTATGTTATGGTGGAGCCATCGGTGGTTGTTAAATGAAATCCTCAGGTTTCGGTAGGGGTCGGTCCACCTTCTAATCTTACACCGTGGTCAGTGGAGAGCTTTATGATCTATGTACCTGAAGTGTGGGAACTAAATGAACAACTAAAGAATAGGCAGTGGAAACGGGTTTCAGGAGGCGCAGTTGTAGACTCACATTAATGAATAGAGTAAGAAGCGAAGATATCCGCAAGAGAATGAATATACAGACACGTGAACTGTATGGATAGTAGCAGATGGCCTAAGAAATTACTACTGTGGATACCGTCATAAAGAAGAAATAGAGGACCTATTAAGAGGAATTGGGCAGATTAGTCTGTTGTATCGATTGACGCTATTGTGATTTCAACAGACATTGAAACAGCGACCTTAGTCACTGTTTAAAGAAACGCTGACCTGCAAGTCACTGTCACCGGTATACCGGTGACCTAAATCACTGGTAAACTCATCTCTAAATGTATTCCAAAAACTCTGTACGATGTTAGGAATCATGAAAACGAGAACCACATAGAAGGTCGTCAGTAACAACCAGCGTGATTGGGATCAGCATATTTCCCTATTCCTGTGGGCCTATCGCTCAGCCGTACATAACAGCACAGAGCTGACTCCAGTCAGGGTACTATTCAGAAAAGAGCTGAGATTACCTTGTGATGAATAATAAGAATAACCGCCCCAAGAAGTTAACGATTATACCGACCAACTCCGACAGAACATGCTGGCAATACACGAACTAGCCCGAACGCAGATCTTGGCCACAGACGATCGGATGAAGACACGCTATGATCTCAAGGCAAATTCAGTCGGTTTTCAAGAGAAAGAAAAGGTCTGGCTATACAACCCCCAGAGGATCAAAGGCAAGTCTCCAAAGCGCATACCAGCAAGGGATGGTCTATATGTGGTGGTCGAGGGCTAAGATTAAGGTGGTACATTTGGTGAGAATTCGGATAAAACGACAAAAACCAGCTGAATAAAAATAGAACAACTGTATTCCCGAATCGAATACATACACCGGCAAATCAGAAGTGACTATCGGATTCTGGTATTTTTCACGCTAGCTATTTAAGACCCACGGTTGTTTAAGGCGAGCAGTATGTAGTTGGTGGGAATTTGAATCGACATAGCGAAGCGATCAGCTGTTTCAATGTCATTCAATTTTGTTCTGCAAATAGTGAAATTATTTTGGTAAAATAAAGACCTTAGAAAGTGAGTGCGAATATTTGTGAAATTGAGCCGACGGAATCTAATACAATATTAACAAAAATATTTAAAAAATTACCCAGTCCCCCATTTATTTTCAAAACTATAAGACCTAAAATTTTGAAAAAATTAGGGGTATAGGATCTCACGTGAACTTTACAGGAAAAAGGAGAAAATCCTAATTTAATTTTGGAAGGAATTTATAGAATTAAACGGAAAATATAAAATAAAAAAATTCAAATGCATCATGTAATATATCAAATGGAAGGGCTCATTATGAGGAATACAAATATATTATTTTTACATTTTTAAAATAATTTGTTTAAAAGATATTAATTTAATAAATCGCCTTATCCCCCCTTTATCTCACAAACTATGTCACCTAAAATTTTGAAAAAAATGAGAAAGTTAGCGCCCTACTTGAACCTTACAGGAAAAGTAAACAGAAAACTTTGATATTAACTTTTGGGGGACAATTTACAGAATTAAATAAAAAATTAAAAATTTGTTCAAAAGCATAATGTAGTATATCAAGGGAAAGAGCTAATTATGGGGAATAAAATCATATTTTTTCATATTTTTAAAATAATTCCTTAAAAAGTTATTAAAACATACGAAATTCAACTCATTACCTCCTATAACGGCGAATTACTGAGACGAAACAAAACAAAAAAGTGGGAATATAGGGGCTCACTCAAAAGTTGCAAGAAATGTAAAATAAAAATTCGAACATGAATTTAATAAAGGTAAATGGAAAATAAAACTTGCATCCGTAAGGTAATTTATAAAATTTACGGAATCGTCATAAAAATACAAATCTTTTGTATTTTTTAAAATAATTTGTTTAAAAGATTTAATAATATATTATTTAAATTTGGTTCATTCTCCCTTTTATATTCTAAACTACTCAGCC
Source organism: Octodonta nipae (assembly GCA_034190945.1). Taxonomy (NCBI): domain Eukaryota; kingdom Metazoa; phylum Arthropoda; class Insecta; order Coleoptera; family Chrysomelidae; genus Octodonta; species Octodonta nipae. Next base: position 43,671,597 of record CM067220.1, read on the forward strand.
TAAAATTCAGGCAAAAGAATATGGCTTCACTGAACGTTTGTTGGTAAAATAAAGCAAAAATCCTAATCTTAATTTTGGGGGCCAAATTAGAAAATTAAATAAATATTTTTAAAAACATCAAGCGTATCTTGTAGCAGATAAAGTAAAAAGGCTCGTTGTGAGAAACAATACTATATTTTTTTTAATTTACAACTCTTAGTTTAAAACATATTTTAAAAAAAATATAAGGATTTCCACTTATTCCCTGCTTGTCTGAAACTGGAGTATCAGAAAAATATATAGTTTCTTTTATCTACATTGTATCAAATCTCAAAACTGGTGCGGAACTCTTAGTATTCGAGTCCAACTCGGACTTGACCAAGTTATTGAAAAAATAACGCAGGTTGTTAATGTAAATTGTTTTATTAATATTATTTTTTTAGAATTACATCTGAAAACAATTACAACTACATCTTATGTGTTAATTATAGGATCAACATTAAAAAAGGTTAAGGTAATACCTCTCAGTAATACATAAGTATTTTCATAGCCAATTTAGTAAACCGAGCTTCAGTTTAGTTTAGACTGTCAATTCATGCTCAGTTTCTGCCTGAAGCACGTGAAAACTAATCGAAGAATCCAAAAACGACCTATTTCAAGTAAGCTTATAGTTTCGAGAAAAATTCAGTATAATCATTTTAAACTTTTTGTTATCAGATATGAATAATATTGAGTGTGTACTAACTTGTCCCTTATGCCTGGATATAATGACTATTTGAATAATGCAATGTAGAGGAGGTCACAGATGTGTGGACAGTGAATACAACCCTCAAAGATAACCACGTGCCCAACTTACCGGAAAACTGTAGAAGACCCTTTAAAAAAAAACACCAACTTCAGGATGTATTGGAAAGTATGAAGGGCATTATAAAGCTGAACTATTTTTATTTAAAGATAGGGTGCAACTACACTTTGAGTCTATTGGAGAAGAACTCGCATGAGTTAATGTAAATTCAGGCTGTTCTGCTATCAGGGGAATGCATTTGCCAAATGGAAATGCTATTGGTTAGGCGATTTCAGGAACATATTCAACCATTTCGCAGAATGTCATCCTAAGCATATACAGCTGACAAACCGACGTGAAGGTTACTTGTATATATCTCTTAATCAAGATTTTTTGACATACAGTTAATTAGTTTCCATAATGGTAAACAATACTTATATTTCAAGATCTAAAGTGTACTGGGTTTTTCAGCTTATTGATCACAGGAGTCTTGCTCAAGATTATAGCTAAGGATTTGAAATCTTAAAAGGTCATGTAAAGAAATTAAAAGTTACAGAGTTATGTGAGACTAATTCCGTAGATGCTAATGAACTATTTACTGACGAGCGTTGTCGTGTTATATCATTTAACACTATACAAAATTTTTTAAACGATCAATGCTTTTGAAATCCAAACGGTTAAGAGGTTGTAGAAGATTAGTAGAATAAATTGGTAACATTTCAATTGGCAATTGACGAAAATACGGTATAACAATATAAAAATATCTTAAGCATACTTTGTAGCTGTAAATAGAATTGATTTATAATTTGTAAAATAATTTGTTTTGTTCTAAATAAACGAATATTTAGTTTGAATATTCATTTGCTTTTATTTACTATTTGACTGAAACGAAAAAATCGTTTAATCTATGGTTTCATTTTAGAAAATTTACCACAGATCGACACATATGTAAATTCCGATTGTTCTCAAAAACAAAAACACAGTTGCGAAATATCCATTTTGTAGTTTGCTAAACTTCAACTTCAAAAGTTGACACTGTCGAACAAACAGAAAATACCAAATTTCTCACGGTATAGAAAGAACCCTTCTTAAGGGTTCAGATCAGGTGATCGGGCAGAGCTCCATCTTGTTGGAAATGCAATTGCTCTTCAGGTAGTAGAGGATCATTTTCTAATTTTTCTATTATCAATGCATTAATTTCATTTTCCAATATATAGTGATAAATTTCACCATTTAAATTACCAGGAATAAACAGGGGTCCAATTAGATGATTTCCCAAAATCCCTGCCCAAACGTTTAGTTTTACCGGATGTTGACTATAAGCTTCTCGAAATAAATGAGGATATGTATCGCTCCAAAATCTACAGTTATGTCGGTTAACCTCCCCATGAAGTGAAATAGTGCACTCATCCGAAAAGCAAACATTGTACAAGAAATTCGGGTTTTCGATCATAGGCTGGGTCATAATTTCGCAAAACTGTTGCCTTCGATCCCAATCATCCTCAGTCAATTCATGAAGTAATTTAATTTTGTACGGATGGAATATGCAAAATTCTAAAAACATTAGTTTTGCTAATACCGGAAGTTGCAGAGATTTGCTGGACAGACTGCGTGTTGGGTATAAGTTAGACATGGCCCAATGTAGCCACAGCTACCCCTTCATCATTTACAATTCCAATGGGACCTCTTTTCTTATTCATTCCTGAGCTCGTCTCAAATAATTTTAAAATCAACTCCAATACATATTTATGACGAACGTTACGTTCGGGATGGTTTTGGTTAAAAACCCTTCCAGCAGATCGAGCACAATTTTGATTTTGGTAATAAAGACTTACCAGCTCAACACGTTCTTGCAGTGTGTACACCATAATTATCTCTTAAATTTTCAACAAATCAGTAAAGTAATAACTTGACACATAAATGTACAATGCTTCAAATGATCGAATAAAGGTCAGAACAGATAAACAATCTTGCTGTAGATATCAGCAAAAAATAATGTAAAATAAATGAAAGTTTACATTTAATGTTTTTCTTGTATTGTGTGTTATTACAGGGTGCGGCAGTGAAACAGGATGGTTTAAGAGCGTACTATACAAGAACTCCTTTTTAATACTTTTCTATGCAGTAAAAACTTTTAATTTAATAATCCGATTTTACTACTAGGTCCGTTAGGTTTTCTATTACATGTACAGAAATTGCAATAAATTTTTTTATTATGATGGTACAGTCAGCAAAAAGGGCTTTCAAATGATATAAGACAACACCTATTTTCCCTATCTCAAATCTCAATGTCATTGAATTGAGCTGTTTATGTTGAATGCGCGCAAACGTTAACCCACCTCAAAAAAATTTCCCCCTCGAAACAAAAAACGACCTGTTTTTTCTTATGGCAATAGTTTTGAAAATAACCAAGATATTCAGGAGGCTCGTTTGAGATGGAATACCCTGTATATATATATATAATTAAAGACTGTGTAAGAAATAGTTTGGCTTTCCTAAAAGCACAGCTTATGTACTTGTTTGCAACAGAGACTTATTCGAGTTATATTGTAGTTTTAAGTATATCAAAAACCTGGGAAGTGACTGATCAAAAACTATACTGAAAATTCTACCAAATCAATTGTTTGTATGCAATGGGTCAACTGTAAATGTTAACAAAACGAAATATATGACCTATGGATGTTCTGTTAACAGCATACCTGAAGAAACCAAGAAAGAGGTAAATGGTGTAATTATAAATAGAACTACGACATTTTAATATCAAGAAGTACTGGTAAATGGCTATATGAAGTAGGATAGGATTAAAAATCTGACAAATATATTTTTATTCTATATAAACGTAGGCAAGTGTGAAAATACTGAAAGCCATATAGTGTTATAACATTTTTCGCCGCCGCTGGAGATATCTAAATTAGTCTTTCCGATGAAAATAAAACATTGACCGTCTGAGATAATAAAAAACATCAAGATCCGAAACCAAAAACGGGTTAGCATCGAACACTGAGCGAACAATACCCGCCAGACCTACGAGAAAAATCGAGGTGGATTATAAATTGGACAGATGTACATTTCACAGTTAGTTTAGCTTATATAGTCGTGTTATTATTTTGATGGAAATTGCTTTCGGGATCAGCTGTTGTAAATATTGGATTTTTATGTGTAAACAAAGTTCTAGAATGTGATTTGATTTGAAAGATTTGGTGTCGAAGTGTGGAATTTATTGATTTATGACAACCACTCGAAGTATGGAAAAAATGGAAGAGACTACCAAAAAATATATTCAAACAGGTTACGGATGGACTAGACGAAAAAATAACTCAGATCCTGGAAAAACGTGAGAAGAAGGAGAAACAACATCAAGAAGAAAGGTTAGTGAAATATTTTTATGAAAAACGTAAAAGAGAATTAAAGATCCTTGCTTCTACGATAAAAAGTGTACAACAAAACCTTGTTTCTAAGATGAAAAGTGAATAACAGAATTTAATGGAAGGATTATTCTCGAAATTAGAAGAAAAACGACAAGCTGAGGCATTAAAGAGACAAAATGATTTTAAAATAATTGTATAAAAACAACAAAAACTGAATTAAAAAAGACAATAGCAATTTAAACAATTAATGCAAATAGTATCGCAAGTTACTGAAACAGTTACCGATGAAAGAATGCAAATAGTGGAATCATACATAAAAGAGATAAACGACGACATAAAGATCCTAAAAAGTAATGTGGAGACTCTTGAAACCAAAGTAGATGACATCGATTCCATCCACAGCCAGGTGAATTTGAAATCAGTTCAATTCAAAACACAGCTCAAGATAAAATCTATCCAAAACAAAGTAGAAACAGAAATTAAAAAAATGCAACAGGACTTACAGCGATGAAAATACCAGAACACTCTGAGTACCTAAGGCTCCGTTAGCAAACCACCCACATTTGATGGCAGTTCGTATTGGCCCATGTATAAACGCCAGTTTGAAGCCGTGGCTACAGCTAATGGATGGGATAACCAAGAAAAATCGACCTCTCTGGTAATTTCTTTAAGAAGTCCGGGATTAGAGCTCCTCCAAAGCGTTCCAGTCGATGAACAAAGTAATTTCGACAAAACTATCGCCATCTTAGGCAAAAGATACGACAATCAATCCTTTAGTCAAATATACCGAGAATTCGAAGCAGAGATTAGACGTCTAGTACGTTTGTCCTATCAAGACCTGCCGGAGGAAACTAACGATCAATTGGCCACACAGAGTTTCATAAACAGTATCAGAGATGTGGAAGTGCAAAGAAATCTTAGTGGCGTCAAGAAAAGTAATAAAGCTCTACTTCGGGCTTTGGAGGTAGTTGCAGTCATGAACATGTCCAAGCCGAGGGTACGAGCAGTTTCCTTCAACCAGGAAGAGTCAGAGTCACCATTTCAAGCGCTGCTGGCTAGTATGAACAAACTACAGGAACGGTCACAAAGAACTGGCACCAGAGGAGCATGTTACCCTTATGGACAGACAGGACATGTTCAATGGGACTGCAGATTAAGGCTACCGGAACGATCACTGACCAGGGGTAACCAACAAAGCAACCTGATGTCCAGGTCCAGCCAATCAGCATAAGGGGGCGGACTAACATCTTAAATTTATAGTTATAATACTTTTAAATATTTTTTTAGAATTAGATTATACTATACTTACTGATTCATTTCCAAAGATAACGTCAACATAAGGCATTACTTGCATAAGTGGTTCAATAAAGTGCTGACAAATAAATGGTGCACTAAGATTCATTATCAGGGGGCAATTGCGTGTAAGTGCCAATTTTGCAACTTCCATTATTGTAGGTGGGCTGACAGTAAGGAAAAACCCCTAAAAATATTTTTGGTAATTATTACAACAAATTAAAGTATACCTAATTTAATGTAAATTAAAATTATTAATTTATATTATAAAATATTAGTTTTTATGAACCTGTTGAAATTAATCCTGTATGTTCTGTTCACAAATTGATTTTTTCTACATATTCTTTAATGTCTCAATAAATTAATTCTTTATTAAATTAGGAGATCAATTAAAAAGGCCAGAGAAGAGGTTACTGAAAAATAATGTTAATGAACAGAATCTGGAAGTGTGTAGAGACTGTAGAGACCAAGACAGAAGACATTGATTGTCATAAAGCATAAAATTTATGGCTTAACATTTCTTCTGAAAACATAAAAAATAACCTGATAAGTATATTGTTGTCTTTGATTATAAATGTAATATCTATTCGATAATTTATATTAATATTAACAAAATAATTAAAATAGTTTTATATTCACTATTTGATAACTGTTTTAGGTATGTTAAAGAGAACTACTTTTGTAGGGTAGGTTGAATGAAATAACAATTTAAATAAATGAGTACTGAATACACTTTTTTTATTAGTTTAAGTAGTATGACCTGTATTTTATTATAATATTTTTGTAAGAACTTAATATTAAAATTAATAATAATTATAATGAACTAGATATATTCAATTTTCCACTTATTCAATACTATTATGAGAGATTAGAGAAATCGTAAACATGAATTACAAAAATAAGTAAGTTTAAGAATTTGGCATTAAATAAATTATTTTACCAATAGTCAGAAATTTGACTTTTTATTCACACATTTCCAGTATATTAAAAATGTGTAAAATATAACATTTATTTTTGTGAAAACATAGTTAATGTGTTAAAATTGTATCTTTATATTATTTATCTAGTATTAATATTTCGAGGAGGAGGGGCTCAAACACAACCCTCCACTGGTTAAAATTTACAACTAAATTCTTCTATTCTATGATTGTATAAATGATTTCCATCTATACAGTTACTCATAAAATTATCAACCTGCACTAGTTAATAGTCTAAGAACCTTTTTTATTGAGAAATAATGTTAATAGATTAATTATAAAGGATTGTGACTGTTGTCTTGCCAGTGAAAATATGGCCGGAAATATTGAATTTCTATATTTCAGGTTTTAAAACTCTGATTTGTGACATACTTTAGTGAATTATTGAATCATATATTAAATTAAAGCTACTTTTCCTCTATATAATAGAATGTAGCTGCCTATTAAAAATTGGTCATAAATAAGAATTACTGACAGTAAAATGTATGAACAAAAGAAGGTTATAGTGCCAACTGTATAACAAATATATATCACTGCAAGTTTGAAGCATATTGTGTTATTTGATTAATCACTGTGCTGATAATGCAGATAATGATTCAAATATTTTTAGCTCAGGTAGTGATAGCTATGAGTAGTGTTTTACTGGACAGAGCGCCATGTTAACCTTTCTTGCAATTAAGCAACTTTACAGGTCAGCAGACCCTATCTGATGCCACTTTTAAATAGATAACCATACTGAGAAAAAAATTGTTTAAATGAAAGGAAAGGTTAAAAGATCTAAATAAAATTCTCTAGAAAAAAAATGAATTTAGAAAAATTAAATGAACTAGCTTATAGCCACATTTTGATAGGCCACACAAAAGAAACATATTCCTCGATTAAATATCATCTATTACTATTGCATTTCAATTAAAAACATGGTATGGATATAGTACACAAGTGTACCCAGACCCGTTTTTCGAGGGAGGGGGAGGGGGGTTACTTCTGTTCATTATGACCACTTAACAATAACTGTAAATGCAGATATAGTGTTTGTTTTGCTTTATTGAAGGGGAGGTCTGAACCCGTAAATCCCCTCCCTGGGTATGCCTATGATATAGTATTTAAGTAGTTGAATTGTAAACTATAAGTCGCCCTTGGGGTATCCAAGGGGTGGTAACTTCTATTGGCCTAAACCTCAGAATGTAATAGCCCAAGTTGTCTGTGTTTTAAGTTATATTTAGGTAAAGTTAGTATAAGGTCGCCCCCTCCCCCTGAAGCATGAAATCATTCCCTGGAAGCACATGTATAAATCTACCCCTATAAGCAGCTGTAATAAAATTTGATCATAACCTTACAAACTATCCAAAATATCTGTTTTTTGAACATTCAATGAGTAAATTTTATTAGATTGAATTCATCCATCAATGATACATGAATAAACAATATTTTTAACACCAACAAATGTAAATTCATTACCTATAACAACTCATTTCAAATATCTTAATGTGTAGACATAATTGTCTAAATCATTAGTGAAATTACTTGGTAAACATAGAATAGAACTAAGGGATCTGTAAGTATTATGATAGTTCAAGACACATGATCAGAAATTTAAATTTATATTCAGATGCAAATTTTGTTTTCCTATATGCAAACTAATGGAATAAATCTTTTATACATGTAAACATCCATTATTGTAACAAATACCTATTGTCATTCAATACAAACAATACTAGAATATATAATCTCAAAGAATCTATTTAAGGATATATCTTACTTCATATTTAAAATACTGGAAATTTGGAATAAATGTAACATTAATACTCACGAAGTCATATTAAGGGTGTATGATAAAGGAAAATATAATTTATATTTCTTTGCAGGCAAAACTTATATATAATACCTAACTACTTGTTTTGAAAAATTATGTAAGCTACTATTAACAATTTCCTTTTCTTTTGACTTTAGAAATGTAAGTTTATTTATTTGACTTGCCTCATATTCTTGAACAACATCAACATACAGTTTCTGAAACTCCTACACTCTTCATTTCATTACCATTGACAGCAACATAATTATTCAAGAATTCAATCAGTTGAGGGGAGCGCAACTGATGAAGGTTCTTAAATAGAAACAATATATTGCCTTGCATTCAATGGTTTGAAAAACTCAAAATGTTAGTCTAGCAACATCATTTTCAATTATAAAATAAATCACAATTGATCAATAAATTAAAGGATTGCAATAAGGTGTCTTTCATACTTTGTCTTAGATATGATACACAGATTCAAGTATGGTGAAATACTGAAAATGGTAGTAAAATGCTTTGATTTGTACTAATGCAATAACTATTTAGTTGAAATATTACTGTCTTCATCTGACAGTAAAATTTTAATTATACCAAATATATTTGTTATATGTGGATTAAACTACTCTTGCAACATAAATATATATATATATATATATATATATATATATATACATATATTATATAAGTTTATACTATGAACTTAGCACGAACTTATATCACAACGATAGTTCAACACTCCCAGCTGACTCAGCGACACATGTGGTGTCATATTACGGTGCCGCCAACATCCCTGGGAATTGCAGCATCGACTTTGCTTATTCGGCATATTATATGTTATAAATTGTAAAACTGCTCTAATGTTGTATTCATTATTACTCAGAACTTTTGTCAGTTACATTGTTATTTTTCATTTTTATTTCAAAGTTATAATTGTATTTGTTTTAATAAAAAAATCTTTTTTAAAAAGTTAATTAATTGAAGTGTGATATAACATATATATATATATATATATAATTTTAGACAGTTAGTATTTCCAATAAACCTTCACAAAACTACAAAATTTTAAAATGATTTGAAAGGACTTGGTTCAAAACTTACAATCTTGAAAAATGTAATTTATTTTAAATTCTACTTGGTAGTTTTTAGTTGATAAATGTATTATGAAATACAGTATTTATTAAATAAAATCAAATTAACATTTATTTTAATTTATTAATAGCAGAGGTCAAGACTTTATGACACTTATATCACTAGAATTACAATCAAACAAGCCCCAGAGGTTAACTGATAACTGGAAAATCCCAGTATAAGTATAATTATTCAGAAATACCTAAATTGTATCTACTTACAGAAATGTAGAAGTATTGTGCTGTTTCCAATAACACCTTATTTTCTGGTTTTCTAATATGGTCAATTGTAAAATGGTTAGCACTTCCCAAATTTGCACACAATGAACGATGATGATCTGTAATGAGAGCAGCACATGTTCCAGTTGGTTCCTTCTCATGGTATTGATATCTCACATTAACCCCATCAGCTGTTGCTCTATCATATAATATTTTGCCATATTCATCTTCTCCTATACACCCAAAAAATGTAGTTACCTTTGGTTTACCAATTAGCCACTGAGCTACCCTTAAAGCATTTTGAACACTGCCCCCTGCAATATATTCCACTTGGTGATTTTCTGTTAAATCATGATATAATTCTTTATGCTTTTCTTCAGCTAGTATAGCATCATTTTCTTTTAAATCATATTTAACTAAAAACTGTTTGTCTACAGTCGCCGATATATCTAATAATGGATTTCCCATACCAATGAGAAGGTTTGGCCTAAAACATGAAAATATTGAGAAGTTTAGAACTCTGCTAATTAAGATCATTGTATAATTATAGAATTTACCTCAAATTGCTATCTTCCATTTTATAATAAGGTGAGATTTTTAGTCAGTTGATAACGTTATTTTAATCCAAAGTTTAGAAGAGACAATATTTGTTGTTCTTGAATGTTTCATTTGTCAACAATCCGCATTTAAATTAGCTTATTCAATTTCAAATACTTAACAAGCTCATATGTAATATAATTAATTGTTTACAAACTGAACCTAATCGTTACTGTTAATTGTTGAATGTCGTAATAATTAAGCACATTCTGTGAAATTCATTAAATTTCTTAAGCATGTTTCCTATGATATTTATAGGTTAAGTGAGTGACATGGAACAGTATGATTTCTTAAGTGTTGTGAAACACTAAAGTTATAATACCCGTAATACATTTTTTTCTACAGGGTGTATCACAAGAGTTGAACAGGACGTAGTACCTACAAATAAATTAAATCAATAAATCAAAACCTACAATTTAATTTTAACTCAGTCATTTAAGAAGTTTAATCCTACAGCTAAGTTTTCATGAGGGTTCAAACATATTTATGTGCAAAACGCACAATAATTGACAAGAAATAAAAATAATAGATATATTTAATAATTTACTTTACATAACTGGAAGTGGTATCATTATCTGGTTTTTATGAAATTTAGATCCGGACTGATAGGTGGCACGCACATTTTGTGTAGGTATTATTGAACATCTAAAATGTAGTAATGTCAACAATATCAATAAAACATTTTTAAGAAAAATATAACCGACTTCTACCTATAACTAAAAAGCTAAAAATAATTATAACAAAATACAACTCTGGCAAATAAATAACACATTCAATGTTGTTAGGTACCTACCCAGGAACTAAAAAATGTAAACATTAAAGGGTGCTCATTGTGTACAAATTAATTACCTACCAATCTAGTATATTTTTGAAGTCAGTGCCAAGCAACAATCAAGTTTGATGAATTAGTAGATAAGTACGCAATGAAGGATTTTAGATTTGCTTGGCACCGGCTTCAAAATATACTTGATTGGTAGTTAATTAATTTGTACAGAATGAGCACCTTTTAATGTTTACATTTTTTACTTCCTGGGTAGGTACCTAACAACGTTGAATGTGTTATTTATTTGCTAGAGTTGTATTTTGTTATAATTATTTTTAGCTTTTTAGTTATAGGTAGAAGTCGGTTATATTTTTTTAAAAAATGTTTAATTTTCAACTTTTTAGTTTTTTTTTGAACTCAGGTAGTTTTCATTCTATATTTTTTATTTTGTATGTATAACCTTAATAGACAGAACCAGGTAACATTGAAAGCCACAACATTACACAATGATACTTTCTCATTTAAATTGACAGGTAAATCTTTACGAAAAAAAAATATATTTATGCCTTATGGACTACGCCATGTAACCTTTTTTTAACTTTTTTTGATAACCCTGTATAACTATACCCCTTTACTTTGTGATTTTGTTTTCTATAACTAAACACCCTGTCTATAAACGCATCAAATAGCAGTTTAAAGTTTGACATGTGTTGTCACTGAACTTTCTATAGGCCGGGAGAATGTGGCAACCAAAAGCACCTTCTTCGCAAAATGGAAAAATTTGCATTTAAATAGGTATTTGCCTGGTATACAAACAGAACGAGCTTGGTACTCATTAATTTAAGGAACCAAAAATACTATGCTTTACTACCTATATGCTTGAGATGTACATAGAAAATTTTCAAATTCGCAATTAAAACTTCCAGTGCCTAAAATTACCGCACTATTACTTTGGAATTAAAATATTTATGAGGAAATGCCCGTTATGTCATTTCGATGAAATTTTTGATAAGAATTTTGGAATTTTCAGCGATTTTCTGCAAAACTGCAGGTTGCACGTCGCAGAAAAGTATATGAGATCACCTAAAGATCTTCCTTAATAGATTAAACGTCAAAAAACTATACACATCCATAAGGACTAAAATATTAGGGATATTGGTCGATTTCCATGCACGCATGTGTTCATTCACAAATTTTATCACTTTATCAATAGAATTCTTTTCCAAAATTTCAAGTTTCACCAATCCGGATATATACTCTATTAAACAAGACCATATTCATTCAAAACGGTGCACTACAGGAGAAGAAATCAGGTAACATACATACAAAAAAAGCGAAAAAAACATACGCGACGAATTGATAACCTCCTCCTTTTTGGAAGTCGGTTAAAAATGATAAAAAAATGTCAGATATCTAAAATGTCCAAATATTAAAATATCGAATGTAAAAATGTTAAAAACCATTAGAATGTTTTCCTGTGGAACCTTTGGTGTGTCACAGACGTATAAACACAAGGTTTTGTACAACGAATTGCAAATGGTTTGAACTGAGTAGTATGTGTTTGCAGCAATTTTTCTGTCAGTTTATTAATTTAATTTGCAAGTTCAGCTGCCAAAATATTCTGCACTACAATTTTCAACGCATCTTAACGAAAGCAATAGGTATTTCTTGGTACTCAAGGAATATTTTTTTAATAACAGGTATATTTACCGTATCAGTTTCACTGTGTAACTCTTTTTTCTTCTACGCCTATGTATGGGTTTCTTCTTTTCTGTAAATTCGCATTCGCTAAAGTAATTTCATTAATATTAGGGTTATGTTAATATTTCATGCTAAATACCAAAAATTGTAAACTGTTATTGAACAATATTTGAGTTAGATGAGTTGCCATAATTTCGTGCAAAACGATGCTCTTAGGCATCATTTAAGTGTTTCATATTACCTTACAGTTGAGACTGGTAGTAGATAATTTAGTAATAATATTTAAAAATAATTTGATCAAGTGAGAGTTGGACTCGCTTACTAAGGATTCCGTACCACATTTAAGATTTGATACAACGTAGGTGAATCAAAGTATTAATTTTCCTAATATTCTATTTTCAGACAATAAGGGAATAGATGATTTTTTTATATTTACTTTAATATCTTTTGACCTAAGCGCTTTAAATTTACAAATAATATACACTTTATTTCATCTTCTACCTGATTCGCTTGATTTTTAAAAAAATATTTATTTAATTTCCTAATTTGATCCCCAAAATTACATTAAGGTTTTATTTTACTAATAACTTTTCACTGAAGTCCAATATAATCTATTTTCTGAATTTTAGGATTAGTAGATTGGAAGATAAAAGAGAAAATGGGTCAAGTTTTAAACAATAATTAATAAAGCTCTTGAACAAATTATTTAAAAAATATATTATTCAAAATTTTAGATAGTATAATTTCTCAGATAAAGGGGGGAATAAGTCATTTTTTAATATATATATTTGTTAATATCTTTAAAACGAATTAATTTTAAAATATGAAAAAAATATTTATTTTCTCATAATGATATACGTTTGAAAAAAAAATCCATTTAATTCTATAACTTGACCCCCAAAATTAATATTGGGGTTTTCTACCAATTTTTCTTATAAATTTCGTGAGGCCCTGTTCCCCTAATTATATTCGAAATTTTAGGTAGTATTTTTTTTTAAATTTTTTGTTACTATCTTATAAACCATTAATCTAAAAATATGAACAAAATTGTATTTCTCAGAGTGAGCAGGCGTTTACAAAGTTTTTTTATTTTTCGTTTAATTCTATAATTTGTTCCCCAAATTTTATTAGGAGTATCTCCTTATTTTTCCAGTAAAATTCAAGCAAGGCCATAAAAGCCTAATTTTTTTCAAAATTTGAGGTTTTATAGTTTCGGAAATAAAGGGCAAATTAGATTTTGTTATTATTCTTCATAATATCTTGTATACAATTAATTTTAAAAGTATGAAAAAATATATTTATATTCCTCATACTGAGTCTTTTTATTTGGTGTATTGTATGATGCGTTTAAAAATGTTAATTTTTTTATTTTCCGTTTAATTCTTTTGCCCCCAAAAATTAATATTAGGGGTATCTCCTTATTTTTCATATAAAGTTTAAGGTCATGTAAGCCTAGTTTTTTTTCAAAATTTAGGTCTAAAGTTTTGGAAATACTCATATATTTAAAAAATTTATTTTAAAAATATGAAAGAAATACATTTGTATTCCTCATTTGATGTATTGCTCCCCAAAATTAATAACAGTGATTTCTCCGTATTTGTCCTGTTAAGTTCACGTGAGGCCATATACGCCTAATTTTTTTTCAAAATTTTAGGCTTATAGTTTCGGAAATAAAGGGAGGAATGGGCACGTTTTTTAAATTTTTTTGTTAATATCTTATTCGTCATAATGAGCCCTTTGATTTGATATATTACATGATGTGTTAGAAATAATTTGAATTTTTTGTTTTCCATTTAATTCTGTAATTTGCCTCCCAAAATCAATATTAGGGGTTTCTCCTTATTTTTTCAGTAAAGTTCAGATGAGGCCCTATATCTCTATTTTTTTTAATTTTTACGTCTTTTAGTTTCGGATGGGTGAATTTTTTATATTTTTCTTAATATCTTTTAAATAATTTATTTTAAAAATATGAAAAATATACTTGTATTCGCCATAATGAGCCCTTTGATTTGATATATTACATGATGCGTTAGAAACAATTTTAATTTTATATTTTCATTTAATTCTGTAATTTGTCCCCCAAAATTACTATTAGGGGCTTCTTCTTATTTTCCGGTAAAATTCAGGTGAAGCCCTATATCTCTATTTTTTTAATTTTTACGTCTTTGAGTTTCGGATGAGTAAATTTTTTATATTTTTGTTAATATCTTTTAAATAATTTATTAAAAAAAAATATATGCTTGTATTCGCCATAAAGAGTCCTTTGATTCGATATATTACATGATGCGTTATAAACAATTTTATTTTGATATTTTTCATTTATTTCTGTAATTTGTCCCCCAAAATTACTATTAGGGGCTTCTTCTTATTTTCCGGTAAAATTCAGGTGAGGCCCTATATCTCTATTTTTTTAAATTTTTACGTCTTTGAGTTTCGGATGGGTAAATTTATTATACTTTTGTTAATATCTTTTAAATAATTTATTTTAAAAATATGAAAAATATGCTTGTATTCGCCATAATGAGTCATTTGATTTGATATATTACATGATGCTTTAGAAACAATTTTAATTTTATATTTTTCATTTAATTCTGTAATTTGTCCCCCAAAATTATTATTAGGGGCTTCTTCTTATTTTCGGGTAAAATTCAGGTGAGGCCCTATATCAATAATTTTTTACAAAATTCGACTGCTTATAGTTTCGGGGATAATGGTGGGGGGCAATGGGTAAATTTTTAAATATTTTTGTGAAATATTTTTTAAATAATTTATTTTAAAAATATGAAACAAATGTATTTGTATTCGCCATAAAGAGCCCTTTCATAGGATATTTACATGATGGGTCAGGAACAATTTCAATATTATGTTTTCAATTTAAGTCTGTAATTTGCCCCCCAAAAATAATATTGGAAGTTTCTCCTTATTTTCTATTAAAATTCAGGTGAAGCCCTATATTTCTAATTGTTTTCAACTTATTTTCTATTAAAATTCAGGTGAAGCCCTATATTTCTAATTATTTTCAAATTTGAAGTCTTATACTTTCGCATATAAGGGAGGGGGGGGGGGAATTGGGTAAATTATTTTTAAAATATGGAAAAAATATATTTGTATTCCTCAGAATGAGCCCTTTAATTTGATGTGTTTGAAAAATATTTAATTTTTAATTATTCATTTAATTCTATAATTTGCCTCCTTAATTAAATTTAATGATTTCTCTTTATATTTCCTGTAAACTTCGGGCAACGTTCTATATTCCTTATTTCTTTCAAAATTTAGGCTCAGTAGTTTCAGAGATAAGGGAAGGGGGAACGGTGGATATTTTAAATCCCCCCCCAGAAGTGCCCTTAAGATCAAAATTTCGTCATGTACGGTATATAATCCTGATCGGGTCACCAAACTATAAACTTATTCCAAATTTCAATCTATTCCTGTAGTTTAGTGATATTATAACGGTATCCGTACCTATATTGTCTATATAGAATACTAAAACAGCAATGGGGAAAGCAAGATCAAGACTTTCCCGTCCTTGATATTGGTTTTCTAATATTTATATATTGAAGCTATTTTATAAGAAATATCATTGATGGAGTTCAAATTAAAAGCCTATGTGATAGAAACCAGATACATTTTACTGTCAAATAATAATTAAAATAGTATATTACTGATTTTTGTAAACCATCTTAAGTTAACAATAATGTTGTAATAAGCTCGCGATATGTTTCTTTCTTTATTATATTCAATATCAATGACAATTGGGAATTAAATTCTAATAAATATACACACTGTATTAAGACGGGTAACGAACGTAGCTTGACTTCATTGAACATTTTATTTCATTGTACTGTTCTCTGATGACTGAACTTTTTGTACTGTGATTAAATTATATCTGTCAATTAAATTGAAGAACGGATATATAGTTAAGGGAATAATGATTTAAAAATGATATTTATTGCCATTGTGCACAAATAATTCAAAAACTTCAGAAAAATTGTTTGTATGTATTCCAAGAAATGAGATGATGTCGAGATTAATTCTACATTTTATTTCTATGACTTCCACTTTGAGTAAAAATAGTATACTCCATGCTTGCACTAAAATAATTGCGATATAGATATAAACTTAATTAAATGAAATCTCCATAAATTGTTTACCACTAGCTTTGATCACTTGTTGACAATATAACCTATACAGGACCGTAGAGCCATACACACCCATGCGCGAGCCCAGGAACTAGATTTGCCCTTCAGAAAATTTTACTGATGAGCACTTCCAGCCCCCTTGCCATCAACTCCCTGAGACTTAACTCAGGTCCTCACGCTAACGCAGTTTTCCTTCTGCATAATCGCTGTCTTCTTGTTGGGATAGCTTGGCTTTGGTTTGGTTCCGTTGCTTTGCCTTATTGGTACTACAGCAACTGTCTTATTTGTGCTACGTGGCTCATTTGGTTTTGTGGGTGTGTGTTCTTCTGTCTTCTCTATGTTTGGTAGGTTGGTTTTCCCCCGGGCCTCCCTTGTTGTCTCCTGTAAAAAAGATTGTTATATACTTCATTTTTTACTTACCTGTCTTTGATCTCTGGGCTTCTTCGTCCTCTTTCCTAAGGTCGAGCTGGGTCTTAGGCCGTTTGTATCTGTCAATAAATCTGGGGTCATAGTCGATTAGTTGTCGTAGGTGAAGGTTGGGGTGCTGTTCCAGTTTGGCGTAAGCCTCTCTGGCCCTCCTCTTCATTTCTGCAAGCACTGGTTGGTGTTGTAAATCGTTGAAAATCACCCTGTTACGAACGAACCAGGGTGCGTCGACTGCGAGGCGTGGGCATAGGTTCTCCTGCCTTTGGATGGCCTTCCTGTTGCTCTTACTGTGTGTCTCCATACTATTGAAGCGTACGTCAGCATTGGCAAGATGACTGTCTTGATGAGAGTCAGCTTGTTTAAGACTCCTAGGACTTTATTACGAGTCTCTTGGACATGCCTCGTGAAAGTCAACCCCTTGCCGATGATGACTCCAATGTATTTGACTTCGTTCTTCCATGGAATTTGTCTGCCGTTGACGGTCAGGTTTCCTGACGGAACGATCGTGCTGCTTCTCCCGTTGACGAACAGAGCTTGGGTTTTGTCCTCGTTAATGGCTATCTGCCACTGAAGGCACCATTCCGCTAAATTGTCAGTGGCTTGCTGCAGCCGCCTCAAGGCTGGCTCGAATCTGAAAGATTGGCATCCTATGGCGGTGTCGTCGGCGAACTGGACAATTATAGCGTCGGTACTCGTACTCTTTTACTCTTCGATGTCTCAAAAAGGAGCCCACTAGCTGAATGATGTTAGTGGGAAATCTTAATAGTCCGTCATGCCATACTCGGTCGAGTACTCGGCTTTTGCTACATCCAGGAAGATGAAGGCTGTTCTTCGATTCCGGTTGAGTCCGTCTGAGGCGTATTCTACAAGGCGTAGAAGTTGGTGTTCGGTGGCGTGTCGATGTCTGAATTCAAACTGCTTGTCTGGAATCACGTTCAGATCGTCTATGGTCTGTTGGAGTCGATTCGCGAAGATCCTTTCTACTACTTTACTCATGGCAGGTAGTAGACTAATAGGGCGATAGTTTTGTGACCATAGAGCCACACACAGTACTTAATTTAACTCATTTTTCTATGTATAGAACAAGTCAAACAAAACAGATTATCCAAATTACTGCTTCTACGTGACTTTGCTGTTGAAAACGTTAATTTTCTTTTGCGCTTATTACAAAATTAATTGGTCTCTCCTAAGAAAATTTAATTAAAATAATCATAAAAAATAATTCTCTTCTAGGATTTCACCAGCCTGAACCATATTTTTAATATATAGTAAAATACCCAATTGTGATATGTATGAAAACTACAACTTACTATTTCAAAAAGTATATAAAAAAATAAGCATAATTTGAAAATAAAGTGTATATGCTTGAATGGCCGTTGACAATGTTTTTTTGGGCTTTTTGCTGTAATCTATTGAAATTTTTCGGAACGTTTTATCTGGAACTGCGGCATTATCTTCAGTGTTGCCGGCGTAGGTGATATCTCGTAAATACAAAATCAACAATCACTTGAAACTGTCCTTAAAACGATTTTCAATCCCACTCAACAACTCTTCGCTAGAACTCAGATTTTCTAAGGATCCCAAGGACCCGCTAACAACATCAGGAGTTTACAGCAGGATACCTTGTTTATATGGTGCTGTATAAATCAGCGTAATATTCAGTAACCCCATGAATCATGCTGAATTCAATTGAAGATGCACACAATGAGAACGAAAATAATATTGAGGTTATTAGGTTAAGACATAAGATTCGCGTTAGGTAGGATCTTTCAACTCTGAACATTAGCCTTTTTTAAGCCTACATTTGTTAAGTCCGATCTAGCAACTTCCGGGTGAAACTGCAGACGGCAATCCCTATGATTTCTATTGTACGATAATGATTGTGAAAAATCCATTGTACTGATCGTGATTTGAAAGATCATCTTAATATTATTTTAACCCTTTTAGCCAGAAATTTCGATATGGCGGTGACAGTTATTGCCTTATTTTACTTTACTATGCAGGTAGTGCAACCTAAAGCCTTGTAGCTTTAGCCAGCTAATTTTGAACCACGAATTTTTAGGGATTGACGCTTCACGCTTTTAATATGCTACTCAAAAGCTACAATACCCAGCTGATTTGAATCCATTTGACCGAAACCCAATTTACATAAGGATTCCGGGAGTGTCCTTTCCGTTTGTTTATTTACCTGTATTACCTGTAACAAGCAGACTCATCTGCTTGGACGGTGGTAATAATTATTTTTTCAATTATAGAAAATATGTTGTTGACGTTGTCCACATCATTTGAGAGAATTTTTATGTTTAATTCATTTGGTGATTTATTGGACTTTAACAATTAATGACCAATGTTATCTCTTGGGTTGGTCAATTTAAAAAATATAAAAATAACGTTTTGATTGTTTGGAGTTCTATATTTATATATACAATTAGAATTGTTTGTGTTTAGATCTTTAAAAATACTGGTAGATGCCAGAAGGAGACATTTGTTTGTGGTGAAATTATTTAATATTAATTTAAAAATAAACCAAATTGAAATAAATAAAAATTAAAACAGTAGGTACAAACACAGTGTGCGAGCAATAATTATTTTCTAATATATCTATATATAAATAGGCTAAGACAAAACGATTAGGTACCATTTTCTCCCCTGTTTCTCAACCGATTTTCTTCATTTTTGTTTTGTTTAGTAGCTACTGACGACCTTCAGTGCAGAATGCTAATATTAATTTATAATAATGGTTCATTCATTAAATAAAATATAATAAAAATTCATTATTTACGTCAATAATGTCAATGCCAAACAAATGAATGTGCCGCGTGCCGCTGCCGCCAGACTCAAACCATTGAGTAATTATATATAGACAGACCAATGCTATTATATACTTAGAGCATGTACTTCTGGAGGTGGCATGCAAGCGTTGTTATTGTTTAGTGGGTAAAGTAATCGTTGAATATCATAATTATACAGGGCGATTCCAGATATGTTAGAAATAATTTTTTTAATGGGTGGCACATAAGCAGTTCCATATTTAGGGTGTTTAAAATATAGAGTAGAGTGCAATTATAACTAATAAAATAATTATATAGGGAAGCCCATTAGCGGTTGAATTTACAGGGTTCTTGGAATAGAAGGTGCAGTAAAATTACAGTTATACAGGTTGGTGCAAAAAATGTCATACATAGATGCATATACAGGGTGGCGGAAATGGAAATGCAACATTTCGTAACCCATAAACAGTTGTATATATAGTTAAGATGAAAACATTTGAAAAATTAAGATGCAATATAGGGTAAGAGGAATTATAGATATACAGAATGGTGATAAAAAATGTTAGAAAAGGAATTGATTTATAGAGTAGCCGACGAAGAGTTCCATATATATACCTAATGATTGAAATATAGGTCGGAGTAGAATTATAGTTACAGAAGATAATTAAAAATTTCATAAACAAAAAGTTTAAATATGGTGGGTCATAGGCAGTGGCATATACAGAATGGTTTACCCGGTGGTTGAAAAATGTTAAAAAATATTATGCGTGGTCTATAAGCAGTTACATATACAGGGTGGTGGAAATATATAATGAGATGGAATTATTATAATGAGGATTTTAATAAATGTTAGAGAATTGAGTGCAATTATAGCTATACAGGGGTGTTAGAAAAAATAAATATGTAGGGTAGCCCATTAGCAGTTGAATTGTTGTCATATTAAATTAAGAATTACGAATTTGAACACAAATAAAGTTCTATGAATTATATCTGAAAAAAACTTGAATTTCGTTACTTATTTGTAGAAGCGAGATGTAAGACCGACATCTAGGATTTTCGAGGAAACTATCACACAGAGGTTCCGAATCTGGATCCGTTCCGTGTAATTCTGTTCTGTTCTCCCTTAAGTCCTAGGATAGAATGTCACGATAAAATTTTCAGGTTACTTAACCTGCCAGAGATATTGACACAATTGGTCGAATTTCGACCACTGGGCGACAGCTAGTATATATATATTGACATTTGTAAGGAAAATTTATATGACACTTCAAAGAAGTTATTGATTTATTGAATTTTTATTTCCGGTTTCCCGAAAAAAGGTATAGACATTTATCTGGTACCCTTTAGAGATACTCCTTAAGAGAACACAGCTTCAGTTATCGAAAACCTTTAAACGGTTTTAGAGTTAAGGGTGAGCATAAATAAAAGTATTAAAAAAATATATTCACGAATTGAAGACCTTTCTTTTTCTGAAATTGAGTAATAATTTGCAATTGTAGTTATCTAGGCAACAACTAAATATTTAAGTCCAAATAATAAGTATAAATCCGATATGGTCTAGTGGCTAGGATACCTGGCTTTCACCCAGGAGGCTCGGGTTCGATTCCCGGTATCGGAATTTTTTTATTTTCTTACAGAAGTTATTTTTTATATGGAGAACAGTAATTCTAGAATATATTAAAGGATATACCAATATCTTCATAGTAACTCTTCTCAACTAGTTCTTCGCAATTGAGGTTTTTAGTGCTTGTTGGATGCAAAACGGAGGATATAATTTCTGATGGGGTATCTTGATAATTTTGATATCCTAAAATGACTGCATACCTGAGATTTCGCTTTTTGGCTCAGATGATGCTGTTTTAAATAATAATAAAAAAAAATAATATTTTTTCTTCATGGAAAAATTTCTGAGAGGTACGTACATCTCCTTTATCTCTTAGGGTGGATCTGCCACTGAAGTTAGAAGCTTGGTTATAAGTTTTAGTCTTCTCGTTGCTAAAGATGTATTTTTATTAATTGTTTTGAAAACCTTAGTTTAAAATCACATGTTTTACGCCAGTTTATGGACATTTAAGCATGAAACTAACATTTTAATACAAAAGTAACTAAACTTACAATAAGGTATTTTAATTTTTCCATAGATTTTATCATAACAGGTATTTTTGTAGTAGTTTGTATTAAAATGTCGGTATAATAATATAACTGATGAAGGTTCCCTAACCAGAAACAATATATATTATATTTATATATATTGTCTCGCGTACAAAAGAATGGCACCTCGAAGAGAGTATAATAATATTAATCAATTAATACTGGAAAAAATCAAGTATACCATATATATATAATAATTTTAATGTGTATTAAGGTTTTGAGAATATAAAAATTAAAAGTAAAAAATATTTGGAGGAGCTGGGATTTGAACCCAGGACTTTCAGCATGCGAAGCAGACACTCTACCACTGAGTTACACCCCCACGCTTCTTAATTTTCCTTAACACATAAATATGCCCACATGTGTTATATGGAAATTATAAAAAATACAACCTAAAAAATGAATATGTAAAGCCTTTAATAAAAGTGTTTTATATAACAATTTCGCAATATATAAAATATAGAGCAAATGTACAAAAGTTATCAATCTTAATAACGGTTTTTGGTATACTTAAACAAAAAAGTTAAATATGTACCGCTGAAAGGGAAAAAAATATATGAATTTTGTATAAAAAATTGGTATGTAAGTGACAGAAACAAAATAAATATGACACATTTGATTTATAACATAGTTTTATGAAAACACATATCGCCCAGGTCATTTACGAAAATAAGTGACAAAATTAATAGTAGAATAAAACCGACATCTACTTGTTCTAATGATAAAACATGACTAATTGACATAAAATTCAACATTTTAGTTTTTGTCTTATAACAAATAAACCGGTAACAATTTAAATTTCTACCTTTTACACAAAATCCATCTATGAAACCGTGTTTGCTACTATGAACAATGTTCAAGAGAAATTAAAAACCTACAAAATGACCTACTATAAGCTCAACTTCGTTAATTGTTTTCTCAGATAATGCAACTTATTACTACTACGCTATTTCACAATTTTTCCTCATATTTTTTTCAACGACATCATAAGGTATAATTGCTATCCACACTTCATTTAAACCACCCTTCATTTACAAGTTTTTCTAACCTTGTTTGATTCACACTGTATAACTATAACTTTACTGCTCCCCATGTTTCAGGTACTCCATATATGCAACTGCTATATAACACAATTTTTCTAGCATTTTTTACCCACCCTGTATAATTATAACTCTACCCCACCCTATATTTCAACAACCTTTTATATGCAACAAATTATTTGCCACCCTGTATCCTTAGAACCCTACCCACCCTATATTTCAACCATCCGGTAAATGGATGTAGATCATTTTTTAAACCCACCTGTATAGCTGTAATTATACTCCGCGACATATATTTCACCCATCTTATATATGCAACTGCTTGTGGATATTAAACAAGTTTTGAACCACAACACAAACTATAATTCCACTCCATCTTATATTTCAAATACCCTGCATAGACAACTGTTTCTAAGAGTTCTTCAACTCATAACTAACATAATTCAAAGATACTACCTGCTTACATTTTTTTCTAAGATTTTTTATCCAAACTATAAATATTCTACCCTTTTTCAACCACTTGGTATATGGAACTGTTTATGAACCACTCAATATAACTTTTTTAGACCACCCCGTATAACGAATTCCACTCTCTCTTATTTCAACCACATTGTATATATGCAGCTGCTTATAGGACACCAAATATAAATTTTTTTAGAGTTTATAAAACCATTTAATTCTACTCCGCTCTAAGTTTCCTCTATACAGAACACCCTGTGAAATTAAGATTGTTATATCAGTTAATTTTTTTGAAATCGAAACCTGTTACATTGGCACATTCCGAATTTTGAATAAAAGCTAAGCTGATGCCAGTATCTAGTATTGTGTGCGTGCGGTGGAACCAACTGAGTAATTATATTACCCAACATGGTAGAAGTTTTTTCGCTATATCTACCGTTTCTGAAATTTAGGGAGATAAAATGTCTACAAGATTTTAAGTCAAACTATAGGGTATGCAACAAAAAAAGATTCTGCAAAATCAGTTCAGTAGTTCTTACGTGATGCCCGAACAAACAAACAAACAAACAAACAAACAAACAAACAAACAAACAAACAAACAAACAAACAAACAAACAAACAAACAAACAAACAAACAAACAAACAAACAAACAAACAAACAAACAAACAAACAAACAAACAAACAAACAAACAAAAACACACAAACAAACAAACAAACAAACAAACAAAAACACACAAACAAACAAACAAACAAACAAACAAACAAACAAACAAACAAACAAACAAACAAACAAACAAACATTGCAAATTAACTGTTATTTTTAACTTTGATTTATATTTCTTGGATAATATGGATTTATGTAATAAATTTAGCAATATAGAATACCTACCTAAACTCCATATAGCCACAAATGATAATGACGGAGCAATCATAATATGCAAAATGGAAAGGCTGTTGCAAGCGATTTTTCCATTTGTAAATGTTTAAATAAAAGATCAAAAAAACATAAAAATTGCGTTGTTAACTAATTGAAGAATACCCTTTTTTATATTATTAACTATTATCAATTTGTATCAGCGTTTCATTTTCATAAAATTACTAGCTGTTACCCGCGGTTTCACCCGCGTATGGAATGTTGAAGCTTTCGCAAAAAGAAATAACTTATGAAACATATGGATTATCCTAAATAAAACCACCCTACTTAACTTTTTATTTTTATTTTATTTCACCTTTTTTAAATCACCTTGAATAACTGTAACCCTACTTCACCCTATATTGCAACCATCCTGTATATGCTGCTGTTTATTTGTCACCCAATATAACTTTATGAAAACCTGAATATAATTCTTCTCTACCCTATATTTCAGCTATGCAACTGCTTATGTTCTATGCTGTATAACAATTATTTCTGATATTTTTTTAACCACCTTTTAAAGTATAATTTCTCTTTATCATATATTTTAATCACCCTTTATATGCAGCTTTTTCTAACATAATGATAAACACACTTTAATACTATTAACTTGTTCATGGTCTACCCTATGTAACAATTATTTTTTAACTTTTTTACATCCACCCTGATGGAAATACGGGTGAAACCTTTGGTGTGTCACAAATTTAAAAGTACAGTTTTGCACCCTAACACCAAACTTTAATTTAAACACTCACCCAAACTGCAACTGATTATTGGCTACCCTATATTTTATTCAACATTTTTTTAACCGCTTTGTATAACTAAGTCTACATCCATCTACATTAAAACCATCCTATACACAGTGCTGCCAACTTGTCAAACATTACAACTTATTTTTTAATCACCTTTTATAACCACAATTTTACTCTACAAAATATTTCCATCACCTTGTTGTGTATCTGCTTAGGGCTCACCAAATATAACATTTTTTAAACACTTAACTACAATTCTGGTCCACTCATTATCTTATATATGCAACTGCTTATGGACTACGCTTTATAACAATTTTTGAACCACCCTTGAAAGTATAATTTGTCTCAACCTCCCCTTATATGCAGCTGTTTCTAACATTGGTTTAATCATACTGTATAAACTATAATTTTACTTCGATCCATGTTTCAGATATTACATATATGCAACAGCTCATGTTCTAACCTACAAAAAAATATATCCAACCTGCTTAACTGTAATTCTACTCCACCCGCTATTCCAACAACCTTGTATATACAACTACTTATCGGCCACCCAATATAACATTTTTTGTACCACCCTGTATAAATCCATCAATACCCAATATATTTCACCAAAACCGAAACAGCCTATTGGGCACCGTATATAACAATTTTTTACGGCATGTTTTTGAATAACTTTTTATGTATTACAACTACCCTGTATACGCTACTGCTTATTGGTTAACCAATATAACATTTTTTAAATAATTAACCATAACACAGTTTTTCTAACCTTGTTTTAATCACACTATATAACTATAACTTTACTGCGTCCCATGTTTCAGGTACTCCATATATGCAACTGCTAGAGCAACACAAATTTTCTACCATTTTTTACCCACCCTGTATATTTACAACTCTACACCCCCTATATTTCAACAACCTTTTATATGTAACTACTTGTTTGCCACCCTCTATCTTTAGAATCCCACCCCACCCTATATTTCAACAATCCCGTAAATGGAACAGCTCGTAGATCATTACATTACTCATTTTTTAAACCCACCTGTATAGCTGTAATTATACTCCGCGACATATATTTCACTCATCCTATATATACAACTGCTTGTGGATATAAAACAAGTTTTTAACCACAACACAAACTACAATTCTACTCTTATATGTCAAACACCCTGTATAAACAATTGTTTCTAACATTTCTTCAACCCATTTCATAGCTATACTATCTTATGAACATAATTCAAAGATCCTAACTGCTTACATAACACATTTTTTTCTAAGATTTTTTATCCATACTATAAATATTCTATCCTTTTTCAACCACTTGGTATATGGAACTGTTTATGGCCCACTCAATATAACTTTTTTAGACCACCCCGTATAAATAATTCCACTCTCTCTTATTTCAACCAAATTATATGCTGTTGCTTATAGGACACCAAATATAACTTTTTTAGATTTTTTAAATCCATTTAATTCTATTCCGCTCTAAGTTTCTATATACAGAACACCCTGTAAAATTCCGCATGTTATATCAGTTGATTTTTTTGAAATCGAAACATGTTACATTGGCACATTCCGAATTTTGAATAAAAGCTAAGCTGATGCCAGTATCTAGTATTGTGTGCGTGCGGTAGAACCAATTGAGTAATTGAATTACCCAACATGGTAGAAGTTTTTTCGCTATATCAACCATTTCTGTCAATTTAGGGAGATAAAATGTCTACCAGATTTTAAGTCAAACTATAGGCTATGCAACAAAAAATATTCAGCAAAATCGGTTCAATAGTTCTTACGTGACGCCCGAACAAACAAACAAAAAAACAAACAGACAAACAAACAAACAAACAAACAAACAGACAAACTTACAATTCTATAATAGTATAGATAAAATATAAAATGCATTGAAAGTGTAAACAAATGAATAGTAGGTTCCTTTAAATGTGTCTGCTTAAAATTGAAATTTGCATTAAGATTATTTATTATAAGGATATATTTACACATGTACCAGCCCTTAGCAATTTTTCGAATGGACTCGTCCAGAAAAATATAGAGAATGGCTAAATATTTTCAGTACTTATATGTATTTATACTTTAAATTTTGAAAAAGTGAGATAAGGAGGCTCGAGATCAACTCTTGTAATTTCCATTGGTGGTACATTCAGAATGATAGGGCCGTCCGGTGAGATAATATGACCTTTCAAAGAAATATGTCTTCCATAAGATTGACTGAAATTTTGCAAAAACTACCGAGGCTACAGTATTTATTTTTAGATCATCAATTGGATATGAGAAGATCTACCCTTTCAGTTAATGAGAATGTTTTAGCTATAAAATAAAAAAATATATAAGTGATTTTTTTTTGTAATTTCGGGTAAAGATTCCGTTATCTAAGAAACCAATTACCGAAATTGAGCGTACAGTAGTTCATTTTGTAGGTTTTTCATTTCTCTCCAACATTACCCATAGTAGCAAACATGATTTCATAGGTGGATTTTGTGTAAAAGGTAAAAAACTAAATTGTTACTGATTTTTCGTGTTTTTTGTTATAAAACAAAAACGCATCGATAAAAAATGATGAATTTTATGTCAGTTAGTCAAGTTTTATCATTAGAAAACGTTGATGTCGGTTTTGTTCTACTATAAATTTTGTTAGATAATTTCGTAAACGACCTGAGCTATAAATATTTTAAATGAGAAATGCTTTGAATTGAAATATTGAATTCAAAAATATGTTAATTCTGAATATCACACATAGACATTTGCAAAAGTTATTACTAAATTTAGATAAAAAAGAAAAAAGGTTTTTGCAAAAATCTCTTAACAGATATTTAAGAAATTGAAAAATGTATTAAAGGGAAGAAATTTCAAATGAAAAAGGGTACTTTTTCGGAATTAATTATATATGTATTTTTAATAGTTTTAATTAAAATTTTGAAAATAAAGCTTTTTTAATTTTTAAAATGTTGATAATTATGTAGTTGCTGTATTTATTTCACATTGGAAAAATCAGAACCACAAAAAAAGCGGCGAAAAGTCTCACCGGTCAAACCTATCATGTGATATGTTCTTTGGGTCTTCATATCCTTATGATCCCGAACGAGCTCGACAAGCCTTAAAATGATAACACGTATCCGTCAAAACACAACCTCAAAATTGGATGAGCTCAAAACCCAGAACCCCAAAATAAACAACGAATAAACTTATACACGGCACAAATTAATTTTTAAATAGTTAAACCTTTTAACCTAAAACCCCGTCACCTCATAACATGAAAACAAGGCAACTAAAACCCTGAAGCTGAATAACCCTGGCATTAATAAGCGTGAGGGTGGTAATGACTTCGAGCGTCGCATATGAGCTGCGAGATACACACTTCGAACAAAGAAGCTACTGGCCGAAACTCATAAACTTAAACGAGCACAGCAGACAAGCGCGAGCCAAGTCAGCTTTCTTTCACAAGCTCCCAAGCTCACATACTCTGGTCGAAGCGAGATCGATGTTGTTACTTTGCAAACTTTTGACACTCTCTTGTTGCACCTAGGGTATGAGAACATGTAGGCTTGGATTCATGAGTCCCGCCAAAGGCCTGTGTGAGGAAAACGTAGATTTTGCTGCGTCCGAGGAATGCTGTGCCGTGGGTATGTGGTTTGGGATTTCGGGTGTAGGGACCTTAATGCGTCGGGTGCTCCTAGGGTATAAGGGTTCGGGTGCTTAACTTTATGAATTTCGGCCAATGGCTTCTTTGTTCGAAGTTTGTATTTGGCTGTTCATGTATGACGTTCGAAGTGATCGTCACCCTCACCCTCATTAATGCCGGCCTTGGTTTTGGGGTTTTAGGGTTATTCAGTTTCGGGGTTTTGAGGTTTCAGATTGAGGCCTTGTCGTGTTTTCGCGTTATGGGGTTCCGGGGTTTTATGTTAAAAGGGTTTACTATTAAACAATGAAGGTTTGTATCCAATGTATAAGTTTAGTCCTTGCTTATTTTGGGTTCTTGGGTTTTGGCTTTCCAATTTTGAGGTTATGTGTGTTTACGGTTGGAAGTTATCATTTTACGTCTTGTCGAGCTTGTTCGGGATCATAAGAATGTGGAGCTATAAGTTTGTAACAGGTTACAGGATTGATTTTGTTGAATCGTACCATTTTACTATTTTTTGAGGTTCGAAAAAATTCCGACGTGATGGGCCCTTATTAGTTGCAGGTTGCAGATTCGGTTTCAGCCACGCAAAAACATCATACATACGAGAGGTTGGTCGAGGAGAATTTTCGTCGATTTTTTTTGTGGTCCTGTGTAATTATTAAACAACGTCCACTAAATATTTATCGATTTATATCGTAGGCCATCATCCTTTGAACTATCCCGAAATAGGGTTTCTGAAAAAGACATGACCATTAGTAAATTCATTCTTAAGTTTTAACAACCAACATTGACCGAATTCTGAATAATAACTTTCGTTTAATAATATTAACGCAGATTAACACTAATTGCCGTTTTCTGATGCTTGTTTGTGGCATTTTATAGTTTGTTCTTGGTTTTCTTGGGAAATTATACCACAATGAGGGAAAAAGCTGAATATTTAAAAATCAAAACGTTTGAGTCTTAAATTTGAAATTGAAATCTGTCATTCTGGCAATTTACATAACATAACTAAGGTAATTTCTCGTTTCTTAAATATACAAGGTCGTATAAAAAATTGCAAAGATCATACATAATAGTCAATCTGTTTTGAAGATGGGAGGACTTTAAAGAGTTATAGCCAAGAATGCGATCAAACAATTCTGATGATTTAGTAATCCTATTAACGTCATAAGGGAAAACCTAGGAAATGCAATAAGAACAATCCCGACATAATGTTGTTCAAAAGGAGATTTATATTATACCCTTAACCGGTCATGCGTCACAGGTCATGGTAATTGGGTCTTATCTGGTCCAATCAGCGTCGTCGTCCCTGGAGGTTGGTTGCCGGTGATGCGTAGCGGCAGGGGCCGCAGAGGAGCTCTCCACATATTTTTAATTTGGACGCTGGGCTCGCTAATTATATTTTCGTTCGAGATTATATAGGCTGTCTCTATGAATTTTCTTTTGTACCAGTGCTCCTCCTTGTGAATTGCTTTAGCCTGGTCCCAGTTGATATTATGCTGTTCGGTCCATGCGTGATTAGCTAGCCCAGACTTCGTTACCTCTCCCCTTTGAGTAGCTGTGCGGTGTTCCTTAATCCTGGTCTCCAGCGGTCGCTTTGTCTCTCCAATGTAAAGATTGCCACATTCACACGGTATGCTGTATATACAGTTATGTGGTATTGCTGGTACGTCGGGCCTCGTTCTGGTTATCATGGTCCTCAAGCAATTGCTTTTGAAGATCATTCTGATTCCATAGCTGTGTGCAATTCTTCTAAGTTTCTCCGACAAGCCTTTAGTATACGGTAAAAGTAGAGTTGCTACCGTGGTGTCCTCTTCCTGCCTAGGTGGTTTGTCCAGCTCTTCAAATGCCTTGGTAATGATCCTTTCCGGATATCCATTCGCCAAAAGGTCTTCTCTAAGTTTCACTTGTTCTTCTTTGAGGGCTTCTGGTGTGCTGCAGATAGTTTTGGCTCTATGGATAAGTGTTTTGATGATGCCAGTTTTCGTTGCTGATGGGTGGTTTGAATTGTAGTGAAGGTATAATCCTGTAGCCTTCCTGTAGACTGTTGTTTGGATTCCGGTCCTAGTCCTTTGACACTTTACATCAAGGAATGGTAGGCACCCACTCTCTTCCATCTCCATGGTGAATCTAATGGATGGTTGGGATTGGTTCAGGTGCTCCAGGAATGCCTGTAGTTCTGTCCTTCCATGTTGCCAAATAATAAAGGTGTCATCGACATACCTCAACCATAGCTTGGGCTGCTTCTCGAAACTCCTCAGTGCATGTTCTTCGAACCATTCCATGTAGATGTTGGCGATGGTTGGTGATAACGGGGAACCCATAGGCAATTCATCTTCTTGCATGAAGAACCGGTCCTTCTCCTGAAAGTAGCAGTTCTTGAGGCAACATTGAAGCAAGTCCATGATTGAGTCTATTGGCAGCTCCGTCCTCTCCATCTGGGTTTCGTCTTCAGTAAGTTTCTTTCTCACTACGTTGAGAGATTCGTCTAGTGGTACGTTCGTGAAAAGGTTTTCAACGTCGAAACTTACTAAGCGATGTTCTGGCCCAAGTTCCATGGATCCTATGATTTCGACAAAGTGTTTTGAGTTCTTGACGTGCGATGATGTTTTTCCCTCCAAAGGCTGGATGATTGGTAGAAGGAATTTCGATAGTGCTGCTGTTGGTGAGTTGCGCGAACTTGTAATCGGTCTGAGAGGTACTCCAGCCTTGTGTATCTTGGGTAGTCCATAAAGATGTGGTGGTCTGCTGTGATGATTCGAACCACCCATCAGCAACGAAAACTGGCATCATCAAAACACTTATCCATAGAGCCAAAACTATCTGCAGCACACCAGAAGCCCTCAAAGAAGAACAAGTGAAACTTAGAGAAGACCTTTTGGCGAATGGATATCCGGAAAGGATCATTACCAAGGCATTTGAAGAGCTGGACAAACCACCTAGGCAGGAAGAGGACACCACGGTAGCAACTCTACTTTTACCGTATACTAAAGGCTTGTCGGAGAAACTTAGAAGAATTGCACACAGCTATGGAATCAGAATGATCTTCAAAAGCAACGACACCTTGAGGACCATGATAACCAGAACGAGGCCCGACGTACCAGCAATACCACATAACTGTATATACAGCATACCGTGTGAATGTGGCAATCTTTACATTGGAGAGACAAAGCGACCGCTGGAGACCAGGATTAAGGAACACCGCACAGCTACTCAAAGGGGAGAGGTAACGAAGTCTGGGCTAGCTAATCACGCATGGACCGAACAGCATAATATCAACTGGGACCAGGCTAAAGCAATTCACAAGGAGGAGCACTGGTACAAAAGAAAATTCATAGAGACAGCCTATATAATCTCGAACGAAAATATAATTAGCGAGCCCAGCGTCCAAATTAAAAATATTTGGAGAGCTCCTCTGCGGCCCCTGCCGCTACGCATCACCGGCAACCAACCTCCAGGGACGACGACGCTGATTGGACCAGATAAGACCCAATTACCATGACCTGTGACGCATGACCGGTTAAGGGTATAATATAAATACGACGGATACTCTGAATTTCCTATCATTCACCTGATGACGATAGCAGATACACAGCTATTGAAACGTTGTGAGATCAACCACTTCAAGACGATGGAAGTCCAAGGAAACTTCGCGGATCATGTTTCAGATATTGCATATATGCAATAGCTCATGTTCTATCCTACAAAAAAATTATCCAACTTGTTCGACTATA
The DNA here is from genome assembly GCA_034190945.1 of Octodonta nipae. Classification (NCBI taxonomy): domain Eukaryota; kingdom Metazoa; phylum Arthropoda; class Insecta; order Coleoptera; family Chrysomelidae; genus Octodonta; species Octodonta nipae. Next base: position 43,704,223 of record CM067220.1, read on the forward strand.
AATCTACTCCACCCGCTATTTCAACCACCTTGTATTTGCAACTACTTATCGGCCACCCAGATAACATTTTTTCTAGCACCCTGTATAATCCATCAATGCCAACTATATTGTTAAAATTTTTTTATTGGGCACCGAAAATAATAATTTTGTTCAACATGTTTTTGAATCATCTTGTATGTATTACAACTGCTCTGTATACGCTTCTGCTTTTTGGTCAACCAATATAACATTTTTTAAATAATTATCATAACGCTTCTTCACCCAATCTTTCAACTATGATATCTTTGCAACTTATTATGATATACGCTTTTCACATTTTATCCTTATATTTTTTCAAGATATATTAAAGTATAATTTCTCTCCACACTTCACAACTTTTTCTAACCTTGTTTGAATGACACTGTATAATTATAACTTCACGGCGCACCATCCTCCAGGTACTCTATATATGCAAGTGCTATATAACAAAATTTTTCAAGCATTTTTTACCAACCCTGTATAATTCTAACTGTAAGTCACCCTATATTTCAACAAACTTTTATATGCAACTACTTATTTGCAACCAAATATAACATTTTTGTACGACCCTGTATCCTTAGAATCCTACCCCACCCTATATTTCATCTATCCGGTAAATGGAACAGCTTGTAGATCTTACCATTACTTTAAAATATTTTTTAACCCACCTGTATAGCTGTAATTATACTCCGCTACATATTTCAACCTTCCTATATATGTAACTACTTGTGGATATAAAACAAATTTTTAACTACAAAATAAACTATAATTCCACTCCATCTTATATTTCAAACACCCTGTATAAACAAGTGCTTCTAAGCTGCAAGTTCTTATGGGCCACCCTATTTAACTATTTTATTCGATAGTTTTTCAATCACCTTGAATAACTGTAACTCTACTTCACCCTATATTGTAACCATCCTGTATATGCTGCTGTTTATTTGTCACCCAATATAATTTTTTGAACACCTGGCTATAACTTTTCTCTACCCTATACAAATCTGACATAAGCAACTGCTTATGGTGTACCGTGTATAACAATTATTTCTGATATTTTTTTAACCACCTTTTAAAGTAAAATTTCTCTTTACTCTATATATTAATCAACCTTTATATGAGCTTTTTCTAACATTGTGTTACACACTCTAAAACTATATTCTTGCTTCTCCCCATATTTCAGATATTCCATATAGTAGAATGCAACTGATTATGGTCTACCCTATTTAACAATTTTTTTAAAACTTTTTTGATCCATCCTAATGGAAATGATGTGGAACCCTTCGTGAGACACAAATATAAAAACACAGTTTTGCACCCTGACACCAAACTTTTATTTAAACCCTCACCCAAACTGCAACTGCTTATTGGCCACCCTATACAACAATTTTATTCTCTTCTTCCATCTACATTAAAACCATCCTGTATACACCTCTGCCAATTTGTCAAACATTACAACTTATTTTTGAACCACCCCCCTCTATAACCATAATTTTACTCTAAAAAATATTTCAACCACCCTGTATGTGCATCTGCTTAGGGGCAACCAAATATAAAATTAATTTTAAAATACTTCTAATCACACTGTATGAACTATAATTTTACTTCGTTCCATGTTTCAGATATTGCAGATATGCAACAGCTCATGTTCTATCTTACAAAAAAATATATCCAACCTGTTTGACTATAAATCTACTCCACCCGCTATTTCAATCACCTTGCATTTGCAACTACTTATCGGCCACCCAGTATAACATTTTTTTACCACCCTGTATAAATATAAATTCATCAATGTCAAATATATTTCACCAAAACGGCAACTGCTTATGGGGCACCGAAAATAACAATTTTATTCAACATGTTTTTGAATCACCTTGTATGTATTACAACTAATACTTTAAATAATTATCATAACACTTCTTCACCCTATGTTTCAACTATCCTATCTTTGCAACTTATTATGAACTACGCTATTTCACATTTTTTCCTTTTGTTTTTTCAAGTTATATTAATAATTTCTCTCCACACTTCATTTAAACCACCCTTCATTTACAACTTTTTCTAACCTTGTTTGAATGACACTGTATAACTATAACTTTACTGCGCACCATACTTCAGGTACTCTATATATGCAAGTGCTATATAACAAAATTTTTCTAACATTTTTTACCCACCCTGTATAATTCTAACTGTAAGCCATCCTATATTTAAACAACCTTTTATATGCAACTGCTTATTTGCCACCAAATATAACATTTTTGTACTATCCTGTATCCCTAGAATCCTACCCACCCTATATTTCAACCATCCGGTAAATGGAACAGCTTGTAGATCATATAATTACTTTAAAATATTGTTAAACCCACCTGTATAGCTGTAATTATACTCCGCTACATACTTCAACCATCCTATATATGTAACTACTTGTGGATATAAAACAAGTTTTTAACCACCACATAAACTATATTTCCACTACATCTTATATTTCAAACAGCCTGTATAAACAACTGCTTCTAACATTTCTTTAACCCATTTCATAACTATAGTATCTTATGAACAGATTTCAAAGTCCTAACTGCTTACCTAAGACATTTTTTTTCTTCATTTTTTTTTATTCACTGTATAAATATTCTACCCTATTTCCACCACTTGGTATATGGAACTGTTTATGGCCCACTCAATATAACTTTTTTGGACCACCCCGGAAATAGTTTCCACTCCCCCTTATTTCCACCACATATATATATATATATATATATATATATATATATATATATATATATATATATATCCAGCTGCTTATAGGACACCAAATATAACTTTTTTTTAGATTTTTTAAATCCATGTAATTCTACTCCGCTCTAATTTTCCTATATACAGAACACCCTGTAAAATTACGCTTGATATATGTTGATTTTTGTTAAATCGAAACATGTTACATTTGCACATTCCGAATTTTAAATAAAAGCTAAGCTGATGCCAGTATCTAATATTTTGTGTGTGCGTTGGAACCAATTGAGTAATTGAATTACTGAATTGATTCGGCCGATACTTGTTGGAAATTCATTATAATAATTAACTGATACTACAATTGCAATTTCCACAAATTACGTTTTTTGAAAACTGTCCGACGCGTTTCGACTAATGTCTTTGTCAAGGAACTAGACTAGTTCTAGCTCCTTGACAAAGACATTAGTCGAAACGCGTCGGACAGTTTTCAAAAAACGTAATTTGTGGAAATTGCAATTGTAGTATCAGTTAATTATTAATTGAATTACCCAACATGGTAGAAGTTTTTTCGCCATATCTACCGTTTTTATCAATTCAGAGAGATAAAATGTCTACCAGATTTTAAGTCAAACTATAGGCTTCGCAACAAAAAAAGGTTCAGCAAAATCAGTTAAGTAGTTCTTACGTGATGCCCGAACAAACAATCAAATTTACAATTTTATAATAGCAAGTTGTTAAAACTGTAGCTTTCATTTTAAAATTTATATTTTATTCAGATTTTTTGATGCCATTGACAACGAAGTCAGAATAAGACTTTGAAACATTTGGATTCTTGAATATACAGCTTTTTTCCTCATTGTGTTATTTACCAAGAGAACCAAAAAGAAAGTAATACTAATTAACATAGGAAAATACTGTTAGATTACGTTAATTTTAAATCTTAAGAAACGTTTTATAAATAAATTACTACTTTTATTACAATAAAAGTAAATGTTAATTGTTTTTAATCAGTATTTTCCATTTTCATTATACAGGGTGTTTTGTAGAAGGTTCGCCAAACATCGAATTCTCAGATTTTTACCTTTAAACTATTGTAACTTTTTTATTTTTCACAGTATCTTGACCTAATAAACTTAAATCGAATTTATGATGTTTGCTTGCTCTTCTGCATTTGATACTTGACACAAATGATTGGTTGTAAAAATTATATGAGTCCTCAAGTCACAAGGTTTATACAAAATTAATTAAGTTAAACATTTTATCACATTACAAAAAAAAAAAAATAAGAACCACATCGAGAACTTCGAATGCTTACAAAAACTTCTTTACTTCAACCCCTTTCCAACAATATATCACACGTATTGGAAAGTAATCGGTATCATAATGAAAATTGAGATTGTAACTTACAAGGTGAGAACTACAAAAAATAAAACATACACCAAATTGCAATATTTTTTTATAAATTTCAACACCCTTTTCTGACTCCTACAGTCGCAGTCTCTAGTCGTATCTCATCCCATATTACAGTTTATTCTTAGAGTTATTCATTTGCGTTTCTTCACAAGGTCACCTTTTCGTTTATAATATACTTACATATTTATTTATTTTTTTAGAAAAAAATTACAATATACTTTTTTTCGGCAATACAATTAGATACATATTTGATTTCTTTGTTTAAGGTTGAGGGCATTCTACTGAGTCATTTTTAAACAATGGAATTTACAATTTGACTAAATAGCATTGATTCACATTCTTTTGCAACTGCAATACCAAAAAATAGCACAGTGGGTAATTTTCACATCTGTACAACACTATAGAAGCAAATGGATTTATGAAATCTGGTGTACCTATACTATTACGAGAATCCACCTTCAGATTTTTTATATTTCATCTTCGGTGTTTACTTAATTTAAAAGTATGATAATATGATTGAAAGTAATATGCATTTATTTAATAACCAGATTAATCTCAAATTAAAAATTGGGCCATTCAACAACAATTTTATCAAGCAAATATATAATTTGAATTATTTAGAAATATTTCCTATTTATTTCAATTAAATATTAGTTACAGGCAACATACAGTACGTATGCATATGCTATGTTTGAGGTTCTCCTACTAGATGTCAGGCATAAATGTATTATATCTTCCGTAGGCAACATAACATCACATGATAAATTCCGCGATCAGTAACTATTTTTCTGTTTATTTTGGCCTTTAAATTTAAAGATTTGTGTATAAAATTTATGTGATACGTCGCTGATATTTACGGTTTTTAAAATTTATTTTCCTTATATTCTGAAAACAGGAATAGTTTAAGTTATGTAACAATATATTACAATAGGTCATGTTCGAAAATACTTCACAAATTTCTTAGTAGAAAAAAAAACCAACAACAACGTGATCCAAAGATAAAACATTAGTAATTGCTTTGAAATTCATTTTCTTATAAATGCGTTTTTGGTTTTTAGTATAAGAACCCCAAAAACAAAATCGAAATCTACTCAAAAAATTAAATAAAAAATTAAATGTACTTAATTTCTTTAATTTGGTCTACACAACTTAATCAGAAAGCAATGTAGATACTAAAAAGAAATACTGTAACAAAGTAACAGTTAAGCCACATGAATCTCTTTTTCTTTAAAGGCCATATTCGCATATTCCGCATCATTCATAAAGTAGCGTTGGAACAGAAGAATTTTCGTAGTCAAGGCTCATCTCACTTCTTCAAAATTTTTGAGTGTGAAGACATAGAGAGACTGAAAACATTTGGGTATTCAACAGCAGTAGCAGCGGTCTATTCGCGAAACTGCTGAAAGGTGATACAGGTGAAAAAGTTTTTACTTTTTAACTATTTTTCTACTTCGATAACTCTGTTGTTATATGGTTTACATTTCGTTGTACGTTTCTTGTCCAACTCACTGAGTATTAACACTCCCTTCCTTTCACTTTTTCCAATCGCTGCTTGGATAAGAAAGGTTCGAAGGCTTAGCATTTGTACTCATCATTTCATGAAATTGGAAAGTTAAACCGTAATACATCTTGTTGACCAGGCTACTATTAGTTTGGCTAAGAAAGGATATGAGAGGTGATAGTGGCTCTTTTGGAATGAATTCGGTTATGGTAATGATTTCCTTCCAGGGGGGAAAGCCAAGGCTCGCATAGGTAGGGTCGGATTCTTGAAGTGGGTCTGGCCTTATTGGGATTACAGACAGTAAAAAATATTTGTATTTCTTATAATGGAAAAAAATATTATTTTTCATTTAATTCTATAATTTTCCCCCCAAAATTAATATTGGAGTTTTTTACAAAATTTTCTTATAAAGTTCAAGTGATGCCCTGTATGGGAGCATCCATAAGTTACGTAAGATGAATTTTGACGTTTTCCTGAATTTATAAAAATCCTTGATTTGATTCGTTAGAAAATATATGAAATAATTTTGTATAATAACACTAATGGCCGTCAATTAGCAATTAAAATACTCAAGAAAATTGGTTCACGAACAGAGAGAAATGTTACAGAACTCCTTTTTTTAAATAAAATACACATATTTAAAATGCCAATATGTTCATTTTAGGAATGTTATATCAAATAATAAAGTATTATTAAATATAATATTTTTAAACTTAGGTTTTCCAAGATGCTTTAGTATTAGTAAGATATTTTACAATTACAATTTCAATATCTAAGAAGAAAATTCAAGAAACCAACTCATAACTAACTATGGAGATGCAGTATAAATAACTACGATACAAAAGTAGTTACATATTACTACACCTTAAACTAAAATGTATGTGTAATCTCAATAATTCCAATTTAATACACTAAGTTAGCGATGACTATTTCTGTATTATATCAAAAATATAAAGAAATACAATGCACCTGATGTTAATTTAACTTAAATAATACTTTTTTAGTTGACAATTTTTGTAAGTGTATTGAAATTGAAATTTTTCAAATGATACATTGATAATTTTCACATTGAATGACCTAACGGCCAACAATGTTATGATATGTCAAACTGAAATCAAAATAATCAAATTCGCTTAAAGGAAGATGACCGTGAATATTAGAATTACTGCCATGACGTCAGCTCTAAGTATTTTTCTTAGATCTCACTATATGTATTCATATCGTGTAATCTAAGTTAAACTGTATAAAACTAGTGGCCTTTAAAATAAAAACAATATAAATTAAAAGAATAATGTTATAATAATAATATAATATCGGAAACACATTGATCAGTTGCCATAACACACAATTCTCATTTTAGTTGACAAACCATATTTAGCAAGAAATGAACGTTTTAAACTTACGAGTACCAAATAAATGGTTATTATCATATAGTATATGTATACTTAGTAATTTTTATGCGTGAGATCTGAATAGCATGGAATAAGTTTCGAACCGATCAAAATTTATTAGTTTTTTGTTTAATTTAATTTGTTTTTCGAGTAAATCCAATCCATCTTACGATTTTCTCTCCAAGCAATCTGGCGGCACTGTTTGGCATTGACAATGTGGATGTAAATTATCAATTTTTTATTTTATTTTATTTAATGAATGATGCAATATTATAAAAAAAATAAACACTCTGCACTGAAGGTCGTCAATAGGTACTAAAAAAACGAAAATAAAGAAAATTAGTTAAGGTATAGTGGAGAAAATGATACCGAACCGTTTTGTCTATGCCTATTTAAATATAGGTAACAACACTAAGTATATATACATTAAACTGTGCCAAAAAATCGACTATTATTTTTTGATTGGGAACCAAAAATGTTATTTAGCATGCCAAAAAAAGTTAGCGTCAAATTTTAAGCACTTAATTTTAATATCAATGGGCCTATTGCCATCGCGAATTTCGATTTTTCATTTCACAAGTATCATTCACTCAAACTTTCTAAACAATATAACTGAAAAATACTATATTTTCTGAAGGAAATTAAATTCTTTACAAAAATTGATCTGTTTTCACGATTTAAGGTTTTAACTTTGGAATTTTGTAATTGACAAACCAATCTGTTTCTAAAATATCAAAATTCGCAATGAAAGACCTCAAACATTAAAACTAAGGGCTCACAATTTGACGCCAACTTTTTTTGTCATCAATTATTTTGCCCCAGTCTAAAATACATAATACATGTCGATATATTTAATTTCCCAATACAACTGACTTCCAGAGTTTTCCTAGAATTAGACCGTTACATGTTTACTACTAAAATATTTTAACACATATTCAAAATTTTGAAGATATTATTCTTTAAAATGTTTTTACGTTATTGTAAGTAAGTAAATGCGTATAATAAATAAGGATTTGGTTATTATTTAATTAATAAAAAATGTTTAATGTTATAACTATATTTATATTTGAAAATGTTCATTACGTAGAATTTAAATTTCTCTATAGTTAATTTCATAAAATAAAAGTCATAATCTCTGAAAAAAATATATTTCACATAATCTTACGTAAAATCCATTTGAAACACTCATCTACCCCCATGTAAGATTTCGTATATATTAGCAGACATCCACCCACCCTAAAATGTCTTACGTAATTTATAAATGTTCCCTATCCCGTTTCAAAATCTTAGTAGTATGGTTTTGGAAATAAAGGGGGAAATGAGATCTGTTTTATGTTTTGTTAATCTTGTAAACAATTAATTTAAAAAATATAAAAAAAAAATTTGTATTCCTCATGAGCCCTTTCATTTGATGTATTATATGATGTATGTCTTTAAAAAAATTTTTAGTTTTCATTTAATTCTGTAATTTACCCCCCAAAATTAAAAGTAGAGGTTTCTCCTTATTTTTCCAGAAAACTTCAGGTCAGAACCTATACCTCTAATTTTTTGGGGATGGGTAAATTTATTAGAGGTGTCTCCTTATTTTTCCTGTAAAGTTAAAGCAAGGCCATAAAAGCCTATTTTTCCTCAAATTTTAGGTTTTAGAGTTTCGGGAATAAAGGAGGGAATGAGTATTTCCAATATTTTTGATAATAGCTTTTAAACAATATGGAAAAAATACATTTGTATTCCTCATAATAAGCAATACATCAAACGCAAGGTTTGATGTATTGCATAATAAGGATAGGGATTTCTCCGTATTTTTCCGGTTAAAGTGTATTCGTCATAATGAGCCCTTTAATTTGATATATTACATTATTTTAATTTTATATTTTCCATTTAATTCTGTCATTTGCCCCCCAAAATCAATATTAGGGGTTTCTCCTTATTGGTCCAGTAAAGTTCAGGTGAAGAAATATGTTTCTATTTTTTTTTAAATTTTTGCCTCTAATAGTTTAGGAGATACGGGGGGATGGGAATTTTTTATATTGTTATTAATATCTTTTAAATTTGTTTTAAAAATGTTAAAAAAATATGCTTGTATTCGTTATAGTGAGTACTTTGATTTGATATATTACATGATGCGTTAGCAACTATTTAATAATATTTTTCATTTAATTTTGTAATTCGCCTCCTAAAATTAGTATTAAGGGTTTCTCCTTATTTTTCCTGTAAAATTCAGGTGAGGCCCTATATCTCTATTTTTTTTTCAAAATTTTATACCTTATAGTTTCAGAGATAAGAGGCGAGAACGGGTAGTTTTTAAAATGTTTTTTTTTATACAATTTAATTTAAAAATATGAATTAATATATAACCTGGCGATAAGTTGTTTTAGTCGAGCGTTCTATGTAGTAATGGTGAATTCTGTTATGTACCACATTTGGAGCTTCTACTATAAGTCTTGCAGAAAGTCCACTGAGTAAATTAGGGTCGTTGAGAAAAAAATGGTTTTGGATCTTTGTTTTAGCCTTTCCCTCGGCACACAATATTTTTAAAATTTATACAATGCCAACGGAAACACCTCACAAAAAAACAGAAACACATGAATCATAATGGACAATAACAGAGAATCAGGGGTAAAACGCAGTACGACAAATGAAAACCCGGAAAGCCTCAGGAGAAGATACAATTACAAGGGAACAAATTAAATATGGAGTACCAAATTTGAAAAGGGAAATACCCAATCTTTTCAATAAAATAATTCAAGAAAAGAGCGTATCTCGAGATTGGAAAGCAAGAATAAATATTTAAAAAATTCGATAGGAAGAACGCAGCACACGATCACTGCTAGAAACAATATTCACTATTTTCACCAAAGTTGTAGTTAATTTTATACCTAAGAGCAATGATCCATACAAGCGAAAAACAACACGGGCTTGGGATGGATAACAGACGCCATTTTTATAATTCCCCAGATAGAGGAAAAATCCCTAGAATACAACAGTTCCGCTTATATGTGCTTCGTGAACCTAACAAAGGCATTATATAAAATGCGGTTAAGCGACACAGTAAACAAACTCAAATAGAAAGACTTAACTCCTAAACCAATAAGGATTATAGAATGTAATCTCGCCTGCTTAACTAAAATTAAAACAGAGGAAGTGGTCTGAAGAGGTAAAGATAAATACAGGAATAAGTAGATAGCTTAAGCCCGTTCATGTTATACCTGGTAATTGACAAAACAATAGAGAAACTGAAAACAATAACACGCATGAAATATGAAATAGGAATATTACCATTATATGTTACGAAGACAGTGCGGGATTAGTATCTAACAGAGAAGGTAACCTACAGAGAATGCTACTTACATTTAACAAATTTGCCAAAGACTACAATATGCTCATATCAACAGAAAAAAGGATGCCTAATGGTATCTAACGAGTCAATAAGATGCAAACTGGAGATTGAAGCAAAAATCATAAACAAAGTAATGTCGGTGTAGGAGTAGATATGACAAGTCATCGAGACATTATCTTACATTAACTAACTAACCAACCAGTAAAGGCAGCAACCACTGCAGGCGCATTAAGGGTCAAAGTGGCACCCGGGATGGGAAAAGAAAACAAGAATATATGTATTTTATGTATCCTTGTATGCAGCCAATACTTATATATGAGATCGTAACCAGAGCTGATACCAAAGAAAATACGCTTTAATAGCAATCCGAACTAAAAAGCAGGACATAATTTTTAATTATGAATAGTTCATATTACAGCAGTAGAAAGTCGAACAATCAATCATAATTAATTACCTCAAAATAAAAATATAATAAAATTTAAATTATTAACAGTAGAATTCGATTCAGAGTAAAAAGCTTGGGGTGCATTTCACTATATTTGCACAACTCTCCTCTTATAAATAGTTGCCAATAGAATAATTGTAAAATTTAGAATTTCAAGCACCCCACGCTATTTACTCTGAATTTAATTATTCTGTTGAACTTGATTGTTCGACTTTCTACTGCTGTAATATAAACTGTTCATAATTAAACAATATTTTCTGCTTTTTGGTTAGGTTTGCTATTGAAGCGTAGATTTTAGTTTTTTTTAACTATAATTATTTTCTAAATTTTTTGTCTCATAACGATGTCTATAGTATTTACAATTAAGAAGTTTACTTCATATTGGCGTAACCTTTAAATTTCATTACCACAAGTTCTACTACTGCCAACTAGATGGCAAACGCAGCGTTAAATACGAATTTGGCATTTAGGCAAGAACAGTGACAAAAAGATAACAAACGAAACAATTCAACTTAAAAATTTTATTGTCATCGACCCTTGATACGTGCGCCAATTATTCATGTTAGACTTCTTTAAGTTGGTGAAAATTACGTTGAAAGTTACATTGATACATACATACATTCACGTCAACCTAATAAAAGCGTATTAAAAAGCAAACCAGCACTACTAAGAACAGTTGAGACGAAAACATTACGATCAATAGTAGGAAAGACTAAACATTGCCGATTAAGAAACGAAGATATGAACCAGGGGGGGGGGGTTCAGGGTCAACCCCCGTTCGAAATCTGGGATTGAAAATTCAATTTTAAGGAAGAAAGAACTGTTTTCATAAAAATATTTTTTTATTCTATGTATATATTATATACTGGGAATACATGAATAGAAAAATAACTTTTGTGGTCCTAATCATTTCATCTATCTTCAAAAATTGTAAGAGTCGTTAACCCCCCTCCCCAAACTTTCTGGCTAAAGCCCTGGGTATGGTAGAGGAGAGAACGAGGAAAGAACTGGAATGAATATGTAAGGAGAATGGAAGAACATAGATTACCAAAGATTGCAGAAATGGGAAACCTGGGGAGAAAATACTACCAGGACGACCACCAAAGTTATCAGAATCGCAAATAAGCTTAAATATTACCCAGTAAACACAGGTTATGTACCAACGTAAGAACAACAAAAAAGTTTATTTCTTCAACCTTATATTTGTCTGCTGTTTACTTGTGTTTAGATGCATTTTTCAATACCGTTCTTCTTTGCTGTTGCTATGGTACCCAGAATGTTTCATGAAAGATTTAATAAATGTTTTTAATGTCTACCTGCAACTGGCCCCTCGTAGCTTAGCCAATAAGTTTTCCCAAAATATGTACAACTTATGCAATAGTAGTGTTGTGATTTAAAAATAATTTATCAGGGCCTCACAACGAACAATTCTTCATAATTTGAGAAATTCTCATCACTATTTCAGTTTACATTAATTCTCCCAAACCAACATCTCAATTATCCAAATTTACCCACCGAGTGAGTAACTCAAGGGTATTTCCTATCATATATAAGATAATTTATTTTCGAAAGTCTCGTTTTGCGAGTGAAAATATGAAAGTTTTGTGATGCCTCGCGGGCTTGCTTATTTGAAGCTCCCGAACCCGGCGCCGGTTTGAACGTGTATCTCGCAGCTCTTCTTCTTCTTTATTGACAGTAATTAACGGGGCACACTACCTTCTTATATATATATTTATCTAGTAAAGATTTTCGTTTAACTGTAATTTCTAATGATAGCGGACTTGTATATTACCCCGAAGCGGCCTACTAATTACTCAGAGAGAGGAAAGTAAACAACATATTTCTGAGAAAACTGGATTTCAAACAAATTTTCTCGCTAGTTAAAAGTGCAGGTTAGATGCAATTTATTTATGTTACGAAGTAATATACACTGTGATGATGATATTGCTGGTGCTTTAGCTAAGGGCGACTTTACTCTCTTCTCGATTCAGTTTATCGCTGCTTCTCTCCTAAGTTTATTCCCAACTCTTGGTAATTATTGTATTAGCCCAAGTAATTACTGAAAAACCGCATAGAGGTGATTTTATATCACATCTCCTGTAAACACACTTTGAATAAATGACAGTTTATATCAGGTACTCTTCTTGGATTGATGAGAAAAAGGGGTTATTCAAGTAATTTAATTCTATATTTCTAATAAGTTTACCAAATAGGCCAAAAAGAAAAATAAAGCAGGATATTCAAAAACGTGATATAATGCATATAATATCTTCAAATCTGATGAATGCACTTGAGAATTTCTTAACAAAATTTGCTTATCTAGTGGCATAGATTCAACATAGACAGTATGAACCAACAATGTATTTAGCCTAACTAAAATTAAGTTTTATACACATCGTAACTGTCAACAAGGTGATGGAGTTAAACAATTTATTGTAATGTAAGATAGCAAAGAATAGAGAGGCGCTAAATATGCAAGAAGAACAGTACACATTGAACTTCTGGGCGTACCTAGGGTCGGGTTGCCTCAACTTAGATGTATCTCTAATTATTAAAAGATATGCCAGTTTTAATGTATCTATTTTTTTTAATATCAATATGTTTGTTTTGGGGAGTAAAGTATAAAGCAGTTTTTGGTTTTTGATATTTTTTGACGGGCCCCAATTTTTTTGTAGTACCCTAAATCAAAACCAGGCTATGCCCATAGCTTATAGAGATAATTTAACATACAAACACTTAACATATTTTTCACTAAAGGAAATAAGGACATAAGCGAGTTGTTTACTTCGGAAGACTAGAGTTTACTCTCCTTACACTTCATGCCAACCAGATTCATTTGAATTAGTCTCATATAATATAGTATAGCCTAGCCTACAAGTTCAGAATGATATTAATACAACATACTATGACCAAAAATATGTGGATTGGCTCCAGAATGATATCTAGATCATTGTGAGAAAAAAAAATATTATCCCATTAACAATTCCAAATGAAACAATTGAATTAAAGATCCTAAAAAATAGTGTTTGGTTTTTCGCTTATAGTTTGAAAACTTCTGATATTTTTGAGTTTTGAAAAAAATATCGTTAAAGAGGTGGAAATTTAATAAGAAAAAGTGCGGACTCCTGAAACTGTATCTATGTGATTTATAATTTTAATTTAACGCTGAAAATAGCCTTCTGCACGCCATTGTTAGGTTGCGCGCACAAATTGAAAATTATAATAAATATGGTATAATATAAACATTTTAAAGAATTGAGTCCCATTGATTTTTTTATTTATGTAAATTTTTCAATAAATTATACGATTGTTAATTAACTCAAACTTCCTTTAGCGTTCTTAACTAAAAAAATGTTTAAATAATTGTAACATTTTTTTGCTTCGGGGAGCCCTTCTTATATACATACAAAAACAAGTTATAAAAATTTTAATACTTTATTTATAATAATTTTTTTAAAGTTAACAGAAAGAGAAAAAACACAATATTGTTGTAAAAAATGTGATTTTATTTATTATTATATTATCGTTGTCAATTAAAGGCATTTGTTAACTTCAATTTTTTTTTCCATTTGTTAATAAATTGTTTTGTAAACAAACGGATTATTTTAATTAAAAAAAAATACAATTTTGTAGTGTTTATAACCGTTTTTTATATCTATAATAGTAATTATTAGTTAAGGCATTTTTTAAATCACAATTGACTTTACAAAATTACGAAAAAAAAAAATTAACAAATTCATTGTTTATTAAGTTAACAAATTGTTATAGACTAATTCTCAACTTGTTTTTATTTTTTCCTGAAAGTATTAAAAATTAAAAAACGACCTCTTGTAGTAAAATACCCAAAAAATTGTAGTAATTTTTTTTGAATTTTTGAAAATATCTGGCTGCACCAAAAGTTGCAACTGCAGGAAAGCTGCGCTGAAATGCAGGCGAGCATGAAAAGGATGCAAAGGCGTAAAGTGCAGAAACGCATCAGATATTGTTGATAATACTAATAAACCCGATGATGATGAAACTAACGACTGTGATGATGATGTAGATGATAATTGCGAGTACGGCATAGTCATCGATCAACAAAATGCAAAGAAGCCATCTTATAGACAAATTATTCAAGGAATCTGCGGGTCAGATTCAGACTACGAGTCTGATGGAAACACTGAGCCAGATGAGACAGGAATAGGAGAAGAGAAGAAGAAATGGAAGAATCTAGGGATTTAGAAGAAGAACAAGAAGAAGAAGAAGGAGGAGAAGATAATGATGATGAGCAAGAAACCAAAAACTCACCACGTACCACAAGAAAAAGAACGGCTCATTCACTTCCAGATCCAAATAAATCAAGCACTTCAAAAACTGCTTAATTAAATACGAACTTAATTAAATAAATTGACTGATATTATTATTAACTTTAATTTTAATATTGCGATTAAAATGTTTGTATTTTAAGAAATAAACTGTTTCCAATCATTGAAATATCTGATCCAATCAACAATATTAGTCTAACCTCTTATCCTTCTATTGTTTGATAAAATTCCGGAAGGTTTTTTGTCGAAAAAAAAAAGTTTATATTTCAATCTGGATCACAACTGGAAAGTAGTAACCTTAGATAAGAGATTTATATATGTATAGTAGTAACTAGCTAAAAATAGAATAATTTTCTAAATTTAGTGAAAAATAGTAATCGCCGATAAAAAAACAAATGAAAAACAAATACACAACTACAACACTAACATAATTTATAGCTTAACAGATTGCCTTAAAGATCAATAACCGTATTCGCATTATTTACTGAGCTAGAAGGCCCAAAAGTTCGGGAAACCCCAAAAAATCTTCAAATGCTCAAAAACAACAAACAATAACAATAAGTAAAAAATATATGAACGAGAACATTTGAAAGATAATTTAATTATCTATTAAAATTATATTAGCTTTAAAGTTAACAAATGGATCAGCAGCTTCAACTTTTGTAGCATGTATATTTTCAAATATTGATAAAGAATCCAATTTTTTTTCAGTATTTTACTGCACGAGGTCGTTTTGTTTTTGTAATTCTTCTTACTTTTCGGGAAAAAGATAAAACAAAGCTGAGCATTTGTTTATAACAAATTCTTAACTTAATATACAATGAATTTGATAATAACATTTTATTTTCGTAATTTTGTAGAGAAAAATCAATTATGATGAAAATAGAAAATTTCCTAATTAATAATTTAAATGATAGAGATATATAAATAAACGATTATAAACAATTAAAAATTATTATTAGGAATTTTTTTTGGAAAAAACATAATTCACAGTTCTCTACAAAATTATATTTTTTTAATATTAAAATAATCCATTTGTTTATAATTCGATTCAGTTTATCGCTGCTTCCCTCCTAAGTTGTAACTTTTATAAGGCACTCTTGTTTTGTATATATATAATAAGCGAAAAAATTTTAGGGTAATTATTTAAACATTTTTTTAGTTAAGTAGTTTGAGAAAATTTTGTTAATTAAAAATCGTCTGATTTATTGAAAAAATTACTTAAATAGAAAAATTCTTCGGGACTCAGCTCTATAAAGTGTTTAAATTGTACCAGAATTTTTTTAGAATTTTCAATTTTATAGTAAATTGAAAATTTTCAAAGACGTGCTTGCTTTCGAGGCCGTACGCACAACATAACAATGGCGCGCGGAAGGCTATTTTCAGTGTTAAATTAAAATTATAAATAATGGAGATACAGTTTCGGGAGTTGGACTTTTTTCCTCATTTTTAATGAATTTTTTTTCAAAATTCAAAAATATTAAATTTTTACCAACTATAAGCGAAAAACCAAACACTATTTATTAGGATCTTTAATTGTTTATAACTTTTGAAATTTTTTATGGTCTAATTTAATTTTCTGTCACAATGATCTAGACTTCATTCTGGATCGAATGCGCCAATCCACATATTTTCATAGTATGTTGTATTAACCCCATTCTGAACTTGTAGGCTAAACAAGTAGTGACATAATGTTAAAACACTTTATGCGCAATCGAGAATTCGAAATTATTCTTAGATTTGTGACGGTAGATGTTGATTTACGCAGCACTATCCTTTACCTATTCATCATTGTTAGTACAAACTAAGGAGAACAACTACTGCAGGCTATTAATGATGAACGTAAAGAAATGTGGAGAGATAAAACAACGATTTTATAACAATATACTCAGCAATGTTTATTTTAGATTTTCTTGGGAATAATACCACATCAGAGTTCAAACTTTGAACTCTGATGTGGTATTATTCACAAGAAAATCTAAAATAAACTAGAAGATGCCACAAATAACATTTCAGAAAACACTCAGCAATGTATTCTTGAAACATTCAAACTTGCTTAATATGGCAAGATTAAAACCAGGGAAATCTAGAAAATCTTACAAATTATCACCCAATCGCAATTTTCAGCACTTTTGAAGATGGAGAAGAAACACTTACCCATTTGGGATGACAGGTCTCATACGAAAAAAACAGACATCCATTTAAGCGACGTAATAGTAGGAGAGGTGAGTGACATGTTTGTGCAGGTACTTGAAGCATCTTCAAACTTCGTCAAATATTTTTTCTGTGACAACTACATACATAGTGAACCCCTGACTGATGGGTTTTCAGCAAAATCAGTTCAGTAATTCTTACGTGATGCCCCAACAAATAAACAAATAAACAAACTAACCAACGAACGAACAAACAAACTAACTAACAAACAAACAAATAAGCAGACAAACAAACAGAAAACTACAATTTTATAAAGTATAGGTAGATACAAAGAAACTCCTGTTTTTTCATTTCGGGCTTTTATTTATTTCCTTGATAGGTTGTTGTTAAAAATGTTATTTCTTCGATCATAAATTTCGTTTCTGTGATGTTCACCTTCAGATCAAATTGCTCATCGGAGTCTATCTCTTGATTGAGGACACCCTGAAGACCTTTAGTGCTATAATTCCAGCTTTTTTAAATATCACTTTGGAATACAAGATTGAACATTTAAAGTGAAACGATGTGTACCATGGGCGGATCCAAGGGGGGGGGCGATGGGAGCAAGCGCCTCCTTCGAAAGCCTCAAAATTAGTAAATTTAATGTTAAAACGAGGTAATCTTAACTACAAGAGCCTAGAAGAAGGTAACTTCTATGGGTTTAAACCTCAGAAATACTATTTTTAATGCAAGAGCCCAAGAAATTTAATACAGGATCGCCCCCCCTCCCTGAAGCATGAAATCACGCCCCTGTAGCACGTGTCTGGATTCGTCCCTGATGTGTACTTCGCCAAAAGTATTCTTTTAGTGCGGAAAACATGGGAACACATAGTTGTTAATACCTTCACAATTTGTGAGGCAGATCTTTGTTCGTTTCTCTAACATTTTATATAATGTTCAGTAGCTGAATGGCATGTTTTCATCATATTCTTATGATTTCTTCTGAGAATTGGTAGCCTCTTCACTCTCTTTCTTTTCACTTTTTGTTGTTCTTACTCAAACCTCAATATCCGCCCACATTCGTGAATAGAAGTGTATAATTCAAGGGTGGATCCAAAAGGTGGAGGGGCGATGGGTGCTATTGTGTCTTCTGGCAGCTTTAAAGTCTGAGAGTTTGATTTTAAAGTAGAAAAATCTTGCAGAGAATAAATTAATATCTGTGAGCTTAAACCCAAGATCAACTATTTGTAATACAATAGGTTAGGAAATACAATGTACTCAAAGCCCCCACTTAGGTTAAGGTCGTACAAGTTCGCCCCCACCTAACTTACGATATCCCCCCCCTCTAAGGTTGTCTCTAGATCAGCCCCTGGTATATAGAAATTCTCGTAATGCAAAGGAAAAAATCTCTCAAACTTTACATTTATATTAATACCTGAGGAAGGCAGTGAGGCATCTGTAAGTATGCAATTATATAAACGTGATTGGAATTATTACATTTTAATTAATTCGAGTTGGCAATGAATAGCACTTTCCAACGGTTCTAAATATTTCTATTTCATTACTACCAAATTAATGATCGATATTTGTGTGATGTTGCAGTCTCTGAAATGGGAAAGCAGATTTAATGAAATTCTCTTTGAGAATCCTTCTTACATATCTTTAGTTCCAATTTATTGTAAGAGTCATAAAAATTAAGTATTATCGATTGGTTTGTATATTACCTTTTGTATTTGCTTTTATTTTAGACTTTGTTATTATTCAAACAGTGAGTTTTTTTGTTAGAATATAAGACAATCATTTCTGGACTATTTTCTGAGCTTTAGTCTAGGTAATACATTAGCTTTTATCCGAGGCTTTACTACCACATGGTTTGTTGCTCTTGGTTACTCTAATACCTCCAACTTCTGTTATTTATTATTTAACTCTAAAACTTGCCTACTTACGAACAGTACATAAAGCCTAATAAGGATCTATTTGACCATTAGGTATTAACTTAAATCTGCTATTACTAATGTTACCCCAAACATTTTCATACATATTTTTACACTATTTTACATTAACATTTAACTAGGAGATGTCTAACAGTATACGTAAAGGAGCCTGAACATTTATACAAACATTTAAGGAGAATAAGGTATGAATATAATTGGAATAAGCTTTTAAAAATAATTTACATAAAAGATAACATAAATGAAACTGTTAAAATAGCATTATATATGTCTCATGACTTACCAAAAGATGCATTTACATCAGAGTTTAAAACATTTATGATTGTTAAAAAAATTTAAAAATTACTAAATAGTTGTTGATTTTAATGTAGATTTAATTAAAATGGATAACTTCAGCCATAAGTATACTAAATAAAAGTTTAGAGAATGGGTTTTTATCGACATTTCACAAAATTACTGGACCATCTGATTTAAATAGTTCAATGGGTACTGATAATATATTTATTAGAACGAACACTTTAGAAGCTAAAGCATCTAGACATTTGATTACAACCATATTTTCGTATCAATGAATAAATCTATTAACAAAGGCAGCATTAAAACTCTTAAAACCTTTACATTATAAGAAATTAATAATAAAAATAGATAGAAATAGCTAGTATACTGGAACTCGATGTTCTGAATACAATATAAATAACAAAGAATATCCATGTATGCAATAAGAGTACAGAACATATGCCAAGATTCTTGACAAGGTAATAAAGAAAGCCAAAACCATGTATGATAAACTGCAAGTAATAATTTCAAAAATCTCTGGCCATTAAAAAATGACAAAGTTGACAGAAAAGCAATTCATTTATAATGACAATAAAATTAAGCTACGAGTAGAAGAGCCTAACAAAATATTCAATTTTCTGAATACATTTTTTAATAATATTGGTACTGAAATCACCAATAAAATGATCCACCCAAGTCATCTTGAATTAAAACTTCCACCCATTAAATAATATTTTCCTATCACCAACAAATGGGAAAAAAATAATAAGCATAATTTATATTTAAAAAAAGAACCGAGTTCAGCTGACTTAAGATAAAGGCCGTTTAGAAACTGTGTGCAATCAATCACTATCTTCAGACATTTTTCTTTTTTATCTGTTCAATATTTTAGCGCATTCTTTTACAATATTTTCCAAATATTTTTTAGTTGGTTTATTATTTGGACCACTTTCTATAAGTGTAACTCTAATTCACTCAATATTGCATCCACCCTGTATATGCTTCTGTTTATTGGTGGCCCCTATATAACTTATTTATTTGTCATTTTCTGAGCCACCCTGTACAACAATAATTTTACTCCACATAATATTGCAACGGTTCTAATATCTTTAAAACCACCCTTTATAAGTATAAATCCTCTTCACACTATTGAGTATTTCTATTTTTCTATTGTTTAAATTATTCCTGTATACCTATGATTTTACTTTACCCCATACATCTAGTTGTCCATTCATACAACTGCTCGTGATCTACTCTATGTAACAAAATTCACATCTTTGAACCACATTTTATGACCATAATTTTACTATACCATTTATTTTAACCACTCGGTATATGCAACTGCTTCTCAATTTTTTTGAACCCATGTATATAATTTTATTATACCCCGTCCTATAATTCAAACATCCTAACTGCTTATGCTAATATAACAAATTTTTGATACACCTTAAATAACAATAATTTTACTCCATCCTTGCATGAGCAACTACTTACGTTTCACACTCCATAACTTTTTTAACCGCCTTATGTAACTGTAATTCTACTCCACATCATACTTCAACCATCCTGTATATTGAATTGCTTCTAACATTTTTTGAAACCTTCTGTATAGCTGTAATTATACTCTATCTTATAACGCAAATATCCACTCTGTATAACTATAGTTTTGCTCCACCCTTATTTCAACCACCTTGTATACGCAACTACTTGTGTCACCAACTACAATATTTTGAACCACTCTGTATAACTAATTCCATTCCAACTTATATTTCAACCATCCTTCTATGCAACTGCTTATGTACCACATCCACGCACGTACACCTACTTAACTTAACTTCGTCTCTAAAAGAAACTGACTTCTTCAAATGAATCAAAATGGAAACCATTACAAACACCCTGTACGATATACTTTTATAGCATATCTTGATATTTAAACTTGATACCTATTTATGGTGAATATATGACGTATACCATGATACAGTTTTTTGCATTTATTTTTCCGATTTTCAAAAAAATGGTATGTTTTACGATACAGAAAAATATACGGAATCAAGCTGGAACATATCTTTGCAGAATACAATTTATAATATTCAAATTGTTTGAGCAGTTTTAGAGAAAACACTGAAAATCCATTAAAATTCACTGAAATGTGGTTCCTTATTTCCTTTTTTTTCTGCTGTTCTGGAAAAGTGTAAATCTCATGTTATAGACAATTATATGGGAGCTTTCAGTAATGTTCCTTAATACAATGTTTTCGAGTCCCTGAGCAAACATAAAAAAAATGTGGCCACGAATTAATAAACTCCTCCTTTTTGGAAGTCGGTTAATAATTAAAAATATGAAAACTAAAAGTAGTGCTGTTGGTGAAATTAATACCAAATCCGTAATCGTGTTAGCCAGCTTTATTGTACATTTTTTGCATATATAGTTTATTGGTGTTAAGAATTTTTCATTTGGACTGATGCACAAAAACGAACTGATATAAAGCAAATTCATAATGGAAAAGAGAAGCATCTAATGTGAAAATGCAGACTTGGAAAAAATATTTACTATGGAACTTTAGAATTTGTGAACAAGCACACATTAATATTAAAAAGACAGTATGGCTGCATGAAGAAAATAGGTACAATGGATGCTTTAAGGTGTTTAACAAAGGTATTATTATTTGCGAGGCAGAATGCAGTAAGTGATACTGTGAACCGCTAATAGGTGTTCCGCATGGAATAGTAGTGAAACTTCTGGCTGGTGACTGGTGACTTTTGCTGATGATACAGTGTCCATATTTATAAGGTAAAGTTGGGCTAAAGTAGATGTCAAGGTGGGATGTAAATAACTGGCTAGCTTTAAATAAGCTATTATTAAATTTGGACAAAACTGTTTGCATGAGATTTAGAAATTGTTGAATTAGTGTGTCAGTCAATGGAAAAGAACCTGAATAGGATGGCATTATGGAAATCATTTTAATTACCTTTAAATACAGCATGAAGTGGATAACATATAGGAAACATTTTTAGAAAAACGAAGTATTTAAGATTTGTTTGCTATCATCTCTCCAAGATTATGAAAACTGACATTAATGAAGTTGTATTACGCATTTTTCCATAGCATAAACAACCTTGTAATCATTGCCTTAAGACGAGCAAACTATAACTTCCTCCAAACCATCAGAAGAAACTTTTAAAAATTGTGAATAAAAATAAAACTAACATACATAACAATCATTTAAACTTGGAGGAACTCTTTTCACTTGGATCGTTGCAATATCACTAGAGCATGTTGTAAGAAAAGTTTCTGAATACGAACAGTATTACTAGGAACACGATCATACTTCTGCACAGATCTACAAGGATCAGTAGAAATCGCGGTTTTATAAGTTCAATAAATGTCTACAACAGTCTTCCAAATGAACTTAAAGCGTTAACAAATGTTAATGCAATAAAAAATAATTTAAAAAATTTGATAATAATTATTAAAGATAACATAGATACTTTATATAAGCATTATGTATTATCTTTATGTTATATTTTTTAATGAATTATGTCTTTAACGTTTCTCTGCTTGTTTATATATATGATAAATACAGATAATTCTCTGATTTTGTAAATTGGGTATTCTATATAAAACTGTCTTCAATCTCATAAATAGCTTAGTATCCTATATTATTGGTTTTGGGTATTATGTCAAGCTCATGGACAGGTAACTCGGATTACCTCGGTGAGGACTGTATACTAATATCCTATCGTATTATTATGTAAATCTATTGGTAAAATAAATAGCTCCATAATAAAATCGGTTCCTCATTGACCCAGTACAAAGTACGTTATTACATACACTGTTATTAAATACATCGGTATATTCCTAACCTTAGTTGTCATCCATTTGCATTTTCAGAAATAACCCAATTATAGCTAAAATAATTTGGTCAAGTGCGAGTTGGACTCGCATACTAGGGATTACGTACCACCTTCAAGATTCTAATATTCCAGTTTCAGACAAGCAGGGAAGGAGTGCATTTTCTTATATTTACCCTAATATCTTTTAACGGAAGCGTTTTAAATTTATAAAAAATTTACACTTTCATTTCTCACATATAGACTTTTTATTTTATCTGCTTCAGGATTCCCTTGATTTTTGTAAGAATACATATGCATTTAATTTTCTAATTTGGCCCCCAAAAATTAATATTAGAGTTTTATTTTAGCAATAAACTTTCAGAGAAGCCCTTTATAATCTGCTGTCTGAATTTTGAGGCTCTGTAGATTGGAAGATAAAGGGCAAAATTGGTCAAGTTTTAAATTATAAATTATTAAATCTGTTATTCACATTATTTAAAAATACAAATAAAATATATTTTTCAAAATTTAAATAGTGTATTTTCTAAAGTGGGAATTAAGTGGATGTTTAATATTTTTGGTAATATCTTTTAAACAAATGATTTAAAAATATGATGTATTTGTAATTTACATAATGAGCCTTTTATCTGATATATTACCTGATGCGTTTGAAAATTGAATTTTTATTTTCCATTTAATTCTATAATTTGTCCCTAAAATTACTATGGCAGTTTTCTAATAATTTTTCTTAAAAATTTCAAGTGAGCCCCAGTACCCCTAATTATTTTCAAAATTTTAGGTAGTATGATTTCGGAAATAAAGCGAGAAAAGAGAATTTTTTATATCTTTATCTTATTATCTTGTAAACAATTAATTTTAAATATATGAAAAATATATATTTGTATTCCTCATAATAAGCCCTTTCATTTGATATATTGCATGATGCGTTAAAAAATATTTTTTTATTTTCTGTTTAATTCTATAATTTGGCCCCCAATATTAATATTAGGGATTTCTTCCTATTTTTCCTGTAAACAAAAAAATGTAGATCTTATAGTTTGTGAATAAAGGGGGGAATGGGTAATTATTTTTAAATATATTTTAAAATATTCATTTTAAAAAAAATAAAAAAATACATTTGTATTCGTCATACTGTGATTTGATCTATTACTTGATCCGTTAGAAACAATTATAATTTTTTATTTTCCATTTAATTCTATAATTTGCCCCCCAAAATGAATATTATGGGGTTCTCCTTATTTTTCGAGTAAAGTTCAGGTGAGGCGCTATACCTCTATTTTTTTTCAAAATTTTACAGCTTATGGTTTCGGAGATAAGGGAGGGGGATGGGTAAATTTTTTTTATATTTTTGTTAATATCTTTGATGTATTTTTATTTTTAAATTTTCATTTAATTCAATAATTTGCACCCCAAAATTAATATTAATAGTTTTTCCTTATTTTTCCTGTAAAGCTCGGGCAACGTTCTATATGTCCTATTTTTTTCAAAATTTTAGGCTCAGTAGTTTCGGAGATCAGGGGGGGGGAACCTGATCGGGTCACCAAACTATACATTGACACCAAATGTCAACCTCTTCCATCCAGTAGTTTAGGAGAAAATTGCTGTGACAGAGGCTGAAATCCGGAGTGATATTATAAGGGTATCCGTATATTGTATATACGGAATCCTAAAAACTAAAAAGACTTGCCTACTCTATTCGAGGCGTCATTCTTTTGTACGCAAGACAATATATATATATATATATATATATATATATATATATATATATATGATATATATTGTTTCTGGTCGGAAACCTTCTTCAGTTGCGCTTCCCACAATAGAATGCCCTCTCGAACACTTATTTTTGTAATTAATACATAACGGTGAATTTGTAGACGCGAGATGTAAAGACCGACATCTAGGATTTTTAGTGAAACTAGCACACAGAGGTTCCGAATCTGTTATAAAAGCTTCACGATCAATGAAAATTTCACTAACATACAATACAAAATTCAGCCAAATTAATAATCTCCTCCTTATTTGTAGTCTCTAAAATAGTATCCTAACCTATTTTTCATTTACACAGTTCTAATTTTTATTATGCTTGATAGTCGCGTTCCTTTAAAATCGTAACATGTTGCCATTGGTTAGTATATTACCAAACGTTAGTTGTCATCTTATTTGCATTTTGAATAACGCCTGTCAAAGGTCCTAACCCTACGTGTCTTTAGAATGGTTGTACTTACATTAATGAAATTTAGAGGGTAAAAATAAATGCTTTAAAATTCTCTACTACTGGTGACAAATGACATAACAGTAATTGATGTCTAAGGCTAGAGTGGTCATTAATTTTATTTAGAACGTACGATATCTTCCGTAGATAACACCTTTACCAACAAAAGTTACTTTGTTATCTTTTTCTCACCAAATTCAATTTTCGAGTAAGGAATCTTTAGTTACTTCATACATTGTTTTATATCTGATCAATATATTTATTATTTTTAATTTTTTTCTTCATAGCTCTAATTTTTAACAATAATTTGAATTTATGTTTTCATTTGTATATTTTCAATATTCTGTGTTGTTAAAAATCTAAATCGTTTTAGCCTTCATAATTTAATGTAAAGCTTTTTAATAATCACGTTATTAGGTACATCATCTATTCTACTGGCCTGTTTTTCAAACATGTTATTTTCCTTCCATTTGCCTATTGTTATCTATTTTTTCACTACCCCAAATTTTTTATTGATTATTGACATTTGGATTATTTGATTGTCTGTTTTTTGATTTTTAATAAATAAAACATTTAAAAAAATATATAACCGACTTCTACCTATAACTAAAAAGCTAAAAATAATTATAACAAAATACAACTCTAGCAAATAAATAACAAATTCAATGTTGTTAGGTACCTACCCAGGAAGTAAAAAATGTAAATATTAAAAGGTGCTCATTCTGTACAAATTAATTACCTACCAATCCAGTATATTTTTGAAGCCAGTGCCAAGCAAATCTAAAATCCTTCATTGCATACTTATCTACTAATTCATCAAACTTGATTGTTGCTTGGCACCGACTTCAAAAATATACTAGATTGGTAGGTAATTAATTTGTACAGAATGAGCACCTTTTAATATTTATATTTTTTACTTCCTGGGTAGGTACCTAACAACATTGAATTTGTTATTTATTTGCTAGAGTTGTATTTTGTTATAATTATTTTTAGCTTTTTAGTTATAGGTAGAAGTCGGTTATATATATATATATATATATATATTTAAATGTTTTATTTTCAACTTTTTAGTTTTTTTTTGAACTCAGGTAGTTTTCATTCTCTATTTTTTATTTTGTATGTATAACCTTAATAGACAGAACCAGGTAACATCGAAAGCCTCAACATTACACAATGATATTTTCTCATTTAAATTTACAGTAAATCTTTACGAACAAAATGTACTAGTACGCGTTGACTTAATAAGCCCAAAATATATTTAAGCCTTATGGACTACGCCATGTAACCTTTTTTTAACTTTTTTTGACAACCCTGTATAACTATAGATAATTCCACTCCAACCTATGTACCAACCATTCTGTACATACGACTGCCCCCGGACAAGCATACATTTGTTAGCTGCCTTCTGTAAACTATAGGACGGAGTAGAATCCATCCCATATTTACGGAGTCAAATCCGTCGTATATTTCAACCATAGTATATAACTCCTTGTGGGCTACCCCATAAATTATTTCATTTTTAACATTTTATATTATCGCCCTGTGTAACATTAATTGTTCTCCACACTTTATGCAACTTCTTATGGGCTCTAAAAGAAATATTTTTTTAATCACACTGTATAAATATAATGCAACTCCAGCATATATTTCAACCATCCTCTATATGATTTGCTTATGTCCACATCATATAACAGTTTTTTAATCGCCCTATATAAATTTAATTTCACATTTTTTCCAACATTTTTATACCACCAAACGTCCAGTCCACCTTATATTCCAACCATCCTGTATATACGGTTGCCTACGGACCACTATCATTCTAGTCCGTCCTATATTTCAATCTTCATATAAATGCAACTCATTCTACCACTTTACTTTGTGATTTTGTTTGCTATAACTAAACACCCTGTCTATAAACGCATCAAATAGCAGTTTAAAGTTTGACATGTGTTGTCAGTGAATTTTCTATTATGCCGGGAGAATGTGGCAACCAAAAGCATTGTCCTCGCAAAATGGAAAAATTTGCATTTAAATAGGTATTTGCCTGGTACTCATTAATTTAAGGAACCGAAAATACTATGCTTTACTACCTATATGCTTGAGATGTACATAGAAAATTTTCAAATTCGCAATTCAAACTTCCAGTGCCTAAAATTACCGCACTATTACGTTGGAATTAAAATATTTATGAGGAAATGTCCGTTATGTCATTTCGATGAAATTTTTGATAAGAATTTTGGAATTTTCAGCGATTTTCTGCAAAACTGCAAGTTGTACGTCGCAGAAAAGTATATGAGATCACCTAAAGATCTTCCTTAATAAATTAAACGTTAAAAAACTATACACATCCATAAGGAGTTATCGAAAAATCGACTAAAATATTAGGGATATTGGTCCATTTCCATGCACGCATGTGTTCATTCACAAATTTTATCACTATATCAATAGAATTCTTTTCCAAAATTTGAAGTTTCACCAATCCGGATATATACTCTATTTAACAAGACCATATTCATTCAAAGCGGTGCACCACAGGAGAAGAAATCAGGTAACATACATACAAAAAAAAGCGACAAAAATATACGCGACGAATTGATAACCTCCTCCTTTTTGGAAGTCGGTTAAAAATTGATTCTGAACAGATATTGTCACTGATAGTCTTTCTGGTTAATGTCTAGCTAAGTCTAATACTATCTCATCTTCGATTATATTGATGTATTAATATCCTGGGTGTGATACCTTGTTTTACGCATAATGTTCATTTCGGAACTAATATTCTAATAAAATTTTCCAAACTACAATTTATGAGTAAATATGTTTTTTGAGTTTCTCCCCAAAAATAATTAATTTTTTTTGGAACTCTTCAAAATTCATGAACAGTTAAAACTGCGATTTCTCTCAAGGAAAAACCCGAAATAGAATGAGCATTCTTTTTCGGATTCTTTCAAAGTTTCTGATTAATTATATTGTCAAGAATAACAACAATGATTTATTTTTAAACTGAAGGATATGTACAGGTTGCAGCATAACCTCTTGAGGTAGCTCATCTACTTCTGTCCATTTCAATAGAATCCTCCACGCGTTCTGTTCTGAGGAATCGAAATATTAATAACGAAGGCAAATCACTTAAATCAGTTTACTAGATATTAGATAGTGGTGCGTTAAGGACGTTTAAATTATTATTTTTTTATAAAATTCTAAGTAGTTTGTGAAAAAGGTTTAGATAGTAGAATGGTTTTACATTTACCATGCAATGTATGAAGTTGGGCACAATTTATTTGTTTTGCAGTTCTATACAAAACTAAAGACACGTACACGACAAACGTAATTCATAGCGTTAAAACAAAATATATGCAATGATTGTACATGGTATACTACTTTGTTAATCAGAAAGACACTTTAGATTACATCGCATAAGTTTTGTGAATATTTGATTGTCTGATCAAATTACGTTAATTCTTCTACCAAAAATATTTTATTTTCTAGCGAATCTATATTTTCCTTCCATAGCCTTGACAATCCGATGGTCGACAGATATAGGTCTCAAGAAAATCAGTAAAGCAATTTTTTTTAATATCTCAGTTTTCTCTAAAACTAAGAACATTATTGCTGTTGCTATTATTGTAATTTAAAATCGCGAACTACCGCAAAACCAAGTGAATTCAACATTTTAGTCTCTACCAGATATTGATATGGGTCGTATGAGTTTTCAGCAAGACGGCTGCCCAGCTCATAATGAATAATTAGTTTTTCTGCCCACGTTATTAGCAATAGAGGCAACTAAAACACTCTCAATTTAGAAAACGGTTGAATCAAAATCACAGGCAGACACAATAGTCACACAATTCGTTCATTAAATTTCATTTTTCAAAGTTGGTATGAGATAATTAAAAATTTTGATATTACAGGGAGGATATTTGTTGGGTCAGAAGATAGGAAAAAACAATGTTTTTGAATCCTCTAATTGATTTTATCAAAGTGCTTCTACTAGCTGATGTTTTATTAACAAGAGTATGTATTGTATTGTTTGAGAACGCGAAGATCTGTACTTACATATATGATGCTATTCAGTTCAATGATAAAAAACATCTATATATTTAAAAACTATAACTGAACTGTTAGCAATATGCTGTTAGGAACTAAAATGTTGTCTTTGGGAAAGAATTTTTATTAACTTAGTCATAATGTCGTTTTCACATGGTGCTTAAACGATTTTCTACTATACGAAAATACACATAAATAAGGCGATTCATAAAAATTTCATTCCATTTGAGAATATTGTTGAAACTGATTAGCTCCAGAGGAAGATGCATCCACTTCAGCGTGAAATATACCTTCTTTTAGTATTTAACTCCTGGCAGCACGTTTAGATAGGTAAATTAAAAACAGAAAATGACATCCTAATCTTCCTTACAATCTCATTATGAATTCATAAGTTAAAGAAAGATGAAGAAAAATAAAAAACTCTCAGTAGACAAGAGGAAAATGTGAAGTACATTAAAAATTAATTAATACTCAGAGATGAGAAGGAGATTTTTACATTTCCAAGAGAGACTGCACTGATTCTATATGAGTTTTCGCGACGGGAAAATCTAAAGGCGAATTATTACGCTCTGCTTTTATAATTCTCGTTGTTTGTGTAGCCATAATGACGCATTTGAAAAATAAGTAATTACCTTTGGAGAAAATAATTAGATTGGAGCACTTTTCAGATATGATAACGAATGGCCGACAAGATTTAGAGTTGTCTTGTTGAAAGAGTAACAATGTCCTAATTTTTGAATTTCACTGGCTTGAATCATTTTATGGGAATACTAGGTATAAGATGTCTGATTCTCCAAAGTTAGTATTTGTACATTTAACAATCTTTATTATTATTAAGTATCGGCCAATAAATTTACCCAATTGATTGTTGAATATTTATTGAACGAAATTGAGAATTCTTTCAGTAGTTAACTGGCTTCTTGGCAATATACAGTTAAACTAATGATAAACATCAATTTATTATAAAGTAACATAAGACAGTCGTTATATAATTAAAGTAAAGTTTGGTGGAGAATAAGACAGCAAAAAAGAACAAATTGTATATCAATACTGAAAACAGGTCAGAAATACTGGTAAAGGTTGAGTGTAACTATTATAGAAAATAGCATGGTAGAAACGAGATAATATTATTTATGGAAACTAAGATTAAGTAATATGGGGTGAGTTGGTGTCAGCTTGATCATTCAAGAGATGTGGCGAATTTTTATGATTATTGATTTCAAGTTGTGGCAAGTAAAAAAAAATGGAACGGATCATGTGTAAATAACATCTATTTGTATTATTTTTAAAAAGCATATACATTGAAAACGTTTTGAAGAATTATTGCTAGAGCACCTATCTTTGCATGTGCTCTGGACAGGGAATTAGGTAGATGTTGTTTCGAGAGTACCCTTCCATTTTCCGCCCACAACAGCTGAGTTCAGGACTTATTTTATTTCATGTGAGATTTGGAATGTAAATGATTTGTTTTTCTTAGAATAATAAAGAGAAATATGTCTTTGTTTGTTTCAGTTCGTAACGAGTAATTTACAATAAATATTGCATATATTTATATTTCTTTTAAAGTACTAATAAAGGTCAAGTCAAGTTTACTTTCTCAGTTTGAATTGTCAGATTTAAAGACTAAATGCCTTGAGAGTTGATTGACAGTTTTTAGTAAGTATCTACTTCTTCAAATACATTCTTTTTTCTAGTGGGCAGAAAATGTTCTGTTATCTCATTTCCTTCTGTATTCAAGCAATCCTGTACTTTTTGTGGTTAAGAAATTCAGCTATCTGCTTGTATTCCTCATTGATACTCTGTCGATTTACCGAAAAATATATTCCGGTAAAAGGAATATATCACAAAAATATTGGCTAATTTTAATTGTTTTGAATGGTATGTAGTTTGGGGTAGATGACTAACGTATTTAGAAAAATTAAGAACTCTATTTCAGTGGATTCAGTTGAAGCCCTTTGAATAATAGTGGGATTCAAACTATTAAAAATGAATAGGTGCAATTAGAGAAAGTTTGCACGTTAGGCTGTGTCCCAAGTAACGCGATTTACGCGTTTTGGACGGTGCAATATGTCAATGTGGCAGCCACGAAGAATCAAACACATAACAAGAATTCATTTTGTCGTTACAGTAAAATCATTTTAAGTTGTCGCGTCGCTCACTTGGTTTGTTTTCACTTACATATGAGGTTTTTAATTGTCACATTAAAGTATTGCACCGCCCGCACCACGCAAATCGGGTTTACGTGGGACGCAGCCTTAAATGTTCCTACGTTAACAATTTTACGTTAGAGTTCAACTTTATTTTTTTTATGTTCTCGTTCATCAGTACGATGTTTGGTGATGATGCCATTTTATAATTGCAAATATGAATTACGTTTTGGTATCGTACAGAATATCTTTTTTTTAATGTCGAAGTACACATGTTTGGGTCGTCGCTTGGGATTGATGCAATTTTTTTCATATTAATAAATTTTATGATTTCTATAGGTACGTATACATACGAATTTAAAGTTTTGAATTAAATTTAGAGCAATGAGGTTCTAAAAATATCAATTTATGGTATTTATATTGTAATATGTTAGTAAGATGAAACAACGTAAGTAATCTTTGAGAAATTTACTTACCTAGAACTATAAAGGCATGCCAGTATTCTGATCTAGATTGTATTTTTTTGTATTCTACATTTTCTAACTGTTGATTACAACATTTTTACTCTACTCAGATATCGACAAACAAACAAGTAATGTGAATACATATTAATAAGAAGGGTAAAAAGCCAAGTTGTCAATAATCGTAAATATAAAATACTTCATTTAATTGGAATATTAAGTTAGTGTTAATGTATAATAAATAAAGTGTCCAGACTACTGAACGATAATGTACTTTTCGATTTAATAAATAAAATAATTTGTTTACCTCAGTAAATTATATTACAATATCTCTTTAAAATTATTAATGATAAATACATAATAAATATAGTACACAAAAACTTTTCAAATCACAGGTTCATGAATATGAAAAAAAAATACAACCCTTCCTTATGTATTAGAATTGGTCAATTTATCGGTTGCACGTTCGGTGTAACTTTCAAAAGTATTTGATGGCTTAGGAACTAAAACATGCTGTACATACTTACTTGTCCATTTAGCAAATTGCCACAAACCCAAAGCAATCCAACTTCGAACTCTAATGAAACATAATGTAATGAAATAGCCCGTCAATACATAGGAGGAAGCAGGCAGCAATTACAGGTAACTAATACTGCTTGATACGTGTTTAAAGTTGGCTGCATTGTTTACGATGTAACCGCAGCCCGAAGAATAATGGACGAGGAGGTCAAGTCAAACCAAGACAAATGGCATTCGCGTCCAGGTTAATACCAGCACTTGGGAAACTTAAACGATAGTCGAATTCCTGAAACTTCTCAGGCAACTGTCCACTCAATACAAATCTCTCTTGACTTTATCCACCCAACCTGGATAACCTTTGCCGACATCATAAGGAATTTCATAATCACCGACTTTGTGTAAGATCTATTTGAATGTATTAATATTCTCTTCAAGATTTATGCGATACATGAGACAGGAACAGGAATTATATTTCGGAATTAATTAGCACAAAAGTTTCTCCTCGGCTGACCACTACCATTATATATTAGTTTCAATTTTAATCCTCAGGGAATGCCAACGCAGGGAGTGGACCTTGTGACTCATCCTTATTGAGAAGAGAACTTCTGCTGTCTTAAAGGGTATCGGATTGGAGGAACGAATTGAATACGTTTGTGAATGTTTGGTCATCCAGGAGGCGGGAATGTGTGAAATGTTTTCCGTTCTCTCTTTACGCGTGTTATCCAGGACGAAGGTGCGACGCATGCCGATGTCTGGAATACGGGAAAGAGGGATTGTGTTTTATTATGCGGCTATCTGAAGTCGGTGATTATTAATGTGTAGAATATATGGCTCCCTTTAAATATATTATCTTGCTGATTTCAGTATCTCACTGATATTACGAGTGGCACATTTTAGTAAAGATGTATGTTAATATTGAGTGGCGTAATGAAATTATGTATTGTAAATGTAGAAATAATGTTTTGAAATAAACAAAAAGATTTCATATAACAGGATCTTAATTGAAAAGTAAGAAACAATATATTTCGCAACAATTAAATATTTCTTTTGAAGTCAGTGTTAAGTGAAAAGTATACCTCTCTAATTATTAATAATTTATTTATTTAATAAATAATACCAACAAACACTCTAACTGGGCTCTTGAATCGTTTCTGTTTAACCCACAATTCTTCGTTTATTTATTTTTGTTTTCATTTGTCAATAATGTGAATAACCGATTTCCAAAAAGGAGGAGGTTATCAATTCTTCTGTAATTTTTTTATGTATGAGGAGCGATTATTCAAAAACGGCTTGGGCAATTTCGATGATTTAAACTGCATTATATTAAGGAACATTACATAAAGGTCCTATATAATTCTTTATAACATGAAATTTACGGTTTTCCAGAAAATTTGAAAAAAGTGAATTTCAATGAATCTTCGCTTATTTTTCTAAAATCGATAAAAAGATTTGAATATTATAAATTGTATTCTGCAAAGATATGTTCCAGCTTGATTCCGTATATTTTACTATAATGTAAATTTTTCTTCATCATAAATATCTAGTTTAAATGTCAAGATATGCCATGAAAGTACATGTGACAGGGTGTTTGTAATGGTTTTCATTTTATTTCGTTTGAAGTAAGTTTTTTTTAGAGAGAAGTTAAGTTAGGGGGCTTATAGTTGCATGAAATGGCAGAAAATATTCCGTTAGTTTATCTAAGCGAAAATTTGTTATGTCCGCGAACTCTTCTATATGGTATACAGTTGGTTGTAAATAAGCAGTTGTATATAATGGTTGAAATATAAGTGGCACGGGTTATAATAAATGGTAGAGTAAAATTGTAGTCATAAAATGGTTGTTATATAGGGTAGACATGACCAGTTGCATAAATATTAGACAAATGGGGCGAAGTAAAATCATCGGTATAGAGGAATAATTTAAACAATAGAATAGAGAGAGAGAGAGAGAGAGAAGAGAGAATACGCTAAAATAGTGATTGATTGCATACGGTTTTTATTTTAAGTCAGCTGAAGTCGGTTGTTTTTTATATATAAATTATTTTAACATACCTATTGTATTCTTCTGCATGTATTTGTTTTTTATGTATGTTTAAGAATTACTCAAAAAGGGCTTAACCTATTTGGAAAGACTAAACTATCTTCTATGAAGACGGATCCTAAACTGGCCCAATATAATTTTCAATTTTTCAGAAAATCAGAAAAAAGTTATGCTTGCACTTACACAAAGAAGCATAAGAAATAAAATACAGGGACTAACCCAATTGGAATTATAATATGAAATTTATTACCAATACATAACAAAAAGAAGGTAGGTACTATACGGTGAGTACGTTTTACTTTTATGTATATTGATCAATTCCAGAAAAAATATAATTACTTAACTAATTTGTGCAGAATAAACACCTGTTACCTTTGTAGATGCGAGATGTAAGACCGACATCTAGGATTTACCTGTTATTATTGGTAATATTACTTTGTGAAGGAGGGTAATTTTTTTAAATTCTGCTCCAATTTCAATGACTTTTTTTAATTACGGACTTTGGAGTTTCCACACAGGAACTCCCCTGATCCAGGGGATATACACCCACATCCTGCGCGAGCCAAGAACTGAAATAGTCCTTCAGAAATAACTTCCAGCACTCTTGCATTCGACTCCCCAGATTAGCTCGGGTTCTTAGCTACAGTAGTTTTCCTTATGCAATATTGCCGAAAACTGTTTTAAAAGTTGGTTTTGGTTTATTTTGTTGCTTCAGCAACTGTCTTTCGCGTTTCGTGTTGCTCTCGTAGTGGCAGATAGCAAAATACCCTCCTGCAGGTGCCCTTGCGGTATTGTAGTTGGTGTGTGATCTTCTTTGTCCTCATTTACCTAGAGATTCCCTCGTTGTCTGCTTTAACTTCTTTGACTTGTGTTCCGCTCGTTATTTTCGTTTCGTAACTTTTCCGCTTCTTCTTTAATCTGTCCTTTCAGTGCTTTTGCAGATGAAGTTTTTGGTCTTGTGGCCGTTGGAAGCGTTGCTTTTGGAACATTTGGGTCCTTTTGCAATCTCTTTAACTGGCTGAGTGTTCTTGACTGCAGTTGGCGGTTTGTTTGTCCACGTTACATTGGGATGTTCGGTGTGATCCGGGGTATATCACACATCTTTCGTCTTGGTAGCAGGAGCTTTAACCGTGCCCAAAACGCTGGCATTTGTAGCATTTTATAGATGCCCCCTTCAGACTTTATTAGGTGGCTTTCTTTCTTTGGGACTTTCATCAGGAAGAGTGGTAGTTAGTTTGAGTGGACATCGAATAAATACGTCTCTTATGGGTTGAATCTCTGACTTTTTATGTCTTCGAGCATATTTTCTTTTTTTCTTGTGGTGGTCAGTCCCCTGATAACTACTCTGGGTTTTTCGCTGGAAAGCTGTAAGTGTGGAACATGACGATATTCTGCAAGAGATTGACTATCGCGAGGTTGTCGCGGACTGAATGTTAAGCTTGTCTCTATTGCTTTTTGGTATTGGCGCTGTAGCCTGCTCCAGAAGCAGTTAATGTTTTCTTACCTGTTCCCAATGCTCTGAATCTGCTAGTGTTATTGGTAGGAAATTCGTATTTCATGTGTATTTCTCGGTGTCCTTTGTTGTGTGTCCCTTCTCTTTGACCTTTTTAAAATGGACAGCATTATTGTCACTTTCCGGCCCCATTCTCGTCATGTCTTTTTTACGTTTTCATTTCTTCTTGGGTTTTACGATTTTATATAATCTTTCGCTTTCTGCCATTGATATTTGTAGTTATGACTGTCTGAATTTTTCTACAAAATCTCTGATTTGTATTACTAGTTTTGACGTCCGTTCTTCAAAACTTCTTCTTTCGACTTTGGACTCCGGATCTGTTTTTTCTTGGCGTTGCTCATTTTATTGTCTTTAAGGTAAACGACCGAATGCTAGCTGAAGGTAGTGCAACTGGTGAAGATCCCCAAATAGGAAAGATATATAATTTTACGTTCGAAAGCCTGTACAGTATCGAAATAACATCATTGCTTTGAAAGGTTCTGTATTGATTCAGCCGATACTTGTTGGAAAGTTAGTATCATTTAAAATTTACACGAGGTTAGAACTAAAATCACCTTGAATTGCAACAATTTCCACTGGCTATTACGGATGGCGTGACATTTTTAAATCTGATCCCGCATTGTTTCAAACGCAACGTTTATTGATTTTCTGCTCCTTGGTTTCTATTTCTGTCTCGTAAACAATTACGATTTTTAATAAACGATTTACCGATCTTATTATATGAAGTCCCATTTAAAGAAAGGCCAATAATATTCCAAAACGGCTGTTCTTTTTTTTGTAATGTGATAAAGAGTTTAACTTAATGACTTTTTTCTGGAACCTTGCGATTTGTGGAGTCATATTCCTTTTTTTTTGTTTCAAATATCCATTGCAGAAGTACAAACACAATAGATTAGATGTAAGTTTATATGCTAAAGTTACAGTAAAAAATAAAAAAGTTATAAAAGTTGATTGAACAAATTTGGGAATTGTGGAAAAAAGTTAAATTAAAAAAACTGTAAGCTATCCAGATGTTATATGGGCTATATAATACAGCACACGAGTCCACCTATCCGCCCTCCATGTTGGGCAAACCTTCTACAAAACACCCCGTAAATTGTCTTTTTGTTGTTTAGTTAGTTACTTTTGTCGTTTTAAATTGGTATTTTAAACATATTTTTTACGTGTTCATACTTGAAACTAGATAAATATAATTTGAAATTTATGTAAACTGTATTTATTCACTGCATATATAATTTAAACGTGTTTATAAAAAGTTTTAAATGTATTTTTCTTGCAGGTGAATGAATCCGAGCAACGGAGAAATATCGCCATAAATAAAATAAAAATTACTATCTAACTCTAAACTTGCTCAAGTTTCAAAGTGAAATCAGGGGAAATTTAAAATGATATGAAAGCCTTTCAAATTTATAATTAAAGCGAGTACAAGTGCACAATCTATGAAGTAAGATGTACGAAAGAAAAGAATTACTTTTATTGTCTCCCGCACTTGCGAGCATTGTAAAGGGGTTACTTTCATCCAACCCACGCTCTTTAAAAGGGAGGTTTTTGCATGACAGCCCAAAGAAAACTTCTCTTGCAAATGTAGATAGAATTTCTTCATTTTGTCATCTATCTCTCTCTGGCCGTAGCTAATGAATTTCTCCCGTCTCTCTTACGCGTTCTCGTATACTCATCAAGCCTTACGTATATTCTTATATTGCAGTAACTAATCAACGACGGGCGGGCGCTAGCTTCTTTCTCTTTTTAATGAGCTCCTAAGGCTTAATTTCGGAGATTCTTTAATATTATACAGCGAGCGATTTCAGGATTCCCATTTTTACGGGCCATGTTTTGATAATCGCCTTCTTCGTTCTTCTATTGTTTTTCGTTATGCATAGGGGGGTGAGGTGGAGGTCGGTGAGATTTAAGGAAGGGTGAATACGTTTCTCCCATCTCATGTTTCATTTCAGATTAAACTGAATCAATTTATCACACGGCTCGGGCAAGGTACTTAAATTTTTAAAACAAAAATGGTTTACTTACGTCCAAATTGTGATTAATTGTTTGATAATTAGACTAAAAGTCTTTGGAGAAAATGAGTTATAACTTTATCGTTGTTCTTAATTTACTGGCTACGTAGATGTCCATAAACAATATCATATTGATGCCTATTTTTAACATTTTCTTGTTTTAATTACAATTAAATCCTGATATTACCAAATGAATATCTTAATTTTCAGATATTATGTATATCCGTAACAAAATATTAAGACATAATTCTGCCATAGAGTTGATGAAGAAACTACCCCGTGGGCACCAGTTAATGCTTTAAAAGTGGTTTAGCTGGGCATTTGTTAAAGTTAACTCCTGATTAAATTAAATTGGTGTTGCATCGTATTTCTTTCACTGATATTTGATGTTTTCCTTCATAATTAACATTTGTAATGTAACACTTGAATCTATGATGGAAAAAGTGAAAAGCAACCGTTCGGGCAATTTTTCAGATTATAAGAATTAATTAATACTCAATATAAATAACGGTGCATCACTTGAGAAAGGCTGGATTGATTTGGTTAAGTTTGAAAAAATATTAACAAGATTTTGTGTAAAGTTTTAAGTGACAGAAAAATTAAATAATTTGGGAAAAACCGAAAGTGCTTTATTTTATGGGATTTATGTGTGAACTAATTCCTCACGATTTGAAAGAAGGATTTGCATGGATTTTTGTTTTGGTTCTCTTTGGTCAGGGGAAAAAAATCATAATTTTGAGTTTGGGTTTACTTCTTGAAGATGACAACTTAGAGTTGAGTGTTTAAAATAAAGGTTTGGTGTTAGGGTGCAAAACTGTGTTTTTACATTTGTGACACACCAAAGGTTCCACAGCTTTTCCATAATTTTTGTATGTGCTTTTTATCATATTTGATGAGAGGAACGACATATTTTGTTGTTCTCTGTTGTTTTCTTCTTTATGCAATGGAAATTATTCAGTTAAATGTTTTCGGTTAAAAAGAATTGAGTATATTGAATAAACTAGAAACTCTCATTTCAACCTAAATTTTAAAAAATACAGAGTTTCTTAATTTTGCGTTGTTTCACGATGTGTTTTATTATTTCAGTTGTATTCTTTTATTATAAGCCTGAATTTGTTAATTACTTACTAAAGTGAATTTTATTATATGAATGTTATTTAAGAAAATAAGAAATTATTATAATAAACAATTGAAGATCGTCTTTATATATTATTATGATATACATCTGCGCGTATATAGCTAATATATAAAATATATGAAAATACTTAAAAGTTTCAATGTGAAAGGACAATGAAGCAAATCGTGTCGAATCAGATTGTGAAAATCCCAGAAGGGATTACAGTCACAGCAAAGTCTCGCTTGGTAACAGTCAAAGGAGCCCGAGGAACTCTAAAACGTTCATTCAAACATCTTGCTTTGGACATTCGTATCATAAATCCAAGATTACTTGAAAAATGGTTTGGTACCAAAAAAGCTGCTGTACGAACAGTTTGTTCTCATGTTGAAATGAGTAACTAAGGGCTATCAATATAAAATGAGAGCTGTGTATGCTTATATCCCCATTAACTGTGTAACTACAGAAAATAACACTGTTATTGAAATCAGGAACTTCTTAGTGGAAAAATTCATTAGAAGGGTAAAAATGGCCCCAGGTGTTACAGTTGTCAGGTCCAAAGCCCAAAGGATGAACTTATCCTTAAAGGTAATTCAATAGAAGATATATCCAGATCAGCAGCGCTGTACGACTGTCAAAAATAAGGATATTCGTAAATTCTTGGATGGTTTATATGTTTTAGAGGAAACAACTGTTGTATAAGATGAATAACTTGTATCTATAAAATAATTATTAAATAAGAATGAATTAAACTTTAGTTTAACATTTTGCAATAACTCTCATTTCCTGAATTAAATGTAGGAAATTGTGATATCAAAAATGGCAAAATATCAAATTACGAACTTAACGCGTTGATAAATTTTGACCCTCCATGACAATAGTCTGTCACAGTAAATGTAGTAACAAGGCAAAAAATTAGTTAAATTATTAGAATTATAATAATTTTCAAATAAAAACATGTAATAATTTATACTAACTGCGAGTACCTATAACCAAATTTCATTACAAAATATCTACTGAAATTTTCCTAATCGATCTTAAAATAAAAACAGTTTCCATCAGACCTAAAAAGTTAGTCTGCCATTTACCCGGTACATTATTTCCTGTAATAAAATAAATAGTGCAAATGGAACAAGGTGCATTCATTCCGGTTCCGATATTATAGGTTTCCGGAGATGCCGTTTTCCGCCCCACCTTTCTGTGATTGAATATATCGTGCTACACAAACGTTTGTTTCCATGCCATTCTGCGAATTTTTATGAATTGTCATTTATTTGTACAGATATTGGTAGTAGTTTTATTTCGAATTATGCTGAAATATTGTGGGAATTGTGACAGTGTCGTTTGTGAGAAAAATCAAGGACTATTGTGGTTAATTTAAATGAAATTTTTGTAGCATAGTGTTTCTTTTCATGTATATTTGAAACTACATAAAATTATACAAAATAATAGATAAATTTGGTTTTAATTTTAAGATTATACAAAAAAACAATAGCTTCAATGAAGATTTATCTTTAGCAATAAAACCAAAATTAGTATCATCATCATTTTCTTAGTAGCTTTTGTCAAGTCACATACACCTGACATTTGCTTCCAATCGCAGTGTCTGGTGCTGCTTGTTCTGCTTTTTGACAGAAGGTGACAATTTTTTTGAGGTGATCTCTTTAGCATGATGGTGATCTTTATCTGACGAACTTGGTTTCCAGTCTATAAACATCTATTGCTTAGTTCTTATAATTAAGTTCCTCGATTTCCTCGGAGGGTAACTTCTAGCATTGACCTTTTATACAACTTTGATCACGGTTTCGTTTCTGATTGGTTTCATTTGCAAGTATAAGGGTCTTAGATTCGTATGTGAATACTGAAGAACGAAATGATCGAATATTGTTTTTAGAGTTTATTGTAATGTCGCTAT
Organism: Octodonta nipae; assembly: GCA_034190945.1. NCBI lineage: Eukaryota > Metazoa > Arthropoda > Insecta > Coleoptera > Chrysomelidae > Octodonta > Octodonta nipae. Next base: position 43,745,557 of record CM067220.1, read on the forward strand.
TGAATATCTCCTTTGACAGAGTGACACTTTTTATAATTCATGTGCTTCTGTCTATTCCAATTTCGTGACCAAGTTTTCCACTACTACCATTTCTTTTTGTTCTGTTATTAGTTCTTCGTTGGACCTAGGATTATTATGTGTTTAATTTTCTTTATATTATTTAATTCCTTTCCGTAATATGCAATATTAGTGCCAAAGCATTGACTCAGAAGAAGTAGAGATGAAATTCAAATTATGCAGACTAAACTATAGAGAAAAATAATTGTCTGAAAAATTAACCAGGATTATTATGGCATAAATTAGATAAGAGATAACAATGTGCAAGGGAATACAAAAGAGAAGATCAGCCAAGAAAAAGCGAAGGAATAAATTAACTAGACTCCGCATGTGCCTCCTCAGACATATCAGCGAGATACACTAATGAAAATTAATTTTAATTCTTTACAATTATGTATGATCGTATACAGCATTGATTTATTTTATATTTCATTATAGTTATTTAATATATATGATTACTATATATTTGCATGAAATCCATAAATCCCCAAAATTTCTAATGGTGTATAAGTTAAATTATTTATTTTATTAAATCTTTTAAAATTGATTTGGTTTGAATGGCATAAAAGCAATTCACATAAAGAGAAATAATAAGATGTATTTTGTTTATATTGTTTCTCGAGTTTATAACATCTTTACTAATAATATAATATTGGTTAATGAGAGGATATAAATGTGCAAGATTCATTACACATATTTGATTACCAAGTTTAATTCAGGGTACTTTCCCTGGGTGAAGAAGAGGAAGCGAAGTCGAAACAAGCTCCAAACTTCACAGGTTCTCGAACCAAAGAATACTTTTGCTTCTTTGGATTCTCAGACTTTTGCTTTGAATAAAATCGCGCCACAAAATTCGTGGAGATTTGAAAAACCCCAAAAGTTCTTTGCTTTTGTCAAATGAATCCGAGGCAGTAAACTGGGATTCGGGTTTCACTTTAACCCAACGATATTTTAGGGTACATTATGGAAGATTTCGACCTTTTCGGATCTCATCAGTTAGGCGAAGAAGCCTAAGAGCTAGTGGTTTTATAATAAACCAAGTTTAATTCATGAGTAAATTGAATTTTTATTATAAAGCAGTTGTTGTATTTTTTCAGCAAATCTGTAATTAGTTCCGTTAAAAGGTATTTCAAACATTGAATATACTAAATCGCACATTGGTTCTTCACAGTTTTTTCTCAAACCCTGTACAGTGTACGTTGTTTTGTTTATGTTTAACTTCTGTACTCTAACTGAAACCATGTTTCATGTTGAATTGACAGATACAAAAACAGGCCTTGGTTTAAAAGCGAAATGATTAAGGACACTATAACTAAAACTAGCTTATTTGGCCAATACAAACGTACATTTGAAATTGGTGTACACAATGAGTTTAATTATTTAAGAGCTACTGTTAAGCAAAATATTATTTTACTAGTCACCAAAACTAGTTATATATAAATATAGACCACAAACTAATTATTAATATTAAATACTTTTGAAAATACATAAATTCTAAAAACAATACCGGTAATTTACCAAACTCTTTGAACGCTGGTCTTTAGATAATCTACAGCATATCGTTGACTTATTTACAGCGTTTATTCAGTAGTCTTGTATAATTTCATCTCGGTTTAATACCTCTAATGCCCGAATTAGTAACTATAATCATTGTAACTTGCCACTATTAACAGAAGCTCATGTATTAAAGCTCTTATTTCATTATATGATTGTTCTATTGTACTAGCTAAACTGTTTACTATTCTTTGTATCTATTTACCTTTTCGTACCAAAACGTGTCCTAACCAATGGAAAATTTGAAAGGTGGTGCGTTCCTGCAATTTGTCCAATATTTGAAAAGAATATGAAAACCGAGATTGAAAATTACAGGCGAATAACTATTTTATGTAACATTTGAAAAGTTTTTGAAAATATGATATAATGCAACATTCTACATTTTTTTGAATATTATTCAAATAAAATCAAAAGGTATGTCCAATATTTGAAAATAATATGAAAACCGAGATTTGCTTTAAGCAACATGGATTTTTTCTTGGTAGGTCTACGACTACAAATTTACTGTGTTTTACCAAATATTGATATACAGATTTTTCCAAAGTTTTTGATCATTTTCAGTAGCATAATTACAATAACAACGTTATTCAATATGCTTCAACTATCTGGAATCCTGGTTATCAAATATACACTCAGGATGTTGAAAATATTCATAGGGAATATGTCACGTATCTATGATTAAGTCGCATGGTAGGTATCCATAACGTGGCATTTCCAGCACTATATTACTCTTTAATTCTCAAATAAAACGAGGATAATTGACTGCTCTCATATTCTTGGGAGAGTTTCGTTTAATGTCCCAGATGTCCGAACTAGTTCTCTTCCTCTAATAAATACTAAAATCCCTAGATCAAATGTTCTAAAATAATCCCCCATATATGTAATATATTCTACAACTATATTCATTGTTCAAACACAGATTGATTTATTTAATGTTACCCCCAAGATCATCAAACACGAGGTTTTAACATAACTCATTTATTATATGTTTCTGTGTGATTGTTTAAGTTTATTTAAGATGTTTGACTATGCTGTTGGATGTTTTAAAATAAAAAAGAAATTACTAACATATTTAAATTTTTATTATTGATTTGAAATATTGTCTCTAATAATACCATCACTTCTTACTATGATTTCACTATCGATGTCTGTTATTTTTTTAATCAATCATGGTAGCACACTTGATAAAATGTTACTTACCTATTGACTAATAGTTGTTACTATTATTTGGAGATCATTTGATCTATTTTTTATTTAAGTAATTATTAAACAAATAGTTTTTACTGGGTTCGACCTAAACTTGTCGCCCAACTAAACAGCTACTATTACAATATCATAAATCACTGAATCGAAATCTCAAGAAACATTACCCATGTAACAGAAAGTAACTCTTTAAGGTGACAAAAATTTTTCTAGAGCTAGTGCGATGTGAAGATAGTTGGCAAGGAGTTTAGTGACAAGTCAAGACGTGAATAATCGTGCTTATAGTAGAGTATTTATGGTTTTGAAATGAAATATTACAGTGTAGTTATAGAATGTGAAATAATGGAAATGTATTTGTGGAGTAAACTAATTGTTTAAAACTACAGAAAATTCTATCAATACAAACAAGAAAAAGTTAAAAAAATGCAGTTTCATAGATCTCAATTTTACTGTCCAACTCACCCCTCTCTGTCGAAGCACAATCATTTATAGAATTTGCTTAATAAACTCTCATATGTTCTATGGCACATACTAGAACTGTAAAAAATATTAGCTGATATTACTATATCCTGTAAATATAAAAACGACAATTACAATTTTAAATAAAGATGACAGGGTCAATTAGTTCCTACAAACACCTCTGAAAGAAGGAAGAAGATGGTCCAATCTATGTATTTAAAAACTACAACTCTCGCAAAAACTTGTTGCTTGGAATTCCAAAAAAAAAATTCTTCTTATAATTTGGATCAGTGCTTTCCTACGTTACATTTGTACTTATTCATTCCTGAATAGAACTAGAATTTTTCGGTAATATTATTTATAAGAATTCATACTTTATCTGCTGGACAAAACTGACATTAATGAGAGTAAATTTATAGACACAGTCTAAAAACTCAATCTAGTCTGCCAATCAAATGTAGTCTCATACCACTATATTATATGGCTCAAATATACGCTGCTAGGATTTATTTTTCCAACCTCTAGTTGTTCCTTGCCAAATAAAATATCCTATGTATTATATTTATCTGTGACATTTGTCGCAATTCATTGTCATTTTAGCTATTTTTAGGTTTTCCCAAGTTGATGCATTCTACCATTACCGAATCATACGGTACACCGTTTAGAAACTTCTCAAAGCGCATGTCTGAGATTTGTACGATTGCAGTTTTAGAGCTAATTTGGTACGTTTTCGAAACTAAAATAATACCGCAATCACTGTTTGCAATTATCAGTGTATAAGTGTATTTAATTTGTTCACAATGGTAGTGACTAGCGGAGAAAAATAATAAATTGTCAACGGTACTTTTTGATTTCGGGCTAAATGCATTAACTGTTTCCTCTTAAAATATTATAAAACAAAACATAATTTTACTCCCAATTGTACATTACTTCCGTTATAGATACACGTACATCAATAATTTGGTTGGTTTTACTAATACCTAATTTGGTTCAATGGGTTTTTAATAAAACATAATCTTATTTCCATTACTTAACCTCTTAATAGCATAGAATGTAGTCGTTTACACAAAATTAGAGAATCGAACTGCGCAAGTCAATTCCTTAAAAAATCGTGAACTGAGAAAACCGTACGAGAACCGTTCATAAACAGTACACATTGTGGTTGGTACAAAAACCTGAATTCCGTGTACCGTGCAAGCTCTTGTTGGTACGCTTTGAGACAATTGGCATGTTTTGCATCAAGTTGGTACAAACTTATAGTTTTTCATATACCCTTTAAATATGAGAAACTCTGTTTATGGTTTGGGTATTCTATCTTCAGAAGTTATCGCCTTACGTTGATTAATTTTTAGGATTGATTATATACAATTTCGTAGTCCTCTTTCATACTACGATTTTTGTTTACTATTTAAGTAAATATTGCAATAATGTTAATTGTTAAATGTGCATATAATAAGTAGTTGACAAACCCTACATTTTCTTTTATCAGCATTAGATCTATGAAAACATATCCTCACAATGTTAAGCAATATCGATATTATTTATATTCCAGGCTTAAAAAGTTTTTTCCAAGCTCAAATTAACCTTTTTACCACCGTTAATCTCGAATTAGCCTAATAGCGATTAGGGGAGATTTCACTATAAACATTTGCCTTCAAACTTGCAGTAAAACGTATAGGAAAAGGGTTTGCTCTCCTTAGTGTAATAAAGAGTAGGCTTCGTTACCATCTTCCAGTCGGATTAATAGCCGAAATTTGAATATGGATTAGTTGTGATTTGATTTAGCTATTACGTGGTTATTTTTCATGTATGAGCAAACTTGTAATTCTTAGAATTATGTTGATGTATAATGTAGAAGATTCTACATTATTTTGCTTTAGCAAAATTTGCTAAAAATATGAAAAAAACTGACAACCAAAAAAACCTAATGCTTAACTGAATTAGACGTAACAGTTTGTTGACTTTATTTTATCTTACTCTTACTTTAAATGAAATAAAATAAAAAATTAATTCTACAATTATTGACTCGGCTTGTTGTCCTTCAGCGGAACTACAAAAAACAACAAATAAAAAAATAAGCCAAAGAGTTTATAAAATATAAAATCCATAAGGTCAGTAAATATAGTAAATCCCAAAACCTACAAGAGGGGTGATTATGGCTTCACTCGACATATGAGTGTTTCGGAAATAAAGTGCGAAATGAGAATTTTTTATATATTTTTGTTAATATCTTGTAAACATTTAATTTTAAAAATATGAAAAATATCATAATGAGCGCTTTGATTTGATATATTACATGATGCGTTAGAAATAATTTCAATTTAATTTTTTCCATTTAATGCTGTAATTTGCTCCCAAAAATTAATATTAGGGGTTTCTCCTTATTTTTCCGGTAAAGTTTTCTTCAAAAATTTACGGCTTATAGTATCGGAGATAAGGTAGGGGAATTGGTAATTTTTTATATTTTTGTTAATATCTTTAAAATTATTTATTTTAAAAATATGAAAAAAATATATTTGTTCTCGCCAGAATAAGCCCTTTCATTCGATATATTACATGATGTGTTAGAAACAATTTTAATTTTAAATTTTCCATATTTTTCTGAAAAAATTCAATTGTGGTCTTATATCTCCAATTTTTTTCAAAATTTTACTTATAGTTTCGGAGAACGGTCGATTTTTTTAGTTTTCCCCCCAGAAGTACCCCTAATATCAAAATTTCTTCATTTACGATATGTACTCCTGATCGGGTTACTAAATTATACACTGATACCAAATTTTAATCTTCTCCGTCCAGTAGTTTAGGAGAAAAGTGCTGTGATGTGAAAGAGTAAGAAATCCGGAGTGATATTATAAGGGTATCCGTATATTGTATATACGGAACCCTAAAAATATGAAAAAAACACACATACTATCTCTAATCTCTAATCTAATCTAACTTTACATTCTTATGCGATATAAAACATTGTCACGACCGAGGTTTATTCCTAATTGATTTTTTTTGTTTCAAGGGGTAGGATATAGAAGGTACCTACATACAAATGTGTGAAGTTTAACAGACTTGCAAAGTTCTACTGGATTTTGAACATCGCTATATATTTCTTTGTGACTACACATTTCCTCAACATTGCAAGAGCTTTAATAGCTACCTCAGTTTCAAACAAGTTTTAAAAAGAGAAAACTTAAGAAAGCCAGCTGTATGATAGCAAACAAGGCCGAAATTGGGGCACCATCTATTGACGTGAATTTGAGATGGAGAAATCTCTTGCTAGAAGAGCGAACAAACGGTATCAAATCAACAATAAACATCCAGCAACAACTCATAACTGCTAACAACGGATATGGAGTTGGAACATCTCCAAACACATAAGTATCACACTATATACAAACCACTATTTATATACAGGAATACTAGTTCGTCATATTGTAGGTAACTTTCTCTCAGAACAGTACTTTATTAATAACATTCGAATAGTCCCTGTTGTTACCCAAGGAGACCTTGGATTAATGGTTTCTAACGATTTCAAATCAACAAAAAAGCCAACTCTATTGCACACATTATTTATTTTGTTTTTAAAAATATGTGTCCTATTTTGCTAAGTAAAATATACAAATCCTACATACGTCCATCAGTTGAATTTGCAGTTCCCGTATGGAATCCATATTTTGATAAAGAGATTCATCTACTCGAACAGAATCAACGTAGAATCACAAAACTGTGCCCTGCTCTTCGTAATTGCTATACGAGGAGCGCCTATAGAGAAGTTGGGCATAACTTCTCTTTCAGATAGGCGATCACGTGGTGAACTTATTGAAACTTATAAGATTCTTCATGGTTTTTATTCGGTGAACTTAAGCGTATTCACAATTAATCCGAATAGCCGACTTCGAGGTCATAATTTAAAATTGTGTCAGGAAAGATTTTATAAGTTGTGTCGACAATTCTTTATATCCAACCGAATCGTACGTTGATAGAATTCGCTGCCCTCCGAAATTGTGAATGCTACATCCATTAATTCTTTTAAGAATTTATACGATCGATATATTACAACGGTGCCCATATAGTTCGGCTAATGTACTTACTCAACTAGTGTTCCATTATGCAGTTCTATCGGTAATTTGCCGCCTACACTGCTTTCTCATCTAATAATATATAAGGAAGAATTTCTCTACATACAACCACTAATTCGAACAATATTTCCAAAATAGCTTTATTATACTATGTCCCCATTTACAATTTTCAAATACTTATCTGTTGCAGGAAAAATGTAAGGAGAAAAAATAGTAATAAACAGATAAAACAAATCATGATATGAAGTACGATATTTAATTTTGTACTTCATTGGATACTAAAACCACCTGAAAATATTTATTCAATACTTATGGAACGCACAAATAAATATGCTTTTCACTGGATACAATGTATTGCCATAAGCACAGATCGCGATGAATATCAACTGAGCTGTTTTTGTCGTAAAATTGCAACAAATAATGCCTGATGCTATAAGACGATATTATTATTTACATCGAGAAGTTCTTGCCTCAAAAACTTTACTACATGAGATAGATCATTGTGAAAATGTCATAGGGTTTCTTGCTGATACTTAATATAATTACAACTATATATAAAAATAATTTATTATGGTCGACTTCAAGCAACCAGCTCGATAATTATTTCCACAAAGATATTCAAAATAATAAAGACATTTACAGATACATACTGAATTCGTTTTATACCATTTGTAAAACCACACATCTTAGAGATTAGGTGCGCTAATAGATAGATAGATAGACATATGCATCAAGGAGAATTCTTAGGATAATATACATAAATATACATATACGTTTCCAGTTTTTTCAACTTTTAACAAGGTTAGCTATTTTTATATTATAGGGAAAACAAATATAATTCCTATTTGTTACTTAATCATATTCATTTATCATAATTTTAAAAATTATCTGAATTACCAAGTATATTTGAGTTAATTTTAGTCTAACCAGAATTTTAAATTTTCAGTAATTTAAATAACTAGACCCTGTTTACTGACCATACATGATAAACATTTTTTTCTTAATTGTTTTTACTTACGATAAACAAGTATTCTTTTAATTTTGGTAAACAATTTTATTTAAAATTTGAATAAATGTCTAACTAAAATATCAAATATATCAGAATTACGTTTTATGGTTCTTGTTTGAATGTACAAAAATAATGTTTATAATTTGAATTAATCAAAGGGTAATTCTACAGGTAAAGTAATTCAATTTTGATACAAGTATCTTTTTTCCTTAAGAAAGGGCACACGAAGGAGAGTGGGTAATGAAAGAGTGATATTTTCACATAAAATAAAATTCGCAGGGGTGAATAAACACTAAAGGGTTTAAATGCAGTAAAGAAATCGGGGCGAAACGATGGCAGAGCTTTTATGGTCTCAACCCTTTTTTTATGTGTTCATTGAATTTTCGGAATTTTTCACCCGAGGAAAAGCAATTAGGGATTTTATGTTAATTGTTTGTAACGGAGTTCAATAAATTTTACACCTTTTAAAGAATATTTTACCCGTATCTTAATGAGAGACAGTCTCTTTATATTACGTTCATTAATTTCACAAACAGCAATTGATCGTTCATAAATGATGAAGTTTAGTAAAATTTTTTGTAATAACTTGAGAGTTTGCATGTGGAAATTAAAAAAAGGTGTTTGCAACATAGGTTTTCCAATCATTTGTTTGTCTAATTACAAAAGTCTGTGAAAACTCTTACAGGAAATATATACTGATGTTTCATCAATAATACAGGGTGCATCAATGATATAACTCTTAAAACCAAAATACCCTATTATCGCATTTTTAAATTATACTCTTTTTCATCAATAACCTGATAACACATTGCAATAGATTCTTTGGGTTCAAAAATTTTATATATATCCACTTTACTTTTAACGTCTTTATTTTTAACAAAATAAATTCACTGTTTACAAATACATGAGTAATACTACAGCTGTTCACTTCTTTCACTATCGATTCAATCACACACCCCAAATTTTAAAAGTAAACTAAACTTCTCAACTGGTACAAGCGTACAACAACAAACTACTAGAATTCGATAATTATTACTGATTTTAGAGTATATTCAAGAACCATATGGAAGTCGTCTTTTTTTATTTCAATCTACATTTCCGGATAGCGGCTGTGTTGCTCTTTTTTTTTATTTCAGCAGGTTTTTTATGTCACCTGTTGTTTTTATCGGAACGATTAGTCTAGAAGGTTTCGTAATTTTCTTTGGGCGGCATTACATGAATTTTATAATAATATTATACCTAGTGTTTTAGATGTTATAGGCATGTTTGTAATAATTTTGCAGTAATTTTGATGCTCTGTGTACAGCAGAAAATACAGCGTTATGGTAGTAACAGAAACTTGTTATCGCAGTTATACTTTGTAACTGTTATTTTTGCCTTGATATAGGCATTGTTGGTATACTGTGTGAGTATACATACAAAAACAATATTCCCAATTATTTCAAATGGAACACCTTGCATATTATTATGCTCTTTTATTATTCTAATAACGCCGTTTAAGTTTTATTAAGCTATCCTTAGACTTGAATAAAATATTTTTTTTGCTCTTTTTGCAAGTGTGGAATAATATGTGTTATTTTCCTAGAATAAATTAATAATTAATTATCAATATTCTAATAATTATAGAAAATCTTTTCACTACTTTTAAAATTCTAAATGACGTGTGAAAGATAAAGTAGTATTTAGAACAAACAAATGAAAACATAAAGAAGTACAGGGAGATGATCTTCAACTGAACGATTGCGAATTTGTTTCTATATTTTTAAAAATTTCTCTATTCTGTTCTTTGATGAGTTTTTTGTTGTTGGAGAGATTCTGCAAACTGCGTCTTTCACATCGACCCATACAAATCCGCCTTAGTTTGTTGGGAAATTCAGTATTGAGGTGATGGAGTGTTAAAGTAGTGTAATCGCCTGGGGCTTCATCATGAAGAAACCGTATTCTTTTTCTGGATTGTTTGGAATATTTTGTAAAATCCCATTTAAAACCATTTTGGCTATTTAGTGTTCTTTCAGAAAGTATGGATCCACAACATATTGTCCAGTAATACCAACCTAATCATTTAGTTTGAGTAAAAATATGTAGAAAAATATTGAATTTTGGTCTAGGGAAGGCTTAGCAAAATTAAAGGCGTTATTAATGAAAAAAATGGCATCAGAATATACACGGAGTTATATATAAAATAATTGAGAAAATAGTTTCTTTGTATATTCACTCACCCTGCATACTCACCAATATTGTATCAATTTAAAAATAACAGTATCAAAGTAAAAGTATGGTATCAACTCTCTGTAGCTATAAGAACTATTTACTTTGAACTATATGATATATAAAGGGCGTCAAAGTTACAGTACATTTATTATAAAAATGTCTACAATTTTTAAATCACTGGGTAGCAAGATACTATAACAACTTAACGGTAAAGAAGAGTAGAATTTAAAAATGCGATAATATATAGTTGTATCCCTATATTAATGAACTGTCCTGTATAATTGAAACTAATTTTAAGTTTTAGACCTTATAATTCTCTATATACATTTGTCCTCTAGTATTTGTTTCTATGTTTTAGACCTAATAACGGTAGAAATGAACTCTCATCCACTAATTATAGGACTAAGGGATTCAAGAAATTACAGGACAAGCTTTTAATTCACATAAGACCATATGATAAGATACTATATGTCTATTTATCTACTTTTGCTGATGACACTTGATTGATACTACCATATTCAACACTTATGTTGGTTTTGAAGTTTACACGACATTATGGATTTCATGAACCCTTTTTTTATTTTTAATGCAATGTAATAAAAATTTGTTTAAACATATTTTTTTACTTCTATTTTTTGATTTATTTAATTATATTTTTAATGATATAAAAGCTTGTTTTGATAGAGATATTGAATTTAAGGTGCTCTAATTTATTTTGGTCTAAAATTCACATTCAAAATTTGATTACAGACACCAAATCATTTGAAACTAAATAATGTAAATTTTTTTTAAAGATATGTTATTTTGCTAGATATTTCTACAATTTACTTGTCCACCAATGGTCCCATTGCAAAATAATCTCAAAGAAAGGAAGTTTGTGGATTTTGAATGTTCTTTACAAAATGTTAATCTGGGTGAAGTTTCAAATCCAATACTGTCGCTAGTTTTTCGGCCCTCACGTCGACTTATAAATAAAATGAAATGTAATTGAGTTTTTGGATATATTTGCTAAAAGTCATTTCATTAAGGTTCAGTTATCAATTTTTAAGGATTATAAATCAGATACTTTTCTACAAGTCCAATTATTCAAGTTTCTCGAGAGATAATTTTCGTTCTATTAAGGAGGATACTGGAGTGGCTTCATATTTTTTTCAGTGACGTGCCAAATACATTTTTTCAGAAAATCTGAAAAACATTCATGATAAAATTTAGTTGTGGCGCCTCCGGTAGAGAATATTAAAGAATGAAAATATACGAATGATAGCATAAATGATGATTGTAAATAATTGTAGATTGTAATAGTTTCTTTTGTAGGTCTACATACAACATTATAAAATATGTAAATTAAAAGAAGTCTCAATATCCCACATAAAAAAAACAATACTTACTTTTTTGCAAAATTAAATATTTATTTTGAAATTCATGTTTACATTTAACCTAATATGCTTAATCCTGTTATGTCGATTGCATTAACATGTTTCATGCCAGGCAATGCTGATAGAATGATTTTGCAATTTCACATTATTATTTCTGTCAAAGAAAAAATTAGTTACTCCTATGTCGTACATAAAATTTCACTTAAAAAGTTAATAAAAAATTCGTTGGAACGTAGACAGTCCTATAATTACGCAAATGCTGTGAAACCTTTGGTGTATTACAGATAAATAGTTCTATACTAAATTTTATATATTTGTCTCTTAACTAGAAATATCAATGACTAATGATGAGTGCTCTTAATTTTAATATAAGAAATACACATTAACTTATAAAATAGTTTAGAAATATAACATAGTTAAATGAAGATAATTTTGATGAAAAAAGTATTAAAAAAATTGTTACATTAGAAACTCACAGAAAGTTGGCTCGAATTTAAATAATATGATAAGTTATTTAAGTTTAATACTTCGAGACAATTTTGGTATTTTTAACAATAAGCTTATGTTACATAACTTGTCCATAACGTTTCTATGCGATACGTGAAATGCCAAGACACTGAAGGATCGTTTATAATTTCGAAATCCCTCACAGCGAATCCACATTACAAGGGTAAAACTTTTTTATTCAACCGTAATCTAGCAGCCACTGTGTAGTTTGTGTTAACAACTCTCAAGTCGCCGTTCTTAAGCACTCCGGCATCAAGGAACTTGCCACAAAAAAGGATAGCATCATCCGACCACCGAAGGGTCTCCTCATAAACATATTTCCACGGTGTGGTGTTTTGGTGTACGTTACGTACGTATGCAGATGTATGACTTTAAACCACGCCTTTCCAACAACCCACCACTTCTAACCACCGACTCATAATGACGTAAGCAAAGGAAAACAAAGAAAATTTACAGTCACAGCACACCATGTCTGAAGAGCCGCATATTTTTAATGATACGGACTCTTTTTCCTTCATTTATCTTTCTAGAGTTTCCACTTTAAGCTAAGAGCAGCGGCGCGCCACGACGTGGTTATCTCCGATCATTTCGGTACTTTTAATTTTCTTTGACACCTCCGTAAAGATCCGCGATATCAATTAACGATGCAGTATGCGAATCAGCTATCGATTTGTAGGGAAGAAATGCTCACGGACTGAAAACTTTTTATTCGGCATCATTCGATAGGGATGTAGGTGTATGAGCTTTATTTAATACTGTTCTTCTCAATTTCGAACCAACTTTAACATTAGATACCGTAAATGAAATACTAAACAGGTACACAGTTTGTCTTAACAAAAAAAAAAACATTACTAAAAGTTACACCAGAATGTTTGAATTAAATATCTCTCAGAGCTTAGCTTTACCGTTTTTGTTGGATAACTACCACATATGAGAAGAATGTCTGTGCTTGAAAAGCATTCAAGATATATGTTAGACCCCTCAATAGAAATTATAATAACATGTAAACTAAAAAGTGATCCGTTTGTTAATTTTAAATTAACACAAGGAAAGAAATTGTATTGCTGTTGATGTATAGAGCAACAAAGAATTTTAAGATTGATTTATTGATATATGAATATGTAGAGCTGTTTACAGTTAGGAAGAACTCGGAAGATTGTTTTAGGATTTTATGTGACGTTTTTAGGGGCCATTTTGCTTTAAGAAAGTTCATTCGCCAAACATACGAGCAAAGAAATATTATGTGTCCGTGATTCCATTCAAATCATTAGAGTTTATTGGAACTATTTTTGAACAGAATATGTCCATTACTAGTTTCACTCTTAGTTATCGGCACCCAAGAACCACGGAGCTCTACGGAAGTAGAAGCTATGCAGTGTTTTTTAAAGCGATACTCTTTATGTTACGATAGGAGTAAACAGAAATAAAAAAACAGTGACGATAAATGTTTTACTGGCGTGATTAAACTAAATCTCCGAATAGAATTAACCGATAATTTAGCAAAAGCTATCCCTGGATAGTTTACTAAATTTTATACGATGCGTAATTTAGTGAAATATTTGGCTTCAGATTAAGAAATAGTTTGGCCACTATACCATCTTTATATAAAATGTTTACATTGAAAGAAACAAACTAACAGGGATGTACATTATATCTACAGTGACTGAAACATACGATAGTTTACATTATAATATTACTCTCATAATTTGTAAAATTGTCTTATAGAAATAGTAATATATAAGGTTAAACATTTGAAAAATCTACCGACTAGTGATGCCATATCTTAGTTGTTCGAAATCAAAAACTTTAACTAGGACTAGAACTAGGTGTTTCGACACATTTGCCCAACTCTGTATATTAATGATTAAATAATTTAGATACGTGTTTTTAATTTTTGTTATTAGTAAGCTTTTTTTTCACTGTCATACTTAAAAATTTTGATCAATGTTTTAAATGTAACTATTAGTTTTTTGTTCACAGCATAAAAGTTTCGCTCGTATTGGTCACTCTTTGGATTGGACACGTCTTTTTTTCATTTTGTGTAATATAGTTGAATTTTGAAATTGGATTTTGTGGCTCAGTTTTAAGTGTCTTCATAAATTAGGGATTTCAGGGGAAAATTGGCTTGCTGACCCCAAATCAGGAATCGTACTATGTGTAATGCCGATTCCATGTGGTACCGAGTTTAGAATTCAAATGAAATAATTCATTGGTTGAAACCTCTAATTTGATAAGAACAGTAAGAGGTAAAATAAAAATATATTGCGTTATAATTTATTGAGTTGTTACTTATTATATATTTATGCAAAATAATAAGATTTACTAAAATATAACTTTGATTCATACGTGTGTATGCAAATACACATTACCACCGAAACGTAAAAGTATAAATGTGCATCAGAATACACATTACTACATATAATACATCATTCATTATATCAGGTTTGGTTAGGAAAAAACATTACCAGACATGTGCGATATAAATTATATTTTGAGAAAAGCAACTTTTATTGTTTACAAGTACTCATTTCATGTCTAAATTGTTTAAATACTACTCTTTGTTGCTGCTAGAAAATTTGAAAATCGGGCAAATGGGATTTAAATACACACTAAATGTTTTATCGATATGTAAGTCAAGTTTACATTTTATGTTCTTGTAATTATTGCTAATTAGGTATATTTGAATACCAAATATGCTTATCTTAGTTGCTTTCTATTCAAAAATGCAAGAAATGAGTAATTTTCAAACTTCGTTTCCAGTTTACAGTTATACTGATGTACTGAAACAGCACTCAGATTACCGCTAATTGACCAACCTCAACAAATATTTTTCCGTCAAATTTAAATAGGTTGGAACTTCTGTTTTAAAACTATCAAGTTATATGCGTACCTACAACTTAAACACAATTTTCGAAGAAATAGTATATTAGGAAAAATATTGGAGTTAAATTAAGGCTTTTAAGTGAAATGTGTTAAAGGAGATATGACAGTATCTTTTCGTGATATTACAATGCATTAAACGAAGAATTACCTATTTCTTCTCGTCGCCTCCCTTTCAATTAATCTCGAATAATTATTTATGTAATAAGTAAAAACAATATATTGTGTGGTTTTATAAAACTTCAATACAAGTACAACTTTATTTTTATGTGATTTACATTTTTTACCGAAATAAACGGTTTGTTATAATAAACGCGAATAATATTCGAACATGGAATATTCTATTCCCATAGAGTCTATAAACCTATTCTGTAACTAACCAACATATGCCAGATGATTTGTCTTATTCATATAAATCCAAACCGAAACCGATTAACCATGGAATCTCGAATAATATTTGAATATCTAATATTCCATGTACACTAGGGATGTAACGAATATTCGCATTTGCATTCGCATCAGCGAATATTTGCCTGTTTTTTTTTCATATTCGCATTCGCATTCGTATTCGCGGTTATTCATGCGAATTTTTTGGGAATGTGTTTGACAGTGAAAAGCGAAAATAGTTTATTATGATGTTACTCATGAGGTACATTGCACACTGTATTACTTACTTGTCATTTCAAAAGTTAAGGACAGATATTAACTTGTACTTGCAATGTGAAATAACAGTTGTATGTTGACATAATTTATTTATAACTTTAAAGGAACAATACACTGGTTGTGTGTCAACTACATAATCACATTTCTTCTGGAATCCTTACATGTACATGTAATTAAGCAACAATTTAATTGTTAAGTAAAATTAAGCAAGTTACGTCAGTTTCATAACATAATATAGGGTTTTATGCCCAAGTGAATTTCGAGATCTAGAAGTTAGAAGGAAAACTAGCTGTCAGAGAACCTAAATCAGGAGTCATAATGCATATAACGCCGTTTCCTTGTGATTTCTAGGACAAAGAATTCGTAGATTCACGAAAACCTGTCAATGAAATTATGATACAAACTATTGGAGGTTCAATCAGTTGAGGGGAGCGCAACTGATGAAGGTTCTCGACTAGAAGCAATATATTTTTAGCAGTATTATATAAGAAATTTTATTTTTATTATATAAAATTTTTATTTGTGGACTGATTTTAAATAACTAAGGCTTGTTTAAAAGACAATTGATGCTGCTGCTAAATCCGCAGACACCATTACATGGTTACTGAACTTGCCCTTTTGTCTAAAAAAAAACGGTTAATAGTGTTTCAACTCTTTTTTTTGGTTGCTAGGAAGATATACAACCTATCGATTTGTGCTGTTGTTAAAAAAATATAATAAAACATTTGTCATTAAACCGTTTCTTTTGAATATCTCTTCTACTTCTAAAAATTTTTAAAAGGTTTCCGCACCTTAATAGTCTCCTAGCTTTAACTTCAGGACTACGTTTAAATATGACAACTTGTGGAACGCTCAGACTAGCGCCAGGCCTTTTGTCAGGGCTAACTCCTAATTCCAAGTAAACAGAATATTTACCTAAGGCTGTGTCCCAAGTAAACGACCTTTGCGCGCTTCGGGCCGTGCGTTACGTCAAAGTAACAGGCACAAGCAGAAACTGGGGGCGAGAACAAACCACTGAGCGATCTCCGACAATATAAAATCGGTACAGAAGCACTAAATGAATTTCCTGTGAGGACACAATGAATGCTTTATATGTGTTTAAAAGGGACACAACCTATAAGTTAGATAAATCGAAATTAAGTTACCATAACTATCTTACTACTTGCGTTCTTACACTCCTTGGGCACCTGCCTCCTTTGCGCCTGGCAATTGTGTTAGGTGAAATTTCTTAACAGAACTGTAAGTTATGCTTTTTTATTATATCGCCTAGCAACAATTTGTAGCAGAACTCGCCATGTATCTTTTTCTAATCTAAAGTATTGATGCAAATTTTATCGTCGTTAAGCTAGTACCATTTTCGCAGCTGTCAATTCTAATTAGCAGCGATAACCAACGAAGCGAAATTTGTCATTAAACCTAGTTAATTTTGCAAAATAAGAGAAATTAGCTATCATGATGTTAAAACATACCTTGTCATAAGTAAATTATTTTTTGACCGATTCTTATGCACTCATTCTCATTTTACTCAGAAATAAACAAGCTACAGAATCTTATTTTTAAAGCTATACAAAGGTTAGTCTCGTTCGTCACTTCGCTTTTGAAACTGATTTTAAAAATATATTGTCTGACAACATCAATTGTCTCCTAAACAAGCCAACTTTAATTTAAATGGATCTATATAACATCTCAATCAAATTCCGTTTTTATTTGGCAACCCTCATAAACATAATTATATAATTTTCCTGTTTAATTAAAATTAAAAACAAACAAACTTCTTATAACTTCTCTCATAAACCAAAAAAAACTTTGTTGGTTCACTCCAATATGTTGACAGCTTAACTGTTGAAACAGCCGATTTCGTGTTAGGATACAAACTTTTGTGTTTATACATGTTATATGTAAAACTTAACCTTGGACTAACCTTCAACAAAGCAACAACAATGTATCAAACGATAGCTCATTGTTAGTTGTTTACTCCGCTATTTTGCAGGTTTGCTATTTTTGTCTTGCAGGTGTCCAGAACGGAAATGATGCCTAAGCATTCCTAAACTTATAAATTCATTCAAATATGCTTTCTCGTAGATCTCTAACACATTTGTTTTTCGTACGTTAAAGCTCTATTACATTTTGTCCCTCTCCAAGTAAAGTTCTATCACATTTGTTAAAGGCGTATTTAAAATCGCTAAATCCAAAGTTAAGTTATAAAATAATTCAAAGTGTGAATTTTTGTGTTAATAAAATAAAATCTTTTTTAAAACTTGGTTTATGAGAACCCACTCATAACATTTGGCGCAGTCAGTAGAATCCTGTACGCTGACATACCATTTAAACAGTAGGATATCCTGGTCGCTGACATAACATTTGGCAGTTGGATTATCCTGTACGCTAAGACAAAATTTGGTGCAGTCATCCAGATCTTGGACGCCGACAGAACACGCGTAATTTCTAAATTGGTTGCTCACTCCGGCGTTGGATTCCAATCCTTTACCAAGAAAACGAACCCCGCAAAAAGGAAGCTCAGCAGAAGCAGAATCCTTCAACAGAAGCAGAACTGCAGTCTCCAAGTCTACAGTGACAGAACCCGCGTCAGTCCTGAATTGGTTGCTCACTCCACTGAACAACTTAGGAAACAAAGCAGATTCACTCAACAAAGCAGAATTGCAGAAGCAAAACTAGTCTCCAAGTCTACAGTGACAGAATCCGCGTAAGTCCTCAATTGGTTGTTCACTCCACTGGAAGAACTTAGGAAAAAAGGTAGGAATCATCATCTTGATTAAATAATAACAATAAAACAATTGTATGTTCTAATATACTAATAATAATAATTTAATTGACTTTCAAGAAAAAAGAGAACTTTCAAAACTTTTCAAAAATGTCACACACTGAGAAACATGTTATAGAGCCATACAAATTATCAGAAATTTTCAGTGTAGTACCAGAATTTGACGGAAATCGAATTAATCTACAAACATTTATAAACGCTTGCGAAACCGCTAATCGCATGGCAGTAGGTGACCAAAATTTATTTTTAACTATTCACATGAAGGATGAACTAAAATTAAAAGCTGCTGAACTAATCAATTCGAGAAACCCAAGCACTTGGCTTGAAATAAAAATTTATTAGAATTACATTTTGCCGATACGAGAGATTTTTCAAGTTTAATACACGACCTTCAAAAAATGCATCAGTTAGAAAACGAAAACGCAATAACATTTGTATCGAGATTACAAAGCTTGAACTCAAAGTTATATGCTTCTATTAATAAACAACTTTTGTCAACAATTGAGAAATCCGCTCAAACTCGCATGATAGACAATATGTGTTTAAATGCTTTATTTACAGGTTTAAATGGTCAATTAGGTTACGTAATCAGAGCTGCAAATCCCGCAGATATCGTAAGTGCAACGACTTTGATAAAGAGAGAACTTCAGTTGCAACAATTCGAGAGACAAAAACACGATCTTTTGCCGCGTCCGCAAAAACGCACTTTTTCAAATCAAAATTCAAAAAAACAATATACTTATTGCAGAAAAATAGAACATTTATACAATGAATGTAGGAAAAGACCAACACAACTATCAAATAATCATCCAAACAATTACACAAATAATTTTCAAAACATTTTCCAGAGAAATCAAAACAATTTCCAAAGACCCCCGAATTTCTCTAACAATTTCCAGAGAATTCAAAATCAAAATAATCAAAGTAATTTCCAAAGAAATCCAAATTTTCGAAACAATTCACAACCTTCAACAAGTCAAGGTAATTCCTCAAACACAGGAACAATTCCTAGACCCCAGTCAATGAATTTCAATCAAAGACAGCAAAATACAAATACAAATTCAAGAACAAACCATTATAATCAAGACAACTTTGAACAATCCTTTGACTCATCCCAACAAATTGATTACGAAAATCATGAAACATTTTTAGAAAATGAAAATTTTCACGAGGACTTCATTCCAGAAGCTCCACCTCACGTGGAAAATCTAACAGCCCAAATACAAACTCTCAACCTTACAGAGAACAGATTTATTTAAAAAATAAATTCCCCATACTAACAGTAAATGGAGAAAATCTCTATTATATAAAAGATGCGACAAACCAATTTTAAATTTTAATTGATACAGGCGCAGGTTTATCGATTTTCAAACCCCAAACTTGCAAAAACTATGAAAAGAGAAACAAAGAAAACATCACTATACAAGGCATAACGAATCAACAAATTTTAATAACGGAATCGGAAACGATAGTCATCACAAAGTGTACATTTACGATTTAGATATCGAATTTGACGGTATTCTAGGGTCAGATTTTCTACAACAATACCAATGTGTAATTGATTTGAAAAATAAACAATTAATTACAAATTTTAAATCAATACCTCTTTTTAAATTTACCAAAAATCATTTTAACGATCAACCCACAGAAAATGTTTCAACAATGACAAATAAAAATTCAAGTCCTAGTGATATTTCAAATGAAATTCTAATAGAACCCCGCTGTGAAAAAAATCGTAAAACTAAAATGCAATTTAAAAAACAAACAAGCTGTATTAGTAGCCACAGAAATAAATAAAGTCAGGTTACCAAATGCGTTAATACAAACAAATGATAAAGGTGAATTTTATACCACAGTAATAAATCCTTATGCAATTAATCAAACCAGAAATTTTGAGAATTTACAAATCGAGCCTCTCGAAAGTTATTCAATAAATTCTTTTCCAAACTGAAATTTTGAAAACAACTCGTACATTGACCGAGAACACGAAATATTACAACTAAGATTAGATCATCTAAATGACGAAGAAAAGGAAGACAGCATCCAAATTTCCAAAGAATTTTCAGATATATTTTATTTAGATGGAGATAACCTCACGTTCACGAATGAAACAAAACATAAAATAAATACAGGTGACGCAAAACCAATTATGACAAAATCATATCGATATCAAAACGCACACAAAGAAGAAGTAAAGAACCAAATTTCAAAATTGCTATCACAAGGAATAATCAAACCTTCAATCAGCCCATGGAATACACCAGTGTGGGTAGTCCCTAAAAAATTAGATGCGTCAGGAAAACAAAAATGGAGAATAGTCATAGACTACAGGAAACTCAACGAAGTAACAGTAGACGCTCGATATCCCCTACCAAACATTTCAGATTTACTCGATCAGTTAGGAAAATGTCAGTATTTCACATCCCTTGATTTAGCGTCCGGCTTTCACCAAGTAGAAGTCGATCCCAAAGACGTAGAAAAAACAGCATTTTCAGTAGAGAACGGTCACTATGAATTTGTCAGGATGCCGTTTGGATTGAAAAACGTACCCGCAACGTTTCAAAGAGTTATGGATTCAATTTTACTAGGAATTCAAAATGAAAGAGTCGCAATTTACATGGACGATATACTCATATACGCACCAACAATTCAAGAGCATAATAAAAGACTAAAAGAAGTTTTCACAAGATTACGAAATTCAAATCTGAAGATACAACCAGATAAGTGTGAATTTATAAGAAAAGAAGTAGCTTATCTAGGCCACATTGTTACAAAAGATGGAGTCAAGCCAGACCCTTCAAAAATTGAAGCAGTAAAAAATTTTCCAAAACCGAAAACCACCAAAGAAATAAAATCATTCTTAGGTCTAGCAGGGTATTATAAACGATTTATTTCAAATTTTGCAAACATAGCAAAACCATTAACGAGATTACTACAAAAAGACGTTCCTTTCAATTTCAATTCAGAATGCGAAAAATCATTTGAAGAATTAAAAAATGCTCTCATTTCAGAACCAATTTTAAAATATCCCAACTTTGAAGAACCTTTTGTTCTCACATGTGATGCAAGTGCATATAGTATAGGAGCAGTTTTAAGTCAAGGCCCTATAAGAAAAGACTTACCAATAGCATACGCCTCAAGAACACCGGCAGAAACAAGATATTCAACAATTGAACGCGAACTATTAGCAATAGTCTGGGCAGTCAAAACATACAGATGTTGCTTATATTTGGGAACCTTCCTATTAATCACCGATCATCGCCCTTTAACATGGTTTTTTTCCATAAAAGATCCAGGCAGTCGTCTTGCCAGGTGGCGTCTAAAATTAGAAGAGTACGATTACAAGATAATGTATAAACCAGGACGAATTAATAAAAGTGCAGACGCACTTTCACGAATAAAGATCAATCACTTTAAAGAAACTTCGAAATTTGCAACAAAACTATTAGCCTTGAACAATACAGAAATCGTCAGCGAAAAAACAGACACAGCTGACGAACAAGAAATAGATATTGAAGAAATCGACGCAGAATTTCAGAACTTCGTTAAATTATATCAAACACCTCATTAATCGATTATTCAAAAGTGGAATATTTAAATGATCAATTATTAAATAAACAGCACAAAGATATAATCAGCATATTTTGGCAAAATCGAACAAGAGAAGAACTACATGAAAAAATACTAGAAGATATTTTCGAAGAAAATTTAGATATTACCTTTAATAAATTAAATATCTTACACAGTGCGACAGTAAAGAAAACATCACTATCACTATACTACTTAATATTTTTACCTTATGATCCCGATTCAACAAACGAAAGATTATTTTATACTCTTTAGAAATTTAAAAATGAACTAGATCCTTCAAAAACATATTTTGTTGAAAACAATGTAGATTTACCGATCTTAGAAATGTTATGCTACATTTACGCTGACACAGAAATAAAATTTAAAATATGCCAAAATGTAACAAAGACACCAGATCTTGACGAACTACAAATTATTTTGGAAGAATACCATAATGGAAAAATAAATTTACACCGAGGAATAAACGAAACTATACGCAGGATTAAAGAAAAGTATCAATGGAAAGGATTAAATAAAGACGTTGAGAATTTTATAAAAAAATGTGAAACATGTCAAAAAACCAAAATTTCTAGGAAAAACCTAAAAAAACCCCTCGTAATTACAGAAACCCTTCGTACACCTTTTGAAAGAATAAATATAGATATTCTTGAAATTCCCTCAAAGAATTACATCCTAACGATTAACCATGAACTAACAAAATTTATCCAAGCATGCCCTCTTAATGACAAAACTTCAAAAAGTATCGTAAATACACTAATTATATTTTTTCAACACTATGGTACACCCCTTAGGATCAAGGCA
The DNA here is from genome assembly GCA_034190945.1 of Octodonta nipae. NCBI lineage: Eukaryota > Metazoa > Arthropoda > Insecta > Coleoptera > Chrysomelidae > Octodonta > Octodonta nipae. The sequence continues at coordinate 43,768,720 of CM067220.1, forward strand.
AAGAATTTAATAATACTTTAGTGAAAGACTTATGTTAACTTTACAACATCAAACTTACATTTTCAAGCATATCTCACCCTCAATCTAATGGATCAATTGAAAGACTACATGCTACTTTATTAGACATGATCAGAGCCCTTTCTTTTCTTTCAGAAAACCCAAATGACAATCCACTAACTTGCATTCCATATGCAATAATTTGTTATAATAATACTCAAAACAAGACACACGGATTTACTCCCTTCGAGTTAATTTTTGGTCATACATCTTCGAGACCACCGGAAAATTTATATAATGAAAAAGAAATAATTTCCGAATACATCCGCGATTTAAATAACAGAATTAATTATTTTTATAAATTAGCCAGGGTGTTATGTAATGTCTTCGATAAACATTACATATAGAGAATAATATTCAAAAAAATGTATGAAATAGATGTTGCGGTTTTAGTTCAATGCTTGTTCAATGCAAGTATATATTGACGAAGGACCTTTTAGCGGAACTACCAATAAACACGTGCCGTCACATAAACGAATCACCAAATAAAAGTTATCACTAACCTTTAAGTCGAAGCTCTGGTCTTTTCTTGGTTCTTCTTTCTTCTGAGGCTAGCCCCGTGAACAGGAACAGTTTCTTAGAGCTTCGTCTGGACAACACGTTACACAAAAAATAGTGACGTAATGTTCATTGATTGAACATACAAAAAAATGCGGGTTTAACAACAAATGATGCGCTTTTGTAAACACAAAAGAAACAAAATGAAAGCGGTTTAGCGGTCGCCACGAATGGAGCTAAAAACTCGCGGATCGTAACGCAAAAGACAACAAAAAGCGGCGTCTCTTCAGACGGAATCAAAGCCACCGAAAAGTTCGGAGTACATTGCACGAAACTCCCAAGCGTCCAAACAGCTCGGGATCCAAAACACGAATCACAATACTGTCTATATTTTACACGCAAAAACACACTTACAATTAGCATTAGCGCGACGGAATGTTTTAGAAAAGGTGCAGAAGTTTAAAAATCAATGAAGTAATTCAATCAAATTGAACACAATACACTAAACAAATGCGGGAACGCACCACAGGGAAAGAGCCCAGTTATCAAAAGAAAAAGCGAAAGAAATTTCAGAAAATCGTTATAATTTTAAAGTAGGAGATAAAGTTTTTATAAAAGAATCTCAAATTTCAGAAAAATTGAAAAATAAATTTAATGGCCCATATACGAAATAACTGAAATTTTGAAAAACTCAGCTATTGTAATAAATCCTGATACACAAAATACTTATAAAATAAATTTCGACAGAATGAAACCACATCTTGAAAAATAATTTATTTTCAGATGAATGGAACATCATTTAACGCTTATCGGATTAATTACACACCTACTCATCATCTCACAATGTCAAGTTCAGATCACTCCCGTAAACAACACTGTAGGAATTTATTATAATTACGACTCATTAATGAAATTATCAAATAACAGGTGGACATTATTAGTTTACAAAGATTTGAAAAATATAAGAAATGCTTTAAATGATAACAACAATATTTTGGAACACATAAAAAGTATGATATCAGAATCCACAAATAGAATGAGAAGTTTTAAAACACATGTGCAAACACACATCAATATATTAAGGCAGATATTTAAAGATCTTGAAAATAAATATTCAGAAATATTTGCAGACACTTTAGCGAACAACGAGCGCTATAAAAGAAGAATAGATGACATAGGAACTGTATGGAAATTCATATCGGGAAACCTCGATGCTTCAGACGGGAAATACTTATCAGATTGTATTGAAAAATTAAATCATGATGAACATCAAATTGAAAATTTAATGAAAAACCAGATATCAGTTACCACTTCGGTAATCAAAAACTTTAATAATACAATTCAAAAGCTCAAAATAGATGAGGAAACTTTTAATGAAGACTTAAAGAAAATTGATAAAGCGATTTATACTCTAAATGATGATTTAGCATTTTACGAAAGTAAATTAAAAATATTAGACATTTGCGAAACATTATTGGAAAGTTACACATTTCTCGAAAGTTCAATTAATGATATATTAAACTCATTAACTTTTACGATTAAAAATAATACACACTTCAATAATAACTCCAAAAGATTTAGTCAATTCATTGCAAGAAATATCTCAAGCTCTAACAAAAGACAATTTACCAATATCCCCTCAACTAACAAACATTGCTAAATATTTTGAAATAATTGAGTTGCATGCTTTTCAAACAGAGTCAAAAATAATATTTGTTTTAAAGATTCCCTTAGTAGAATCCGAGTATTATACCCTTTTTCAATTATATCCTCTACCAATTGAAGATAGTAGTACAGAGTTACATCATTCAATTTTGTTATTCGAAAAATACATCGCAAAAGATGATGACTCATTACTATATGTTACTTTTCAAAATTTGGACAATTGCAAAAACCTAGATGCAAATTCAAAGATATGTTCTGATGTACTCCCATTACCAATCGATACAAACTCAATATGTGAAGCCCAACTACTTAAACAACAATTCAAATTGCCAAAAACTTGTCAAACGTCATTAATTTACGCAAATGGCTACAATGTGAAAGAAATCCAGATCAATACATGGTTGATCACTGTATCTGATCCATTGCCAATAACAAGTAAATGTGTAAATCAAGACACAAAAACAGTTATAATAAAAAATAATTAAATTATTACACTAACTCCAGAGTGCAACGTCTTCATTGGAACAACAAGTATAAGAGCCAGAAATAGCAATGACAGAAACACGAAAATAATATACAATACTGTCCCACTGCAAATACCATTTGAATGTTGCAGTAACATTCCCGACAATAACCAATTACCAGAGCTCAAACCCTTAAAACTAAACAAAATTAATGTAGACGGTCTGAATATCGCACAACATAAATTGGATCAATACTCTGAACAATTGGATCAAATAATAAATGAGCCCTTCGTAAATAAAAATATATCATGGTTTACCTATTTCACCATTGGACTCATCGTAGCCCTAATAGCCCTTTACAAATTTTGCAAGTGTAGAAGAAAACGACCGATCATGGGTCCAAATCCGCCTCCTCCACCGAGACCACATAAAAGAAGACATTTCCTTTCGCCAGATTCTTACCAAGAAGAAGACCAAGAAGTGTCCATCCAGAAGAAGACGAAAACGATATTGAACTTGGTTAAACAAAAAATGTGAGTGAAAACAAAAACATTAAATTTTTATGAACTTTTAATTTCAGAATAATATTTATATACTCTTATTGTAATGATATTTTAACCACTTACATTTTAACATTTTATATAATCACATTATGATATTCAAAACTTATATTTTAAACGGTATAATTTTATTAACCAAGTAATTGAAAAATCCAAATAATGTAAAATTTGAATTTTTATACTTTCAAAAGTTGCAGCATTGCCCCAACTTTTTATATATAAGGGGAGCTGTTATATGTAAAACTTAACATTGGACTAACCTTCAACAAAGCAACAACAATGTATCAAACAATAGCTCATTGTTAGTTATTTACTCCGCTATTTTGCAGGTTTGCTATTTTTGTCTTGCAGGTGTCCAGAACGGAAATGATGCCTAAGCACTCCTAAACTTATAAATTCATTCAAATATGCTTTCTCGTAGCTCTCTAACACATTTGTTCTTCGTACGTTAAAGCTCTATTACATTTTGTCCCTCTCTAAGTAAAGTTCTATCACATTTGTTAAACGCGTATTTAAAATCGCTAAATCCAAAGTTAAGTTATAAAATAATTCAAAGTGTGAATTTTTGTGTTAATAAAATAAAATCTTTTTTAAAACTTGGTTTATGAGAACCCACTCATAACATACATCTGTGAGACAACAAAGGTTTCAAAGGTATTTCAGTGTATCTATTAAACATAGAAGAATGGCTTTATATAAATACAACTCTAGCAAATAAATAACACATTCAATGTTGTTAGGTACCTACCCAGGAAGTAAAAAATGTAAACATTAAAAGGTGCTCATTCTGTGCAAATTAATTACCTACCAATCTAGTATATTTTGAAGCCGGTCCCAAACAAATCTAAAATATTTCATTGCATACTTATCTACTAATTCTTCAAAAATATACTAGATTGTTAGGTAATTAATTTGTACAAAATGAGCACCTTTTAATGTTTACATTTTTTACTTCCTGGGTAGGTACCTAACAACATTGAATGTGTTATTTATTTGCTAGAGTTGTATTTTGTTATAATTATTTTTAGCTTTTTAGTTATTAAAAATGTTTTATTTTCACCTTGTAGTATTTTTGAACACAGGTAGTTTTAATTCTTTATTTTTTATTTTGTATGTATAACCTTAATAGACAGAACCAGGTAACATCGAAAGCCTCAACATTACACAATGATACTTTCTTATTTAAATTGACAGGTAAATCTTTACGAACAAAATGTACTAGTACTCGTTGACTTAATAAGCCCAAAATATATTTATGCCTTATGGAATAGGCCATGTAACCTTTTTTGAGCTTTTTTGACAACCCTGTATCACTATAGATAAAATAAGCATACATTTGCTAGCTGCCTTCTATAGGACGGAGTAGAATCCATCCCATATTTATGGAGTCAAATCCGTCCTATATTTCAACCATAGTATATAACTCCTTGTGGGCTAGCCCATAAATTAGTTAATTTTTTACATTTTATATTATCATCCTGTGTAACATTAATTCCTCTCCACACTTAATGCCACTTCTTATGGGCTATAAAAGAAATAAATTTTAATCACACTGTATAAATATAATTCAACTGCAGCATATATTTCAACCATCCTTATGCTTTGCTTATGTCCACATCATATCACAGTTTTTTAATCACCCTATATAATTTTAATTTCACATTTTTCCAATGTTTTTTTTCCATCAAATGTCCAGTCCACCCTATATTCCTACCATCCTGTATATACGGCTGCCTACGGACCACTATCATTCTAGTCCGTCCTATATTTCAATCTTCATATTGTTACGAGAATTCATCCGACAGCTGGTGCAATCGGCCCTCAACCAATTCATGGAAGGGACATTATTCCGATAAATTCGTGGAACCCGAAATGTTTGTCTCTCAACCGGCGGACCGCTGCCGTTACTGGGAATTCCCTTAAAACTTCCAGAACATGATGGAATTTCCCGATGGTTCGTGGACGTACCAGACAGTTCCAAGATAAATCTATAAAAGGACCAGCTGGCGATAGGAGTTTATTCAGATTTCGGCGGTCGTTTGTACAGTTAAGATAAAATGTAAATAGTAGTTTCTGTGAATATAAATTTGTGTAAAAGTAGTGGAAATAAATTAGAGTGAGTTAGACTGTGTTTTTAAATAAATCCAAGAACTGCATTGAACCCGAGTGTGAAAATAAAAACATTACAGTGGTGTCAGGTGTGGGGTGAATTTGGGGAACTTTAGAAGTGAAAAATAAATAGACGGACAATGTTTAAAACAGTGAATTTGGATCAATTGAAAGTGACTGACTTAAAAAAAGAACTTGAAGAAAGGGATTTAGAAATTAGTGGGGAGAAAAGCGAATTATTGCAACGGCTACGAGATGCCCTAATAAATGAAGGTAACGATCCCGATACTTATTTGTTTGAAGTTTCTGGCAATGGAAGACAAATTGCTAGAAAATTCTAAGTCCTTAGAAGATAAATTGCTGGGAAATTCTAAAAACTTGAAAGGGGCGTTAGAAGAAAATTCTGAATCCCTAGAAGAAAAATTAGTAGAAAGATTACAAGAAAATTCTAGAGCGCTCGAAGACAAACTGCTAGAAAATTCGAAGTCTTTAGAAGATAAGCTACAAAAATTACACGAAAATGCGCAATCTTTAGAAGAAAACTTGAAAATCAATGGTACAGGAAAGTTCAGAAATGCTAGAAGAGAAAAGAGTCGAAAATGATGCCCGAATTGAAGATCTGAAGCAGACCACGGTCAACTATGAAACCCGGATGGAAGAACTAAAGCAAACAATAGTTGAAGAGCTGAGTCAGACGACAATTAAAAACAAAATTCGCATAGAAGAGTTAAAACAGATAATGGAAGGCGAGATCACCAAAATAAAAGAACAGGTAGTGGCAAAACAAAGGGGAGAAATAGCATCAAAGACCGAAAGCAGCAGCAGTCTGGAAGTAGTTGATTCGAAAATTGGCCTCGAGGGAACAAGACACAAGATGAAACCCCCACAATTTGATGGAAAATCGTCATGGACTAATTATCGGCGCCAATTCGAGGCTGCAGCTACGCTAAACGGATGGTCGGCAGAGGAGAAGGCCATCGCTTTAACCCTAGCCTTACGAGAGATGCTACAGATATCTTACAAACATTGAATACCTCGGAGCAAGAAGACTACGAACAACTGGTCAAACATTTAGAATTGAGGTATGGGCAAATCCATTTGGAGCACGTTTATCACTCCCAACTGAAAAATCGCCACCAGAAATATAATGAATCCCTACAGGAGTTTGAAGCTGATATTGCCCGTCTGGTTCGCCTTGCCTATCCAGCCAGACCGGAAAATGTGATAGAAAGGTTAGCAGTACAAGCGTTTCTGGATGGACTGCGGGACAACGAAGCCAGACAAGCTCTAACGCTCGCTCGGCCGACTCAATTAGTGGATGCACTTGCTCGAGCGCTAGAATTCGAGGCTGCGAAAAATACCTGCAGAGGTCAAGCCAGAGTCCGAATCGTTGATAGAGAATCCGAAGATGGCGGAAACGATGAAGCCTCTGTAAGAAAGATAATAGAAGAAGTCCTTACCGAAAAAAGACTAGTGAGATGTCGGAAGTGTCGTCAGGTAGGACATGTCCAGAGTCGTTGCAAGGAGAGCAACGGAGTCCAGACCTCCTCGGCCGGAAAACTAAAGAAGGCCTATGTAAAGGGACCATCGTCGACCTGTAGCAAACAAGTGTCAACTACCAACGCATATGTCGCTTCGCAACCACGTTAACAGTGTCTTCGTAGATGGCCTTATTAATAGGAGGCAATTTACAATGCTGCTGGATACTGGTGCCACGAAAACAGTAATAAGGCCCAACATTGTTTTAGAGACAATGATAACACCGACAAAATGGCAACTGCGAACAGCGACAGGAGAAGCAGCGAAAGTCCATCGTGAAATAGAGGTTGAAATGACCTTGGGAAACACAACCTTTCTACATCGGGCATTAGTGGCAGACATCGAAGACGAAGTAATGATTGGAATGGTTGTCATGAGCTCCAAGGGATTCCAGTTAAACTTTAAAGATGGAATTCTGCGAGTGAATGACGAAGAAGTGGTGCTTCATGGAAAAGATGACATAATGCTTCGAGCCATCTTAGCAGAGGATGTCAATGTTCCGGAAAGAGCTGAAATCATTATAGATGCTTGCTTAGATGGGAAAGCTCAAGCTGGAGCAGTAATGATGTTTGATCCCGAACTTAAGGACGGAAATGTAGGCAGAGGAGTCGCACTGGAGAAGATTCTGTTTCGTGCCAGGGAGATTGTTCCAGTAAGAGTAATGAACCTGAAGCATTACTTGGTTGTGCTAAAGAAAGGAACAACTTTGGGCCATTGTTCAACAGTTTCCTCTGTAGTCAGAAGCACACAGCATGCAGAAATACCACCAGGTAAACTGTCTGAGGAACTGGAAAGACTCATCCCCGATTCATCTAAGAATTTGAAACCAAACCAGAGAGCAAAATTGAGGGACATTCTTAGAAACTACCAGGATATCTTCGATGTAAGGAATGGCAAAAGAGGACGAACTGATCTGGTGAAACATAAAATCAATACTGGGGACGCTCAACCTATTCGACAGTCGGCGAGACGACTACCTCTAGCTAAAAGAGAAGAAGCCGACAGGATAGTCCGCGAGATGGAGGAAGAAGGTGTTATTGAACCATCCAATAGCCCTTGGGCTTCTCCAGTTGTCTTGGTTAAAATGAAAGATGGTTCGACCCGATTTTGCGTGTACAAAGAAAGACAGCTATCCTATTCCAAGAATAGACGATACCCTAGATATGTTGGCTGGATCGAAGATGTTTTCCACTCTGGACTTGAAGAGCGGTTATTGGCAGGTGGAACTTGCTAAAGAAGACCGAGAAAAGACTGCTTTTATCATCGGCTCAGGACTTTATCAATTCACGGTGCTGCCGTTTGGGTTGTGTAATGCTCCGGCGACGTTTGAAAGATTGATGGAAACAGTGTTAATAGGGTTTTCATGGAAAACGTGCCTGGTGTATCTTGACGACATTTTCGTGGTTGGAAGATCATTTGAAGACCACGTCAAGAACCTGGAGGAGGTGTTTCGGCGACTTCGGAGTTCCGGACTAAAGTTAAGCCCGAAGAAGTGTCAGCTGTTCCAAGAGGGGGTGCAATATCTTGGACATGTGGTTTTCGCAGAGGGTGTAGCTGTTGATAAACAGAAAGTCAAAGCTGTCCAGGAATGGCCGATACCTAAAGATATTCACCAGTTAAGAAGTTTCCTGGGGTTATGCACGTACTATCGTCGGTACGTCGCCGGATTTGCCAACATCGCCAAGCCACTTACTAGACTCACAGAGGGGAAGGTGCAGTACCAGTGGAAGAGGAATGCGAACGACCATTCGAGACACTGAAAAGAGCATTGACGAGTGCCCTCGTCTTAAGTTATCCTTTGCCAGATGGGAACTTCGTTTTGGATACCGACGCAAGCAATGTCGGAATTGGTGCGGTGCTTTCGCAGTTCCAAGACGGTCAGGACAAAGTCATCGGCTATTTCAGCAAGACCTTGAGCAAGCCGGAACGGAATTACTGCGTTACTCGCAGGGAACTCTTCGCTGTGGTAAAGGGGGTAGAACATTTCTACAAGTACCTCTATGGTAAAAGATTCCTCCTGAGGAAGTGGCCAGGTGGATTGAGCGGTTGCAAGAATTCGACTTCCAGACTGAACATCGACCTGGAACAAGCCATAAGAATGCTGATGCCCTATCGAGGAGACCATGAACTGATGATTGCAAACATTGTCAGCGAGCAGAAGAAAAAGGGGCTGTTCTCTGTAGAACTACGGCCATCGATTACCATTGGCAATCTGCGGAGATCCAAAAAGACCAGAAATTAGATCCAGATTTGAAAGAAGTTATCCGGTGGAAGGAAGAAGACCGCAAACCTACGTGGCAGGAGATTTCCCGATACTCACCAACCATAAAGTCGTACTGGGCTCAGTGGAACTCCCTCATCCTGGAAAATGGACTTCTCAAGCGCGTCCTGGAAACTCCAGAAGAGGGAAACGACAGAAAACAGATTGTAGTTCCCAAAAATAGGAGACCAGAAGTTTTACGAGAACTACATGATGGTACAACTGGAGGACATCTGGGAGTAACGAAAACCCTGGGGAAGTTGAGAGAACGCTTCTATTGGGTAAACTGCCAAGTGGATGTCAAGGACTGGTGCCGAAAATGTACTGTTTGTGCAGCAAGTAATGGGCCTCAGAAGCGTCCAAAAGCTCCCATGAAGCAATATAACGTGGGCAGTCCATTCGAAAGAATAGCCATTGATGTTGCCGGTCTATTTCCTGAATCCGACTCTGGAAGCAAGTACATTGTGGTGGTGATGGACTATTTTAGTAAATGGACAGAAGTGTATGCCTTGCCGAATCAAGAAGCCTTGACCGTTGCTGATGTCCTTGTCAAGGAATGGATCAGTCGTTTTGGTGTTCCCTTGGAGTTGCACTCAGACCAAGGAAGAAACTTCGAGTCTACTCTTTTCCAAGACGTCTGCAAGCTCTTGAAGATCAATAAAACACGGACGACGGCCTTACACCCGCAATCCAATGGAATGGTAGAACGGATGAATAGAACCATTAACCGCCATTTGTCAAAGGTAGTCTCTGACCACCAAAGAGACTGGGACCAGTATCTGCACTTGTTTCTTATGGCATATCGTTCGTCTATGCACGAGTCCACGGGTCAGACCCCGGCAAGCGTTATTATGGGACGAGAGTTACGACTACCATGCGATTTGAAGTTTGGATGTCCCCCAGGAGAAGAGACTGCAGGTGAAGACTATGTCAGCCACTTACGTCGAAAGATGGACGACATACACCAACGAGTCCGGTCAAATATCGAGAATGCCAGTGCCCGAATGAAGGAAGCCTACGACATCAAAGCCGAGAGCGGAGAATTCCAAGTTGATGATCTTGTTTGGTTGTACAACCCGCAACGTCGTCGTGGATATTCACCCAAGCTACAGAGATCTTGGGAGGGGCCGTACCAAATTGTGAAGAAAATCAACGATGTTGTCTACCGAGTAAAGAAGCTACCTCGGGGAAAACCAAAGGTCGTACATTTTATGCCGGAAGTCATGACAGCGAAGATGACCAAGCCCAAGTCCGCAGCATGCAACCACCCGATGACGAGATGACTTTCGAACAGTTTATGGCACTGTACTCTAATGGGCAGAAAGTGCAGCACGACGTGACCACAGAGGAACCCCGAGACCTGTTTGAGGTGCCCATAGAATATGCCCTGGCTCATTGTGTGGCTCGAGATCTCCGGATGTCCAGAGGAATAGCCAAGGTGTTTGCCAAGAAGTACGGCCAGTTCCAGAAGCTACGGGAACAAGATCCACTGGTAGGGAAGGTCCTTCATCTCGAAGATAAACAACCAGTGGGTACCAGAGACATCTTTTATTTGGTAACGAAAACATTCTCGCAGGACAAGCCAACATACAGCGATCTTTGGAAGACTCTGGTAGAATTGAGGAAAGTGATGATGGGGAAAAATCTGATGAAATTGGCGGTCCCAAAGATAGCCTGCGGGTTGGATGGACTGAATTGGAGGGTGGTGAGAAGTATGATGGAAACAATCTTTCGATTCAGTGGCGTCGACATCCTGGTATGCTGTCTCAGTACTCGCAGCCCAGATTCGAGGACCGTTGACTGTTACTTCCACCAAACTTCTCGTTGTCGAAATGGAGAGTCCTGCAAATATTGTCATACCAGGAAGGATTCTGGAACATTCTGGGACGAAATGGCCTTAAGGAAGGGGCAATGTTACGAGAATTCATCCGACAGCTGGTGCAATCGGCCCTCAACCAATTCATGGAAGGGACATTATTCCGATAAAATCGTGGAACCCGAAATGTTTGTCTCTCAACCGGCGGATCGCTGCCGTTACTGGGAATTCCCTTAAAACTTTCAGAACATGATGGAATTTCCCGATGGTTCGTGGACGTACCAGACAATTTCAAGATAAATGTATAAAAGGACCAGCTGGCGATAGGAGTTTATTCAGTTTTCGGCGGTCGTTTGTACAGTTAAGATAAAATGTAAATAGTAGTTTCTGTGAATATAAATTTTTGTAAAAGTAGTGGAAATAGATTAGAGTGAGTTAGACTGGGTTTTTAAATAAATCCAAGAACTGCATTGAACCCGAGTGTGAAAATACAAACATTACAATATAAATGCAACTCCTTCTATCACTTTTTTTGTGATTTTGTTTGCTATAACTAAACACCCTGTCTATAAATGTACCAAATAGCAGTTTAAAGGTTGACATTTGTTGTCACTGAATTTTCTATTAGGCCGGGAGAATGCGACAACCAAAAGCACCCCCTTCGCAAAATGGAAAAATTTGCATTTAAATAGGTATTTGCCTGGTATACAAACAAAACGAGCTTGGTACGCATTGATTTAAGGAACCGAAAATACTATGCTTTACTACCTATATGCTTAAGATGTACATAGAAAATTTTCAAATTCGCAATTAAAACTTCCAGTGTCTAAAATTACCGCCCTATTATTAAAAAATTAAAATATTTATGAGGAAATGTCCGTTATGTCATTTGGATGAAATTTTTAATAAGAATTTTGGAATTTTCGGCGATTTTCTGCAAAACTGCAAGTTGCACATCGCAGAAAAGTATATGAGATCACCTAAGCCTGGGTTCATTCACAAATTTTATCACTTTACCAATAGAATTCTTTTCCAAAATTTGAAGTTTCACCAATCCGGATATATGCTCTATTAAACAAGACCATATTCATTCAAAACGGTGCACCACAGGAGAAGAAATCAGGTAACATACATACAAAAAAAGCGAAAAAATACGTGACGAATTGATAACCTCCTCCTTTTTGGAAGTCGGTTAAAAATCCTTTTGAATGGTTTTGGAGACCCTACGGATTCTTTGGTGTGATTTCTATACTAGGAATCACAAGGAAACAGCGTTACACATAGTATGACTCCTGATTGATATTTGTATGAGACATAGGTGTGTTTTAAACTCCTACATGTTTATATTCATTTCGCCTTAAAATAATGAATTGAGTTATATGTAGTAAAACATAAATAATTATTCGTGATTTTAATCATGTGAGAGAAGTGCAACTGATAAGGTTTTCGATCAGTTCAATGGTTTGTAGAGTCTCGTTTAATATATAATTTATGTTCAATTTGTGCATACTCTTCATAGTCAGAGCCTTCTCCAGTATAAAATTTATTACATTCACAATAAATTTTATGGAAGTAATGTTTTGTGTTTTTTTGACAAAAATGCAATTCCGACCGCAACATAAATTCTAAAAACAATTCTGTCACCTTTTCTCAAGTAGGAAACAGTTTTACAATTATACCATATTAATATTTTCGTTATCCAAATGAATATAGTTTTAATTTTTCCAGTAATATAGGTTGATAAGCTATATTTTTTAGCGTAATCAATTTTAAGTTCATAGCTATTATACCTACAGATCTGGAAAACAAACATGATATTAGGAGGCAGGTTATAAAATAATTTCAGAATAAAAACAATACAACTACGGTTCCCAACTATGACCATTGCCCTATTTCTCTAATTATCTTCATGGGTGGGCAGCTTATGAAATAAGAAGGTAAAATAAAGTAAAGCAATTTTTTTTTAGAAAGTTGTCCTATACAATATACGGTTTTATCTTAACAAAAACTTGAAAAATGCTTAAAAACAGATTTTTAAATTTCGAAAAGCCTGAGGTGAAAAGTTTTGAAACAATAACTCTGTATACTTGCATGAAAGAAAACAAAATAACGGCGTAAACTAGTAACTCTTTGCATAACTGTTTAATCTTTCTAATCTTTCACATAATTCTTCCTTTAACAGGGGCGAATTATTTGTTGGTTTTTATTGAAAGAAACAGAACTATCACGGATATTCATTACGATTGCTATTTAACACGACTTCTAAATCAGATCTATAGCTTAGATTTTGTTTTCAATAAAAAATCCTTATCTGTTTGTTGTAATAATTTATTTGTGAGATAATTTTTGCAGTAATAATGCGAAATGCAGAAAAATTCCGTTATATTTAATACTTCCGTTAAATGACGACAATACTAGACGCGACATTAATGTTTTATTAATGTAAGTAATTCCTTTCTCTCGTTATTGTTCACTTTTATTGTTCTTAGAATAGATAACAGACGATGCAGTATACCTATGTTTTCATTCAAACTGGTTCGAAATATTACAAAAAATGTTTCATTTTCAATTTGCATTTCAAAGGCAATAAATTCAAAACTTTACGATACAATATTTTTAATTTAAACAAATGGTTGTTATGGATATGCCAATAAATAATATGGTAATATTTTTGGCGACATCCCAAATTCAACAGATGAAGTAATCTCCCAGAGTTGTTATTAGAACTAATGGGGGCTGTCAAAGTGATATTTTTGGTTAAATGGTGTACAGGATGTCTACCACTATTGTAAATAATTTTGGTGAAGCCATTTCTCGTGGCGCCGCAATGACAAAAGATGGAGGAGAAATAAACTAATTGACGTTAAAGTACCTTTTCAATGTGACCACTTTCTACATGCTGCCATAAATAAGGCCATTCCATTTCACACAATTTTTGAAGTTCTAAAATTAATCTTTGCCTTTATTCTTCTTGAATTAAAATATATATATATATATATATATATATATATATATATATATGTTATATCACACTTTCAAAATTTCTTTTTTTAAAAAAAGATTTTATTTATAGTTGCACAATACTTTTAATAAAAATAATAACTTGAAAATAACAATGAAAATAATAAAACTTAATATAACAATTAAAAAGACAAAATGAGTGTTAAACTAAACTAGACAAATCTGTAAGTAATAATGAATGATGTTACAATGAAAAAGTATAATTTATAAACTAAGAACGCTGACTAAGGTGTCGCAGCGCTTGTAGTTCTCACGGATGTTCGTCTGCGGGTAACTGGAGACGACACGTGTTATGCTGACTCAGCTTGGGAACTGTTGCTAGGTTGTTTCATATAAGTCGATGGAATAACTTATATAACAACTCCCATCCATATAAAAAAAGTTGATGCTACAGCATCGACTTTTAAGGGAGGTTCTGCAATTCAATATCCTCGACAGGACTAAGGAGGCTATGGAGTTTTACCCTGGGCTTGATGGTTGATGGACCTGGTGGTGGTGCTGGATCGGCAGAAGGGCTGATTGTTGGAGGCTTCTGGAATTTCTTCCTGATGATGCTGATGGAAAGGAGGGCAACCACAATTGCAGTTGTTGCCATTGTGATGATCGTAAACCAGGAGGTGTGTTTCTTCAAGAATGGTTGATCCAGGACCTTTTCCAATTCCCTGGAGTATTGTCTAAGCTTATGGTTAGCGATATTCAGGTCTCTGGCATCCAATTCCTGTAGTCTCATGGGTTTCAACTTTGGAAGTTGACTGATGGTTGGCAGGTTGTCGCAACAGTTGTAGGGGATGTTGACTGGGTGACTCTTAAGTGTGATGTTGTCAACGTTGTTGGTGGTCCTTCTGGCATGGACCCTCGTGTTCCCGATGAAGGCATTGCAATTGGGTTGGATGGTCAATAGAGAATTTGTCGAAATGGATTGGGTAACAACATCTTCTCCCTTGCACTTGATGTTGATGGGCAACTGTCCGGAAATCGAGATTAACCAAAGGTTCAGATCAATCTCTTGAATATTATACTCTTCGGCATATAATATTAAAGGCTTGCAAGTTGAAGGAAGGGCTGCTGGCTGTCTAAGAAGCTGTGCTTCGCAGAGGGCTTCTTTGTCTATGGTGTGTGGAATAACTTTGGAACAGGTCTTATTTCTTATTTCTTTAGATAATGGCTTACAGTCACTCAGGTCTTCGAAAGACGCGTACAATAGCGAATCGTCATCTCTCGCGATATATTTTAATTTTGTTGGAAGAATATGGTGAAATCCTGTTCGATAATCCAAAACTGGGATAGGATACAAGCGGTACAGTGTATAAGTTTCAGGATTGACTAAGGGAATTTTTAGTACAAAAACAATTTTAGTATTGATCTGAAAAGCTTCCAAATCTATTAGATTGATGTATCTAGCAACATTTGAAGTATAGGTTGGAAGTGGTAAGTTATTTTCATGAATTGACTGTGATATTTTCTGAAGGGAGTCGACGAAATCTACTGGGTTTATAATTGAGCTATGTAAGATTTTTAGACGGGCGAAAGAGACTGCAGTTAATACATCGTTGAGGGTATCTTCAATGTATACGTAACTTTCCATTAAGTTTTCACACAAATCCAAGACATTGGCTTGAAGTTCATAAAAAGCAAGATCGTCTGTAATGAACTCAATTGACTTCCTAATTGCTTCGATATTTTCAGAAAATATTTTCTGAAAATATCGACTGAAATGTTTGTAGTGTAGTGTTAAGGCTCTTAATGACCGAAGTTGTTACAGATAATTGTCGTTTCATTAAGTTTTCAATTTGATGTTGGTCTTTAGTAATTTTATTGATAGAGTCACTATAGTAATCTCCGTCTGTTGCATCTAAGTTACCGGAAATAGATTTCCAAATTGATCCCAGTCCGTTAATGAGTCCGCGTTTCTTTCTGTTGGTACTGTAGGTCTCAGTATCAGCGAAAATTTCTGTATATTTGATGTTAACAGATTTTGATATTTGTTTCAGGAGGCTTACGTGAGTCTGTACTTTTGATTTGAAGATTTTAACGTTAGTTTTGTTGTGGTTGATAGTATCTAAAAGTCAGTATATTGTCGTTGTTTAAAGTAGCGTCTCGAAATGGGCTTAGATCTTTATAAAAAAGGAGTGTCCATTTGTCATTAGAAATTTTAAGGGTTCCTTCTTCATGAAAGAAAACTCCTATAGTATTGTTAACAGGCGTAATGGAGTACTGTTGAAGGTTCACGACTGAAAACAGTCCACAGAATCTGAAAAAGGGATTTATTCAAAATAAGGTTTTAGTCTGTGAAAGTTAACTTTAGTTATTTGGTTTGTTTGCAAATTTATGACGGTGGCAGAGTTCTTTCGTATTGCGGTAATTTCGAAGGGGCCGTTGAATTTGTTTTCGGCTTTGTTTTTGATTTGGGACTCTTTTACGTAGACTTTGTCACCTACTTTGTAATCGGGTTGTTTAGTAGAAACGTGTTGGTCAAATCGCACTTTAGATTTTTCTTTCTGTCTTTCGGTTTTAGCACGGGCGAGTCTGTAGTAATAGTCCATTCTGTTATTTAGGTCTCTTACGTATTTCGAGGTAAGTTTTTCCTGGTTGTAAAGGGTTTCTGGAGGCCTACTTGAAGTGTGCCCAAATATGAGTTCATAGGGCGTGAAACCGGTGGTTTTATTTTTCTTGTTATTATAACAGATGATGGCATAAGGGAGGACGTTAAATGGATGTTCGTTTGGATGTTCCGCTGTATTTGCCCTTATCATTTCTGCTAAGGTCGCGTGAAATCTTTCAATAGAACCGTTTGACTCGGAATGTTGAACGCTGGAGAATGTCAGTTTTATGTCGTATAGTTGGCATAGATCCCGCATTAAGGTGTTGTCAAATTCACGTCCATAGTCACAATGGATGCGAAGTGGAGTTCCGTAATATTGAAAGAAAATCAGAAGGGTGTTTACGACAGTTGAAGCTGTTTTGTCGTTAATGGGGTAGGCTTGCGAAAATTTCGTGAGTTCGTCCCTAATAGTCAGTGCATGATTTCTAGATGGATACTCGAAGATGTCAATGTTAATACGTTCGAAAGGAGGCTTGGGTGTTTCCGTAATAACAAAAGGAGCACTTAGGTTTTTCCTACAGAACTTTACCTTTTGGCAAGTTTCACAGGATTTGATAAATTGTTCTACAGTTTTAATTAAGCCAGTTGTATTTTTCCCTAATACGTCTGATGGTTTCGTTAATGCCACGATGGAGGTTGTTTTTACCAGGGTGGTATTGTTGTATTATTATAGGAATTTCGTCTGCGGTAGGAGTTGTAACAATGTTTTGGCAGATTTTTAGTTTGATTTCTTTGTCGGAGAGAATGAAGGATAAAATTTCAAGAATGGGAGGTTCTATGTTATTTTCTATGCAGTATGTTTAGGAGTCGTTGAATTGATCTTGGTTGTTATAAATAATTTTGAAAAGATGTGAGACGACAGTTTCAGGGTCATAGGGCAAAGGTACAACTAAGTATTTTCTATGCCTGACAGATTTACTGGCCATGATGTTAAGAGTGTCATTACTGAAATTAGGTTCTTCTTCGAAAAAGTCATCAATAATTTTGTCGTCTAAGTCGTTAGTTTTGTTTTGCTAAAAGAATGTAACTATGCGTTTGTGGGACTTGTCTAGAAGTTGAGAATTGGATATTTTAATTTTAGAGTAATGGATTATTGACTCAGTTTTGTAGAGTTGAAGAAATCGATTAAACTCAGCGATAATTCTTTCGTCATGTTCGTCGTCATTGTCAGAGTTTTCAGGTTGTTCGGAGTCAGTTTCGTTGTTAGCGAAAATTTTGATTTTGGAAAGGAAATCAGCACATTGCTTGAAATGGTTGATTTTGATGCGAGAAAGAGCATCTGCGTTTTGGTTTACCTTGCCGGGCTTGTACTCGATCTTATAGTTGTATTCCTCTAGCTTAAGGCGCCATCTGGCTAGACGACTGCCAGGATCTTTGATGGAAAAGAGCCAAGTAAGCGGACGGTGGTCACACAGGAGTGTAAACCTTCTCCCAAAAAGATACGGTCTGTAGTGCTTAACAGCCCAAACTATGGCCAACAATTCTCGTTCGATGGTGGAATATCGTGTCTTTGCAGCACAGTGGGTGCGAGAAGCGTATGCAACAGGGAGATCTTTTCCCAAAGGGCCTTGAGAAAGAACCGCTCCAATAGCAAAAGCACTAGCATCAGTAGTGAGCAGGAAGGGTTCTTCAAAGTTTGGATATATCAGAATTGGGTCAAATACAAGGGCTTGCTTCAGTTCATTGAAGGAAAACTGCGTCAAAGATGAACTTTACGTCTTTTTGAAGTAGTTTTGTCAGAGGTTTAGAGATCTTCGCAAAATTTGGTATGAAGCGCCTGTAATACCCAGCGAGACCAAGAAAAGGTTTGATGTCTTTCGGAGTTTGGGGTTGAGGAAAGTTCTGAATACATTCAACCTTTGAAGGGTTTGGTTTTACACCTTCTTGTGTGATAAGATGGCCAAGATAAGCCACCACTTCTTTACGAAGAAATTCGCACTTATCAGGTTGAATTTTGAGGTTAGACTTCCGAAGTCGTTTAAAAATTTCTGTTAACCGGGAAATATGTTCATGGATGGTCGGAGAGTAGACGATGATATCATCCATGTAGACGAGACAACGTTCTTTCTGGATGCCCAGAAGAATATTGTCCATGACCCTCTGAAAAGTAGAAGGTGCATTTTTTAAACCAAATGGCATACGAACGAATTCGTAATGACCATTTTCGACAAAAAAGCCAGTCTTAGGAATATCTTCCTCTTGGATTTCCAACTGGTGGAACCCGGAAGCGAGATCCAGTGTCGAAAAATATTGACACTTTCCAAGTTGGTCGAGAAGATCAGAGATATTTGGCAGAGGATATTTATCATCTACAGTCAATTCATTTAATTTCCTGTAATCGATAACTACTCGCCACTTTTGTTTACCAGAAGCATCGAGCTTCTTGGGGACGACCCATACAGGGGAGAACCAAGGAGATGAGGAGTGCCTAATGATACCTTGTTCAAGCATTTTTCCAATTTGGGTTTTCACTTCCTCTTTATGAACTTGAGGATATCTATATGATTTAGTGAAAACGGGCTTTGCATTATTCGTATCAATCGAATGTTTAACCTCGTTAGTGAAAGTCAAGACGTCACCTTCAAGATAGAAAATGTCTTGAAATTCCAAACAAAGATCAGTCATTTGTTTGTCAAGTTTCTGTCTATGTATTGGGATTCATGATAATCGTCTGTATGGAAATTCAGAAGAGGGTGAGTTTTGTCAAGTGGTTCCAGTTTTAAATCAGAAAAAGTTACTGTTTTGAGCATCGCGTTAGCGTTGATGATGGAAGTTAGAAATTCGCCATTTGCGTTAATGTGTACGAGTGCGTTTGGAAGTCGTACTCTGTCAATTTCTTGAGTTGGTAAGATGGCGTCGATGTTAGAAAGATCGCATTTAAGTTTAAAGATCTTTTCTGTGCGTGCCTCAATAGTTATTTTGTTTTGTGTGGGTGTTTGTGAAGTAATATTTGGCTTAACATTGGGTGTGTCGGGTACATCAGTCAAGGGTTGATCGTTATCGGGAACTTTGTGTAAAAGGATGGTTTTAAAATTTGTTATTAGCTGTTTAGATTTTAAGTCAACTATGCATTCATAGTGTTCGAGAAAATCTAATCCTAGTATGCCGTCAGACTCAATGTCCAAATCGTATATGAAAACTTTATGTGGGTTACGTGGAGCGAATGGAATTAGGGTAGATTGTGAAATGGGGATTTTTTTCATGGGTTATACCTTGAATCGTTACTCTTTCAGGAGATCTTTGGGTAAAATTCTTTACGGTATTTTCTTTGAAGATAGAGATACCAGCTCCGGTATCAATAAGTAGTTTGAATTTAGAAGAAGCGTCAAGAATGTAGTAAAGGTTTTTAGAGTTAACTGTAAGAAGTGGGCTTAAAGAAATAGTTGCTCCGGGAAGTTCAAGTCGGGGTTCAAATCGTCCAGATTCAGATTTTGAATTTGGGTTTCGACTTCGCACAAAGTTGCTGTCGAATCGGGAGGATGGGATTAAAAGGCTCGACAGGGGTATCGTCAAAAGTTTCTTCGAAGCCACAATAATTTTGACTATCATCCTCGTAATAATAGGTTTTGCTATTATCACTATAATAGTTGGAATATTGAGTGTAATCATCATTTTGGTGTTGATTAAAATGATGAGTCCTTTCAGGACGGTTATTGGGATTGTTCTGTATGACCGAAGGTCGAGAATAATTCGGGTTCATTTGAGACCTAAAAGGGGGTCTCTGGAAGTTTTGTGGACGAAACTGTTGTCTTTGTTGAACGGGGGGATTATTTGGGGGGAAGTTTGGCCTTGTTTGTGGGTTAGGCCCAACAGGATTTGGCCTATGGTTTTGGTTGAATTGTTGAGAAACATTTTGATTTTTCAATCGGCAATTTGCGGCTATGTGGCCTAATCGACCACAATGAAGACACTTAGGTGGTTGTGTCCGCTTTCGAGGTGGGAAATTTGGTTTGAGAGGAACAGATTTGTTTGTTTTCTGATCCTCGAAATAAGATAACTGAAGCTCTCTTCTAATTCGGGAATGAGCCTCTAGAAGATCTTTTGCATTACTTGCACGAATTACTTGTCCTAACCGGGGTTCTAATTCAGTAAGAAGGGTATTCATGCCC
Source organism: Octodonta nipae (assembly GCA_034190945.1). Classification (NCBI taxonomy): domain Eukaryota; kingdom Metazoa; phylum Arthropoda; class Insecta; order Coleoptera; family Chrysomelidae; genus Octodonta; species Octodonta nipae. The sequence continues at coordinate 43,789,420 of CM067220.1, forward strand.
ATAGTATCCACTAGAGTGGTCTGGGCGTCTTTTTGTTCTGGACTTAGCCCAGCCGTTTTATGAATGCAGGAGTGTATTTTCGCACTCAAGACTTGGAGACGATTGTAGAACGTTAGTGGGGACTCATTTGAAAGTTGTTTCAGACGTTGTAGGTCATGAATCAGGGAAGAGAGATCACGAGAATCTCCAAAGTGTAGGGTCAAGAGTTGTTTAATTTCAATGTACGATCCGGGGTTCCTTGAATTTATCAACTGCGCCGCTTTCCCTTTGTGTTTATTTTTGATATGGATCACTAACAAATATTTTTGATCCGCCGTGGACATATTATATGCGCAATTACACGCATCTATAAAGGTTCCCAAGGAAATTTGGTCGCCTTCAAATTCGGGTATAACGGAAAATATTTCCGTTAACCGATATCTCTCGGTTTCGGTGGTAACCGGTGTTGGAGAAGCTTGGGCCAGTTTTATATTAATTGATATAAAAGAATTGGAACAAGGGTTTAAAATGAAATATTAAAAGGTATAGAAAATTAATATACTGTAGAATATATAGTGGGAATAAACGATTGTTTGAACGATAGAACAGTATGGTATAAAAATGTAAAGCAATTAAATAAATAAATAGATAAATCAATAAAATTATCAAATATAACAAATGTCAATAAAAGAAATCAACACATATATCAAATAAATCAAATAATGAAATAAATCAATATTTCATTCAAATCAAATATATCAAAAATAAAAATCAAATAATAAAATAGATCAGTTTCGTTCAAATGAAATGAAATTATTTAAAATCAATGTATTAATAAATCAAATCAAATAAATTATATCAAATATTAAAAATCAATGCTCAATAAAATAAATCAAATAATATTTACTTAACGTTTTAAGTAAATATTATTTGATTTATTCGTTAATGACCATTACTTACATCAACAGGAACATTTGAAAGCGACGTGTTCTACGTTTGATTGCAGTGAGGACTTCTTTCAGGTTCGTTGTTCCGTTGAGGGATAAGAATCCGCAGCTACCAGTAGTCGTGTTCTAGTAACGTTAGACGGATCCTACTGACTGCGCCAATTTGTTATATCGCACTTTCAATAATTTCTTTTTTTAAAAAAGATTTTATTTATAGTTGCACAATACTTTTAATAAAAATAATAACTTGAAAATAACAATGAAAATAATAAAACTTTATATAACAAATTAAAAGACATAATGAGTGTTTAACTAAACTAGACAAATCTGTAAGTAATAATGAATGATGTTACAATGAAAAAGTATAATTTATAAACTAAGAACGCTGACTAAGGTTTCGCAGCGCTTGCAGTTCTCACGGATGTTCGTCTGCGGGTAACTGGAGACGACACGTGTTATGCTGACTCAGCTTGGGAACTGTTGCTAGGTTGTTTCATATATATATATATATATATATATATATAGGCAGATGTACAATACTAATACAGAAAATCTTGTTTGCCGAAAGTTTCTAAGTTACTGACGGTTTAGCGGAATGGAACCTTCAGTAGAAGATGGCCATCAACGAGGACAAAACTCAAGCTCTGTTCGTCAACGGGAGAAGCCGTACGATCGTTCCGACAGGAAACATGACCGTCAAAGGCAGAGAAATTCCATGGAAGAACGAAGACAAATACCTACGAGTCATCATCAACAGGGGGTTGACTTTCTCGAGGCATGTCCAAGAGACTCGAAATAAAGTCCGGACAGCCCGTGTCAGACTTTAGCGCTAATAGGAAGAGGAAGCAAGCTGGGACTCAGGAAGAGGAAACAAGCTGACTCTCATCAAAGACAGTCATCTTGCCAATGCTGACGTACGCTTCAATAGTATGGGGACACACCAACAAGAGCAACAGGCAGGTCATCCAAAGGCAAGGAGAACCTATGCCTAGGTATCGCAGTCGACGCACCCTAGTTTGTTCGTAACAAGGTGATTTTCAACTATTTACGACACCAACCAGTGCTTACGCCAAACTGGAACAGCACCCAAACCTTCACCTACGACAGCTAATCGACTATAACCCCAGATTTATTGAACAGGATATTAACGGCCTAAGAACCAGCTGTGCCTAAGCGAAGGAGAAGATGACGACGAAGCCCAGAGGTAGAAGACAGGTGAGTATAAAATGAACTATATAATATTCTATTTTTTAGGAGACAACAAGGGGACCTGGGGAGGGGGAACCAACCGCACCAAGCAAAGGGAAGATGAGAAAAACATACACCCACCAAAAATTTAAGACAACGTGCACTCCCATAGAAGGGTAAAACCACAAATAAGACAGTTGCTGTACTACCAATAAGGTAAAGCAACGGAGCAAACCAAAGCCAAGGTACCCCAACAAGAATTAGCGTGAGAACCTGAGTTATCTCTCAGGGAGTGGATGGCAAGGGAGCTGTGAGTGTCTTCAGTAATTTTCTGAAAGGCAAATGTAGATCCTGGGCTCGCGCAAAGGGTGCATGTGTGCCGAAACTTTTTTAGAAAACTTTTATCATTGTTATAGAGAACTGGATTAACCCAAAATTAATGCTTTTCAGTTGGAGACCTAATTTCAGAGAGTATGAAACAAGCTTATAAAAGAAACATATACAGTTCATAATGTTCTTAAGAAGGCAAAAACCACCCTCGTAAGTAAGGAACTAAATTTAGATAAGCTTGACCAAACGACTGAATTCATAAGAAGATTTATTGAAGTAACTACTTCCATGCCGTAATTTTTGAATTTATTTAATGTTAACACTTGTTTTGAATGGAAAGGTAAACGATCAAAATCGGTGTTATTTGCGTGATACCAAATATTATGAATGTGTGAAACAGTACCGCAGCATCCAGAAAAGCTAATAGTTTGTGTAAACATCTTTTTTATTGCACACAATTTAGACTTATATCTCTAATTGCCATTATTGTAAAATGAAATTATGACATTAGTTCAGCAAGTCCAGTAGAATAATCCTGGAGGTATATGAAAGAATAGAGCATGTATGGTTCCAGCAAGATAGCGTACTATGACATTTTTTTATACTCAAATGGTCATAAAATACATTATTTAAAAATATACTCACTGACAAATAAATCTCAACCCCAGAAGGAAATGTTTATACATAATATTGTTTTGATTAACATAGATGTTATAGTAAAAATTTGGTAAAGTTTGGAACTTTTTTTTACCAATTAATATTGTAGTCGTTTTATGCTTTATTTGATGGGATCCAAAATAGATGTTTATTAATGTTAAAATGCCTAGAGCACGTGTACGCGGAATGTACCGCCAGCTAAGTGAATTTGAAAGAGTTTGGTTTACGGGAGACGGGTTTTTCATTTCGAGAAGTCGCTAACCGCACGAACAGTGGTTAGGAGAATAAAGCCATCTTGCAAGTGTCCGAACGGTTCACCGCCGTATGAAGATGTTTTGGCCTGCAGCATTATCGACACCTCTTGTGCTTACAGCTGAGCATCGGACGACAACCACTACAATGGTGCAGAGAACGACTACATTGGAATGTGGAGTGGCATCAGGTCGTCTTCTCTGCTCGATTCTGCTTAGACGGGCATGATGGCCGAAGAAAGATTAGACGACATCGAGGAGAAAGACGTCAACCTCAATTTGATGTTGAGCGACAGGTACACTCAATAGTAGGTGTTATGGTATGGAGTATGCTGTTGCATATTTAGTCATTGTTCGAGGCAACATGACAGCGCAAGCGTTATCTTCAGGAAGTAGTGGAGCCGTATGCACTCCCTTACCTTAATCGGCTCATGGATTCAATATGTCAACAAGATAATGCTCGGCCTCATGTTGCTCAAGTTAGTTTAAACTTTTTTGAAGTAACCCATGTGAATCTGTGCCGTGGCATCACAGATCCCCGGATCTTTCGCCCATAGAACGTATTTGGGATATAATGGGTAGAAGGCTCGCAATTTACCCCAGCCCCCACGGACTTTGGAGGCCATCATAGAATCAATGCCAAGACGTGCTGGGGAGTGTATATATAACCGCGGTGGACAAAAACATTAAATTTAAACATTAACTATTAAATTTAAACATCTACTTCTGGTGTTGCGATTTCTTTGTCATTGAATATATATTACAGCAAAAAACTAATTTAACTAAAAAGCACGAAATAATTTTTTACTGCAATAATTAAATACTTTTTTTGAAGTCAGTGACAAGTTGAACTGCGAAGTTGGGAAGTACAACTTATAAATGTATGTGCAGTGTAGCTTGGCACCGAAAAAGTAATTGTTGCAGTAAAAAATTATATAATGTTTTTTAGTTACGTTACTTTTTTTTGAAGTTGGATTTTATTTTTTTTTCTAATTTATTTATTACTGATGCAATGGCTTAATCGGATGCAGTTTTCAAATCTAATTAACTTTTTCGATATTGCCTAAAATAAGGTATATAATTTTTGAGCATCATTTATTAGACTGACCAACCGCGTTTACTGTTGAATAGAATAACTTGTTTTCTAAATATGTGTATAATATATTGTAGACAATTTGAGTTTCATCATTTTTTAGGTCTGTTAATTATACAGACATTCAATTAATTGTCTCCGCAGAATCTTATAATAAATCATTACACAGTTTTAATTGATATAACAGTTTTCAATTTTAATAAACTTTGTTTCATAACAATTGAGTTATTATTAAAAATAAGGGACGTAACTTAAACAAAATTTATATTCTTTGTCAAACCTAGTATACAATTTGAAAAGGTAATTCGAAAATTTATTATACAATTATTAGTGATGTGGCATAATTAGATGCATTCTATAATACTGATTACTCCTGTTTGATAAGAATTTTTTTGATTACAAGAGAACTCCGGGGGTTCAATTAAAATTGTTAAACTAATATTCACTCTCACTTTCTAGAAACTTTTTTACATCAAAAAATTCACAACAGCTGATTCGAATATCTAAATAATAAAACGAAATACACTCTTCGCAATAACTAACTAACTGTTGCGATGATGGGCAGCTCCTTTTAAAATCAGCATCGAATTCTCCCGTACAATCCAGTATCAATTTTACAGTTGTCGAGTTATTTCTGCATCGAATTCTCCCGCACAATCCAGTATCAATTTTACAGTTGTCGAGTTATTTCGAGATATGTTTTTTTCCCATCCGAACCTTCTAGATCTTCTTTATTTTCTATCCCAGCGATTGATCTTTCACGGAATGAAACCAGGGACGGACTGGATAGATTTTTATAACACTGTCCTCCCTTTAATTCTGTTCGTCCCGATCAGAAACATCCTCTCCATGGTAGGGAGACCACCTTCAACTTAGCCCTGGGGTTTCGACGGATCCGGTTGACGACCTCGTATGCAGCATCCCAGGCCGGTGTAAGCTTTGGAGATTTACCCTTGTTTCGTTGGGGGTTGTACAGCCAGACTTTGTCCCTCTCTTGGAACCCGACTGAATTGGCCTTGAGGTCGTATCGCGTCTTCATCCGGTCACTGGTGGCCAACATCTGCGTTCGGGCTAATTCGTGTATTGCCAGTATGTTATGTCGGAGATGGTCGGTATAATAATGTCTTGGGAAGAATCTTCGGGGGATCCAAAAGCCAAATTGCAGGGTCTTTTCCGAATAGGACCCTGACTGGAGTCAGGCCTGTATTATTATGTACGGCTGAGCGATATGCCAACAGGAATAGAGAAATATGCTCATCCCAATCACGCTGGTTATTGCTGACGACCTTGAATAGGTGTTGTTCCAAGGTCCTGTTGAATCTTTCGACCATTCCGTCTGACTGTGGGTGCAATGGTGTTGGTCTCGTTTCCCTGAACCCCAACATCGTGCAGACCTTCTGAAATACATTCGATTCGAAGTTACGCCCCTGGTCTGAATGTATTTCCATGGGTACGCCAAACCTGCTGAATAGCTGTTCTACTAGCACCGTCGCTATCGTGGTTGCCTCTGGGTTGGGTATCGCATATGCCTCAGGCCATTTGCTGAAGTTATTCATTGCGACCAGAATGTATTTATTCCCCCTCTCAGACTCGGGAAACGAACCTGTGACATCGATGGCAATTCTCTCAAATGGGATGCCAACATTGTATTGCTCCATTCTGCCCTTGGTCCGGGTCTTCAGGCCGTTACTAGCTGCATTTCCGGCACAAAGCTCTGACGTCGTCGAAGTATTTTACTCAGTAGTATCGCTGGCGAACTATGTCTAGGGTTTTGTTCATGCCCAGATGACTCCCGGTAATCCCATCATGTACTTCGGTCAGGATGGCTGGTACCTTTTTCTTAGGAACTACCAGTTGGGACTTGGTTTCTCGGCCATCAGTGCTTTCCCAAACTCACTTGAGTATTCCATTCTCTAATATTAGAGAGTCCTATTGGGCCCATAACAATTTCAGCACGCCGGAGTATCTAGCTACTTCGTCCCATCGTGGCCTGGGTGCTCCTCTCGTTTTGAGTGGCAAGATTGGTTCGATGTCTGGATCAGCCATTTGGTCCTGGGTGCACTGTTCCGTTGTCCAGTCTTCATTGGCCTGCACTCGGATCTGTCTGATGGAGATACACTCTGCTCTACAGGGTCTTCTGGGTAGGGCATCGGCATTATTATGCAAACGGCCGGCACGGTGTTCCACTTTGAAATCGTATTGCTGTAATTTCTCCATCCACCTGGCCAGGGTGCCCTCAAAATTCTGGACTTGGCAATGGACACAGCGGCGCCGGTGTCGATGGTGATGGTAATTGCTCGGCCATTGATGGTGCCCCTGATGACTAGGCTGCTGCTATCTCGGCAAAATCCCCGGATGGATAACGTTTTGGGGGCTGGTGGAGGGTTAGTCAGCATTTGCCCCCTTATGCTGACTGGCTGACGGTCCCTGGACATGTGGATGTTGTGTTGGTTAGCCATGGACGGTGATCGTTCAGGTAACCTGACTCTGCAGTCGCGTTGGAAGTGCCCTGTCCGTCCACACCGGTACCATGCTCCTTTGTGGTCAGTTCTTTGTGATCGTTCTAGAAGTTTATGGATTTCGGACAACACTGCCTGGCAGGATGGTTCTAATTTCGAAAAGATTGTTGAGGAGGTCTATTCATTCTGTTTTCTCTCCTCCAAATTTTTTCCTATAACAGATAAGTATTTAAAAATTGTATATGTAGAACAAAGTGTAGTAAGGCAATTTCGTAAAATTGCCCGGATTACTGGCTGTCTATACAAAAATTCTTCCTTACAGTTTTTCTGAAAGAAAGAGATGTCTACAAAATGATCAACCAGTATTCCTGTATATAAGTAATGTATTGTATATTGTGTAATACTAATCTGTGTATGGAGACGTTTCAACTCCGAGTCTGGAGTCGTTGTCAATCGTTTAGTGTTGTTTTCGAGGGTTTTTTCTAAAAAATTTTCGCTTTGATCTTGAATTTGTTGTTTGTCAAAAAAAATTTGACACTGACAATTTGTCGTTTGGCGATCACTTGACTCTGAGGTTACCGTTTTTTTGTTCTGTTAGCAGTAAATTCTTCCAGTAAAAATGAAGGTCGGCTGAAGGTGCTCCGATTTCAGTGTTGTTTATCATCATACAGCTGGCTTCTTTAAGTTTTCTCTTTTTAAAATTTTCTTCTTTCAACAAAATCTTTGTTTTATCCCAGTCTATCCTATGGCTGCCGGTGCTCGTTAATACATGATTGGCCAAATTTGATTTGTCCACATGTCTTCTGGAAATGTTATATTGATGTTCCTTTTTCCTTACTTCTAAAGGTCTTGAAGTTTCACCGGTATAAGAATAGCCACAGTCACACAAAACACTGTAAACACAATTTTTAGAACTCTGGGTTGCGTTAAACGGTTTGGTATGTGTGAGGATAGAGCGCAAGGTATAATTTGTTTTAAAAACAGTTTTAACGCTGTATTTATTTCCTAACCATTGTAAGTTCAATAAATTCACCATTACAAAACATATCAAAATTTTTGCAAAATATAATTAAACCTTTCGAAAATAATCCAAACAATTTAAAAACACTAATGATTTTTTAACAAAATTAAAAAGCATTATTATCAACAGAAATGATATACTAGTAAGTTTCGAAATAGTTAGTCTTTTTACAAATGTACCTGTTGATAAATCATTACAAATTATAAAAAATAAATTACAAAAAGATATTACCTTAGTTATGTGTTTTCAATTAACTAAAAAGTTTTTTAAAAAGCACAAAACAAAATTACTTTATTTGAAACTATTACTACAAATGCTAATTTCAGACTACGTAAAAAAAGAACAATGCAAAATTATTATTTCAAAGAATTGCGTCGTGTAACCAGATCTGATGAATCGGCGTTAGCCTTAGCCTGGTCAGTAGCGTACATAACTGTAGCGTACATAACTCCTCCCTCACTAAGCTGAAGTTTTGGGCTGGAAGAACAAAACTTGAGGGGTTGACGGTGGTTGGCCTTGATTGTCTTCATCATCTGTGGTGTTGGTAGCTGTCCGTCTTCTTACATATCGACGTATGAGATAAACTGTTAACCCCAGGAATACTATGAGGTATAATGGAATTGTCCATGGGTGATGACTATTACTCCAGGGATTGTTTACTAAAGGTCGAACTGCTCTACTTTTTATTTGAAGATCATGAAGCTGATCTAATGAAATGTCATCCAAAATAATTTCCTTGTGTTCTATAATATTCTTGATTTTGATTTCAGGTAGAAGTAATGGTTTTTGTTTTACTTCTCCCTTTTCATTGGTAAAAGTTACATCAGGGGTTGAAAAACTGCAGCGGTATGGTACTTCAATGAGATAAGTACCACGAAGCATTATAAAATCCGTCTGCTCACATCTAGTTTGAATTTTTTCTTGATATGGAAAGATGGCTATATAGTGTGAGTCTGTAACTTCCTCAACTAAAGATTTGTTCATCGTTACTGGAATCATGTTGCAGCTTGGGTTGTTACCTTTAAGTTGAAGGATCGAGAAAATGCAAATCTTGTGTATGGCTTCCTAAGTGATTATTTTCACATAAATATGTAGGTTTCAGAAATCGGCAAGCTTTGATGTCGTATTGGTACCAATCGCTACTCATTGTTAGGAAGGTGTTTTTCGGAATTATGGTAGTTGAATTATAGGTAGGAATAGAATAAAGGTGATAGTGGATAAATGATTCTGTGTGTACAAGAGGTACATGTAGGGCGAAGACTAACCTATCTTTCGAAAAATAAGCTTCTATTGAAATGATATCATAATGTTTAAATAAATCGTTAGAATTTGGAAACACTAATTGATTTAGTGTATGATGTTTCAGAAGGGTTTCGCAAATTGAATTTAGTTCATTAATAGATATTATACTATGATGTAATATTCCAAGTTTTGCGAAAGAAATTGAAGTTTCTATCTCTGCTATGATTGATGAAATGGTATCTAAATTATATTTAATTTCTGTTAAAGTATACATTGTCTCAAAGAAATAAGAGGTATTTTTTTGAAAATTTTCAATGTTTTGTTTTATGATTTTTTGGTTATGAATAATCAATGAAAGGGTTTTATTATTTGATTCCAAAATTGCCTGTGTTAATGAAATTTGTTGATTGACAGATTTTATAATTTCGCTTTGGTTATTTTTCAATATTTCTATTGCCTCATCGTACCGCTTTGCATCTTCTTGGTCTAGATTCCCAGATATTGCTTTTATAATTCCCCCTATTGCATTTATTAATCCGCATTTATGGCGATTAGGGAAAGGGATTATTGATAGAAGTTTTTCACTTAAAGATTGAAGTTGATATTCAATATGCTGTTGAATAGTTTGTAAAGAAAATTCGTAAACTTCATTTAATTGGTGTTTCTTAAGATGATTTTTTATTATTTGGTAGTTTTGGTTTAGGGATTCAAATTCAGCTTTTATTGGACTTAATTCTATAAAATGTAGAAAGGTATGAGTTGCGATCTTAATTTTTGCAGGACCTAATTCGAAAGGAAGGATTCCTGGATTATTTTTGAGTTTTGTAATTTTAATGTTGGACTGAAGGGTCGCCGCCGCTAGGGTAATGATCATCCTGCAACAAATTAAAATTTTCGTGAGGTTTTTTTTAAATATATTTTTGTGATATATATTCCTATCTGTTCTAAGTTTTATACCTTCATCTACCTTTACGGTTTCTTTTATATATGGAGGTTTTAATTTATTGTTTCGCGATTTTGCATCTTTTCTATAAGCGATTAGATTTTTTGCGTAAGGGACCGGGTCTTCCCGATTTTGATTCTCCCTTTCTATAATTTTCTCTTTGGTAGTTTGGCTAGCTTCATATATTTTATTAAATAGAATACGCGTTTTTTGCTTATGTTGCTGGATGTAATTATTAATAACTTCATGATTTAAATTGATGTCAAACGGGTCCTTTGCATCTAAGTGGCCGTTAATAATATCTATCGGTTTCTGATTTGTCACCGAATGAACGGAATGATTATACCCGAAAATTGCATAGGGCATTAATGTTAAAATATCGGTTTGAGGATTTTCTAGTTTTAAGGCCCTAAGGTGTTCCAACAATGTTGAGTGAAAACGTTCAACAGGGGCATTACTATTGGAATTTTTGGAAGTTGTATAGTGAAGCTCAATTTTATGAAGTTTGGCGAAATCAGATAATAAGGAGTTTTTAAACTCTGTGCCGCTGTCTGCAACAATACATTGTGGTAAGCCGTGAAATGACAAGAATGTTATGAAACTTTGGACAATTGAAAGAGCATTGGCACTTATAAGTGGAAAGGCTTGTCCATATCTAGAGAATTTATCCAGAATTGTTAAAAATTTTTGGTTATTAGCCTGAAATACATCTATATGTATAATTTCAAAGGGCTTTTTTGGAGTTGGTGTCAATTGTAATTTGAGTTTTGGAGGATTCCTATCATACTTGGATTGTTGACAATTATCACATCTATTAATGAATTGTCTAACATCATTTGCAATATTTGGCCAATAGTATTTTTTTCGAATTTGTTGTATTGTTTCTATTATACCTCTGTGATTAGTTTTTGTGACATGATTGTATTCTAAAAGTTCCCTTTGCCGCTCTTTCTCTATAACATTTTCTAATTGAATGTTACATTTCACGAGATTAAAAGCAGAGTTTTTGAAGGTTTCTCTCATAAGATTACTGAGTTTTATATATAGGTCATTGTCATTGTTTTCGAAAAAAAAGGCATAAGTATTGTTTTGTTGTCCGTAGTCTTTGAAAAAGGAAATTATGGGTGTTAAGTCTTTATCAACTATGTAAATAGTCCATAAATTTTTCTTATTGGCTTCCCATAGGCATCTCCTAGTGGGTTTTCTAGGTTGTGGTGAATTTTTTATGAATATTTGATTTTTAAAAACATTTATGGAGGATTCGGTTGGATTTATACCCTGTATAGGTTCCTCTTCGTTTGTATGCACTGTATCAGTTGCAGTATTATCCCCATCAGGGTTTGCTTCCATTATTTCTTCGGCAGTGTCAGTTTCTTCATCTTGTTCTTGTTCTTCACCCGTTAACGTTTCTCCACTGTCCGTAGTTTCGTCCTCGTTTTCGTTATCTCCAACATTATTTGTTGTCGAGAAGTTGTCGGTTTCCTTTTCTAAGTTAGCATTTAACTCTTGGATATACCGTAAAAGAGCACTTTGTTGATTTTCTGTTTGTTGTTTGGAAGTGGATTGATTTTGAGTTTCATTAGGGTGTATTTCAATGCGCGATAAAGCATCCGCGTTAGTATTTGCTTTACCCCGTTTATATTCTATAGTATAGTTAAATTCGTCAAGTTTAAGTTTCCATCGTATTAGTCGAGAGTTTGGCTCTTTAAGTGACATGAGCCACTGTAAAGGTTTGTGATCACAAATGACCTTGAACTTGTTAGACCATAAATAATTTCTAAATTTCTTTGTTGCCCAAACTATCGCCAGTAGTTTCTTTTCTATTGTACTGTAATTTTTTTCTGGATCATTCAAAGTTCTTGATGCATAAGCTATGGGTTTATCCGAACCTACTGTCCCTTGAGACAAAACCGCGCCGATGGCAAAGTCACTAGCGTCTGTTGTTAATATAAATGGTTTTTCAAAGTCAGGGTATTGTAAGATGGGTTCGTTTGTTAGAAGCTGTTTGCAGTAATTAAATGATTTAATAAAATTTTCATCATGTTTTATTTCTGCGCCTTTTTTCAAACATAAAGTAAATGGTCTAGTAATTTTTGCAAAATCTCGAATAAACTTTCGATAGTACCCTAACAGTCCTAAGAAGGTTTTAATTTCCCGTGTTGTTTTAGGAATCGGATAGTTCATGATGGCTTTCACCTTTTCGGGATTTGGTTTTACTCCCTCAGCTGTTACCAGATGTCCCAAAAATGCTACTTCTCTTTGAAGGAATTCCGATTTGTCCAGTTGTATTTTGAAATTTGTTTCGCGGAGTCGCTGGAATACCCTTTTCAAATTTGTCATATGTTCTTGGAGTGATGAACCATATATTATAACATCATCCATAAATATTAAGCAACATGAATTTTGAAGTCCTCTGAAGACATTATCCATGACGCGCTGGAAGGTGGCAGGCGCGTTTTTTAAGCCAAACGGCATACGTAGATATTCATAGTGTCCGTTGTCAACACTGAATGCCGTTTTTGGAATATCTTCTGGGGCCATTTCGATCTGATGGAATCCGCTAGCCAGATCCAGAGTTGTAAAGTACTGGCATCTTCCCAATTTATCCAGCATGTCACTGATGTTCGGGATAGGATATCTATCATCGATCGTTTTTTCATTTACCTTGCGAAAGTCAACTACAATTCGAAATTTTTTCTTGCCGCTAGCATCTGCTTTCTTTGGCACTACCCAGATGGGTGACGACCAAGGTGAATTACTGTGTTGTATAATGCTTTGATTAAGCATTTCGTCGATTTGTCTTTGTACTTCCGCTTTGTACATGTAAGGGTAGCGATATTGTTTAGAGTAAACGGGGACTTCATCTTTTGTTCTAATATGATGTTTAATTTGATTTGTGAATGTAAGTTGCTGACCTTCATAGTGAAAGATGTCTGAATAAGATTGACAAAGTTTTAAGATGTGATATCTTTCCTCGTCATTCATGTGTGAAGTTCTAATAAGTTGTGAAATGTCATGTTTTTCAACAGGAGTTTGGTCTATGTTCATATTATATAAGTCAAAATTTGAACGATTAAAATGTTCAGTTTGTAAAGGGTCATATAGTTTGATTTGACAATTAAAGTCATTTGGGTTTTTTACTTCTACCCAAGCGTATCCATTTTTCGCAGTTGTAAGGGTTTCATGTATTATACAATTATTAATTTTCGTAGGTGGAACTAAAATTTCGCCTGAAGTTTTGCAAACTGGAATTTTAATTTTAACACCTGTATTTGGTTCAATGTCTACAAAAAATAACATTTTCTTCTTGGATTCATAATAATGAATTTTATTTTTTGAAGAAGGAGTAATAAGAACAGAAGATGTAAAATCTAATTTTGCAGATAGTTGTTTTAATAGATCTAGGCCTATCAAGCCGTCAAAATAGTCATGAAATTTAAATAAATGAAATTTTAGCGAAAATTTGTGATTAAATTCCTTAAAAGCTGGAATACGTGCACAAAAATCACGTTGAGATGTTTGAAACACAGACGTTATAATGAAAGGTTCTTTAAAAATGTTGTCTGGAAAATATTTTTCAACAATAGAAGGATTCAAGAAAGATTTTGTAGCTCCAGTATCAATCAAGAGCTTAAGAGGTGGATCTTTTATTTGAATATAAGGGAGTTCCTTTTTATCATAAATTGAATTTAATTCTATTACGTCTTGTCGGGATCTAGGCTGGATTCCTGAAAATTTTCTTGTTTTTCAGTTTCTTCTAAAATTTCAGTAGTTTGGGGTAAATCATCAGATTCTGGGTAATCGTTATAAGGGTAGTCATAGTAAGGGTAGTCATAATAAGGGTTATTGTGCTCATACTGTTCGTCATAATTTTGGTGCTCTACGTTATGAACTTCTTCAACAATATAATTTAATTTTTGTTTAGGATCTCTCTGAAAATAGTTGGTAGACCTTTGAGGGTAAATTTTATTAATGTTTGAATTTCTAAAATGTGAAACCCCACTCATTGGAGCTGGTTTCGAAGTACTAGGAGGTGGATTTCTCCAAACATTACGGGGTGGGCCAAATACTTGAGCATTACTGAAAAATTTTTGGGGTGGCATAATTTGCCGTGGTTGAATATTAACTGGACCTCTAGGAAATTGTGCTTGAGGTGTAAAATGCATAGGCGGTCTCATAAAAGTATTTGCAAATGGTGGGAAATTGCTTCTTGCGTTAAAATTTGGAATATTTGGTTCCGGAAGTGGTTTTGTAAGATTCCCCGATTTTAAATATTTAATGTTATTATCCTCAATTATATACTGTTGAGCTTCAGCTTAATTAATTGGTTTCATTGCACGAATCATAGAGCTTTGTGGCTCTTTTAATCCCACTAATAATGTATGCAGAGCATGAGAATTGAACAAAAGCTTCTTACTTTCTATAACTTCTTTCACATTTTCATGAAGATTAACATAATTATGTAACAAATTTAAAATTGACACTACTCGAGCATAAAACTGTAATGAATTTTCATTATTATTTTGTCTTAAAGCACTAAGGTCTGAAAGTATACTACTCTCATTTCTTTGGTCACCAAAATGAGTTATCAATAAATTTTTTACAACATCCCAATTTTCATTACCATACATAGATAGAACTTCCTCAGCGGGACCGGTTAATTTGGAAAATATGCCGTTAATAAGTAATCTATTTTGAGCACAATTGACATTATTTGGATTTACGTCATAATATGTATTCAATAAATCGGTTGCAGTAGAAATAAATCTATGTAATCTACAAGGATTACCGTCAATTTCAGGTATAATCTGTAGCAATTTAATGTCAAAATTAGGAATAGTTCTGTGAACTGTCGAAATTGTTGGGTTAGACATGATCGAAACTAATTCTCTTTGCAAATCTCTTGTCCTAACTGAATTTAATTCCAAGGTCCTAAATGAACCACTTAAATCTAACTCAATTTCTGAACTAAGATCGATCGATTGATTAGTCGAAATTGGGGAGTCTGACATAAAGGAAAAATAAAATGTAGAGGTAAAGGAAACAATGAGTAACTTACAGTGCGGTTCTCATTTCTTTCTTCTTTTCTTGACCTAAAATGATGTTGAAAGTCTCTGAACAAATATTCACTTTTCTTGAGCCGATTTTCAATAATGAGTCTCGGTCAAAATTTTCGATTTCTCTTTTCGGATCGTCCTCGATGAAGAATTAAAATTCACGATTTTTAGTAACGAAATCGTCGAGCATCCTACTGTCATGCGCCAGTTATGTGTTTTCAATTAACTAAAAAGTTTTTTAAAAAGCACAAAACAAAATTACTTTATTTGAAACTATTACTACAAATGCTAATTTCAGACTACGTAAAAAAAGAACAATGCAAAATTATTATTTCAAAGAATTGCGTCGTGTAACCAGATCTGATGAATCGGCGTTAGCCTTAGCCTGGTCAGTAGCGTACATAACTGTAGCGTACATAACTCCTTACACAACAAAACAAAATTAAACATTGACACAATTATGGAACTAACCGAACTTTGCTTAAACACTACATATTTTCAATTTGAAGGAGATTTCTATAAACAAGAATTTGGTATGGCCATGGGTTCTTCTTTATCTCCTATAATCAGTAATATATTCATGACATATTTTGAAGAAAGATTCATAGGCAAATATAAAAATAAACCAAAAGTGTGGTGGAGATACGTTGATGACATTTTTGTGGTTTGGGAGTATGGTGCTGAAGAACTGCACTCATTCCTAGATTAGATCAATAGTCAAGAACCCACAATAAAATTTACAATGGAGATGGAAAATTTGCATAAATCTGCTTATCTTGATGTACTTATAGATAGAACAAACAACACAATAAGTAAAAGTACTTATCGAAAACCTACAAATACTAATAGATATTTGAATTTTCACTCCAACCATCCTTTAAATGTAAAGAAAGGTGTTGTAAAGTGCTTATATGATAGAGCAAAAACATATCTTCATCCACCCAAATCTTTAACAAAGAAGTCAATATTATCAAAGAACATCTACTTCAAAATGAATATCCCCAAGACTTTATAAATAAAACTATAAATCAGTTAGAAAGAAAATCGCAACAACAAACCAGCACAAATAACCATCACACTAATACCAACCAAACACAAACAGAGAACTAAATTATGAACATAATTCCATATATCCCAGGTGTATCGGAAAAATTAAGCGGTTAGGAAATAAATACAGCGTTAAAACTGTTTTTAAAACAAATAATACTTTGCGCTCTATCCTCACACATACCAAACCGTTTAACGCAACCCAGAGTTCTCAAATTGTGTGTACAGTGTTTTGTGTGACTGTGGCCATTCTTATACCGGTGAAACTTCAAGACCTTTAGAAGTAAGGAAAAAGGAACATCAATATAACATTTCCAGAAGACATGTGGACAAATCAAATTTGGCTAATCATGTATTAACGAGCACCGGCAGCCATAGGATAAACTGGGATAAAACAAAGATTTTGTTTATAGAAGAAAATTTAAAAAAGATGATGATAAACAACACTGAAATCGGAGCACCTTCAGCCGACCTTCATTTGGACAGGAAGAATTTACTGCTAACAGAACAAAAAAACGGTAACCTCAGAGTCAAGTGATCGCCAAACGACAAATTTTCAGTGTCAAATTTTTTTTTTGACAAACAACAAATTCAAGATCAAAGCAAAATTTTTTTTAGAAAAAACCCTCGAAAACAACTCTAAACGATTGACAACGACTCCAGACTCGGAGTTGAAACGTCTCCATACACAGATAAGTATTACACAATATACAATACATTACTTATATACAGGAATACTGGTTGATCATTTTGTAGACATCTCTTTCTCTCAGAAAAACTGTGGGGAAGAATCTCTGTACAGACAGCCAGTAATCCGGGCAATTTTACGAAATTGCCTTACTACACTTTGTTCTACATATACAATTTTTAAATACTTATCTGTTACAGGAAAAAATTTGGAGGAGAGAAAACCCCATGAATAGACAAAATAGGATGGTTCTAGTTCGTCCTGGCTGAAGGAAACTGCTCGCACTCTTGGTTTGGACATGTTCATGACTGCCTCTACTTCCAAGGCCCGAAGTAAGTACTTTTCTTACTTTTCTTGACATCACTTAGTCTTAGAATGTGTTGTACTTCCACATCTCTGATTCTGTTTATGAAACTCTGTGTGGCCAATTGATCTTTGGTTTCCTCTGGCAGGTCTGGGTAGGACAAGTGCAATATACGTCTAACTTCTGCTTCGAATTCTTGAAGTTTCTCTCCGGATTTTTGCATTTTTCCACTTAGTTGCACCTGGTATACTGGGCTCAAGGACTGATTGTCGTATCTTTTGTCCAGGATAGCGATGATTTTGTCGAAATTGCCTTCTTCACAGACAAGGAAGGCTTTGGAGGAGTTCTAAGGCCGGACCTCTTAAGGAAATTACCAGCGACTTTGATTTTTCTTGGTTATCCCATCCATTAGCTGTAGCCACGGCTTCAAATTGCCGTTTATACATGAACCAAGATGAGCTGCCATCAAATGTGGGTGGTTTGCTAACGGAACCTTTCGTACCCTGGTATTTTCCTCGCTGTAAGTCCTGTTGCATTTTTAAAATTTGTGTCTTGGATAGCACTGATTTTATCTTGTACTTCACTTTGTACTGTTTTTTTAATGGAACTGATTTGGTCTTGAACTGTGTTTTGAATTGAGCTGATTTCAAATTTTACCTGGCCTTGGATGGAATCGAGGTCATCTACTCTGGTTTCAAGAGTGTTCACGGTATTTTTTATGGTCCTAATGACATCATTTATCTCTTTTACGTCTGACTCAACTATTTGCATTCTTTTATTAACTGTTTCATTGAATTGTGTTACTATTTGCATTAATTCTTCAAATTGCAGTTGTCTTTTTTCTTGCGTTTTGCCTGGTTTTCTTCAAATAATTTAAATTTATTTTGTCTTGTTAATTCAATTTGATCTTGTGTTTGTTGAAATTTTGAGAATAATATTTCAATTAAATTCTGTTGTCCACTTTTCATAGTGGAAACAAGATTTTGTTGTTCGCCTTTCATCGTGGAAACAAGGGTCTCTAATTCTATTTAACGTTTTTCATCAAAAGATTTCACTAAGCTTTGTTGAATTTCCTCTTGATGTTGTTTCTCTTTTTTGTCACGTTTTTCCAGGATCTGAGTTATTTTTTCGTCTATTCCATCCGTAACCTGTTTGAATATTTTTTTGGTAGTCTCGTCAATTTTTTTTCCATACCTCGGGTATCTATAAATCAAATAACGATTTTAACTTCACTTGATCCTTCACTTCTGATCACCAAATTTGTTATGTACTCCGGGGGTTCAATTAAAATTGTAAAACTAATATTCACTCTCACTTTCTAGAAACTTTTTTGCATCAAAAATTCACAACAGCTGATTCGAATATCTAAATAATAACACGAAATACACTCTTCGCAATAACTAACTGCTGCGATGATGGGCTGCTCCTTTTAAAATCTTCATCGAATTTTCCCTCACAATCCAGTATCAACTTTACAGTTGTCGAGTTATTTCGAGATAAGTTTTTTACCCATCCCAACCTTCTAGCTTGGTTTTTTTTTCTATCCCATCGATTGATGTTTTACGGAATGAAACCAGGGACAGACTGGATAGATTTTTACAATATAATTGGAGAAGTTACATAAATACTTTTTATACAGTGTTTAGTGTAATGACATAATTAGATGTTGTTTTCTAATTATTTCGATTTGATAACAATTTTAGATATTAATAAAAATACTTTTACGCAAAATTTCTATTTGCTGACATTGACATGGACTGATTACAGTATACGTTTTAGACCATGCAAATCTCTTTATGACTTTTTCTCTTAAAATTATTAATAAAAAATCGTTTGATTAATGAAGACACACTGTATATTCAGACTAATTGAAAATATTTACCTCGAAGTTGATTAACTGACATTTATTTTGATTAATACAATTTACCACAAATTCCCAACAGAAATATTTTCATATTTTAATTCCAGCACCTCCACCAAACCTTACTATATAAAAAAGTCGGTGATTTTTTTTCCGATTTTCTAAAGAACGGTACAAGCAATGTAATTGAAAAAATATGGTCCGTTTCGGGATCCTCGGAACTAATGCAATATCTTTTTAATTAATTTATTAAACCTCAAGATCCGAACAGAAATATTTCCATATTTTTAATACCAGCCATTCCACAAAAGCTTATTGTTTAAGAAAGTCGGTGAAAAAGTTTTTGCCGATTTTCTAAAAAACGGTACAAACTATGTTATTTAAAAATATCGTACCACTTAGGGATTCCCCGGAACAGGATCCAGTATAAACGGTCGAAATTTTTGTGCCAAAACGTAATAAATAAATAAACAAAATTAAATATTATAATATTTACTAAGACGTGATTCTCACCCGAAACCTAGCCCAGTTCCTGATTATAACCGCGGAAGCTTTTTAGTATAATAAAGAGTAATTTAACCATTCGACAAATTCAAACCTCATATGCCCTCATTTTAAATTAAAATATGAGACAAATTTAAGTGTTTATTAACATAACTAATTAGTTATTATACCACTCATATCTAAATACACAGTAGTAAACTTATTTTATTTTAAACACTTAACACTTTTTGAAAAATAACATTGTGAGATAAGCGATATACCTTGCTAATTAGTGAACATGAGACAACAACTTTAAATAAAATGTTAAATGTGTTTTGTTCGACATCCAACCGGGCTATATTTATTACGTAAGTATTATATTTGTGGTTCACGTTGTTAATAGAAATTACAATCAAGGGAAAAGTTGACAATCAATTAGGAATTTGTACTTCATTTTCCGATATTTGGTTTATATATGATTATCTGTTTCACTTGCATAAAAATATATTTAGAGATTTCGGTCTTTTTAGGAATAGCGTAACGGATGATGGGTTTCGTTCAAGAGAAGGTGTGATCCAGTATCCCAATGTCACTAAGCGTAGTACAAATTTATTTGTACACAACATCAGTATTTCTGAAGAAGATGAGTGAGATCTCATTGAAACGTCGAAAAAGTGTCGTTGCTAAGACAAACAAGAGAAACACACGAGATTCCCGAGAACAGTCAATTACATTTCATACTCGTGAGAACATCAGAAGTAATATATATATATATATATATATATATATATATATATGAAGAAATATTTATCCGGGAATACATCCGTTCGTTATATTGGTTCATGTTTGAATCCTGCAGACGTTTCGCCAAGGTCGAAATTGATTTTATGGCCCGATTGTTGTTGGTGTTAGAACAGAGCCGATGTTGTCTATTTATTTTTGACAGACAATCTGTGCTCATCTAACCGGGCTGAAAGTTATACTATGTACCCCTTGGTTTTCAAGTTTAACTTATGGTTTGGGATTTCCTAAACTTGTGCCTATGGTCTGGTGCGGTTTGTATGCTGTCGCTATGTCATGCCTTCGAAGAATTCGGCCAATTCTGTTCGTTGTCCGTTTGATATATGGTAGACTGCTTTTGGTTTTTCGGTGAGGTCATCATTTGGTTTTGGCTCAAGGTGTTGTTGTGCTATTGCCTATTTGATTGTGTGGTGTGTGTATCCGTTTTGTCGTAGAGCATTAGTCTCTTTTAATTCGTGTGTTTTGTTATTGTCGTCGGTAAGTCGTATGGATCTGTAAACTAGCATGTTGGCAACTCCCTGTATATGAGAAGGGTGGTGATGGGATTTGTAGTTTAAGTATCTGTGCGTGTGTTTTGGCTTTCTATATACGGTGTGGTCGAAGTGCCTATTCTGGGGGTTTTTTCTTACGAGGACGTCAAGAAAAGGCAGCTGGTTGTTTTCCTCAAGTTCTAATGTAAATTGAATCCTGGGGTGTATGGAGTTTAGGTGTTCCAGAAACTTAAGAAGTTCTTGTTTGCCGAAAGACCATATGACAAATACATCATCGACGTATTAGCCATAACTTTGGCTTCAGGTTTGCTGTCTGTAGTGCCTTTTTCTCGAAATAGATCATGAAGAGGTTTGCCACCGCTGGTGATAGTGGGGACCCCATTGCTGCTCCGTCGGTTTGTTTATATATGCGGTTGTCATACATAAAATAGGCACTTTTCAGGCAGTGTCGTGACAAATCTATTATGAATTGTGGGAGGCCTTCATTCTCAGATATTTGTTGAAGTGCTTCTTCTACTGGTATGCTTGGATATAAGCTCTTAACATCGAAACTAGCTATGATATCTTCTGGTTCTATGGAAATACTGTTGAAAATGCGCGTGAAGTGGTCCGAGTTTTTAATGTAAGAATCTGCTTTTTTCACAATTGGTTCTAGGGTGCTGGCTAGATATTTTTCCAAGTTGTATACTGGCGAGTTGAAAGCACTAACTATAGGTCGAAGTGGGACTCCGTCTTTGTGGATTTTGGGCAAACCGTAGAGCTTTGGGCTTGACTTTTCTCTGGGTATCAGTTTTTTCTGTAGTTCTTCATCTATGGGTGAATCTTTAATTTTGGATTTCGTTGTTTTTTCTAGGTAGGTGGCCGGGTCTCTGGGGATGATGGTTTGTAACTTGAGTTACAAACAATCCTTCGAGGAAACTCTTCCCACAAAAAGACCTTAAGCTCTTCATTTGTTTCCTCAAGACCTTAAGTATCCCCGATCAGCTCTTCGGGGATACTCTTTATTAATACATTTCTTCACGCGTTTAGTTAATCAAAGGCCAATTCGAAAAATCTCTAGCCTTGAGTTCCCTATAAAAATTGCCAATAATTTGTGATACTTTTCAGCCCTTCGAGCTAGTTCTTCTTCCTCTTTTTCATTTCGGTTAGCCAAAAAGACTATTTGTCAACCTTTTTTTCAGTTCTTTCAGTCCTTCTCGTAGATCTTAAGCTCTTCTTTTTGGCTTCTTTTAACGTTCCTAAGTTCTATATTTCCACAGCCTTTCAAGTTTCTTTGCAATTCGTCAATTCTTCTGGGAGTCTACACCATAAAAAAATTGTTAAATTTAGCTGCAGATGATGATGATGATGATTATAATATATTTGTATAACTTTCGATAATTTTTCATCGTCAATTGTGTGTTAAGAAGGTGGTTGTTGCTAATTCTTAGTTCGGGGAAGAGGTTTTGTTATACGCGTAATACTTCATAAGATTTCGATTTAGTTTCGTAAAATATGAAACGTTATAACGGTATGTTCAGAGGAGAATTACTAAATTCATGCTTTCACATGTAGTAATATCCCAATTTCTTCGCCCGGGCCGTAGTATCGCCGATTTGTCGTGAATTATTTCACTTACATTTTTCATAAAAGTTCACTTTCTTAAGTATAAAAAAAACTTTGAGGGTATTGTTTCTTAAATATTTGGAATTTAACCACGCGGTGTCCTCACACAAAAAAAAATTTAGCTCACTTTACTAGTAAGTATTTTTTCTTGTTACAAGCTATATAAGATTTTGCTTATATTGTGTAAATTATTTCGAACTTTGTAGAAACTATAACATTTATGATGTAATTCCAGACATTGACAAATATGTTAATCTGGATCATTCGCAAGTGGTACTTTACTGTACTCAATCGCGTGTAGGATAACAATGGTTAGCAACAGATGTAAATAACAAAACCTCCTTGATTTCTCTCAATACGGAAAATTTAAAATTTCCTGCTAGACGCCTACAGGTTAAGTGGAGCGCGTATCGTTGAAATAGGATCTAATGTGTCTTGCGGATTAATTATATTAACAAGACTGAAGTACGCTTGCACATACCGTTGCATTGTCGACCGTGGCATTAGGTAGAGATCACTGCATAAAGCCAATAAATGTTGATTTATAGGATTAAAAATCGTTCACCTATAAAATTACAGAAACTGTTGACGAAATCATTGCCTGAAGAACACGTTCAGGTTGTTTATTAATGGTATGACTTTTAATTATATTAGAAGTATCAAATGAAATGAAGGTTAACGATAATGTAATAGTTCTTGTAGATTTTATAAATGTACTCCCATATATTTATTTATATAATTTGCTCGTTTTGCTGTATACATCAGTTTATAGAGCAAAATTGAACTAATTATCGGACATAAAATTCAACAGCAATTCCAGCAACAATAAGAATTTCTTTGGTTTTTTCTTTTGTGATGAAAAGTAATAAAGGAATCGCAAAGCTTTCTACAGGAAAGTTGTAGAAATCCTTCTTAAGGAGTATTTAAACATCGCCTTATTGGATCATTTTTACCGAGTAAACTAAGAAATAATGGTCAAATGTGAATTTTTTTCAAAAATTTATAACTATGTGGTAACTAATACTCGAATATTGGTCATCGTCCAAACGATAGTTTATGATATTAAGTTTATATGGGCGCTCGAGGGATACTACTGATAAATAGTTTTTGAAGAATTCGAATTTAAATAATTCAGGGAGCTATTTTGCACATCCCACCGTATTAACGAGACTAGTCCGACCGGGATATACCAAAGATATTTTGAAAGTTTATAGATTCCACTTCAATTTATCTACTTTCTTTTTTCGCTACAATACCGATAAATTTGTTTAAAATAATAATAAACATTGCATTAAATGTACGAATATGCGACAGCCAGCCAGCGGTGCACTGACAATAGCTGTCAACGCACGAGATGCAAAATTGAATTATTATATATTTTTTTCTCAGCAGTTTATTACGTTTTTGTTTCCATAACTATTGCCTGCCTAATTGGTCTATTTTTCCATTGGTTTATTAAGTTAATTGTTACCTGTATACAGTTGACTGATATTAATCAAATAATTTTTTTCCACTGACTGGGTCCACCACTACCAAGACATCGGAAGAGAATTAAGGGTCCGTCGTTAAAGCCAAATTACAAAAGCAGTATTAATACATTTTGCAGCACTATGACAAAAATGCAAGATATACGAAGTGAAGTGCAGTTTATAAGCGTTCACAATATATTTTGCATATCGCTATAGAACTATAGTGGTTAATACGATTCGTTCTGCTAACTATTTCTACAAATTATTTAAACTGCAATTCAACAACAGATTAATGTTCCAGCTGTATTTACAACCAAGTTATGAATTTTTTAAAGTCACTCGCTTAATATCGGTTTTTTCAGCTTTTCTTTATGAAAAATGCTGCAATTAAAATGTATAAATACTCATTTTGAAGATTGTCTGATTCTCTACAATTTTTCTATTGACGGCATTATGAACACATCATTACTTTTTGCACTATAAGCAAAAAAAAGAAAATACTGCATATTCTACGAGTTGGCTGTTAAAATTATGTCAGCAATGACTTATAAACCATAATATACGTGATAGCTTATGCGGTTTGCTGTTGAATTTTATGTCACTTAAAAATCTCTATTGGCTGGTGTAGTACAAGCATACCAGCCGTCGTTATTTTGACATTGCATATGATTTTATGTTTATAGTTTTTGGGCATTATTATCACTTCGTAAATAATGTCGAAATCCTCAATTATTCTGCTACTTCATTGGATTTTTCTCTCTCCACTCCTTTCCGGTAAATGAAAAGTATTTAAAATTTGTAATGTGGAGAACGTATAATAGAGTAATTTCGAAAAACATATGCTCTGAGAGAAGGAAATCTCTACAATATGATACATCAGTATTCCTGTTTATAAAAAAGTGTATTGTGTATTGTGTAATATTATCTAATGGACCAACTACAATCAGGAGCCGTCAATCACTCCGTGTATTTGTTATGTATTATTTTTGAATACTGCAGACAAGTATAAAAATTTTATCATCCAAATAGGAAAGCTACATAATCTGCCACTCCCAAATTCATTTGACAACAAACAAAATATTCAAGAACTCATTAACTAATACACATAGCGATTGACAATGATCCCAGATTTGAAGCGGAAATTCTTCACAGGATATAAGGATACACAAAATACAATACGTCTAAGTGAACACAGGAAGATCTATCGATTATATGATGAAGATCGTATGAGAGAGTGTTGTACCCTGACTGACCTATACCTTGAGTCGTTTTTCTTTCATTTAAACAAATTTGTATTTCCCCGCTTGATGGGTAGGTGGCAACGAGATAAAAACTATAATCAGACAGTCTTTCTTGTGGTGCTGAAAGGAAATATTTGTGAACTCAGTGGAAGTAAGTAAATTTTTTACCTTTCTCCAATCTGTTATGATAAAGTTCAAGAATAAATTATTTCGCTAATATTTGTAGCTGTCGATAAGCTTTCAGGCTAACTATTTAAAATGCATAATTTTTACCTCGACTCACTGATCGATGATGTACCTTGCGCTGGAACAAGAAACAAACTTATTTCAAATTAGATTTATATAATTGTGACAAAATGTTTAATTAGTTTGTTTCAGAAATAATAAGCTGTGAGGATTACAATGAACTTAATTATTCACAAAGAATTTTTCATTCCAGTAAATTTGGTTAAGGATCAATGAAGAACTATTTGTTGTAACCTCTAACTGATTATTTTTATCTTCCTAATATTGAATTGAGTTTTATGCGTTTCAACTTGTTATGAGTTTCGAGGCCGATATAGCAAACAAGTCAGGAGATAGGAAATAAGTTAATATTTGAAGCAGGATATTAGAACAATTCTTTCCAATCCAGCTGATATTGTAATGATTAAGGATTAATATATATATATATATATATATATATATATATATATATATATATATACGGGCAATTCCAATACTTTTCGATATATATATATATATATATATATATATATATATATATATACGGACAATTCCAATACTTTTCGATGAGTTTTGTGGGGGCCGGTCATGGATTTACACCAAATTTTAGGATCTTGTTTGAGATCAAAAGATAATGCCTTTTGCCAATTTTCAGCTTTCATGGTGTCCCTGGACTCGAGTAAACCCCCTTAGAAGGGCCAAAATAGGCCATTTTTGCCTTGTATTTAAAATTCTGTAACTGGACTATTTCTTATCCGATTTCAATTCTGAAAGGGCCCGTTTATTTGTCATAAGCTCTAGTATTTATGAAAGGGTATTCAGAACCGTTAGTGTTTAGGAAGTTTTTGGGGACTAATTAAGTAAGGACGAAATTTTGAAAATTTTTCTATTTTCTGATAGCCGTCAAAATTGCACCAGTATACTTAGGTTTTTTTAATAGTACGTGTTTGAAAGGTTTTTCGATTCCGTTCAAACTACAAGTTATAAAATTTAATTCTATTTAGTGGGTTCGGAGATACAGTCGTTTGAATATAGTGAGTTTCAGAAAAATCTCGGTTTTTCAAATTTTCAAACTAATCGTAGTTATTTCGCGTTAAATAGAATAAGGTAAAAATTTATCACAAGGTAGCTCTGTGCAAATATAACACCCTGCTTATAGAGATTTTCTTGGCCCGAGCCATTATATACCCTATATGGCCGTCAGAATATGTAGTATTTTGCCCAAGTGGGTCAACTCACCTTGTTGTCATGGGTCCCGTCCCTTTCATCATTTTTAGAGCACTAAGGTAATTGGTGTGCTAGAGACGAAGAAAGTAGATAGTAAAACCTTCAATATGTGTGGTAAGAATGGAATTTAGGTAGCATATAACCAAATTCATGGAAATTTAGAAGCTCTTTAAAATATCAGCTATCAAATATATGAACGGTAGGTTTGCTGACTTTGATATTCAAACCGTAATATCATCTATTCTAGAGATTAAAAAAGCTTGTTAAAAACATTAAACTAAAGGTCCGTACTTATTTTATAGTTTAATAATTTTTGAAGAACTAAAGGTTTTTTTAAATTTTACTAACGTCCTTATTAATAATGATACGCTATGCATATATTAACCCCAACCTCTCGTTAACATATGCAACAAGATTTTTTTCTACTGCTTGACGTGTGTTTATATAATTTCGGACTTTAATTAATTAATTATACAAAAATGCATCCCTAGATATGTATTCAGCCAGTGATTTTTTTCTTTCCCACTCTCCCATGTGGATTATTAAAAACCCCTAAAAAATCTGTTCATTTATTATAAAATCCAAATCTATATTAAAAACTTATTTTCATTTTCTACAACAGTTTCTAAATACAGGTTTATCACAGTACTCAATATCGTTAAGATGAAAATAAAAGTGAATATGACAGATGACATTTTATAATTGCTGTATTTCTTGCACAATATCCAAATTGTTTTTCTTTATATCGGCTCGAACTATGGTTCATATTAGCCAAGTAAAAGTTTATCCTGTATATGTTGATTCGCAATAGGGCATCATAGGCAACCACAAACTGCAATAGGCCAGAATTTTCTATGCCAAACAGAACAACGTTTAGAGGAAGGGCGCTTCGTGTGCTGTGCTTACTATATATATATATATATATATATATATATATATATATATATATTATATATATATATATATATAATATAATATAATATAATCAGAATCAGTCTATAAAAAAAATAGCAAAAAATGCTAAATAAATTTATACCTAGCGTTTATAATTTGAAGCAATCAGCATTTAGCCTATGCCTTGGCAAAACTTATACGCACTCTGGATTTTACGGTCTATACCTTTCGGATTGGAACGAAACTTTCAGGGCACAATATTTGAGGTCTAAAATTCCCAAATTGCTATTATAAATTTTAGGACTACCGAAAAAATATAAATATAGCAAATAACATGGAAACTATAAGTGTGTAGACAAAAAGCAGAAGAAGAAAAAGAATTAAAATTAAGCTGAGATGTGAATAAACACATAACATAACTACTACGTCGCTGGATATGCAAACTTGATAGCTTCAAGTAGCCCTGTGAAGGGGTCCTTTCCGGTTTGATACAGGTGCCTTCTCCACAGGTACTCCACGATTAAGTTTGCGAAATTATTGGTGTGATTTTAATCGTCTTTGCGGAAAAACTTTTTGACAACCTAGAACTGCGCTTCCATCCACTGTGTGTGCGTTCCATCAAGCGCAACAAAATGATTGTCAGGATCCGAATGGTCCCCCTCTTTGTGGATGTATTGAGGAGGCTCATTTTTCCTGATGTTATGTCTTGATCTCATGGAGAATGGATGCTCCCTAAAGGATAACTTGGATATTTTTCGTATAGTTGTAAGTTGCAAAGGAAAAAAACAACAAGAATAACAAGTATCGAGTGATTGGGTTCATCGAAGATGGGAGTGAGGACTTGAGCTTTGAGTGTGCCCAGAGAATGTAAGATCTGCTGAAGTTCTGCTGCCGCTAATAGAGAAGCATGTGGAGAAACGAACGACGGTGGACATTGATTGCTGGTGGGCATATGACAGCCTTCCAAACCATGGGTACTTAAAGTACGCACTTATATAAACACAAGTCAAGCAAGCAAAAAAAAGTGTTTTTTCATATGTTTACAAGAGGTTGGGGTTAATATATGCATACCGTATCATTAGGAATAAGGACACAAAACAACTGACAACCAACACCAGACTTACCTAATAATACTGACAACCAGGAAAACCACATATAACAACAATACCATATACAGGGCCTGTCAGAGAGATTGAGAAGAGTAGGCAACAAATTAATCAAAACTACATTTAAAACAACAAATACGCTTAAATCTATTATAACAAAAACAAAACCAAAAAAAAACGCTACATCAAAAAATTGAAAATTCCTTGTGAATGTAATAAGTTTTATATTGGAGAAACCAAAATTAAAAGAACATCAAAATTATATAAAGAAACAAAAAAAAAAATTTGTGAACCTTGGGACCAAGGCCATAGAAGAACACTGCACAAAACGAAAATTAAAAGAATCTGCCTTATCAAAAAAAACGACTTCGCTTCTATTAAACTGTCTGGTTGCCGATAAAATAAATTAAAAATGTAGAACCTTTAGTTCATGTTAGGTTTTCCCTTATGTTTTTCAACAGAATTCTTTGATTTTTTTGGCACACTCTTAAAAAGAAAGTCCTAGAACGCCACAAATAAATTCTGGAAATTTTTTCATATTATGATTTATAATGTTCTTTGAATTTCTTGTGCATGTATATTTAAAATCAAAGAAATCCATAGCGTAAATCTACCAATTTTACTTTATAAATTTATATCCATTGAAAACGAAATCCGACAGGATTTTGAAACGTTTGGTTTTAAAATATACAAGGAACTCTGTGTGGTATTATTCCAAGAAAATTAAAATAAACTAGAAGATGCCACAAATAACATTCAGAAAACAATAAAAAAAAAGTGTTTTTTCATATGTTTTTAATATTTTTTTAGGAATAAGGACTTTAGTATGTACTATCATATACCAAAATTAAAAGTTCAAAAAAACCTTTAGTTATCAAAAATTATTAAACTATAAAATAAGTACAGATTAATGACAAGTTTTTACTCCCTAGAAATATTCTTTGAATATCAAAGTCAGCAAACCTTATTAAAAATGAAGAGAATATCATATGTTATTTGACAGATGACAAGTAGAAATATTCCTTTATTAAAAATGAAGAGATATTCGATTGAGCAACGCGTTTATTATTAAAAAATTATTTTAAATTTGGTGAAAGTTGTGCAGAAGTTGAAAGACGGTTTCGTACAACACCCAACCAGAAACCCAATTCATCATCGTGCACAGCAACTCAACATTCCATTTATTCTGAATTTTGCCTAGAGATCTTCATTTAAGGCTTACAAGGTTCAGATAACGCAAGAAATAAAGGCAACTGACTTTGGTTTACGTCGTCAACTCGTTAATTGAGCCATGCAACAGAAACTTGAAAATGTAATTTTTTTAATAAAATCATCTTCAGCGATGAAGCACATTTTGAATTGGGTGGATTTGTTAACAAGAAAAATTTTCGAATCCTGAATGAAGCAACTCCATGAGAAATAATGGGAAGACCGATGCATCCACAAGAAGTAACTGTTTGGTGTGGTTTTTGGGCTGGTGGATTGATTGGTCCATACTTTTCTGAATATGACAATGGATATGCTGTCACTGTGAATGGTGATCGATATCGAACGATGATTACCAACTTTTTGTGGGATGAATTGGAGCATATTCAGCAATTCATTCAGCAGCAGAAACAATCAATCTTTTGACACAGAAATTTGGTATCGAATAATTGCTCGAAGAGGAAACATTAATTGGCCCCTTGATCTTCATTTGAAGCTATTTGAAAGAAAAGGTCTATGACAACGATATACAAACAATTTATAACCTAAAGGAGAACATTATTGACTGTTTTCAAGTAATTGAATCGCAGTTATGCCAAAGAGTTATCGAAAATTTGGCAAAAGATTGGAAGCTTGTTGTGCAGCAGCAGGTGGTCACTTACAAGATATTGTTCTCCATTACTAAACCGAAACAATTGTACTATCATTTGAAATAAAAGATTTGAACATTCTGAAATAATTTGTGTATTTTATTAAAAATTAACCTCAAATTGGAACACCCTTTATTTGATAGCTGATATTTTAAAGAGCTTTTAAATTTCCATGAGTTTGGTTATTTGCTATCTAAATTCCTTTATTACCACACATATTGAAGGTTTTACTACCTACTTTCTTCGTCTCTAGCACGCCAAATACTGTAGTGCTCTAAAAATGATGAAAGGGACGCGACTCATGACAACAAGGTGAGTTGGCAAACTTGGTCAAAATACTCGATTTTCTGACGGGCACATAGGGTACATAAAGGCTCGGGCCAAGAAAATCAATATAAGCAGGGTGTTACATTTGCACAGAGCTACCTTGTGCTAAATTTTTACCTTATTCTATTTAAAGAGAAATGACTACCGTTAGTTCTAGAATTTGAAAAACGATATTTTTATGAATCTCACTATATTAAAACGACTGTATCTCCGAACCCACTAAATAGAATTAAATTTTATAACTTGTAGTTTGAACGGAATCGAGAAACCTTTCAAGCAAGCACTATTAAAAAACCTAAGTATACTGGTGCAATTTTGACGGCTATCAGAAAATAGCAAAATTTTCAGAATTTTGTCCTTACTTAATTAGTCCCCAAAAACTTGCCTAAACACTACCGGTTCTGAATACTGTTTCATAAATACTAGAGCTTATGACAAATAAACGGGCGCTTTCAGAATTGAAATCGGATAAGAAATAGTCCAGTTACAGAATTTTAAATACAAGGTAAAAATGGCTTATTTTGGCCCTACTAAGGGTGTTTACTCTGGCCCAGGGACACCAAGAAAGCTGAAAATTGGCAAAAAGGCTTACCTTTTGATGTCAAACAACAAACTAAAATTTGGTGTTAATCGGTGACCGGCCCCCACAAAATTCATCGAAAACTATTGGAATTGCCCATATATATATATATATATATATATATATATATATATATATATATATATATATGGTTGATGATTTATTCCGGTGTACATCCGTTCGTCTGTATTCGTTTGAAAAATCACTTGACGTTTCGCCAAAATCATATTTGGCTTTCTCAAAAGATACTAAGTAACTTTTTTGAGAAAGCCAAATATGATTTTGGCGAAACGTCAAGTGATTTTTCAAACGAATACAGACGAACGGATGTACACCGGAATAAATCATCAACCACATATTTCCATCCGTGAAACAGTATACACAAACATATATATATATATATATATATATATATATATATACATATATATATATATATATATATATATATATATATATATATACTATTCCGGGCGAGAACCTTATATAGATTTGTGAAAAACTCGACGTTTCGGCTCTTGCTTTGGAGTAATTATCAAGAGAGAAAAAACGTAGAAAAAACTGCAAATGAAATATGGTATATTAAATGAGTTTCAGAGTCTAGGTCGAACTCGAGACTCACTAGAGAGCTGAACAGCTCATTCATGAATCCACTCAAAAATTTTAAATCCGCTTGCTAATGGCACATTGTATGTCGAAACTACTCACTTTAATAGAAATAAAGTTATTTAAAAAAACTCGTTTTCATTATGATTGAGTATCACAAAGTAACATTAAAAACTGTGTCGTTCAAGATAAATCGAACTCAAAAAGTACTGACTCAGTGAAAAAAAATTCTATATTTTTTGTTTAAAACTTGATTCCCTTTGATTTCTTTCCTGTATCGACGAGGGTTGAATTTCTTAGCAGCAGCCATAACCGCGCCCATAAATGGAGGACAGTTCTTCGGTTCTGTTAAAATAAAACATATATATTTATCTAGGTAACTAGGAAAATTCCGCCTTTCGGTATAGCGGAAATTCCACCTGGGTCGTTGTACAGACTTCGCCATTGGAACAGACAATCGCATAGGGCAATAGATAAACCCTTTTTATTTCTACATATCTTAACCTAGAAAACTTTCGGTAAGATGTTAAGATGACAAGACAGCCACTTGTTTGCATAGTTAATTGTAGGGAATAAGAGAATTAGTAGTAACATTTTTGACAATTCACTATGAGGCGTTCATGAAGTGATTATTGCTTTAGTGGGTTTTTGCTTATTCTGTTTTTTTTTTCATTTGATAATAGAAGCGATCGTTTAGAATATATTTTCTGTCACCTTGATATACTGACGAAAATAATACAGATGAAATGATTTAAACCTTAGACGCATTTCAATATGCTCCGCTTATAAATGGATTTGGCGAAATGTTAATGCGAAGTACAAATTTAACTAAATTTGTTAGACAACTTGTCAAGAATCTGATTACATTTACACTCATCATAAAATAGTAATAAAAAATACTTATACAATTAAGTATATTTTGGCCTATCGATCTCAACATCACGATTTATATTGAACAATGTGTTTTAAATACTTTAACAAATTTCCGGTATTTCGTTCCTTTGAAAGATTAAGGTTAATGTTAAACAAAACATCAGCATTAACAATACAAATGTTTTAATAGAAATACTATTCTTGATCAAATCGTTGCAACATAGACATTGTTTCAATAATAATGTCTAAGAGCTGGTGGATCATTATTCGGCATAACCCATCTCAAAACAATGACAATTCATCCTATGTTGGTCTCTTGTATTTTCATATTTTTTATTCATAGCTTTGTAAAAACTTTGATTTGAACATTCCGAAATACCAAATTCACAAGCTGTGCCTAAAAAGTCGTTTGATTGTATTAAATTATTTGAAAGATCTCTTACATTATTGTCTATGCCCCAGAAGGACAACAAATAATCGTTTAGAGTCTGGAGTTTAGTTTTTAGTTTATTTACTTACCAGGTTTTAGTGCCCATCATTTTCTGGGAGCTTTCGCACTTAATTTACAGTTGACCTTACATTATTATAGTTTCATAAATACATTTTAAATAGATATTTCTGCCTCAAGCAGATCTTCACATAGTATACCAAATCATTTTCCCATTAAAAGCAAGAATAAAAAATTTAAACATATATATCGTTTCCATTTAAATTGGTATGTTTTATCTTTGTTTCTTTTCTGAAAATTGGCTTCCTTCAGTTTTTGCCTATTGATTCACATCAACTGGTTGGTTCGCTACATTATCTGTCCAACGCATCAGAGGCTTCATGTTCTGAGGAAACTGGTTCTTCGTTATGTCTTGCCTCAGGTCCGGAGTAGACCCATTTCATTTGTTTTGTAAGGTTCCACTGAGTTCCGTATATCAGAACTGTCCAGGATAATCTTCTTTTGCTGTTAATTTAAATTTGTTATGCCTTCTTCCAAGTTTTTTTACATGCCGTAAATAAATATAACTGACTCCTTCTTCCAGTTCTTGGTTTTTAAGTTTTCTTTTCTGTTCTAGGGATCTATTACATGCCTTTGGTTTCTTTTAGATTCATATTTACACCAATTCCACAGTGATGGTCCAGTTCTGATTACAGTGTCTGTAATTTTTCTGGAGTTTCTGCGATACCAACAATATCGTTAGCAAGTATTTATTATTATGCTCTTATTAATTTTCCAATGTAATTTTTTGTTTTGTAAGTATCTTCTGAGGCATACGCAAACAATTTTGACGAGAGAGTTTCTTCTTCTCTTATACCTTGTTTGTAGCTAATTTAATTGGTGTTATCATATATGGTTTTAAAGATTATTGTGTGTCGGAGCTCTATTCTAACATTTTGCATAGTCTCCATAATTTCCACTGTCTATTGTGTGGAAAGCTTTTTGAAATTCCACAAATGCTAAGCCCTTCGAAATAATACCTCATTGATTTTTCGATTATCGTTCTCATTGTAGGCATGTATATAAATTAGTCTTTAACTATTATCAGTGTTACAAAGAAGAAATAATACCTACGTATTGAAAATTTCTATTTTAATATAAAAACATATTAAACTTCAAATGTACTCTAACAATGCCATAAACAACCCAATGAAAGAAGTAAATTTGTTTTATATTCCTAGTCCATTTTAGAAAGTGATACATTAATTTTCTAAATTTAAAAATTGCTAAATTTGATTTCAAAAGAAAGAAGTCATTATTTGAATATAAATATTCACACTTATAGTTTAAATAAATATGTATTCATTTTATGCGAACTTTATTTTATGCAATTTCTAGCAAAGAATCTGAACTAATAAAACTATCTAATTAAACTCTGCCATATCCTTGATGAGTGTTATCGATCGCCTATGTAACACTATGAACACAATTCATTTATTTTGAATATCACCGTACCTTATTATTTTCTACGTTACCATATTTTTTTCTCAAATGATGTGGAACGAAACAAGAATACCGTTTTTACACTCTATAGAAATGATGTTGAAACTGGGGTCATTTCTCGAAAAGTCACAATAAATATTACTGTAGGTTTAACCTTTAAAATGTGTTCTGGAATTACAGTTTGTCTATGTAATATTGATATTTCTGTGATTCATTTGTGTGTCTTGTGTTATTTATTATGAACTTAGAAAATCATTCAATTATCTTGATTAGTGATGAAGCCAAGCATATCGAACGTTCCAATTGTTAGAATTTTAACCTAATTGATAGTATCATTTTAATTTTAACGTACATATTTTCGGGTTTTGACTTGACATTTGAAATATTCAATAGATATTAGGTGCACATTAATACTTGTAAGGGTCACACATGAAAAGCTAAGTTGTTGTTATTAAAATTTTTACAGCCAATTAAGGTGCAGGTTCTCGACTAGACGGAAAATATGTATGGGAAAGTCTTGAGAAGATTGTTTGGAATAAATATGGTTCAGATCAAAAAACTGTTAAACTTGAGAAAAAAGGCCGCTTTAGATGCTTTTTGATATTTGAGCTCGAATATATTGGTATGTTAGAATTAAATAGAAATATATTTTTTTCTAATTTGGAAATATCAGATTTCCCTCTGCACAATTGTGAAAATTGTCGAAAACATTCTTCAAAATCATGTTTTAGAAATTATCAAGTCGAAGAATTCATTTTGTGCTATACAAAATTTGCAATTCAGCTCTGTCCAGAAGCGGAGTATCCAAACGCCAAGAGAAAGCTCATCGGGATCATAAGGGAAGTGAAGAAGGGATTTTGGACGGAGGTTGTGAATATACTGAACACGAGTTAATGGTGGAGAGAGTACAAGATAGTAACGAAGATGATCGAAGGGAAAGTTGATGAGAGATGAGAATAAGATACGTATCGCTTATGAAGTCTTTCGGGTGGCCAGGCACTTGGAGGTTAAAAGATAAATCGTGGACGTAGTGGACGACGTGCTTAAGAAAAATGTAGAACTCTTTGCGTCGCAGGAAGTGGAGAAGGTGGAAAAAAGTATCAAGACAGGCCGACCCCCAGACTTGACGGTATCTATTGGAAGACGATTAAACATATGGTCAGGTATGGAAAAGACGTGATCTTGAGGGTCTTCAAATGAGTTGAATGTTTGAAAGCTCTACTATATGTTATAAATAAGCGATTCATGTAATATTGTATTTGGCGTCCAGCGTAATTGGATTTGGGGAAAACTATGTTGTACAATTATGGTTCAAAAACGAAAAATTGAGAATCTATTTGTTTAATTGTTTTTGTAGTAACTCTTAGTTAAAATTTTCAGAGGAATGAAACGTTTTCTTCGTTTTCTCGTTAGCAGTTTTCTAAAACGACATTTTTAATTTTTTTATTGTATTTTCACTGTATTGAACTGGAAATTTAACGTACATTCATTTCTAACCGAGTTATTATACTTACCGAGGTATTTGAGATTTTTCCTTAGTTTAGCACAGATTTTTGAACTAGAGTCTTTGAAGAGATTTGGCCTGGACTATTTCTGAAGTTATGTAACTGAAACTTCTACCTACAAGAGTCGATTAATAAGTACCCGTGTATGAAAACAGGTGTTTTATTACACGTGTTTCATGTTTATCGATAAAATGTAAAAAGAGCAATATTTAGGCTCAATTCGCTGCTTTAGATGATGAGCAGTCAGGCTGCCTGGCAACGTTGTCACCCATCAAAACGGTCCACCCATCAAGACGAATCAAACTCAACATGGTTACTGTGTTCCTTTGGCCACCTTCCAGCTTCATCATAAGACCTTGGGTGCCATCTAGCACCAAAGTACTCGTCAGGACGAAACAAACGAGTCCAAACTAGATGTGGTTGTGTCGTTTTAACTAACACGTTCCTATGACCACCTTCCGGTTCCACAATCAGATTAGCTCCATGTCATAATAATTTTGCATTAACATTCGATTTACATATGCCTTCAAAATTTCAGCTCAAGCTGCAACCGGGAATTGGATCAAATTTAACTTGCAAGATTTGATTACAGACAAACATCGGGACGGGTGAAACTAAATAAAAGCTATCCCACCAAACATAAACATTGTAATTTAATGAATTTATTTATAATTTTTTACCTTTATTTAATATATTTTTGAGTTTCTGCCCTGAACATCATATTCTTCATTGATGTATAACGAGAAAATAAGCGTGTACACATCATCGTTGATCTTAACACTAAATATGTTAAAGCAACTATTTTTCATAACTTCCGTTAGTTTAGAATTAAATTGTTTATTTACTTGTCAAACTATCGCACACAGTATTCAATAAAATAGTAGAATACCTTCGACTAGAAAAATTCCCATTCTTGAATCGAAAAAAAAAACTTTGCTCCTTGTACCAGCTTGTACGAAGCTCAAGATATAATTTTTGCATTGCACGTGACATTACACTCGTACTACTATTAATAATATGAATAATGAGAACTACTATCAATTTGAATAAATCACATATCATGATATTAATATTTGCCGAGCATGACTTGCATTTCGCCCAATTTTTTCCACAAACTGAGAAGTAATCGAAAATATTTAGTAGGATATAAATCGTGCAATGATTCACTGCAAAATATAATTAGAATTCCATATTTCCCTATTTTAGTGGCGGATGGTAAAGTGATATGCGTTTTAATTATTTAATCATGCAATGTAGTCACACCCTGAGTATGAAATTACGCAAGGTACACGACTCGGTAATTCTGTTTGTTTCTTCAAGCGCAGTTTCTTTATCTCTTACTATAAATGCATTGCAAACGACCTTGCCTGATGGAGAACAGACTAATAAATTGTTCACGGGCGGAATGGTATTATGGTTTAAGGAAGGATATGCAATTCACGTTTCACAGTTTCTGGACTATTGCGGTGAGGTCGGTGATTTTTTTTTGTATTAATAAAAATTAGAATTTTCAAAGCTGAAAGTGGCAATTAAATTTGACTTTTAAGACATTAAATTAAGACAAGATCAAATCATATTATTCCTGGCTAATATATTATTATTAAATCTGCGTTAGTAAATGTGGTAAAGTAAGTTTATTATCGATGCTTTTAAGATGTTATTCATAAGAAATATTTTACTGAGATGTGATTAAGGAACTAAACCAGTCACTCCTCTTCAACTCTTATGAGGTTCTTACGTAACGGATAAATTCTTTTTCTACGTAATTATGAATGCAAATGAATAATTCTGACACAAGTCAATTTTTATATATGAAAATACATTATTGGGATAAAGTTATGAACTTGCCGTTTAACTGCCTAGTGATAATGTCTACTCCAAAATGAATTAAATGAAAAGGGTAGCATGTTGTACGCGATTTAAAGATTTTTCATTTCTCTATTCAGCAATGTAAGAACTTTTTGGTTTTTGGACGTTGGTAATAGGAAAAATCAATTTTCAATTGTTTAATTTGTAAAATAAGTAATGAGGCTATAGAAAGAAATTAAGTTTGAAATAATTAAAAATATTTACAATAATTATAGTAATAGCAGAGAACCACGCTGGATTAGTACATGTTGCATAGGGTCAAGCTTAGATTTCCTTGATTTTTGCTATCTAATCAGAGATGACTGTACCATCGACAATGGTATTACAATTTTTTTTGACCTGACGCTGGAATTCGATCCCAATTGAACACCTCTTATCAGCTACAATTTTTAGATAATTGGATTAAGTTGTGATATATATCGCTTCGCCAAAATCTCATTTGACATTTTCAAAAGTGATCTGAAAACTGTTTTCAGATCCACCACCATTTTCTGTCAACATGATAGTGCCAATCGTATCCTCTATATTTTGCCTTGTTCCTCGGGGGCAGCTATAACTTTTCGCTACTCTTTTTTACTATCAGAGCAGAAAAAGCGCTAATGGATGGACAAATAACTCCATTTTGTGACATGCTGTCTATATTTTCCACAACCGCGTGTTTGCCCTAATGGTATTCGTCTAGTTAATAGCCCTATGAGTCGAAGATTTTCCGGAATTATTTGGTGTTTGACGTTGTTGGTTCTGCCGGTAATTCCGTTATTGCCATTAAAAATTTCCTCGTTATCTGTGACAAATTGTTTTTGAGTTTTATGTTCAGATGGAGTAAGGTGTTTCCAGTCATTTCCAGATTTTGCCATAACTTCTCTATTAGGTCCAGTTTTGATTGTCGATATTCCATTCGATTATTGACAGTTGAACATGGTGTTAATTGGTTCAATACAAGCGATTTCTTGGATCAATACTAGGATTTCTTTATCACACAGCTCAAATTGATAGGTATACATCGGGAATCATTACCTTGGCTAAAACTAGACATACCGTTACATAAACGGTCCCATGTTTAAATCATAATAGTGAAATTTTAATATGTTGGTGTATTACACATTTAAAATTTAAAATATTTCAGACCAATTCACTGTGGGAGTAGTGCAACTGTAGAATTTTTCTTTCCTATATAGAAATTCAAGAACAACTTTATTCTATAATTATCTTGTTAATGGCAAAATGATTATTAAAGAAGGTATTCTCATATAAATGGTAATATAAATGTGCTGCTTACATAAATAATCACATTAATTATAATTTCTATGCTCAGAAAGGAAACTTTACGCACATCATAAACGGAAATGTTTAGAAAGCCTTGCATAAAATTTTGTTTGTTCAATTTTAAGAGGACCAATTATTGTACTAATATCCAGTTGAGATAATTATTTCAAGAATTTATTCTTCAATATCAAAGAATTTCACATCATTCTGCCTTCTTTGTATTCCAAAGGGTCTTTTTAGTTTTTTTTTCTGTAATTATTTTGAGTAATCATTCGTTTTTGGGGTTCCTTATTCGAAGTTCGGAAACTCCAACTTTCGTGTCACGAAAAAAGTTGAAAGTTGGTACTAATAGAGAGGTTGTTGATCATTTTGGGAGAAAATTATAAGAAAACCAAGCATTCACCTTATCTCCGAAGTTACGAGCACAATTTTTGTGAAAAGTACGGCCCATTATTCCTCACGCAAAACTACGGAAGATCTAAGCGAAAATATAAATGTAATTCACAAATAAAGGACTCGTTGAGCCAACTAAAAATATTTTTATGATGTTTAAATGTTCAGTCAAAAAGACTGAGCCTAAAATTTGGAAAAATTGAATATATGTTATTTAAAGTTTACAGGAATATAGCAAATTTATAATGGTATAATGTATAATTTAAAAGATTTAAAAATTATATAAAAAACTAACCATTCCATATCACTGAATCTAAAATCGGGAATATAGGACCTTACTTAAAATTTACAGGAAAATCGAAACAAAATTTGTAAGTTTAGTTTTGGGACAAGTACATGATTCTAGAAAATTAAAAAATGAATGGGATTTATTTAATTTATAATTTTTTAAATTTAAAATATTATATAGAAGAAAATAAACAAAATTCGACCATTTCACCCCTTATCTTCCAAACTACTAAGAGAATATTTACATAGATTAAGAAAACATAGGGGTCACTCAAAATTCGCAGGAAAACATAAGCAAAAAATTTCAAGGTTAATTTGGGAGACAGAGTAGAAATTAAAACATATAACTATTAAAATTTGCCTTGTCAATAAGAAACCTGGAAGGCACGTCCTTCAGCTAATTGTGAATCCATAATATATATTAACTTACAATAAATACTAACATATAAACTAATATGTTACACTTCCTCTTGTACGATCTGTAGCTGCACTCTACAATTTTTAACATAAAATGCACAGCTATACATAAATTTGGAATATCGAAATCTAATGAATAATCAATTTCGGTAACGAGATACAAGTTTGGTCGAAATTGTTAAGTTTTTTTTGTACTTAGTCTACTATTTGGCGATTTCGAAACGTCCTGTTATTGGGAGACTGGGAATATTGTTGAACTTTTGTTGTGTCAAAATCAAAGTTTTCTATGCTAACATCAAGTCTTTATTTTGTATATTCAGAGCTATTTTAACAGCAAAGCTGTGATCATCATGGAGTAAACCAAAAGAGTTTTGAATTCATTTTTAGAATAGAACACAATAAATCTAGAAGACACTGCTTCATATGGCCATATCTCTGCAAAAAGAAAAAAACAACCGAAAATAACGTTGGGGCGCATACCTCAAATTAACTGAAATTTTTTCTACCGTTTTATTTCAGTATCATATCGAAGAAAAATTCGACTTAAAGTTTTATATCTTTGAAAAATATTTTTTTCCGTTAAATTCCCCACTTTTCGAGACTCCTATATAATTTTCTGCTGAATTAAGTGATTTCCAGATATATTTCTTATAACCTGCAAGTTGTAAGTGATTTCCTCTCGTAACTTCAAAGTTAAAAAAAATATTTGATTTTGTCTATTTTTTTTTAAAATTATCACATTGTGGCGTAGAGGTTTGGACTCTCAAGGGGCAGGCCATAAACAGTATAGTGTAAAGCTGCATTTTTCGCATTATCATATTAATTAATTATTATATTGTTCCAAGAGCAGAAGGTAGAGATTTTGACGAAACATTAATATTGAAGAATTTAGAGATTTCGTCAAAATACTAATGCTGATACCAAGAAAATTGAGAAATTGAAGTAAATAAACATATAAAGCTCAAAATTTGAGGCATAGCGAAACTCAGCGCCCTTTGGAGTCGATAGCCAGTGATTACTAGGTAATGTTCAACCATAAATAAATTTGAAGACGCGAGATGTAAGACCGACATCTAGGATTTTCAAGAGAGTATACATAAATAAATTTTTGATATTTTGTTTCATTTTAGAACCGCTTCTGTTAACGTGTCCTATCTAGAAACAACATATTGTCTATTGTTAAGAGGAGGTAAAGTCTCAGAGCCTTTATCACAGAAATGTATGTATGACAAAAAAATTCAGTCATATTATTGCAATTAAAAGTTAACCAATAATTTGATAAGCTCCAGAACTATAACCTTTGAGGAAAGAACATAACACAGTTCAGCCATAAAAGAATGCCCCAGTACATCTTATAATAATGGGTTTATTTTATTCATTATGTGAATTCATTCATAAATTGTTTCGTCGGGAAGCTGATTAATAGGTACATGCAGATGTAAATGTTTACCTTTTCTAACTTATATTGTGCATGACATTATACCGCTTATAGCGTATGAATGAAAACATAAAAGTCATGGAAATTGTATTAAAAAGGAAAGTAACAGTGAAACAAATTTAAAAGCAGAATGTTGGCCATTAGTTCCATTATTAGTCGGTAATTAATAAAATCCCATATAAATATTGTTCCAAATTATTTGCGTACCTCATTTTTTACGTTTTCCCAAAAAACAAATATATTTTTGAAGAAAATTTACAAATCAAAGCCCTATGAGTAGTTTCTCGTAAATTTCAGGACACTCTCATGAAAGTTCTCAAGTTCATTTTTGCACTCCCACTATTCATATATTAATACTTGAAGTGAAAAGTCTGTAATTATTTTTGAGGGTATTGTTCCAGAGGATGAGTGTGAAATTTGGCTTACTTGAACTTTATACAGAGAAAGAATGCAGAAAGCTAATATGTGTTAATACCTTAAATTTAATTAAATAAAATATTCACTTTTTACGATGATAGTGTAACACATAATAATAGAATTGATACCAAATTTCCAGGAGAGAAAATCCCAAGATTGACTAGAGTAAGGAAGACAAATTAAATTAACAAATTTTAAGCTTTTCGCAAAATTAACCTACATCAAAATCCATATTCAGGTCGAAGCCATAACAAATTATAT
Source organism: Octodonta nipae (assembly GCA_034190945.1). Lineage (NCBI taxonomy): Eukaryota > Metazoa > Arthropoda > Insecta > Coleoptera > Chrysomelidae > Octodonta > Octodonta nipae. The sequence goes on from CM067220.1 coordinate 43,832,055, forward strand.
TACATTAAAATCGCGTAAGTTTGCAACTCTAATTGGGTGGTAACTATAATTTGTCAAATAAAATCAGAATTTTATTGTATTTGACCAATGCATTTCGGACAATATGTTAACTAATTTTGACTGTTTAATGTTAGTTACTTGTATTTTACTTATATACGTAAATTTTCATACAATTTAACGATGATTTATATAGTAAAATTATGTAAAGAAATAGTAACATCCTGATATTTACATTAAAATTGTGAGACTCATGATAAATCCTTAGATCTGACGGTCCTACCAGTAGGTGACAACTCTTATGAAACATGAAAAATTTCAATATTAATCACAAGAATTGTCAACAAACATATTATTATTCATCAAAAACCTATAGCACTTATAAACTATAAAAAATATAGTTAATAAACTGTAGGTTCATGGATTTCTTTATATTTTAAATACAAAACATTTTTGATTTTTTGCATGTAAAAATTGAAAAAGTTATTGGGCAATTTAGTTTAACAATACAAAAAGAAAATTTGTCACTTCTGCCTTAAAGGGACAAAAGAAAAACGGTTTTTTCGGTTTAATGTAATATACTTTATTGATTAATAATACTTACTCTTAAATTGTCATTGTCAATCATAAAATTATAACAAACATTAAAACAACCATTTTATCCATCAAAGATACCGGAAATAGTCATGGTCGCCGGTTTTATATATTTATTTATTAATTTATTTATTTATCAAACAATAGGCCGTCGCGTCGCACAGAAAGTTGCAGCTTTCCAATTAAGCACCAGCACACTATTATAGTATTGCATCTGAAAATAAAGCAAAAGCTTGTTTAACCTAACAACTAATTATATATATATATATATATATATATATATATATATATATAGAAGACAAATATTAAAAAATATTGTTAGCAATACAAAATTATGGTTGGATTGTTTAACAGTATATTTAGAGTATCCAAGCTCTGTGAGATAATTATAATAGAGAGAGCAATTATAAGGTATACTACAACTCAAAACAATTTAAAGGTCTTAATTTAAAAGGTTGAAATGATGCATTAAAAATGTCGATGTGGTTAAAGTAAAGGTTATATATATATTTAGCATTTGCGTGATGGGTGAATTTTTGGCATAATTAGTGTTAAATCGTTGAATATATGGTACAGTAAAGGTATTTTGCATGTTATTAATTACATATTTGCAATATCAATGAAAACCCCAAAAATTTAATTAACCACAGGTTTAATTTATGAAAAGAAATTAACTTTTTTCTGCTGCATATTGTCTATTAAAATGTCTAGCTAGTACATATATTTTTAAAATTTTAAATTAATATTTAATACTATACTTTTATTAAAAAACTGCTTAAAGTTTTGGAATTATTCGTAACAAATAAAACCCCTATTATCATCTTAATTTTTTAAGTCTTGAAATTGTTTAAGTGCCGTTTGTAACTTTGACAGATTTTTGTAGCCTTCATTACCCCACAGATTTTCAAATAAAATTACCAAATTTCTTATATGTATTTATAAATTATGCAATATACAACAAGAAATAACGATTTCTGTAGCGAATGATTATGAAATGAAACAAATTGTACTCATATGGACATAACAAATATAAAAAATATTCATTCGAAAAGTTAACAACTAAGAAGTAAAAAGTAATACTTGATGTATGAAAATAGTAATAATGCTACAGAAGAACTGCATTTTGGTCAATGATCAGTATGAGAGGAAGTAGTACATAATACACTCATAATAACTTCAAAAACATATAACTCTTAAAACTTTAATTATACCAGTAAAAGTTTGAGGTATTAGTTCTCGATTAATGATTTTTCAAGCTTCAAAAATTTAAGAAAATATATATTTTTTAATTGTTCTGTGTTTGTCAAAAATGTACAGATAAGTAATTAATTTATATTTAATAAGCACCTGTTATTCTTTATACTTACTACCTGACTTAAAGTAACATTTGTGACGGGACGATTGTTTTTTGTAGTTCTTTTATGTATATACACTTACTATATACCTACCTGCACAAGTACTTATTGCGTTATGTTGTGTTTATATTAATTATTTTCAACTTTTTAAATTAATTTATTATTAATATTTTGCTTTTTTACCTGATACGCATATGATTCATAAAATGTTTGAATAATTGTATATGAAATTATTCCGGATATAAGATCATTGAATTTATCGTTGACTGGAGTCAACCAATATTAGTAGAACAAAAAATAAATGTTCCTTTTTGAAATGACCCGGAAATTAATTATATTGTAAATTGAAATTGTCTGTTCATGCAGTCTCATTGAACTCATAAAATGCCAAATAATTTAAAAGATTTTGTTCTACCATAATGATCAGCAAATCTACCTGTCCGGCAGATATTTGTCAAACGTATGGTGGAATTCACTAACGATGACGCGATGATGTAGCAATATTGATGTTGTGATCACAAATAAGGAACAATATATATATATATATATATATATATATATATATATATATATACATTTAAGAAAGTTTGAATATATTAGATAACGATGTATAGATTAATTACTGGATACAGCAAATAGTAGCCCCACGATAAATAGTATGTATGTACGTTTTTTCAATTAATAGTAAAATCATTAATGAATGTTTTCTGGTGTAAAAGATAAGTTTCACGGTAGTATGAGTTAATCGATTCTTAGTCTCAGTCAGTTATTTTATATCAAAAAAATTATATATCATACGACTTTTTATTTACAAAAAACAATTTCATATATTTTAACCGATTTAAAAGAGAATTTTTATGATTCCATTTTTCTTGAATAGGCTATAATTCCATGTTGGTCTCAAGTGAATATAAAATAAGTCTACTGCTAAAGGCAGGAACAGGGCTGAAATTTTCTCTTTTATTCTAAAACGGGAATTTTTGTCTGTATTTTATGCCCGGTGGTTACTTTGTTGCACATGTAGAACCTGAGGGTAGAAATTCATACTGACTCGATAATTGTCCTTTTTCCAGAGACCAAACCATGTCTTAAATATTATCAGTGTTTCCGGTATTTTAATCCAGAATTTACTGGGTTATTGATGAATTCCGTTTCAATTTTTAATATAATATATTCACCTCTACAAACCTAACGGCCCTTGCCTGTGAGCACTGGCTTTTAACTCATTTTGCAGTTAATAACTTCCCCATTTTCTCTACCCAAGTATATTTATGTTTACTCATCTCTTGTCAGACATCCTTGCCATATGTATCAGTCATCCAGCTCAGCATTATCACCTCCGGAACTACTACTTGACTTTTGGTACAGCTCTATAATTTCCTTACTTTGTCAGCACAATGTATGTCACATCATATAGGGCTATTTCTAAGTAATGACATTTGTAAAATAAAAATAACTATGTCGAAACATACTAGTACGTCATAATTATGCTTTTTAATTATATTAAAAAATCATCCAGAAGTATGGAGTGAATGCTCAATAAGAAACAAATTACTCCTAGAGAGGCAACACAAAACGAAACACATTCTTACTCGTACAGATAAATATACCGTAGAAAAACTTAAAGAAGACAATCAAGATCCTACGCAAATTATACAAAAAGCTGCTAGAGACATTATAATAAAACACAAGTAAGAATTCAATTCATTAGAACTTAACACTTAACACCTCGCTATAGTAAACCTCCACATTTATATGGCGTTCAAAAAATACATTGACACAATACCAGTGAGACCAATTGTAAGTTCAATAAATTCACCATAACAAAACATTAAAATTTTTACTCAATATAATTAAACTATATGAAGATTAAAGTTTTGTTACAATTGCCGTTACATTTCAAAATTTTTTCTGCTGGAGTATCGCCACTCTCTTCACACTTCACACAATAATTTTCGTTTGTATCTGCCATTTTTTTGTATGTGAAATTTTGCGATAATTATGAAGATTATCCAAACAATTTAAGAAACATGAATGATTTTTTAACAAAATTAAACAGCATAATTATCAGCAGAAATGATATATTTGTAAGTTTCGACATAGTTAGTCTTTTTACAACCTATTGATAAATCATTACAAATTATAAAACTAAATTACAACATGGTATTATCTTAAACAACAAAACAAAATAAAACATTAACACAATTATGAAACTCGCCTAATTCTGCTTAACAACAACATATTTTCAATTTGAAGATTTCTATAAACAAGAATTTGATATGGCCATGGGTTCTTCTTTGTCACCTGTAATCAATAATATATATATTTTAAAGAAAGATGCATAGGAAATTACAGGAATAAACCAAAAGGGTCGAATCAATTTTGAAAAAAAAATCTTATAAAAAAATGCAACATTGATGTTTATATTTGGGAATACCTGTACCTACATGGTAAACATAATTTTTGTATATCTTATATCTACATATAATAAATATCTATTGTTATTCAATTTTGGATAATGTGAATTATCCTATTTATGGATTAGTGCGTTGTGGATTGTATAAGTGCTACGTGCAAAGATTCTTTGAAGCAGATTATTTTAGAAATAAATATGGTTTGGCGTTGGGCACTAGCTAATTGTAACATTGGTAATTTGGTTAGGGGCGAGTTGGACTCGTTACGTACCACCTTTGAGATTTGATACAATGTAGGTGAGTCAAAGTATATATTTTTCTAATATCCCAGTTTCAGACAAACTGAGAATGACTGCATTTTCTTATATTTACATTAATATCTTGCAAACTAAGTGTTTTAAATTTATAAAAAAATATATACTTTTATTTCTCACAAAGAGCCTTTTTGATACATCTGCTACATGATTTGCTTGATTTTCATAAAAATATTTATTTAATTTTCTAATTTTGACCCCAAAATTAACGTTAGGATTTTATTTTAGTAATAAGCTTTCAGTGAAGCCTTATAAATAATATTGTCTAAATTTTGGCTCACTAGTTCGATTACAGTTCTCTGTTGACAATATTTTAAAATAGAGAGATGACATACGTCAGAAGAGCACAAAAAGGGCAAGTTTATAGATGGTAGCGACAAGATCCACCCTTTGTTATATTAGCGCCACTCTAATTTAATAGATTTTGGCGGACACTTTTTTTAATATGTATGGGTTAAAATACATTACATTAGCTATTTTGAATTATTGAATGGAGATGTGATACCTAAAAACTATCTACTAAAATAATGTTTTCATAATATAATTAAAGTGATTTCTATACTGTGTTCAAAAAGTCCGAGTACGGCTGATTTATTCAGTGGGAAAGCATTTTAGAGAAAAAAGGTAAATGGATAACTTTGAGTATTTTTCTCTGGCTACCCAATGGCTATGTCTGATTTGAACTTGACTATGACTTTAAAGGTCATATTAAGGTCAAGTCGATTTTTTTAAATAGGAACCCCACTTTTTATATTGGAAATGAAAAGAGTGGAAAATTTCACGTCCAAGTACAGCCATGACCTTTTTTTGACATGACTTGGATGGTCAGTGAAGATCAAATTGAGGCATGATTAGGCTGCGAGCCACCAAGACTATGGGGCTTAGAAACACTTATTTCATTACAGAAACTTAGGATTTCTACCCGGCAACCCAATGATCATGTAGGCCTTGACCTTGACCATGTCCTGGAATCAAGTTTTAACTAAATCTCATTTTTTTGTCGAATATCCAATAAAACATTTTTAAAAAAATATATAACCGACTTCTACCTATAACTAAAAAGCTAAAAATAATTTTAACAAAATACAACTCTAGCAAATAAATAACACATTCAATGTTGTTAGGTACCTAACCAGGAAATAAAAAATGTAAACTTTTAAAGGTGCTCATTCTGTACAAATTAATTACCTACCAATCTAGTATATTTTGAAGCCGGTGCCAAGCAAATCTAAAATCCTTCATTGCGTACTTATCTATTAATTCATCAAACTTGATTGTTGCTTGGTTTTTTCTTGAATTGAATAACCTTAATAGACAGAACCAGGTAACATTGAAAGCCTCAACATTACACAATGATACTTTCTCATTTAAATTGACAGAAAAATCTTTACGAACAAAATGTACTACTACGCGTTGACTTAATAAGCCCAAAATGTATTTATTCCTTATGAACTACGCCATGTAACCTTTTTTCAACTTTTTTTGACAACCCTGTATAACTGTAGATAATTCCACTCCAACCTATGTACCAACCATCCTGTACATACGACTGCCCACGGACAAGCATACATTTGTTAGCTGCCATCTGTAAAGTATAGGACGGAGTAGAATCCATCCTATATTTACGGAGTCAAATCCGTCCTATATTTCAACCATAGTATATAACTCATTGTTGGCTACCCCATAAATAATTTAATTTTTAACATTTTATATTATCGCCCTGTGTAACATTAATTCCTCTCCACACTTTATGCAACTTCTTATGGGCTATAAAAGAAATAATTTTGTAATCACACTGTATAAATATAATTCAACTCCAGCATATATTTCAACCATCCTGTATATGATTTGCTTATGTCCGCATTATATAACAGTTTTTTAATCACCCTATATAATTTTAATTTCACATTTTTTCCAACATTTTTATGCCACCAAACGTCCAGTCCACCCTATATTCCAACCATCTTGTATATACGGCTGCCTACGGACCACTACCATTCTAGTCCGTCCTATATTTCAATCTTCATATAAATGCAACTCCTTCTACCACTTTACTTTGTGATTTTGTTTGCTATAACTAAGCACCCTGTCTATAAACCTACCAAATAGGAGTTTAAAGTTTGACATATGTTGTCACTGAATTTTCTATTAGGCCGGGAGAATGTGACAACTAAAAGCACCGTCTTCGCAAAATAGAAAAATTTGCATTTAAATAGGTATTTGCCTGGTATACAAACAACACGAGCTTGATACGAAAATACTATGCTTTACTACCTATATGCTTGAGATGTACATAGAAAATTTTCAAATTCGCAATTAAAACTTCCAGTGCCTAAAATTACCGCACTATTACGTTGGGATTAAAATATTTATGAGGAAATGTCCGTTATGTCATTTCGATGAAATTTTTGATAAGAAATTTGAAATTTTCGGCGATTTTCAGCAAAACTGCAAGTTATACGTCGCAGAACAGTATATGAGATCACCTAAGGAACTTCCTTAATATATTAAACGTTAAAAAACTATACACATCCATAAGGAGTTATCGAAAAATCGACTAAAATATTAGGGATATTGGTCGATTTTCATGCACGCATGTGTTCATTCACAAATTTTATCACTTTACCAATAGAATTCTTTTCCAAAATTTGAAGTTTCACCAATCCGGATATATACTCTATTAAACAAGACCATATTCATTCAAAACGGTGCACCACAGGAGAAGAAATCAGGTAACATAAATACAAAAAAGGCGAAAAAATACGCGACGAATTGATAACCTCTTCCTTTTTGGAAATCGGTTAAAAATTGGGGTGTTTTAGTGGGGGGGGGCATATTCGCCCCAGGGGATGAGTTTTCAATATATGACCTCAGATCTGTCATCAGCAACCTCAAGCTCGAAATTTTCACCGTATTTCCCTGCATTCTCGAATTTGCAAAAACTTGGGGTGTTTGGGGAGAGGGATATCCACGCCGGGATGGTGAGATTTGAGAATCTGTCCCCATATTCGCGATCAGTAACTCAATAAACCCGGTGTATCAAGTTTTACCTGTTTTTAACCGTCATGTCAAATTTACAAAACTTGAGGTGTTTTACGGGGGGCATATCCACTCCTGGGGATGAGTTTTCAAAATCTGACCTCAAGTTCGTAATAAACGACCACAAAACCCTTAATGTTATGTTATCAACGATTTTCGTTATCACCAAAAACTTGTATTAATTCAGAAACGTTATGCGTCGTATGACGTATTTTCGGCGGTATAAAGTATAAGCTGCATCACCTATACTACTATTAAAAATTGACTAGTAAATCAACTGCAAAATAATTATTTATCTCGAATAATTTTTTTAATAACAAATATTTTTATTTTAATTCTTAACTTTCTCATTAATTCTGGACAATATCATTGATTTTTCATTGTAATGTTAAATCTCATTAAGTCATTCACATTATGGTTCTGTTAAAAACATAATCATTATACTTACTAAAGGAGAACTCATAACACTATTCTCATGATGCCACACAATAAATTTGTGAGTACGTTTGAAATAATTTAACAAACATCATATTTTAATTCCTCGAAGTTTCCTTGGACTTCCATCGTCTTGAAGTGGTTGATCTCACAACGTTTCAATAGCTGTGTATCTGCTATCGTCATCAGGTGAATGATAGGAAATTCAGAGTATCCGTCGTATTTATATTATACCCTTAACCGGTCATGCGTCACAGGTCATGGTCATTGGGTCTTATCTGGTCCAATCAGCGTCGTCGTCCCTGGAGGTTGGTTGCCGGTGATGCGTAGCGGCAGAGGCCGAAGAAGAGCTCTCCAAATATTTTTAATTTGGACGCTGGGCTCGCTAATTATATTTTCGTTCGAGATTATATAGGCTGTCTCTATGAATTTTCTTTTGTACCAGTGCTCCTCCTTGTGAATTGCTTTAGCCTGGTCCCAGTTGATATTATGCTGTTCGGTCCATGCGTGATTAGCTAGCCCAGACTTCGTTACCTCTCCCCTTTGAGTAGCTGTGCGGTGTTCCTTAATCCTGGTCTCCAGCGGTCGCTTTGTCTCTCCAATGTAAAGATTGCCACATTCACACGGTATGCTGTATATACAGTTATGTGGTATTGCTGGTACGTCGGGCCTCGTTCTTGTTATCATGCTCCTCAAGGTGTCGTTGCTTTTGAAGATTATTCTGATTCCATAGCTGTGTGCAATTCTTCTAAGCTTCTCCGACAAGCCTTTAGTATACGGTAAAAGTAGAGTTGCTACCGTGGTGTCCTCTTCCTGCCTAGGTGGTTTGTCCAGCTCTTCAAATGCCTTGGTAATGATCCTTTCCGGATATCCATTCGCCAAAAGGTCTTCTCTAAGTTTCACTTGTTCTTCTTTGAGGGCTTCTGGTGTGCTGCAGATAGTTTTGGCTCGATGGATAAGTGTTTTGATGATGCCAGTTTTCGTTGCTGATGGGTGGTTCGAATTGTAGTGAAGGTATAATCCTGTATGCGTAGCCTTCCTGTAGACTGTTGTTTGGATTCCGGCCCTAGTCCTTTGACACTTTACATCAAGGAATGGTAGGCACCCACTCTCTTCCATCTCCATGGTGAATCTAATGGATGGTTGGGATTGGTTCAGGTGCTCCAGGAATGCCTGTAGTTCTGTCCTTCCATGTTGCCAAATAATAAAGGTGTCATCGACATACCTCAACCATAGCTTGGGCTGCTTCTCGAAACTCCTCAGTGCATGTTCTTCGAACCATTCCATGTAGATGTTGGCGATGGTTGGTGATAACGGGGAACCCATAGGCAATCCATCTTCTTGCATGAAGAACCGGTCCTTCTCCTGAAAGTAGCAGTTCTTGAGGCAACATTCAAGTAAGTCCATGATTGAGTCTATTGGCAGCTCCGTCCTCTCCATCAGGGTTTCGTCTTCAGTAAGTTTCTTTCTCACTATGTTGAGAGATTCGTCTAGTGGTACGTTCGTGAAAAGGTTTTCAACGTCGAAACTTACTAAGCGATGTTCTGGCCCAAGTTCCATGGATCCTATGATTTCGACAAAGTGCTTTGAGTTCTTGACGTGCGATGATGTTTTTCCCTCCAAAGGCTGGATGATTGGTAGAAGGAATTTCGATAGTGCTGCTGTTGGTGAGTTGCGCGAACTTGTAATCGGTCTGAGAGGTACTCCAGCCTTGTGTATCTTGGGTAGTCCATAGAGATGAGGTGGTTTGCTGTGATGTGGCGTCAATTTTCTCCTGGTCTCGGGTAGAATGTATTCAGCATGATCTCTGAGCGTGTTGTAAGTTTTCCTTTCTATTTTGGATGTTGGATCAGTAGGCAGTGGCCTGTATTTTCCCTTCGACAGTACTTCGTCGATTTTCTTGTTGTATTCCGTTCTGTCCATCAGGATGGTGGCATTTCCTTTGTCAGCTGGTAGAATGATGATAGATTTGTCGTCCTTAAGTGTTTTTATGATTCTCCTTTCGGATTCGTTGATGTTTTGTTTGATGTGTTGTGTTTTCTCAATTGCGGTTCTGACTTTCCATCGGAATTCCTCCAGTTGCGGTGTCTCTTTGCTGCCTATTGCTGACTCCACGGAACTGATGATATCTAGTACTGGCAACTTTTTTGGAGCTACAGCGTAGTTTACTCCCTTAGAAAGCAATGTTTCCTCGACTGCTGTGAGAACTCTGGATGACAAGTTCACCACTGTTTTCTTGTTGGTCGTATCCTTCGGCAGCTGCTTCCTGGTAAGTTTGTTAAGTTTCTCAGTGTGCACCTTTTGGCCGATTCGTCTGATGTTGTCACAGTGTTTTTGAATCGAAGCAAAAATCGGCATGTGCCAAATAATAAAGGTGTCATCGACATACCTTCCCTGATGGAGAGGACGGAGCTGCCAATAGACTCAATCATGGACTTACTTGAATGTTGCCTCAAGAACTGCTACTTTCAGGAGAAGGACCGGTTCTTCATGCAAGAAGATGGATTGCCTATGGGTTCCCCGTTATCACCAACCATCGCCAACATCTACATGGAATGGTTCGAAGAACATGCACTGAGGAGTTTCGAGAAGCAGCCCAAGCTATGGTTGAGGTATGTCGATGACACCTTTATTATTTGGCAACATGGAAGGACAGAACTACAGGCATTCCTGGAGCACCTGAACCAATCCCAACCATCCATTAGATTCACCATGGAGATGGAAGAGAGTGGGTGCCTACCATTCCTTGATGTAAAGTGTCAAAGGACTAGGGCCGGAATCCAAACAACAGTCTACAGGAAGGCTACGCATACAGGATTATACCTTCACTACAATTCGAACCACCCATCAGCAACGAAAACTGGCATCATCAAAACACTTATCCATCGAGCCAAAACTATCTGCAGCACACCAGAAGCCCTCAAAGAAGAACAAGTGAAACTTAGAGAAGACCTTTTGGCGAATGGATATCCGGAAAGGATCATTACCAAGGCATTTGAAGAGCTGGACAAACCACCTAGGCAGGAAGAGGACACCACGGTAGCAACTCTACTTTTACCGTATACTAAAGGCTTGTCGGAGAAGCTTAGAAGAATTGCACACAGCTATGGAATCAGAATAATCTTCAAAAGCAACGACACCTTGAGGAGCATGATAACAAGAACGAGGCCCGACGTACCAGCAATACCACATAACTGTATATACAGCATACCGTGTGAATGTGGCAATCTTTACATTGGAGAGACAAAGCGACCGCTGGAGACCAGGATTAAGGAACACCGCACAGCTACTCAAAGGGGAGAGGTAACGAAGTCTGGGCTAGCTAATCACGCATGGACCGAACAGCATAATATCAACTGGGACCAGGCTAAGGCAATTCACAAGGAGGAGCACTGGTACAAAAGAAAATTCATAGAGACAGCCTATATAATCTCGAACGAAAATATAATTAGCGAGCCCAGCGTCCAAATTAAAAATATTTGGAGAGCTCTTCTTCGGCCTCTGCCGCTACGCATCACCGGCAACCAACCTCCAGGGACGACGACGCTGATTGGACCAGATAAGACCCAATGACCATGACCTGTGACGCATGACCGGTTAAGGGTATAATATAAATACGACGGATACTCTGAATTTCCTATCATTCACCTGATGACGATAGCAGATACACAGCTATTAAAACGTTGTGAGATCAACCACTTCAAGACGATGGAAGTCCAAGGAAACTTCGAGGAACGAGTTACATTGTCTACCAACTTCAAACTAACATCATATTTTAATTAAAAATTAACCACATGTTATGTGTTCCTTTGCAGTTATATTTAAATTAAGAGTTAAAATACATATTAGGATTAATACTTGAGCCGTACAAAAGGTGACAATTATTTCAATTCTCCTGAAATTTATATCTATTACCAAGATTGCACAAAGGAAGACAAACAGAGACAGGGAGTGTATTTCGTAAGATGCTGTCGTTTCCATTGTTCACTCGCAAGTGGCTGCCGCTCTTTTTGTTTTAAAAATATATAACACTGTCTTTATATTATTAAATTATATGCAACAGTATTTGCAAAATATTTAAATTCTTGTCAGCATCTGCAAAGAAAATTCAACCCGAAATTCTTAAACAGCCGAAAAGACAAGGCAAATAAAAAAATTCGGACTTTTTAGTAAGATTGTATTAGCTTTACCTAACTTTACAAACATAGAGTTTGTTTTAGAATTGTTAGCCTACAGGTTTTCCAATGCCCAAGCCCATGACTTTCAAAAATCATTTATTAATACTAATAGTTTGAATGAAATAAAAAGGAAAACAAAAAAGCCAAATCTCACTGATAATAATCGACTGAAATATCTTTGCATAGTCCTCCAGTAGTTTGAAAAATGTTGAAAGTTTGTTAAGTGTTCTCATCAATAAGCTTTCGTTCAAACCTGAAATACATCTACAGTCTGTAGAATTCCGGGAGAACTTTATTAAAACTCGTAAATCTCCTATGTGTAATATGTGAATTTTAAATTAAAAACTAAGAAAGTTCTGCAGAACTTTGTCAAGCAGTTTTCAGTTACATGATTTGCTACTAAACTCCTTAGGCAATATGAAATAATCCGGAATATGAGTCTACCATATTCGTCATAAAAACTTTTTTGTTTAGCTGTAGTCATATTACCAAGTGTGTTAGATATTGGAGACTGATTTCAGTGTATCCTGAAAACTTCTTGTTTACAGATTATCAGAATTTAATGAAACGAGGCTTCGGAAAAAAAAGAGTAAAAATATACATCTAGATTCTAGATGATACAAAAAATATAGTAGCCCATACTTTAAGTTTGAGATAAATGTTTAATTTATAGTTGGATAGTCTGCAACGTTTTCTGGAAAGAATATTAGGTCGACTGTTTTTCTGTCATGTGATAAGTCTAGCATCTGGGTGCTGTTACATTTACCTGAGAGTATCACGTCTACCCAGATAAAAAATATGTGTTATCAATTTATTTTAACACCAATTTTTCATTTTTCTTACTGTTTTTTTGCCTTTTGCCATGTGAATTTTTAGTTTCCAGATAGTTTTCGTAAAAATCATATATTATTGTAATTAAAGTATAGAATATGTCAGGCAGAAATCGTGTTAATTCGTTGGTTGCATGAGAAAGATAACTACAACAAAGAGTGCCGTGAGCGACATAAGCACTGATAGCTGTTATTTTTTACCGACTTTCAAAAAGAGGAGGTTAACAATTCGTCGGCATCTTTTTTTATGTATGCTCAGTAATTATTCAAAAACGACTTGGACAATTTTGATGATTTACAGCATTGTATTAAGAAATATTACAGAAAGGTAGCATATAATTTTCTATAATGTGAGATTTACTGTTTTCCACAAAATCAGTAAAAACACTTCAGTGAATTTCAATTAATCTACACTGTTTTCACTAAAACGGCTCAACCAATTTCAATATTTTAAATTGCATTCTATAAAGAGATGGACCAGCCTGATTTCGTATAATTTTCTGTTTTTCTGAAAATCGTAAAAATATGTGAAAAAAAAAACGGTAATCATCAAATTTTCATCATGAAAGCTTAAATGTCAAGATATACTATGAAAGTATATCGTACAGGGAGTTTGTAACGGTTTTCATTTTACGGGATTTACAGTCGAGTGAACTGGCACAAAATATTCGATTAGTGCACCGAAAAGAAAAATTGTTAAGTGAGCCATCTTTTCTATACGGTATACGGTGATAGGTGCGTGGGTGTGGGTGCATCGAAATTCAAGCGGCAAGCAATATGCGCAGTTGAAATATAGGGCGAAGTAAAATTACAGTTATACAGGAGGGTTAAATCTCCCAAATAAATGTGATATTGGGTGGTACATTTGCAGATGCATATATAGGATGGGAAATATAAGGTGGAATAGAATTAAAGTTATACAGGGTGGTTAAAATATGTTATATTGGGTGGCACATACTTAAAAGTATAGTTATAGAGAATGGATCATAAAACGTTAAAGAAAATTGTTAAATAAGCATATGCAGTAAAGATATGTGAGTTATAGGGCGAAGGGTTCAAGAAATGGTACAAGCAGTTGCATATACATGATGGTTGATATATTAGGTGGAGTGATGTCAATAGGGTGGAGAGGATTAAGTTATACAGGGCCGTTACAACATCATATGGAGTTTAATTATAGTTGTACAAGGTGAATCAGACAATGATAGACAAATAATTTATATTGGGTTACCAATGCACAGAAACATATACAGGGTGGTTGCAATATAGGGTGAATTAGAACTACAGTTGTTGAAAGTGGACCACATAATAATACAAATGAAAAAATAAAAAAGATCTGGTAAATATAAAAGAAAATACAAATTGGAGAGAGAGGAAGAAAGGGAGAGAGAGAGAGAGAGAGAGAGAGATAAGAATACCCTAAAATAATCAATAGAACTGTATTTTAAAACAGATAAAAAAGAATTGAAGTCGCTTCTTTTTTAAATGTAAATTATTTAAGATGATGTCATCCTTAAATTGTGTTTTATAAAGTAAAAAAAAATAAAGTTGGAAGAATATGACAAAGTGTCTTCAGAATTTACATGTGGCGCTAATAGGTGTGAATATATTGTAATTGGTTGGATGAACGTCATAAAAGAAAACTTAAAAATCCTGAACCATCATCAAACCAACAAAATTAATTTTTCGTTCGCGTTTTGGCGAACGCACTAATGTTTTCTTTTCTTAATTTTACTTACTATTTGACAAGGTGATATGTCATTTAATATAGTGTGGCTTGGTAAGAAGGAAATGACGATTTCTGAGATTTTTGCCACTCATATCAGAGGCGATTGTACCCTCGGATAGTGTTTAACAATTTTTTATTAGATTTGAAGACGCGAGATGTAAGACCGCCATCTAGGATTTCGAGAGAATTAGCACACAGAGGTTCCGATTCTGGAACCATCCCGTGTAATTGCTGTTCTCTCTTAACTCCTAGGACAGAAGGTCACGATAAAATTTTCAGGTTACTTCACCTGTCAGTAGGTTTGAGTTTGTACGTTTCTTTATCTGACAATCCAATTTCGATAACCTTCAGCTTTCACAATTCTCCAAAAATTGGAACTTAATATGAAGTCTTGACCCGGGATCCAATCCGGGCAAGGAGTTTTCAATTAATAAAAAATTCTCTTCGAGGTGTCATTCCTTTGTACGCAAGACAATATATATAATATATATAGTTTATGGTTAGGAGACCTTCATCAGTTGCGCTTCCCACAATTGAATGTCGTCTCGAACACTTCTTTATATAATTGATACATTTCGTTAAATTTGAAGATGCGAGATGTAAGACCGACATCTAGGATTTTCGAGAGAATCAGCAAACAGAGGTTCCGAATCTGGAGCCGTTCCATGTAATTGCTGTTCTCTCTTAACTCCTAGGACAGAACGTCACGATAAAATTTTCAGGTTACTTCACCTGTCAGAGATATTGAATACTCTCTTCGAGGTGTCATTTCTTTGTACGCAAGACTATATATATATATATATATATACATATTGTATATTGTTTCTAGTTAGGATAGGAGGAGAATTTTTTATTAATTGAAAACTCCTTGCCCGGATTGGATCCCGGGTCAAGACTTCATATTAAGTTCCAATTTTTGGAGAATTGTGAAAGCTGAAGGTTATCGAAATTGGATTGTCAGATAAAGAAACGTACAAACTCAAACCTACCGACAACAACAATACCGTTTTCCAGGGTGCCATATCTCGGAAACCCTAAATACTTATAAACAGAATTTAACATAAGCTTCTCTGATAGCAGTTCAAACTTTATATCTATTTTTACTTTGCCGTCTTGGTGCACTGGAGTGAAATTTATTTTCAATATTTTATTCGTTTCTTAAACTAAATAAATGTGTTTTAAATTATATTGTTACTCTTGTACTGTAGTGTGTGATATAAAATAAAAGGTTTGTTTTATATACATATCGTCAGACTCTGCATACCACCCACAAGATGACTGAAAAAAATTAACGAGCCCATACTCGTATTAGTCTTGCTCTTGCATTGTTTTTATATTGAGTTCCTAGGACCCCCTTCCGGCTGCATTATTAGACCAGCTCAATGACACCATATTTTTGCAGTGTCATCCAATTTTCATCAGTATGTAAATGGTCAGCTCAATTGAGTACGGGTAAGTAAGGCAAATTTAACTTATAAGAAATGATAACAAACCTTCAAATAGATGGAAGTAAATAAATGCTTAAGTAACAGTAATGAGAAATGTTCATTATTAATGTTTAGTTTTATAACGCCTTTATTGTTTATGCTATATATTCCTATAATGCTAGAACTCAAGATTATGCCAAACCTATATTCGATAATTCGAATAGATAATTATCACAACCTGCTCTCTAAAGAGTTTTGAATTTAATATATGGTAAATTAAAAAAAAAGCAATTTCATATTTCATAGTTTCTAAAGTAATTGTTAAACAACGCCGGCAACGTATCATCCCTTTAACTTGTTTGATAATTCTTTATGTGATAATATAAAATAATAATGGTTTGTATAATCTCTAAAATTGATTGATTTTAAATGTCTTTGTATCCCGTTAAGCTGCTTATTATTCAATTGTTTTATCGAGTGCATTGTCAACTAAACATGTTGGCTGGTTGGAAGTTTAGGTCAGCGTTACCTTTTGTCCCACGCTAACTGTAATAAAGCAGGTATCGCCCCATTTTTAGATTGCAAAATTCTTCATAATGATCGGTGTAACGCATTACCGTATCACATATTCGCCGTTATATGAGAAAGTATTTATAAGATTTACTAAAAAATAGTAAAGCCTAATTATTATTACGTGGAAGGTCGCCGAGTTTACCTATATAAGCTGGGGTGGTAGCGATCTTCAGCATACCACTCTTATCCTGTGACAAAGTTACACATACACTAACAAAAGATCGATATGAACCGCTTGGTAAGAAAGTGTTTAATTACATTTCTATTTTTAATATTTGAAACATTTCAGAAACATTTTTCAATAATTTTAGAAACTTCTGATTGATTTATTAAAATATTTATTCATTTTTAAACTAATCTAGTACAAGTTTATTCTTTATAACCCTTTTGCTTTATTCAAATTTATTTGCTAGGTCCCATACAATGAAATTATTCATAATTCATAGTTTTCTATTAATAATATATTTTCTGAGGGCAGAAATTGTCAATAATTTTTTTGTTATTTCTCCAAAATTTGGAAGTTTGAATCTTTAATAATGAAAATCGTTTTACATGAATAATTTTTTTTCAGGCTGTAGCATTTGCCATACTCGCTGTTCTTTCAGGAACTAGCGCTTCAGGCGTTGGATTAGGTGGACTTGGTGGTATTGGAGTCGGTCATGGCGCTGTGGGACTTGGTCTAGGTGGTGCAGGACTTGGTTGGGGTGGGGCAGGAATTGGTTTGGGTGGGGCTGGACTTGGCTTGGGTGGAGCTGGACTTGGTTGGGGTGTTGCTGCACCTGTTGCAGTTGCAGCAGCCCCTGTCGCTGTAGCCGCACCTGTAGCCGTGAAAGCAGTTAACCCATGGGCACTTAGCCCCGTAGGGCCATCTGGAATTGTCACTGGAGCTGGAGCCTCAGGACCATCTGGTGTAGTAAACGGTGCTGGTGCTGTTGGACCATCCGGAATTGTCACAGGAAGGGGAGCCATTGGGCCAACTGGACCTAACGGACATGGAGTAAGTATAAAATTGTTAATGTATATACCCTACATCTATAAAAATTCATAATTAAAATTACGGCAGTGAAACTGGTTTAAGGACTTTTAGTTAGTAAATATAGTTTTATTTTTAGAAATTATTGATTGTAATTATTATTTCAGGCTGTTGCTGTTGCTGCTCCAGTTGCTGTTGCTGCTCCAGTTGCAGTTGCTGCTCCAGTCTTAGCTGCTCCTGCCATTTCAGCTTATTCCGCACGTGCTGCCGCTGACGCCGCCGGTGCCGCTTTAGCAGCTGAAACTAGCAGGGCCGTAGCTGCTGCTCAAATTGCTGAAGGTGCTCGCCAAGCTGCTGCAGCAGCTGCTACCAAAGTTGCCGTAGCTCCAGTAGCTGTAGCTCCTGTCGGAATCGCCGGTGTTGGTGTTGGTGGTCTCGGAGGTCTTGGAGGTATTGGAGGTCTGGGAGGTCACGGAGGACTTGGCGGTCTTGGAGGTATCGGAGGTATTGGAGGTCACGGAGGACTTGGCGGTCTTGGAGGTATCGGAGGTCTTGGAGGTGTTGGATTAGGTGGTAAATTAGGCAAATGGTAATCGATTTTAATATGTACCATGACTATACCAGTACCTCTTCAGTTTGTGATTGCTGCATCGACTTTATATTTATTTTTGTATATTTATGATATGTATATTTAATATTTAAATAAAAATATCTTCAGCATATTCTGAAATACTTTGTTTTATTTTCATTCTTTTTGATAAACTGAGACAATCTGACATTGATTTATGGATTTCCTTTCCTATTTACTTAATTTGAAACTCTAAATAGCAAATTAAATGCGCCTTAAATATCCAAATTGTCGATTATTACTATTCATCATAGAGCAATAAGTAAGTTATAAAATTGTGTTGGAAGAAGTGGTTGACACAGTATGGGAAGGAGGACATATGGGCGTATCAAGTTTTTATCGAAACTGAATTGCTATTTTTATTCTACCAAAATGCAAATATGAATTAAAACAAACGGACGCGGCGAGATAAATGACAGTACGACTAACGTATATTATGTCAAGCCCATAATCCCGTCTTTATCGATATTTTGTCAATCTATGGATAATGAATGCTACATCAGTATAGTCTCAGAGCTTTAATTAATCTGAGTTTTAAAATACTTTTACCATTTTGACAGCAGTGTTTATTAGCTGATTAACTAGTTTTTTTCAAGTAAACGAACCTACAATATTACACCTATCAAAGTAGTAAGGATAGTAAGATCAAATTGAGTGTGATCATTGCTTTTCTATGTTTAATTGACCAATAAATTTTATGTGTTCATTTTAAAGTAGAAATTATATGATAACAACCTTACGTACAAACTCTTGATTTAGGGAATCTGTTAGGTCGTTCTTTAGAAACTCCTAGATGTAGATAGGTATTCGGTTCTGATATGTATAAAATATTCAAATTATTATTGTGAATTTCAATCCTTTTTATGTAAAAGTACTGACGATAATACCTTTTCTGTGGTCTGGAAATTAGACACAATATTTACTTTTAAAGTGCTAATTCATGTCAGCTAGCATCCACGTTGTTGCAAATATATTACCCAATTTAGTATGGAATTAACTTCCTTCATGAGTTCCGCCATTTTGATATCAGAAAGGTTTTAAATAATTCTTGTCAGAATTATTCCATACAACGATAGATATTTTTTCCTAAGTTGGACGTATTCTACTTTCTTTCTTATTATCGTTTTATTGACGATCTATTTTCTTAAAGATGTTTGAGCACCTTTTAAAATAATTTTTAAGTACGTTAGCCTCTTTTGTCAGTTTATTTCACTTCTCATGCTGCTGATTCTGCCACTTGTGCTGCATGGAACAACCCATCTGAAGGATTTTTGTGCGGAAGGCAAAGTGTACTTTGCGAGTCACCGCAATATGGCGGCTTGGATTATTTAAGTCCGAAGTGAAGCAGTATTTAAACACTTATTTCGATTCGGCTGTAGCATTGATAGCGCCAGTCTGCCGGCAGTGCGAGTAGCACCGGCAGAGGCATAACGTAAGAATTCTGGAGGAACTACTTTCACAGACCATCATACCATCCATTATATAGGATGGCCAATTATTGCATCAAAGTTTAATTTTACCATTTTATTAGATATAGAAAAAATATTAGAGGAAAATGTATAGAAAATTGTAAGGTCCATAATTTAAAATTATGAACCAAAGTTTTTTTTATTAAGAACCCTATGTATTATTGAATTTTAAAATGCTATTCGTTTTGTTCTTCCACCTGAGATAGTATACTGCTTTATTATATAGAACCATGTTAAAGTTATAGACAATTATATTAAATATTACAGTTACTTTTACACTCTATATAGAGCAGAGGATTTAAAATATAGAGTTCTATTACAGTAACAGAAAATTTATCCCGCACGTATTAAGTTTATATTGATATATTCATTGTTGAGCATACAGGGTGAGTTAACTTATTTAACTTATAAAGAAACAATTTGCTCAATTATTTCAGGTGGGATACTCTGTATATAATGATGCAATTGTATTATTTTAATAATTCATTTTAAGTTTTACTAAACTAAGTAAATCTTTTTGTAATAGAAAATTACTTACTCAGATCTAGAGATTTTCAGAAGTAAAATAAAAAAATGTAGCAGTGATGTATTTTTGGATAAATGTTAGTAATAGTATGTTACATTTAAGAATTTCAAACAGATTCGAATAGATTTTTTCGACATTTTTATCTAATAGTTTGAATTAATGAAAAGTCACAATAAAAGTCAGAACTCAGAATATAGTAATCTGGGTTTTTTACTATTTTTACTAATTAGGTAATTCTTGTAAGAAATCATAAAGTGAGAACTTGGCTATAGTATGTTTACTAAGTATCAAAATATTTTCGAGAAAAAAAACACGGAAACGAAATCTAAGAGAAATTCACAGTTTAGAAAGTATCATTAGGCAGCATGATGGGAACATTTGTGGTTACAAATGTTAGGAAAAACGATTGTAAGCTATCACTTATTGGTACTAGCGAACTGACGCTGCATTTAAAGGAATCACACAATAGAGAAAACCAAGAAATTAAGATTGACTTTTTATGTTATGAAAGTAGAGTTTCTTTTAACTGCACATTTGTTGATTTTAATAAGGCGCTTAATTTGCAAAAATATTTACCACATAACACTTAACTATTTCACATCAGCCCATAATAAAGGAATCGTTGAAATAGCTGCTAATGAAAATCAAAGCTAATCTATAGTTGCAAATTTAGCGTCATTATTAACCGACGATGTTAAGCTTGTAAATGAAATAAGTGTTAGAGCTTCAAGGTTATATCAAAAAGTAAAAACTAGAGAGTACTCAACCCATCAATTAAAATTAATTTTGGAAAACATAAAAATATCTGAAGTCATTAATGATATGGAAACAATCAAATTTGATTTAAAAAAGTTTTATATTGGAGAACAGCTAACAAAAAAGTTACAAACTAAGTGTATTTAACACGCAAAAAAACTGGGTCAAAAAATGTAGAAGAAAACTCAACATTGAGGAAACTTATATAATAATAGAAACATTACATGGCACACATTCTGCAGCTGTATCTGACAATTTTGAAAATGATTATCAATATCGTATACACATCTAACCTAATTATAATTTGCATATCATTTAGCAATATTTGCTAATTTATGACCAGAACATACATTTGCATTAAAAGATTACATATAATGTTTATACAGAGGTAAACTGGTTACCTGTGCTTAGAACTGGTACCCTACTTAATAGCTAACTTAACACTAACTAAAGAAAAGAGGATAGTAAAACATTACAAAAAAGCTATAATGAACAGAACAAAAAATCTAAATACTAAAATTTAAAACCAATATTAAATAAGCAATAAGCTAGCATCTTTTATATTAAGTTAATTGTACAATTTTTTATTTATGATATATTCTTAAAATTATTGTCTTTGCACATAACCACGTATACATTAGAAGACGCGAGATGTAACACCGACATCTAGGATTTTCAAGAGAATCAGTACACAGAGGTTCCGAATCTGGAGCCGTTCCGTGTAATTACTGTTCTCCCTTAACTCCTAGGACAGAATGTCACGATAAAATTTTTCAGGTTACTTCACCTGTCAGAGATATTGAATACTCTCTTCGAGGTGTCATTCCTTTGTACGCAAGACAATATATATTATATATAAATATAATATATATTGTTTCTGGTCGGGAACCTTCATCAGTTGCGCTTCCCACAATTGAATGTCCTCTCGAACACTTCTTTATGCATTTGATGCATTTCGTTAAATTTGAAGACGCGAGATGTAAGACCGACATCTAGGATTTTTAAGAGAATCAGTACACAGAGGTTCCGAATCTGGAGCCGTTCCGTGTAATTACAGTTCTCCCTTAACTCCTAGGACAGAATGTCACGATAAAATTGTTCAGGTTACTTCACCTGTCAGAGATATTGAATACTCTCTTCGAGGTGTCATTCCTTTGTACGCAAGACAATATATATTATATATAAATATAATATATATTGTTTCTGGTCGGGAACCTTCATCAGTTGCGCTTCCCACAATTGAATGTCCTCTCGAACACTTCTTTATGCATTTGATGCATTTCGTTAAATTTGAAGACGCGAGATGTAACACCGACATCTAGGATTTTCAAGAGAATCAGTACACAGAGGTTCCGAATCTGGAGCCGTTCCGTGTAATTATAATTATATTGTCTTGCGTACAAAGGAATGACACCTCGAAGAGAGTACACGTATACATTAGTTATAATCCATTTTCTGAGTATATTTTTCTTGATTTTTTTGAATTCATTTTTTATAGTATTTGGTAACCTATTGGAAAGTATTATGGCTCTAGTTGCACTATTTTTACTGCTGACTGTTTTATACTTTAGTTCTTAGTTATACTTCTTAATGTAATATGTTTAGTATAGAATATTTCATAATGATAAGACAAGGAGTCAAATACAAATTGTTGGACAAAATTGAATTGGTGGATATGTTTTCCAGGATTTGTACATATTCTCTTTTTTGGCACATGAGTCAATAATAGTTTTAGTGATTCATTGGCTTCTGGGACAGTTTTGCAGATCATTGCGAATTATTAAGTCTTCTAAGATATAGTTATTGTCTTGTGCTCCAAATTCTGCATCTGCTATTTTTAATTGCTGATTAAACTTCTTTTGTCGTTCAACTGTAGCACCCGTTGATTTAAGCGAAGCTAGTATATTTTCGGCAATTTCAATGTCCCTGGTTTTGTTGCACTTGACAATTACTTATTATTATATTATATAATTATTTTTTTTAGTTGTATGTTTTTATTAGTTCTAAAAAATAAAGAAATTTTATTTATATTATTACATTTATGTAAGAAACCAAAATGCTATGATAATTGTATATACCTCATATTTAAATTATGTGTTACAATTTAAACTATTTTTAGATTAAATTCATTACATATATATGTTACTGTATAAAAATTAATAAATATATAAAATAAAAGTTTAAATCATTTGAATAAAAAGATCTTAATTTATTAGTTGTGTTCATTAATATCGTCTATCTGTACATGGTACAATTGATAGCTTTATAATTCAAATCTCTGGCCGCATTGAACTCTGATAGAATATAGAATTGTCAATGTCGGTACCCGATTCTAACTTTAGGCGTTCTTCAAAGAAAGATAACCTGAGGGAAGAAAACCTTGCAAGTACACATTTAATGGCTTAATAGACCATTTTCATTATTCGGGTAATTCGTGGCCGACGAAAACAAAAACCCCCCCTTCGCAGGAAAACCCAACAAATGTTTTTCTTGCAATAGTTTAAACTGCTAATTTAAGGTCACAAAGTTTAACAAATAAGTTGACGACTTCGATCCAAAAGGTTATCAAAAAAGTCTTCATCCATATCGTGTTTACCTACGTCAAAAAAATATTAGATAATGTTCGTCATGCTAGAATTAGCTTTTTTATAATGTGTTTTTCACAGATGAGGGAAGTGTCATACAGACTGTTTTGTGTGTGTGTGTGTGAGAGAGAGAGAGATTTCTGGCCTTAACCCAATGACAGAATGTGTAGCGCAACCTCAAGGATTTTTAATAGTAAATAACATTAGACATCACCGTCATTGATGTAATTAATCTGGCTGTACCAGAGATGAAAACTTTGGTAAACACCGCGTCAAAAAAAATTTATAGGGCGACTTTCTATTATTGGTAAACTATTCAACCAATCTTCCTTTACAGGTCAGATTTCTGGGTCCAATGTATCAATCCAGAAATGACGGTACGCCGCAATAACACATAAAGAGACATTCTTTCAGCAGTTTGTGTATATAAGCATATGCGGTATTGTAAAAGAGAGTTTCTTAGAGGTAATTCAATATTTGAAATGTTGTTTACATACTCAATGACACTAGTATTAGTTTCTTGAACTCGGATTTTTGGCAATGTGGTAGTTTTACATGAATAATGAAACGATCCGAAAAATTCTGCAAACGGTAAGGATCGACAAAATGAGATGGATGTCTGCTTGTGGTACCTGGTTTTAAGCAACTTGGATCTCGAGGAAGAATTCTACCATAGTCCGTTGAGGACAGTGAAAAATTGACAGCCTTCGGCCTACCATATCTCAGAAATGTTAGATTGGTGAATCTGGTGGCTACGGCAAAACACTAACTCCTGCTTCTTAGAGAAAATCTATAAATTGACTAGCAGTAGAAGACGTGCGTTGGCCATGTAGATACGGCAATAGTTTGTAAGACATCATCAACGTCACGCCCAGCTGACTGACTGTAGTACGTACGGCTCGGTTGCCATTTCGTTTAATTCGTGTTCTTCAATCTTCTTTTGTCCACTCACGTCACACACGCACTACCTAAATTGGCTAATTTGCGCTGTTCCATTCAATACTATACGTTACAAAAGTTCGCGATGTGCTGTGTCATGTCACACGCGCTATACGCGTCTCAATTTGCGCCTAGCCTTATTGCAGTACAGTTTTCACGACGGCCAACTTCTTGTTAGGACAATTCAACATCTACAATTCTACATCTTCGAATTTGAAGCATTTTATTGCTCTTAACACAAGTAGACGGAGACGCTGTAACTAAAAATTTCACTACTAATTCGCTGTAATAAATCGATTTCTTTATAAAACTCTGAGAGACAAAACTTTGTTTTTTGAAAAGTTGACAAAATCAAGCTCAAGAAATTATTTCTTCGGAATTAACACTTTTAATGGTGTATATAGCAAATTTCGTTTCAAATTTTTGACATGACTAATCCTTTTTAATAGTTTGTTTCTTTTATTTGAAGTTTTTAATATTTATTGCAATTTGGATCGTTATTGGTTGATTCTCCGCGCTATAATTAGGTATATCACTATTTCCTATATTCGCAGTTATACGAAAGTATTTAAAGCTGAAACTAAAAATTGTAAACTCGTCAAGGAAGGTTGTCTTGTTTAACTATATAAGCTGAGGTAGACTGAATATTCACCAAACTGCTCTTATCCTTTGACAGCACAAAACAAACGAATAAAATGAACAGCTTGGTAAAGAAAATTTAGTTATTATTTATTTTTTTAATTTGAATTTTTATTTGGAAAACTCCATTGACATATAGCGTATTAAAATTATTTCACAATGAATTTTAATTTCATTATTGCAAAATTTATTTATACAGATTTATTTTAATGATATTTATTATCTTTATTCTGTATATTTTCGCTTAATATAACCTCTTTCGACGACATTAATATGTCTTTATGTAACGTGTTTTGATTAATAGTACTCATGTTGCTTGTGTTGATAAATTGTTACCTTGATATCAAATCAAAATTATAAAAAATAAGTTTAATAAATATAGTTTTAATCGCACTCTAAATTGATGGATTCTGTAGGCTCTATTCACCGTTCTTGCCGTTCTATCCGGCACATATGCATCTGGAATTGGTTTGGCTGGTGTTGGACTTGGATGGGATGAAGCTGGAATTGGTTTAGGGGGAGCTGGAATCGGATTAGGGGGAGCTGGAATCGGCTTGGGTGGAGCTGGACTTGGATGGGGTGGGGCTGGACTTGGATGGGGTGGACCAGTTGCAGTAGCTGCACCTGTAGCTGTAGCTGCGCCTGTAGCCGTCAAAGCTATTAACCCATGGGCTCTTAGTCCAGTTGGGCCATCTGGTGTTGTAACTGGAGCTGGAGCAGCTGGTCCGTCAGGAGTGGTAAATGGAGCTGGTGCTGTAGGGCCATCAGGAATTGTCACCGGTAAAGGAGCTATTGGACCAACTGGACCAAACGGAATTGGGGTAATATAAATTTATAATAAAAATTTGATAGAATTTAAAAAATCAGTTCTTGGTTGTTACAAAATAGGTGCAGTAACTATATCATCCAACTGATTCTGAAAGTTAAAATTAAACCTGCAACATAAACACTAAAAATTACATTAATAATTTCAGGCCGTCGCTATCGCCCCAGCCATTGCCCCTGTTGCTGTAGCTGCTCCAATTGGTATTAGTGGAGGTATTGGTCTTGGCGGTAAATGGGGGAAATGGTAACCCTTTAACTATTAGAAAATGACTGCAGATAGCCTGTTGTGATCCCTGCCTCAAGCAATATTTATTTTTGTTTAATTTGAAATATATAGTCTTTCAACTTTAAGAAATCTTGTTTTGTTTTATTCCCGACATAGAAAAAAATGATATAACTATATATTCATGAAGAGATTTACTGTCTCCACACAAGTTATAGTTTAGTATACAAGTGGTGCCAAATGTTCGGAAAATATTTGATTTAGAGGTACGAAATGCTCTATTAACTTTGAGTTGTTGGCACTTGGACCAATACAATCAATTTTTGAAGGACATATTAGTTGTATGATGTCACCATGTGAGAAGGTGTGATGTAGCCATTTCATAAGAAAATATACATTTTTTCAATTTTCGATACTCGAAGCCGTTCTGAACTTAAAGGCGTGAAATATGTTTTGTAGAGTGTGTCTTATAACTTTGTCTAGTAACGTAAAATTGAAATAAAGCTGTGTTGAACTTGCGTTATTAGTATCCAATTCTTACAGCTGAATTTTATATGAATTATTCGCAAGCAATTGAGCGTTTCGTTTGGATGACAGTAAAAAGTTAGCTAAGTGACATAATTCTAAATACAATACGGTGTAGGGTGTACGTCAGAGTTCGCCGAACGATTATTTTTATGTATCCTTTGATATGAGTATGAAATGAAAACGTTTGTTGTATGAAATGAAAAGGTTTGTTGAGTAGAATATGGCATCGTCATAAGATGACGATATTTTTCTAATATATACTTGAAAAAAAAATTCGAACTAGAAATCTAAATGATATCGAATAGTGTTGGTACATGAATATCGTGATTATATTTATAAGGAGAACAGAACCCAGCCTAGATTTTTATAGTCTTATGATTCTTAGAATGTATGTTTAGAAACTGATTTTTTATTTATTTATTCTTAGTTGTATTTACGTCTGTTTGGAGTTTTAATCCTGATGAAGGGGTGTAATTTTTAAACAAACATATTTTGTCTAAAGATTATGGGTTTTGCAGATATTTTTTCACCTATATAATCATGATTTTCTGCAAAAGTTCAAAAATGCTTACACAGAGACAAATGAGCAAATGACTCTTGGATGAGTGAAAGGATTTACATTTAAAAACTTAGTTTGGTGTGAATAAACATTATCAGTAGGAAAATTAGGCATATTTTTGAATGTTTAACTACTTCTTGGCAAATAACACCACAGTTACGAAAATTGCTCTATATTCCAAACGTTTCGGGGTCTAGTTCAGACCTCGTTGTGAATGGTTAACAAACTGTGAATAAAAAAGGCACAATTCTAAGATGCAAAATTAAACTATCAAATATATTATTATTCTCAAAAAAATCAGTAAAAAATATTTAAAAAAATAAAAAATATATAATGGTATTACTCATAAGCCGTTCCACTATTATTGCAAGAAGCATTTGATAAAATCTTTAATTTTTTATCTTTCATTTAATTCTGTGAATTGGCCCCCAAACTGAGTATCAGGGTTTTCTCCTTATTTTTACTGTAAAGATCAAATTTTAGGTCTCAGAGAAACGTTGAAGAAGTCGAAGTTTTTATATTTTTGTTAATAATTTTAAAAATAATTAAACAAACTATTTTTAAAATTTGAAAAAAAGTTGGTATTCCTCATAATTTGCCCTTTCATTTGATATATTACATAAAGAGTTTGCAAAAAATATATTTTCCGCTTAATTCTGTAATTTGCACCCTAAAATTAATATGTGGGTGTCCTCCTTATTTTTCTTTTAAATTTCAAATGAGGTCCTATGCCGAATGATGGCCACAATTTAAATACCGGCCATCAAATATATTTCCACCAGATGAAGATATTAGCAAAAAGTGAAAGTTATAGCACAAGGCTGGTTAGGGAAGCCATTGAAATAGAGAAACGGAAAACAAATCCTAACAAACGGGAGGATGCGCAACGCCTCCCATCCACATGGAGAACCGCACTAGCAGATCATTACACTAAAATCAAATCTAAAATCCTGCATTCCGTAATTCTTCTACTACTTCATCAAACTTGATTGTTGCTTGGCACCGACTTCAAAAATATACTAGATTGGTAGGTAATTAATTTGTACAGAATGAGTACCTTTTAATGTTTACATTTTTTACTTTCTGGATAACTACCTAACAACATTGAATGTGTTATTTATTTGCTAGAGTTGTATTATGTTTTCAGCTTTTTGGTTATAGGTCGGTTATATTTTTTTAAAAAATGTTTTATTTTCAACTTTTTAGTTTTTTTGAACACATGTAGTTTTTATTCTTTATTTTTTATTTTGTATGTAAAACCTTAATTGACAGGACCAGGTAACATCGAAAGCCCCAGCATTACACAATGATACATTTTCATTTAAATTGACAGATAAAAGTTTACGAACAAAATGTACTATTATGCGAGTCATAAGCCCAAAATATGTTTATGCCTTATGAACCACGCCATGTAACCTTTTTTCAACTTTTTTAACAACCATGTATAACTATAGATAATTCCAGTGCACCCTATGTACCTACCATCCTGTACGGACCTACGGACAACCATCAATGTGTTAGATGCCTTCTGTAAATTATAGGACGGATTATTTACGGAGTCAAATCCGTCCCATATTTCATTCATCATATATAACTCATTATGGGCTACCCCATAAATTATTTCATTTTTAACATTTTGAATTATCACCCTGTATAACATCAATTCCTCTCCACACTATATGCAACTTCTTATGGGCTATGAAAAAAAATTAATCGCAATATAATTCAACTCCAGCATATATTTCAACCATCCTGTATATTATTTGTTTATGTCCACATCATATAACAATTTTTTAATCACCCTAGATAATTTTTTGGAATATTTAGTGCTAGTCTATATATATTAAACTAGCAGTAAATTCTCTTAGTTACACCCATTTATATTGTCAAACATTTAATGCCAAATTGTTATTGTTAAAGGACCAGGCACCTTTCTTCTGGAAAAATGGACTTCCGTCAAATTGCTTGAAATTTTGGTATGTGTAGAACAGGTTCTATGACTAGTTTTCGAGATAAAGGGTGTTAAACATCGAAAATGCCGCATTTTTGATATCCGATTTCCAATAATAGACGTGTGTTATTTCCGGTTATTGGAGAAATTGTGGTATGTACATAAATATTTCACAAAACAATTGCCATAAGTTTTGGTGGATTACAGGGTATACCAAAAATATGTCACATGTGATTTTGGAAAAAAAGACGTTATTGCACAATTAGTGTCTCGTTAAAGTAATAATTTCTTGGATGTGCTTCATATAAAATGCAGTGTGAGCCATAAATATAGCTAGAGCGGGCATATATTATTTTTTCCTATTAATGAGTCACCCTGTACAACCATTCGTCGTGCAATTTTAATAAGACATTAAAAGGATATATGATAACAGTAGTTGGATTTCAGTTCGTGCGATTAGCGATATCTCGAAATGAAAAACTTGCCTCCAGTATCCCAATAATTCGACCTCTTTCAAATCTACTTAGCTGACGACAGATCCGGCGTACATGCACTCTAGGCATTTTAACATTACTAAACATCGATTTTAGATCCCATTAAACAGTTTGTTTTTGGTTAATTTAAAGAAAATAAGAAAACGACTATCATATTAATTGATAAAAAAAGTGTACATGAAAAAACACTTTTTGCTTAATTTTAATCGTTTACTTCTTACTATAGCATCTATGTTTTACCAATACAATAATAAATTTAATATCTCCTTCTGGGTGTTGCGATTTCTTTGCCAGTGAGTATATTTTCAAATATTGAAAATGTATGTTTTCTGAAAGATAGTTGTGGCATCTCTGGTTTTTATTTATTCTCAATTTTTTGGGAATAACACCACATAAACTTGAAACTCAGTATATTTCAAATAAGATCTAAATCAGACCCCGTTTTGAATGGTAATTAAAAATTAAAATGATTCGTAATAATAAATTTAGTAAATCATATTTGACATTAAAAGTGTGTATTACAATTTCAATTAAATGCGAAATAATATTTCAAATATAATTTAACTTAAAAACTAACTACAATAAAAATTTATAATTGTGGAAACAATTCAATTGCAATATGATTTTTAAAAGATTAAAGAAATTAAAAATGTAGTCAAAAATTAACTAAAAAACGATATAATTTCCTAAGTCTACAGTAGAAGTCTACTAGCTGTTATTATTTATAATCTCTACATAAATCTCCTAAGGTTTGTGATATTCTTCACCAAAACACTAAAAATATGTTACCCATTTGTAACTAATTTTATTTCACCTAATATTTACCACACGTTTCTGCAAAAATATTGTGTTATTGAACTGGCATTCTTCGTACAATGGACAAACTGGTTTAACATATCTATTTGCGAATTGCAAATTTATGGGAAGCTTGCGTCAACTTTATTTGTTGTTCCGCGCTATCAGTAATAAATAAGCCAGGTATCGCCCTATTTCCTATTGCAAAATTCTTCATAATTAACGCAATGCATTACCATATTCGTAGTTGTATATGAAAGTATTTATAGCACATTCAAAAAATTGTAAAGCTCAATTATGTCGTCAAGGAAGGTTGTTTGGTTGAACTATATAAGCTGGGTTTGACTGAATATTCAGCATAGTGTTCTTATCCTGTGACAACACAACAAACAAACAAAATGAACTGCTTGGTAAGGAATACTCAAGTACTACTTACTTTTAAGTTAATTACTATTTCGATTTTCTCACTCAAAATTATTTAACAACTTTTTACAAATCTCTTATTAGATAATATAATATTTGTATTTAATAATGTAACCAAAACCAGTTATATTTAAAAAAATTCTTTGAGTATTAGATTATCAAGTTTGATGTAGAATTTGATGAATCCCCAAAAGCTTAATTTTCGGTATATTTATATTACCATTATAGTATTCGCATAACTACTGACAACCCGAAAAAATTATATTAATGTAATCAGAACTAGCTGGACAAACTAACCTCTGAACTAAACAAGTGTATTTATTAGGTCCTTAGAACCGAAAACAGAGAGTAAATATCAAGAACGGAAAAGTGGACAAATAAGTAAAAAAACTTGGAAGAGGACATCAAAAGAGAAAGGGGACACTGACTTGGGCTTCTGATGTGGGAAGTTACACAGACCATTAAAAAACTATAGCGACGTGTCTGCGTTCTAGAGCAATCAACCAGTTCCAACTTACGGAGCGCTAATGTGGACTCTTACTAAACTAAGAATGACACACAGAGCAATGGAGTAAAACGAGTAAAACAAATAAAATAATAGAACAAATACTTGGATAAAGAACATAGGCAAAATAGCGTCGCCATAGCGTAAATGTAACTACATGAACCACCTAGGAAGAAATAATTAGGGACCCCCCAATGGGATAAAAATATGGTGAATTATGGTGGATTCGTGAGGCACCAGATAGAGACAAATGGCAAAGAATATGGAAGATCAATGTCTACAAATGGACCAACAAAAGAGTCTGGCGGAAATAACATGAAAAGATAAAGAATTAAACATTCTTTCAATTTTGCTTTTGGTTAGTTGATAAATATTAACAAACTGCGTTGATACTCATTGTTTAGTCTTTAGAAAAGGCGTTTAGCAGATTATTGAATAAATGGGCGGTAGTACACTACAGTCATATTTTAAAGCGAAATTTTAATATATTTAATCCACTTATGTTCTAATTATAATATTTTCAGGCTGTATTTACCGTTCTTGCCGTCCTTTCTGGAGCATATGCTTCTGGAATCGGTGCTGGACTCGGATGGGGTGGGGCTGGAATCGGTTTAGGTGGCGCTGGTCTTGGATGGGGTGGTGCTGGACATGGATGGGGTGGTGCTGGACTTGGATGGGGTGGTGCTGGAATCGGTTTAGCCGGAGCACCAGTCGCAGTTGCTGCACCAGTTGCAGTAGCTGCACCGGTAGCAGTCAAAGCTATTAACCCATGGGCTCTTAGTCCTGTTGGACCATCTGGCGTTGTAACTGGAGCTGGAGCTGCTGGCCCATCAGGAGTTGTCAACGGAGCCGGAGCTGTCGGTCCATCAGGAATTGTCACAGGAAAAGGAGCTATTGGACCAACTGGACCTAACGGAATTGGAGTAAGAAGAATTTTTAAATACATCAATAATAACAAAATTAACTCATTTTTTTTGCAACAATTAAATATAAAAACTATAAATAATTGAATTCTAAAAATATTAATTACTGTTTGATCAGTTTTATATATTTACAAAAATTAATAATTGCAGGTCGCTATTGCCCCCGTAGCTGTAGCTCCCATTGGTATTGCCGGAGGTATTGGTCTTGGCGGTAAATGGGGAAAATGGTAACTTTTAAGAACACAAGAAGACTATAGTATACCTATTGTGATCACTGCCTCAAGTCAATATTAATTTATTTCTAATATGCAATAAAAATTTTATGCAAATGTAAGCTGTTGTTATTCCTTATATTCGATTATCAATTCATATTAAAATATTCATACCTACATGAACATGTGGAAAATACTTTGTTGTAGCTACAAACTTTAATATAAGATGAAGGTAAAATCAATAATAACATTCCATAGATCATACTGGCGAAATTATATTTTTGAAAATTGTATTGCATCGGTGTACTGATTTAAGTCATCTGACAATAACAACAGGCTCGTTCTTCAGCACTGATTGCATTAAGCGACATGAGAGATCATGTAATACTTATTCATACAGCCCGTTAACTCACAATGATTCGTTTTTTTTATTTTCTTTTGGTTTTCAGTTATTTGGTGACTATTCAAATTCATTAACAATGAGCATTATGAAAGACAAGTCACCTGGTGAAGATGGTATATTAATAAATAGCCTCAAAATGGGAGAGCAAAACATAAAAACATTGAAAATTTATTCAACACATGTCTACTTCAAGGAATTTCAGAGACCATACGTTCTGAAAAATAAAATTCCGACCATACAATAAAAGCTCCTATCGAAAGATTTGAATATCTGTGGTTGGAGGTTTTTGTGCATACACTTTTTTGCTAAAATCCTTTCAACTGTCGACCACTTCTGGTGATACTGCATTCAAACTTGGTTATTTTAAATAGCATGGGGTATTTTTTTTGAATGAATTCGTATAAACTTATAAAATTTTAAGTACGTTTTATATCCACTTTAAATGTTTATGATGAACAGTTTCTGAGATGAGTTAAATTATAGGAAAAAACTTTACAACAGAACCCACATTATAAAACAAAATGAGATGCAAGATGGAAATTTTTCAAAGCTATTGCTGAGATTTGAATTGGATACTTCCAATTTATTTGTCGGGAACTTATTCAACACTAAAAATCCAGGTATTTTTGTATTATGTTCCCTATATTTAAACCTTATAACTTATGATTAAATTACGGAAAACCTTTTCCGCTCAATAAAATGTGATGTTGACTTTGCTTGGAAAAATCAAGTTAGCCGTGGCCGCTACAGAAATAACTGGTCGCTACCAAAAATCACTTAGCTTTTCAAAATTTTCAACGAAGATTACTTCAATATGGTTATGATTTATGGAGAGAGTAATACAGTATTGTCATGAAAATCTGAGACATTTGCTGCTAGATATCTGGAGAATCAGAGGCCATAAGAGAGAATAATTAAACGACTAGTAGACAATTTTAAGAACTTCGGATCAAGAAATAATTCAGAAAAATAAGCCTGTTATTGATGACGCCAATAGTGAAATTTCATCCTTGGATTTCTTTCAAGCGTATCCAAAATAGCTCAATTCATAGAATATTGAAAAAGCCCAAATTTTTACCGTACTACTTTTCTTTAGTGCAAAATCTTAAACACACTGATTTTCCGAGACATTTAAAATTCTGTAAATTTATTTTAACATGGTTTCAAGGAAACCATTTATTTTGGACAATATCATTTGGTCAGATGAGGCAAAATTCACCAAAAAATCTCTATTTAATAGGCACAATTCCCATTACTGGAGTGACTCTAATCCTCATGAGTTCCGCTGTAGAAATTTCCAAGAGAGTTGGCAATTTAAAGTTTATTGTGCGGTAAGAAACGACGGAGTGGGGTAAAAGTACATTTTTATGAAGAATCTTTAAAATTATAAATATGTTTTACGTTGCTTTATGCCCCTTTTTAATTTTTATAGGTATTTAATATTTTAGGAAATATTGAAGCCACCTGTCTGGAAAATTTTACATTGATCAATTATCGGGAATGATTTTATGAGCATGACTGAGCACCTCCCAACAATGGTTTCTTAGTCAAAAACTATTTCGAAGAGGTTTTCGTCGACCAATGGATTGCAAACAACGGTCCTTTTCTATGGCCATCTCATTCACAGAAGATTGTATACAATGAGTAGAAATGACTTCAGGAATTTAGAGCCTACATCAATAAGAAATGCTACTCATCGAGAACTGCTCAGAATAACCCTATACGGTAGGTTTATGAATGACCTGTTATTTTGCTTTTGTTCTCTTCTAAGGAAACAATATTTAATAATTTTAGATATTTCACAATAATTGTTAGTTTGATTGATCCGAAATTCTCTAGGTAGTATTACTCGATTAATTGTTTTCCGTAATGGCTTCTGCATCTTTGCTACTCGCTCTAAATAATGAAGATATTGAAATAATCTTCGTTGGAATAATTTCCCATATTAAGCTTCGTGTAAGCATAACTGACAATTTTGGAAAACTACATTTCGTAGACGCCATTTATTTTTCTGGCGCCCACGGCCGCATATTGTGAATGCCATTTTCACTATTTTTTTAAGAACACCCTGTAGAAAAATGGGTAATTTTTTCAGCGCTGTTTGCTGACTAGACTCTTCCAATAAGACATGCCAAAAAACAGATGGTTATTTAACGAAAATTGGCGATTACTAATATCCAATATCATACAGGCCGTTCTATTTGATATAAAGCTGTTTTCTATTTCTGGTAAAACTGGAAGTGATACAGTTCTCAAAGTATTTTAGTCACATAGAACCTATCGGCTTATCTACGTTGCAAATTTTCAGAATTTTAATATCGATATTTTTTGAGTTACAGGTAACGGCCCACCTTCGTGGGACACCATGTATAGTTTTCTAAAATAAATGGAAGTGGGTTTTATCATTTTGGGAAAATTGAAATATTAAATGGCGGAAATTCTTTTACGGAGAATTCAATATCTTCGAAATAGAAAGTAATACGGATGAAAATCTTCATATGTATAGTGTTGCGTCCACAATTGCACGTACGTGTATGAACTTGGTGTGTTGTTAAGTTCTGCGGACGTCTTACGTTCCTATAATGCCAATTAAGGAATTACAGGTAGTTCAAATTAAGAGATAAAATGTCTACACACTAAATAGGTTTATTGAGACTATTGTAGACAAGTTGAGAGTGAAGTTAAATTACAAAAAAAGATTATTAATACAAAACAACAAAGGCAAGATGTGAATTAACGCGACAATGTTATACTTGGTGGAGTCGCACAAGGCTGGAGTAAAATTAGAAGTAGTAGTTGCTCGTCCGACGCTTGGTTTCGATCTCATTTTCATTCAGATAGATTTTTCCCACAATATAGAAAAATGGGCGTTTCTTTGCTTGTTGGAAATCCACTAAGAATTTACGGAATACTAATAATAAGAAGGGATAACTGCCAAGGGTGTTCATGGTAGCATGATTACCCTGTCCTACTTTTGGCCCGAACCGGCCCATGCCGCGTTTGGTTACTTAGAGATCCTAATAAACTTTGTTGGGTTCAAAGAACGGTTATTGAAGGTAATACATGCTTGATGGTTAGTTTCAAGAAGGGTTTGAAATTATAGCTTTTTTAAGGGTCCTCATAAAGAGGAAATGCTTAAAGAATAGGTTTATATCTTGTAACAAAATTAAATAACTGAACAAACGATACAAAGCAATCATAAATGTAGATTTTTTGGAACAACAATTAGGTGCTTGAAAAAATGGGATATTTTCCCATGAATGTTCGCATTGCAAATGTTAAGAAATTCTTTTACTACTTAACATACACCGCCGGCCTTGAACAGCTCGTTCAAAAAAAAAGAGAGAAAACAACAATAGATGAAGAGGGTATAACATTGACCGTTTACAGAAAATAGCAAATTACAAGATGATAGCATAATAAAACCTTATACATTTCAAGTTTAAGAAATCTTCAGGTCAAAAATGTTAATTCTACTTACTGCAAAATATAGAGAGCTAGAAATGTTTCCTAAAAATATACATGAAACACCGGGATACTGATTATCCCTAAAGTTGGCTGGAACACGATTGATTATTTTAAGAAATAATAAACTACAAAAATGCAAAAACAAAACAAAGATAAGGATTATAAAATACATAGATTAAGAAAAAGTTTAAACCTGGATAAAGTTCATTGTAAAAAAAGTTATTTTCACAAAAGTTCGTTTGCACATAAGTCCATGTTCACTAAAGTTGATGTTCACTAAAAGTCCATTTTCCACGTTGTTTCCTGATGGATCTGATGATCTGCTGGTTGATGAAAACTCTGCTCGGGTATGTCGCAGAGCCAAATCCTTGGTTACATTCGATATGTCGGCAAGTTGACATAAAATGTTGCTTACTGTTCACAATACATACAATATGGTGTGCTCGTTAAAGAATCACCAGACAGGAAAAGTGCGGAGGTTAAAACTGGATTGTCATTAGGATCAGAAGGAAAAGGAGTTGAATTGCTTTGATTTTGATGTTCTTTTTCAGTGGTTGTTGGAACATACACACACGCTCCATGTGCATATACGCTCGCATCGTAGAATGAGTAATTTCAATTGCAGTGGCATTTATCATTAGAAAACATCGGACATAATGGGTTGCTTTCAAAAATGTATCTTGACATATGCACAGCTGACAGCATTTATGTTTATCGAAATGTTTGCAATATTGTACCCACTCGTGGTACAAACTTGGGATGATTGGCTTATCCCAGCCGAAACATAGAGTCCATAATTTAAGCATGAAAATTATTGCCATTATCATAACTAATGCTAAAACACTGAGAGGATTAAACAACTGGATAATTGCTGAAAATGTCGTAGGTTTTATGAGAAATTGTGAGCTTTCTAATAATTTCTCATTTCGGTTAGGCATGATTTCTTTGAGAGGCTCTGCTGTGGCGAGAGCATCATCTACATGTGGGTTTTGTTCAATTACATATGCTGGAAACTTTGTTAGTTCATCTTCTGCCAATTGATGGAGACCTGGAGTGTGGTCACAAGTGAGTATTGTGTTTGAGACCGGATTCTCTAACACCTTGTACTGCGATTCCTTCAACAGTTCCTGCCTTCCTTTTTCTTGAAATGGCAATGATGGGGAATATCTTCCCTGACTGAGGCGAGTTACGTTTTGGATATGTTGTTCATTAGCGGAATTTGCATTAGGTAAATTTGCCCGTCGTAGAGATTCTTCTATATCTGACAATTTACTTGATGAAGATTGAATTACGGTTGTGAAGTGACACGTCTGACTGCGTACTTGATCAGTGGAGGGAACGCTTCCTGCAATAACCCCCCCCCCTAACACAGTTTTCTGTAAAACTAAATCTATGCCTCTCTTCGGTGGTAAATGAATTTGCCCAGCTGAGAATAGGGATAGTGCAATCCCAGTTCCTAGTAGCATATCCACAGGACGCGATTTATGAAAGCTTGGGTCTGCTAATTTTACGTTTTTAGGAATCTTTATAAGGCTTCTTTGTA
The DNA here is from genome assembly GCA_034190945.1 of Octodonta nipae. Classification (NCBI taxonomy): domain Eukaryota; kingdom Metazoa; phylum Arthropoda; class Insecta; order Coleoptera; family Chrysomelidae; genus Octodonta; species Octodonta nipae. The sequence continues at coordinate 43,870,307 of CM067220.1, forward strand.
TGGAGCCTTGCGGAACATAATTTGAAATTGTAGTTATTACTAGAATATCTATTTGATAACTAGTAACTCTAGACCGTATGGTAGCCGTTACTGTAGCGTTGGATGTTGTGGTTAATCCATCTAAACCACCAATTGGGACGGTACATTCTGTCTTCTGTAATCCGAGTCGATTTGCCCTATTTTTTGTGATGAAGTTGGAACTTGCGCACGTATCAATTAATGTTCGGCATTCAATTGATTTTTTGTTTCGATCAAGCGCATTTACAACTGCGGTTACCATTAGCGTGTCCATGGCTGCATTGACTACAAGCGAGATGGCACTGGATGGTGAAGTGGTAGTCTTTCCTGTTGATGCTGTTCCTGCTGAAGTCGATGGTTGGTTGGGACTGCCTTGTTCGGCATTTTCATTACTGGATTGACTACTATGACTTCTATCATGATGTAGCAGCGAATGGTGTCTATTGTTACATTCTCGGCATGTCAACTTTGAGTTACAAATTTGCTGTCTGTGGTTTTTGCACCCAGGCAGTTAAAACATAAAGATTTCTTCAGAGCAAATTTTCGTCTGTCGTCGACTGTATAGGCAATAAACTGTTCACAGCGATAAATTGGATGCGATTTAGAGCAGATTAGACATGAAGAAGAGTGTTTTGTTGCAGATACTGACGCTGACGGTATCGCTGTAGCGAAAGCTTGAACTGGTTTTTGCGGTCTGTTGAAACCATTCTGATGCGGATTGTTCAGTTTATGTAGTCTATTTGACTCTTATTTATAGTTGAAATCAGAACAATTAGAACGTTTCTCTAAAAAGTCAATAAGATGCTTGTATGGTGGCATGGAATTGTCAGTTAATGTCAATTCCCAATGCCACGCTGTGTTTTGATTGATTTTGGATAAAATAAGTACAATTATAGGAATGTCCCAATGTTGAACGGGAGCACCTAAATTCTGTAATGCTGATAGATGCAAGTGGACAGCATCCAGAAACTTGCTTAATTCTGAAGGAGCATCCCTGGACAATTTCGGATATTCCTTCAACTTATTCCAGTGGTTACGCATGATTTTCCTGGTGTGTTCAAATTTGGTTTTCAATCGGGATATGGCTACTTCATAATTTGACTCGGTAGTAGGTAATCCTTCTATAGAATTAGCTGCATCTCCAGTCAACGATGATTTCAGATAATGAAATTTCCGAATGTTAGTTAGGTTATTGAAGGTAATAAATGCTTGATGGTTAGTTTCAAGAAGGGTTTGAAATTATAGCTTTTTTAAGGGTCCTCAAAAAGAGGAAATGCTTAAAGAATAGGTTTATATCTTGTAACAAAATTAAATAACTGAACAAACGATACAAAGCAATCATAAATGTAGATTTTTTGGAACAACAATTAGGTGCTTGAAAAAATGGGATATTTTCCCATGAATGTTCGCATTGCAAATTTTAAGAAATTCTTTTACTACTTAACATATAGTCTTCTAAATAAATAGAACAGGGTTTATTTTGAGAAAATTTGTTTTCAGATAGGTAATGAGTAGGTAAATCTTTTAAGAAAAATTCACTATCTCTCTGGAACCGAAAGTAACACATATATAAAAATTCGTCAAATTAATAGAGAATTTTGGGAAAATTCTATTATTCAGGAGGATGGGTCTCAGTAACAAAAATGATGCAGGTGTGAAAGTTGGTATATATGCTGTTCTCCTGAAATGACTAGAACCGAATTTAATCATTTGGTGTAAATCACGTACCCGATATTCATTGGATAAGAATTGAGAACCTGGCTCTTTTCTTGAAATGAATGAAGATATTATTCGTCATTTTGCCAACATTGAATTTATGGAAGGGATGGTTACTGAAACGTGTGATTAATGGCATGTGAATCTGAAAACAAAATTGAAAATGTCGGAAATATTTAGAATCTTAACTGACAAAAATATTGCAAATCTCGAAAATGTCAAAAAAATTATAAAAGCGTTAAAAACGTAAACGTGTAAAATGTTAAAAATATAAAAAATGCCAAAAATGTCAAAAATGTCAAAATCAAAAATGTTAAAATAAAAAATGACAAAAATGTCAAAAATGTCAAAAATGTCAAAAATGTCAAAAATGTCACAAATTGTAAAAATGCTGAAAATGTCAATGTCAGTACATTTAAAAAACTAAAATGGAAAACGGGAAAACTGCAATATCAAACATTTCAAACAGGCCAAATATGTTTTGCTCTTCATATTAAATACCAAAATAATGCATTTTTAGCGCTAATGAATGAAGATGCTAAAATATTTATTCAAACAAATATATAAATGTATGGGATGTGGAAATTACCACAAAAACAAATATTCAAGATAAATACGTCAAATACTCTCATTTGTCTAGACCGAGCGAAGCTGGGACGGGTCAGATACTAGCGTTTCCATAATACTGTTACTATTCTGAATTGAGTTCTGGTGGCATCAACATGGTGGTGCATTCATCGTAAAATTTCTCCTTTATGTAAAACTCCAAAATTTTTCTCATTTCTTATTGGAAATATTGATACGGATCGAGAGACGATAAAAAGAGAAACATATTAGGTGCCATGTATTTTTTTTTGTTAAATTTGGATTATTTCCGAGAGGCCCTGTATAAATTGGCAAGCTGAAGTGGAGTCTAGAATGAGCCTATGAGTCTCAGCTGTCGCTGATAAGAATTTTCTTATTTTCTCTTTTTATTAGGAAGTTATGACTTTTTATATTTTGGGTTGTATTGTTTTTTTCCTACAATTTAAATTATTTCAGAAACTATTCATCGTAGACATATAAGGTGGTTGTGACACTTACTTTGAATTTTTTATATGTGCTACTTGTGAACTACTTGTGGATATAAAACATTTTTGTAACCACCCTATAAACTATAATTCCACTTCATATTATATTTCAACCACCCTGTATAAACAACTACTTTTAACATTTCTTCTACCCATGTCATAAGTATAATTATAGCTGAAGAAAATTCAAATATCCTAACTGCTTACATAACATATTTTTTTATCCACCCTGTATAAATCTAATTCTATTTTACCCTTGTTTTACCCACATTGTATATGCAACTACTTATGACCCTAATAATATAACATTTTCTTATCCGTCCTTATAAATATAATTCACAACTGCACCCGTTTTTCAACCACCTGGTATATACAACTGTTTATAGTCCACTCACTATATCTTTTTGAACCACCCTGTATACCTGCCCCCTTATTTCAACCACATTGTATACAGGATGAGTTTTTTTTTTGAGAATCAGTATGGTAATCTCGGGAACTAGCGGAGATAAAGCAATGGTTAAATTGGGAAAGATTTGCAATTTTGCCAATTTAATGACACTTTCGGATATTTGTAAAAAATCATGGCATAAAGTGTAAATATCAAAATTGAAGGGAATTGTATCCCGAATATGATTGTCATATCCTCGTTTGCTTGACAGCTCTCGTTTTCGAGATATGACACAAACTTATCTCTTTTTGAATGGAAACCATAGTTGGCTATGACCTCAAAAATTCGGACATTTTTAGAGCTTTTCAACGATATAATACTCAATATAGTTATTCATAAAAATAAGGGATTATGGATGCTTTTCTCTCTTATTTTCACTTTTAACGTAGTTAGCCAAGAAAAAAATTGATTTGTTAATAACTAATCCAATAAACATTGAACGATTTTTTTATTAGGTATATCAGATATAACGAAAAAACTAAATAAGTAGGTACTTACTAAAAACTTAAGAAATTAAAGTACATATTACTGGTTAGAATTTATGTTCGAAAAGTAAACCATTGTTATTTAGACAAAAATTGCGTCTTTTTAAGATTGACATTACCGCTTTCCTCACAGACCGCCTATCAATTTCTTCAATTGTTTGTTATACCCTTAGGTCACCAACTGTCTCATACTTTCTATTGTATACTTTGTTTTTTAGCGCACCCCATAAATAGAAGTCTATAACTGCCAAATCGGGATGCTGGGGTGGCCATTCGCGTGGGCCATTCCTTCCTATCCAAGAGTTTGGACAGATATTATCTAAGTGTTGTCTTACTAATAACGAGTTATGAGCAGGTGCTCCATCATGTTGGAACCACTCAATTTCTAAACGAGTTCTCAAATTCAAATTATGCAACATGTCTTGAAATGTGTATTGCAAGAAATGCAAGTAGTGCTCCCCAGTAAGTGATTCGTCATAGATAAAAGGCCCCAGAATAGTAGACCCTATGATACCACACCAAACATGAACACCAAATTTTATCTGGGGTCGTCTTTGTTCTACATGGAAAGGGTTTTCTTTAGCCCAGATATGCTCATTGTGTCTATTCAACATACGCAGTTAGTAAATCTAGTTTCATCTGACCATAAGACCTTTAATGGAAACTGTGGATTGTCAAGGCACATGTCTCTAAACCATGTACAAAACAAAAAGTACGTCGATGTTCGTCATCAGTATGCAAAGCTTGAGAAACTGAAAGTCTGTACCGGTGGAACTTGTGCGCTCTCAGTACCTTAACTACAGCTTCTGCCGCAATCTCACGAGCTGATGTAGATAGATTTTGATTTACCATTGCCAAAACATTTATTTGTGCTGCTTCGTTAATTTGATTACGTTCATTTGGTGGTTTAGTAAAAGATCCATATCTGCGTAAATTGTCGTAAAGCCTCTTAAATGTACATAGAGCAGGTTGACCATGATTAAAATATCTATGAAAGTATTCCCCAGCTTCACGAACTGAATTTTTATGGCATATGATGTAACATTCCACCATATTTAGTTTTTCTTCGTTAGAATATTCCATTTTATCACGAAAACTTGTGAATATCGACTGTCAGTTCAGCACTACTAATGGAATTACTCTTAAATGAGGAAACGTCAAAGTGAAAACAATCTTATTCATTGCTACCTACGTTAAAAGTGAAAATAAAAGAGAAAAGCATCCATAACAATGTTATTTTTATGAATTGAAACTATATTGAGTATTATATCTTTGAAAAGCTCTAAAAATGTCCGATTTTTTGAGGTCATAGCCAGCTATGGTTTCCATTGAAAAAAACATAAGTTTGTGTCATATCTCGGAAACGAGAGCTGTCACGCAAAAGAGGACATGCCAATCATATTCGGGATACAATTCCCTTCATTTTGATATTTACACTTTTTTTATAAACTCAAAAATAAAGGAGCTAGAGGAATTTGACTAAATCGACAGAATTTCGTTTTTTCAAAATATCTAGTATGCCATGATTTTTTACAAAAATCCGAAAGTGTCATTAAATTGGGCCAGTAAAACTGCAAATCTTTCCCAATTTAACCATTGCTCTATCTCCGCTGGTTTCCGAGATCCCCGTACTGATCACCAAACAATAACTCATCCTGTATACAATGTGGTTGAAATAAGGGGGAAGTTATACACGGTGGTTCAAAAATATATTCTGAGTGGACCATAAACAGTTGAATATACCAGGTGGTTAAAAAACGGGTGCAGGTGTGAATTATATTTATAAGGGCGGATAAGAAAATGTTATATTATTAGGGTCATAAGTAGTTGCATGTACAATGTGGGTGAAACAAGGGTAAAATAGAATTAGATTTATACAGGGTGAATAAAAAAATATGTTATTTAAGCAGTTAGGATATTTGAATTTTCTTTAGTTATATTTATAATTATGACATGGGTTGAAAAAATTTTAAAAGTAGTTGTTTATACAGGGTGGTTGAAATATAATATGAAGTGGAATTATAGTTTATAGGGTGGTTAAAAAAATGTTTTATATCCACAAGTAGTTCCCAAGTAGCACATATAGGATGGTTGAAATATGTAGCAGAGTATAATTACAGCTAAACAGGTGGGTTTAAAAAATATTATAATGGAATGTTATGATCTGCAAGCTGTTCCATATACCGAATAGATGAAATCTAGGGTGGACTAGAATTCTAAGTATACAGGGTGATGCAAAAATGTCATATGGCCCATAATAAATACTTGCATATACAAGGTTGTTGATGTATAGGGTGGAGTAGACTAATAATTATACAGTGTGGGTAAAAAAAATGTTATATAAGTTAGAGAAATGGAGTACCTGAAATATGGGGCGAACTCAAGTTATAGTTACACAGTGTGATTTAAATGAAGTGTGGAGAGAAATTATACTTTATACTGTGGTTCAAAAAATATGAGGAAATATTGTGAAATAGCGTAGCTTATTATCAGTTGCACAGATAGAATAATTGAAATATATTGAGGATTAGAGTTAAGTATTTAAAAAAATGTTACATAGGGTGCCAAATAAGCAGTTGCAGTTTTTGTGAAATTTGTTGGGAAGTGATGGATTTATATTTAGACAGGGTGGTACAAAACATCTTATACTGGGTAACCGATAAGTAGTTGTACATACAAGATGGTTGAAATACAGGGTGAAGTAGAAGTATAGTTTAACAGTGTGGATAAAAAATTGTATGAAAAATTTTCTAGAATAGAACATAAGCTGTGTTGCATATATGCAATATCTGAAACATAGGGTGAAGTAAAATTATAGTTATACAGTGTGATTAAAACAATGTTAAAAGAAGTTGCATGTAATGAGTGGTTGACATATAAGGTGGAAACAAATTATATTTTCCAGGGTGGTTAAAAAATGTCAGGAAAATAGTTATTTAGCGTAGTCCATAAGCAGTAGCATAGATAAGATAGTTGAAGTATAGAGGGGATCAGAGTTAAGTGTTTAAAAAATTGTAGGTATATGGTGACCCCTAAGCAAGATGCATATATAGCGTGGCTGAAATATTTTGTAGAATAAAATTATGGTTATACATGATGGTTGAAAAATTGATAGACAAATAAGTTATAATGACTGATTAATTGGCAGCAGTATATACAAGATGATTTAAATAAAGATGGAAGTAGAGTTATAGCTATAAAAGGCAGTTCAAAAAAATATTGACTAAAATTTTTACATAGGGTGACCATATAAAGTTGCGGTTTTTGTAAAATATGTTGGGGATTGGTGGATTTATTGTGGTACAAATAAAGTAATATTGGGTGGCCTATAAGTATAAGTATAAAGTAGACCATGAACAGTTGCATCCTGATATGTGGAATACCTGGCATATAGGGGGAAGCAAAATTATAGTTATATATTGTGTTTAATACAATGTCAAAAAAGGAGCATATAAAGGATGCGGTCGAACCAATTGACTAATTGTGTACCTATGTATTAACGAATATGGTAGTAGATTTTTCAATATATCTACCGTTTCTGTCAATGTAGGGGGATAAAATATATACCAGATTATAACTCAAACTTGGCAACAAAAAATATACAGCAAAATCAGTTCAGTACTTCTTAAGTGATGAGGTAACAAAGAAACAAATAAACAAACAAACGAACAAACAGACAACTACAATTTTATATATAGATAACAAAGTCGGAGTCAACTTCTGGTATAACTGGAAAAAACCCAAAATCCAAATTTTTAAATCTCTAACATGTTTAGGTTCGCTTAAACGCTTACCGTACCACCTTGTTTGAAGAACCCTGTATATACAGAAGAGCGACAGCAAAAATTAAAATAATTGACACAAAATATACTGAATACACTGAAAATTACAAAATAATATAGGTACTTTCCTGATCGTTATTTTCCTGTCTTTGTTTTTCTTGCTTTGTATCATTCTTCTAATGGACATACATTTCAGAAAAAAGAAACTGATGAAAAAGAGCGGCAGTCATTTGAGACTAAACGATGGAAGCGAAAGCTTCTTCGATATATACACCCGTCTCTCGGTATCTCCCAGTTTTTGTTCCTCTTTCGTTGTGTCATTCTTACTAATAGATGTAAATTTCGGAAGAATTAAAATAATTGTCACTAGTATGTTACGATTCAAATATTAATCCTAATTATTAATTTCATCCTTAACTAAACATATTTCACATATTTAATATTCTGGCAAGAAATGTAACAAGGCCAATTTAATTATAACAGAATATATTATAGGAATATTATTTAATTAAATAATTTTTAAATATCAAAGCATTTCCAGATTATTCTTCAAAATAGCTGCTGTAGTATAGTTTGATCTAATACATATTAAGTATATGTTTTAAAATAAACTTGAATTAGAAAAAGTACCTGGACGACCAAGAGTCGCACAGAAATTTGAAATTTCCCCAAGTTAGTAATATGTTAACATATTTTTCCAGAGCTTATTACTTACTCTCGAAAAACTAATAGAAAATAATTTAATCCCTATGAAATATTTATGGTAATATATGTGTAAATTCACAAGCTACTCAAACCTAATTTAATAAATAATAAATTTGACAGAGACAAACCTTTTTGTTTGGTTTCGAATTGAAAGTATACGAATATCACAAAACGATAATTTTCAAGTAATATGAAGGATATTCTCTAAGGTCCGTTATTAATGTACATTGCACCCTACCTCCAGAAGTATATGCTCTAAAGTACGATTAATAGTAATTTAAAAATTGGGTATTACTTTTATCTCAAATATTATACAAAAGTGTTAATGTAACATGTTTACTTTGTAATATGAACTTAGTCAGTACACAAATGTAATGACAAGTTTGATAACTTGTAACCACAGTTGGTAACGTTGCCCTTTTGTGTGGTGTTCTGATATCTGATATACATTAAGACAAATTTTCTCGAAATTCCCTCGGGAAAAAAATGCCTTCGTACACATTTTTAAATTTACACCATTTCATTAATTACTACCTTACTATAGAAAGGTATTGTCGATGTGTCACAAAAATCGTTTCCTTGTTAAACTTGGATATGGTGGCACATTACATGTCCCCAATTGTTGATTCATGAATCGGGGTAGTAGTTGAAGTTACTTCAGAGCTGAGCTTCCCTTACGAAAATTTGAACCCGTGGTTACAACCCTGTGAAGATTTCATCATCGTCTGCACAAAAGTCACTTTACTTGAGAGGATCTCTTGCTTATGCCATATTTGCATTAACATTGGAAAACTGCTAACAATTATCCTAAAAAGTTCATCAATAAACAGTTAGATGAAATTGAACAAAAAATCATTAACATTGAACACCAAGCTACTCCAAACAATACTCATACCCTTGATAACCACATTGCTACAACAACCATACCATACACACTGGGTCTTTCAGAAAGACTGGGAAACAGATTTAATATTAAAACAACTTTTAAAACAAGAAATACACCATATTACACAAAGAAGAACACAATACAAAACAAAACCTGAAAGAGTCTGCTTTAATTTTATTAAATGAAAGTGATTGCATAGTACTTCTATAGAACTCAGCCGTTCCTGGTTACCAATTATCAAGGATGAAGTTAATAAGGGATTTGTTTATTTGCACAACCCTATATGAGGATAGTTCATAAATATGCAAATTCATATATTATTATTATTATTATCTGTACATTTTTCACAATCATTTTGATCGAATTCCAACCACTGGGCAACCGCTAGTAACAATAATTAGGCAAGGGTCCAAAGAGCTGTTAGTGCAAAAAATAAGTTATTTTTCGTGATTTTCTCAGTGCTGCCAATTTAATAGAGCAAAGTTTTCATCATTAAATTCCCATAAAACAAATGGTTGAATTTAAAAAATTAAAAAAGACTGCCATAACAGCTAACTGTATTGAGTATAATGTATTGAGTATAATACATGACATTTAGGAGTCATGAAGTAACTGCTATTCATAAATATATATATATATATATATATATATATATATATATATATATATATATATATATATATATTGGATGTAATGTATCCAAAAATAGTGATCTTTTTAATACAAATTAATGCAAGAATTGTTGTGGTTATATTTTGTTACCGTTTTTGTTTTGTTTACTGCATTTTTTTTAAATAAGTTAGTAATTTTAGAACCTAAAAAGAGCGGCAGTCATTTGAGACTGAACGATGAAAATGAAAGAGTCTTACGAAATATTCTTCTCTTCTCTCGTTATCTTAGTGTCTCTATTCTTTGTTGTTTCTTTGTGTCACTCTTAGTAATGGTTATAAATATCAGGTGAATTAAAATAATTGCTGCTATTTTGTTACGACTCCTTGAAGTAATCCTAATTTATATCTTAATTTAAAAATATGTGCAAAATATAAGTTTAGAAAATGAGTAAGTGTTTGTAAATAGTTTTGTTCATCTTAATAAGTATTAGAAGACAAGATGTCAAAAAAAATCTGTTTTGTTCTTATCTAACATCATTACAAATACATAATATTTATACAAAACAATTTAAAATTTTTAGGTTCTTATTCTATGTAATATTAAAATGGGTTTTATTAATTTTATGTGAATTGAAAATAGTAGACAAAATTAATTAACAATGAGATAATATTTAAAAAACAGTTTAATTGTTCTGGGTTTCGAACCTGCAAACTTTGGACTTGCAGCCGTGCGCTTTAGACTCTTGTTTTTAATTCAATTATGTTATTTACACGATATAAAAGTTCCGGCTGTATGCAATATATCAATGCCTCTATAGAGTGGTAAATGTACTTTATGTATGTATGTCCTTCTATGAGCCTATATTCGTTTATAATATAAAAATTTAATGCCAAGTTGCCTGTTTGTGTGGTATTCTTTTTAATGTGTGACGTATGTCAAGTCTCCAATTTTATATATCACAAAGAGAAAATTAGAACGAAAAGCAAATTTTGTGCAGGTATTGAATATTACTTGGATGTTATATTAGTTTATTTCCTATTTATGATTAATTTATATAAAAGAAGAGACTCTTAATATATTACCTGGTCCCTGTTTTTTACTCAAAGGACTGAATCGGATAGGTATTTCAAGATCGAAGCAGTGTGTGGTGGCGGTCGGTTGGTCGGTCGTGCCTTGTCGTTTATATTAGATTTTTATATTCTACTTTTTTAGTAATTGTCTAGTTAGGGTACCAATTTTTAGTTTAATTAGTTGTAATTACGAAATTAAAGAAAAAAAAACACTTTTTTGACGGGGATCCCAATTATTTAGTCGTCGGAAGGTGACATCTGCTCTAGCATCTCATCTATTTTGTACACCAAGTAATTCGCGTTGTCCCTAATAATGAATAAACATTTCATCCTTTTCTATGACTTCTAATCAACAGCTGATATTTTTAAATATGTCATTTTATGGTATAAGTAGAAATAAGTCAGATAATTCAATAATTGCAAATTTTTCCATTTTGCGTAGACGATGCTTTTGGTTGTCACATTCTCCCGGCTTAATAGAAAATTCAGTGACAACACATGTCAAACTTTAAACTGGGTTTATAGACAGGGTGTTTAGTTATAGCAAATAAAATCACAAAGTAAAGTGATAGAAGGAGTTGCATTTATATGAAGATTGAAATATAGGAGGGACTAGAATGATAGTGGTCCGTAGGCAGCTGAATATACAGGATGGTTGGAATATAGGGTGGACTGGACGTTTGGTGGTACAAAAATGTTGGAAAAAATGTGAAATTAAAATTATATAGGGTGAATAAAAAACTGTTATATGATGTGGACATAAGAAAATCCAACAGGATGGTTGAAATATATGCTGGAGTTGAATTATATTTATACAGTGTGAGGGTTAACTATGGTAAATAAATTAAACTTAAATATTAATTATTGATAAACATAATCATAATAAACATAATCAACGAATTTGGTAAAAGAATATTTTGATTACCTATCTTATTTTTCATCATCTGAGATACCAAGCTTAAATCTTTTTAGGGTTCCGTATATCCAATATACCGAAGTCTTTATACAGTCACTCCTGATTTCACCATCTTTCACTTCGCAGCAATTTTCTCCAAAACTACTGGACAGAAAAGATTGAAATTTGGCATCAGTGTATAGTTTGGTGACCTGATCAGGAGTACATATCGTAAATAAGAAAATTTTGATTTTGAATTTGATCCGAAACATTTGAAACTAAAATTTTGAACCAAATAGCGAATATAGAAAGTTTAGATATTAAAATAAGGAGAAACCCCTAAAATTAATATAAAATTAAATGAAAAATTAAAAATTAAAATGGTTTCAAACGCATCATGTAATACATCAAATGAAAGGGCGTACTCTGAGGAATACAATTTTTTTGTTTTAAAAATAATTAGTTGAATAAATATTAACAAAAATATACAAAAATTTACCAATGTCCTTACTTAACTCAAAAACTAAAAGACTTAAAATTTTATGAATTACATATATAGGGTCTGACCTGAACTTTACAGAAAAATTAGGGAGAAACCCCTAATATTAATTTTGGGGGGCAACTTACAGAATTAAATGGACAATATAAAATGAAAATTGTTACTAACACATTATGTATAAAACAAATCAAAGGACTCATTGTAACGGATACAAATTTATTTTCCTCATATTTTTAAAATAACTTGTTTAAAAATATTAACAAAAATATAGAAAAAAGTAGCCATCCCCTCTTTATTTCAAAACTATAAAACCTAAAATTTTAAATAAATAGGCGTATATGGCCTCATATGAACCTTCCAGAAAAAATAAGGTGAAAATAATATTATTTGTAATTTTTGGAGGGGGGCAAATTATAGAATTAAATGGAAAATAAATTGTTTCTTTACAAACGCATCATGTGTATGTATGTATTTCAAATGAAAGGGCTCATTATCAGAAATGCAAATCATATTTTTAAATCATTGGTTTAAAAAATATGAACAAAAATATAAAACTTCGACTTATGCACTTTTGCCTCAGAAACTACACGCGCAAAAAAATAGGGATATAGGGCCTCAATTGAACTTACGGAGAAAACCTTGGTATTTAGTTTGTGAGCCAAATTACAGAATGAAATTTTTAAAATAATTTGTTAAAAGTTTATTAAAAATATATACAAAATTCGTTCCATTAAGAAAAGTAAAACCGAAATTCGAACAGTAATATATAAGTGTATCCGTAACGTAATGTATCAAATGAAATGAATCTAAATAAAAATACAAATATATTTTATTTGTACTTTTAAAATAATTTGTTTACAATATTTAATAATTTAATATTCAAAATTTGATCCATTCTCCCCTTTACTGGTAAAATAAACTGAATCCCTAATCTTAGTTTTGGAGATCAAATTAGAAAATGAATAAATATTTTTATAAAAATCAAGCGAAACATGTATCAGATAAAATAAAAAGACTGTGTGAAAAATAAAAGTGTATAATTTAATAATTTAAAGGTTTTAGTTTAATCTTAGCTGTCGGATTCCCGCGAAAGAGACAGGCAACGTCATTGATCCTCTTGACCACCTTGTGTAGACCATCCCAGGCTGGTGTGAGCTTGGCACACTTGAATTTACTTCTGTGGGATTTGAATAGCCAGATTTTGTCTCTCTCTTGGAACTCGATTGAATTTGCCTTCAAATCTCCAAACTTCAGGGGACGGTTCTTTTGGTGAGCCGAAGGCCACATCACTTACTCTCAGGTCCTTTCCCAATTGTATTTTGACTGGAGTCATTCCTGTGAAGTTGTGAACTGTTATTTAATAGGCCAACAGAAATAGCGAAATATGCTCATCCCAATCATGCTTCCTATTATGTACTTTGGACAGGACGGCGGGTACCTTTTTCTGTGGGACTTTGTTCCTCTGCCTTCACCGCTTTCCCGTTGGGCATAGAATCACGTCTGGTTGACCATTTGGTCCCTTATATATTGCTCTGTTGGCCAGTTTGGCTGATGGTGGATTACTCAGAGTTTGACCGCTTATTCTGAGTGGCGGACTACTCCAGGTGGAGGCACAGGTGCGTTGTCGAACTCAGGCGGTTGATCTGTCACTCTGCAATCACGTTGGAAATATCCTGCATGTTTACAAGTATAACATACGCCACTGGTCCTTCGTTTCTGTTTTATCTCAATTATTTTGTTAAATTTGGACGGTACTTCCTGAAGGGGCGGCTCTGATTGTTGAATTTTGACATCTCTAATATCACTGATAAAGCTTAGTCCATTGGGCTTTAACATCCTCTGATGGGTCTGAATAAGCTAAGTGCGTTAAACAGCTTCACATTCTTGTAAAAACTCTCTAGCTTTTTGTGTTTTACCTCTCAGGTGCACTTGGGTACTTGACATATCATTTATCTAATACTAAAATCATATTTTCTGAGTTACCCTGTTCGTCCACTGGAATGCACTGAACCGTTAGTTTTGGATACTGTTACAAATTGTTTTTTGTAGATAGACAACTTGGCGGTTTTATTAAGTAAACGTTGGTACTTACGGCGCTCTGATGTTCCTCTATGTAAGTGTTTTTGCATTTTCTTGTTTTCCAGTTCTATCTGTGTACTTTGTATTGTGTTTTGAATTAAATTAGCATGTCATTATTAATTGGGTTTTTGCCTTTTTTCATAATCCGGATTTTTTATTAACTGTTCTATATCTTGGTTTACTAATTGCGTTATTGGTTTAATTTGTTTAATTTACATTTTTAATTTATTTAGTGTTTTCAGTACATCGGCCTGTTTTCTAATTTGGAAAATAACCCTTCAATTAAATTATGTTGTTCAGCTTCATAGTATTGACAATAACATGCTGATCATTTTTCCTCGCTGTTAAAACATTATCTATTTCAATTTTGCTTTTGTAATTAAAATATTGCAGTAGCCTTTGTTGATTTTGTTCTCGAATCTCAGTTTTGTCTTGTTTTCCTATCTTGTACTGGAATTTCCGGTACTGTTGCAAATATTTGCTAGGCGTCTTATTTTGTCTTTCTTTACTCTGTTCAGAAGGTGAAGGTGGAGAATAGGGTCAACCTCGTTTCACTGTGTCAGGGATATCAGAAGGTGCGCAAATTGTAACTGGGTTGGAACCAAAGTTGAGCTATTGTCGTCTAGATTTGGAAATGGGGGATTATTACAGGAGTGAGCAGGTAATTACAATCCATCAAGTTCATCAGCCAAAACGTTTACCTGTTCACTTCTGACTTCATTTCTTGAAGACATATAAGAGATTGCAAAGAAACGATGTAGAGTGACAGCCTGATTATATGGGCATAGCATTGGAGAGTGTAGGGGCTCGGATTAATGCTACTAATTTTATTTTCTAAGTTTGCAAGCATCCAGTAATTATTTAACAGAGCACCAGTTTTTTAAATCTTAAATGTTATGTTGTGGCATGCCTAATGATCGTGCTCTGTCAAAATGTGAAACAGGAGCTAAAACATTTGTAAACTACGTAATTGAGCTAGAGCAAGGGATACTACTTCAGCTTGTCGAAATGCGCTCTAGAAAAGACTGTAGCCAAAAAGGTTCAGCTTTGGAAGTTTGTTTGTCGAAGTTATTTTGAAGGCCACTTTTATCATATCTCGTGTTAAAAGGAAACCTTACTACCTATAATTTCTGTACCTGTGCTATAAGCCATTTATCATTGTCGTAATCTAAAATGGGGTATTTCCCTAAAAATAAATACGAGAATTAATAATTGCTAAATGCGAAACTAATCAAATAAAATAAGGTTAACATTAAGATCATTATTTAAATTTTCAGAAAACTTAAATATCTATATAGTGTCAATTATTTTGTACCTGATTTCAGTAATCAATTCGTTAGGTTACTAGATGGAATATCTTAATGACGTGAAATTTCATTATGAGGATATTTGTTTTGGATCAGCTCTTCAAAAATTCTTATAGAGCGTCTTCATCCACACTCCTATGCGTGGTGCTCCTTCTTTGCGCACGTATTTGCGAGGCATGTCTAGAAAACGAGAATATAATGACTTATTTAAGGTCATGATACAACATGGGATAGATGCCTCTGAGGCACAAAATCTTGGGCATCTATCCATATTGCGGGTGAGCGTCCAATTTAAGTTATAAAGCATGTTAAAAAAACTTAAATAACATTTTAGTAGCTGCATTTGATATATATACAAATTACATATACAAAAATATAATCACTTACTTTATTAGATCATGTTCACCTATGGGTAAAGCTTAGGTTGAGATTGGTAGGTTGAAAACCTGAATGTTATAGGACATAGAACAATATATGGAATGTCGAGGAAGATCTGCCTTAATAGATTACTCGTTAAATTATTTAAATCGGTAATGTCGTTTTGAATATTTAAGTGATTACTTCATAAAATTTAAATATTTTTGTGAAAAACGGTAAGCTGCACATCATAGAAAAAAAAAAAAGACTAATTTGGGAATACCCTTAATAGAACACCGCTCAAATCATACAAAACTGTTTATTAGTTTTCGAGAAATTCATTAACATACAGAAATAATTTAAAATTAAAAAAGAATCTACTTTAAAGGAATCAAAATTAAAATAATCTAAATTTGTAAATTTATGAATGTGACATTTACTTTAGTACTTTTCAATTTATTTTTCCTATTTAAAAAAAAAATAGTATGTTTTACGTTACAGAAAAATGTGTGGAATCACCTTTGAATCTAGCTTACAATTAAAATTTAATTAGACCAAATGGCAGACTTCAAATGTATCTAAACTAAAACTGTTACGAAGTCCCGGTACGATTATTATTCACTTTTGAGAGATAACTTGACATTTAATTTCTTACAGATCTGTATAGAACATTTATTTGACATTTATTTTAATGTTTACCGTTGATTGCAGATATTTTTTCCATTTTCTGAAAAATTATACGTTTTACGTTATTGAAAAATTTATGAAATCAATTTGGAATCTATCTTTTGTAGAATACAATCTAAAATATTCAAAATTCAGCCGTTTTACTGAAATCAGAGAACGCTATTAACTGTTTTTGGAAAATGATAAATCTCACATTAAAAAACTATATGGTACATTCCCGTAATATTCCTGAATACTATGGAGTTCAAGATTGTTTAAGCCGTTTTTGAGTAGTCGCTACGTTTTTTTGAAGTTCATAAAAATAGTACCTAGATAAGTTATCTTATCTCTTTGTTTGGTCGAATAGCTGAACAACTTAGAAATTTTATTACATCAGAAAACTGCATACCGAAATAAAAATTTATTATTTATTCCAAGCACAAAGTGCATTATGTTTGATCTAAATATATTCCTTGTGTAATGAAGGACGGTGGGTTGCACCTTAATGATATATAAACAAGGGTGAATTCGACTTCTGTATCAGTTCAAGTTTGAAGTGATAATCATATAATTTATCAAACATGTATTCAATAGTAAGTATTAGTGCCATTTTTCTTAATGATTAATATATCTGGATTAGTAATTTTTTAACCTAACTAATACACTACACCTATCATTTTTACAGTCTTCCTGACTGAAATTAAACATTGATAGCATATACCTAAATGGTTTTTGAAGTTTACAGATTGCTCTTCATTATTTTTTTTTCTAATTTCAGTATTTATATTTAATAGAATATTATTTTACATTATATAAAATAAATTCCTTAAATAATAAAGCATATTCGCATTAAACCATTTTCTGTATAGACTGTGTTGGTTGTGTTTCTTTACTGAAATCAGTAAACATTTTACTCTCAAACCTGTACTAACAAACTGGGTATAGAATTTAACGTATCTAAACTTAATAACTGGTAAATACACATATGACAATGCGTTACATAGATTACAATATTATGTTATTTATAGTAAAGTTAATTTTCCAGGAACATTCTCGTTTATAACAGTAAATGTAGTAAATGTATTTGCTATTGGTAAGGGTTTTTATACCTTATTGTTTTTGAAAATTTGAAATCTAGTAAAATTTTGCACTTCTGATATATAAGTTTTTTTTGGTGTATAAGTAAATGTTGGCGTTTTTACTGAAACCATTTGCCCCCCAGCGGTTCTCGTGACTATGGGAATATTATATATATATATATATATATATATATATATATTTGCTTTAAGTTTTCGCGTGCACTAAATGTTGCAGGTGGTTTCCGGGAATTCATCCGCTTAGTTGATCAATGACCTCTGCCGGGCTCGATGGTAAAATGACGACGTTTCGGCAGAGTCACATCTGCCCCCTTCAGGTCGGTTCGCATAATTCTCGTTGCCTTCTGCTTTCGCTTCTAGTCACTCGAATACTGTACTCAGTACGTCGTCATTTTACCATCAATCCCGACAGGAATCAGTTATCAACTACGCGGATGAATTCCCGGAAACCACCTGCAACATATATATATATATATATATATATATATATATATATATATATATAAAAATATATATCATAAATAACAGTATATTTAATTTTACAGATTGCCTTTGCTTTCCTAGCTACCGCAGTCAGTGCTAGTGGAATTGGTTTAGGCTTGATCAATCCTATTGCTTTGAGTCCAATTGGACCATCTGGTATCGTAACAGGCGCTGGTGCTGCAGGACCATCTGGTGTTGTAAACGGCCTTGGTGCTGCTGGACCATCTGGTATTGTTACAGGAAGGGGAGCAATCGGACCAACTGGCCCTAATGGAATCGGAGTAGCTATTGCCGCCCCCGTATTGGCTGCACCAGCGATCGCCGCTGCTCCAGTTCTTGCAGGTCCAGCTCTTGGAGGTGCTGCTATTATTGCTGGTCCAAGAGCAACTGCTGCTGTTGTTGGACCCGCAATTGCTGGTCCAGCCGTTATTGCTCCACCTGTTGCTGGAGCAATTATTAGGGGCCCAGCTTTAGGCCTTGGACTTGGAAAAGGTCTCTGGTAATTACTGACTGAACTACGTTTTATAAGGATAATGTGTAAATAAATAAGTCAAAGTTTTTATTAGTGTTTTCATTTGTAGTCAACAACAAATAACGAAAATAAAAAAGAATATGTGTTAAGATTTATGAATTTATTGAAAACAAAACAAAATGCAAGTCTAATACAGGAATAACCTAAGGATTTAACAGCAAATTTTCAGCAGTTAGAATTTAGGACATAAACCTTGTGTATCTGTGAGACTACAATTTTAAACTAGTTTCTTCATCAACCTTATATATTTTATATCAAAAAAATCTATCAATATGCATTCACTCATAACACTAGGATCATGCCCGATATAGATATTGTAAAATTAGATAATGATCCAAGCGTATAAAAAAGTTGTATTTTGTGTTACATTAATATAGCATCTTGGGGAGTAAAATAACAAATCTATTTTCAAAAATGGGTTCACTTCAATAAATTAAGGTGTATACAACAACAAAATATAAAATTCTTACAGTTTATCATAGTCCAGTCACTGTGGAGGAAAACAGGTCAATAGCTACAACAAAAATAGAAAATCAAAATTTTCGTTAGGAAAAATGCTACATTTTCGTATTGTAACGTTTTTTATGTACTTTTCATAGTTTTAGATTTATTCTGGAAAATTCTTTTTTTTTGAAATGCATGCAAAAAAATGATAATTTAATAATGAATTTTTCGAAAAATACGCATTTTGGACCTAATAAACAAAATTAAGCTAAAATGAATTTTCGAAGATATACATTTACTTTTAATTATGATAAAAATAGCAATACTGATATTGCTGTTTTTTTTTCTAAAAATCCCGTTAAAAAAGGTTAGATGAGTTTCCATGGAAAAAGATTTCAATTTTCCGTTATTTAACGATAAATACATGGAGTATACTACCCCAAAAATAAAGTCATATTTATCCAATTATAAATCCCTTAGTATTGTACTGAGAAAACCCAATAAAAAACCAATCAATTTGTTTTTACTAAGATATATTTTGGTTTATTATACTTTTTTAATAAAACGCTTAGTTTTTGAGTATTCGTAAAAGATCATTGAAAAACACGTTTTTTAACGAAAAGTATACTTTTTCAAGTGCCATCAACTCAAAAAGTATTGAGATATTTATATGACATTTGTTGTTTAAAATACCTATTAACTCCCAATTTTGAGTGTAGAAATTAGAAATCCCGAGATGGGGTGTCAACCATCCCAAGGATGGAAGCACACGTCGACATCATATAATTTATATTTTTTTGCTTAATTTCCCAACTGTAAATATTTAAGACAAATCGGTGTAGTTATAAAAAATTTAGGGGGAAAATGCTACAGTAGCTCGACTATTAGGCATATGTAAAAATGTGCAGACTATAAATCTTAAGCATTTTCTATAATATAACATAAGGAGCAGTTTTTCGAGTTTTTCTTGCGGTAATTTTCCATTTAGATTGTATTGACTAGTTCCAGCAAAATCTTCACCGCAATTAATTTATACATCACTGTCATCATTACTTACTTTCTCAAACGACCTTATCAATTGCTATCTGTAATCCGGATAGCTAACATTACCTGATTTTGGAGTACTTGGCCTATATAAATTTCTCGCAAGAAACTGTTTATACGTCTACGAGAGGGCTTGACGTGTTTGACACACATTTGAAAAATCTATATTAGAGTGCTTAATAAGTCGTTTAGGTAAACTACTTAGAGTATGTTGCACCAAAGGGGATTGAAAAACCAGCGCAGCCGATTCGAACTGCCGTCTGTGAGACGAGTAGTCAGTAGTTATGGGTTAAGAAAAATATAAGAAAATTCACAAATGAATGTAGCCAACAATTTTTAGAAACATGTTATAAGTTGTATGGATTTGTAGACTTTTGAAATTCTCATGTTTGGTTTTAATTTTTTTTGTTAAAGCCACGATATTTGTTCTTTTCCAGATTTTAGGAATCTGATGTCTTCTCAGACAGTTATTATAAAGTTGAATTTGTTCCACCATTAAATCGCTCTTGCCAGTTTTCCACGTTTGAATCGCAAGTTTTAGTTCATCCAAATCAAACATAGTACCAGCTCGTTTGTTTCTGGATGCTGTAGGACTATTTTTGTTTATTTTTTTTCCATTCAGCAGTACCTGATAGGCGACTTCATTTGGGGTAGCGTTGAGTGTTACTTTGGGTATGGTTGGGTTACTACTGAGTCGTTTGAGCAGTTGCCAAGCTGTTCTGCTGCTTTGAGATATGTCAATTCTCTCAAATGTATCTGTATCCATCCATCGGTTTTGCTCTGATTTCGCCAGTTCCTGTGATGCTGTCACACATGATTCAACTGTGTCCACACTAAACCTTAGGGAAACGAAACACAAAAGCACTTCTTGACTGCCTCGTAAATAGTTAACAATAAAAATCACAAACACTTCGCTAAATATTCATGTGTGGAATTAACTTCTGCAATGTATAACCAGTCAGTGTCACTTTCACAGTCTCCAATATCTTGAAGGATAGTGTGGTCTGCTGTTTTTCTGTAAAGATACAGGGTCTCCCATAACTAATGAACAATACGATAACTGCAGTTAGAGGCGGTGAAAATATACCTATTAGCACAAACATGCCTTAGTAAAATGTTTGTAGTAAACGATATACAGGGTCTTAAAGGTTTGTTTTTGAAAATTTGTGATATTTGAAAAACGACCCTATATATTGAACTCAAATTTGGTACAGCATAGTTTTCATGGTACTCTTAGGGTGTTTGTTACGAAGGTGAAATTAGGCAAATCCATGTTTATTTTTTTTTAACACTCCATATAATTTGCGTTTGGATGATAAATAATAAAACTGCCATAATTTCCATACAACAACGTATAGTCGATAAATCTCCATATTTCGCCCAGTCATTTAAATAAAACATTAACGGTTTCAAAAACATTCAATGTAATTATGAAAACAAGAAAAACAAATAGATTCACTTTATTAATTGTGGAAATTGACCACCATTAGTATCAATGCATTTTATTACATTTTTTATGAAATGTTGTCTTATCTTCAAAAAGGTAGCAATGTTATTTTTAAGAATATTCACGGCTTCCTGAATTTTCGCGGCTACCTGAATTTTCGCTAAAAGCTCGTTTAAGATATTAATTTCATTGCTGTTTTTTGAAGATTTCATGTATCCCCTTATGTGAAATTCCATTTGATTGAGTGCTGGACTACGAGGAGGCCAAGGAAATTCACTGCCACTTCCAATCCAACGATGCGGGGCTATAAGTGGATAATCTGGGGGCGCGTCATCGTGCATAAACCACATATGCTTCCTTGCAATAAGATGAACTCCTTTGAGTAAATTATCCAAATTAGTTTCCAAAAAATCTAAAAAATTCTAAATGCATTTAATCTCGTCGGAAGTTTAAACGGACCAATGAAGTGATCGCCAATAATTCCACACCAGATATTAATGGAAAATTCAGCTGATACTTATGAGGATTATTAAAATCATAATAGTGGCTATTTTGCCCATTGAAGACTCCACGGCTTGTGAATATAGCTTCGTCAAAAAATAGGACGTTTTCAAGAAACGTTGGATTTTGAATGATTTTATGTTGCATCCAGTGACAGAGCTGTAGTCTACGTGGTAAGTTATTTGGCAATAAATTTTGAACAGGCGTAAAGTGAGACGGATACAATTTTTCTGTAAGTAAAATTCGTGATATACTCGATTTACTTACACCAGTAGCTGCTTGCAAGCGCCAAGTACTTAATGCAGGATTTTCCAGAATTCTAACTAAAATATCATCTTCATGATCAGCTCAAATTCTTTTAGGCCGGCCCCACCAAAATTTTCGGTGAAACCGATTTCACCTAACCTAACCTAACCTAACCTAAATTTGTGTATAATGGTTGGAATATTTTACGGTTAGGCACAATTAGATTTGAATATAATTATGCATATCGTCTAACTGCAGCCCTTGAATTATTATTTACTTGTGCATAAAAACAAATTCTATCCCTTAGTTCACTATTTGCAAATAGTTCATGTCAAATTCACAACCTACTTTAAAAAATGTCTTTTGAGGCTGCTTGCGGTGATATGCTGTACGGTAGTTGAATTGCAATATCTCGAAAACGCCTTGAAATATGGAGATTCAACAAGTATATGTTATTTGTTTTGAAATTATGGCAGTTTCATATTTTATCTTCGAATCGCAAATTATACGGGGTGTTAAAAAAATAAACATGGATTTGCCTAATTCGACCTTTGTAACAAACCATCTGTAACAGTACCATGAAAAATGAAAAGTCTTGTTTATCGCCCTTAAAAACTATGCTGTACCGAATTTGAGTTCAAAATATGGAGTTGTGTTTCAAATATCACAAATTTTCATAAACCAAATACCCACTTTAGGACCCTGTATATCGTTTAACTCAAACATTTTACTAAGACAAGTTTGTTTTAATCGGTATATTTTCACGTCCTCTAACTGCAGTTATCGTATTGTCCATTAGTTATGGGACACCATGTATGTATGAGAATCATAGCAACTTTGGCGTCATATTAGTGTTAAGTTTGATTATTTTTTCAACGGTTAAAATTAAGGGAATAATTAAAATCAATTCTATTGGCAAGCCTGCCAAGCAGTATAACAGCAATGAATGATGAATTGTACGGCCCCAAGATTTCCCTATCATTTCACATTTTACCAAAATTTCACTACGGTTTTTCGTACCCCAAAAATAATCTACTATATTTTTTGGAAAGTGGGAAAGAAAATCTAGAATATATTTATTCTCCGTAATTCAAAAATGTTTGAAATTACGTTTTTGGTTATTACCCAATACATTGGAAACAACAAATGCTTTTACCAATTAAATTCTGTTTAGATCATCACCGATTCAATCAACGAACGTATCGAATATTCAAATGTGTTGTACAGTAGAACGAAGAAGACTCACACAAATACTTTTTCCAAGCGTTTTAAACGTTTCGTACTTTTCACACTGAAAATATGATAGTTATAATGTACGTATAATTCATTTTAAAAAATTATCGGTTTGCATGTTCATAAACGCGTTTATTTTTCTTGTTTTGTATGTTGTAACTGTTGTTTAGATACGTCGAGGAAAATAACTATTATCTCTAGAAACATATGATGGAAACTGTCGTCCAAAATAGTTTTACAGTATTCACAGTGGTCCTTCGTTTACTCCCAACGATTAGCATAATTTTCTGTAAAATGGGAAATAGACCAAATTTTTGTAGAAATGAGTTCTAGACAAAATTATAATAAATATATCTGTTTGTGCCGCGTTAGAAAGTTGCTTAATTAGGGTTCCGTATATACAGTATACGGATACCCTTATAATATCACTCAGGATTTCTGCCTCTGTCACATCACAGCAATTTTCTCCTAAACTACTGGACAGAAGAGGTTGAAATTTGGTAAGAAGGTATAGTTTGGTGACTTGATTAGGAGCACATATCGCAAAAGAAGAAATTTTGATTTAAGGGGTACTTCTGGGGGGAAAAACTAAAAAAATCGACCGCCCCCCCCCTGATCTCCGAAACTAGTGAACCTAAAATTTTGAAACAAATAGAAAATATAGAACGTTGCCCGAACTTTACAGGAAAAATAAGGAAAAACCATTAATATTAATTTTGGGGGGCAAATTATAGAATTAAATAAAAATTTAAAAATAAAAAAAAATTCAAACTCATCATGTAATATATCAAATGAAAGGTCTCATTCTGAGGAACACAAATATATTTTTTTCATATTTAAAAAAAAATTAATTAAAAAGATATTAAAGAAAATATACCAAAATTTACCCATTCCCCCCCCCCCTTATCTCCGAAACTATAAAACGTAAAGTTTTGAAAAAAATACTTTCATAGGTTCTGACCTGAAGTTTACTGGAAAAATAAGGAAAAACATCTAGTTTTCATTTTGGGGGGCAAATTACAGAATTAAATGGAAAATATAAAATTAAAATTGTTTCTAACCAATCATGTTATATATCAGATGAAAGGGCTCATTACGACGAAAATAAACATATTTTTTTCATATTTTTAAAATAAATAAATTAAAAGATATAACAAAAATATAAAAAAATTTACCCATTCCCCCCCTTATCTCCGAAACTATAAGCTGTAAAATTTTGAAAAAAAATGAGTTATAGCCCCTCACCTGAACTTTACTGGAAAATTAAGGAGAAACCTCTAATATTTATTTTGGGGGGCAAATTATAGAATTAAATGGAAAATATAAAATTAAAATTATTTCTAACCCATCATGTTATATATCAAATAAAAGGGCTCATTATGACGAAAACAAATATATTTCTTTTCATATTTTTAAAATAAATTAATTAAAAGTTATTAACAAAAATATAAAAAATGTTACCCATTCCCCCCCTTATCTCCGATACCATAAGCTGTAAAATTTTGAAAAAAATAGGTATAGCGCCTCACCTGAACTTTACTGGAAAAATAAGGAGAAACCCCTAATATTCATTTTGGGAGGCAAATTATAGAATTAAATGGAAAATAAAAAATTAAACTTGTTTCTAATGTATCATGTAATATATCAAATCACAGGGCTCATTATGACTAATACAAATATATTTTTTTAATTTTTTTTAAATAAATATTTTAAGATATATTAAAAAAAATATTAAAAAAGTACCCATTCCCCCCTTTATTCCCCAAACTATAAGACCTAATTTTTTTTATTTGAAGGAAAAATACGAAGAAATCTTTAATATTAATAATGGGGGGCAATTTATAGAAATAAACGGAAAATAAAAAATATTTTTTTAACGTGTCATGCAATATATCAAATGAAGGGGCTCGTTATGAGGAATACAAATATATATTTTTAAAATTAATTGTTTACAAGATATTAACATAAAGATATAAAAAATTCTCATTTCTCGCTTTATTTCCGAAACCATACTACCTAAAATTTTGAAAATAATTAGGGGTACTGGGGCTCACTTGAAATTTATAAGAAAAATTGTTAGAAAACCTCCATGGTAATTTTAGGGACAAATTATACAATTAAATGGAAAATAAAAATTCAATTTTCAAACGAATCATGTAATATATCAAATAAAAGACTCATTTAGGTGAATCACAAATATATCATATTTTTAAATCTTTTGTTTAGCAAAGATATTAAACATCGACTTAATTCCCATTTTAGAAACTATACTATTTAAATTTTGAAAAATATATTTTTAAATAATTTGAATAACAGATATAATAATTTATAATTTAAAACTTGACCTATTGTGCCCTTTATCTTCCAATCTATAGAGCCTCAAAATTCAGACAATAGATTATAAAAGGTTTCCCTGAAAGTTTATTAGTAAAATAAAACTCTAATGTTAATTTTTGGGGGCCAAATTAGAAAACTAAATACAGCGAATCTTGAAGGTGGTACGGAACCCTTACAATGCGAGTCCAACTCGCACTTGACCAAATTATTTATTTTTTTATGAATAACTTAAAGTTGAAAAAATAGACATTTTTCTGAGTTTATTCTTCATAACTTCTGTTCTATAGGTTGCCAAAAAAATTTTCTAAAACTTATTTAGACTAAAATTTTCTACAAGACTGATGACATGAAAAATGCAGGTTTTTGAGAAACAACGAAATTCTTCGAAAATATATGAAAATTTTAAATTTTAAATTTGATGTAGATAGTTTATTTCAATTTTATTCAAACTCTGTAAAATAATATATTTTTTATAGTAGTGTGTGGATCGGTCCACTATTAGAGCAACCATTAATTTGTCCGTTAAAAAATTGAACTCTACAAGAGCTGCCAAATTTAACTGAGAGATGGAATTATTTTTTGTAGATATAATAGACGGCCTTTATAATGAACAAAGTTTAAAACAGGGTTTTTTGGTAATGCACTCTACAGAATAATCTTTCCCAAAGCTTTAATTTTCACTTTCGATAAATCTTATAATATAAAAAGCAAAAAATTTAGTAAGTATAAGGTACTTTACTAAGGATGTCGTCATTGTTTATTAACTTATAGAATTTATTCAACGCTTAGCTGAAAGTTTAAATACGTGCTAATTGTGGATTAAATCTCAAAAATATATATGAAAGCATTGAGTTGATATCGTTTATAAAATTTTCCGTATTAGAGGAGTGCGAAAATTTAGGGGATGAGTCTCGCCACTATATACAGGGCACGCAAGTCTTATTTGGAGCTTCAAGCTAGCGTGCGGGTAGTTTAAACTAAACTAATGTTATGTTTGATTTTTGTAAACCTTTATATCTATTCTTTAATTACTTAACTTTTTTACGTTAGTTCGAAACTATAAATTTTTAAGAAAATAATATGAATATATTCTTTTATGTGAAGTGGGAATTTTTAAAATGACGTAAATAACACATTTGTCCCATAATGAATTTTTGTGGAAATACAAAAAAATCCCTTTAGGTGTGAGCCCTTAATATTAATACTAAATCCTCGACCAAGGCTTGTAAAATATTCCTATTGAAAATACACGAAATCTCTGATATTTTATTTTTAAATTTCTATAGCTCAGCGGCGTTTCATGGCATCGCTTTGACCTTGGACATATGTTTTTCAGAATTGAACGCTAGTTATAGACTTCTATTTATGGGGTGCGGTAAAAAACAAAGTATACAAAAGAAAGTATGAGATAGTTGGTGACCTAAGGGAGGCGGTATAACAAGTAATTGAAGAAATTGATAGGCGGTTTGTGAGGAAAGCGGTAATGTCAATCTTAAAAAGATGCAATTTTTGTTTAATATCATTGGTGGACTTTTCGATCATAAATTGTAACCATTATTATGTACTTTAATTTGTTAAGTTTTTAGTAAGTACCTACTTATTTAGTTTTTTCGATATATCTGATATACGTAATAAAAAAAATCGTTCAATGTTTTTTGGAATACTTATAAATAAATCAATCTATTTCATGGCTAACAACGTTAAAAGTGAAAATAAGAGAGAAAAGCATCCATAACTCGTTATTTCTATGAATAACTATATCGAGTATTATATCCTTGAAAATCTCTAAATATGTCCGATTTTGTGAAGTCATAGACAACTATAGTTTCCATTCAAAAAAGATAAGTTTGTGTCATATCTCGTAAACGAGAGCTTTCACGCAAACGAGGACATGACAACATATTCGATTTTGATATTTACACTTTTTTTATAAAATCAAAAACAATGGAGCTAAATCGACAGAATTTCTTTTTTCAAAATATCTAGTAAGCCATGACTTTTTACAAAAATCCGAAAGTGTCATTAAATTGGGCCAGTAAAACTGAAAATCTTTCCGTTTCCCCATACTAATCATAAAAAAACCTACCCTATATATATATATATATATATATATATATATATATATATATATGTTTTTAAGTTTTCGCGGGCACTAAATGTTTTAGGTGGTTTCCGGGAATTCATCCGCGTACTTGATAACTGATCCCTGCAGGGATCGATGGTAAAATGACGACGTTTCGGCAGAGTCACATCTGCCCTTTTCAGGTCGGTTTGAATAATTCCTCGTAGCCTTCTGGTTTCGCTTCTAGTTACTCGTATACTAAGATTTTCAGAAGCGCTCGCGACTATATAACAGCGCGAGCTGTTTGGCATCAAATGGAATATAATACATGTATAGCGTCATTTAAAAACAGTAGGGTATTTATTAGATCAAATGAGAATTTTATTGATAAAATAGAACCTCCTACAGGAAAGCGGTTAGATTGCCTGATACTCTTCATCTTCTATTGTTCCAAATTTAACGTGAAGATAGACATTCAATGACTAAAACAATATCTTAACTCAATAGTAATGACAGATCCACTTGATATTAGCCAGTGTAAAATGTGTAGCTAGATTTCGGGATGCAATCGGTTGAAAAATCAAAGCATTCTGTAAATGTTTCATATTACACTTTTTGTTTCACGTATTTTTAGTTGTTTCCTGAATGATATTTGTGGCATATTTTTCAAAGTCTAAGTACTTTTTAGGAAATAACATCACAGTTAAGAAAATTGCTGTATATTCCAAACGTTTCGGGGTCTAGGCCAGACGTTTCAGGGCAATTCTTGTAACTGTGGTGTTATTTCCCAAGAAGTACTTAGACATTCACGTATTTTGTCTGATAAGAGAAAATTTATTAGAGCGTGGAGTGGGTAAATATTTCAAAGAGGTCATCTTCGGAAGCTTTGGATAAATTTTGTTATTTCACATTATTTAAAATCGAAATCACTCAGAGGGGGACAGACTCTGGGGGTGGATGCCATTTCTCCTATGGGGTGGATGCCATTCCTCCTATGATGTGGAATTTTTTTCACAGAAAAGAATCCCGGAATTCAATACACATACATATTTCAAGCAAGAAAGCAGTATGAAATTTTCTTGAGAACCAACAGTAATTGAATAATTTGCTGTTAGAAATGTAGAAAAAAAAGTTCTGTAAACTTTTTAGCGATTTAGCTATCCGAAAAATTTAAAAACTATTTTCCAGGAAATTTGAGGTGCTACAAGGCTTTGTAATAAGGAATCTTCAAGATCTTTGTTTTTAACTTCAGGCTTTAGTAAGGTGATACTTGCGCTCAATTACACCCTGTAAACTGTAATATCTAAGGTTATATTTATCTTGAAAAATAAGAAGACCAAAAGTATATTTTGTTTAAAAAACTCCAAATCCTTGCTCTTATGTATTTGATGTAAGGTCCTCAGAGAAAAAGTTAATTTTTTGAAAAATTGTAAAATTAGTTTATTCATTACATTATTTTGTTTCAGAATCAAGAGTTCTAAACTTTTGAATTGCATAAATAATATTACAGTGATGTGAATTGTAGCGAGAATACAATCCATTTTAATTTTGGTTGAAGTAGCTGTCGATTTACAGCTCTCTTTTTAATTAAATTCGATCCATCTTTTTTTTATCGTAACTTGCTTGGTTATAATCGGATCGACTTTTTCCAATACCCGCGATACATTTCTTTTCTGGTACCTCCCTTAAAAAATATTTTATGATGTTAAATATTTCGATTCGAATACTCCACGAAAAACGGGTCTTAAAATATTTCTTTCTACTGAATTATGGGGTTATTTCGATTGAAAAAATAAATTTCTACCTCCTAGAAGGATGTTGATTTTGAACAATATAAAAAAAGACAAAAAATCTTTAACAGCGAAACTGTTCTGGAGGAACCAACAACGTGGTTGTTTTTAGATTTTAAATCTGCGAAACTTCACTAATTTCAAATACTGATGACATTGGATATAAATGAGATTATATTGAATTGTTAAAGTCTTAAAAAGCAATTTGAATTGGTAAAAGCTTGACAGAGAAATCAAATATTGTTGTATAATGATTATAAACAACAGGAATGGCTGGATTCCAGTAGTTTATATAATACAAAATTCCAACACTTCTATATTGTTTAGACGCATGAATCAAGGTGGTTTGATTTATTGAAAAGAAGAAGGAATAATATGACAATTCTAAATCAATTCCTACTTCAATGAAGGTTATTTAATTACTTTAATGAGGTATATAAACTAGGGCGGAGCTCACTTTTATATCAGTTCAAGTGCGAAGTTGATAAATAAAGTTGTAGAGATGAATTCGTTGGTAAGTATATTTTTACTCATATTTCTTTTTCTTCTAGAGTAGTTGTTGAAGTATTTTATTTGACAGATTACTTTGAAAAGTTAACAAACTTGAACCAAAATACCAGCCATTTGAATATGCACATTTTAATATACTTTTTTCACAATTACATTTCATTATAATTCCAAGGACAAACAGGTCTTAGTTACATTTTGAAACGTTTCGAACTTCGAAATTAACATTTTCTATTTGGGTAGTTCTTCCCAAAGAAATTGTGGACCACACGATCAAACAACCATAGTTTAGAAAACAATTTCATTAGTTGTTTAGGCCATTTTTGAACAAAAAAAGTTAACTTCCGTTAAGTTAGGAATCTTTTATGTTTTCGATCTTTATATATTCGCTCTTTGATATAACTTTTTATTACAGTTTGCCTTTATATTATTTGTTGCCATTGCTGCAGCTAGTGCTGGACATATTGGGCTTGTCGGTCCAATTGGATGGGGTTGGGGTGATGTTGGTCCATCCGGTATAGTTACGGGTGCTGGCGCTGCTGGTCCCTCAGGAGTAGTTAATGGTGCTGGCGCTGCAGGGCCAGCTGGCGTTGTTAACGGACATGGTGCTATTGGCCCCACAGGACCTAATGGAATTGGACTCGCCATTGCAGCACCTGGAATTGCAGTTATTCCGGGTTTAGGACACGGTTTAGGACTTGGATTAGGAATACATTAAAGGTACAATACTGACTGAAAATGTTAATAAATCTGTTTTAACAATAATAACGTTTTTTATTTTTGTATGGAATGTAATTCGAACAAATGAATATAGAAATATTTTGTAACAAAATTGTACACTCAGAGGAAAAATACTAAATTTTAATTCAATATCATCAATTCAAAATAAATAAGTTACTAAAGCTGAGCTTTGGGTAATATCCTAGACAAGCAAGGTACCTCAAAATAATTTCAATCATATTGAAGTTAGATAAATAGCTCAGAATTCGTTTCTGTAGTAATTAAACGTCAATAGTAAAATATGAGACAACTATTTTCACGGTGTGGAAATCAATTATCTACTAATTTCAAATATGTTTATATATAATTGGAAAATGTTAAGAAAGTAATTTATCCCTTAGTATTTGTCTTATTGTGACTTATTATTTATTTAATATTGAACTACAGTGCGAATACTGTTTCAGACGACTTTAGCATTCAAAATAATGTTTGTCAAGATATACCGAAAACCATACACCATTATTTTTAACATTGGTGCCGAAGGACAACAGGTGTCACCTTAAAAATGTAATTTTTAACATTATGTTAGATGTACTATAACATGGACGGTACTTGACCGTTCAGTTTTAAATTTTCAATATACAGTAATATTAGGTAAACTATACAAAACTTCTGGTTTGTATCGTCGAACGCTCTTGGTTGTTCATAATTAAAATTAGTCACTCAATATTTATTTGAACAATTGTCTGTATAGATAACATACCAATAAAGTTCTTATTACAATTTTCGTTAAGGCTTTATGGGGTTCAATACAATACAGATTGTTTTATGCAAATTTGTGAATGCGTTATTTTCTAAAACGTCGCCTTTCAGTGCGTCACAGTTAAATTAAATTTTGGAAGCTGCAGACCTATTATTTATAACATTTGCAATTTGAATATCATTAAAATAAAATGAAATATTAGGTTTCATATATTTAAATTAAATCAATGCGAAGATATGCAAATTTATGTTCATACCATACATCAAATTAAAATTTTATAGTAATTTACTACAGTTCTTTTCTTTATTCTGTGACTGCATCTTGTTTGCCTTCTTTAATAAGTGTTGAATAATAACACAGTTAGCAAATTATTATACAAATAGGAAAAATGTATCTAAATTTGTTCTTAAGATTTTATACAGCGAAAAAAAACGTTATGAATAGAGCCATTTAAAAAAAATGTTTTTAACAAATTGTACAGATTCTTTTAAAAATACCAAACCCCATGAACGATATTTTCAACACAAAAGGAAATAACTTTAAACTCACAGAGTTAAATTTAGATTTTTGGTTTAGAACCCTTGTACCTCTTTCTACACTAAAAAACAACAAAATGTAGAATGGGCATAAAGTCTTGCATTGCGGTTCTACCTAATAATGTTGCTGTTAGACTACACCTATAATATAACAGAATAAAAGAAGTTTGAAGTGACAGTGATGTAATTCGGTATGCGGTCCAGTACAATTCAACAAAACCATTTTAACTAATGTCTGAATGATGGAGGAGGTAAATATCTCTTTTGACTGTTCATGTGAGTTTTCTCCCCTAACAACGGGTTTGGAAAAACAGATAAGGTAAAAATTTAAAAATAAATTTACAAATTGTCAAAAATATTGACAAAACCGAGATAGTAAGCAAATTCAACAAAATGCTTCAGAAAAACATAACATAACGATTCCTGATTAGGTATAGACATGCCACGCGTCATTAAACACATATGTATTTTGAAATATACATTCTCAGGTTACCTCATGTTTCAACCCACTTTTTGTGCGGGTGTATGAAAGTTTTAGCTTCATCTAATTAGTAGTCAGTGGTTCCGGGCAATTTCCACAAATTGCCCTTACTACATTCATATTATATAAAATAACTAAGATGAATTGTTGTTGGATGTCAAAATATTCAAAGGAAACTTTTTAAGCATGTAGAATGGAATGATTCACATTGAGCAATTGCGTCAATTTGTGTCAAAAAGTTTACCAATAAAAAATAATTGAAGAAAATAATTCTTAATGTTAAAATAGTGACCAGAAATATCTGTCTATATAGTTTTTGACCATCTATCTACTATTTTTGTATGCGTCTTGCTTAGGGCTCCTTCGCAAAATTCGTTTGATCCATCTATTATCAGGTATTGGCGGAACATGCTCTGACCAGTACCATATTAGCATGATTATTCTCTCTATTGCGTCCGTTAGTCCAGTTTTTCTATGCAGCTCCATATTTGTAATGTTATATCTGCGAATTAGACCTAGCACTGACCTTTCCATTGAGCGATGTGCCACACTGATTTTTTTTATTGTTTTTTTGATAATTCAACTACTTAAGTTAAGGAAGCAAACACTGATTAAAAAGCTTTCTTTTTAGACAAAAAGGTATACTTGACCTAAATATAGGTTTACAAACGCGGCCCATGTCAACGGCTATACGTCTCAGTCAGGGGTCTCCAAAATCTCTAGCCCTAGGGCTATACTGATTAATCCAGTAAGTTCCAAGGGTCAAAACCGTTTTAATTTGTTGGGTATTTGGTGGTCATAAGAGGAAGTAGTACACTCTCTATAGAATCTACATCTGTTAGCGGCTAACTGGGCATTTGGTGGTCATAACAGGAAGTAGTACCTTCTCTATATAGTATATTAGCGGCTAACAGATGGGGCTAGTAGAAATTTCGAAAGAGTAGTAATACTTAGAGTTGGCAGTAATTTGAGTATAAGTAAGCTAGCAGTGCGCCCATGCACCTTAATTGCAGTAGCCGAAGAAATGTGTCTCGAAAAGTAAATATACTTAAAACTACAGTTTGTCAGCAAACACCGTGGTTTGCATGGTAGAAGACTTCACACAAATATGTCACCTCAACTATGCGTCAAGAATGGACCACGTTAGTGGTTTTCTCTGGTCTTCAGATACAGCTCAGGTGTTGTTCTTTATTCGAGGAGTAGATAAAAGTTATGAAGTGTATGAATAACTTCTTGACAATGATAGTATTCACGGCATGGCTACTCTATTCCATTTTCAACTTGCGATGTAGATCTGAAGGTTCAATATTTGAATGAGCCACTCGGGTTGAAATGACAAAATCTTTTTCGCTTCACATGGGCCTGGTTGGTGTTAGTTGTCTGCTAATTAAAAGGGATTATTGAATATCGACGTATAAACACAAAGTTTTGTACAAAATTCTGTGTTGAGACGTCTGTAACACACCAAAGGTTTCACAGTTTTCCCCGTATTGAATACCAAATTTGTAAGATGTTTTAAGGTTTAGTACAGAAATTAAAAGAAATTTATATATTCTATTTTCTAATTAGGAGATGGTCGTATTTCGTATTTTCCCTCTTGTCTTAATAACTGATTAGACTATAACAACTACAATTGTTATATTATATCCCATTATTTCATGATTAAGGGATTTAAAGGTATTTGAACTTATTTGCTAATTAAAATAATAGAACATTGCATAATACTATAGGTGTTGCACTTATTCGTTGATTATTAAGGAGTGAATTCACCCACTTGAAAATTATAGATTCTTATCTTGTAGTTTTAACAATAGACGCATTTTTGTTTAACTCTTGAATGTCTCCATGGTTTGGTATGGTATATTAAAATATTCGTTCTAGAAAACAATCTAACTGCTAATGTCGGAACAAGTGGCAATGTGACATAATATATTGGGGTGTATATTTATGTACATCTATTAATAAGTGTGAAAAGTTTTACAGCCAGTATGATCAGAAATTATTATTTCTGTTGGCTTGTTACATTTTGTTGCAAGGTATACAAAAAGATAAAAAAGTTGGTGTAAATTTTTGAAAATACGAACTTCGGATCGATTAGTACAGTTTTGGGTTGAATTAGAGAAAATTGTTGACTTGCACCTTTATACAGTGTTAATTTCCTATAATGTTTACTAGTCAGTTGTTGAAAAAGCAGGACTAAACATCAAGGGCTGGCTGTTTCTAGGTTTTCCCCGGAAAAAAATTCCTTGCTTCTTTGGGTTGCTATTTATATGTTTGCTCTATTTTGACTAATCACAAAAATCCTATACATACCTGCACAAATAATAAAAATTCTCAAAATCTCAACATCATAATAGTTGGTTTGTTTTATGTATCTTTTATGATTGCTTCACATGGAAGATTCTTTATAATATTAAATATTTGGCAATTAAAAAAGAATTTGACTGTTCGAAATTGTTCCGACCATGGTTAATAATGGACGATAGTTTCTTGAAATTTGCATATATCCAGTAATTGTGGGCTTACTATTAATGTTGTTGGTGCTTATTCGGGGCTAAGGTCTGCTTGTAAATATGTAGAATAAATAAGCAAACAGATAATAACTATAAAATTTAATATTTCAAATCCAGTCAGTCAGAGTGTACATGTTACCTATCAAAATATAAGCTGTATTTTGTAATATTTGCTAGTGCCCCAACCCTAGGCCCAAACCAAGTCCAAGTCCAAGTCCATTGGGTCCAGTTGGTCCCAGAGCACCAGCTCCAGTAACTATTCCGGCGGGTCCAGCAGCACCTGCTCCGGTAACGACTCCAGATGGGCCAGCTGCTCCAGCTCCGGTAACGATTCCTGAAGGGCCGATAGGGCTCAATGCGATTGGATTAATACCAAGACCACCAAGACCAAGGCCAAGACCACCGGCACCAAGGCCAAGACCTCCAGCACCAAGGCCAAGACCACCGGCACCAAGGCCAAGACCACCCGCTCCAAGACCCAGACCACCAATGCCAATAACTGAAGCGTGGGCAGTAACGACTACGGCCAAGAAGGCAATAACAATCTAGAACAAGAACATAATTTATTTCTATAATTAAATTACATGTAATATTAAATTCATATTTTAAAACAAAATCATTCTAAGCAACGTTTGGCAACAAAGATTTTTAAATATTTCGGCAAGATCAGAAAAGGAAGAAACAGTTTTCTAAGTCCTATATTTTTTCTCAATTTTATTAAGACAATGACGCAGTATAGTAATGTCGTTATTAATCTCTATGTAATGTGTTCTGGAACACTTTTTTCTACATTTGGATTACAATTACTTAATATCTTGTTGGATCTTGTTGGAATATTCAAATACCGTGCTGATTGCTCGGTCGGTAATAAAATATTATCAGTAATGAACACTGGCATGAGGTAGATAAGCGTTGCTTACTGGTGTGTCAGGTTCTACTTATTTTGGTTGTAAGACAATTAGTATATTTCCATTTGTGAATCAATTTTGTTATACAGTTGGTGTCCGTCCATTTTTTCTAAAAAAAGGTTAGAGTGCTCTTACTTCTGGTAACCATACAGTACGATTTTGCTTAGGTGTCCTTACAACAAAACATGTTAAGTTTTCTGAAGAGAGTAACAATATGATTGAATCTATTAGTCGAAAGACTGGTCGAGTCAGTGTCCGATGGTAATTTTAATAAGTTATAAATGGTTTCATTACTGTCCAATTGCGGTGAGGTTACAGTGTGACTGAGTTTGTATGTTTAAAATTCAATTACTAGCAATTCTATTAATTTAGTTATCGAAAAGCTATTGAGTATGAATAATGATGGTTTGGTATTAAGGTATTTGTGTTTATTTATCTCAACAAAGTTACTCTTACATTTTTTACAGCAACAAAGAAAGTCAATACAGAGTTGCGATCAAATATGCCCGAAGCCCAAGATTTTATAAACAATGCAAAAGGGCCCATTGCAGATAGAAAGAACAGAGATATAGAATTATAATGAAAAATACGAAAAACCAACTCATTACACCTAACAGAGATGAACTGAAAATGATCTTTTCGATACTAGTTTGATCAGGGCTGAAGGCTTCACCAAAAGTTGTAAGAACAACAAAGTTGCAAGATGGAAAGAGAAAGGCAATACAACAATTTAAGAGATTTAGCAATCTAGGAAAGTTAATAAATCTTAAACCAGCAGTAGTAATTTATATTAAATTAGGGTAACCTAACGGAAACTATAAACAAAGTTCCAGAGACCAATTCTAAGATAAGCAATGATGGATAAAGCCATATATAAAGGATATAAAAAGTTGTTAAGGTCATTATCTTATTAAGATTAAGAAGAACAATATACTAATTTGAATATTCTAAACAAACAATGGCATATTATCATTATTATGCCAGCTGACAAGAAAAATGTTAGCACCTTCATGAAAAAGGTGACTTTTGACAAAGAAATCCTACCCACAGCGGAAAGTGCAAGCAAGCTCTTTCAAAAAACCTACAAGAAATATCAATACCTAATCATTTTACTAATCGTTGAACCATTGAAGGACGGAACATTATTTTAAGACATTGATGCAAGACATTTTGATCAAATCGTTTAATAAACCAATGATGACTATAAAGATGGCGCTGCTAATAGCCACCAATATGGATTAATTACAGTGATGTCTTATGAATTGACTACCATTATACTCAGTTTTCTCGTCAAGAATATCGTATTAGACATACCTCTCGATTTCTAAGAACAGATACAGGAGGGCTAAGATTATCGACTCAGATACGTCAACGACAGATTTATGATTTCACAATAAGAAGAGAAGGAACAATAGCGATTCGTCGATCATTGGAACCAATAACACCAATCAATTAAATTTATAATGTCAATGGAAGAGCGAGGTTGCTTACATTTCCTTGATGTAAAGTGTTTAAAAAGTAGGAATGAAATCCAGACAATTTACAAGCAACTACATAAACGGAGTTATGTCTCAAATATATTTCCAACCTCTCCACGGCAATGAAAACCAGCATCATATTAACTACTCTCCCAAGCCAAAAATATCTATTGCAAACAAACCTTCACTGAGGAACAAATGGAGGTGACGAAACTCAGTAATCGACTATTGACGAAATGATCCTACAAACATCATCAACAATATACTTTCGACGTTTGAATTGGCAGCAGCGTATCGCTGGAGCCAAAGGGCATATTTAACAAAATTTGGGTTAGCCATCACACCATTTTCTGGGACCAGGACAACAAGATTATCAATTAACATCGGGTCCAAAAGCAACGTACACCATGGACCACGTAACTGGTTACATGGTACACTGAATTTTCTCACTGACGAATTACTGATTTCGGATTAAAAAACGATACATTTTCTGTATTTCCCACATTTCAGTGGATGATGTTATCAGTTCGAACACATTAGAAACATTATGAGTCTAAATTCAAGACAATTGAAATCCTACATACCACCTACAAATTAACAGCAGAAAAAATATTCATGTATTTGAAACAAATGCTTAAAATTTATTATGATATCTACTAGAAGAATCGTCTTGGGTTAAAAATATTGTTTCTTATAGACAATTTCATAAATGCTATGAAAAAGATTATCTTCAGAAAACGACTTTTCCTCAAACTGAGTATCAGCTAGCAAATTTAATCAAACTAAGGTAAGTATTGAACCGGGTACAGATATCACCACTACCCAAAACATTGTATCACCATTATTTTTGGTTGTACAATTATAAAAATTAAATAAACAAATATCTTACCAAGGAGTTCATGGTTGATTTGGTTTGTCACTTCAGAACTTGAACTGATACAGGAATATTATTTGATCAAGTATATATACAGAAAAAGGCGTAAAGAAATGGCCTTCGTTATTCGAAAAAAATCCAGTAGCATATCACACAAGAAAGTTCATATGGTTACATATACATTGTTTTAAAGAGATACATAAATAACAAATGAAAATAAAATGCAGAATAATTGAACCTACTCTATATAATTTTGGTAATTCTTCAGAAAATATTCACACTTGGCCAAAGACGTTCTTATCGATGAGACGGTTTGTTCCCAAATTCATCTAGATGCACCTGTTAAGCAAGAAATCTCCATGCATGTCAGAATCATACATGTTACATCATATTTTTACTCCAGCGAGTTTGAATTACTAAATATATTGTTAATGGAAAAACGAGCGACATTATAAGTACCTTTTTAAAATTATTTATTATCCGGGATCCTGAAAAATGAAGTCGTCCTGGTTACATAACTGAAAATGGGATCCAGAATTGTTAGTGGAAGGAGGAGTTTAAATTTAGCATTCTTAAATTAAATCTTGTGACTTTCACTATGTAATTTAAGAGTTCAGTTGAAATAATAGTTTCAAAACAATGCATTTCATTTGTTACTTTCGAATTGCATGATTATAAAAATAATCAAACCTTATACATCTTATAAACAACAATATTTAAAAAAATACTTAAGCGATATTGTACATCAAGAGAGCAATATAGTGCATTAAATTAATTTATAAAGTAAAGAAGGCGATGTGGAGAGCGATAATATGTTCTAAACTTTCAAATATATAAAATAATTTGCATTATAATACTGCATTGATGATTATGGTGAACTCATATTACATAGGTGATGGTGTAAATTAATTTGTTAAGAAAGTTTTGTTGTTTTGTCCATCCACTTTTATAATTTTTTTTTTATTATTTGTTAAATTTATCTATTTATCTAATAATATATCTTTTGAGACGTTTCGTATAGTAAAACGAAACCTGTCATAAATACAAATTAATAATTTTACCATCCTAAAGTTTAAATTTTTATATATTTTTTTGTGAATAATTATACTAAGGGTTCAACGATTAATAAAACCAAGGAGTAAGTTTGAATATATCCTTGTCAGGCAATGACGGGACAAGTTAGATTAATGTGGGTTAACTACAATAAAAATGCAAGTACTATAATAAAAATAAACAGGTACCTCAAATTTTCTGAAAGAAATAAAGGTCACTCGACGCCCCCGATTATTCCGTTGCTGAAGAAGAATAATTTTGAATTATAATTGGCCCAATGGGTGGTCAAGTTTTCCATTAAATAGTCTTATGGACATCGTTCATGACTTGTCTTATCTATTACTTGTTGTTATTGTTCCATAAACCATTTCTATAATATGTGTCTAATCACTAGTCAATAATTTGTTGATTTTTCATAAATAATGCATCAAATGTGTAACTATACCACCCTAGACCTTTCTTGTAAATTACATTGGCACATGTGACATAAAACCTATTATTATTTATTTTAGTTAGTACGCAGTGTATTAAACCCAAATTTCTATATAAAATAATAGAATATTTCTGATTAACGCTCCCCCATCCCCCCTTTTGACGAAAAACCTGCCTATGTAAATAGAACTTTACTAATGTGTCTTCTAGGTATAACAAGCTGGGAAAATATCAATAATAACTCTGCCTAAATATAATTATATTTAGGCAGAGTTCTTTGACATGGAACACCGAGGTAAGCTATAGCCAAAAAATAAACACAGTCATAGTTTCTATCTCTTTGGTCAAAGTTATTGACGTAATGACTTTGTTTCCTTCTTTAGGATTGACATTTTAGGAAGGATAATGAGCTGGACTTTCGTTAAGTTAAATATGTTAGAAGGCTTAGTAAATTATTGTTTGTCCTGTGGAACTGTAGGGAGAAAGGTAAAATACAATTATATTTCATTATCAATAATTCCTTGTAAGTCATCAGTAGACTTACATTTTACATTTACGGATAATGATATCTTGATATCTAAATATCTCTGACAAAATCAAACCCAGACTTTTGTTATAGCATTAAATTCATGTTTTAAATATTTGACATGAAAGTCGTCTTTTAATTTTGATGTTCTGTCTGAGCCCAAATGTCTTGTAGAAAAGTTGTTTGTCCTCAAACATCGCCCTAAGTTTTCTTGAAATGCCAAAATTCATTAGAGATAGAGGTGGCACTGAGATACTGTAAAAGCTCCAGTGGAGCTGGTATGCAAATTTGACTGCTCGACTGCACAAGTATGCACTGAAACAGGTTCAAAATATAAGTGTGGAATTACAAAAGTAATAGGTATGAAAACTAGTTGGACTACTATGGAAGTAATAACGTAACAGCTACGAAAATCTAAATGGAGATCCAACCGTAAAATAAATATGACAACGGGTACTAGTGAGACTAGTGTGTAATCCCATACGTAATAGATTCGGAATGTAAGTACAATAGATAAAAATGCAGGTCCAAATAGAAAGAGATGGCGATTTTTGTTTAAGTTGTCCCAGTACAAGTATTCAGATGTATTTTACTATTTACGTATTCACACATGCTTATGCAAAAGTGCCAAAAGTGCTTATACTTATATGTTTAATATTTATATGTCTTTTGTGGATTTATTGCTTATGTTAATAAAGTCACTTCAATTTAAAACATAATTCTGAGTTGAGGTTGATAGACACAGTCAAGGCAGTAGCCAGACAGGGGGTCTAGAGGGGTTCAACCCATCACCCCCGCTGCTTTTGGATTTCAATAGTCATTTTTAATTAATTAATCATCTTTATATAAGAATAAAATTTATATTTATATAAATTTATATATCCTGGAAATACATGAAGAAAACTAAAAATTTTGCAGTCCTAATCAGCCCTTCACCAATGAAATGTATACAATAAATTGCTTTTAAGCAACTTCAAGATGCAGGTTCTCAATTTTTCTCTTTTATATTTAGAGAAAAAGTTATTCTTCATAGTTAGATTAAACGTATACTGTAATCATCATATGCCACTTTTTTAACTGTATACGAAGTTTGTTATCAAATATGCATTTAGCTTAAAAGTAATAATTTTTGACAATATCTAAACTTGTAATCAAACAGAAACAATTATAAATAAAAACTGCTTTTTAAACTGCTTTTTCAAATCTATACTAGGTCTGACAAAAATTAACAATTTTGTTTAAAACTTTTATTTTTTATAATATCTAAAATGCTTATGAAACAAAATTTATTGGATTTGAAAACATCCAGTTATGTTATATCACTAAAATTTGTATAATGAATATATATTTTTATCTGAATGACAAAACTGATTTATTATTAAATTTAGGAGGGATAGACTACTGAATGTATGTGATTGGACTTAAAATCAAAATGTCTGATAACTAACAGAGCGAAATAAAAAGAGCGGCAGTCATTTGAACGATTCAACCGAAAGCTTCTTAAGAACTATTCTTCCCTTTTCTCGTTATCGCACTGTCTCTATTTTTCTTTATTTGTGTCACTCTTAGTAATGAATATAAATATCAGGTGAATTCAAATAATTGTCACTATTTTGTAACGGCTTAACTATTAATCCTAATTTAATTTTAATTTAAATATATCTGTTAAAAAATATAAGTTTATATATTGAGTAAGTGTTTGTAAATAATTTTGTTGGTCTGAATAATTATTAGAAGACAAGATGCCAAAGAAAAGTTCATTTTGTTCTTAGCTGAAATCATTAGAAACACATAGCATTTATACAAAACACTAAATTATATTCCTATTTACTTAACGATAGCAACAATTTAAAACTATTTATGTTCTCATTCTATGTAATATTAAATTGAGTTTTACTCATTTTATGTCAATTGAAAATGGTACATAAAATAATTTATATTTAAAAAACAACCGACTTCAGCCAACTTATAATAAAAACCGTTTAGAAGCCGTGTGCAATCAATCACTATTTTCAGACATATGTATCTTCTTTTTTAGCTGATTTAAGGTACAATTCAATTAAAAATTTTAGCGTATTCTTATCTCTCTCTTTTTC
Organism: Octodonta nipae; assembly: GCA_034190945.1. Lineage (NCBI taxonomy): Eukaryota > Metazoa > Arthropoda > Insecta > Coleoptera > Chrysomelidae > Octodonta > Octodonta nipae. The sequence continues at coordinate 43,913,005 of CM067220.1, forward strand.
TCCCTCTCTTTTTTTCATTTTTTGTCTATATTTTACAAATATATTTTATATTTTTTATTTGTTTTATTATTTGGACCACTTTTTATAAATGTAACTCTAATTCACTCTATATTGCATCCACACTGTATATGCTTCTGTATATTGGTCACCCCTATAAAACTTATACTTATAACTCATTTTCTGAATCACCCTGCACAAGTATAATTCAACTCAACACAATATTACAAAGGTCCTGATATCTTTAAAACCACCCTGTATAAGTATAAATCCTCTCCACACTATTGACTGTTTCTATTTTTCCATTCTTTAAATTATTCCTGTATACCAATGATTTTACTTCCATTTATGTAACTGCTCATGGTCTACCCTATATAACAAAATTCATCCTTTTTGAACAACATTTTATGACTATAATTTTACTCTACCATTTATTTCAACCACCCGGTATATGCAACTGATTCTAAAATTTTTGTTACCCATGTCTATAATTATACCCCGTTTAACGTCCTATAATTCAAATATCCTAACTGCTTATGCTTATATAACAAATTTTTGATACAACCTGAATAACAATAATTTTATCCCAACCTTCAAACGAATCAAAATGAAAACCATTACAAACACCCTGTACGATAACTTTCATGACATATCTTGACATTTAAACTAGATATTTATGATAAAAATTTGATATTTACCATGATGATTACAGTTTTTTGCATATAATTTTCCGATTTTCAGAAAAATGGTATGTTTTACGTTATCGAAAAATATACGAAATCAAGCTGGAATATATCTTTGTAGAATACAATTTATAATATTAAAATTTCTTCAGCGGTTTTAGAGGAAACAGTGAAGATTCAATGAAATTCAGTGAAATCTAGTCGCTTATTTACTTTTTTTCTGATTTTCTGGAAAACCGTAAATCTCATGTTATAGACAATTAGGTATATGGGACCTTTTTGTAATATTCCTTAATATAATGCACTTTAAAATCATTAAAATTGCCCAAGCCGTTTTTAAATAATCGCTCGTCATACATTAAAAAATTGCTGACGAATTGATAACCTTTCCCTTTTTGGAAGTCGGTTAATTAATTAATAATGTCATAATATTTAAAAAAAGTAGGTATATTAGTTCTCGGTTTTGAACCCGAGAACTTTGATTCGGAGCCTTGTGCTTTATACACTGGGCCCCTTGCCTTTGATGAACATAAACTTTCCTGATGTATATACTCCATCCGTCCCTCTATTGAGTATTTTGTTTATTATAACAATAACAAAGCGATGTAAACAAAGGACATGTTTTGCTTAATGTGTATCCTTCTATGAGTCTATATTCGTTGATAAAATGAAAGTTTAATGCCAAGATGCCTTTTTGTGTGGTATTATTTTTAATTTTTGACGTATATTTATTAGAAGGAAAAGCAAATTTTGTGCAGGTATTCTATATAACTTGGATGTCATAATGGTCTGTTTACTATTTATTATTGATTTTCTATAAAATTATAATTTAGAAGTCTTAACATAAAATGTTTACTTGATATTATGAAACTAGTCAATGCATACATTTAATGGCAAGTTTCTTTCTGATGTCTTACGTATGTCAAATCTCTAATTTAATGTATCGCAATGAGAGAATTGAAGTTTTTATTAGAACGAACAGCAAGTCTATATGTTATTGATTTATAAAATAGACTCTTAATATATTACCTGGTCCCTGTTTCTTACACAGAGAACTAAATTGAATGGTCATTTCAAGATCGCGGTAGTGTGAAGTGTCGGTGTCGGTGTCGAAACAAATGAAATCTCAAGTTATCCAGTTCATTCCCTTGCTTATCTATTTTCATATGTGTAAATGTGGGCTCCCGATCAGAAGTTTTCGCTTCAAAAAGTTTAAGATTCGTCTACAATACAGTAAGTCCACCTTAGTAATACATATAAATTTTCTTAATACATATACAAATTTAGAAAACAAGTTACTTTATATAATTCAACAGTCATTGGTCAAAATAATGAATGCTGCTTAAAAATAAAATATCTTATTTTTGACAATATTCAAAAAGTTAATTAGATTTGATAACTGCATCTAATTAAGCCATTACATCATTAAACATTGTAAAATAAATACATTAAAAATAAAAAGTTGACTTCAAAAAAGGACATTAACTAAATGATTAATAATTAAAAATTATTAACGACATCTAGCCAAATAAAATAAATTTGAAATATGTTTTAAATGTCATAAAAAGATAATTTTCTATATGTCTTAATTTTCACAAAAAACAATTTTAATTTTTTGGCAAAAATATAACAAATAGACGTAATGATGTATTTTATTCGAAAGAAACTTCTATAAAATAAAATTAATTTTTCCTTGAGTATCCACATTCAGAAATCGAAAAGTCTTATTTATAGTGCTGAATAGAGAATTGAAAACCCTTTTAAACGATGTATCACTCGTTACCCCTTCTCTTTTATTTTTTTAGGGTTAGTTATTACTATTATTGAAGGGGATAGGTGATTAATTTTATTCAAAAAGTGTAGGTTCATCTATAAAAATGACATTTACAGTCATAATTACAGAGAAAACTAATTTATCCGTTTTTTTAGGACCCCACTGTATGTTATAAATGATTTGTTATTTCAAAAGAAATATATGGCAAAATTGTTTCTCGAATAAGCTAACAGGTTTGTTGAACAATTTAAAAAATGTGTTATGTACTAGTGCACCAATTCTGACGAAATTGTGTGTATATTTCGTCATAACTAACCGGATATATTTCTATGACTTTTCTGATGAAACATTTAATACAATTTTGAATGTTCCTTTAATGTGTCAAGAAAGTACTTATCTTTAATCATTCTGTAAGTAAACACTTTTGACATATATTTAAATTCCTTTAAACAATGAGAGCGGAACACATTAATCCTCAATTCGAATAACCTCTAGTTGCTTCAGTAACAAAATTCTACGGCTCATAATTGGTATGCAATTTATTTTTTCTTGAATACGAGTTTTAAATTATAGGTGTGTTATCGCGCATCGTAAGTTCAATTCTGTTAAGACAAAACATTTATTGGGAAGTTTCGGCATTTTTTGGGGGAAACTGCAATTGTGAGTAATTTCTAGGATGACAATTGTTTTTGGAGATTGGTTCTTCGGGGCAATTAATATTGTTTAACGTTCATTACTACAGAAAGTAAAATGAATTTCGATCTAAAATTATGAATGAATAAATTTTATAAAAACAACAGAACCTGTCCTCAAATTACTGTCTGTTGATATTCCGTAACTTTGGAATAAATTCATTTAAATAAAAATAAGTTACAACCCAACAGTTTAACTTTTTTAAATGGAAACAATTGTATGTTGTATTTTCTTTTTCAATTCTACATAAAATTGTCTTTTATATTTTATGTACCATACTATACCTAAACTCAGCAGTTATCAAAAAACATATTAATAAGCAATAAATAAGATCATAACAGAAAGGAAATTTATCTTCAAATTGTTTAACATTTACTTGCTGACAAAAGTTATCAACTCAGTTCACGTTTGTGGATTGATTCGTTATATTTCGTCTTTAATTTTTCATTATTTCCCGGCATATTGAAGTAGGCTCTAGCTAGATAAAAGTCTATCTATTTAGATGAAAATTGTGCTCGTATTATATGAGAGTAATCTGGGTTGCTCCATCCTGTTAGAATCATATGAACCTGCTGATGCATTTGTGTTATCAGCAGTTCAGAACCATAAAAATTTGAAATGGGATAAGTATTATTTATTATTTTAACTATTTATTAAGGTTTTCTCTCCTTAACTTTTTCCTGTAACATGAGTATTAAAAAGTTGTAAGTTTCAAAAAGTTTTCATCACATATATTCTGAGTCTGAGTCTTCCTGTATACAAAAATGTGTAATGTATTTTGTGTATGTTTATCTGTTATGGAGATGTTTCAACACCAGCGTTGTAAATCACTGTATTTTTTTAATTGGATGTACGTTGAGAAGAACACTTTTTTATAAATAAAATTAACTGTGTCAAACGAAACAATTGTGCTTCTCATCGTTCATCAAGAAATAACTCAGAACTAAAATTTTAGTGACTGACAACGTTCCACGTTAAATCGACCAATAGTTAAAATGAATCCTCATCCATAGAACATTTTTTTTCAAAAGTTTTCGTTTATAAAACAAAAACGTTGTCCTACCAAAGACACAAATATATTTTTTTGAAAATTAGGCACAGTTGAAAGTTAGGCGTGATTAAAAATTCCATTTTCCAAATTTTTCAACTTTATAAATATGAAATTTTTTGAAACCAGAAGTTTGGAACTAATTGGAAAAAATTAATAAATTCGAAAATAGCTGAATAACAACCATCAGTTTCATTTTTTCAAATGGAAACATTTGTTTTTTATTTTATTTTTGAATTCTGGATTGAATTGGTATAATGTTCTATACTGAAAATTAACAGTTATTAAAAAAATTACATTTATTTCAATATTGAAGAAAAAAAATCAACATATCAAATTAAATGAACAGATTGTTGACCATTAACTTCATGACAATACCTAACAGGGTTTTCAAATTCTCCTAACACTTCATTTAGCGTTTGTGGCAGGATTCGCTGTATTTCGGCCCTAATTCTATTCTTTAGTTCCTTGATATTTTCCGGCTTATTGAAGTAAATTTTCGATTTCACATAACCCCAAAGATAAAAATCTAACGGGCTTAGAGCTGCAGACCTAGCTGGCCATTTGATATTACTTCTCCTTCCGATTCATCTATTTGGCAAAATATTGTCAAGATAATCTCGCACTGTTCGCAAATAGTACGGGGGTGTCATCCTGTTGAAACCATACCGAATCTGCCAGTATATTGGGGTTTCACCATTCAGGTAAATTTCTGGTTAAACAAGGTATTATGTCATTTTGCAAACTTCAGCTTGTGTTCGAGTTCTGTGGTCATAACCTACCATCGTCAAAGTTTCTATTCGCAGCTTTTTACTTAAACGCGCCATACTTGGAAACTTTGCAACTGCACCTAACAACTACTTATTTGAAGTAAAATTCTAGTACAGTTTCTATGGAAATAAATAAGTGTTAAAAACTCCAGCATTAAAACAGGGTTTCCATTCATGCGAAGGAAATACCGCCAACAATCATAAAAACCAGACGTAAATAAATAGGTTCAAATCAACAACACCTTATTTTTACCGTTATTTTGTTAACCTTTGAAAGAAATGTCATTTTTTTTAACAAATGTTAATTTTCGGTATAGGACATTGTACATGAAAAATACTTAGAATTCAATGCAGAATTCAAAAATAAAATACAAAACGAATGTTTCCATTTGAAAAAATGAAGTTAATGGTCGCAATTTATTTCTGGCCCACCCTCTATAAATGAGTTTATCAACAAAAAAAGTACAGTAAAAAAAACCGACGTGTCCAAGCGTTTTTCCAAAAAACTAACACCTGAATTTGAAATGAATTTGTTGCAACCCACGCGTCCTTACTGTATATATTATACATATTGTCTTACGTAGAAAAGAATGACACTTCGAAAAGAGTATGAATTTCTAAAAAGTGGAACTTCTAAATAAATTAACTTTACTGTGAGCCAATAATTAATTAGACTTTTAATTTTAAGCTATATATATATATATATATATATATATATATATATATATATGTATTAGATGGTTTCCGGGAATTCATCCGCGTAGTTGATAACTGATCCCTGCCGGGATCGATGGTAAAATGACGACGTTTCGGCAGAGTCACATCTGCCCTCTTCAGGTCGGTTCGCATAATTTTCGTAGCCTTCTGCTTTCGCTTCTAGTTACTCGAATACTGCGAGTTATCAACTACGCGGATGAATTCCCGGAAACCATCTAATACATTTAGTGCCCGCGAAAACTTAAAAACAAATATATATATATATATATATATATATATATATATATATATATATATATATATATATATATATATATATATATAAACTAAGCTAGGTTCCGGGTGAGAACCGCTTCTGAATTTATTGAATACTCGACGTTTCGACTCCTGCTTTGGAGCCATTATCAAGAGACAAAAGTGAAAAAGAGTTTCAGAGTCTAGATCGAACTCGGGGCCTCAATCTGCCTACTCCCCAAGAGTCACTAGGTAACTGAACAGTTCGATCTAGACACTGAAACTCTTTTTCACTTTTCTCTCTTGATAATGCCTCCAAAGCAGGAGTTGAAACGTCGAGTATTCAATAAATTCAGACGCGGTTCTCATCCGGAACCTAGCTTAGTTCATAATAATGACCGCGGTAGCCTCTCAGAACATATATATATATATATATATATATATATATATATATATATATATATATATATATATATATTACAAAAGACCCCCGGTAGCGCAGAGGGAATGTGCTCGAACCTCCAAAATTTCACTAATTCGGAGGCTGAACCGAGTCTCGTACCCGGGTTCGAATCCCAGCCATGCTTTTAATTAATAAAAAGTCGTGACGTCATCTCGGGGGTACGGTCGTCTCTAGTAACTGGCAAAATCAATGAGAAAACAGAATCATTGCTCCTTATCAACCCGCATTGAGGCAACGTGGTAAGGTATGCCTCAGAATCTCAAACATGTCGAATTACAAAACTCACGGAATTTTACCCCAGCAATCCCACACCGGGAAACCGGTCTGCCTCAAGGATTCTGGGGGAGGCAAACATTCGACTACACTACATCTACATATAACTGTCGAACACTCTCGAACCAAGCTAGAATTGAAGAATTAGAACAAGAGGCAGTAAAAACCCAGAGGGATATCATTGGCATAAGTGAAGTAAGGAGGAGAAACGAAGAGCTAATAACACTTGAATCAGACAACCTCCTATACCACCGAGGAACACCAACTGGAAGAACTAGTGGTGTTGGATTCCTTATCCATAAGAGATGGACCGATAAAATTATAGGCGTGTCCGGAACATCAGACAGAGTCGCAAGTCTAACATTGTCGCTTTCGAAAAGATACTCCATTCAAATAATACAAGTATACGCCCCAACAATTAGCCATTCTGACGAAGAAGTCGAACTACTATACAGCGGAATCAAAGAGGCCTTAGATACCAACAACAGCCATTTCAAATACATTATCGGCGACTTCAACGCAAAAATAGGGAAAAGACAAGACCGAGAAAGATCAGTGGGGAACTTCGGGTTCGGTGAACGCAACGAAAGAGGTGAGAGATTAGTACAGTTCGCACACTATCAGAACATGTACATATCAAACTCCTTCTTCAAGAAAAATTCTAATAGGAAATGGGGAAGCTCCAAATACGTCAGTTAAAAATGAAATAGACTTTGTCCTGACAAACAGGATTAATACCATCAAAGATGTAACCACGCTAAATAAATTCAGGACAGGAAGCGACCACAGACTTGTCAGAGCAAGAATTGTCGTTAATACGAAACTAGAGAGATGTAAACTTACTAGAAAGACGCCTGCCAATAGCATAGACATTAACAACCTGAAAGAAAATTCTGAAAAATATCAGACGCTGATAGAAGAGAAGCTCCGGGAACAACAAGACAACACACAACTACTGACGAAACGAACACAAAAAGCTTAGTTCGGAAACAAAGGCATTACTTCAGAAAAGAAGAGAACTGAAAAGGACAACAGACATCCAACGGATAGAATACCGTGAATTATGCAAGACAATAAGAAAAATAATTGCAGAGGACATCAAAAAGTACAACGAAAAATTGGTAGAAACTGCAATAGAAAATCGAAAAAGCTATAAAAACGCTAATAAAGCATTGATAATTGGGAAAAGACAAGTAATCGCATTGACAGAAGAAAACATCAGAATAACGGATAGACACGAAATAATGGAGCATATCACGAAATTCTACAAGGATCTATACAAAGCCCCCGAATCTCTGGACATACAGCTGACGGAAGAAGAAATACCTGAAGTACTCGTGGAGGAAGTGGAATTAGCGGCCAAGAAAACAAGAAAATGAAAAATGGCAAGACAGCAGGTAACGACACAGTAACGGCTGAACTACTAAAATAGGCTGGTAGAGAAGCATGGAAACGCCTAGCCGAAATATATACGAATTGCCTAAGAACCAGACACATCCCAGAAAAATGAAATAGCCCTCATAGTATTAATCCATAAGAAAGGCAATAAAGAAGACATTCGGAACTACAGACCGATAAGTCTCCTGCCGGTAGTGTACAAAATATTTACTAAAATCATACAAAACAGAATACAGAGTACACTAGATTCCGCTCAACCCAGGGAGCAAGCCGGATTTCGTAGTGGCTTCAGCACAATCGATCACATACACACTATTAGGGAAGTTATCAGTCGAACTAGAGAATATCAAATACCACTTGCCTTGGTCTTCATTGACTTCGAAAAAGCGTTCGACACTATATATCCGAAGGCGGTATTCAACGCCCTGAGTGAACAATGTGTACATAAGCCATACCTAGAGAAGTTGGCTAAGATATACAAGGAAGCCAAAGCCAAAATCAGAATATACGAAGGCAGCCCTGAATTTTCTACTAATAGAGGAGTCAGACAAGGTGACTCAATATCACCGAAGCTATTCACAGCGGCATTACAGAGTATCTTTCGATGATTAAACTGGGACCACAAAGGACTGAACCTAGATGGAGAATATCTAAATCATCTGAGATTCGCCGATGACATTGTCCTAATTGCCAATAACGCAGGAGAACTACAAAATGAAATCAAGGAACTTAGCAGAGTAAGTAAGGAAATAGGCCTAAAAATAAATATCAGAAAAATAAACATAATGTACAACGAACTAGTAGACACACAAGACGTCACAACAGATAACACAATTCTGGAAATAGTAGAACAATATATATACCTAGGTCAATTAATACACATATCAGGTTCGCTACTACCAGAAATAAACAGAAGGATCAAACTTGCATGGATGACGTTTGGAAGAAACTCCATAACCTTCAAGTGACGAATGGCATTCCGCCTTAAGAAGAAAGTCTTTGATCAGTGTGTTCTACCAGTACTGACATACGGTTGTGAAACCTGGATTCTGAAAACGGAACTTACAAGAAAACTTCAAGTAGCACAAAGGTCTATGGAAAGATGCATGATCGGAATAACGAGAAGAGATCGAAAGAAAATAGAGTGGATAAGGAACAAAACCCAGGTAATAGATGTTATCCACAGAGTAAAATCTCTGAAGTGGCAATGGGCAGGACATTTGGCAAGAAGACAAGATATTAGGTGGTCAACAAAAATCACGCAATGGTATCCGAGGGGTGTTAAAAGACCAAGGAAACGCCCCAATGTAAGATAGGACTATGACGTCAAGAAAATAGCAGGCATAACCTGGTCTCAAAAAGCGTACAACAGAACAACATGGAGAGAAATGCGAAACGAATATGTAAGAGAGGCTACACCATAAAATAATTGTCGAAATTAGCTGCATATGATGATGATGATGATATATTACAAAAAACAAAAAACAACTTCAATAAACGAACTTTCCACGTTCGTTTATTATTATATTATAATCCAAAAATAGTTTTTTCCTCTCACAATTAAATACTTTTTCTGAAGTCGATGCAAAGTTCTAAAGTACCTACAACTAATTAATGTAGTTTCGTAATTATTTACCTTTTAACTTGGCACTGACTTCAAAAAAGTATTTAATTGTGGCAGCAAAAAAATATTTTTTGCTTTTAGTTACGATCCTTTTTTGAAGTCGTTTTTTTAAATGTATTTATTTGAGAATTTTTATTGATGTATTGGCTTAATTTTTTTAAATCTTATTAACTTTTTGAATATTGCCAAAAATGAGGTACCTATTACATTCATTATTTTGAACAAACGCGTCTTCTGTTGAATAGAATAGAGTAAATTTTTTTCTAATACTTTATATGCATTAAGAAAGTTTTGAAGACGATTCAAACTTGGTGAACCAACGATTTGAAAATCATCAACTTTTTTACATGTTAATTATCGGATATTTCGAATGAATTACATTCATTTAATAGACTCTTCTCCGCGAAATTTCACAAAATTCTTCATATACAATTTTTAAACAAAAGTGATATTTTCTGTGAAACCCATTATACAAGGGATAACAATGGTATCTAAGAAACGGTAAGAGATATAATTATGATCAAATGGGGAAAAATTATGCGGTTCTCAATTATACAAGGAAACATTTTTTTGTTTTTTATCACTACCGCTTTTATTTAAAAAATAACAAAAAAGGCAGAAAATAGTTTTTTGACATATTTCTACACAGTAAGGTGTCATTAAATCTTCACAACTACGTTTCGTTTCTGCTAGACCATCATCAGCTACATTTTTTAAAATACGGGCATGAATTTTCTTCTTACAATATAGATAAAGTATTGAAAGTAATAATCAGATTAAAAAATTTTAGTACTGTCCTGCTTATAGCATAAATAAGGCTATTAAATAACTTTTGTCATGACAAGAAATTTTATAAATTTTTGACGTGATTTTATTGCGGGGTAAATGTAAATGGAAAAATAGAAAATATTTTTAAAATTCCAGGTTTGTTTTATTGTAATTTTAGTAGAAATTGTTAAAATTAAAAAAATATTTTTTTTCTTGATAACGTCTAAACTATAAGTTGTAATGAAAAATGTGAAAAGTAAAATTCTAGGTACTAGCAAGATCTATAAAATACAGTGCCCAAATTTTCTTTTGTTGCTTAGCAAATTGAAAAAAACAGTAATTAATTATTTCTATTCAAAAGCAATGAGGGCTTAAAATTTTTAAATAAAAAGCTCTTTACCTGCTAAATTAACACTAACTAACATATTCACTAATTTAGCAACAATTCTACTTAGAACAAAACAAGTATAATGTTGCGTGTGTGATTTTACAGCACGAAAGAGTCTGGTGACTGCGTTTTTGTGAATAGCTCATCTATGATTTGTATAGTCTATGAATAGCTCATCTATCATTTGTATATTCGAAAAAGTAATTTTTAAAATTATGTAAATACTTAGAGACCAGACTTGCATAATTTCGCTACACAAAAGTGGTCAGCCTGTTTGAATGGTCAATGATTTTTAGCAATTTGCTCAGTAACAATACAAAATTGTACACTTTGTCGCTGTCATTCGATAGACCCTACTTTTACCTACCTACCACTTTCATAAGCATATATTTTCACTGCAACAAACAGTCATCTACGAGAAAATTTGATTTTCCTGATTTCACCCATTTTTATTTAGTTTAAATCTTTTTTGATATTTTTTAATTGAGTACCTCCAGCAGGCATCACTAGCGGTTTACCAATACTCTGTAAAAGCTTATAACAAAATATTTTATAGGAATCAATACGACCTGTTTTTTGTCACAGTGTGAAGACTTTAGTTCAGCGATATAAACGTTAGAGTCACTGCCGTCAACATCTGTATATTAAACATCTGATATTCAGATCACTGTGTAGCTTCATCTGACTTTCGGTTAAAATTAATAGATGGTACACTGTATAGCATCAAGGGGCAACTGCTAAATCTAAATTCTAATATAACCTTTGTTTTTTTACATGCGTTATCAGTTATGTACGAACAAGGTACGAACTTTAAGACAATACTTGACCCGGTTAGTTAGATGGAGTTCAGATGATATCGTGACAGTAATATATCAATACCCTGTTCCCAAATGAACCTCTAATTTGGCGGATTCTAAATAATACCAACCCTATATATATACACGTGTATAATGTTGGATGCCAAATGAGAATAGAACTGCTCGGATGCTATTCTAGCCTACATATAAATAATGAAAACAGCCCTCAGCATAAGAGTAAGGAGTAAATGAAACAATTTTAAGAAATATAATAACACTAAGATAAACACAGGCAGAGCTAGTCAAATGTATAAATAAATAGAGTAAAATAGAAAATAATCAAATCAATGAACTTAGCAACTTAAGCAAACTTCTTTGAGGAAAAACTTGTTATCGTACCATACTTAAGCATAACTAACAAACAATCAAAGATCATGAAAACTTGACCAAATCCATGCAAATTAAATATATAAATATAAAATGGGATAAAGACTTACTATAATTTATTCCATTAAATCTTTTGATTCACTAAATTATAAAATATATCTTCAAATCAAAATGGACAAGATATCAGCAAAATTTCATAATTGACAATTTTTATAATTTCGTCTTGCAAATGTTGCAGCTGATCTAAAAATGAAAAATAATATTAGTAAATGATAAAAAGTATCTTACATGAGTAGCAAATACTTTCAAATAAGTAAATTATGCAAAAGTAGGAAGTAGGAGACTACTACAGAAGAAAATTCACTTAAATAGTTAAAGATAAGTTGTAATAGGTAATAATTTATGTAATTAGGTAAGTTAAGAGAATAAACAAACTAAATAAGAAGTGCAACTGGTGAACTAAGACAATTACTGACAGTATATAGTGAAGTTATAGTGAACGAACCATGCCATAAAATAGGTATTTTACAAAAATGTGATATGAACTTGGTGCAAGTAAAAAATTCATATGCTTGGGATAGAAAGTGGAAATAAAAAATTAGATTGTAGATATAAGTTATATTTAGCAAGTAAGGTGGAAATAGAAAGTCAGAATGATCAAACATTCGAAGTTCAAAATACCTATAAAAAAGAAAAATTGAGCAATAGTTTATATAAAACAATTTATTTAAAATTAAATGAGCTTTCAAATGAGATATTTTGTAAAACATATAGTTTAAATTAGAAATTTTATTAAATTTTTTGTTATGAAATGAGAACATCAAGTAAGCTAATTCACGCAAAATTTGGCGTCAAGTTAGTGTTTTGTTACTACCTGATAAATAGGACTGCCATGCCAAAATTGGGAGATTCGTCATTTAACCAGTGCCTCGGATGTTACGTTCCGTTGAACATTTTTTAAAAATCTCGTTAGCCCTGTTATGAATATTTTGAAGTGAAGTTTGACGTCTGACAGCTATCATATCATAAGGTTCAAACCACAAATTTTGTGAAATAAAATAAACTGAATGTGCAAGCAACACACAAAACGCGTTGATGAAATTTAAGGGGTGTAAAGATTTCCAACGAAGGAATGAACATTTGAATTGGTGAATGAAATGAAATATAAATATAAATAAAAATGAAAATATTAAAATAATGGAGAAAAGAAGAAAAGTCATAGAAGAAATTGAAATGGTATTCTAGAAAAAGAGAGACAATGAACCAAAATAAAATAAGCTAAATAATTCGGTAATTTCTAAAATTTTATGTTGTAATGTTTAACAGATTATGAATGTTTTATTTATAAATTTCGATAAGGAATTATAGCATAGTTAAATAAGAAAGAGAATTCTCGAAAGTGATAAAAGGAATAGAATGATTAACAGAAATTGGAAAATTTATTTGAATTTAATAATGTTGTTTAATAAAGTATGTTGAAATTGTTCTGTTGAAAACAGAATTTTTTTTAAAGTGTTATATTAAATAAGCAATAGCATATTTTAAAAAATATGTCATGAGATTAAATAAGTACAGTTAAAATAAGGAATCAATTAAAGTTTAGTTGCAAGTAAAAATTGAAATTAATAAATTCATAATAAAAAGGTTAGAGACAATTTCAAAATAAAAAGTTTAGAAAGGTAAGATTCTAAGAGTGTCTTCGAAGAAGGAGCTGCCGGAACTACATGAGATGTACAACAGTAAATACAAAGATTTTATATTGAAACTTATATAAACTTTAAAATAAGATCTTGAATTTAATTTAAATAAGTATAATATAATCTAATGTTGCAAAAGCCTGTCTGTTTCCAACTAATAGCCGGGTGAACAGTTAAATAATAAAAAGCCCAATGAACCCACACACACACAAACAATATATAATAATTTTCAATTAAATATAAACAATTAATATAAAATTTCATTACTTTAAGTAATGTGGCGCCCTAACAACTCAAACACTAATTTACATATATTATGTTTTGTGTATATCAATATCAAAGATAAATAAAATTAAATTAATAAAACTATGAATATATAAACCAAACACAAATTTAACCAATACCAACAAACAAAACAGACAACAAAATAGAAATGAAGTAACATATATATATATATATATATATATATATATATATATATATATATATGTTTTTAAGTTTTCGCGGGCATTAAATGTATTGGGTGGTTTCCGGGAATTCATCCGCGTAGTTGATAACTGACCTCTGCCGGGATTCGAGTAACTAGAAGCGAAAGCAGAAGGCTACAAGAATTATGCGAAACGGTCTGATCAGAGATCAGTTATTAACTATGCAGATGAATTCCCCGAAACCACCCAATACACACACACACACACACACACATATATATATATATATATATATATATATATATATATATATATATATATCTTTTTGGAGGTTACATTATGTATAGTGCAATCTTGGGTATAGTTAAGAATAAAATTCAGCGTTGTCAGGGAATAGATCGGACAATGCAGCAATAATGACAAGTGAGATCTTGGCGAAACGTCTGCAAGATTCAAACATGAATAAAATTAACGAACGGATGTACTCCCGGATGATTACTTCTTGATATATATATATATATATACAGTTTTGGATGAGAACCATACCCTACAGGAAGGGTTTTTTAGAAAGACTGAAAAGAGTGGGCAACAGATTTAATATTAATATAACATTCGAAACAAGAAACACACTGAAATGAATTATATAAAAAACTATGCCAAATAACATAACCCAAACCAAAAAAATGCATTTATAAAATTGCTTCCAAATCTAATAAATTTTATATTGGGGTAACCGGTAGACCTAAAGATGTTTGAATAAATTTACACAAAAACTATATAAAAGAAACACAATTCGAGAAGTCAAAAGTGCCTGGACATAACATACAATTGCAAAATTTAACCATATTATACGAAGAAGCACAAAATTTTAAACGAAAACTGAAAGAGTAGCTTTCATTTTTTTAAATGAAAGCGATAGTATCGCTAGAACTTCTGTAACATTCAGCCGTTCATGGTATCAAGGATGAAATTGTAATGGTAATGTGAATTTGAAAAATTCTGTATCGGGATAGTTCATGATACTTTCTTAGGTAGTCCCTGATGACTTTAATGTGATCTCTGAAATGATGCCATACCAGGAATCGCCACATGAAATTCGGAAAATAACTCTTTCAAATTCTTCTAATTTGAAAGAAAGTAGGTTATTTCACATGACCCTTAGAATTGTTTACCTGTGGATATCAAATTAGCAGAACATTTTCTTAATTACATCAATTTTGTTGTCAAACATTTAATATCAAATAGATAATGCTAAATTTGTCATTATAAACTTTTTAATTTTTAATTTCTTTAGTCAGTTATGTTAATTTTTTTATTGTCATTGAAAACGGGGTCTTATTCAGAGCCTGAAACGTAACGTATTATTTGAAATAAATGGACTTTCCAATTGTGGTGTTATTCCCAAGAAATAATAAATATACATAATAGCAGTTTTTCTTCAGTTATTTTATTACTGTAATAGCACAGAGTATCTATCATAACTTAAAAATGTACACAATAAATATTTTCATTTTCCAGCTGAACGTAACTATTTAACGCCAAGCACCATTTCCTCCAAGTCCTAGCCCAAGACCAGCTCCACCAACACCCCATTCTCCACCGGCTCCTGCTCCAAGACCCCATGCTGGTTCGGCCACAACTCCATGTCCATTCGGTCCAGTAGGTCCAATAGCTCCACGTCCGTTAACAACTCCTGAAGGTCCAATGGCACCAGCGCCCGTAACAATTCCAGAAGGTCCTTTAGCTCCTTCACCAGTCACAATGCCTGATGGTTCCCAAATTCCAACGGCAGAAGCTGAAGCTACTGCAGCCAGCGCAACGATGGTGAAAACAACCTATAATATAAGTATAATAGTCCATTATAAACAAACACTTTTTACACTTTAATACGATTGTTAATTGTTTAGGTATATTCCTTTATACTGCTTTAATTTCATGGTAAAACGTGGCCAAATGGCAAAAGTGCCGAAAGAAAAAAATTAATGTAGAAACAGTCATTAATGAAACCAAGCGAGTATTGACTGCTACATTACAGACAGTATAGTACAATTAAATATTCAATGAAATAAAGACAAACAAAAACAGTAGATAGGACAGAAAATATTAAATTCATAACACAACTGAATTAAGAAGCAGGGACAAAACAATATTGATAGAGAGAATGAAGCTAACACCGCTAAGTTGATGACATTGTGTTAAGAACGTATAATATCTTCCGAAATAAGTACTTCGAAAGTGCAGCAAGGACAAGTAAGTAAATATCTAGGGCGGTACAATCAAAAACATGAAATCAAACTTAACATAGGATCGATTTTACTGTATTTATAGTGGTGCAGATCCACTTGTAATTACTAAAAACCACATCGAATGATCAAACCTGGGAATCAGTCCTTGAAATAAATTCCATAATAAAGACAATACACGCAAGAGTCGAAAATGCGATGAAAATTTAATAGGTCGAGTGTAGTGGCTACAATGGTGGATAAGCCATTGAAGAAAAGAGTTGTGAGGAGAAGCATATAGAATCAAGTGATGGCACCCACATGTTGAAGTGAAGATGTAAAGAGATTCGCTTGAAATTGGCAAAATAGTAGACATACTTGATTATTTTTATGTTTCTTTGGGGAATAACACCACAATAGAAATAAAACTACGTATATTGCAGGAATACCAAACGTTTCAAAGTCTATTCTGACTTCGTTGTCAATGGCTTTATATTTATTGATGTAGATTTTAATCAGTTGAGGGAAGCGCAACTGATGACGGTTCGCAACTACAAACAATATATTGTCTTACGTTCAATGAATTGTAAAATGTATGCTACATATTATTTGAAACAACCAATATTTTATAGTAATCGAATAGAATATAACCTATTTTCAATTGGAGATTAATTTTATTTCAATTCAGAAAGCTTTTTTTATCACCTAAAATGATTTTGATTGGTTTTTTGGGTTTGAAAGCTGACGTGATCTAGATGGTTCTCAGCTATAATTTATGAAGATTTATTCAACCGTTTGAAGATCATCAGCGCTACTTGACGAAAGGGTTTTACTAATATTTTTTTAATTTGTTCCAAAATGACTGGACCGATTGTTTGTGTGTGTTTAAGTGGGTCCCTGGGTGGTTAAGATTCACAATTGGACAAGATTTTCGTTGTGAATCTGACTGGGTCTCTGTTTAGATTCACTATTGTTTCCTGTTGATGACGTTATGATCGGATTCTAGGAATTTACATTTTTTGAACATCCAAAAAGTTTGAGAGTTTTTAATGAACTTTTTTAAGCGTAATTGAGTGGAGCTGGTACGCAAATATGAGTCTTAGTCTCCGGTATGAAACTCTGAACCTAACAAATCCAGAATATGAGTGTTTTTACTTTTTGGAGGTTTTTGTTTTGGGGATGACTAAAATTTTTACTTTTATCTTGCTTATCGCGAAACCAAAAATGCAATGATATACAAGGTAGTTTCGTTAGATAGATCATCGTCCAAAATACACCGAATACCAAGTTTGACTAAACCTTCTAGAAACCCATCGTCGTGATACACCCTGAATTGTTAGACTAAAAACAAAATATCGAGTGTGAAAAAAATCCAGTATTCTGAAGACTTTGGGAATAAAAGGGTGTAAATTATTTTTGTATATATCATATATACTCATTTTCTGGCCCAAAACTAAAAACGTTGATACAGTGCCAAAATAATTTTAGCCGCCGTAAGACAAACATCTATTTAAATATACTAGCTGTCGCCCAGTGGTCGAAATTCGACCAATTGTGTCAATATCTCTGGCAGGTTAAGTAACATGAAAATTTTATCGTCTCATTCTATCCTAGGACTTTAGGGAGAACAGCAATTACACAGAACGGATCCAGATTCGGAACCTCTGTGTGCTAGTTTCCTCGAAAATCCTAGATGTCGGTCTTACATCTCGCTTCTACAAATAAGTAACGAAATTCAAGTTTTTTTCAGATATAATTCATAGAACTTTATTTGTGTTCAAATTCGTAATTCTTAATTTAATATGACAACAATTCAACTGCTAATGGGCTACTCTACATATTTATTTTTTCTAACACCCCTGTATAGCTATAATTGCACTCAATTCTCTAACATTTATTAAAATCATCATTATAATAATTCCATCTCATTATATATTTCCACCATCCTGTATATGCAACTGCTTATGGACCACGCATAATATTTTTTAACATTTTTCAACCACCGGGTAAACCATTCTGTAAATGCCACTGCCTATGACCCACCATATTTACTCTTTTTGTTTATGAAATTTTTAATTATCTTCTGTAACTATAATTCTACTTCGACCTATATTTCAATCATTATATATATCGAACTCTTCGTGATCTACTCTATAAATCATTTCCTATTCTAACATTTTTTATTACCATCCTGTATATCTATAATTCCTCTTACCCTATATTTCATCTTAACTATATATACAACTGCTTATGGGTTACGAAATGTTGCATTTCCATTTCCGCCACCCTGTATATGCATCTATGTATAAAATTTTTTGCACCACCCTGTATAACTGTAATTTTACTGCACCTTCTATTCCAAGAACCCTGTAAAATCAACCGCTAATGGGCTTCCCTATATAATTATTTTATTAGTTATAATTGCACTCTACTCTATATTTTAAACACCCTAAATATGCAACTGCTTATGTGCCACCCATTAAAAAAATTATTTCTAACATATCTGGAATCGCCCTGTATAATTATGATATTCAACGATTACTTTACCCACTAAACAATAACAACGCTTGCATGCCACCTCCAGAAGTACATGCTCTAAGTATATAATAGCATTGGTCTGTCTATATATAATTACTCAATGGTTTGAGTCTGGCGGCAGCGGCACGCGGCACATTCATTTGTTTGGCATTGACATTATTGACGTAAATAATGAATTTTTATTATTTATTTAATGAATGAACCAATATTATAAATTAAGATTAGCATTCTGCACTGAAGGTCGTCAGTAGCTACTAAACAAAACAAAAATGAAGAAAATCGGTTGAGAAACAGAGGAGAAAATGGTACCTAATCGTTTTGTCTTAGCCTATTTATATATAGATTCCAGGGCGTTTTCAAATAAGAAAAATGATTTGAGTCCGATAGATAGTTCTTGACAAATAATAACCGTGACTTTTCCTAGATTCTAGCTGGATGTCCGAGCAGGTAACTTTATCGTAGCTAACTGTTTAGTTTATAAGTGGTGAACTACAATGCTAAAATCGTAAATATCCTTTAATTGATACTAGTGAAATAAGGAAATTATATTCTGAGATGATGAGGTTGTTGGAACTAGCAGCCCTTTTATTGTTCCAAATATTGAAAAAGAGTATATTGTTAGTCGATTTACTTGCAAGTACTGGGATGGTATGTATGTTTGCCAGAAACAAAGAGTATATATATATATATATATATATATATATATATATATATACAATAAATAGTGGTTATATACAGATTATATATTGGAATAGAGAGGATAGTAAAGAAAATCCATATAAAATAATGAAAGTATAGTTCTTGAAAGAAAATATATTCCTAGAAACATTCTGCAAGGTAGTGAATTCATTTGATGCAACTAATATTGAATTTACTTCTGATTTGATGAAAAATTATATAAAAAATATATCATAATATGTACGTTATCATACTCAATATAATATGAACAAACTATTTATCATAGTTCAAATAAGAACAAACATAACTTACCAAAGAATTCATGGCAGGAGCTGTGATTATTCAGATTAACTAAACTGAACTGATAACACAGCCTGCCCAATCCTCTTATTTATAAGGCAAGAAGAAACATATTTAACAAACGGCCTTCACAATATTGCAAATAATTTTTGAAAACATCAGCAATTAGTAGCGGTAACAAGAGTAGTTGCTATGGCTAATTTGAACATATATATTCAATATATTCAACTAATTTGGTTATTAGGTTAGTGACAACAACTGTATTAAGGTGGTATATGATTTTTTCCGAATTCATAACTTGCTCACTAATACTATACGATAAATTAAAAAATTCATGAGTTTATTATTTTTTATGATTTTGGGGAAAAATTGATGGCGTTCAAAACATGTAATTCTTGCGAAATCCTAGTTACTTTTATTTGCTCATCATATAGCAAAATTAAATATTTTCGTATATATATATATACATATATATGTATAGTTCAAAATATTACTTTTTTCTCAAACCGTCCGCAGTGGGTCCCAAATTTTTTGCAAAAAAATATGTTGATGTACTCAAAAATAGACCTTCCTGAAAGTTTGAGCCTTTGAAATATTTTTCTAAAATTTTTACAAGCTTTTCAACCGTCAAAAACAGGTATTTCTTAGCTATTTTTGGCTCATATTGATACAGAATGAAAGGTTTTTTCATGAGTAATTAAAAGAATTTTATACAAAGAAAAAATATTGATAACCTGAGATTCTATGTTGTTGTAACTAGAAGCCTGTTTTTTGATGTTTCTAGCATTTTTCCAAGATTTTATAGTGGTGAAATTTAGATAAAAAAATATAATTCTTAATGTCAATATTTTTTCTGTAAACTGTGAAAACAGATCTTTTATTTTACTATATGTAAGTCCAAATCCATTAAAAACCGCAGGAGATACAGCGCTTTTAATTTTAGCTAAATTACAAAAATTACGTTTTTGGCAATTTATGTTCCAACGTTTTTTTCGCTAAGTATATATCAGTAATATAGAGTAAAAAAGCTTAAGATGTTGTAGAGGTTTGAGGGGCTTAAGCAGAAAAGTTATGGTATGAAACCAAAAATGGAAGTACCAAAAACTGTGATAGTCTCGTGTTCATGAAAATTGTTATTTTCCGATTTCTTTTTATGTCGACAATCCGTTTAAAAGAAATACATTTTTAGTTCTCTTTATATAAACGCAAAAAGAAAATGCAACTTTTCCTCTCCAGATATTTTTTGGATAAACTAGTTCATTTTTTGGTTTCTTATAACGTGCTGGGTTATTTATTATATTAATTATTAATTACATTTTAGTTTTTTTTAATAAAAACAACAATATTTCATATTTGTACTATTGTACTCTAGTAGAGCAGACCTTAACCTAACAGTTTTCAAATTCGGTTTGAGGTAAACATGGTATGTTTTCCAGGTCTTAGCAAGGATTAATATTGTTTGTTAGTCTGGTTATGCTAATAGACCGTCAGCTGGTGACAGATTTTGTTCTCGCTTGTCCCTCGAAGGGGTTTCAAAAACTTCAATTTCATTTTCGGAAAATAAGATGTTTTGCTCTAATTTTCTGCGATAGGGTATTACCTTCTTGACCAAATGAATTCTATGATCCAGCCAAGTATTAAAATACTATAGACATAAGTGTCGCATGTAGTCAGAGGACTGATATAAGCAAGTGATCCTGTAAGGAAACGTAACAATATACCCACATTATCTCGCTTCTGCCAAGCGGAAGAATAAAAGTTGATATCGAAGTGGTCCACAAAAAAATGAGAGAAAAAAAAATCTCCAAAAATGCATGCCAAAATTTCCAAAAATGCAATTTTTGTAATTTAGCTAAAATTAAAAGGGCTGTATCTCCTACGATTTTTAATCTACTTGGACTTACATATGCAAAAATAAAAGATCAGTTTACACAGTTTACAGAAAAAAATATTGAAATTGAAAATCAGATTTTTTTATTTAAATTTACCCACTATAAAATCTTGGAAAAATGCGAGAAACATCAAAAAACAGGCTTGTAGTTACAACAACATAGAATCTCAGGTTATCAATATATTTTCTTTGCATAAAATTCTTTTAATTACCCATGAAAAAACCTTTCGTTGTGTCTTTCATACGTTAAAAAAATCTCAAATAGGCTCTTATTGGCAAGCGTATCAATATGAGCCAAAAATAGCTTAAAAGTACCTGTTTTTGACGGTTTAAAAGCTTGTAAAAAATTGAAAAAAAAATTTAAAGGCTCAAACTTTCAGGAAGGTCTATTTTTGCAGTGTACAAAAACATATTATTTTGCAAAAAAATTGAGGACCCACTGCGGACGGTTTGGGAAAAAAGTAATATTTTGACCCATATACATACAGGGTTATTCACGTATTACGACACGAAGTATTATGACTAAGATACTCATTTTAGACGATTTTCGTTTTATATATTATATAATTATTACATTTCCGGTATGTACGATTAAAATGATAAGGTTTTTCATAAAAGTTTACTTTATCCAAACCCCATAGTTTCTGTAATATTCACTATTTTATCAAAATGTAGTGATCATTTAAAGGGTTAGTGTCTCAACCTACTCTTTTCTTGTTTCCAACCAAATTCCGACTGGAGTTTCCTGAAGGATAATATTTTGTGTTGCACTTGTGCAAAATCCAATATTGTATACAATGTATGAAATAAATACCAATTAATTAATCAACATTTCAAAGGACAATTACTTCTTTAAGTTTAATGAAACACCCTGTATTTTATGTCGCCAGCAGTAGTAGAATTTTGTTCTCTATGCGACAGAATAACATTTCCTTATACCTAACGATTCACGTTCCCAAGAAAATCACATTCACAGAATATAGAGGATTTTTAATTTATTTACTATTTAACAACATAGCTCTGAGAATTTGACAGTTTTCATTTAATACATTTCTACATATTATGGAAACTATTAGTTGCTGGGTAATTCATGAACAAATGGTGGGTTTTAAACAATAATATCGGCTCATAATAAATGTTTGGTATGTCGCCCGTCTGACTCTACAAATAAATGTATCTTTTTTCAAAACTTTTAGCAACATTTGCCAACATATCGACGTCTACGCTTTGGAAAGATCATCTAATGTGGTCCTTCATATCATCTGGTGTTGTTGGAGACGTGTTATAGACAATTCCTTTTACGTATCCCCTTAAAAAAATCCGGTGAGGTCAAGTCAGGGGATCGTGGATGTCAAATCTGAAAACCATTTCTTCCAATCCAACGATTTTGAAAATGGACATTTAGAAAATGTTGTACCTTACTACTATACAACCTATAAACGACACAGGTTTTTCTTTCCCAGTTTGCCTGAAATGGTCCAACAGCCTTACGAATGCTAATTTATTTGGATGAATTCTGTTAGGAAATTTCTGAGCGTAGACTCTAACAGCTAATAAAAAATTTTGCAGGCATTCTCCAAGGACAAAAAGAATGTCGATTCGTTCTTAATTGCTATAAACTTTCATTCTTCTTCTTCATCTCAAATTTGCCTGCTGTACAGGCGAATATGGTCTTGAACCTAAGTGTCCTTATTAACCAGCTACCAGTTTTACTTGTTGTAGAAAATTTATCCCTTAACCATTTTTAACCCCTTTCTATATGCTTATATGTGAGAAACTAAACATGAATTCTGCAGGGTTAATACATTGAAGTGTACAAAGCTATATACTAATTTGGCAGTCACAAGGAGTTCCGGCCTCATCAAAAAATACTAAACATATAATCCCAAGAAACTTTCACTACTTGAGCGTCTTTGGGGGAATAAGCCTTCATACATAGATATTGATTATCAAATTGTAACATCCACGCTTCACTAATACAACACTTATCTTAAACATCCTTTCCCGAACTAAAACTTTTAATACTTAATGATTTCCCAAACTAACTCTTTCTTCTATTTTTGTGTATATTTAAATTAAACTTGCAGAATTTTAATAATAAACTATGATTTTTTGTAAGGTACTGTAAAGTGTGTGGCCGCCACGCCATGTTTACCGGAACTCCGCTTTCATTCTTATTAATTAATATTTACTGTAATCACCGATTATTACAACAAAATGATTCATAAAGAAAAGTTGTCAGAAAATATTAAATGAAATTGTCAAATTCTCATAGCTATCTTGTTAAATATTATATCTATATATAAATAGGCAAAGACAAAACGGTTAGGTACCATTTTCTCCTCTGTCCCTCAACCAATTTATTTGATTTTTGTTTTGTTTATTGGTTATTGACGACCTTCGGTGCAGAATGCTAAAATATATTTACAATATTGATTCATTCATTAAATAAAGTAAAATAAAACATTCATAATTTACGTCCACAGTGCCGCCAGATTGCGTGGAGAGAAAATCGTAAGACGGATTCACTCGAATGAGAAAAACAAACTTAATTAAACGAAAAACTAACAAATTTTGTTTGGTCCTGAAAGTTATTGTACATTATCATGCTATTGAATTCACCCACAAAAATTGATATTATATGATAATTACAATTTGGGTACTCGCAAGTTTTTCTAAATATACTTTGTCAATTAAAATCAGAAATTTGTATTGAGTGGTGAACAATGTTTTTCCGATATTATTTAATTATTTTAACATTATACTATTAATTTATATTGGTTCTATTTTAAAGGCTAATAGTTTCATACAATTTAACTAAGATTACAAAGCCTATGGTATAAATACAAATAGTAAAATTGAAGATAAATAGATCTGACATCATGGCAATGGTTCTAAATTCTCGACCAGTTCACGGCCAACCACATTGTAGCAGATTGAATTTCAATTTGACATTTCTTAATAGTTAACCGCTAGGTTAAGGTACCTTCTCAATGCAATCAGAAAATTATCAATGTATAATTTTCAAAATTTCAATTTCAATGAACTTACAAAAATTGTCAACAAATAAAGATATTAATTAACAGGTTTTATTTCTTAAAGGTTTGATGTAATCCCCTGATAAAAACTTTTGCGTAAGTAAACTAACTATTAAGAGATTATAAAGCTAATTGATACATTTGATTTCAGATCCTCTCAAGTTGAATATGTTTTTTTACTTTATGCCATGTGCAAATGAAAATTGCATAAGTATTAGTAATATATTGCTGTTTTATTCGATATAAGGTAATCTTTTAAATTAATTTTAACATGTCGTCTAAAATATTAGCAGTCAGTCAAAAATTGTTAAATGTTCTTTTAACGAGATGTGATATGCTGCAACTATATTTTTACTTATTTATCTAACAATATAATACATATAATGTTTGATTTATTTACATATATCTTAATATATGTAACTCTTGCAAACTGCACTATAACTGTCGAAATTTCGTTTCGGGGTTTTGGCGTCTCCAAATCGATTGCTCGGGAAAAATCGTATTACCGAGAATGAACGGGTTGTGACAATAATGATGACAGCTCAGTTTTGAAATCATAAGAGTTTCAATACAGGATGATTTGGTAACACTCTTGAGGTTGAAACTGCTCTTGAAAAAAATTTTCAATACAAATTGATTATAATTAATATAAAATATAATATATAAAATATAGAGTAGAGTGCAATTATAACTAATAAAATAATTATATAGGAAAGCCAGAGATGCATATACAGGGTGGCGGCAATGGAAATGCAACATTTCGTAACCCCTAAGCAGTAGTACATATAGGGTAGATGAAATATATGAATTATAGATATACGGGATGATTATAAAAAATGTTAGAAAAGGAAATGATTTATAGAGTAGCCCACGATGAGTTCCATATATATATGATGATTGAAATATAGATCGGAGTAGAATTATTGTTACATAGATAGTTAAAAATCGCATATACAGAATGGTTTACCGGGTGGTTCAAAAATGTTAAAAAATATTATGCGCGGTCCATGAGCAGTTGCATATGAGGGTGGTGGAAATATATAGTGAGATGGAATTATACATAAATGTTAGAGACTTGAGTGCAACTATAGTTATACAGGGTCGTTATAAAAAATAACTAAGAGGGTAGCCCATTAGCGGTTGAATTGTTGTCATATTAAATTAAGAATTACGAATTTGAACACAAATAAAGTCCTATTAATTATATCTGAAAAAGAACTTGAATTTGGATAGTTATTTCTAGAAGCGAGATGTAAGATCGACATCTAGGATTTTCGAGAAAACTGTCACACAGATGTTCCGAATCTGGATCCGTTCCCTGTAATTGCTGCTCCCTAGAATAGAATGTCACGATAAAATGTTCAGGGTACCTCACCTGCCAAGAGATATTGACACAATTGGTCGAATTTCGACCACTGGGCGACAGCTAGTATAAGTTAAAATTCGTTTGTATTCTGTATATGTTCGTTTTCAATGGTAACGTGTATAGTTAGGTATAGGGAAATGTTATACTGTCGCATAGAGAATAAAATTCTTCTACTGCTGATTACATAAAATACAGGGTGTTTCATTAAACTTAAAGTAGTAATTGTCATTTGAAATTTTGGTTAATTAATTGGTATTTATTTCATATCTTATATATAATATTGGATTTTGCACAAGTGCAACACAAAATATTATTCTTCATGAGAGCCCAGTGGGAATTTGGTTTTAAACAAGAAAAAAGTATGCTGAGACACTAACCCTATAAATGATCACTACATTTTGATAAAATAGTGAATATTACAGAAACTATGGGGTTTAGGTCTAGTAAACTTTTATGAAACACCTTGTCATTTCAATCGTAGATACCGAAAATTTAATATTACACAGGGCATTCAGTTAAAAAAAAACTTTGAAACTTTTCACATTACTGGGAAACCTTGTATAAAACGAAAATAATTTTAAAATGTTCCTCTGAAGGATATATATATATATATATATATATATATATATATATATATATATATATATATCAACCTAAAAAAATATCGTGTAAAATGAGTATCTTAGTAATAACATTCCGTGTCGTAATACGTGAATTACACTGTATGTATATTAGATGTTAGTTTCAGTTATTCTGAGTTAATCGAACTAACTGGAATTTTTATTTATTATTACTAAGAGTTGCATTTAGTTCAGATTTTAAATGGATTGCAGTATTACGTTTCAGATTGTTACGTATTAATATTATGTATTGGGTTAGTAAATTATCAGGATTTTATTTACTTGAAACAAATTTTGTAACTAAAAACTTAAAAATTCTCTATTTTTCGAATTTTTCTTCACTTTCCTATCATTTTGACTGCACCTGTTTCGGAAGATGCCGATTTACTATGTAGTGAAGGTTAATGGTTACATTTTAAAACATAACATGCAGTGTTCTACCTTTTTCTCAATAATGTTATTTGATTAATTCACATGCAGGAATTTCAATATTGAACGTTTTGAGTTTACAGCGAATTGAAAGAGAAATTTTGATATTTACATATAAAAGTAATTAGTTATTAAAGCCAACCTTCAATCTCATACAAGTAATTTTGATAAAAGTTAATGATAAACAGTAGTCAGGCGCAATGCTATTAAATTAAATACACTCATGTAAATAATTCGTTTATTGCGTTAGCGGTAACAGGAACATTAGTTCTAGCTTTTTTATCTGCAGAAAATATTCGTTTATTAACAAAGACGTATGAGAAATGGGCTTGGTTACGTTTAAACAGTTCCTTGTATCTAACATTTTTGTACACAGATTAAGACATGTTGACCTCTTTTTTATTTCTTCTTGTTCAATAAAATAACATACTGAACTGATACTTATTAAAATTACATTTGTTTTTATTAGCGATCCTTAATTTTAAGTGGGAGAATATAACTTTTGAGTAGTTGCTTCACACGTTCAAAATATATACAGGGTGTCACGTTGGAGAAAGTGCTGCTCTTAAACTGGTTGGGGAGTGTGGTCTCAGGTGTAATTTGTTGATATTCATTAATGATGGGGTAACGTAAATTTTCTAAGGACTCAGTAAGTCTGGCTAAATTTCAGATTTCAGATGTCCCAATAAAAATAAACGGAGGCCAGATAAATAAAGTTTCGCGTCATTCGTTTGCGTCTCTCTCCTCGATCCCCAAATCAGGAACCATTTAATGCAAAAACCGACCCTCAGGTTAGTCATAATGTAGAGGTGCTTCTTTGTGCTAAAATATCGAAAGTTTAATTTCCTAATCCTAAATTTTTGGATTATTGTAAAAAATGAACATATTAATTACAATTAGTTTGGAGATTAGTTCATGAAATTATAAACGCCGGTCATTAGCACCTTCATTGATTCATTGGACAAGCTGGGTTTTATTTGATTGATTTTTTTTAAGTTCAAAAGACCGGAAATAGCACAAAAAACAAGTAATATTTCGATAAACCACTTCACTCGAGATAAGGAGGAATTATTTTCGGAAAAATTTGCCTGTAAATTAGGGTTTTCTCTCCTCAGTTTTTTCCTGCAACAGTTGAGTCTTTGGAATTTGCAAATGGGGAACAAACTGTAGTAAGGCACTTTCGAAAAATTCCTCACAGATATTCCGAGGGTGAAGTCGGATCTTTTTTACGAACTGACATGTGGAGGTATACTATAGTCGAGTGTTAGGTGTTTTCGTTCTAATGGAGTTAACTCTTGTTTGTGTTTAGTAATGTCACTAGCAGCTTCTTCTATATTTTGTCTAGGATTTTTTGTGCTTAGGGTATGATAGTGTGTTAATAAGTTTCACCATTTTGGTATTGTATTCATTTCAAACAAGTTTACGGTAGTGTTACTTTTGTATGAATGTAGAATTTTAATTGTGTTAGAGTGTTTCGTCTTTTAATGTCAGGAGTAACCTATTTCTTATTCTGTATTCACTGGTGGCAGTTTCAGTGTTGCATATCTAATAGCTATAATCTAATCCAGTTTAGGAACATTTTGTGGAGTAATATAAAGTATAATTTAATTAGGTGATAAATTTGTCACACTTTTATATTTGAAATTACAAGTTAATTGTTTTTTTTCTATAAGAAATAAATGCGAGTGTAGTCTGATGGAATATGTGTTTCTTTGCCAAATAATTAAAGAATAAACCACCAGCAAAAACACACAGCGATGATAACGACTCTAGATTTAGAGTTGAAACGCCTCCAAACATAGATAAGTGTCACATACTAAAGATGTATTTATGCACATAAATATCGATTGCTCATATTATAGACGTCTCTTTCTTTTAGAATATTTGTGAGAACGAATTTCTTCACCGACAAATAGTAATCAACGCAATTTTTGAAATTGTCTTAATTCCCTTTGTTCCTCATTTACAAATTTAAATACTCATCTATTACAGGCAAAAGAGAAGCTAACACTCTAATGTATAGGCAAAATAATAAAGTGGATTGTCGACTTATAATTATTTTTTCAAAAACTATTTTTTCCGACAAGCCTAGTAAACAGTTTAATGCTTGGCAAAGCATTTCTCTAATTAATAATATAAAATAAACGCCAATAAAAAATATTGATTTTTGAAAAAATATATCACAAAATAACCCTTTCTATTACAAATAATAAGGATGGCGGTCACCCCGCTAAAGATGTGTCCCTCATAAACGCGATTTGCACGGCGAGGGCGGTTCGTTGCGTGTAAGTGACAAACTATCAAATAAATAAAAATAATTCATTTTGTTCTGACTGGAATTCGTGCGATTGTAGCGATTTTGTGTTCTTGCATAGTTCGGTTGATTTGTTTCAGCCTTTAGTTAAAGGTTATAACTGTCATATTGACGTATCGCACCACCGCTCAAATCGCGGTTACGTGGGACACAGCCTTAGGCTGTGACAATTATAAACGTCAATTAAATGCTAAAAATAACCAATTGAACGTTGCGACAACACAAAATCGCTACAATCACATGAATTTATTTTCCAGTAAGGACAAAATGAATTCTTTCATGTTTTTGATAAATTGCAGCTGTCACTTTGACGCAACGCACGGCGTTAGGATTAAAATTCATGTATTTGAATTAATAGGCAAACCCGTTCCCTGGAAAAAATTTATGGACCCGATTAATTATTTCGATGAAAGCCGGAAACCTTCTTCGACGATTTTGGAGGGGCTACCCTGCATAAAATAATAGTAAGAAACATATGATTGTTGACTTAAAGTAATTAAAAATATTGCAATTACACTTGAAAATTAGTTGTTTTACAAGAAAAGTAGATTTTCGAATACTTGGAAATGTTTTTGATTATAATTCAGATAATGCCACATAAGATATGTTTCAACTCGATGTACCATAATTTGTTCACGTACTTATAGCTCTATAACACCATAAGTGGTGTTTGTATTGCTATGCATTATTCTGCAGATGTTGTTGATGTAGAGGCGGCTCTAGACATGAGTTCGTGGTGGGCGATCTCATGCTCCAGGAAAGGGCATTTACCAAAATAAAAAGAGGGCGGTTTCTCTACGATTTTGAACACTTCTAGTACGATTAAATTAATAAAAACGATTGAGGTTAATACCCATACTTTCTTACAGGCGAATGAAATTAATATTACTTTGTTTTACTCTTAAATTCGGCGATCGCCTCTGCGTTGATGTGAAGATTTTGGTATCAATATCCTAGAATGTTTAAGATAATTGCAAAAAATGTTCCATGAATGCTGTGTTAGATTCACATATGTGTGCTCCGATGCATATATTGAGGAGCTTTTCGAATCTGAACCGACATTAATTTTTCTCTTCAATTTTAGGTACTTACAAGTTGTGGGTATGAAGAAAATTTTAGTTTTTGGGCAGTAGGCAGATTGAGAGTCGGAGTTAGAGAAAGTTGCGTGTGTTAGAGCCCATTCAATTACTTAAGGCAAAAATACGACCTCTTACCGTTCTCAATTTATTCGAAATGTTATTTTGTGTATAGTTCATCTATAATTTTGTATATTTAAGATCGTTAAAATTACTATTGGACTGCATTACCAAAATGGCGTCGAAAAATAGAAATTTTTAACATTCGCAATATCGCAACATTTTTTTAAATGTAACATATAATTTAGAAGTTATCAACGAGAAACTTTGTTTTTTTCTGATTTCACCAATTATTAGTTTAATTTAAATACACAGAAGCTCATTTGTTTCCACACTTTCTAGTTTTCTATTTACATCGCTTCACCGTGAAAGAAAAAAAAGACACAAAAATTATAGGTTTTCATGCAATGGAAAAACTTTTAATTGGACTTTAGGCAGGACCGTACTATATTTTTTTAGCTAAGTGTGCCATAAAATTTAACATATAAGATATTATTGTATTGGTCTATTAATACATTGTCGATATTTTATTAAAAATTACAGGTCCGTATTAAAAAAAATGTTGTTGATTACCCTGAAGAAACGAAACCAAGCGGTGAAGATTTGATAACGGCTTATTGAGTAAAGGAATGCGTCAACAATTTTGTTCCTCTACAATCTTTATATTTTTTATAATAAAAGTGGTAGGGTTTTCTTCGGATAACTTGAGAGATAGCAATGTTGTCCCTTCACAAGTGAGACACTTTATATATATGCAAGATATTTGCCCATTCAAGACATTTGATGTTAATTAATAACTTATCATCTATTCGAAGTTACTGCTTTGTTTTGGTTTTAATGATCTAGTTTTGTGTCCATAAGTCATTTCACGATCATTTATGAGATAATTTGATTTATTGGAAAAAATCTCCAAATGCAACCAAAATGTTAATGAAATGAATTTCGTAAATTATCAGATTTAGTTGGGACGTGAGGCCTATAATATACCAGAACTTCTCTCCATTCATTTTCTCACATGCCAGGTGCCATATTTTTGCACTGTTATATTCCTCTTGCTTTTCTCTTTGGATCAATATAAATCTTTCGTATTGATAAATATTGGAAATGGGGAGTTATTTGGATTGTCTACTTAAAAAAAAAAGATTTAGTCAAATGTGACTTAATAAGTGGGCCATGGATTTTTTTTGGGATCCTGTGGAGGAAGATCCTGATTAATTTCTTTTTAGTCGTTTTGGGAAAGCACCAAATTGCTACAAATTCACCTTACTTCTGCCTAAGTTTGTCTTATTCGTTGGAGTGTAGTGAGAATACAGATGAAATGATATACTGTTTTCTCTAATAATTAGATTGAACTTCTTTCCTAATTTGATAACTGATATTTATTAAATTACTAGACGATTTAGTAACAGATTGAAAAACATTATGTTTCATTTGTTGGGAAAAGGTATTACGGCTGATAATTATTTTAAGTATTGTTGCACATCTGTTATAGTATAACTATCACTATCAAAACCACAACATTATAAAAAAATATATATTCAAAATAATTTAAGGATTTTTACACTGCATTTTTACAATGCATTTTTAATCTTTAATCCCTAATGCCAACCGCCGTGTCCCCATCCTCCATGTCCGAGTCCAGCACCCCATCCTCCATGTCCAAGTCCAGCACCCCATCCTCCAAGTCCAAGACCCCATCCTCCAATAGCAATTCCGTGTCCGTTTGGTCCAGTGGGTCCAACAGCTCCATGTCCATTAACAACACCAGATGGTCCAGCAGCACCAGCTCCAGTTACTACACCAGATGGTCCAGCAGCACCGGCTCCGGTTACAACACCTGATGGTCCAACTGGGCTCCAGCCGTGTCCAATGCCTACGCCAAGACCAAGTCCGCCATGTCCAAGACCAATTACTGAGGCTGAGGCAGTAGCAGCCAGAGCGATGACGGCGAAGACAATCTACAATAAGGTAAAATACTTTTGAGAAAAAATTACAGGTATTTAAATTTAATATGTCTTGAAATATTGCATAGCAAATTAGCGATAAAGATGCAAGCAAACAATACCAGAACACCGAATTTGTGTTGTATTTCAATATTGATTACTAAGAGTAGATAAAAGTCAATATACATTTTCAATATAATTTTGAACAAATTTAGAAAAAACTTATATTGCCTATTGCTTAGGATTCTCTCCTCAGATTATTCCTGCTACGTTTGTGATAGGCATATAAGGACGAAATACTATTTACTTACAGGAATCTGGTTGATCATATTGTAGACATCTCTTTCTCTCAAAATATCTGTGAGGAAGAATTGCTGTACATACAACCAGTAACATGGATATTTTTTTAAATAGTCTTACTATATATTGTTTTCCATTTATAATTTTCAAATACTTATTAGTAGTAAAAAAAATATAAAGAGATAAATAGTAATGAGCTGGAAATAGAATGAAAGCCCTCCTTAATATTTAACAAAAGAAAAAAATAACACCAAATAGAGCGAAAGGCTACCATTGTAAAGTCATTATTTACAAAAGGTTGAATATGTTTGGACGTTACTGAAAACCAGATACGCCCGAAACGCGAGACTATTGAAAATCAATCAACAATTTGATCTAGTTAACACTCAACTCAACGAAATTTCAATTATTTTGTTTTTTTAAGTTCTAAAAAGCATTGGTTCTAATTCATAGAGAACCAATGCTTTGCACCTGTAAAAACTTTCCGGGGGTGTTTCCTACTCTTTGACAATGTACCTTTGCACAAGTCTTGTCTTGCAACATCAGTACTTGCTGGTGTAAAGAGCGAAAGTATAAGTTTAGCATCAATGCTCGCCAATCACTAGTAAATTCAACTGGACCAAATTTAGTGATAATGAGGAAGTTAAGGCAACCACTGAAAGGAAATTACAAAACGTATTTATAGAAATTTAAGCATGTTGTAAAGACGTTATACATTCATTTTGCTTGTTCCCTAGAATTTGTAATGTGTGCCGACGTGTCAGTTTATTTTTTAATAAACACTTTTTTGTTTAAAGTTAAATTAAGATGAGGGGCTTGTTTCCCGGAATATACCATATATCGCCCCGAGCCCTACCGTTATACATAAATACCAAATAAAAACATAAGGTAACTCTCAATATCTTTATTATTAGTGCGCTTTCCGCAATTATATAAATTTCGATACTGACATTTAAGCAAACTATACAAAGCCATTAAAAGGGTGAATACTGTTAGGTCTTGTTTTAGTTTACACACCTCTTATTATCACTTTCAATGCAAATTCCGATTCTATTTATAATTAGTGGAATACAGACAATTTTATGTGAAAATAAAATGTAAACATTGTTTCTTACCAAAGAGTTCATGTTGTGGTTATTCAGATTAACAAAACTGAACTGATACCTTAGACTATTCAACCCTCCTATTTATAGTACATACAGAAGAAAAATATTCGAGAAACGACCTTCGTTACAATACGGATAATTTCTGGTCACCATCGCCTAGTAATTGTTGTAATACGAATAATATATTCCTGTAAACATTAGTTTATTGACAGTTTGTATGTTATTGTCCCATAATTTGCTAAAGATTTAAACTATAGTTTACACGCACCATTAATTAATATTCTTTAGTGGTCAAGTTATTACTTTAATGCAGGTATCTACAGATAGCAGAAATTGTTTGTTTTGGGACTATCAGACAAAATGAAAGTAGATATGTCCTTTGTAAGACATATGTTCATTTAGTTAGCTTAGAACATTTATGTCCATTTATATTATTATTTTATTATCTCATCATTTGATAGTGTTAATTTAAATTTGGAATGTAAAGCTGGAAATAACTTGTTAAAATTGCTTCAATTATTCACAAAATACAAACTTGCATTTATAGGTACAAAGTAAGATAGATGTATGCATAATTATATATCTTTCGTTGTTTTTATTAACACGGATGTATGTCCATATTTTGATTAGATTATGTAGTAGGTGTATGTTGTAATAAGTGGCGAAGTAAACCTGTCATGAAGAGAATTGTAATTTATGGTTAGAAGAGATTTCATGTTTGAAATCGCCAAATTATCTAAAAAGATACTGGTAAGTTGTTTATGCTAAAATTAGTTCATTTTTCAAGAATATAGAAATTATGGTGGAGCAAAAAAAGACATCTTCAAATAATATTTTAATAGTGATCAAATTTCTTCACTACCTCTAAAAATAAAATACAAAAAAGATCTACCACTTAGATTGATATATTCTGCTGTTACCAACCACTTCGAGGTTTTTTGCATATATTTTTAATTTTTGGATATTTTAAAGAAAAAAAAATATTATAACGATAGAATAATGTATATGTTTTTACAGTTAGTTTAGTTTCGCACAGCCTCCAGCCCAAAAATTTTGTGATCGTCCTTTACAGGTGGCTTTTAGTCTATTTTTGGGATTTTTTATGGTCTTTTCGAGCCTTCAACTTCAAACTCCCCCAATGTCTTTGTTTTAACAGATACTTTCAGGGGGATCGATCCACTAGAAAACAATGAGCGGCATTTGAGACTGAACGTATTATCTGTTCCCTATGTCATACACAAAGAACTGAGTTGTATGGTTTGGGTATTTCAAAATCAAGGTAATCTGTGCAGTTGGTTGGAACATTTCGAAACAAATAAAATTTAAGTTATGCATTTCATTCCCATAATCATCTATTTTTAGATTTGTAAGTTTCGGCTTCCGCTAAGAAGCTTTCACTTCAAAAACTAGACGAGGTAGCGCGGTGTGTTTTAAATACCGAGAAAAAAACTAATTCTAATTTAAATTCACTTGAAATAACCTTCCTTTAAACTGGTTGACTCCTTGATGATGACACCTTAAAGTTGTTGAAACAGCGTTGAGTGTTAAAATAAAGGTTTGGTTGGGGTGCAAAACTGTGTTTTTACATATGTCGACTAGGCTATTGCGAGTAGAGCCTTAGACTATATTAGTATAAGATGTTCCTGAGAAAAGATAATGGTAATAATACACAAAAAATGGAAAAATTGTTAAGAAGC
This sequence comes from Octodonta nipae, assembly GCA_034190945.1. NCBI lineage: Eukaryota > Metazoa > Arthropoda > Insecta > Coleoptera > Chrysomelidae > Octodonta > Octodonta nipae. The sequence goes on from CM067220.1 coordinate 43,948,722, forward strand.
CAAAGGTTACCAATGAGCGCCGTTGGATAAATCGTCCAACACACCGTAAAATGTATTAAAATCCAATTCATAAAGCCTTGGGCTTCTGTATAAGAAAATACAAAATTGATATTATCTAAACAAATATTGTTAGTTGCTATTATAAATCCATGGGGGAGTTGATTTTGTGGAGAACAAAGTCTATAATTGTAGAATAAACCTTGCGGGGAAAAAGTAGTATTCACATAGTTTATTTTGGATTTTTCATATATGACAAATAGTGAATTTTATCAGTAGTTAAGTTGAGTTATTTGGATTTTAGATTACAGGTTTCAATTTCTGTCCTACACAAATACGTAAAGTCAAGACAAATTAATGCTAAAGGTCAGTAAAAGTGACATTATATGATAAAAAAATTTTGAGTGCTATATTGAATAATTTCTGAGAATTTACAAATTCTGTCGAGAAATATTTTTTAAAAATTAACATTGGGTTACCTAACACTAACTTATCTCTATCGACTCAGTCTATAGTTTACGCGCTTTACCTACCAAATAATACAAAATAATAATAATAACTCTCGTTATAAACTGATTTCAAAAGGAATGATTTTTGAACAACAAGTAAAATAAATAATTGAAAGTCAACGAGCAGTAATATTATTTGTGATAATTTTCCGGAACATTAGTTGCCTTGCTATGGAAAAACATTTTCGCAGTATTAAGTGAGATAATGTAGGTCCATGGATGTCAATTTGTTTCCACATACAGCCAAATGGAATATATTCGATAACGAACAAAGGAGGGCGTGTTGGGAAAAACGCTTGGACACGTCGATTTGTATTTTTAAATGCTCATTTTTTAACAAAAAAATATTATATAGTTTGTGTTATGTGACAGTGGCCTATATCAATGTATGGGGAAAAAACGTGGGACGTGAGTTTAGAATAAAATGAATGTTTGAATTTTTTTAACAGTTCGTAAACGAACTCATCTCTTGTTGCTTAAATAAAAAAATGTTTTGGACGCAATATTGCATCGAAATGTTCGTGAATACAAATTCTACGTTTCTGTGATATTTTATTTCACAAATTCGCTACATCTTTATATATATATATAAATATTCTGTACGTGTGTTAGTCATTGAACTCCTCCTAAACGGCTGAACCGATTTTGATGAAATTTTTTGTGTGTATTCCAGGGGGTTTGAGGATGGTTTAGATTCACAATACGGTCAACTAGATATTGTTTTTTAGTTAAATTTTTTATTTAAAAATTGTTGTTGATGTTAGCACAACTTACATAGGATCCGGCAGACTGCGCTGTAGTCGCTGTGTCAAATATTCAAGAGTGTGGTTTAGTTTCAGTTACGTCTGATTATAGATTATATTGTTACAGCTAATTTTTAAAAGTTTACATGGGACAGGACACCGTCTGTCGGGTCCGCTAGTTACATTATAAACCTAATAAGTAATACTGATTATTTCTTAATAATATAAAATTAACAAAAAATCATTACGTCTAGGTAACATGCTAATCTGGTATCGAAATGTCTTCTAACGTTATTCAATATCTCAGGCGTGACTGATTTAATCGCAAGCGTGATACGTCTTTTTTGGTCATCTAAGTTCAGGAGTTTAGTTTTGTATACAGTACTTTTGAAATATCCCCACAAAAAGTAGTCCAATGACGTCAAATCTGTATAGATCGTGCTGGCCATTCTATCGATCCGCGCCTGCTAATCCACTGATTTGAAAAAAATTGGTTCATGTACTGCCGGACATTGATTTTGTAATAGGGTGGTGCTCCATCTTGCTGAAACGATATTGTATTGGCAGGAACTTGTGGGTTTTCTGGATCAGGATAGAAGTTTGTTAAAGTTGGCACATTATTTTGCAGCAATTCTAAATATTTATCTCCATTCAGGTTGCTATTAATGAAAATGAACCTCCGATATGTTTTCAAACAATTCATGCCAATATATTAACATTTTCAAGACATTGCGTATGTTTCTCTGTCATCCAGTGAGGATTTTCATTAGACCAGTAGAGGCAACTTATATGTTTCTTTGGGGAATAACACCACAATAGAAATAAAACTACGTATATTGCAGGAATACCAAACGTTTCAAAGTCTATTCTGACTTCGTTGTCAATGGCTTGATATTTATTGATGTGATTGCAATCACATCAATAAATATAAAGCCATTGACAACGAAGTCAGAATAGACTTTGAAACGTTTGGTATTCCTGCAATATACGTAGTTTTATTTCTATTGTGGTGTTATTCCCCAAAGAAACATATAAGTTATCAAGAATATGCCACAAACAACGTTTAGAAGACAGTAGAGGCAATTTTGACGATTAACATGACCGTGATGTGTAAATGTCCTCTTATCAGAAAACAAGCCATCTTTTATTTGGATCACATTGTTATCTAACCTTACCATCATTTGTTCACAAAAATACGAAATTCAAACGAAAATAACACTGACACTGATCACCATTGTCATGCAGGCAGGCAACAAGATGCTAAGGCTATGAGTTTAGACGAAAATAAACAAAACCGTTTCAGTAAAAAGGAACGCAGGAATGCGTTTTGCTTACTATCTCAATATCAAGAGCTAAATGGGATTTAAGTATTGAGTGTAATGTAGCGAATTTGTGAAATAAAATAATTTTCTTTTTTTTTTTAAGATAATTTTTGTAATAAATCTAAAAACACTGAATATTTCCGAAACAGTTGAAGATAGGTGTAGGACATTGTACATGAATTATGTCTAGAATTTTCTGGAGAATCCAAAAAATAAATGATATACAGGGACTTGCATTTAAAATAAGAAAGTTAGTATTGGCCATTATCATATCACACACCCTATATAATTTTTTTTGTTGAACAAATTCGCATTTAAAAATACAAATCGACGTGTCCACGCGTTTGCCCTTGCAAACCTTTACTCGTTATCGAATTTATTCCATTTGGCTGTTCCACACTGTATAACAAGTTTAATTGTAAAATGTAAAATAGGTATCTGAAATTTGTGATATAGTTTTCCTGACTTTGATCCAATTGTCAATATTATTAGATAGACAATTTTGAATTGACTGATTAATGTTGAAACCTTCATTTTTTCTATTCATTCAATTTGTATAACATAGTTTATGACAAACCATGTTAGCCTGTTGAAACATTTCTCTGCATGATAATGATCCTATAAATATCTAAGAGATGAAATCTGTTTCCTGATTCCACCAGCGTTAGTTTATTTTTTATCCTTAATACACTATGCGCAGTGGTTTCTTTCTACTATACAATTTTGTGTATTTAAAAGTGCAAGACATACAATAGATTTCAAACAGTAAGGAGTGTCACGACAGTTCGTCTCATTTCAGTGCAATAAAATGGTTAGTCACTTAGATGACCTATTAATGAGTTAATTATCTATTGTGTACTTTTAACGTTTTCTATTTTAAAATTTTCAAGTATTTTCCCACGTAAAAATTCATGTTTGCATGAAGTTATAAACTGAACAAAAATACAGGAAATTGTTTAATATATTTTAGATATTCAGTTTTAAAACGTTTTAAATTAGTAACATATTTTATTTAAATAATATTTTAATTAGAATTTCTAGTCTCTCGTAAGTCTCTTAACTTTCCTGCACCCACCACATTCTGATAGAAAGGGTCCCCTAGTGGATTTGGATTTTTATATTTTGTAGCTCTCAACAAAATGTTCAAATGTCTTCATTGTCGTGAAGTGCGTTGACTCAAGGTTTTCAAGTTACCGTTAATTTATATTCATTGTTATATTATTTTAACAATTTGTTAATAAATTTCTATGGTACTTTCAATCGAGTATTACTGCTTAAAGTTTAGTTTGAAAACATTCTTAGATCTCCGTTATAACTAGATGATTTGCCAGGAGGAGGTTGCGATGTCGTTATAGATAATATTTAGGATTTTTTAAGCTTCTCCTGAAACTAGTCACTGAGAAACTTGTTGTGGAACGGAGATATACTCTTGGTAGATAGAGGATACACGGATGCTATACCGGTTCTCCCGAATTTGGAAATCATAGCCTACCGGCCTTGGTTCAATTTGATAAGCGATAATTTTTCAGAAAAATAGCAAATGATTCTCGTTTGTTAACAGAAAGTAGGCGAACTGTCGAAGCTGGCCACTTTCGTACTATTTTCAAAAATTTTGAACACGTCCACAACATGCAAAATTTGATTATTTCCAAAAAAATATTTTCGGTCGACATAACACTTTTTGTTTCCCTTGTATAACTTGAGAAGGACAAGTGACAGGGTAATTTTTCTAAAATATGCAACTTTTTCTCAAACTAATCGTGTTTGTATCTCTTACCGTTTCATAGATAGCAATGTTAGAATTTCATATATAGGGTGATCGTAGAAAAACTGTTTTATGTAAGCAGTTAGGATATTTGAATTATTGAGTTATCATTATTATGAAATGGGTTGAAAAAAATGTTAGAAGCAGTTGTTATACAGAGTAGTTGAAATATAACATGTAGTGGAATTATAGAATATATGATAGTTAAAAAAATATTTCATATTCACAAGTAGTTGCATAATGGTTGAAATATGTAGCAGAGTATAAGTACGGTTCTACAAGGAATTTAAAATTATTATAAAGAAATGTCATGTTCTAAAAGCTGTTCCATATACAGGATGGTTGAAGTATAGGGTGAAGTAGAATTCCAAGCATACAGGGTGGTACAAAAAGGGTATATTGGGTAGCCCATAAGGAATTGCATATACAAGGTTGTTGAAATATAGAGTGGAGTACAGTTATAATTACACAGGGTGGGTAACAAATCGTAGTAAAATTAATGTTATATAGTTGCATATATAAAGTACCTGACATAGGGGGCGAAGTTGCATATGTGTGGTTTAAACGAAGTGTGGAGAGAAATTATGATTTCCTTGTCTTGCAATTATTCCTAATGGCAATAAAGTCAACATTCAAATAGTCTTGAAGTATTTTAATTATAATCAATTAAAAAAAGTAAGCTAATATTAGTTATTGTTGTGTTCCCAAAGGACAAACTTACAAAAATATATAGCTGGTTCAATCAAATAAATAACGAAGGACCTTGTAAGAGAATCAATCGATCGAAACAATGTTTTTTTAACTATTCTTAAAAAAACGCATATTAAAAAAACGATTTTCGAACTTTTCTCCAAAATTTAATTAGGATTTTCACATTATTTTTCCAGAACCAAAAATATTTTGTATTTTTCATCACGAGCCCTTTCATATGGTATATGATGCGCTTATAAAACTCTCACTTATTTATATAAATCACCTGCCAAAAATAAGATTAGAATTTTCCCTTAACTTTTCCTACAAATTTTGAGTGATGCCCTATATTCTCATTTCGTTTTTAAATTTTAAGGTTAGTTGTTCAGGAGATAACTAGCGGAAATAGGTCGAATTTGGTATATATTTTTCAGTACATGATTTATTATTTTTTATTAACTTTGAATTAAAGAATTTTGTATATTTTGAGTTGACTTTTATATATTTGAATTAAAATAAAATATATAAAATACATGTATTTTTCATATGGACCCCTTTCGATTGATTCATTAGAAGAGACACAGTTTTGTATTTGTCCTTAAAATTAATATTTGAATATTCGAACATGCAGAGGGGGATGAATGGTAAATTTTTTAACATTTTCCCTCGAGAAGAATCCTCCAGAATCAGAATACTTTCATTTTTCGTTATGTACTCATAATAGGGTCACCAAACTGTGTACTGTTACTGTTCATCGAATGTACAGAATTCAAAAAAAGTAAATACAAATATCAGTAAACAATTAAAAAATGTTGGTACTAGTGCCATTATAAGTCAAGATGTTATATTGGTTGACCTGTTCCGTATGCACCCTTCTGAGTGGCCTCCAAAGCATTATTTAATTTTGAGAAAACTTTTAGCTATTGTCTACAGCACAAACAAATACGTCATAATTTGGGTAAATATTTTTTAATGGCGCCTTGCTATACAAATTTCAGATTTCTTGATGCTGGATACTTTTTAGAAGCCCAGAAAGCCAATTTTAAAATATACAAATATTGTGTTGAGAACCATCAGCCTGTAACCATAATGTCAAAAATGGCAAATATTTGAAAAAAAATTATGTGTAGGCTTCTTAAATTCTTTAAAACTATATAAAATCAGTTCGGCTTTAAAGAGAGAAAGTCTACAGAAGAAGTTATTTATGGTTTACGCTATATGCATCTTTGTGGTCTATGACATTATCTCACATGAAATATTAGTAGATTAGATTTTAGTCGATCCTCGGCAAATTGTTGATATAGACTTTATATGTACTTTAAAGTTCAGAGCATATATTAGTAGTTTGATGAATGCAAAGTTAGAGGGAGCAGTCATCGGCTATTGGGGCAACCAACACCAGAAATTGATAAAGACTTTTTGACATTCAGTAATCGCTTCAGGTAAATGAGCTAACTCTGAATGACTCTGAAAGACTAAAATATCTTTCATTTATATCATATAAAACTCACTTATCTAAATTGAAAACTTTAATCATCGATTCTAATACTTGATACTACATAAGCCATCATGAGATCAACACTTTCGTTGACATATGAATACAGACAGAAAACGTTACAAAAACAAATTAGAGGACCTATAAAGCAGATTTAGATAGTTTTTAGACAAATGCACTTGAAGCTTTAATATGCGCTTGTACAATAAGCATAATCCTTACGCAATCTTAGGGTGGGAAGTAGTTAAAACCCTCTACTTGGAAAAATGCTGTAGATATTAAGAATAATATAAAAAACATTAACAAAATTAAGTCAAGTATTAAACATAAGAGAACTTTTCAGCTAACGGGTTTTAATATATATATATATATATATATATATATATATATATATATATATGTCCCCGATTTACTGGACCAAAAGTATCATTTACATAACACAAGAAATAGTTGTTTTCTAAAAGATAGTTGTGGCATTTCTGGTTTCTATTTTTTACGGAATAAAATAAAAAATATTCTCAAAAAACAAGAAATATGACGAAAATGAAAGTTCCAAAACGCAATAAAATGTAGAAAAGAGCAGCTTGAAATACATAAATAATCAATAATCAGTGAGTATTGACACCTTTATACCCTTACGTTGAATAAACTAAACTTATTAAAGTTAACTTACTTTCATTAAATAAATCATAACGCATTTTAATAAAACAATTTTTTAAAATATATTAAGTGACTTTCAAGTAGAACTAAAAAGTTGGAAATAATTAACAAATTAATTACCTACCTATTTAGTAGTTTTTTTTTAATTCAAGCCTAAAATCCTGCATTGCTTACTTTTTATACTATTTCATCAAACTTCATTGTAGGTTGGCCCCGACTTCAAAAATATATTAGATAGGTACAGAATGAGCACCTTTAATTGCTTACTTTGTGTGTAGGTAGCTGAACACCGTTCATACGTTTTGTTAATTATTTACAACTTTTTTGTTCTAATTGGAAGTTAATATATTTTTTATAAATGTTTTATTTTCAACTTATAGTCTGTTTATTTATTTTAGTATTTCATTTTCAGCTTTTTAGTTCTAGTTTGTACTCGAGTAGTTTTTGTTCTTTATTTTTAATTTTGTATGTATAACACCAACACCAAAAGCCCCAACGTTACAGAATGATACATTTTCGTTTAAATCGGCAGGTAACAGTTATAAGAACAAAATTAAATTGGTGTGCCAAAAATGTTGATAATTAAATTATTATTATTACTATTGCTTTTATTACTTCATTTTTTTTTGTTATACTAAACACCCTGTGTATAATCGCACCGAATAGCAGTTTAGAGCTTGGCATGTGTTGTCTTTCTAATAGGCTGGAAGGCATTTTTGTATGAATGCAATTTTCTTTTTGGTAAAATGTATTTTGTTCAAAAAGTCATTCAGAATTATTCTAAATATAGAAGTAAAAATCGTTTTTAGCACTTTGACAAATAAAAGCAAATATTTATTTTTCAAAATTGCCACTGATTGGGAACCTCATAAGAAGCTTTTAATGCTATCAAAAACAGGTGATAGAAATAAAGAAGAGTCAAAGTGCCCCCCCCCCCTCAAAAAAATACATGAACGCCAGCAATTGACTTCGCGCAAAAAAATAAAGATGAACTTATGGATTATAATACTATTAGTGATGAAGCCGAAATTTCTAACGACAATTCCGTTATGGAAACCTTATGGAAAGATTTTATAAGACACCTTACGGAAAAAGTTATAACTGGATTAAGAGATTGGGTTCACACATTTCATACCAGCAATTCAGTCTTGCATAACATGTTAACAAAAAAACATTAATTCCAGTTCCAGTTTGTTAAGTAGCCTACATACCTTATTTATGTCGAATGACCAATGTTATAACTTTAGGACACTTTTCACAACTTAGTATTACTAGAAAAGATAAGAAAAATAGGAGTCAGCCGTCATCTGTTGCAAGGCGAAACGCTGTTCGAAGAAAAGCAGGTAGACAAACAGCAAGATTAATTATGAAAAAGGGAAAAGCTGTACACTCACTTTCAGAATGCGTAGAAAAAAACGTCAGCTTATTGATGTTAGGTCATAGCCGAGCATAAAACTTTTTAAAAAACTTTTATTTTATTTAACTGAAAGTTTCAAACATTTAAAAATAAATTGAAGATTAATAATACTTGGGGATTACTGTTGTAGAAAGAGAAGTGACTAAGCTTACATATTGGAAGTATTTATAACATCTAAAAAAATTACAAGTTAGGGGAAAAATAAGCTCGTGCACGAGGCTGCTGAAAAGTTATTTTAATGAATAAGTCTTTGTTTTCTGTTTCCTGTTGTTCACGAGGTTACTTTAGAAATCATATCAGTTTTCATGTAAGCTTTGACATTGTTTACTATGAACTTGACTTTGAATATATAACAATGAAGCCTCTATTCTAATGAATCGTGACATTGAAAATCAATTGATGATATTACATTTTAGTAACTTGTTGTTCAAGGACCTGTCAAGAAAATTGTGAAGATTTTTTTTAAAATCGAATTTAGTATATTTAACTTTCACTGTATAAATTTTTGTAATCTTTGTAGCCAGAAAATAACGCTTTTAAGGACATAAATATAATGTAATATTATTATGATATATTTTCGTAGTAAAATATTTTTTTTTGTATCTGTCAAAGAAAATACGAATACAATGTGTTTTTTATTCTTAAAGAAAACAACATTCATAGTAGTTTGTTTCTAATAATTTCGACTATAATTTTGGTATATACTTAAGTATTTATATCTTAGTAATTTGAATTGGTACAAAAAATAATATCACTTTACCTTACATAAAAATTAAGAAATGTGAGAATTAAATAGTACAGATTATTCCACGTGCCATATCCTAAAATGATATTGTTATAGACTCCGTGGGTTCAATTAAAATTTAAAAACTAATATTTACTCTCAGTTTCTAAAAACTTTTAATTACATGAAATATTCACAACAGCTGATTCAAATCTCTAAATAATAACCCGACGTACACACTTCGCAATAACTAACTAACTCCTGCGATGATGGACTGTTCCTCTTAAAATCAGCATCGAATTCTCCAGTACAATCAATTATCAATTCTCCAGTTGCCGAGCTATTTCGAGGTTAATTTTTTTGTGCTAACGATGATCGATGTTCTGAATGAAACCAGGCTTAGATAAATTTCGCAAATGCAGCCGGAAGTGGGTGAAACCATCTTTGCCATATAAAAAATTTGCATGTAAATCGATATTTAACAAGTATAAAAACAAAGTTTGCTTGTTACTATTTATTTAATTTTACGAAAATATGTTTAATATAATTAATTATACTATACTGCCTATATGTTGATGATAGCCTACTGTATGAATGGCTTAACCATCTGCCAGTCAGTTCACTAATATTATTTTAGGCAGATCAGTTGAATATTAAACAAGGCACCGTTTACTATATATTGTAGGCTGCTAACTAGTAGGCTTATTTATTTAGTTCGTTGCAACCGATCCGAGTCAGTTGCGTAGCTGTTTGATTGTGTAACTTTTTAGTTTTTTACCAGCTTTTTTTTAATATGCCATTTTCAGCTTTTAGTTATATTTTGAACTCGAGTGTTTTTTCTTCTTTATTTTTTATTTTGTATGTATAACATTAACAGATCGAGACTAGGTAAGAATGAATGCCTCAACATGACAGAATGATACATTTTTGTTTAAATCTAGGGCCTCTGAAGTTGTAAAATACTTCAGAGCTTACCATTTCCCCAAGAGAGGTTGTGGAAAGTGCCTTTCGATGGTTAAGGATTTCAAAGATGTAGTTATAAGCCTGCTGCAAATCAGGGACGCAATAAGAGATGAATTTTTACCAAAATCAAAGTATTATGCGAATCCAATTGCCACGGAATCTTACTTAACTTATCAAATATTCTTATATTTACCAAAATTGATTTATTATATTATTATTGTAAACTCTTCACGCACTGCACACATTATTGTTGCAACTAATGGTAAAATTAAAACTTTACTTCATATTTTAAAATGATTTGAATAATTAAATAACTATCAATGTTTTTTCAGTGATTAGTTTATGAATTGTTCCACCCAGGATTGTTAGAGGTTTGACTAACTGTAATAGCTGTATGAAAACTCAGTAGTAGCAATATCTTAGTCAAGTTTTGGAAAAAACTTATCTTAACCAATCCAAATAATATGTTGCTTTAGTTAATTCCCATTTTTTTACCGGGTGACTATATCTTTGATGAATTAGAAATAAAAGTTAATTAATAGAAAGTCACTGTACAGATGGCATATAAAGTTTTATTGTAGGTACTGTACTGTATTATAGGTTCAATTACGTATTGATTAATGTTGTTGTTTCTTTGGTACAATTTAAGTCACTGTCAGTTTGATAAAATAAACAAATGCATTTATAAACATATCTGGTATATTTAATAATTTAACATTTTACATTATCGTACCCTCATTATTACATCCGGTAAAAGCCTAATGCCACCCTCCGTGACCAAGTCCAGCTCCATATCCAAGCCCATGTCCAAGACCAAAGTCTCCATGTCCTAATCCGTGTCCCCAAGCTGGGGCGGCTAAGACAGCGGGAGCAGCAGCAACTACGACGCCATGTCCATTAGGTCCAGTAGGTCCAACAGCTCCGTGTCCGTTAACTACTCCGGATGGTCCAACAGCACCAGCTCCAGTGACAACACCAGATGGTCCAGCGGCTCCAGCACCGGTTACTACTCCAGATGGTCCAACAGGGCTCAGTGCAGCGTGGTTAACAGCAGCGTAACCGTGTCCAAGACCGGAGTATCCAAGACCGGCATGTCCAAGACCGGCATGTCCAAGACCGGCATAGCCAAGACCGAGGCCAGCATGTCCAATACCGATAACTGAGGCTGAGGCAGTGATGGCCAAAGCAGCGATGGTGAATGCTAACTATAAAAATAGACATTTCTTTATATACAATTACTTTTCGAACTTACATTTTTTCAGTGATCGAAAAAATATTAAATCAGTTTTTGTTACAGTAGATATCTTGATCTGTAGGAGTGTTTTAAAGATATAACCGCTGCGGTAACTTTTTAATACTGGTAATTTTTTACTCTACAGTTGATGATCAATGATTTTTGTGATGTGAATACTGTTAATAATTAATATAATATTATAACAGTGAATAGTTTTAAACAGATGAAGTTATGAAGTTATGAGGCTTCAGAAGAGATATGAATAGGACCTTAGGAAACCAGGCAAAATCTACGGAAAACGTATTTACGACATCATAAAAATCTAAAGTGGAATGTTATATATAATAAAAACTTAAGATGCTCATCTTATGTTGCTGTATCTTTACTACTGTTTCTGAGTCTCATCTTGGAAAGTGAGTAATTTTTTTATTTTTCTTGAAGGTTGGATCATTCAAGTTGCATTCAGTTGACGCGACCTATTTGATCAACAGCATTGGTAGATTTCGATATAATTTCCAAGAAAGTTGTAATACGAGGCCTTTAGTTTTTTAGAACACTTGAATTAGAAAAAGCAGCCGGTTGACCAGAAACGTATATAAATGTAACGAAACGTTGCTTATTTATTACCAGATAAAATCCCAACCCCAATTCATTTATAACACTTTGAATATTTCGAGGCTAAGTAAGGGGGCTAATAAATTTAAAGAAATATATATTTTAATTGTAACTCATGGATATATATTATACATGTTGCTTTTTTTGGGTAATAGAAATCGCACTGTAAAGAGAACATGAAGAGGATTTCAAAAATAATAACAAGGAAAAATTGGGGGAGTGGTGTTAAACCGACAAAACTTAGGTAACTCTGTAAAAAGTGGAGTTCTGCCTGGCATAACAAAAACAGCCCAGTAGGGATGACTTTTACTGTCAGAGCGTTTTGAATAATGTCAGACTTCAACAACGCTGAAATGAACTATTATTTTGTATAGTTTTATAGTTTTTGACAGATTCTTAGGTAAACACAAGTACTTAAGATCATTTTACCTAGGATTATTGTACCTATGAACCAGCAACTACAAAAAACCTCCAGCATATAGTATATATATAAATATATATATGTATATGTATATATATATATATATGTATATGTATATATATATATATATATATATATATATATATATATGTATATGTATATATATATATATATATATATATATATATATATATATATATACTATATTTGTACCCTTTAACTAATATGTTGCATTATTTAATAGAAAAAATATAGGCATTCATCAAGCTAAGAAGATATTTTTGACAACAATGAATCATCTTACCAAAAAGTTCATGGTGTATATATATGTTGTTATTCAGATTCACAAAACTGAACTAATACCATTACCTTCTGAACCCTGGTATTTATACTTTAAGAAGGCGAAATATGTTCAAGAATCGACCTTCATTATAGTTTTTTTCCTCATCGGGCGAGAAATAATGCTTTGTTTGAGATTAATGCAAATACGCAAACATAATTGGGCTATAAGTTTATTGACAGTGTTTGATCATATGATTATCTAATTTTCAAGAACCGTACAATTTTCCATACTAAGTTATGTTTATAGATTTAATCATTTAGTGTCATTCATGCAGTAAAACTATTGGACATTTCTGGTATATAAAAGTAACGTTCACAACTAGATGAAGGATACATTATTATGATATATAGCCCGGCATTTAATAAATAAATAAATAAAGAAGATGGTATATGATATACAATTTATATACAATAAAATATTTGCTGACAATGTAACTTCCTGTTTAATATATAGACAGCGTACTTTTATGGAAAAATTCACTAAACCCCTAGATATCCTACACAAATTTTTAGAAGTTGCCCATGAAATGTCTGATTGTCTTCGAAAGCCGACTTTTTGCAAAAATTTATAAAGATGTTCGAATAGATTAAATTGTTAGGGGTGCAGATTCACCGTCTCAAGATCTGCAGATCAGCAGAGAGTGCTAAGGAATGTGATAATTGTAAGAATTAAATTTACCAATCAACAGATTAAATTTGTGTACATTTTAGAACACATTAAGGTAAAACTATTAATTGTATGCCCTTTGTGAATCTTTGGTGATTATCTTTCTTAGGTATTTTTATTTTTTTACATTTTTATCGCAGTATTTGAATCTTTTGAAAGCGAACGACCCAAAACGATCCATTCGTTGTCTGGCGTCGCGCCTTTGGGCTTAACCACTCCTGGGTTGATAGGACTAGGCGATTCAATGTCATTTAAATAAATAATATAAGTGACCATCTAAAACAAAAACATATAAAATGGCAAATAATAATGTTATTCCTGTCAACATTTTCCGGTTGCTGGGACAATGCAATAGCAATGTTTCAGTAAAAAACACATATCAGATTTTTTGAAAAGGGCTACAAATTAATTTTGGGCTTGAAAAAGCAGTGTATTTGATTTGTTGGGCAGAGTGCTGTTGTTGACATAATTTGTATAGTGTATTGTTCATGTCTCATTGTTCTGTATTCAAAATTCCGGAGCCTTTTATTTGGTACATTTTTAGCCTATTTATTGTTTATGATGGTATTCTTATAGTATAAGATACTTTCAGATCCTGTGCTAATTTCTGGTGTATAATTTTGCCCCTGCACCATGCTGTTCTTTATATAGAGTTGCAGCTGATGAATTGCGCCTTTTATTAATTTTCAGTTTTGATACAGGTGTTGACCATGGCAGATGGACAGACACAAAAATAATACTATAAGGGTATCCGTTCATCGAATGAACAAAACCCAAATAAATTAAATAAAGAAATCAGTACGGAATTAAAAAATATTTTTACTAGTGCCATTATAAGCCACTATGCTATATCGATTGACCTGTTCTGTATGCATCCTGGTTGGTGTTCTCGAAAGAATTATTAACTTTTGAGAAAAATACGGAACAAACAGATACTTCATATTATTATATCGCTCGATGCTTTTCAGAAGCCCAGAAAGCCTACTCATAAAAATGGTAACAAATATTGAGTTGAGAGCTATTGGACCATAACCCTAATATCAAAAATGGCAAATATATTTGAAAAAAATTCTTATGCTTAGGCTTGTTAAATTCTTTAACACTATATAAACTATGGTAATTATTTCGGCTTTAGGGAAGAAAAGTCTACAGAAGACTGACCAGAAACAATGTATATTATATATGATATATAATTTATATTGTCTTGCGTACAAAGGAATGACACCTCGAAGAGAGTATTCAATTTCTCTGACAGGTGAAGTAACCTGAAAAATTTTATCGTGACATTCTGTCCTAGGAGTTAAGGGAGAACAGCAATTACACGGAACGGCTCCAGATTTGGAACCTCTGTGTGCTAATTCTCTCGAAAATCCTAGATGTCGGTCTTACATCTCCCGTCTTCAAAGTCAAATTAGTTTTTAATCTCGGTTTAATCTATGAATATTGAGGGATTATTTTGAAGCAGGGTTAACTCAGGATTCACTGTTAATGTCGAATTGTACAATGTATTTTTTTTGTTAATCGGAGATTACATATATTCTCGGTTTAATCTAGTATTGAACAACCGAGCTTTATTTAAGTAATTACTAATTTCAGATATTTTATTACTGTTTGGTTACGCTGCCACCCTATTGATTAAATTGTTTAAACAACACCCAGAAAGTTTACTAAGGTCCAGTTGTTCAAAGCTGGATTAACTCCCGGATTTGTTAATCCCGGTTTAAAACTTAATCCATGATAATGATTTGAATTGTTGTACAATCAGAAAATAATCCTGGATTTGTTAAACCACAGATTAATTTATGAAACAAATTTTTTCTCCTCTATGATATATTCTTTCCATGTTTCATGTTGTTTTGTCAATTTGAAAGTCACAACAACATAATATCTTGGTATTTCTATACCTGTCTTTCTTACTTGCGTATGATTTTATCTGTACTGATTATTTTGTATATAGAAGAAAATGTCTGAATTTAGGGAGAGAAGCACTAATTTCAAACGTCACGAGGAAGAAATATTGGTTAGTTTAGTGAAAAAATATCGGAACATTGTAAAAAATCGAAAAACGGATGCTGTACCAAACACCGAAAAACTACAAGCATGGGAAAATATATCTGAAGAGTATTGTGGAATTACTGTTGACAGGAAATGCCCGTCAACTTTAAAAATAAAGTTTAAAAATATGAAGAAAACAGCAAAGCAAAAATTTGCGAATGAAAAACGTTCTGTAAAATCTACAGGAGGAGGCCCTACTATCGATCTTTCGATTGCCACCATAGATAGACCATGAAATAAAAGATATACTAGGAGCAACTTTAAGTGTATTCAAGTCTCATTATGATGGAGATCGGGAAGATATAGAACATGGAAATACAAAAATTCAAATACAGGCTTAAGACGGTATGTATGCCCTAAAAATTAATTAAGAAATTAGCAATGTGTTCGCTGAAAATATGAAATTGTGTGGTACCTAGTTTAGAGACATTTTAGAATTTAAAAACATAAACAAATTGTACTGTTTCTACTTTGTTTTCTATTACAGATACATTAATAGATCAACCGGAAGGTGATACTGCAAGCTTAGACAATGATGACTCTAATGTGATGAATAAAGAGCATTGTATTTCCGGTAAGTTTCGCAAAAAAAATACCTGTGATATAAAAGCTATATATTATCAATTCAATGGAGGTTGGTACCTATGCTGCAGTTCAGATTTTAATATATTTTTTAATCCTTTCTTTAATAGCAACAATTTAAGTTGATTTTTTTCCAGAAGATATTTTGGAGAAGCCGTTAGTCTCTGCTAGTAATTGGTCACATTATAATCCAATGAAATTGAGACAGCCAAAGACGTCTGTTTTAAGAGTAAAGCGGCAAGGTGGCAATGTCCAAGAAAAATTGGCAAAGTGGAGCTGGCAGAGTTACAGCGGAAATCATTTGTTGACGAGCAATATTTAAAAATGCAGCAAATGAAAGAAAAGTATGAACTGCACCAAAAAATTCAAACTGAAGAATGGGAATTAAAGAAGAAACACCTTATTGAATTACATGCACCCCAAATGAGTAAATTAAACAGTGCAAGTTAAATGTTTAACCATTGGAATTTTTTGAATTAATTTTAAATTTTTTTTATTTTGTGTAAGTAGGAAAATAAGTTACTGCATTTTTTTAAATACATCTTTTAATTTGAAAATGTTTTTATTTACATTATGTTTCCCTTAAAATAAATTTTAGAAGGAATATGAAATAAATGTATTATTACATTTTATATAAAATTAAATCTTAATAATAGTCATTGACTCAATTTTACAAAAACAAACATTGTTAAAGAAATATATTGAGGTCACTGGTATATTTATACCAACCTAGAAAAATTGTTGTATATCATAGATAATCTAGTAGAATTATTAAGAATTCTATTTTCTTGTTGTTGTATGATTACATTATCATTATGATGTAGGTCGTGCCCAATAATATCTATTACCACTGGTGGAACATCAAGTTCACTTGAGTTAAGGTTATTTGCTATATTGTGAAGAACTGCTACTGCTATAACAATTGCCTCAACTCTCGCAGGTATTACTCTCAGTCCAAGAGATAGGATTGGAAAACGTCTCTTCCAGAAACCAAAACATCTTTCTATGGGATTCCGTCTCCTAATTTGTGACTCATTAAATAGATGTCCAGTTTTTGATAGGATATCCACTGTCCCCAACTAATACTGTATTACCATATACCCCATTTTCAAATTGACCTCTTAACCTGGAATTATTAAATATTGTGGAATCATGTGTAGATCCTGGCCAGCGACACACTATGTATTGAATATTGAGTTAAGCATCAGATGTAACCTGAACTTTGTATGAAAAATATCCTTTTCTATTACGAAATATTTCAGCATTTTCACCCCCAGTTGATTGAATTCGAATATGGGTACAATCAACGACACCAATGCATTGTGAAAATTTACTAATGATATAGAAAGTGGCAGTCTTTTGTCTGATATCATTTTCATATTAGGCATCTATATATAAATAGGCAAAGACAAAACGATTAGGTACCATTTTCTCCTCTATTTCTCAACCGATTTTCTTCATTTTTGTTTTGTTTAGTAGCTACTGACGACCTTCAGTGCAGAATGCTAATCTTAATTTATAATATTTGTTCATTCATTAAATAAAATATAATAAAAATTCATTATTTACGTCAATAATGTCAATGCCAAACAAATGAATGTGCCGCCGCCGCCAGACTCAAACCATTGAGTAATTATATATAGACAGACCAATCCTGTTATATGCTTAGAACATGTACTTCTGGAAGTGGCATGCAAGCGTTGTTATTGTTTAGTGGGTAAAGTAATCGTTGAATATTATAATTATACAGGGCGATTCCAGATATGTTAGAAATCATTTTTTTCATGGGTGACACATGAGCAGTTGCATATATAGGGTGTTTAAAATATAGAGTAGAGTGCAATTATAACTAATAAAATAATTATATAGGGAAGCCCATTAGCGGTTGAATTTACAGGGTTCTTCGAATAGAAGGTGCAGTAAAATTACAGTTATACAGGGTGGTGCAAAAAATGTTATACATAGATGCATATACAGGATGGCGAAAATGGAAATGCAACATTTCGTAACCCATAAGCAGTTGTATATATAGTTAAGATGAAATATAAGGTAAGAGCAATTATAGATATACAGGATGGTGATAAAAAATTTTAGAAAAGGAAATGATTTATGAGTAGAACACGAAGAGTTCCATATATATAATGATTGAAATATAGGTCGGAGTAGAATTATAGTTACAGAAGATAATTAAAAATTTCATAAACAAAAAGAGTAAATATGGTGGGTCATAGGCAGTGGCATATACAGAATGGTTTAACCGGTGGTTGAAAAATAAAAAATATTATGTCTGGTTCATAAGCAGTTGCATATATAGGGTGGTGGAAATATATAATGAGATGGAATTATTATAATGAGGATTTTAATAAATGTTAGAGAATTAAGTGCAATTATAGCTATACAGGGGGGGTTAGAAAAAATAAATATGTAGGGTAGCCCATTAGCAGTTGAATTGTTGTCATATTAAATTAAGAATTACGAATTTGAACACAAATAAAGTTCTATGAATTATATCTGAAAAAAAACTTGAATTTCGTTACTTATTTGTAGAAGCGAGATGTAAGACCGACATCTAGGATTTTCGAGGAAACTATCACACAGAGGTTCCGAATCTGGATCCGTTCTGTGTAATTGCTGTTCTCCCTAAAGTCCTAGGATAGAATGTCACGATACAATTTTCATGTTACTTAACGTGCCAGAGATATTGACACAATTGGTCGAATTTCGACCACTGGGCGACAGCTAGTGTTAATAAAACGTGGGTAGGGTACAAACTTGCTAAAGCATGGGATACTGTATGGATAATCCTACATCCTGTTGACTTATCAATACCAATGAAGTCAGAGGCGACCACTATCACACTACCAGTAGCATAAAATCTTAAACTTGGTAGTACCATATCTTGTATACTAACACTGTGATTCCTGTCAGTGGGATTCTTTATGCCATTCATTATTAAATCAATGATAATGTTGACAACATCTTTCGGCAATCGAAGTCTGTTAAGAAATTCTCTTTCAGTTCATTTTTCAAAATGGTTTTCTCGAATTCGAAATGTCATAATAACTTTTTTAAATAACACTTTTGTTTGTAACTAAACAAATCTATGAACGAATTTTTTACAATCTACCATATAGTTCATAACTTGATGTGTTTAATTTAACCTGCAAAGTAACATTCTGAACGTCAAATTAGCTCTTAATCTCGGTTTAATCTATGAATATTGAGGGATTATTTTAAACCAGGGTTAAATCAGGATTAATTGTTTATCTCGAATTGTACAATGAAATTTTTTGTTAATCGGAGATTTCCTATAATCTCGCTTTAATCTCGTATTGAACAATCGGGCCTAAATGTTACATTAGACCACGGAGTAAATCTTACACAGTGCATTAGACGGATCGGTAGAAAGTCATTCAGGCTGTCAGTAAAACGGCCCCGATGATTAAAATATAAAGTCTAGGTTGTTAACTGAAAGTAAAATTAAGCCACTTGGCTGCGATACACTGACAGGATTTGTCTTTTTAACCAGTGTATATTATTTTTGATGTTTTATAATTCACACTTAAAATTGTTTTTTCAGTTATTAGTTTATGACTTGTTGGATCCAGGATAATTGCAGCTTTGACTATCTGTTTGTAATAGCTTATTGAAAATTCATTAGTAGAAATTTCTTAATCAAGTTTCGGAAATAACTTATCTTAACCAAATCAAATAATACCTTTAAAAATATAATATGTTGCTTTAGTTAATAACCATTTTGTTTGTTCAATCACACGGTATGAACCGAGTGACTATATTTTTGATGAATTAGAAATAAAAATTAATCAATATAAAGTCACAGTGAAGATGGAATATAAAGTTTTATCGCAGGTACTATTGTGTTATAGGTTCCATTACTGTATTAATTAATGATGTTGCTTCTTTGGTTCAATATAAGTCAGGGTCAGTTTGTTAAAATAAACAAATGCATTTATAAACATATCTGGTATATTTAATAATTTAACACTTTACATTATCGTACCCACATTATTACATCCTGTAAAAGTTTAATGCCACCCTCCGTGACCAAGTCCAGCACCATATCCAAGCCCATGTCCAAGACCTAAGTCGCCATGTCCTAAACCGTGTCCCCAAGCTGGGGCGGCTAAAACAGCGGGAGCAGCAGCAACTACGACGCCATGTCCATTAGGTCCAGTAGGTCCAACAGC
The DNA here is from genome assembly GCA_034190945.1 of Octodonta nipae. Classification (NCBI taxonomy): domain Eukaryota; kingdom Metazoa; phylum Arthropoda; class Insecta; order Coleoptera; family Chrysomelidae; genus Octodonta; species Octodonta nipae. Next base: position 43,969,131 of record CM067220.1, read on the forward strand.
TCCGTGTCCGTTAACTACTCCGGATGGTCCAACAGCACCAGCTCCAGTGACAACACCAGATGGTCCAGCGGCTCCAGCACCGGTTACTACTCCAGATGGTCCAACAGGGCTAAGTGCAGCGTGGTTAACAGCAGCGTAACTGTGCCCAAGACCGGAGTGTCCAAGACCGGCATAGCCAAGACCGAGGCCAGCATGTCCAATACCGATTACTGAGGCTGAGGCAGTGATGGCCAAAGCAGCGATGGTGAATGCTAACTATAAAAATAGAAATTTCTTTATATACAATTACTTGTCATCGAAAAAAATATTAAATCAGTTTTTGTCGCAGTAGATATCTGATCTGTAGGAGTTTTTTAAAAATATAACCGCTGCAGTACATTTTATTACTGGTTATTTTTTACACTACAGTTGATGATCAATGATTTTTGTGAAGTGAATAATGTTAATAATGAATATAATATTGGAACAGTGAATAGTTTTAAACAGATGAAGTTATAAGGCTTCAGAATATGTATATGAATAGGAACTTAGGAAATGTGCCAAAATCTCAACTGCGAAAACTATATCTAAAGTGGAATGTTGTATATAATAAAATTTTAAGATGCTCATCTTAAGTTCAAATGAGTACAATGAGACCAAAGCGTAGAAGAAGAACAAACTTCTCAATAAATTGCCATAGCAGAGAAGAAAATGAAACAGCTGTATCTTAACTACTGTTTCTGAGTCTCATCTCGAGTATTTTTTTATTTTCCTAGTAGGTTGGATCATTCATCAAATTGCATTCACTTGACGCGATCTATTTGTTCAACAACATTGGTAGATTCCGATATAATTTCCGAAAAAGATACAATATTAAAATGATTACATTACATTATACTAAATACTGTAACCAATAAGGCAAGTTCATTTAACCTAGGATTATTGTATGAACCAGCAACTACAAAAAACTGATCTAGTTTATCTAGTTTAAGCATACAGTATATATACATATATATATATATATATATATATATATATATATATATATATATATATAGGACCCCCGGTGGCCTAGTGGGAAAGTCCGTCAGCTCATACAATTGTACTAAATTGGAGCTTGATATAGCGGACCGGACCCGGGTTCAAATCCCAGCCAAGTCAAGGTTTTTTTCATTAATAAAAAAAATTGTGACACAATTCCGGGGGGGACAGTCGTCTCTGACGTAAATGGCAAAAATCAGGGAAATAGACATTTGCCCCTTACCAACCCGCACTGAGGCAGCGTGGTAAGGTATGCCTCATATCCCCTGTAAAAATTCTAAGAATATTCTTCGTCTTCTCAATCCTTCGAGACAATTCTTCCTACAAAAAGACCTTAAGCTCTTTACCAGTTTCCTCAAGACCTTAAGTGTCTCCGATTAGCTCTTCAGCTTTCGCTTCATTAATACATTCCGTTACGAGTCTAGTTATACAAAAGGCCAATTCCTCAACCTCTAGCCTTGAGTTTCCGATAAAAACTGCCAAAATTATGTTCGTCTTCTCAATCCTTCGAGCCAGTTCTTCAATTCTTCAGTCCTACACTTCTTCTTCTTCTTCTTCATTTCACTTAGCAAAACCGACCATTTGCCCACCTATCTTCAATTCTCTTCAATACAGTCCTTCAGTCCTTCTCACAGATCTTAAGCTCTTCTTCTTCTTCGTCTCTTCTCAAGACCTTAAGTTCTCCACTTCCACAGCTCTTCAAGTTCCTCTGCAAAATCTTTCAATTCTTCAGGGAGGCTACACCATGAAAAATTGGTTGAATATAGCTGCATATGATGATGATGATGATATATATATATATATATATATATATGAAGACGTTTCGGCAGAGTCACATCTGCCCTCTTCAGGTCGGTTCGCATAATTCTCGTAGCCTTCTGCTTTCGCTTCTAGTGACTCGAATACTAGAGTAACTACAAGCGAAAGCAGAATTTAGTGCCCGCGAAAACTTAAAAACAAATATATATATATATATATATATATATATATATATATATATATATATTTGTAACATTTAACAAGTAACAAGTAAGTTGCATTATTTAATAGAAAAAATAGAGGCATTCGTGAAGCTAAGAAGATATTTTTATCAACAATGAAACATTCATCTTACCAAAAAGTTCATGATGTATATATGTTATTATTCAGATTCACAAAACTGAACTAATTCCATTACCTTCTGAACCCTGGTATTTATACTTTAAGAAGGCGAAAAATGTTCAAGAATTGACCTTCATTATAATTTTTTCCTCATCGGGCAAGAAATAATGCTTTGTTGGAGATCAATGCAAATACGCAAATATAATTGGGCTATAAGGTTATTGACAATGTATGATCAGATTAAAATCTGATTTTCACGAACCATAAAATTTACTTAGATATATACAAAGTTCTGTTTATTAAATTAATCAGTTCATGTCATTCGTACAGTTAAACTTCTGAACATTTCCGCTCGTATAAAAGTAATGTTCACATCTAGATGAAGGATACATTATTGTGGTATATAACGCAAAAATTTCAGAAATAATAAATAAAGAAAATACTCGTACTAGACAAATTTTACATTTAGTTGCCTTTTAACTACCTGATTTTCCAGACATTTATAAACATGTGCGCACAGATTGAATTCTTAGGGGTTCAGATTCACGGTTTGCAGATCTGCAGAGTTCCCTACAAATTTGTTAAATGTAGGGGTTTAATCTGCCAATTAGCAGAGTAAATCTGAGCGCAATTTAGAAAATTTTAAGTAAAAATTGTTAATTGTTATGTCATTTGTAAATTTCTGGCGATTAGCTTTCTTCGGCATTTTTAGATTTTTGTTACTTTTTTTCCAATACCTATTAGAATTTTGCTTATGCAAACAATTCAAAACAATCCATCCGATGCTTGAAGTCGCGCCTTTGGCTTACCCGCTTTAGGATAGGGCTGATTGATCCAATGCCACTTGAATAAACAATATAAATGATCAAAGCAAAAAGTATATAAATTGGTAAATAATATCGTCCATCCTGTTAAATATTTTCAGTAACTGGGAGAATACAATAGAAATATGTTTCAGTAGCAAAAATCATATCGGATTTTTAGAAGGTTCAAGCCAATGCGGGTAGGTTTCCTGGGCGTGGGAATGCAGTGTATTAGACTTTTTGGGATTGGTGTTAGTTCGTGTGTTGTCTATATCCCATTGTTTTGAATTTGCAATTCCGGAGAATTAGTGCTAATTTTCTTTCTGCATTCGTAAAGTGGTGGTGTTGCATCTCATCGCATTTACAAAATTCAGGTTTCTCTTCATTAATCTAGATGGCTGTAGAGTTATGGGATGTTGCTGCAACCAGTCCTGCTCTCCAGACCTACTCTCGTGGTGGTTTATTGGGTTAAATGGGGGCTTCAGTAATTGTGACGTTGCTGTTAAGTTTTTCATAAACCCCTGTCCTGAATACTAGTATAGTGTGTTCTCTAATTTGCATTGTTTCTAGTTCTGTAATTTTTTAATCAGCTTAATAGCCGGGAGAACTTTTATCGCAGACTATAAATACTTTGCTGAGATGTGACGTTATGTCTGTCCCATTGTGTATTCGGTTATTGTTTATGACAGCCTTAACAAACCCCTCTATTTTGTTATTTCTGGTCTCTCGGTCAGTCTCCCGATATTTTTTGAACTATAACGGATTTTTCCTTTAAGCCTTGTTTGGTAATTAGTTAGGTGGACACTTTGCCTCAATTTGGGAGGGTTTTGCTTTGGTTTTATTGCATCTTCTATTACTTTGGAAATAGTTGTGAAAGCGCAGTAGTTGATCATGTTTAGCAGCTTTAGTGGTACGTAAAACATAGTCAAGTAAGATACATTTGGTTACTGCAGCTAAGATAATGTCCAGTTTCTTTGAAGATGTTAGTTTAGGTTGAGTGGGTTTATTCGGAAGTATCTTTCCACTAAAAGTGCTGTCCCCGTTTCAAATTGGATCTTTGTAAGCATGTCATCATTGGTTGTCTCTTCCTCAGTTTTTTCGTCTGTTTCTCCTAAAACTTCCTGAAGCTCTGGTAATAGAATATCTCTTGCATTTGTACCACGCATTTCGGGCTTAACCTAATTCTTTAAATTATGTCCACTATTTCTAAAATGTCATCATGTTGAGCCGCAATTGATTCTTGGATTACTTGGTACTTTGGGTATTCAGGCAAAACTCTCGAAGTCTTCTACGGTAGCCAGTCATGTACTGGGCAAATTAAATCATTCTATATTTCATGTTTCAATCACGCTGCCTACTAATCCTGCGCAACACTTTCTCTTATTTGTGTTCCACTGTGTTGCGGGCTGTAACCGTTTGCAGTTCTTTTTGCTTCACAATTTTTTTTTGTTGCTCGCGAACAACTCGATCTCATTCGCCAGCTTTTTGTCAAAATGAGTTTGTGATAGTACCTGCGTCTGTTTTTCAGTCTCTACTAAATATTTTCTACAATATAAATTTCGTTTTTTAATAAATCTTCCGATTCTTGCTTTTTCTGTATTAATACGTTTTATTAGCTAGTTGATGTGTGTAAATATCGGAAATATTAAGGTACTTTTCAAAGATTTTAACATGTTTGATAAGTTCAAAATTTGCACCCGTTTTGTATGTTAAATATATACCAGCCATAGAACGGCTTATCAAAATGAAAAATGTAGCAAACCGAAATAAAAATGAAAAATTGAATAAAAAAAAAAAACACTAACTAGACTAAAAAATATTTTTTACTATTCTATTCAAAAGCGATAGAAAGTTCACTAAATAGATAATATTAAATGCGTTTTAATAAGTTTAAAATAAAAATAAATTCATTGACAAAAAATAATTTTATAGCGAGGGATGCTTTTTGTTGTATTTTTATTAAGGGTGTATTTTTCAAATATCTACAAATGAAATTTTTACAGCAGTTAATGTCAAGCATGGAATAAATGAATTATTATATATATATATATATATATATATAGAGAGAGAGAGAGAGAGAGAGAGAGAGAGAGATAAACATTTCGGCTAGTGCCACCGCCTACTGTGAAATTTTTATAAGTTTATTGAATTTGAAATGACAGGGTGGCCCAATAATGTGTGGACGGAAGAAAATGTAGTGTACTGATGAATATGATGCAAACTAAGTATCATTTAACTGAAATTCTTCAATATGTTGTCAAAACATTGACGACTAGAGACAGGTGAATTTCAGATATGTACGTTAAATGTTGTAATCTGGTATCCTATCGACTACCGAACTACGACATGCAATACCTTAACCCTCTACTAGGCTCATAGTTCCAGCCCACGTACTTCAATCTGATTAATCAGGGCATGTGTCGCTTCCACTGGTTGGCATAAATAACAGTGTCCACCACCCGACAGTCCTACTCGCTTTCATTATACAACGAAGATGATTGCCGTAGTTGCAAATGAAACTTTCGGAAGAAATACCACTAGAACATGCCAAAACATCCTGGAAAAATACTGTAAATCTATTGACACAGGCCGTGAAATCCTACATATCTGAAATGTTTATGTATTTATTTCATAAAGCTTGAATACAGGGGGTTTTCTTTCCTTTATTTATCCATGAAAAGGGTTGACCCTGAGTATTACACTTTCCCATTCGTATTTGTGGGTATTTTCCAATAAATAAAGTTCAGCAATAACCCCCATTTATTCAGCCTCTTAACAATATCGCAAGTGTTTTTAAATAATAAAGTTTGAAACGTTACTCACTGTTTTGCACATGTTGGACTTAGAATAGCTACTGAGCGATTACTATACGAAACTTTCACACTGATATTTGATTGTTAAAACGTCCTGCTTCGATTACTAATCAGTTGAGTGCTTATTCGTACATTGCTAGTACTGAATAATTGTCTGCAATAATATTTACATCTAACATCACAAATATTCTAACAGAATTCTAGATACGCACATGCTTTATGAGTCCTAAACTATACAAAACTATGCTCTGCTGGGTTTCACGACTAAAGTACTTTGGGTTTGAGATTAAAGTTCTTCTTCTTTAGAGAGTAAAGTTTTGACGTTAATGCCGTTAATCTTTAGGTACTGTAGGTTATTTAACCCTTTCAGGAATAAAACATAAGTTTTCGAACGAAAGTGTTAATATGTTTACGCGAAATGAACGACGAAGATTCAGTTGTATGCACGAAATGAATAAATAATTATTTGAGACTTCAATCAATTGATGGAAACGCAACTGTTGAAGGTTAGCGACTAGAAAGAATATACTGTCTTTCATTATATCAAAAAGGTAGCATCAGATTTGGTTTGATACCTACCCATTCTTTCTAGGAATCACAAAAAATCAGTGTTATGCACAGGGCGACACCCTATTTTAGAGTGTCTGAAAATCGTATATGAGACAATTTATTTCAAGTGAAAATATTAAATTTTATGCACGAAATACATAATTAATTATTCGAGATTCCTATCATTTGAAGGCGGCGCAACTGATGAACATTGACTAGTCTGCGTTCATTGGATTGGAAATTCTCGAATAGATAGTACTTAATATGTATAATGTTTATTTCATATACTTATTTGTTGTGAAGACATTTCAACTCCAACTCTGGATTCATTATCAATCACTCAATATTTCTGTATAACTCTATTTCTTGGATGTTCATTAATATGGAAAATTTTTGTCCTTATCAGATAATTAAATGTTAAATTCACTTATATTTTAATACAAATATTTATCGAAATTACATCTACTACACTATGACTATTACAACATTTTATACGTTACATAAAAGAAGCGAGGAGAGAATGACAAAATATTAATGGTTCGCCGACTATGGGGACAATTAAAGATAGCAGGACGAACATCTGATAAGGTATGTGAGAGAATTAAAGACGGTGCCGAAGCCATTGCGGAACAGAAGTAGGACTAGCCAATGGTTATGGGAGAAATATAGACCAACATATTTAATTAATCAATATGATGGTTGGACGACATAAAGAGAGCTGTTGGATGTATGTGTATCTGATAGGACAAGATAGATACAAATGTCAAAGAATTCAACTGGCTTGAGATCAGAAATGGACCAAAGAAGAAGACGTTATAGTGTTATCAACTGCAGCCCAATTTTATAGTATTAATTGATAGTGAATCTGTATTAACATTGGGTGATTTTGTGTATTAACAATAGAATGGCGAATGTCAATAGATTCCAATTATTTGACCATTCAATTGATCGTCTATTGACCAGTCATATTTGGTCAAATTGTTCAAAAATTTTGGAGCTCGATATTTTGGTTTTATTTGGTTTCATTAAAATTCTTATCAACATCATTTATGCATACTATTTTAACCAAACAAGAAGCGTATGTATTAGCTTATTTCAGTATTTTCGTGTATTGTGGGTTGTTAGATAATTTATTTCTTCTTTTCTGTGTACTGAGTTATTTGTAAACATTTTTTTATAATGAGTTCTAATAAATCAATACACGAATGAGACAAAGTGATGGAACAATCTAGGAAACACATATTGATTGCATGAATAAACAAATTTTAATAGAGAGAAAAAAATCTACAGGCAGTTTGGCAGAAATATATTAGTATCAACAATAGGACTACTATATATACTATAGGGTTTTGAGAAATAGCTTCGGCTTTTCATAATTCAGAATTTAACATCTTATTATTATTTTGCTAGACATCGGATATTGGACAAGTAGAGAATTTGTTGCTGAAAATCATGTAATATTTTAATTGACCAGACAAGTTTCCCTGTGATTCTGTTGGCTCTAGAAATCTGTCAGAAGGTTTCTTTTTGATAGACAAATCTTTTTAAAGTGGTAGTGGAAGTTAAATTCTGTAATTGTGAAGACGAAACCATATTTATCAATAAACCACAACAACGAACACTTATGGAAGAAAGAAGAAAGTCACAACTTTAGACAAGATAAGTGAACATGATCTGCAAAAGCTGTATTTGCTAAATTAACAATCCAAAACATTTATTTTCAGGTCTGTTGATTAAAGAAGAAGTAAAAATTACAACTATAGTTTTGTAAAGGAATGGTCGTAGCATTTATAAATACCCAAAATGCAACGTGTCTTCTTGAACCGAGATAAAAAGGCAAAAATCTCCACCCAGACAAGCGCAATATATTCCTACTTTGCTTCTACAACTTTGAATTTATTAATCTGATTTTTACTTGGGAAATGTATAATTTCAAATCAGCAGCAAATACTTTCCACAGCCCAATAATTTCAGCCAATATTACATCATCAACCCGGTGGAAGGGTTGGCAAAATGTAAAGTTATTACATACGTCCGGCTTCTCAACGTGATTTGGAAGTAATTTTAAGAGGAAGACAACGCAGAGGAAGCCTAAGTATAAGTAGAAAGATATATTACCTTGTTGCACTTACTTAAGGGCAAATAACCTCCTTGTACCAAAAAATTTAATTTAATATTTTAAGACGAAATGAACATTGACACCTAGGAGTTTCAGGGAAAATTTCTTCGTATTATTTCTTACTTAGAAATCTCAGGGAAACAGCGTTACATACAGCACGTCACATCACTTGTTGGCAGTGTGAGCTAGTTGCCTCCGAGACTCCTAGATGACGATAGTAAAATTATGTGTATAGACGAAATAAATAAATTACAATTCGAGAGTTAAATCCATTCGACTAGAATGCGTTTAATATATTGAATCTTAAAAAGATAATGTCACAAAGAAGGAAGTTACTCTCTGATTGTTGTTGTTATTCTTAATGAAACTCATTAATATTTTACTAGGTAGTCTGAGCATACTACTGGCTTTAAATATTTTGCTGAGTTCAATTTTTTAATTATAATTGGTGTAAATAATACTTCTTTGATTATAGTATAGCAGCCTGAAAGACGTTTGCTTATTACAGTTATAGTTGTGGTGTATAGTTTTTATATATAAATAAATCAATGCAGTTATAAACATACTTGATATATTCAATAATTTAAAACTTTACAATACTGTGTCCTATATAATGCGGTAAAACCCTAATGCCATCCTCCATGTCCAAGTCCAGCTCCATATCCAAGTCCGTGTCCAAGACCAAGACCCCAACCTCCATGTCCCAAACCAAGACCTAAAGCTGGTGCAGCGGCAATGGCGACACCGTGACCGTTTGGTCCAGTAGGACCAACAGCACCGTGTCCGTTAACAACTCCAGATGGGCCAACAGCACCAGCTCCAGTTACAACTCCTGAAGGTCCAGCAGCTCCAGCGCCTGTGACTACTCCTGATGGTCCCACGGGACTCAAGGCGGCATGGTTCACTACACCGTAACCACCGTGTCCAAGACCAGCATATCCAAGTCCCGCATGTCCAAGACCACCATATCCAAGACCCAGACCTCCGTGACCAATACCGATAACTGAGGCTGAGGCGGTGGCAGCCAAAGCCACGATAGTGAGTACCAACTGTAAAAATGCAAATAATTTTTAATTTTGAGCTATCACTTACATAAATCACGCGAAAAGTATAAAATAAAATTTTATTCTGTGATTATATGGTAAATATTTCTGGACACTCAAAAATGTTTTGTTTTTCTAGCGTAAGTAAGACAATGGCTGTAGTGAATTGTTTTTTAGATTACACAATAAAGATTCTTAGAATTTGCTGTTTTTTGAGAAAAATGCAAATTGTTTGAAATATTTTATGCTGTTGACTGTTGGCAAAATAATAATATTTTGCAGGAGTTTGAGGTAAAACTGGGAACATCAAAAACTTAAACAAAATTTTAAGATTAAAAATCAAAAGTGAAATATACAAAATAATATTTAGATATATGTCTACAAAAGCAGGAGAAACTTGACCTCAAAAATAAACAACGACTTAATTATTTTACACAAAAAAAATACTGTGAAATAAAACATCTATAGAAATAACTACAGTGCAGTAGGCAATAAACGAAGATTATCTAAGCAGAGCATAAAAAAAGTTAGAGTATTCCACATCACGAAATAAAGTTAATGAAATATTTATAATATAACTTTTTCCAGTATGGATCAATGAGAAAATACAAAACTGTTATATAAAAAAAGAAAATGATAAACGGTTTCTCCTAAATAGTACCCTCTATATTGTACTTAATTTCAAAATTGGGTTATTAAGTTATTTTATAGCTTTATGACCATTCATGTAGTAGATATAGTAGTTTTTAGAACTATTGTACATATTCCCGTGGTTAGAAAAAACATTAAAAATGGCATACATAACTAGCAACTGAAGATTCTAAATTAGAGTAAATATCCAATGTAATTTCCTACATATGTGTATAATGTATGTTATGTGTATGTAATAAATTAAGTAATACACTAATGTATTCATGAATTAGCAGTCAACATAACTTGCAATCAAATCGGAATAAATTAATATATAAGCATATAATTTATTCTTTAGCAAAAGATAAAAATTAACTCAGGATATTGTAATGTGGCTTTATATTAAAGAAGCGATTTTGTATAAGTTGTCAAATTATTTTTTTCTTACAGTTTAATATTTATCTGTATTTATTTGATATATATATATATATATATATATATATATATATATATATATATATATATGAGACATTAATTCTGTTCTATTATTAAAATGCAAATATCCGAAAATTATATTTGTAAAATCGCAATTTTAATGAAGATTAAATGTAATGTAATTGGGCTAGTATCGCGTTTGTTATACTAAATCACTGAAGATAAAGCAAATACAGTCTTCGCAATAATGAAATATTCTTCTTACCAAGGAGTTCATGATGAATATGTGTAGTTATTCAGATTCACAAAACTGAACTGATACCTTTACCTCTTCAACCCTGATATTTATACTTTAAGAAGGAGGAAAATGTTCAAGAAACGACCTTCATTGTAATACGGATAATTTTTGTTCAGCATCGGCGAGAAATGCTTTGTTATAGTTAATGCAAGTACTACGATATAATTGGGCTATTAGGTTATTGACAGTTTGTAATCAGATTGCTATCTAATTTTCACGAACTATCAGATTTATACAGACATAGGAAGAAATGGTAATTAATATTTGATTTAATTAATTTTGTATTAGAGTGCATGTTGGAATTTTTTTATAATCTACTTTGAGTTTTTGATGAAATTGTAATTTAGTGAAGAAAACTAACATAAGTGCCAAACAAGTGAATACCCACGTCACAAAAATTGTACATTTTAAGACACTTATTTAAACAAAAAAAAAAACGAATTGATAATGTTTTCACTCTAAAATGTCACTGAGTGTTTTTAGGACAGCAGCTATGAAGGGGATGTTTCGATTTTTTTCCGAAAATATAAATTATAGAGTTCGTTTTAATTTTTTTGTAGAGTTTGTTGACTTCACTCCAAAGCTGACTGAGGCACTTTCATAAACAATAGCAAGAAATTTGTATATTTTGAAATTGCCAAATGTGATTTTGGCGAAACGGCAATGGTCCCTTCGGCAGAATAAAACAGACAAACAGATGTATACCGGAATGAGCACTCAACTATAAATACATTGTGAAATTTAAGTTGACAATACAAGGTTTGAATTTTTCATATTTAAAAGAAAATGAACGAATTGGCATAAAATTGTTTGTAATTGTAGGAATTAGTAGAAATTTTTAATAATAGAAATGCTGTAGAAAAATTATCTAAATACAACTAAATTAACTAACATCTGAAAATAACAGAAATGTGGAGATTAGTACAGAAGTAAAGAATTTTTTAAGAAGAACGGGTAATCGAACCAGGTATCTATCGTTTGAAATACAAAAAAAAAGGAATTAGAAATGATAGTAGTTTACGTTCTTGCTGGAAACATTTAAGTAAAAACTTCATGTCCCTGCGATTTTATTTTTGGTTATGTTTCTAGTACCTCGTACCTACCATGCTTTTTTAAATGACATTAAATAATTTTTTGGTGTAAATGCTTATAGAGCACATTACTTATTAATGAAAAAAAAGTGTAATGACTATTATTAGTAACATAACCGAGTAATTCCTTTTTTAATCGATGGTCATTTAATATAAAATAGGTCAAGTAAATTCAACAAATACATATTTTTTAGGTTCGGCTAAATTCTAATAAATGATATTTTTCCAGATTTAGTTAAAAAATCGCAATGAGCAGCTTCCACAAATGCCAAATATTTATAAAACTTCATTGTATATTCGGAGCTATACAAATGACACAGAATTTTTTAATATCAGAAGCAGAAATACTTAGTTATAAAAGCTCATGAATTACTCTGAAACGACAAATTCATGTTCGATAATTTAAACATGAGATTTATTATTTTTCAGAAAAAAAAATTCTCATGCACCTTTAACTGCCGTTCTATGCAACCCACTGACTAGTGTGAAACGTCTTCCTTAAAGATAAGTATAACACAACATACAATACACTATTTATAAACAGGAATACTGGTTGATAATTTGAAGACATCTATTTCTCTCAGAATAACTGTGAGGAAGAATTTCTGTACGGAGAGCCAGTAATCCGGGCAATTTTACGAAATTGCCTTACCACACTTTGTTCTCAAAATACGATTTTAAATACTTATCTGTTGCAGGAAAAAATTTTGAGGATAGAAAACCCCAATGAACAGGCAAAATGAATAATTGATGTTGTGTTTTATTAAGTTAAATTCAGAAGTGATTCCCTACATTGTGCTATAGCAAAAAAACATAATGTTTTTCGAAAATCGGAAAAATAAAAGTAAAAAAAACATAAACATCGAATACATGTCATATAAACTTTCTAAATCTCTAAATTTAATTTGTTAAGTTAAATCATAAACTAAGTTCAAAGATTGCACAAGATATTTGCGACAGATTTAATTTTGATTTATTTGAAGTCAATGATTTATTTAAAGTAAATTATTTCAATAGTGATCATTTTTTTAAATAATCGTGATACCAACTTATCTCAATAAATATCTTAATTATTTGATGGAGAAGTACAGTATGAATAAGGAAGATAACAAAAAGTACTAGACGTTAATCCACAAATAGTGTTCATAACTTTTACACTAACGAAATACGAGCATATCCGATTTGATCAACGGTTTGTCACAAAAGGAAAATATTTATATATATGTTTTGCATATTTGGACTGTTTCAACTTTTGAATTGAATCGCCCGGCTGTTAAAGAGCACACAAATTACATGAAAGTCCGAACGTCGATACTAAAATTAATATGAACTTTAAACTCTATGATTTCTTTTATATGCAATAGTATAATTTTGAGTCAGAATTTAAAAATATTAGCACTGGTAGAACAACAATAGCCATATTTTGTAAAAATGTGAGTACCCTCAAAAATATTTTCGCAGTTATAAAAATTATTTCTGGGCAATCAGTGGAAGCTCTTCATTGCGATATTAACTAGACCTGGAAAAATGTAAATCATTTACTAGAATTTTGACAAACTTAAAAAATATGTATTTATTGAATAAAAATGAAATAGTTAGATATGATTTTAATGTAAATATTGAGAATTGGGGATACATTTTCTAGGTGAACTGGTCTTACAAAAGCAAACAATTGAAATTTAGTCAAAATGGCTATACGATTAATACAAAACGAAACCTTTAGGCTTATATAAGCTATATAATATATTTTGAAAATATTGTAGCTGCTGATTGTGAGATAGCACAACTTCTGTAATTGTAATAAGACATTAAGGTAACCTAACAGGGTTGGTTAGTGACGGACGGAATATGAACTAAATTTAAAATAAGTTAACTATGAACATTTTGACGGATAACTTTACTGAAACACTGAATGTTTTTAAATGTATTTTATGAAATGTTACAAATAATAGTATTAAATATGAAGTAAACAAAGAGTAAATAAGAATCACAAGAGGATCGAAGTTTTATTAAATAAGCTATTGTAAACTTAGTATTATTGAGACAATAAAATAAGATTTAGGACAAATTTTAGTAGGTTAATTAGATACCTAGTAGTTTATGTACATGCTCTAAATAAATTTTAGTGCATTGAGTAAATAATTTGGATTATAATAAATTGTAAAACTAAGTGCGCTCAACAAAAATCAATGTAAGAAGCTGTTAAGCAGAATAAAACACATGTATTTTTCTGAATGATAGTTATGGCATTGTTACTTTTTTATTTCACCAAATTCCAACCGTTTTGGGATTTAGACCAGACCCCGTTGATGATAATGATAAGCATTGATAATGATAATAAAAAAAACTTTATGAACAGACAGTCTTAGAAACGACAGTTTGACATTTGGGCGATATATATATATATATATATATATATATATATATACTAACTAACTAACTAACACTAAAGGTGTTAGGTGGTTTCCGGGAATTCATCCGCGTAGTTGATAACTGATCCCTGCCGGGATCGATGGTAAAATGAAGTCATTTTACACAAACACACACACACACACACACACACACACACACACACACACACATATATATATATATATATATATATATATATATATATATTGAAATGGAAATAAACATGAACCAAAAATAATAAAATCAAATCAATAATTATGTTTATATAAATGAAATAGTATATTAACAGATAGTAAATAATGCATTGTAACACATAAACCAATATTGGAGGCAATAGAAATTTTGTACGAGTGATTTCAGTAATGTAAAAGAACTATGATAAATCAAATGCAATTTAAAGATCAATACATGAATAGAAATGATTAAATTATAAAACTAGACCGTAAACTGGTAATTTGGAAATGACACATACTAAAACCGCAGAGTAAATACATTTTTTGAAAAAACCAAATGTGACATTTTAAAATAATTTTTTTAAAAAAGCATCTAGGATTTGAAATGAACATATAAAATATTCTGTAGGTTTCATGTATCACAATGAAAACATTTAATGAAAAGAAATAATAAAATTTTACTTTGAAATCGAAATGTAAACAACTCATTTGACACATTCCGAATGCTATCGTCCAGTTTTTAAGAACTTCATATTTCAGACACAATAGGGGTAATGATTCAAAATTTGAGAATCTTAATAAAGTATTTTGTGGTAAATAAACTTTTAAAACAGATTATTTCCACACAAAATAACCAATTCAAAATTAGATGTCATGGTAAAACTTTGGGGCAAGATTCTGACAGTTCTACCGATCGAAATACATTGAAATTCATAGGACAAAGCAAATACAGAACGGTGAATCAGATGATAATATGTTTTGTGACAACAATGAAGATTTTATTATAATTTTAGTACAGGTTAAACTTAAAATCGCTGCTGGGCAAAAATGGCAACAAAATGCAAAGTAAAAATTGCAATTTTAAAGAAAAAAAAGTAAAAGGCATTTTAGGAATCTGTTTAGTTAGGAAATTAAATATAAAAAAATAAGTATTGTATATAAAAACGGGATTTCAAAATTGCTTATTTAAAAGTTCTATGTCAAATTAGAAACTATAAAAGCAAGAACTGACAGCAGGGAAAAGAGTCTAAATTTGCAAGTGTAAGGGTAAACATTGTTAGAAAGTATAAAGTGACAGCGTTTGCCAAAAAGTAAAAAAGTTCATTAATTCAAAGTTTAATAAACGTGATGGTAATTTGAACAAAAGGTAGTCGAGATATAAAAGTACTAGTAAATGGTATTGTAGTAACATTCAGCATCAAATACACATCCAGTTCTGGGAAGCTGATAGCAGATTTTAATTTAAATTGGGAACCAACATAATTTGGCAGTAAAGTAAAACCAGCAGCAGATATAATTGGTAAATAATTGCAATGAATCATATTGGTAAATCAATCAATCAAAAGCAATCTGAGGGAGTAAAGTGGATGTACTTTATTGAAAAGTGAAAAGTGAATCAGGTATTTACATTTGAAGTTTTTGAAGCAATTATTATTTTGATTTTCATTTATTTTAACAATTAGATATTTTAAAACCAAAATTTGGGAAATAATCAGTTTAGTAACGGTATACATATTTGATATTGCAGTATAGTGCGTGGGTTCAATTTAAAATTATAAAACTAATATTCGCTTTAACTTTTCTAGAAACCTCTATTTACAACGAATATACAACAGCTGATTCAAATATCACAATAACAATTTTACATAAAAGCTCTACGCTCCACCAACTTAACTCGCGATCGTGGCCTGCTTCTTTTATAAAACCAGCATAGAAAATTCTCGCAAAAATCATCATCACTCCTACAGGTGCCGCGTCTTTTCGAGAACCATTTTTTATCTCAAAGCGATTGTTGTCGTACTGAAATGAAACAGGGTCGGCTTTGGGTAAATTTCGTAACACTGCCTCCCTTTAATTCTGATCGTCCCGATCAGAAACATCCCCTCCATGGTAGGAAGCGAGTCGATCTAAATGAACTACCTTCAATTTAGCCTTAGGGTGTCGACGGATCCGGTATACGAAGTCATTAAGCCTGTTGACCACCTCGTATGGACCATCCCAGGGGGGTGTAACTTTGGGGATTTATCCTTGCTCCGTTGGGGGTTGTACAGCCAGACTTTGTCCCTCTCCTGGAACTCGACTGAATTGGCCTTGAGGTCGTATCGCGTCTTCATCCGGTCACTGGTGGCCAACATCTGCGTTCGGGCTAATTCGTGTATTGCCAGCATGTTACGTCGGAGCTGGTCGGCCTTAATCGTCGATGTCTTGGGGAGGTTCTTCGGGGGAGCCAAATGCCAAATCGCAGGGTAATCGCAGCTCCTTTCGGAATAGGACCTTGACTGCGGTCAGGCCTGTACTATTATGTACGGCAGAGCGATATGCCAACAGGAATAGGGGAATATGCTCATCCCAATCACGCTGGTTATTGCTGACGACCTTGTATAGGTGTTGTTCCAATGTCCTATTGAATCTTTCCACCATTCCGTCTGACTGTGGGTGTTGTTCTCGTTTTCCTGATCCCCAACATCGTGCAGACCTTCTGGAATACATTCGATTCGAAGTTACGCCCCTGGTCTGAATGTAATTCCATCGGGACGCCAAACCTGCTGAATAGTTGTTCTACTAGCACCGTCGCTACCGTGGTTTCCTCTTGGTTGGGTATCGCATATGCCTCAGGCCATTTGCTGAAGTAATCCATGGCGACCAGAATGTATTTGTTCCCCCTCTCAGACTCGGGAAACGGACCGGCGACATCGATGGCAATTGGTCCTTTCAGTGTCTTCATGTCCAGCAGCCATTTGAGTGCGGCATGATCTTTTCGGATTAAGAAATGACGACCATAGAGGTATTTGTGGAAATGGTCTACAGCCCTTATTATTGCAAGAAGTTCTTTTCTGGTGAAGCAATAATTTCTTTCCGGTTTCGAGAATCCACGGCTGTAATACTCGATTACCTTCTCTTCACCATCTTGCATTTAGGATAGGATGGCCCCCAAACCTGTGTTGCTGGCGTCGGTGTCTGAGATGAACTTGCCGGACTGTGTAGGAAAGGCTAGGATTGGGCTGGAACATAGTGCTGCCTTCAGTCGCTTGAATGATGATTCGCAATCCTGATTCCAATGGAAGGTCTTTTTCTCAGTGGTCTGCCGATGTAGAGGGGCGGAGATGGTGACAAATCCCTCAAAAAAACGCCGGTAGTATGAACAGAGGCCCAAGAAGCTTCGGAGTTCATGTTTGCCTCTTGGGACTGGCCAGTCATGGATGGCTTCTATCTTGTCTTCATTGGTGCGGACTCCTGACTCGGATACTACGTGGCCCAAAAACTCTACTTCTTTTTGGAACAAGGAACACTTCTTCGGATTGAGTCTCAGGTTGGCGTTATTAATTCTGGAGAATACTTCGCCCAGGTTCTTCAGATGGTCGTCGAATGTCTGGCCCATGACTAGAATGTCGTCGAGGTATACTAAGCACGTCCTCCATGTTAACCCGCGTACTGAGCGTACTCCATTAGCCTCTCAAATGTAGCGGGTGCATTACATAACCCAAAGGGCATGACCGTGAACTGAAACAGCCCTTTACTGGTTGAGAACGCTGTCTTCTCTCTGTCGTTTACGTGTAGACCAACCTGCCAATATCCACTTTTTAGGTCTAATGTGGAGCACCAACGGGAGCCTGCTAGTGTGGTGAAAGTGTCATCGATTCGGGGTAGTGGATAGCTGTCTTTCTTCGTGACATCATTCAGCTTTCTGTAATCCACACAAAATCGGGTGGTTCCATCCTTCTTTGTAACTAGCACGATGGGAGCAGACCATGGGCTGATGGATGGCTCAATAACTCCACTCTGTAACATGGACTCGATGTTTTTCTCGACTGCCTGTTGTTGCCCCAATGGTAGTCGTCTAGGTGGTATTCTGATGGTTTGAGCCTTTCCGGTATCTATTCGATGCTGGATGTTGTTGGTGCGGCCGGTGGTTCCATCTTGACTGTTAAAAATTTGCCAGTGCTTTGTGATAAATTGCCTGGCTTTCTTCTGGTTCTCTGGTGTCAGGTGTGTCAAATGGTAAGCAAACTGTTGTAGGAACTCTTTATTAGGCCCTGTCTCCTTCACCGACGTCTGGTACTCTTCTTCGCAATTGATGATGGTCTCTACTGGCTCGAAACAAGCTATCTCTAGAAACGTTTGTTTACATCGAATATACAACAGCTGATTCAAATATCACAATAGCAATTTTACATATAAGCTGTTCGCTCCACCAACTCAACTCGCGATCGTGGCCTGCTTCCTTTATAAAACCAGCATAGAAAATTCTCGCAAAAATCATCATCACTCCTACAGGTGCCGAGTCTTTTCGAGAACCATTTTTTATCTCAAAGCGATTGTTGTCGTACTGAAATGAAACAGAGTCGGCTTTGGGTAAATTTCGTAACAATATTTTGAATCACATTGCATTTGACACATTAATGATCTTGAAAATTAATTGTTGCAAAGAACTTAATCATTTCGAAACGCAAATCTTTTTAGATTAATTGAAAATTTAAGGGGTTTTGATATTTACATTTGGGTTTGATGGTGCTGTAGGTGGCGTGTGCTGGACAGCGGAGCATGGTGTAGTGGTCTTCTTGAACTTCTTCAGGAGTGAATTCACTGTGAGGAGTATAATCAGAATTACTACTAAGGTGGTCGTTGTGATTGTGAGCCAGGACATATGCTTTTCTAAGGGTGGATGTTTCATCAGCTTTTCCAGTTCCATGGAATATTGGGACAGCTTATGGTTGGCAACATCTAGGTCTTGTACTGGGTGGTTTCTGTATGTGATGTTTTGGACCTTTTTGGAAATTCTTGTAGCATAGACCCTTGTGTTGTCGATAAACGCGTTGCAACCGGGTGGGATTTGCATCACTGAATTTGTCGATATGGTTTGTGTCACGATATCTTCCCCTTTGAATTTGATGGTGATGGCCAGTGGTCTTGAAATCGAGATCAACCATATGTTTACGTCAATCTCTTGGATATTATAGTCTTCTGTATATAATATCGCACTTTTGCAGGCTGCTGGAAGTGTGGCTGACTATTTGAGAAGCTGACCTTCGCAAATGGCATCTTTGTCTATTGGATGTGGTATGGCTTTGGAACAAATCTTATGGTGTTTAGTTAATGGTTTGCAGTCACCCAGGTCTTCGAAGGATGTGTATAATAAGGAATCTTCATCTCTCGCGATAAATTTTGTCTTTATTGAAAGTATATGATGGAACCCTGTTCGATCACACAAAATTGGGATCGGATAAAGGTGGTAAAGGGTGTAAATCTCAGGATCAACGAAAGGAATTTTGAGTACAAAAATGATTTTGGTGTTGATTTGAAAAGCTTTCAATTTTATCAAATCAATGTACTGAGCAACATTTGAACTGTAAATAGGAAGTGGTAAATTATTTTCATGTAGTGACTGAGAAATCCTTTGAAGGGAATCGACCAAATCTACTGGGGTTATGATCGAACTATATAAAATTTTTAAGGCGAAAGAGACTGCAGTTAAAACATCATCGAGCCTGTTTTCGATAAATATGTAACTCTCCATTAGGCTTTCACACAGATCTAAGATATTGATTTGAAATTCATGAAAATTAAGATCATTTGAAATGTATAAAATTGACTGCCTTATTTTTTCAATGTTATTCGAGAATAGTTTCTCCTCGGATTGAAATTTTTGTAAAGTGTTGTTGAGGCTCGTAATGGCTAAGGTTGTTACAGAGATTTGTTTCTTTACTAAGTCTTGAATTTGGTGTTGGTTCGCACTCAAAACCTGAAGTCTGTTATAGAATGTCAAGGGGGACTTCTTTGATAGTTGTTTCAAACGTTGGAGATCGTGAATTAAAGAAGACAGATCCCTAGAGTCTCCGAAGTGTAGTGTTAGAAGCTGCTTTATTTCGAGGTACGACGCGGGGTTGCTAGAGTTAATTAGCTGCGCCGCTTTTCCTTTTAATTTATTTGTTATGTGAATTACTAACAAGTATTTTTGTTCGGTAGTAGATATGTTATACGCACAATTGCACGCATGTATAAATGTGGCCAAAGAAATATGGTCGCCTTCAAACTCTGAAATTATTGAAAATATTTCCGACAACCTATATTTTTCAGTTACTTCGACAAAAGTGTTGTTCTGTGCTTGTGCCATTTCGATTTAATTATAATAAAATAGTATAGAATAAATGGTATCAATGAAATAGGTGGTATAAAAATCAATAATCAATAAATTTGTAAATGGGGAAATACGAAAGATATTTGGATGATAGAATAGTATTAATAAAATAAAATGTAAATAGTTCATTCATTCAAATATTAAAATCAATTATTAATAAACTTAAACGTTAGACGATTCACTACTACCCATATCAAGAGGAACATTAGAAGATCCGTGTTCTCCTTGTTATCGCAGTTACGACATCTTCCAGGTTCTTTGCTCCGTTGAGGGATAGGATCCACCAACAGTTAGAATTAAGCTCGTGTTCTAGTAACGTTGACGGATCCTACTGACTGCGCCAATTTGTTATATTACACTTTTCAAAATTCAGTTTTTAAAAAAGATTTATTTAACTTGTACAAAAAATATAACGTTTAAAATGTAAAATGAAAAATAACACTATAAACTAATTACAGACAGAGTATTTAAGTTTTTGCGGACACTAAATGTGTTGGGTGGTTTCCAGGAATTCAACTGCGTAGTTGATAACTGACCCCTGCCGGGATCGATGTTCAGGTCGGTTGGCATAATTATCGTAGCCTTCTGTTCTCGCCTCTAGTTACTCGAATACTAAGTTTTTCAGGAGCGCGCGCTGTTATATAGTCGCGGGTCGGCGCCTATCGGTTGGCACCGTAAACGACTGCTTGTGATTGGCCTTTGGCGCTCAGTGGCCACGCCCACCGCTTGCCGATTGGTTATTTCCGGTAGAGTTGTTATAGGATGGGTCCGGGCCGGTACGGTGTTTAATAGAATTTTCCAACAATTCGATAAGTTCTGGATTTCATTGCGTGCGTTTAGACTGTGAGGCGTCTTCGCTATTTCAATTGCCTCTCTTACGAGTTTTCGGGTGTTCTATATTTGCCAGTACTCTGGTATTCTCAAATTCTATTCGGTGTGACGTCGTGGTGGCGTGTTCCGCAATGGATGTTGTTTTTTCCTGCTTTCTTATAGCGTTCTGGTGTTCATCATTTCTAGCTTGAATTCTTCTGTTAGTTTGCCCCACATAGGTTTTATGACAGTCTGCACATGGAATATCGTACACCCCCTGTTGTTCTAAAGGGATCCTCTTCTTCGGAGTATTCAACACCGTGCTTATTTTTCTGTCTGTATTGAAAATAGTATCGATATTGGCTCTCCGTAGAATTCTTGCAATACTGTCCGTGGTACCTTTGACATGCGGTAAATAAGTCTTGGTTATTGGTGTCTCATGCTCCTCGTTTGTTTGTCTCGGATTTGACTTTAGGGCTCTTTGTATATTTCAGTCTGTAAATCCGTTTTGTCTCGAGCTGATTTTAAACTGTCCATTTCCTGTTTGATGTTATCCTGGTCAGCTAGTCTTTGTGATCTGGTTGCTAAAGTCTTGACGACGGCTTGTTGTTGGGCTGAGTGGTGTTGAGAATTCGCATGAAGGTATCTGTTGGTGTAAATTGCTTTCTTATGTACTGTATGGCCAAGGGTTCCATCTTCCGTCCTATTTATCAGAACATCAAGGAAAGGCAGTTGATTGTTGGCTTCAACCTCCATGGTAAATTTTATTTTGTGATGGATGCCATAAAGGTGGTCTAAAAATGTGTTGAGGTGTTCCCCCCCATGAGGCCAAATCACAAATGTATCATCCACATATCGCAACCATAAACTGGGTTTAAGAGTTGCTGTTCTTAGTGCCAACTCCTCAAAGTTCTCCATAAAAAGGTTCGCTATTATTGGTGAGAGTGGTGATCCCATTAGAGGTTCTTCCACTTGTTTGTATGGTTGGTCCTCGTAAATAAAAAGGCTATGATAATTATGCGAACCGACCTGAAGAGGCAGATGTGACTTTGCCGAAACGTCATTTTACCATCGATCCCGGCAGGGATCAGTTATCAACTACGCGGTTGAATTCCCGGAAACCACCGAACACACACACACACCCGGGGGTGGGTGCTGGTCCACTACCGGGTGCCTCTCCAGGTGGCGGATAGGGGGACGCTCTCCAGTAATGGGGAGTACTGAGGATTTTCTCAGGGCGGACCAAAATCAGATAGGGGAAGGAACCCCGAAAATAAACCATTAATGGATATGGGTGATAAGGCCAACTTAATACCCCAGGTGGGTACCTCTGCAGAGGATAATCCCACCACCGGTTCCGATCAAGTGAAAGCCTCGGTGGCCGGTGCACGCTCCACGGATTCTGGGGGGAGCGAATTATCACTGGTTCCGTCACATAGTGACAAGAAGAAGAAGAACACCGTTAATGGTACAACATCGACCATTAAAACTAGAGCTGGCAGCAAGACACTATTCAGCCAAGTCCTCCAAAAGGCGAATAGTGGAGTTGACGTCCCCCAAAGGGCAACAGATGAGAGTGGCGCTCCAAACAAATTAGGAGCAAAGATCGATGAGCTCTTGAGGTTCATTGGGCCTAGGCACAATGTACATCATGAGATCAAGAAACTGGCATACGCCATTAAGTCAGAATATGACAAATATCTGACTTCAACGACGCGGCCATCTCCTGTAGCGAAACCTGCTACAACGCAGACATCGCCAGTAAAGGTGTCAAACACTCAGACACAAGGTGAAAAGCAAAAGGAGGTCCCAAAAGCGGCTGCCTCAAAAGCAGCTAACTCAAAACCGGCTGCATCAACACCGGCGGCCCCAAAGCAGGCGGCTTCAATAAAAGTAGCCTCACTGCCGGGAGACTCTGTAGAAAGGACCTCGCCACCGAAGGCCTCGCCTTCAGTAGCCTCATCAAGTAAGGCACCACCACTTAAAACTCTTAAACCGGTGCTAGCTAGCAAGCTAAAGCCCGGTAAAGAAGGTTGCCAGAACATCGGGCAAACCACCCAGGCAACAACAAGTAGGGTGGTCTGTTCAGAAGCGGAGAGAAACAATGGATTAAAATCCAAGTTTAAACCGCAGACCAGAAACCAACCTTCAAACCAGTTGACTGACTGGCAACTGGTAAAGAGGAAAAAGGCCCCGAGGACCAATAAGCAAAAACCAGCGCCATATTGTACGCTGCTTATAAAGAAAGGCGAAAAGAGCTCCCATGCAGATATCTTGCGAGGTATCAAAAATGATCCCACCTTGCAGGATATAGGCAAAAAAGTCAATAAGATCCGACGAACAGCTAAGGGAGATCTCCTTTTGTTATTCGCGAAGGAAGACGCTCAGGAGATGGAGCGCTATTGTAACGCCATCAAGAATAAGCTCCCAAGCGGGGCCACTGTACAATCCCGAATACCGCAAATCGAGATTGAAATTAAAGACCTGGATGAGATCAGTACCAAGGAAGACGTGGTAAAGCTGCTCAAAGATAATATCGACGGCCTGGCAGAGATCACTGAGGAGGCAGTGAAATCACTTCGACGGGCATATAGATCAACACAAACGGCAGTTGTTTGTCTCCCAGAGGTCCAGGCCAAAAAATCCATCGCACTTGGAAAGCTGAAACTTGCGTGGGGCACAGTAAGTGTTCGCGAGAGGATCAGCCTTCGACGGTGCTTCAAATGCTGGCACTTTGGGCACAACGCCCAGGCGTGCAGAGGCAAGACTGACCGAAGCAGTTGTTGTCACAGATGCGGAGGCGCTGGTCACAATGCCTCGGCTTGTCAACAACCTGCCAATTGCTTACTCTGCAAAGAGAAAGATAGTAGGTCAGACTGCCGGCACGTTGCGGGTAGTTGGAAATGTCCGATCTACCAACAGGCGATGAGAGCAGCACAAGCCCGTAAATGAAAGTACTGCAACTCAACCTCAACCATTGCGAAGCAGCCCAAGACCTACTGGTACAGCGGGTGCGGGAATTGGATTGCGACGTAGCCATAATCTGCGAGCAGTACAAAAACTTCGACACCCTGTCCTGGGTAAATGACACAACGGACAGAGCAGCGATATGGGCTTGCGGTAAACTTCCGGTCCAACAACTCCCAAATACCCCCGAACCATGGCTTGTGAGAGCCAAAGTGGGAGGGGTTCACTTCTATAGCTGCTATGTACCTCCTAGTGCACAGCTCGACGAGTTCGAGTTATTCTTGGACACCTTGGCGGAGGATGTACGGAAGCGTGAATCGGTCGCCATCGCAGGTGAGTTCAACGCCTGGGCAATTGATTGGGGATGCCGGGAAACGAGCGCGAGAGGACGAGCTCTCCTTGAGACCATGTCTTCGCTCAACCTGGTACTCCTCAACACAGGAGCCGTAAGCACATATCGCAAAGGCACTGCCAGCTCCATTATCGACGTGACATTCGTTAGCAGCAACCTAATTAAAGGGGGCTGTGAGTGGCGGGTCGATGAGGAGTTTACTAATAGCGACCACCAAGCTATTATTTGGGAAATCAACACCACTCCCAAACGAAGATTGTGTGTCAGTCGTGCGAGGTCACAGCCAGTCGGTTGGAACAAAAATGCTTTCGATGCTGATTCATTCGCCTTGGTCTTGGAGCAGGAACCATTGTCTATAGCAACAAGCGCAGAAGCCACTTCCAAAGAGGTAATGACAAGCGTTGTCAAGTCCTGCGATGCTTCCATGCCAAGGAGACGGCAGAACAACAGCCGCCCACCAGTGTACTAGTGGAACGACACGATCTCACAACACCGACGAGAGTGTCTCAAAGCACGAAGGCTGCATCAACGAGCACGGAGACGCGACAGGGTCACAACAGAAGAACTAAGGCTCGACTATGAGATCAAAAGACAACAACTACGAAGAGCCATTCTCTCAAGCAAGAGATCCTACTGGAAGGAGTTGTGTGACGAAGTTGACCAAGATCCATGGGGAAAACCGTATAAAATCGTGATGCATAAAATCAAGGCCCCCCCATGACATCAACGAACTGCCCTGAATCATTGCACTGCATTGTCACTCACTTGTTTACTGCGAAGCCTGAGCTACCCGCTTATCCTTCGTGGCAGGTGAGGGACGAAGATATACCATCAGTGACTATGAATGAGCCGATGGGCGCGTGCAACCGGCTCCAAAACGGTAAGGCTCCCGGTCCAGATGGCATACCTAACATCGCGCTAAAATGCGCCATAGCCAATAGGCCTGACATGTTTCTACACATGTATGAGACCTGCCTAAAGCAGGGGGTTTTCCCGACTAAGTGGAAAAAGCAGAGGCTTGTGCTCCTACCTAAAGGGGGAAAGGAACCTCCAGACGAACCGTCACCATATCGTCCCCTCTGTATGTTGGACTCTGCGGGAAAACTCCTTGAAAGAATAATAGCAGATAGGCTGGAGCCCTACGTTGAGCCAAAACTTTCCACCAACCAATTCGGGTTCAGAAAGGGGAGATCAACCATCGATGCCGTGACACTCGTTACCAACATCGCCAGAGAGGCTATCTCGGGAAAGAGATGGAGAAGAGGTGGAAAAAAGTACTGGCATTCGCAGATGATGTGGCATTGATCATAGTGCGCAAGCACATAGAGGAGATACAAACAACCTTATCATTCGCTATAGCCACAATTCAGCATTGGATGCTCTCAGCGGACTTGAGTTTAGCAGAGCAAAAGACCGAAACACTTCTTGTTAGCAGTCGAAAGGCAAGGGAAACCATCACCCTCAAAATAGGCGACACCTACATACAGTCGCAGCCCTTCATCGGCTATTTGGGGGTGCTCCTGGACACACGGCTCAACTTCAAAGAGCACATAATCGCGGCCAGCAAGAAAGCAGCTGGGGTACAGGGGGCATTATCTAGAATAATGCCGAATGTCGGAGGCCCTAGACAGATAAGAAGACAGCTACTGGCAACAGTAACTACTTCTGTTTTGTTGTACGGGGCACCGGTATGGGAGAAATCGCTCGAGCTACCATCGTACCGCCGGAAAATGAAATCAGTCCAGCGGCTCTCAGCGATTCGAGTGGCATCATCCTACCGCACTGTGTCTTACGAGGCGGTGAGTGTGATTGCCTCTACCTTACTAACCGACATCCTGGCTGCAGAAAGGGGACGGCTTTATCGCAGAAAGTTAGAGAAAGACCAACCGACAGGAAACAGCGATGAAAGAGCCATGAGTCTAGGACAATGGCAGGAGAGGTGGGACAGCTCTACTAAAGGCCGGTGGACATATCGATTGATCCCTAACATCAGTCGGTGGGTCAACCGCCAGCATGGGGAGGTTGGGTTCTACATCACTCAACTCCTGACTGGACATGGATGCTTTCGAGCATACCTGCACAGGTTCAGGAGGGCAAACTCCCCAAACTGCCCACACTGTACGGACGTTATAGAGGACGCAGAACACGTGTTCTTCTCCTGCCCCCGGTTTCAGGATCAACGTGCTGAAGTGGAGAGGATTCTGGAGACTAATATCGTTCCAGAACAAATAGTAGAAGCCATGCTGAAGGGCCCCCAAGCCTGGAACTTGGTATCAGATTACGCGGAGACTATCCTTAAAGAGCTCCGCAATACCTTCGAGGAGTAGGCTTTAGAGGCTTTCAATGTAAGAGCAGTTAACATCTGCAATGAACCACCCTTGCGAAGTAGTATTGACAAAGAGTGCCGCAGGGGACCATGGTTGTAGGAGAAAGAGGTTAGGGTTTTAGCGGGTATACGGTATACTGGTTTCAATGCAACGATTTACTCTTGCTTTGAAGTCATTGCATCGGGAGTCCCGCACGACGGCTAGCACGTGCTAGTTAAGTACGCAATGTATTTCCCACCTCTTCGGATAAAAAAAAAAAAAAAAAAAACACATATATATATATATATATATATATATATATATATATATATATATATATATACTACCCGTATGGGTAGTGCCAAAGAAATCAGACGCCTCTGGAAAACAGAAGTGGCGTGTTGTAGTAGACTACCGCAAACTTAACGAACTTACAGTCAATGACAAGTACCCACTACCGAACATCTCAGACCTACTCGACCAACTAGGCAAATGCCAGTACTTTACGACTTTTGAGCTAGCCTCTGGTTTCCACCAGATAGAAATAGACCCAAAAGACATCCCGAAAATTGCATTCACTGTCGAGAACGGACATTTTGAGTTCGTCCGGATGCCCTTCGGATTGAAGAATGCTCCTTCTACCTTTCAAAGAGTGATGGATAACATTCTTATGGGAATCCAGAATAAAAGATATCTGGTTTACATGGATGACATAATCATTTACTCGCCTACAATACATGACCATCTATCACGACTGACAGACGTATTTAAAAGACTCAGAAAGGTTAACTTTAAAATACAGCCTGACAAATGCGAATTTCTTTCTTAGGACATCTTATAACTAAAGACGGTGTAAAACCCAATCCATCAAAAGTAGACTGTATTTTAAGCTTTCCACAAGCAAAGAACCCTAAAGACATAAAATCTTTCTTAGGGCTTACTGGTTACTATCGTAGGTTCATTTCTAACTTTGCAAAGATCTCCAAACCACTGACAAAACTATTACAAAAAGACCAACCGTTCAATTTCAACGAAGAGTGCGTAAAATCCTTCAATGAATTAAAACGAACATTGACTTCCACCCCTATACTCATTTATCCAAATTTTGACGAACCGTTTGTACTGACTACAGACGCCAGTGCTTTTGCTATTGGCGCCGTATTATCTCAAGGGCCAATAGGTAAGGATTTACCGATTGGATATGCTTCTAGGACCCTTTGTAAAGCCGAAACCCGGTACTCCACCATTGAACGAAAGCTCTTAGCTATTGTCTGGGTGGTTGAGCATTTTTACTACTAACCGATCATCGCCCGTTAACCTGGCTATTTTCTATAAAAGATCCCGGTAGTAGACTTGCCCGATGGAGACTCAAACTAGAAGAATGCGACTATGAAATTATTTACAAACCTGGTAAAGTTCATAAGAACGCTGATGCTTTATCACGGATTAAAATCAACCATCTTGACGAATGTTCATCATTTCAGTCGAAATCGAAACTAACACCCTTCAAAGTCCTACCCCTAAACCACGAATCCGAAGACGACAGTCCTGAACCCGAACAAAATGAAATATCTCTTGAAACTATGTCCGAAGAATTTAAAACCTTTATAGAACGTTATAAAACTACTTCTTTAATTGCCTACAGCAAAATTGAATTCTCTAACTGTCAACTACTAGACAAAACAAATAAAAACATTTTAATTTTCCCCCAATCATCCAATCTTCTGGAATTTCATCACGACATTTTCGAAGACATTTTCGAAGAAGTCGCTGACTTCGAAACCTTTAAAATTAATGTATTCGCCAGCAAAACTATAAGCAGAAGGCAATATTTCATAATCCCATCTCCAAATGATTCTGACATTGTAAATGAAGTTCTTTTTGCATCGATATACAAACACCAAGATACTTTATCTCCATCTAAAACATACTGTGTCCAAAACAATCTCGATCTTCCAATTTTAGAGATGCTCTCTTTCATTTTCGCTGAAAAATAAGTCAAATGGAAAATTTGCCAAAACGTTACAAAAACCCCCGAAAAAGACGAAATACCGCTGATTAACGAAACCGTCCGCCGTATTAAAGAAATGTACACCTGGCCAAGTTTCACAAAAGACATTAAAAATTTCGTTAAGAACTGCGAAATTTGTCAAAAAACTAAAGCGTGTCGCATTACGGAAACGCCTAAAACACCATTTGAGCGAATTAATATTGACATACTAGAAATACCTAAAAGGAACTATACCTTATCTGTAAGAGACGAACTGACAAAATACTCGCAAGATTATGCTTTGGCAGACAAATCAGCCAAATCCGTTGTCAGTACTATGATGTTATACTTCCAACATTTTGGTACGCCATTGCGTATCCGTTGTGATTATGGTAGGGAATTTGACAACGCCATATTCAAAGACTTGTGTAAAACTGTACGACATCAAACTAACTTATTCTAGCGTAGGATATCCGCAAACAAATGGCTCTGTAGAACGATTTCAATCTACTTTGTTAGAAATGATTCGAATCCATAAAGCCGAAAATCCAGATGAACATCCCCTAAATGTACTCCCGTATGCGGTTATTGCTTACAATAACTCGACAAACAAAACCCATGACTTTTCGCCTTACGAACTAGTGTTTGGACATACGTCCAGCAGACCACCTGAAACCACTTGCAATCATAAGGAACTGATTAGTATATATATACGAGACTTGAACAATCGGATTTCCTATTACTACAAAGTAGCCCGCGAAAAAACTGACTTACAAAAACAAAAGGCTAAAGAACGTTTTGATAAACACGTTTCGGACAAACTTCCCGAATTTAAAATTGGTGACAAAGTTTACGTCAAGGAATCCCAAATTAAAGTCAAACTTCATAATAAATTCAACGGTCCATTCCAAATTTTAGACATTCACAATAATTCAGCCACACTCTTAAATCTCAAAACAAACCAACGAACGAAAGTTAACTTCCACAGAATGAAACTTTATTCTGAAAACGAAACTTGTAAAATTGCCATCGTTTTCAGTGAAGGGTACAATGTTCAAAAACTTGAAACCAATGCGTGGATTGTGATCATATCGGAACCCTTACATGTGACGGTTAATTGTCCAGGAATTGACGCCAAAACTTTAGCGCTAACGAACAATTCTATCATTCGGTTACAAACGGAATGTAATGCTTTTGTTGGGATTACAAAAATCCAATCCGAACCAAAAAAATTCATGAACATTTCAGACAATTCTCATCATCATCATACAGTTTTAATTCCATTCAATTGCTGCAATTCTCATCCTGAGAAACTTACAATCCCGAATCTTAAACCCCTTAAACTGGACGATTTAAACATGGAAGAACTATCCATAGCCAACCACAAGTTGGACCAATATTCAAGGGATCTTGACGATCTCATCAATCAACCCTTTATTAATAAAAACATTTCCTGGTTCACATATGCTACAATAATTATCATTGTAACAATTGTTATTGTATACAGCTCATTGAAAATCATAAGGCACGTTAAGAGACCTCCGAAAAACGACAACTCTAATCCAGAGAGTCGAGACCCTTGGCAAAACCGTTCTCCAGGCTCATACCAAAACTGAGGCCCCACATCGGAAAGGAACCAGAACATCCAGACCTATAGAAGTGAGAACTTTTATTGATACGTTTCTATGGACTAATTTCACTTTCTGTGTTTAATATATATATTTTTGTATTTTTATGTAACCTATTTAATCTTAATCATTATGTTCATTTTACTTTTATTTTATTTCCATAATTGTATTTTTTTTGCTTATCTAGCTAGTCCAGTAAATTCCAAAAGTTGATGTTACAGCATCAACTTTTCTTGGTAAAGAGGAGCTGTTAGGCGTAAATATCATGCACGTGTAAGATACAAAGTATCATATTTCGCTGACCAGTTTCCTGCTTCACTATGTAAACGTGGGAACGCATCGACTTGACTTTTGATTAGTCAGCTTTTTAATGTTATAAATCAGAGCGACGCGGTCCCACGGTCGTCATTTATCGTTAGTATATTTGTACCATTTAGTTAGTTCATTTTAATTTTCAATTTAATGTTTTATTTAAAGTTTTAATTTTTGTATTTCAATAAATAATTAAACTCTAAAGTGATTTACAAGATATTATATATATATATATATATATATATATATATATATATATATATATATACTGTATTCACTGTATTATATTCGTAACAGCTTTTATTTTTACACAAACTAAATAAATCTTTCAGCAATCAAACAATTCGGATCTAAAATCTTCTAATGTCAAATTCATTATAGTAAGCCTTGTTCCTATAACAATCATTTGAAAGTTTTCATGTTACAAGGAAACGTGAATGTTTGTTGAACAATGAGCTTTTTTCTGTTCATTATTTTAACATAACCAACAATCAAAAAGAAATGTTATGATTTCAGGGTCAATGTATATTATTTATATATTTATTTGAATATTGGCAGTCGTAAATATACAACTCTCTGTAAACTTTAAATAACAAGATGATGGAACATTGTATGTAGTGTGACGTATTATGAAGTGCAGTTGGTTATTGGTACAAACAACTACCTACTTTTTATTTTTATGAGTTAACTGCTCCGTTAATTATTGAATTTACAATTTGCATATATTTAAAATTTATCTGAAAGCTAAGTGTTTGCTTTATTTCACTGTTTTGTGTTTTTATGGTTTGTTTAATTAAACAGTATTACACTGATTATGTGTTTATGTACAGTCAAAATAGAGATTTTTTGGATACATCAAATTCAATAGCAAACCGCTGACGCCATCATGTAAGTAATAGTCGAACAAGCAATAATTAACATAATTTTAAGAGAAAACTCGTAGAAGTAAATTATTTGAGTATGACAAACCTTAAAAATATGGATTTTTTCGTTTCGTGCTTATATTGTTAAAAGTAATGATTTGTTGATAATGCCGTCAATGGATAAGTTTTTGAAAATCAGAAACTCTTTAAAATGAGAGTTTCTTAATTTTGATCGCAGTGTAGAGAAAAACTGGAAAAATTGACCTAAAGTGAGTGTTTTTGAAAATTCGGAATTTGGTTGTAATATAAGCTAGAACCTTAATCTTTGTCCAAATGCTTATAACTTTGATATTAATTGGGATCAAGATCGATATTGTACATTAAGTAGAGATTACAGAAATGCAAATGAAATAATTTTTAGAACTATTTTGTAGAACGTATAGTATTAACCACAATCGTTTCATAGAGAAAAGCAAAATATACTTTGGAAGCTCATAAAATGCACATCACTTTGTATATATTGGATTTTTGTTAGAGTGCCGCAAACTATTAATAATGCTTGTGAATATAGGCTTAAACGATCGAGAATGAGTTTTCCTCAGATGTCTATCCTAAGCAGATATAAATATCATAAGCTCTTATTCTAACGATGATTAATATTCCACTGGTAGTTACCAAAAACTATTGAGTCTACGACTTTAACATTGAAGGCATTACGATTTTTATTTTTTTGGGAATAAGTACCACATACACTTGAAAGTCGTTATGTTTCAAAAGTTCAAACGTTTCAAGGTCTACATCAGACCTGGTTTTCAATGGTATGAATACAAATTGAACAAAAAATTAAAATTAAAAATTTAAGAAGATTCTCAATGACAAATATCGAAATCACAATTTGACATAAAAACCGGAGATCCACAATTATCGTTCAGAAAACGGCATTACTTTTCTTTTTATAAGCAGAAAACAAAGAATATTAGTATTTTTGCGGATTTTAATTTTTTAATTCACTTATTTCTAAGCATTTTCTGTTAAAATCTTAACAATTATTCTGTAGAAAAGTTCAAACGTTTCAAGGTCTACATCAGACCTGGTTTTCAATTGTATGAATACAAATTGAACAAAAAATTAAAATTAAAAATTTAAGAAGATTCTCAATGACAAATATCGAAATTACAATTTGACATAAAAACCGGATATCCACAATTATCGTTCAGAAAACGGCATTACTTTTCTTTTTATAAGCAGAAAACAAAGAATATTAGTATTTTTGCGGATTTTAATTTTTTAATTCACTTATTTCTAAGCATTTTCTGTTAAAATCTTAACAATTATTCTGTAGAAAATGTTATTGGCGTGAAGGTATAAGCGAATTGGTGTTGAAATTGAAACTGGTGGTGACCTGAATTCGGTATTCTTGTACAACAAATAACAAAGTTAAAATAAATATTAATTACACAGTAAGAGCTCTCACATTATGAGTCATTAAAAAACTTAAATATTTATAATATAACTAAGTTAATAAAATTTTGTATAGTTTGGATCAAGATAAATGGAAACTGAAATTTTCAGTAAATATCCACCAAACAAGCATGTATAGCCACCCCTACCTCAGAAAAATGCTTAACATTTTGTACAAATAAAGTAACTTAAACGTAAAGCTGAAATCTATTTACTTATTGAAAAAGAGCAATAGGTAAGAGAATAGGTAAGAGAATAATTGTAAAAAGTAAAGACATATAATTATATTAATAGTATTTTGATATCTATCTATCATTATATATGATAAACAAATTTTAATTCGTTATTTATATCGTTATACGATATTTTCTTGATATTACTGGTTTGTTTTGAATCTAATTCTATTACATATTATGCAATTGTCAACTAAGTACTCCATACCTGTATATGACCAAAGTGTCAAGTTTACCTTAAATAATTTAACACCCAAAATCAGACGTTAAAAAATTAGTCTAAGAATTTAATGTTAATGTAAATGTTCTTTTAAAGGAAATGCCAAGTAGACTACTAAAGGTATTGGAATAAGTAAGTAGTAGTGCAGCTAAAATAAGCGACGTAACCTTCTCCCATTTGTTGTAAATGGCTAACCATCTGAAGGCAACTTATGAAAATAGTATTTAATTTCAAATTCCAGTTCGGTACTTATACTTAAAACGAAGTCGTTAAAAATATATTATGTGAAAAAATATAAAGAATATAATTAAAATTTAGTTTAGTTCTATATAGTGACCTCAGCAAATGCGGAACCCTTCCGGTTTCTAGACGCCATGAGCATCTATTCTCCCAATTACTCCACAGATTTGATTGTAAGATGGCTCTAACTAAGCCTTTTTTCGGTTACCTCTTGGGGGCCCTTTTTCTTCTCTCAGATGAAAACCACTGTATTACTTTTTGTGGTATTCTTTCATTATTCATTTTGTTAATGTTCCTTACCAATTTAGTTGCCTCGTTTGTATGCAACCATTACTGTTCTTTTATTGTTTACCATTTAGGTAATCCATTTCTGTTTACAGAAATATTTATAAATATATTCGATATAGTAATGGCACATTCTAGTTTAACAGATCCTATCATAGTTACTTGAGAGTAATATACAGCACGGGTATAGATATTTTGAATATGCTATATATTCAAAACTAATACAGGTGCAAATTTTAGTTATTATTGGAACAATCTTCTTTTTGTCATGCCTTCTTCTTAATGAAAGTTGGCGACCACATTTCTAAATGCGTCTCTATTCTTTGCCACGTGGAACAGTTATTCAATGTGGAGATTTATACATTCTCTTATTTTTCGGAGCCAAGATTTTTTCTTTCTATTGATACCTTTCTTCCCTTTCAATTTCTTGTAACAGTAGTATTTGTTGTTGACTTATTTGGTTAACGGCTCTAAATCTGAGTAGTTTCTTTGTTACTGCTGTGGGATGATATATCTGCACAAAGTTTAACAACTTTTTTTATATAGGTTTTGTGCTTCGTTGCAGTTTCTTTTTGATAATAATGGCCATACCTTCTTTATGTTCGCCATTTTGGCATCCTGCGTAGTAAAGTATCACATCATCTTGAATACATTGTCTGACAATTAGCCACCCGACTTCGCTGAGCCCGAGGACTTCTATTCCAATTCTGAGCATCTCTAGAGCAACAGTTAATTTCTCAGCCATATGTCCTAATGCTCTAATATTCCAGGTTGCAATTCGACTTAAGGTTGTATTTCTCTTTTTCCTCCCAGGGATTGTTCGCTACCCGGTGCTACTAAAGGGACACCGGGGACTCGGGTCCGCTTTTTTTAACGATTTATCATTGTAGTTATTTTTGAGAGTTTATAGTGCAGTAGTTTCTCCTTACTTTCTGCACCACAGTGTCACAGGTAGTAGAATCAATACGTGATTGCCGCCTATGGTTGTTCAAACTAAACCTTTATAGATAGTATATATTGCTCGCCATTGTTTAGTATTGTTAAAGCTGTTGCTCTATGCCATTACGCCATAATACTATTACGATCTCTAAAATTAAGGCTGCAATTTGGGCGAGGTCTGCCGTAAGTCTTTTTTCTCTATTTTTCCTGACTCTGTGGTCTTCACCAGTATCTCTCCGTAAGGAAACTGCGTTATACCCTGCAGTACTGGGTTCCTAACAGAATTTAGCTACCAACTCCTTGGAGATGGCCCCACCCCACGACGTGGACGCTGCTGTTGAGAATTACCTATGATGAAATCTCTAAGGTTTTGGAAAAACAGTACATTTACAGGTACTAGCATATTTAGAGTGTTAAACCCAATTATCTTTTATAATGGATATACTTTTTCAGATGCTAACGGTGGTTGACAGTGATTTTAATGGATTAGATAAGTTACTGTGAGAAAAAAGTTAGGTGATGTAGGTATTAATCAACAATAAAACTTTCTTGGGATACAAAATAAATCATTAATAACTTATTATTAGCATTTGTTGTTAGTATCTATTAAGGTATTATTTAAAAGAATAAATGTTAGTTAAATCGGCCCTGGTTTTAAAAAATTCTTCACTGTCTCGAACTTCTGACAGTTTCGCCAGTAAAATCTTCAAAGTTGGTGTATTTTTAAAATAAATGTATTCCTTCATTTCAACTGCACACAGACTGCGCCTTCAGCTGATTAGATACCAAGTCAGTGGTAGATGCTCTGTTAGAGACGGATATTTTAACGGGAGACAGTTATTTAGAAAATCGTTTGCTATACCGCATTTAAAATCGGTATCAACAACAACATATATAAATGTATCTTCACAACTCAACTAGAGTTCACTGGTTTTAGCTCTCTAATATCAATCTGTAAAAACGGTACACGGTTTAATTTGAAATGACACAAAAATATACGTATTAAATGCAACAACCTGGATACTTTCATATTTCTGCATTTCTAAGGTAATTCTTAATACTGCAGTATTAAAAACTTAAGGATACTTAATATTTTTACAGTGGTATTTAAGTCTATGTCTAGGTATATAAATTTACATCTAGACAGTAATGTTTATTATATCCGTGTAAAGGTGTGAAACAATTGTAAAAAGTACGAAGCAGAAGGTTTCGTCATTAATTCAAATCATGCCTTTAAATTTATTAAAATCACTGTTTTATAAATTAGCAAATTTTCTTAAGTTGAAACAATTACTTAAGCAACAGTTAAATAAAGTTTATAACGATATCCAACATTTGAAACCGGTACTCTCTTCGAGGTGTCATTCTTTTGTACGCAAGACAATATAATATATATATTGTTTCTGGTTAGGGAACCTTCATCAGTTGCGCTTCGAACTGAATGTCCTCCCGAACACTTCTTTATGTCGGTCTTTACATCTCGCGTCTACAAATTTGAAATCGGTGCCAAAAATAAGTTAAACAAATCAGATACCTATTATAACAATTAGACTAGATAAAAAATATAAGTGCTTATTATTTATTTTCATTTTCTATTTGCACACTAAAATAGATTCCAGAACAAATAGATATGCTGGATAAACTGCAATTGCAGATGAAAATTTCAGAAAAAATTCTAATAGGTCAGGGCAAAAAAGCCCGGAAAACCATAGTTTATCTCTTGACACTGGATGTGAAAATATGTTGTTAGTGTAAGGAGTAGGATGTAGGAAACAATTTGTTGATACTGAAATTAATTAGTAATGGTAGAAATTAATTATATGTCGTTAAGAGAAATAAGTTTAGTTTATTGAAAGTTTTTCGCTTGAAAAAAACTGATTTAGTTAATAATAGATAAATTTTGAAATTTTTTGTCAAAGTTCTCAACTTTTCACATTCTAACTTGAAATATTGAGGGTTTCTATTAATTGTCTCTATTTGGTTGAATTATGTGCTTTGTTCTTGAAAACGAAGGTATCAGTAATATGGCATTTATCAATTGAAAGTTCGCGTACCCTAATTTTAAGTATCACCTAAAATCTATCTAAAAATAATTGAACTGGCTTAATGTTGTTTTCAGTAAGTAAATAAGGAATCAGTTTATATGTACTCATACAATTCTGAATTCATCCATCCAGAATATGACCGACCAAGTGCCAAATATTCTGTACCATATTCCACAATTGCTCCCGCTAGTTTCTTTATGTGAAAATGTTAGCACTTTTCCTGCTACCGATAATGTAGTCCTTTTTCACAACTAAAATATTAACACTTTTTGAGTAAAGATAAAACTATGTTTAATCTCCACTAAATATTCAACTGAATAACATCCATGATTTCTAATATGTAGTCCAGTTTGAGAACAAACAGCACCTTTCTTACTGTCACAAAACATTGTTACAAATTACTGTAGGCTCGAATTATATCGGACTTAAAATAATTCCTATATACAAGGAAATAATTCCTCGAGAACAATCATAATTTCCGTCACAATATGTTTGGTAAACAATGTAACTCATTCATCGAAGTTTCCTTGGACGTCCATCGTCTTGCAATAGCTCAAACAATTGAAACGTTGTGAGATCAAAGATTTCAAGACAATTGAAGTCCAAGGATACATCGAGGAATGTTTTGTTAATCTCAACATGTCGCTTTAGGAATTAGTCAAACCAAAAACCTTCTGGAGCAAAACTTTTGTTATGATTTGAAACCACTAGGGCACATTTTTCCATGTCTTTTTATCAGATTGAACTAGATAGCAGATAATCAGACAGCTAATGTGTTTATTCTGTCCTATTTAATTCACGAATAGGAGAGTGTTTCCTACAAACAGAAACATTTCCTCATAAGAGTTAAATTTTTGTCAGATTTTAGAACACAATATAATGGACAATATATCTGGAGCACTGTTGGCAGATGTACTGGAATTATTGCACATTTACTATAATTTTGGGCTTTGTACAATCTACAATTCAATACATTTTTTCAACCTTAATATTCCGTGGCCGTAACAAATTTTCAATTTTAAATGCTTTGATTTTAAAAATGATCTTTTGAACTGCATCTAGACTAATGTTATAAAATATTTTGTTAAAAAAAAAATAATAAAAACCATTACATGTTTTTATCTTATTTCTTTTAGTGGTCAAATTCAAACTTCGATTGTCAATCTCTTATTAGTGTCTAAAGAGGTGGTAAACCCTTAGAGCTTAGAGCAATTCCCAAATATCCTGCATGGTCTAGAGAAGGCAATAGAGTGACCGACTTCACTCAACTGGGACCGACTTTCAATAAGCTACGTCCAATATGTGGTCCATTGGCTGCTTCCATTCACCCAGTGAGATAATATGATACTCTCTTTATTGTCATCTTTTTCTAGTCTTGCCACCCCTCATTAATAGCTTTAATATGGAATTTTAACAAATAACAAAGTTCGTAAATTACGATTTACGTTTTTTTTTCTATTGGCACAATGGCGACTTGGTTTTAATTAGTTTATATCTGTATACCTTCTTATTCCTACCTGTATACTTCAATCAACAAAAACTTAAATCATCCGCCAATTTTCATGGAAGTCAGATTTTAAATCGTGCCAAAAAATTTAAGTACCTTGGAACTTGCAATAATTTTCAGGAGCATATACTTTTTGTATATATGTAGCATTTTTTCATTATGTTGTGGCTGATTAGAACAATTATGATATATGATAATTAAAAAATGTACAATAGTTTGACTGAAACTACAATAATTTTGAGGCCCTGATAATATATTCACTTTCCAAACATATGCCACGACTGATCTGGAGTCATGGTTAGGTATAATGTGTTGCACTTAAAGTGCTATTTCGGAAGATGTGACCCATAAGTCTGTAGTAGCTAACCTATGGGGGATATGACAATATTTTGTAGTACCCGAAAGTCTCTATAGAATATATATATATATAAAATTGCTTCGAAATGACATAAAATATAAATAAAGAGTTCAACAAGCTGAAAATGTTTGTTTTTACATCAGAAGATTTTCAATTGGAAAATCTCAAAAAGTATCGTAATTTTCAGGTGGAATTTTGATAAAAATATGTTACTCTAAAATGAATTTATTCACATACAATATTTTACTATTTCCTCATTTTTGCATTATATCAGGTAAGATATTCTGTGATGATGCTAGCTTTTTTTTAGGTTTCCCAATTGGCGAAAGTTGGTTACAAACGTTGACCCAAGCAATTTCGGAAAGATTGTTGAGGTCTTTGATAATTTTGCGTGTTCATTAGGGTTTTCTCTAATATTTTTGGTGCAACAGATAAGTATTTGAAATTGCAATTAGGGAACAAATGGTAGTATAGTACGGTCAAAAAATTATTGGTCGTCTTAACAAAAACTCTTGCTCACAGATATTATAAAAAAGAGATGTCTACAATATAATCAAATAGTAACTCATTTGTGTTGGAAGTCAACACAAAAAATGATGCCACAAGAAATAACTGATTCATCGCCACACATATAATTTTATAGAAAAATAGCCAATTCCCGATTTAAAGTTTACTGATTAGAAGTATTAAGTTTTCTGATTTGTGAATTATAATATTGTGTTTTTGGAAGAACCCGTAGAACATGACAAGTGAGTACTAACATAAACGGTTTATCAAGTAGGCAGTCGTGGGTTTACTCAATAAAATAGTATATTTTTTTCAATGATTCTTACCTCAAATTCAAAAGTTACGGTGGAAATAATTTTGCGATGAATCACTTCTTCATAAGAAAAGCTTGGCCTGCTGGGTGTGTTGTAATTTTATTGTTGTAGGATGTGAGCAATCTGTTTATAATCACTGTTGTTAATTAATGTGCGTTGAAGGGTACAGTTAATAAACCCCTTTGGCAAAAGTGTGAATGTTTTTGTGATGACTTTGGATAAACGTTTACAGAATTACTTTTAATGCTTATATGACATTGTGTTTATTTTTATGCATCAACATTTCAGTATTTCTTATGTGTGATAACATATAGATATATGTTAAACTACAACATATTGTGTACCAGTAAGCGTGGTAATGTTCACGTTGTCTTCAAATTCCACACAGTTTATTTTTTGTACGGAACTGCAGACTGGGTTTGTTGCAAACATATTTCAAACTTTTGGAACAAAGTTTTGTTTTTCAATGATTGTAAATTCACTAACGAGGCTAAAATACATACGTATGAAGCTGAAATACGGGACATTATGGCTTATGATTTAATTGATAAGGAGGACACGTTATTTTCTCGAAAGCTCATAAAGTCGAGTCAATTAACTGTATTGAGATCTTTAAATAACCAAATTCCACTGTTTCAAAGTTTTTCAGAGACAAGAAATAGAAGAAGGGGGTCACAGTAGAAGAATGGAATCTTGTGAAAAAGAGAAAACAAAAAAAAAACATTTTTTTGTTTGACGATTCCACATTTTCCACACCGAATGTTACATTAAATACAATGTAATATTATTCGTCCTTCTTTAATTAAAGACAATTTACGTGGCAGAAATATCGTGATCTTCTGTACAACTAAGTGATTCTCGCACTTGTGCCACGATGTAATATGACAGTTAAAGTATTTGAAATGCCATTTTGAGATCATTCTCGGCATTTTGCAATCATTACGAGAGGAAGACAACTGTCTGCATAACTTT
Source organism: Octodonta nipae (assembly GCA_034190945.1). Taxonomy (NCBI): domain Eukaryota; kingdom Metazoa; phylum Arthropoda; class Insecta; order Coleoptera; family Chrysomelidae; genus Octodonta; species Octodonta nipae. The sequence goes on from CM067220.1 coordinate 44,010,063, forward strand.
AAAAAAACATAATAGGGACTATAACTAGGGTCCAAAACATATCTTTTTCTGAAAATGTAAAACGAGTTTTTCGTATGTTAGTCACGCTGTTCTCTGTCAATTTTTATTCAACAATTACAAATTCTTCAATTCCCCTTAAGACAGAAGCGAGAAAATAGTGGACCAAAATCATCAGCAATATACCTCTTCATTCCATATCATCCAAATTACTGGTCTTCACAGATTACTGCTGAATTTAGTATTAAAAAAAAAATTTGCGCATTTACAAAAGCAGTTAATCAAAATTTGGTGAAATAATGTCTGTTTATGAAATTAATTGAATGGTATAAATAAACTTACACACAAAATCAATTACAAATGGCTTAATTATACAAAAAGTTTTATATTTTATTTAATAAGGAGGCACTTCCGAAATGGTATGTAGTACCAAACTGTAAAAAATAAAAAGTAAGTCAAATAAGTATTTTCTTCAACGAATCACATTTTTCAGTTAATAACCCCATTATTTGGATGTGTTGATAATGTCAAATAATGTTGTTTATATTCTAATTATAATAAAAATTAAATACATTGAATACGAAATTAAACACGATCAAGCTGTTATACTGATTAAAATGATATGCAAAAAATATCTTAATTTTCTGTTAATTATAAAGTCATAAAACTAGTTGACCAAATAGACCAATCAATAGAGATTTTTTCGTGCAAAAAATACTATCAGGATACTACCTGTGCTATCACATTAAGAACGATTTGTATTGATATTTTGCTACCTTTTCCACTAGCAACTATGGTTTTTACTTTATTATAAACAATTGAAACAAGAAAATTGCGTTTTTTTCGTTGTATGTTTTTAAAATGAAAAATAATAAACTAATCTCAAAGATGTCAACAGGTGAATTGTAAAGCATGAAAATACCAATGAAATGAGCCCAGGATTGATCCGATAGGAACTTTCGTAACATGAAAAATAAAAAAATACTGGAAAATTTAGCGTTTTTTTTTTATATTATCATAACTCCGTCACTATCGAAGTTGTAGAACTGGGATTGTGGGAACTGATAGTAATTGGTATCTACCTTATGCATGACTAAACCAGGCGCTATCGGTTTATTAGTTTTTGAATATTTGTAATATGAAGTTGTTAGTCCACTATTGTTGCAGTGAGTCTCCATGCGACATGGATCGTCAAATATCAATTCAGAATAGAGATATTGGAAGTAGAGGTATCATTCTACAACGCCTCTATTTTCATTTTTCGTTAAATGTCTGAAATATACGAAAAATTTTAGCAAACATCACCAAAATTTGGTGAGCGTATGAATGTGTTCGCGTAGTGGGGGGAACACGTTGTTGAGGGGAACTGCTGACAATAATTATTATCGATAGTAACTGTCACTCTGACAGATGGTGAAAGAATCTAATCGCAAAAAAGCTTATATACAGAGCGATTTGTTCGATTTTATCATATCAAATGAGAACTGTTTGTTTATTAATATATTTTTATAATATTTTATAGACAATTTCAGAATTAAGGCAATAGGTTTATATTAAAGTGAAACACTGAACTAAATAAGTCAAAAAGTCTTGAAAATATCTAAATTAGTTTCTTATAAAAGCAATAAAAATATTTATAAATTACAGGTAGCCTGCCTATATTATACATTACTAAACGCTTCCCCTCAACAACCGTGCTTCCCCCACTCCTTGGAAACATTCATACGCTCGCCCATTTTTTGTCATGTTTGCTAATATTTTTCAGATATTTCATTTTAGTGAAAAATGAGAATAGAGGTTTTGTAGAATGTCGCCTCTACTTTCAACAACTTTTTTTAAATTGAAATTTGATTATCTATGACGCATGGAGGCACAAAGCAAAAATAGGGAACAAAAAAAATTATATATATATATATATATATATATATATATATAGTTCTGGTATACATAAAATAGATATAAATTACTATCAGTTCTTACAAGCCCAGTTCTACAGCTTCTAAAGTGACGAAGATTCGATTTTTTTTTAAATGTTACATTTTCCAGTATTTTTTGTTTTTCCCTGTTACTAATGATCCAATCGGATCGAGGCTGGGCTCATTTCGTTGGTATTTTCATTCTTTACAATTGACCTGTTGACAACATTGAGATTAGTTTATTAGTTTTGATTTTATAAACATGCTAAGAAAAAATCGTAATTTTCTTGCTTCAATTATTTATAACAAGTAAAAAACCATCGTTGCGAGTGGAAAACATAGCAAAATATCCCTACGAATCGTTGTTAATGTGATGGCACAGTCGGTTTCCTGATAGTATTTTTTTACACATTATCAGTTCAGTTTTGCTTTATTGATTGGTCTAAAAAATGAAATTGATTTCGAAAATATTTTTCAAAAATAATTTTCATCATAATTAATTAAGTTGTTTTCTGAATGTTAGTTGTAGCATATCTAATTGATTTCTTGAGAATAACACCACAATTGCTGGAAAGTCGGTATGTTCCCAATCCTGAAACATTTGTAGTTTTTGACTTATACAGATGTTAAAAGTATCAGGGTACCATTGCATACATCTTGAGGAGTGTAGAAAATGAACGGAACCAAAGTAAAACCAACACAAAAAATGGAATCAATCTTCAACAAATACCAACGGACGAATGGAAACCACGCTATAGTAATGTATTAACGGAACACTGACAAGAATATCAGGAAATCCTAGAAACATCTGTTCAAATAGAAGGAGAACAAGTTAAAAAATACAGGGGTGATGTTGCGAAAGCTATATCTGTATATAAATATGCAAAGACAAAACGGTTCGGTACCATTTTTTCGCCTGTCCCTCAACAGATTTTGTTTATTTTTATTTTGTTTGGTAACTACTGACGACCTTCAGTACAGAATGTGTATTTTTTTTATAATATTGCTTCATTCGTTCAATAAAATAAAAAATATATAACGTCCATACTGTCAGTGCCAAACACTGCCGCCAAATTGTTTGGAGAGAAACTAGTAGGATGGATTGACTCGAAAAACAAACAAAATTAAACAAAAAACTAACAAATTATTATCGGTTCCGAATGTTATTCCACATTATAACGCTATTCAGATCTCAAACATAAAAGTTTATATTATGTGATATTAACCATTTATTTGGTACTGGCAAGATCGAAACTTTAATTTCTTTCTAAATATGGTTTCGCAATTAAAATTAGAATTGTATGGCAACTGATCAATGTGTTTGCGATAATATTTTATTATATTAAAATTATGGTTTAAATTTATATTGTTTCTATTTTAAAGACTAATGGTTTCATACAATTTAACTAAGATTACAAAGCCTATGGTATGAATACAAGTAGTGAGATTTAAGATAAATAATTAGATCATGGCAATAATTCAGGACAATCTTTCCTTTAGGGAATTTGATTATTTTGATTTCAGTTTGACATGTCATAAGATTGTTAGCCGTTAGGTTAACGTACCTTTTCAATTCAGTGTAGCAATTCTTGTCAATGCATTATTTGAAAATTTTCAATTTCATATCACACACATAAATTGTCAACATAAAAAGTATTATTTAACATAAAATTAACAGCAGGTGCATTGTATTTTTTTATATTTTTGAAATAATACAGAAATACACCTTTCTAACTTTGTCTGTTAAATTGAAATTATTGAGATTATATATACATTGCAGTTTAAGATGTACTAATATGTAAGTGCTTATGTACCATAGTTATTTATACTGCATCTTCATAGTTACGTATGAGTTGGTTTCTTGCATTTTCTTATTAGAAATTGAAATCGCATTTGTAAAATATCTGAATAACCGTAAAGCATTTTGGAAACACTAAAGTTTAAAAATATTATATTTAATACATATTACATACATACATACATATTGTACCATTCCTGCAAAATCGTGCCTCTTAATACGGGATTAAGAGACCCAATTGTTTACATTTTTATGCGATCCAACATCCAAACTATCTCTTGTTTTTCTCGTCACACTGTAGCCAGATTTAACAAAGTCATTATAAGCTAACAGAATAGGAATAAAGCAAATAAAATAGTTTACTGATTCACAGACAACAAATAACATGCAACAGAAAATATAAACCATAATTTACTTAATTATAAAGGGTGGGCCATATAACTTTTTTTTTAACTATTAAAATGGTTGGATATACGCTTGAACAACGTTGGGAAATACTCAAAAATTATTTCCAAAGTGAGTGTGTTGTTGCCGAATGTGTGAGAAAATGCTGTACTTCTATGGGCCGAAAAAAAGCGCTGTCCGCTCCGTATGTGACAGAATTTGTGAAAAAAGTGCGTGAAACTGGTTTGCTCATTGACAAACCAACACTCAACGTGCTCCTACTGTGTGTACACGGGGGAATATTGATGCTGTAGCACAAAGTGTGGCCGATACTCCGAGAACATCAACTCGCCATCGATCGCAAGAATTGCACATTTAGAGCACTTCTTTGAGGAAGAATTTTGCATAAAGGCCTCGGAATGACACCGTATAAAGTTCAATTGGTACAGGAGTTGAAGCCAACAGACCATCCAATTCGCTATCGCTTTGCACAATGCGCTATCGCTTTGCCAATGAGCACTTGAACGAAGACCCGGAATTTTCGGAGGAAGCTCATTTCCATCTCGGTGGATATGTTAACAAGCAAAATTGCCGAATTTAGGGAACGGAAAATCCACATGTGGTGAGAAGCCAATGCAATCCCAAAGAGTGACTGTTTGGTGTGGATTACGGTCTGGCGGCATCATCGCCCATTTTTCTTTGAAAATGAGGAAGGAGCAGCTGTTACTGTGAATGGCGAACGCTACCGCGCCATGTTGAACGATTTTTTTTTCACGAAAATTGATGAATTGGTCATGGACGGCATCTGGTTTCAACAGGATTGTGCCACGTACCACACATCGTCCCCATCAATTGAGTTATGCCACACTCGATTTGAAAATCGTTTAATTAGCCGTTTTGGAGATGTGAATTGACCATCAAAAAGCTGCGATTTGACACCGCTAGACTATTATTTGTGGGGCGCTGTTAAAGACAAGTGTTATGCCGATAATCCACAAACAATTGACGCGCTCAAAAACAATATCCGTGCTTGCATCGCCGAAATACAGCCGCATACAATTGAAAATGTATTGAAAAATTCGACCGGCCGAATTAGCTACTGTGAGGCCAGCCGTGGAAGCCATTTGAATGAAATTGTTTTCCATAAATAACCGGAAGGATTGTACTTTCGAATAAAAATTGCTATTTTGCTATTGGCAACCCTGCTTTTACTACGTGCGTAACGACCAGTATCGATTTAGAATGAAGTTTGGCTTTACAGTGTTTCCGGCCAGAAACATGTAAATATTAAGCCTTTGTTATGAAGTTAATTCAATGTTTGGTCATATTTTGAAAATTTTTGTACAAAAATTAGTATTTACTAACAAATTATGTTGTGAGCTTCTGCAATTTGTGGAAAAGTAGATCACCTGTTCCGGGATTAATCTTTTGATCTGTAAGAGGTTATGTTTAATTTATGACTGAGGAGCGTACATATAAAGCTATAGTTCACAAGTATATTTATTAAAAATTAATAGTTCATATCTTTATAGCAAAAATTGTATAGAGATTGGGACAATTTTTAAAAGAAATTCCTATTTACAGAGCATCCCTATAAAATTTTTAATTAGTAAAATTTTTATATTCACTGCTTTTGAAATTCATACACCTATTTTTCATGTCCAATTTAATTTCATTCGATCATAGTAATGCCTTGGTAAATGAGTTAATATTATTTTATCCTTTGCCCTAGCGTTTCACTAACAATACTAATAAATTATTATTATTAATTAATATTCTTACTAATATTGCTAGTTTCTTAACTAAATTTAATACAAATCGGTTTATTCCCTGACGTACGTATAAGGTAACCAGTAGTTAAGTGTTGTAATAAAAAATTTCCTGCTTTTACTGTTCTGTGAAATGTAATTGCTAAAAATTTCATTAATCATTTGCAGCAATGTAGACTAAACAGTTTACCATGAGAAATCTTCTCTCATATTTCACTAAATATATGTTGTTATATTGAGAAAATTCCCCAACCGTAATGCGTTAATCCAGTGATTAATTGATAATATATTAGCCTAGAAAATATGCCAAATTTTTCGTTTTACACATATTAAATTTTTCATATATTCTTTGGTATTAGATGCTCCATCTACTAATTGACAAAATTGCATTTCATCCATTTCATTGTTTGTTTTTAATTAATAGAAAAAATAAACAACATGACCCGTAACTAGGTTTACTTAATTTTTAGATAATAAATTCAAATCAAATAAAAGGTTACAAACACAGACATGTTGGTCAGAATGAAAAATACAAAGTCACTAAAAATAAAATAGATCTTGTTCTAAATCCACCAATTTATTGAAAACCTACCAATAAGTTGCAGGTTACGAGATTGGCGAGTAAATTAGCGAGTGTAAAACAGCTATTAAAGTGGAGTTTTTAGATAAGTTTAACTCCATTTCTATTGTCACTTAGAATTTAGTCTTCTCTTTAACTTATTCTGCAGATAGTTTGCTGTTAAAGTTAATAACACAAAAGGAGTTGCAAATTCTGAAAAATAAATAATTAAAATTATAAATGCTTCAATTGAGAAATGTAAAACGTCAGTAATAGTGCCTGTGCAGAAAGTTATCAACAGATAAAAATGAAAAGAACTCCTCCCATAAATACATTGTCATTGCTTTAAATTGTGGAAGTATTCATTAACAAATAGTTTTTGGGTCATTTAATATAATAATAGATAATCTATAAACGATTTTCGAGATAAACATTCGTTTTTTAAGTTGAAAGTAACATGTTATATTAAAATGGAGGGAGATTACAGATCATAATATAGAAGTAATCGTAAGTAATCACTTATTCAGCTCGAGATAAGAGGTTTTCAAGAATAATGAAGTTCCCTGTTGCAAATAAATATGTAAATAGACATATAAAGAATTAATCAATTGTATTTATAACCATTATCCAAATAAATTATACAAATTATATTTCTTTACATTTACATTTATAGAAAGTGGTCCAAATAATAAAACAAATATAAAAGTTAAAAAATATGTGGATAATATAGAAAAAAATACAAATTAGAGAAGGAGAGATGAGAATACGCTAAAATAATCAATAGAATTGTACCTCAAATAAGATAAAAAAAATATGTCAGAAAATAGTTATTGATTGCACATGGTTTCTAAACGGTTTTTATTTTAAGTCAGTTGAAGTCGGTTGTTTTTTAAATATAAATTACTATTTATTGAATAATAGTATGATGGCAAGAACAATTGACATTATTTTTTATACAGGAACAAAATGTTATTTGATTTTGCTTATTGAATATACCTTAGCGTCGTACATGTACATTAACTTGAAACGTAAGACAGTAAAACTGAAATTATTATCCTTTGCGAAATATTTTACTTAATTGTAATGGTAGTGAACTATTTTATATAAGTACCAAAAATGTGTATAATAGTAGAAAATAATGTTGGAAATATGCAAATTCATATAGGTATATTATCTTCGAATTTTTAACAATGATTTCGGTCGAATTTCTCTCCAGGACCGGGAAGAATAAATGCTGAATTCCTAAAAAATGGAATATCTAAAGCTATGAGAACCTTGCGCGTATTTTCACAGAATGCTGAATTAACTGAGAAGTTATTTCAAATGAATGGAAAAAAGGCCTATATAAATAAACCTCATTGTAACAACTAAAGAGGACTTTCAGTGACAAGCAAAATTAGTGAAATATTGGAACAATTGTAAGAAATAAATTGGAAGAGAAGTGTCATAGTTATGAAAGAACAGAGCAGATTCCGTGCAGGCAGTTCATGCTCTGACAATGTTTTTAGTATAAAACAAAAAGTACAGCACATATAGTATTTATAGGTCTGCAGAAGGCAAACGATTCCATACCAATTTTAAAACTTTGGGAAATGTTACAAAAATGTACAATTACCCACATACTGATCAACACAGTCCAGGTTTTATTTTTTATCATGAAATAGTCAACAAAAATCAGAAATACACCTTCTGAACAATTTGATGTTAACAAGGGGTTAAGATAAGGTTGATACTTATCTCCTACACTTTTTAAATTGCATTGTAAAGGCGTGGGAGTTTAGCTTGATGAAAACACATGCCTTTACACTGTCCAGTTGAGAACATGATCAGAGAACTACAGGAAGAGTTTTTGAAATGAGGACTGGAGATGAGTATGGAAAATGCACAATATATGTGTATAGGGGAAGAATCATCTATTGAACTGGGTGACAACAGAAAAATGAAAATATGCTATCTATATAAATATTTGGTTGTTATATTCACTAAGAAAGGGCTCGATGACGTAAAATTTTACGAAATTGCCTTACTACACTTTGTTCTACATATACAATTTTTAAATACTTATCTGTTACAGGAAAAAATTTGGAGGAGAGAAAACCCAATGAATAGACAAAATAATTCAAGACCTCCTCAACAATCTTTTCGAAATTACTTACGAATGAGGTATGGGCCAATTTCAACAACAAATTTTAGAAAATTAGAAAACCTAAATAAGAAACTAGCACGATCACAGAACAGCTTAACCTTCCTAATAAAATGCCGAAATGAAGGAATAATTCCAAAGGGGTTGTTACCAAAAATGCCATTCACAGACAGAGGTAGTATTAGAATTCAGTTGAAAACAGGTAATGCTTTAGTTAGAAATAGAATACAACACCATCGGAAATTGAAGGTAAGCCTTAAAAATAACATCATTATATTAGAAAACAAATTCAAAGAAACGCACATTCCATCAGACTATAACCGCATCTTTAATTGTTTAAAGGATTCATACAGCTTGGAATTTCAAATATGTAAAAACAGAAATATAAATAAATTTAAACATCTCTTAAATGAAAAACACAAAAAATCTGTACTTACACCAAATACAAATTTCATCAATAAAACTGTGATTAATTTATCAACTAAACACATGACACCAACAGAACAATACGTACTTTCTAAGGGATTAAATTATTCAATCACTCCAAAAAATATACCTAAACTAGATCTGATAGTTGCGATTGAAGACACAGCCCAAAAACTGCCTCCAGAAGTGTCCAGTGAATACCGAATAAGAAATAAATTACTTCTAGAGAAGCAACACAAAATGAAATACAATCTTACTCCTACAGAAAAATATGCCGAAGAAAAACTTAAAAAAGACAACACAATTAAAATTCTACCTGCCGATAAAGGTAACGCTACGGTTATACTTGATAAAAATGATTACAACACCAAAATGATGGACCTTATTAACACAGGATCATATTCTAAGCTCAAAAAAGATCCTATGCAAAATATAGAAAAAGCTGCTAGAGACATTATAACAAAACACAAACAAGAATTCACTCCATTAGAACGAAAACACCACACTATAGTAAACCTCCACATTTATATGGCGTTCCAAAAATACATAAAGACACAATACCAATGAGACCCATTGTAAGTTCAATAAATTCACCATTACAAAACATATCAAAATTTTTACTAAATATAATTAAACCTTACGAAAATAATCCAAACAATTTAAAAAACACTAATGATTTTTTAACAAAATTAAAAAGCATTATTATCAACAGAAATGATATACTAGTAAGTTTTGACATAGTTAGTCTTTTTACAAATGTACCTGTTGATAAATCATTACAAATTATAAAAAATAAATTACAACAAGATATTACCTTACACAACAAAACAAAACTAAACATTGACACAATTATGGAACTAACCGAACTTTGCTTAAACACTACATATTTTCAATTTGAAGGAGATTTCTATAAACAAGAATTTGGTATGGCCATGGGTTCTTCTTTATCTCCTATAATCAGTAATATATTCATATTTTGAAGAAAGATTCATAGGCAAATATAAAAATAAACCAAAAGTGTGGTGGAGATACGTTGATGACATTTTTGTGGTTTGCGAGTATGGTGCTGAAGAACTGCACTCATTCCTAGATTACATCAATAGTCAAGAACCCACAATAAAATTTACAATGGAGATGGAAAATTTGCATAAACTTGCTTATCTTGATGTACTTATAGATAGAACAAACAACACAATAAGTACAAGTACTTATCGAAAACCTACAAATACTAATAGATATTTGAATTTTCACTCCAACCATCCTTTAAATGTAAAGAAAGGTGTTGTAAAGTGCTTATATGATAGAGCAAAAAACATATCTTCATCCACCCAAATCTTTAACAAAGAAGTCAATATTATCAAAGAACATCTACTTCAAAACGAATATCCCCAAGACTTTATAAATAAAACTATAAATCAGTTAGAAAGAAAATCGCAACAACAAACCAGCACAAATAACCATCACACTAATACCAACCAAACACAAACAGACAACTAAATTATGAACATAATTCCATATATCCCAGGTGTATCGGAAAAAATTAAGCGGTTAGGAAATAAATACAGCGTTAAAACTGTTTTTAAAACAAATAATACCTTGCGCTCTATCCTCAAACATACCAAACTGTTTAACGCAACCCAGAGTTCTAAAAATTGTGTGTACAGTGTTTTGTGTGACTGTGGCCATTCTTATACCGGTGAAACTTCAAGACCTTTAGAAGTAAGGAAAAAAGAACATCAATATAACATTTCCAGAAGACATGTGGACAAATCAAATTTGGCCAATCATGTATTGACGAGCACCGGCAGCCATAGGATGAACTGGGATAAAACAAAAATTTTGTTGAAAGAAGAAAATTTAAAAAAGAGAAAACTTAAAGAAGCCAGCTTTATGATGATAAACAACACTGAAATCGGAGCACCTTCAGCCGACCTTCATTTGGACTGGAAGAATTTACTGCTAACAGAACAAAAAAACGGTAACCTCAGAGTCAAGTGATCGCCAAACGACAAATTGTCAGTGTCAAATTTTTTGACAAACAACAAATTCAAAATCAAAGCAAAAATTTTTTAGAAAAAAACCTCGAAAACAACACTAAATGATAGACAACGACTCCAGACTCGGAGTTGAAACGTTTCCATACACAGATAAGTATTACACAATATACAATACATTACTTATATACAGGAATACTGGTTGATCATTTTATAGACATCTCTTTCTCTCAGAAAAACTGTGAGGAAGAATCTCTGTACAGACAGCCAGTAATCTGGGGAATTTTACGAAATTGCCTTACTAAACTTTGTTCTACATATACAATTTTTAAATACTTATCTTTTACAGGAAAAAATTTGGAGGAGAGAAAACCCAATGAATAGACAAAATAATATAAAACTATGATTACAAGTATACTACGTCATGGCGCGGAAACTTGGGGACTGAAGGAAAGGGTAAAATTTAGAAGCAACTGAAATGGATGCCCTAAGTATATCAGCCAGAATATTTAAATTAGAGAAGATTTGAACTAATGTAACTAAAGAAACAATGGGAATATAAGAAACGATTTCCACATATATAGAACAAAAACAACAACTCACTTGATTTGTACACATCCAGGGAATGACAGACCGAAAAAGTAATGAAATTGGCACCACAAGAAAGAAGGAAAACCGGCAGACCAAAAAAACATGGATAGAGGAAGTATTTGCAGAACGAGTAAAAGAGGAGTTACAAGACAGGACTGTGAGAACAGAAAGCAGTGGCAAATAAGCAACTGACGCATTAACTTAATCCGAGGTACTTTATGGAACTGAGTTGATATAAAACATAATGTTTATCTAATACTTTAAACGGACTCTTCCAAAGCCGTAAAATATATTAGTATTACATTATTACAATAAATAGTATTTTGTAAACGTTATAAAATACAAAAACAGTTAATATAAAGTATGTAACCTATTGTGAAGTAACTAAATAGTACAATGAATATCTAAACGATTTATGCCACAGTCTCCCCTCAACAGTTTATGCGCGATGTCAATAAGTATTAGGTCATGTTCAGCTCATGCTAAGAAAGTTAAACAGCTACATCTCAGTTAGTTTTATTTACTTTTTTATGCCGATTATATTTTTGTGTTTATCTAGGTGTTTTGAAGCGATTTTTTTGTCGCCCATGAAGATATTCAGTTCATTGTAGTACTCTGAAGGCTAATTGCTTAACTTGCGTGTTTATTATTTTCCTTGTTATCCCATTCCATTCCTTTATTTCTAATGTTTAGTCCTTAAATGTTTAAAGAGGATTTTTACAAAATATGCTCCCAGTACTCTCTTCGACGTGTCATTCCTTTGTACGCAAGACAATATATATTATATACAAATTTAATATATATTGTCTCTGGTCGGGAACCTTCATCAGTTGCGCCTCCCACAATTGAATGTCCTCTCGAACACTTCTTTATGCATTTGATGCATTTCGTTAAATTTGAAGACGCGAGATGTAAGACCGACATCTAGGATTTTTAAGAGAATCAGTACACAGAGGTTCCGAATCTGGAGCCACTCCGTGTAATTTCTGTTCTCCCTTAAGTCCTAGGACAGAATGTTACGATAAAATTTTTCAGGTTACTTCACCTGTCAGAGATATTGAATACTCTCTTCGAGGTGTCATTCCTTTGTACGCAAGACAATATATATTATATATAAATATAATATATATTGTTTCTGGTCGGGAACCTTCATCAGTTGCGCTTCCCACAATTGAATGTCCTCTCGAACACTTCTTTATGCATTTGATGCATTTCGTTAAATTTGAAGACGCGAGATGTAAGACCGACATCTAGGATTTTCAAGAGAATCAGTACACAGAGGTTCTGAATCTGGAGCCGTTCCGTGTAATTGCTGTTCTCCCTTAACTCCTAGGACAGAATGTCACGATAAAATTTTTTAGGTTACTTCACCTGTCAGAGATATTGAATACTGTCTTCAAAGTGTCATTCCTTTGTACGCAAGACAATATATATTATATATAAATATAATATTTGATATTCGGTGTCTGTCGACCGAGACGGACGTATTTTTTCGCAGCTGTTCTACGGGTCTCAAGATATCGCCGGTAAAATCTTAAATCCCGATTATAAAAAACATAATATACGGAAAACTTTGAGTGAAAGTGTAGGAACAGAACATTTTTGTGATATACGGACGTGAATACTTAAATAATTTAATCTTCACTTATTTTCAGTGTTACATTTCAAATCGTTAAATCGCTAAAAACTCATAGGACAAACGCATAAGGGTAATTCTGGTATTCTCCAACATTGTGCAGTACATCTGTCGTCAACTAACGAAAGGGCAGAAATAGCGGGTATCTGACTAAGATAACATAAAGTGTAAATTCAGTGGCGTGTTGATAAGAAATCAGTAGTCTATGAAGTAGTCAATAAAATCAAAAAATCAAAAAATCGTCGAAACAAGTGTCAAGGCTGCAGTTTTTTTTTTGATCGAAGTTTACAGCTTATGAGTTAATGTTTTAACCATGAGTTATTATATTATTACGTCAAAAATGACTGGAAACAGACTAGGTGAATATACGGCATCACAAAAATAAGGACTCTACCACATCATCCTCCATCATAATGGCAACTGGATTAAAACATCCATCCTATATGACAGGAGACAAAACTTATAAATGTCACCCTAAACAGAAGGTCACAACGGTGATCTGCATAAATTATGAAAAACTTATCACCTCAGTGATTATAAAACCAAATGTGAACCAAAATTTACAAGTAGCACTCTGGTTATTTGTCCGGAACATCAGGATATTAAAATATCACTAAATAAGGATATACAACTTAATGAAGACACTCGTACCGTAATTGCGGCTATTAAATTGATGAAGAAGGAGGAGTTTAAAAAAGAAATACTAGCTGAAATAGATTTAAATAATTCAACAATTGAGAGAGGAACTGACGATGAAGAAAAGATTAGTCCACTTCAAAAAGAAATCGCTATGTTAAAACAATTAAATACTGATATGTCTGTTACGATTCATTAGAATAGAGGCTTCATTGTTTTGTAATCAAAGTCAAGTTCGTAGTAAACAATGTCAAAGCTTACATGAAAATTGATATGATTTCCAAGGTAACCTCGTGAGCAAGAGGAAATAGAAAACAAAGACTTGTTCATTAAAATGACTTTTCAGCAGCCACCTGCACGAGCTTATCTTTCCGCTAAATTGTAATTTTTTCAAATGTTATAAATATTTCCAAACATGTAAGCTTGGTCACTTCTCGTTCTAGAACAGTAGTCACCAAGTATATTTTAATCTTCAATTTATTTCAATGTTTAAACTTTCAGTTAAATAAAATAAATATTTTTTAAAAACTTTTAATGTTCGGCTATGACCTAACATTTGGCGCAGTCAGTAGGATTTTCGTACGTTTTTCGAACACGCAAATCCAAGATTACGCTCACGGAGAACGGTGGATTCCAGTCCTTCGACGAAAAGTAAACCTACAATCAAGAAACCGAATTGCTGACAACTCCAGGTAGAACACGGAACTGCCTCACTGCTTGGGACCAGACAATTCAAAAAACAACTCCTGGTAGAACACGGAACTGCCTCACTGCTGGGAACCAAAGAAACTGAACCACGTAAAAGCGTGAGTAACGAATCATCTAATTATTTTTTTGAATTTTTGAAACTGATATTTAATTTTGATATTATTGCAACAATTTTATTTTTATTGAAACATTTATATATATTTTTATATGTTGAAAACCAGAACGATTGTTCTATTTTAACAAATTATATCTAAGAATTTTATAACACTTAGAGATACACATTTTCGTCTCTAAATCCCATTTAAATATTCAACTGAAATATTTTCAAATTTATTCAATTTTCAATTTCCCAATCTTAACAAATTCCAATTTCAATTTTATTCCCAATTTCAAAAATGGCTGAAGCTCAAGAAGAAGCCTACAAACTTTCTGAGATTTTCTCAATCGTACCCGAATTCGAGGAAGATCAAATCTTTCTCGGTACATTTTTAAATGCTTGCGATTGTGCACATAATATGGCAATCGGTGATCAAATATTCTTGCTAACGATTCACATAAAAAATAAATTAAAAGGTAGAGCAGCACAATTAATTAGCTCACGAAACCCTTCAACTTACCCCGAAATAAAAACCCTTTTAAATCTTCATTTCGGAGACTCCCGTGATTTACCGTCCCTAATCCAAGATCTTCAAAGATCGAAACAACTTCCAAATGAATCACCATTAACTTTCTTTAATAGACTACAAGTCTTAAACGCGAAAATGCACGCCAACATACAAAAATCTGCAAATTTAACCCCAGAGCAAAGAAATGCTCAATGCTCATTAATCGATACCATGACCCTAAACAATTATTAACAGGTCTAGAACCACGCCTCGGGCAGATCGTTCGAGCAGGCAACCCCAAAGACCTACTAGAAGCAAACATTAGAATTAAAAGAGAATTACAATTATCATATTTCGAAAATCATAAACGGCAAGACCCAATTCAAACAAAGAAACCAAGTCCAATTTTAAAATGTAATTCTTGTGGCCGAAATGGACACACATCAAATCAGTGTCGTTCCAGACAACCTTATACACAAACTCAAAATACTTTTAACTACAATAGATTCCCACAGAATCAAACAAATCTCCAAAGACCACAATTTGTGCCTCAACAAAGATCACAATTTACACCCCAACAAAGACCTCAATTTAATTTCCAACAACGACCCCAAAATGATACGCAACAACGTACAGGTCAATTTCAGAACAGGCCTCCCGTGATTCAAAAGAATCCCGCCTATAATCAACCCAGAGCACATCATTTAAATGAAAATGAATATTCAGATTCATATAATTATGAGAACTTTAATGAATTTAACGCTGAAAATAACTATTATCCTGATAATAACCAATATTCAACCTTCTATTCAAATCCAGATGAATATCCAAATGAAAATTTCCAAAATGAAATTTTTTCAAATGAAAATTACCAAAATGAAAATTTCCAAAACGAAAATTATCCTGAAAATTTTCAAGAAACTCCTTTCCAAGACCATCCCCCAGACACAGACCAATTAAAAGAACAAATTCAGCATTTGTCTTTAACCGACAATGTACATCAAAACCAATTCCCAGAACAAACTTTTATGTAAACCAACTTTTGACTGTAAGCTGTAAAAATTTATATTACATCTACGACCTTACAAAAACTTTCAAAATCCTAATTGATACTGGTGCAGGTATCTCAATTTTTAAAAGAAAAACTGTCCAAAATTACCCCAAATTTCCAGAAAATAAATCAGTTCAAGGTATAACGAAAGAAAAAGTTTTAATTACAGAATCAACTCTTGTCCCTTTCGCTCCAAACGATCCTCATAAAGTGTACATTCATGATTTAGACATTGAATTCGACGGAATTCTAGGAACAGACTTTTTAGAACACTACGACTGTGTTGTCGACTTAAAATCAATAAAATTAATAACAAATTTCAAAACAGTACCCCTATTCAAAGCCCTTAATTTCGAAGAACATTCCACTGAAAATTTCAATTCAATTCAAACCCCTCTTCAAAAAGAAAATCAAATTCAAATGCCCATTCAAAATCCAATAAATTCTAAGACACCTATTTCAAATAAAGTATCTATTGAAGGTAGAACTGAAAAAATATTCAAATTAAAATGTAACCTTTCAAATACTGAAGGGATACTTCACGCTCAAGAAAAAGAAAAAGTTAGACTTCCAAATGCATTAGTAAAAGTAAATCAAAAAGGTGAATTTCTAACCACTATCATTAATCCCAATGCAATTCCCAAAATTATCGATTTTTCTGATATTTCAATTGAACCTGTGGATAACTCAACCGATTTTCAAATTTTAAATTTAAATTCTGATTTATATGAACCCTCACAAATAGACAGAAACTATATGATTCAACAACAACTCCGTTTAGACCACCTTAATGAAGAAGAACGAGAATTAATAACCGAACTATGTTTAGAATTTGCTGATATATTCTACCTAGAAGGTGATAAACTAACTTTTACCAACGAAATAAAACATTCCATTCAAACAAACAATGCTAAACCAGTCTATACCAAATCATATAAATATCCCCAAATTCATCGTCAAGAAGTCAAAACTCAAATATCCGAAATGTTAAATCAAGGTATAATTCAACATTCAACCTCTCCATGGTCATCTCCAGTTTGGGTTGTACCAAAGAAATTAGACGCTTCCGGTAAACAAAAATGGCGCATCGTTCTTGATTACAGAAAACTCAATGAATTGACCGTTGATGATAAATACCCACTTCCAAATATTTCTGACCTCTTAGAACAATTAGGCAAATGCCAATATTTTTCAACATTAGATCTTGCGTCAGGCTTTCACCAAATTGAGATTGATAAAAATGATATTCAAAAAACTGCTTTTTCGGTAGAAAATGGTCATTACGAGTTCATTCGTATGCCATTCGGACTCAAAAATGCCCCATCCACATTTCAAAGAGTTATGGATAACATCTTATTAGGTATCCAAAATGAACGAGCTCTTGTTTATATGGACGATATAATAGTTTATTCCCCTACAATTCATGATCACATTTCTCGACTTAAAGAAGTTTTCAAAAGGCTCAGGAATTCAAATTTTAAAATACAACCTGACAAGTGTGAATTTCTAAGACAAGAAGTAGCATATCTCGGACATATAGTTACTCCTGAAGGTGTTAAACCTAATCCTAAAAAAGTCGAATGCATTCTTAATTTTCCAGAACCCAAAAATCCTAAAGAAGTAAAATCCTTTCTTGGCTTAACAGGATATTATCGCCGCTTCATCCCAAATTTCGCAAAAATTGCTAAACCTCTTACTAGACTTCTGCAAAAGAATGTCAACTTTCTATTCGATAATGATTGTAAAAATTCGTTTAAACAACTCAAACAAAATCTAACAACTGAACCTATTCTAAGATACCCAAATTATGATGAAGAGTTTATATTAACCACTGATGCTAATTCATTCGCTATTGGTGCAGTACTCTCACAAGGACCCATAGGGAAGGATCTTCCTATCGCGTATGCTTCTCGGACCCTATGTTCAGCAGAAACCAAATATTCCACAATTGAGAGAGAACTCCTTGCCATTGTGTGGGCAGTCAAGACATTTCGAGGTCAAATTTTTGGCCGACGTTTTGTAATTTGGACCGATCACCGCCCGTTAACCTGGTTATTTTCAATAAAAGACCCTGGCAGCAGACTTGCCAGATGGCGTTTAAAATTAGAGGAATATAATTACAGAATAGTATACAAACCTGGAAAGCAAAATAAGAACGCAGATGCATTATCTCGCATCAGAATAAATCACTTTCAAGATTGTATAAACCTAAATTCCAAAATTCATGCTTCAATTCCCGAAAATCCTGATATCCAAAATTTTGACGACGAAGAAAAAATGATTTCTGAATTTAATAGATTCGCAGAACTTTATAAAACAAAATCTTTGATAGACTATTCCAAAATTGAAACTTCTAACTCACAACTCCTAGACAAAACCCATAAACCTATCGTAACTTTCTTCTGGCAAAATAAGTTAACCGAACTACATGATAAAATAATCGATGACTTTTTTGAAATAAACCCTGACTTCAATACAGACAGAATTAATATACTTTCAAGTAAATCTTTAAAAGATAGAAAATACTTCATAATTCCCATACCCTTCGACCCAGAAAAAGTACTTATTTTATATATTATATAGATGCCAAAATTACTTTGAACCTTCACAAACTTATTATGTTGAAAATAATGTTGAACTTCCAACCCTAGAAATACTTTCATATATCTTTGCTGACAAAGATATAAAATTTAAAATCTGTCAAAATCTTATTACTACCCTAAATGAAGACCAAATTCCAATTATCTTAGAACAGTATCACTATGGAAAAAGTAATCTCCATAGAGGAATTAATGAAACAATTAGAAGAATAAAAGAAAAATACAATTGGCCCGGTTTAGTTAAAAGCGTAAAAAAATACATTAACTCGTGTGAAATATGTCAAAAAGTAAAATTTTGTCGCAAAAATTTAAGTGCTCCTTTCATTGTTACTGAAACCCCTAAAACCCCATTTGAAAGAATCAATATAGATATTTTTGAATACCCCGAAAAGAACTATGCTTTAACCATCAGAGATGAGTTAACAAAATTCACCCAAGCTTACCCCCTTTCAGACAAAAAGGCTTCATCAGTTATAAATACTCTTTTAGTCTTTTTTCAACATTACGGCACTCCCCTACGTATAAAAATAAACTAATAAAATAATAAATTAACCTTCTCCAGTGTAAACCATCCTGAATCGAACGGATCGATCGAACGTTTCCACGCTACTTTATCAGAAATGATTAGAGCAAACACCGCAGAAAATCCCAATGAGCATCCTTTCAATGTACTTCCATACGCGGTATATTAAACGGCTTAGGAACTATATGGAAATCCATCTCAGGCAACCTTGACGCTTCTGATGGCGAATATTTTAATAATTGCATAAACAAAATCACTCAGGATGAACATCAGATTGAAAATCTATTAAAAAATCAAATCTCCGTAACAACTTCAGTAATAAAGAATTTTAATTCAACTATTCAAAAACTTCAAGTAGATGAAGAAACATTTAATAACGATATTGTTGAAATTCAAAAATCAATTTCAGATCTCACTGATGATCTTGCATTTTACCAGGCTCAAATTAGAACCTTAGAAATATGCGAATCTGTTATGGCAAGCTATGTTTTTATAGAGGAAACTCTAGACGATGTCTTAAATTCAATTTCCTTTGCTAAGCTAAAAGTATTACACAGTTCCATAATTACCCCGAACGATTTGATCTAATCGATTCAGACAATCTCAGAATCTTTGCAAAAGAACGAACTTCCAATTCCCATATATACTTCCACTGTTGCACAATATGTTGATATCATTGAATTACAAGCTTTTCAAATAGATTCGAAAATAATATTTGTCCTAAAAATCCCTTTAGTTGACCCAGAAAATTATATTCTCTATCGTCTATACCCCTTACCGATATTAGACAATCATACTGGATTTCATCATTTAATTCCAATAAATCATAAATTCATCGCTAGAAATGATGATTCATTGCTTTACGTAACTTTGGATTCATTACAAAATTGTAAATACATTGATAGAAGAACAAAAATATGTTCAGACATTTTACCCTATCCTATTGATAGTGAAGCTTTATGTGAAGCTCAATTCTTCAAACCAATCAGCAGCCTTCCAAAAACATGTCAAACAGTCGTAATCTACGCAAAAGAATATAACATTCAAGAACTTTCCACAAAATACTGGTTAGTTTCATTATCAGACCCGTTACCTGTGACTATTACATGCGAAAGTCGAAACATCGTTACGAAAATAATGCCGACAAACTTCATACTAAAACTCCAACCTCAATGCAGTGCTTTCATAGGCTCAACCCGAGTCCTCGCAAAAAGGATAATTGATACTTATCAAAATATTTCATATAAAATTCATCCAGTAAACGTACCATACAGTTGCTGTGAGAATATGCCTTCAAATGTTCATTTCCCAATTTTGAAGCCCTTAAAATTGAACAAATTAAATACCGAAGACGTCAGTATAGCAGAACACAAACTATCGCAATATTCTGACCAACTAGATGATTTGATAAATCAACCATACGTAACCAAAAGTCTATCCTGGTTCACAATTTTGACAATATTACTAATAATTTGTCTAATCATTTTATATGTCTACTGCAAATGCCGAAGACGAAGAAGACGAGCCCTTATAGCCATCCAAAGTTCCGGTGATGACCCTCCGATTCCACCAACCTTTTCACCAGGCCTATTTCAAAGACGCCTCAGACGCCTCGTTCCAAGACGACGCGAAAGCATCCACCTGGGAGAACCAATCGAAGAAGACCTCCAATTAAAAGACATTTCGTGAAAGAAACATGTATGTAAAAAAAAAATTATCTTTGTTAAACATTATATAATTTTGAATTTTATATTTCCAATTTATTGTAATCATAATTTTAATTTTCAAAATATTCATATGCATTTTTATATTTAATCAATTGCTTATTTTATTCAATATTATAATTTTCAAATGCAAAGGTAACATTTCCCTATCATAATTACAAATTCAATTAATCAGCAGTTTACGCACTATTTTTAAAACTTGACGTATAAGCGTCAACTTTTTTATATGAAAGGGACGTGTTACGATTCATTAGAATAGAGGCTTCATTGTTTTGTATACAAAGTCAAGTTCTTAGTAAACAATGTCAAAGCTTACATGAAAATTGATATGATTTCCAAGGTAACCTCGTGAGCAACAGGAAATAGAAAACAAAGACTTGTTCATTAAAATGACTTTTCAGCAGCCACCTGCACGAGCTTATCTTTCCGCTAAATTGTAATTTTTTCAAATGTTATAAATACTTCCAAACATGTAAGCTTGGCACTTCTCGTTCTAGAACAGTAGTCACCAAGTATATTTTAATCTTCAATTTATTTCAATGTTTAAAATTACAGTTAAATAAAATAAATATTTTTTAAAAACTTTTAATGTTCGGCTATGACCTAACATGTCTTATAAAAACATTCTACTTAAAGAATTATACATAAATGAAAAAAACAAATACAAAAACAGTAATAATAAATTATACTCCGAAGCGTTGAATGATTCTAGCACAATCACAACTAACAAAAAAATACCAAAAATTATTGTTAAAAAGAGAAATACAGAAAGTAATATCAACTTAAATATACAGTAACCAACTGCTTAAAAAAAGATAAAGAAATCCTTACCAAAAACATAACGCTGACTAAAGAAAACAATTTAGTTATAAACTGTTTCAATGAACACAGTGTTACAAAGGTTGAAATGTTACTACTTAATGACTCATCGAACTTAAAAAGGAGCAGTTACTTAACCCTAAGATAAAAGTTGTTGGTATAGACAGTGATGTTAAGTTTAATCATAATACATTAGAGTATGACATAAATGAAAGAAATTTTACAAACTTTGATGTAAAATGCAAAGTTTCTCATATATATACAGCAGCAAGTGGCTGTATGAGGGCTATATTAGATGTTCCTGCCATTTTGTACAAATATATCAAAGCTAATAACAACAAGTTATTTGTTGGTTTACAGAGATGTCGAACATATGATATATTAAATGTAACCCCATGTTAAGATTGTGGTAGATGGGGGCATAATGGATCAAAGTAGATTATTAAAATGCATTAATTGTGTATACCATAACACAACCTACAACACAACATACGTAGTTGAAAATGTAGCAGTAGATAGTGACAATTGCCAAGTACTGAAAAATAAAATTAGGAAATATATTGAATCCATATTCCTACCATACCTAGATACCTTGATAAATCAGTTCCTTTTACAAACACATCAGAAAGCCATACAAGAACTCCGCATTATAAAATGACAACAAGAGGAGGTTCTACAAATAACCACTACACCACTGTGAAATCGCCCACCACCATAATGGATAGTGAAGTGGATTTTAATGAATTTACAAAGCAAGAACTCTGTTTCTCGGATCTTCACTCACTAAACAATTATGTACAGAATAGTGACAATCTTATAGTTCATATTAATATCAGAAGACTCACCGCAAATTTCGAAAAACTTGAAATTTTTATTGAGAGGCTAAAAATTAAACCTTTTGTAATACAGAATCCTGGAACCTTGAGTGTTACCAGTTCTTTCAGCTTAAAGGATATAAGGTATTTTATAATCATGGCTCGATAAACCGAGCTGACGGAGTAGTTATTTACATTAAGGATAATATTATAGAACACACACATATTATTAAGGTAGGAAAACTTAATATTTTACATTCTAAGATTGAAATAACAGTAAATTCTAATATTTAAATCTCAGCGATGTACAGATGTCAGGATCTAACAAAAACTGAATTTGTACATAGCATTAAAGAATTCTTAAAAAACAATACAAACATTAAAAATCATATTATAATAGGAGATTTCAATATTAACACACTAGACCTAGAAGATATAAATATGGAGTTCTTGGGTAGCCTTCTCGAGAAAGGTTTTTTAATAGCATTTCAAACTATCACTAGACCATCTATCGATGGAAATTATAATTTTTATATAAAATCTGATAATATTGATTACAAACCTTTAAAACTTTCTATTGTTTATCCAGATCACTATCCACTGTTTATATCTATCAACAAGAAATTAACCGAAAACACAAAACATAAGCATATCAATACTATTAATATCAATAAATTGATCAGTGTAGCCAAAACAACCGATTGGCAATCTACTTCTCTACAAGATCCAAATACATGTACTGAAATGAAATAAAATTCAAAAATGCATCGGTATGGCTACACATGAATTTAAAAAGCACAAGAAGAAAACCAAATCTAAACCGAGGAATAATTGGATAACTCCTGGTATAATTAAATCTTGTCATACAAACGAACATCTTTATACAATTTGGAATCTGAATAGAAATAATGAACAACTGAAATATGAATACAAAAGATATATCAATGTTCTAAATAAAGTTATATTAGATGCCAAAATAAAGAATGATGCTGATCTCATTCGTAGTAACTCCGGAAATAATAAAAAATTGTGGAAAATTGTTAAAAGTAAATTAGGCAAAACAACTAAAACTAAAAATTAAATCGACTTTATATTTAACGATAATAATGAAAAAATCCATAATGCTATTGACATAGCAAACACGTTCAACAAATATTTTTGTGAAATCGGACACAAGTTGGGCAATAAATCAAATAATAGTACAAAGACAAATAGCTCTAACATTATTAACACGTTACCCAGTGTGAACCCAAAATCTATTTTCCTGAGGCCAACGAATGAGGATGAGATAGTGAATATTATCTTGGGTATGAAGGATAAAGCGGGCGGCATTGACAAAATACATACTAGAACACTCAAAACGTTGGTCAATCATATCGCTCATCCTTTGTCTTACATATTCAACTTAAGTATGCAACAAGCAACATGGCCAAAAATACTAAAAGATGCTGAAATAGTGCCAATACACAAATCTGGTGATATCCATTTACTCAAGAATTATCGCCCAATATCTCTGATCTCTAACGTAGGTAAAATTTTTGAAAAAAATTATCACCACAAGATTTTTAGATTTTTTTCAGTTACATAAAATTATATCGAAACATCAGCATGGATTTCTTAAAAATATGGGTACCAAAGACGCCCTCAGTTATATCACAAACATAATATATAATAGTTTAGATAAAAACAAACCAACTATAGTAACCTTTTTATATCTAGCTAAAGCATTTGACACGGTAGACCATTCACTACTCTTGGATAAACTTTATAGATATGCTATACGAGGCAATGCGCATAAACTAATTCAAAACTACCTTGATAACAGACAGCAAAGGGTTAAAATCAATGACAAGTTCAGTGAATATAAGGTATTTAAAATAGGTGTTCCGCAAGGAACAATTCTGGGCCCCTTACTGTTTTTGGTATTTGTGAATGATCTCCTAGACAGTATGGAAGATGAAACTATTGTGTCTTATGCCGATGATACTGCCACTATATCACAGCAAAGACGTGGCCTGAAGCAGTGTCTAAAATGAATATATTACTTAAACATATCTCATCGTGGCTTCTAGAAAATAGATTATTTCTTAACATTGAAAAAACGGTGTATATTACTTTTGGTAACTACAGCGACAGTGTGCCTGACTGCTGTGATATTAAAATAAATGACAAACCCGAGTAGATAATGTTAAATACCTTGGAGTTATTATTGATTATAATATGAAATGGACCAAGCACATTGAATATGTCACCAAAAAACTAGGTATTTAACCTTAATTTTTAAGAAACTGTTAAATATCATGGATACTAAAACATTACTTTTATTATACTATGCGTTCTTTCACAGTGTCGTCTCATATGGTATTCTTGCCTGGGGTGGAGCGTACAATAATACTCTTTCACAACTGCAGAATTTACAGAATCGAATCTTAAAAATAATTAGTAAAAAAATGACTTATATGATAAACGTCCACTAAACATGAAACAACAATTCCCATTTGATGCCCTAGTGTACCATTATCCAACTCTAAAACAAAAATTTTCTAATTCAACGAGCATTAGAAGAAATAAGAGTATTATCTTACCAAAAACCTATAAATAAATTAGTGAGAAGAACAGTACATATGAGGCTACTCTGAGATTTAATGAATTACCAAACGAACTTAAAGTGCTAAATAATAATAAATATGTAATGAAAAATAAAATCAAAAGGTGGATAAAATATAAAGTAGAGTAGGTGATTAATAGACAAATAACAAATTATATAGTTTGGAATGATCATAATATGACATTGAAACAACATAATGTAAAGAACACCATTTTTATTTTTTATTCTGATAGGCTGCAAGTTTAAGTTTTAATATTAATGTTAATTTTAAGTGTTATTTTACTGCTTAGATTTAATATAGATTGTACTATACCAGTTCCTAAGTACAGGTACCTGTGTGTCCCTCTTTAGGAATTACATTACTTACATTTGTATTGTATTGTAATTGTTTTGGTAATAAATAAATAAATATATATTGTTTCTGGTCGGAAACCTTCATCTGTTGCGCTTCCCACAATTGAATGTCCTCTCGAACACTTCTTTATGCATTTGATGCATTTCGTTAAATTTGAAGACGCGAGATGTAAGACCGACATCTAGGAATTTCAAGAGAATCAGTACATTCAATTGTGGGAAGCGATGGAACTGATGAAAGTTCCCGACCAGAAACAATATATATTATATTTATATATATTATATATTGTTTTGCGTACAACGGAATGACACCTCGAAGAGAGTATTCAATATCTCTAACAAGTGAAGTAACCTGAAAAATTGTATCGTGACATTCTGTCCTAGGAGTTAAGGGAGAACAGCAATTACACGGAACGGCTCCAGATTCGGAACCTCTGTGTACTGATGACTGTGACTATCATGTTTGCGCCTTGCAATATGCTTCAAGTAATGACATGGTGCTCAAGCAGCATAAGCTCTAAGGTTATTAATTCAGAGTACAGTTCACTCAGTTTATTTATTATGACATAAAACGTAAAGTTGCGTTGTAAAGTGAATTATGTTGTTATCGTATTTCGAAACCAGAGTAATTCATAAAAATATTTTACATACACTCTTCGAGGTGTCATTCTTTTGTACGCAAGACAATATATATAATATGTATTGTTTCTGGTTAGGGAACCTTCATCAGTTGCGCTTCCCACAATTGAATGTTCTCTCGAACCCTTTTTTATGTATTTGATACATATCGTTAAATTTGAAGACGCGAGATGTAAATACCGAAATCGGGGATTTTCGCGCAATGTAATTGCTGTTACCCGTAACTCCTAGGTTAGAATGTCACGATGAAATTTTCAGGTTAACTTCAGCTGTCAGAGATATTCAATACTCTCTTCGATGCGTCAGTCTTTTGTACGCAAGACAATATATATATATATATATATATATATATATATATATATATATATATATATATATATATATATATATATAATATATATTTTTTCTGATGAAGGTTCCCTAACCAGTAGAAAATTTATAATCCTAGAAGACATGATAAATGACGACACACAAAAATAAAGACTACAATAAAAAAATCCACTATATTTACTATTATATTGGGATAGCCCAGATAACTACTAAAATTTTTTGAATAGCAAATATTAAACAAATTTGTAATCATGGTGGAATTTGTATACAAATCACTCAATGATGAATCCAAAATATAGATTAATGTTATATTTGTTACATTTAGTTCCAACAAGCCTATTTGAAATTGCATGAGTTGGACCCTTACTGCAAGTGAAAATTTACAAAAATGAAATGAAACAGAACACACAGTTAAGGTTTAATCCAAAATACGTGTGGGAAGGTGAAAATTTAAATATTCTATTACTACAATTAAAATCAAAATATACAATAGACTAAAAAGAGAGAGAATATTCTAATCTTTGGAAACACTATAAAATTTTATAGTCATTAATATATAATGTTCTACCTACATAGGAAAAAATGTAAATTGGGAGACACGTATATATTTAGGATTGAACCATAGATAATTCTGAAGATGATCAGTTAAAATTATGAACTGAATGTCGGAGACTAGAAACCGAATCAAACTTCTACTGCATTACAAAACTATCTCCTTTGTTAATTGGGGAATGAACAATTACCTGTTTAATAACTTGCAATTATTTCTTCCAAATGAGGAGATCTAAAGGAAATGACTATACTCATACACTAGAGTTGCATTTCTTAAGTTTGAATATTTATTGTAGCGTCGGAAGCTTTTCAGATGTCACAACTGATATATTTTGTCTCATATATATGAGAGTGGGTTGTAAACATAATGGGTTAAAATGTTTTTTTAAGAAATAACAAGACTTGAAGTAAGGGGTTTTTCTGTTGTTTCTTTTGTCTTGTGCCTGACAAGTTTCAGCACCGTAATACTGCGATACTCAAAGACTGATTATAAATCTTTATAACACTAATATAAATTTAACAGAATGCAATAAGACAAAGATATTTTTTCTTGGTTTAGCAAACAGTACGCAGAATTTTTATAGAGGATATTAGATAAAAAGAGTGGGATGAATCAATGAATTATGTAATAATGGTTATTTATAATGCCACACATTTTTCGTGATATTCTGTTGTTACTAAGATCATCCAAATTAAAACAATTGCATTATACAAAAATATATATATCTTTATTGCGGTTATAATTTACAAATATACAGCGTTGTCGTCTTTGTTGGTTTTGAGTATAGCCTAATGATGTATTCCATGACCAAGTCCAAGTCCAAGACCCAAACCAGCACCATGTCCCCAACCAACACCATGTCCCAAACCTCCCAAACCGACTCCTACGAGAGCGGGGGCAGCAGCAATTGCGATACCATGTCCGTTAGGTCCAGTTGGTCCAATAGCACCATGTCCGTTTACAACGCCTGATGGTCCTATAGCACCAGCACCGTTAACAACTCCAGATGGTCCAGCGGCACCAGCTCCAGTGACTACTCCAGAGGGTCCAATTGGACTCAAAGCGGCGTGATTGATGGCAGCAATACCAACTCCATGACCCAGACCAAGACCAAGACCGGCATGTCCAAGTCCGAGTCCTAGACCACCGTGACCAATACCGATGACTGAGGCTGAGGCTGTGGCGGCCAAAGCTACGACGGTTAGGGCAAACTGTAACAAAGGCTCTTTTACAATATTGATATTATACAACTTGAAAATGAAAGTTACTGGAGGTGGTTTTGAACATTATCTGACGGCTTTTACACATAATTTCAATAATAGAACGGTTTACCGTTAAACCTAGAACAGCTAGAAAGTAACTGAGAAGGTACTGAGAGATATTAATAGTATTTTATGGTTTTCGGTTATTAATTCCAACAGTTGACAACTAATCCTTCCTGGAATCATTTTTATAATGAAGAAGTAACGGCAGTTAAGTACCTCATCTTCAGCTCTCTTCGTATTAGTCTGTGTAAGAGTAATAAAAGTGCCACTGTGCCGATATGCCTTTATGTTAAAATCGATTCTAGGAGAGATAAGTTATAAATTATCTGTATATACGTAAATAACTTGATCAGATAAGAAAAATAAATACATATGAGTAGTTTACTACTTTAAAAACTTTATTGGAATGTCATGTTAGAAACCACAACTTAATATTCTTTGTCAACGGGGTCTAATTTAAAATGGTGAAGATGTCCATACGCAATAATGTTGAAAAAGCAGGAAATGATGATGTGATGATGATATTGAAGAAAAGTTGATTTATTAGGTGTGAAGATTAACTATAAAAAGTGAATTCTTATTCTTACCAGTGCGTTCATGTTGATAATTTCTTTATTCAGATCACTGGATCGAACTGATACACTTATTCATACAACCCCGAGCTTATATATAGTTAAAGAAGGGGGAAAATGTAATCGACCTTCGAAGTAATAATAATATTTTTTGACCAGGCTTGCAGCAAGTAATGTAAATTTGTATTGAAATCATAATTGTTATTGGAAAATATGCAAATAAAAAATATTTCAATTTATTGATAATCTGGAGCTAAATTTAATCTACTTGAGTGCATTCTATAATACAAATTGGCAAACTGGGAATAGTTTTGGGTATTTCGTTGTCTTTTTGCGACATATATCAATATGAATATTCTTTAATGTAGGTGTTACATATGTTCAGCAACTTTCTCACGCGTTTGCCATGTACAGTTATTTATAGAGAAAAATTCTGTGCGAATAAAATAGCAACTTAATAGCCATGTAATGAGGTATATTAGAATACGTTTATAGATCAAGTAGCTTTACTAGGCTTGGAGTGACTGGTCAGTTTTGAAGGATATTTGTAATGCATTGTCGAAGAAATTTCAACGAATGTTTTACTATTAGAACTTCTTTTTTTCGTGAATTACTGCAATACATTTTCTTCACTCATATTTAAAATCGCTTTCAGAATAAATAAATGGAAGGTGGAAATAGGGTTTGCACATTAGTGAAACATTTACAAATAAACTAGTAAAATTTCTTAATGTATTTACATATAGAAAATTTCCACGTGAACCTTATTATATATATATATATATATATATATATATATATATATATATATCATCCGCGTAGTTGATAACTGATCCCTGCCGGGATCGATGGTGAAATGACGACGTTTCGGCAGAGTCACATATGCCCTCTTCAGGTCGGTTCGCATAATTCTCGTAGCCTTCTGTTTTCATCAACTACACGGATGTTAAACTTCCTGGAAACCATCTAATATATTTTATTTAATGCCCGCGAAAACTTAAAAACAAATATATATATATATATATATATATATATATATATATATATATATACCGGAAAGGAAGTCACGGCTGTATAGAAGTACAAAATTCTAGAATGCTATTGGGAAGCATCCAATATATAAAAGTATACATACTCTTTTAATTATATTTTTAGAGCTTTCGAAATTGTTTATTTCTTCATCAGTCAAAAACTACAATTTAACACAAAAGTTGACTTATAATATTAAGTTAATATGTAATAAAAACTTACCTTAGTCAAGATTTAATTTAGAATTAACTGTACAGCACAAATTGAAAATTGGAAAGGTTATCCAGTAAAAGATAATATTTTTACATTTGAAATGTATAGGAAAATGACAATGTAAAATTGAAATTTATAGAGAAGTTGATTACTATAGAAATTATTGAAAAAGAAAGCTGCAAATTGTTGGACAAATTAATGTTAAATACCAAGTTAGTGAAAATGAATTAACCAGATTAGAATTAGAGTGATTAGATTTTGAAATTTTGATATCGATTTCAAGCAAATTGCAATATATAACGTTAAGGTTTAACAGATCAGTTTTTTTATTTATATTATCATCAAAACTATTAATATATACCATCTCCAAAAAATTTCTTTCGTTGTCAAAGTTTGCTGTATGTCAATTTTCAATACAATGACTAGTTAAACCCGAAGAATCTTTGTTCAATCTTATATCGCTTTTGTGAGAAGTTATTCGATCTTTAAGTCTTCTTGAAGTTTGTCCAATTTAAACGGCTGGACAATTGTTACAATCAATTTTATATATTACATTCGATTGGAGAAATTTTGGGATGTTATCTTTAACTTTACTGAATAAATCATTAACAGTTTTAAGAGACTTGTGAGAAAATTTCATATTAGGTTGATTATTGAAAATCTTCAAGATCTTGGGGGTGATCTCTTTAAAGTAAGGAAGGGACACATATACGTAATTGGAATTCTGTAAATTTGTATGATTGCTTACATAAGAATTGTTATTTAATAACGGATTAATTGGTATCTGATTGCTATCTGTAAATTTTTCGCCGGCTAGAATTTCTGGATTATTGAATAATAATTTATTTAATAATTTGGGAGGATAAGAATTATCCGAAAATAACTGAAACAAAATTTTTAAGTTTTTATCAATAAAAGTTGGATGAAAAATTTTTAAAATTTTACTTTTCATCTTATTAACAAGGTTAATTTTTCTGTACCAGTCCAACTTGAGGGTGTTATCGTCTCTAAAAACTCTTGTATCAAGGAAAGGTACGCTACAATTATGGTCTTCTTTTTCAATGGTGAATTTAAGAAAGCGATTATATTCATTAAAAATGCGTAAAAGTTCTAAACTATATTTCTTTAAAAACTTGACTTCAAATTCAAGTCTAGAAACACAATCGTCAATTAGATCATTTGCTAGTAAATTCAATAACTTTGTTTTACCACGGAATTATGTTCTAGTTAGTTTCGATGTTCAATCGCTTTTTTCTAACATTCCTTTGGATTTAGTTATATCGTCTATCAATAAACGCTGGAACTCTATTTCGGTACACTGTAATATAACTTATAATAACTTTATTGAGCTTATTAAATTTGTTTTTACCACTACAGTTTTCTCTTTTAATGGCAATTTTTATAAACAAATCTTCGGCTGTCCAATGGGCTCTAAGTTGTCTCCCAGTTTATCACAATACGTAATTCATCGGAGCTACGCTGAGAACACCAAAGTTGCGTAATAATGGCTTTCCCCCGGGATCAGTATTGGCGCCAGTATTTTTAAACTTGTATACATCTGATTATCGCCTACCTCAAATCGTAAATTTACGTATGCTTACAACTTAGCTCTCGCAAATGAACAAGTCAACGTTTGAAATTTAGAAATAAACTTATCTGACGATATTATCCTCTTATCTAAGTACTTTCAGAGACGGCAACTCATACCAAGTATTACGAAAACCGAGACATGTTGTTTTTATCTTAATAATATATTACGGTATTATTTTACGCCATGGCCCATGACCAACTTTTTAAGTACCTTGATATTACCTTAGATCGCACCCTTACGATTATCAAACATTCAACAAACTTAGCAGTGAAGCTAAGAAACCGAGACAATATAATGTACAAACTAGCGGGATCTACCTGAGGAGCTGAGTCTTCCACACTACGCCTGTCCGCACTCAATTTGGTCATTTCTACGGCCGCATATTGCGCATCGGCCTGGCTAAACAGTCCTTACGTGGCAAAGTGGATACCGTTCTTAACCAAACAATGACAATCATTATAGGATCTATCAACTCCACACCCATCTAATGGTTACCCCTATGTCATATGAATCCACAGAAAATCCGTAGACCGCAAATATTAGCCAGAGAGTTTAAAAAGATCTTCAAAAACCTGGACTTGCTGATCCATCAATTCAAGACACCCAACAGCTTATTACTGATGACTTTAACGGATTTAACGAATGGATATCGGCATGCCCCGTACAACCAGGGTACCGGTTAAATAGGATTCCATGGTCAGTACATGGCAGAAATGGATCGGCCTTATACAAATGGGGGATTTGCCCAACTCCAGAATTCGGTTAAGGTGCCTGTTCTCAGACGATGCATCATGTCCCAGATAAAAGCTACTACAGGGTGGCTCAATGAAGAAAAAGTTGCACTATTCCACCCCCAATCAGCTGATGTATCGAAATTAAAAATATCTACAGGGGTTTTCAAAATATCGAGGAAAAACAAAAAATTGTGGTTTTAGACAAATTGCAATATATTCGCCATCTTGTAAGTAAATTTAATAAAATTTGGTAGTTTTTTGTTAGCAACTATCGCCAATTGATTTACTTTAACGAATTTGCCAACCATACCTAAGTTTGTTATATCTTACTGCCGCCATAAAAATGTACATTATTTAACAAAACAGTGGTTCACTTACTTGGCTCTGCATCTGTTTGTCAAAACTATCTTATTTATTATTGTTCAATCTCTCAAGAGTTTAATATTTTTCATAATAAATGTGATATTTTTTAAGTAAACTGGATATGTATGGTTGTTTCATTTTGTGCACCAGCAACGCTAAACGAGCTCAAGATATGTACTTTCAGCGATATCCCACGTCCACCAAACTTTAGGAAATTTGCCTCTTCAAGATGTAGTAAACATGTGATTCCAGCAAGTATGAGAATACCTAGATAGATATACTGACTATTCAAAACAGTTTTTATGGTCATTCTCACTTAGAGGGATCATCTCATACCACCTTCCCTACTTCTTGAATCTTGAATATCTATTAAAAAAAGAATTAAGGCTAGATCAGCATACACAGAATTTTATATATATTGTCGATATAACTTTTTTAATATATTAGAGTCAAACCAGAGACTAAAATTTTCCAGCTTCTGTTTATACTATTTTTAGGGAACTAGCCAGTAAGGATAATTTCTATAATTACCTTATTGAATTTATACATTCACTAACTGTAACTTATATCTCACGTGCAATTAACGTTGATTCAAATTACTGTCTATTAGTTTAATCCAATATTTATGTGGGCGTTAAGGCATGATTGGTATACTTTGAACATATTAACGTTTTCCTTATTGTCACTGGATAATATATGTCAAATACAAATTGTTTAGCAATCGATTCCTTGAAACAGATTATTACTGTTTTCATTAAGATTTTGTTTCTTTTATCAGGAAGTTTTTACTTTTTCACAAGTTTTATATTCCGAAGATTATTTAATTTGATATTACATATTTTTACCTATCTGAAAAAAATGAGGCGTATTTATATTATTCAATTTTTAGAAATTATGTTCAACTTTTCAAGATTTTCCAATCCATTGAACGCATGACATATTGTATCTAGTCAAGAACGTTCATCAGATGCGTTCCCTTCAACTGAATGAAATATCGAATAATTATTTATGCATTTAGTACATATAACTAAATTTAGTATTTTATCGCAAAATAAATTGCGAGATCTAGGAGTTTTTAATACGAGTAGTTCTTGTACTTAATGGAATAGCTTATTTAAATTGAAATGTAACTGGTTAGAAGTAAACGAGGTCGGATAATTTTAATTTCAATGTTTTGTTTGGGGAAGTTATCTATGACAAATTCTTTTGTTTCCTGCGAATTTTGCATCGTATTACAAATTAATGACATGTCAATTCATGAAAAAAATAATCTGTAAAACCATCATACCATCTGTCAGTTTATAGGTTATTTAAAACTTATTAATTTTGCATACATCACAAGTAAAATACTAAAATATTTCAAGAATATCTCAAGAAATCATAATTTTCAGTTTGAGCACATTATTGTTTAACACACTGTATCTTCAAAACTAAGCATTTTCAGACCTACTTTTATACGAACTTTTTTTTCTTATTTTTGACTGAAAAAATTTACTGCCGAGTTAGTTTTTTAAAACACCCAGTATGAAGGTCAAGGATTTGATTACTAGATACATAAAAAAGTAAAGTATACAAACCTCAGTTGGGATACACTATAATAAATTGGGAGGAGGCACTTCATGTGCCAACGTAATAATGGGAACGTGAATAAGAATCGCACTTCTGAACACTTCTGAAACCATAGCTCATTATCGTTCTATAACTTTTCTCAATGTAAGCAGGTTTTGATTGTAAATTGTAAGAATTGAGAAGCGATATTATTTTTTGATTACTTTGCTTTCAAGATATTGTTATTTGAAAAATTCAGCGTTTTTAATAAACTGAACTCTTTGTTTTTCAAGAAATTATTTTCCACATCCACAGTAATACTTACAACCGATCATGATAGTATATTTACAGAGATTCTGAATGCTCTGACACAATTATGGTCCTTATATGATAGAGATATGAATATTAAGTTGCATCGACATTATGTAATATATGTAAATGTTCGTGTATAGAACGTGCCGTTACCTTGTTATGTAAATCTAAGGGTTGGCTTAATTTCACAGAAATCATGAGCGCCAGAATGAAATAAATATGTAGTCTCACACCATACGTAAAATTGTCTTATATAAATAATTTTGGGCTTTTTTGGTTAAATCTTCTACAATTCGGTAATAATTTTTTTTATGAATAATGCACCTCAGAGACCCACGTATGTCTAGAGATTACTGTAATTTTATTGTATTTCGTTATTTTAAGCTAGAAATTTAGATGTAATCGATATTTACAAAATTATTAATATATTAAGATATATTTAAGATTGGAACGTACGTATAATGTTCTTGGACTGGATAATTCTTTGTAATGAATTAGATCTGTGTGGTGATAATGATATTAAATAATAGAAAACTTATATTACTGTTTATATTTGTCTTGTGCAACATTTTAATCTATTATGTTATAATTATCAACAATAATTCGTTCATATATCAATATGTATCTCTGTTTAGATTAGGTAATTATAAACGACCAACATTTTTACAGAATATGAATTTCGACGGAAGTATTGGACTTTATGGGTACGATCAAAGGTAGTACGTAGATTTAAATTTTTCCAAAGTCATATGTCAGAAAGTTGCGGCTAATATTTGCACGGTAACCTTTTGTAATTAAGTTGTTACCAATTTCACGTTAAACAGATGAAAAAAGTTTAACTGTGAAATTGACGATAATAGTGATTCGCCTGAGTTCTAACGCTATACAATTTGCGCTCACTTGATTACAAGGTAAATCATGTTACTCTGGGGAAACTTTTACTCAAAGATTCCATATAAGGAACACCCAATATTCATAAGAAAAAAATTAGAAAGTTTTTGTGGCCTTTTACTAATTAAAAAATATATTATTAGTTAATTACTTTGGCCATGTTGCTCATTAATTCAACATCGTCTATAGGGATAAACTGGTACCATCAATTTTAAAACATGCGTTTAGATCTCACCTCCCTTAAAAAACTTTCGCTGAAATAAATGACATTTACCCGCTAGCTTCACAAGACAAGATTCAACTCGTTATACTATATGTCAGTCAGTCAGTGCAGCTGAATAGTACCACTACTGCGTCAATTTGCGTAAAAACGGCTAGTGAATGCCAAGCTTCATGGAACAAAATGTGGAATTAACAAGAGACCATCCGATGCATTGTAGATTTAAAGTTTGATACTGGTATAGCACTAGGTAGAATTTTTAGGAAATATGCTTTTTATTATTGGAAACTTGGTAAGATAATAAGTTACCTGAATTATCAAGTAGTTGAATTATTATGTAATATACTAACATAAAGTGTAGAGCCATTTATTAAGTCCAAAAATTCGTGTAGTAAATGTTTCGAAACTTATTGCCATTACTATAGGTAAAGTACTGTAGAAAAAACTACGCATGCGAAAGAATTTAAACGAGAATAATTTGCTCTAAGTGCTCGAAACCCTTTTGTCATCAGTCTATAACTGAACATAAGCATTGCCACCTTCTATTCAGTTTGACCAAAAATATGACGCCCTTCGAACGTATTTAAACATTAATATTTCCGAATATCCAACCCAAAAACAAAAACAAATACTTGATAACTGAGATAAGCATAAAGTTCCAAAGTTAACTAAAAATTATGAACTAAATAAAGCGCCCTACTCAAAATAACAGACAAAGAGTCTACATGAATATCACATTCCCTACAAATGAGGGTGAAGTTTTGTGTCATACAAAAAAAAACAGGAGAGTTTATGACTATTAGGTAACGATTATGCCTATGATGAACTCACCAAAGTTACTCAGGCTTACCCTATTGGCTGACAAAACAGCTCGTTATACTGCAGCACTGCGTAACCTTCATCGTGTGAACATCCGATGCCTGGACTAATCTCCTAATATTCTTCCAACATTACGGTAAACATTAATATTTCCGAAACCTCTGACTCGCATCCATTGTGTAGTGAACTAATGGACGTGAATTTGATAACACTCTCATAAGGGACCTGTGTGAACTATATGACCTAAAACTATCATTTTCAAGTGTCCACCATCCCGAATCAAACGGTTCTATCTAAAGGTTTCACTCGACTTTAGCTAAAATTATATGGGGCAAATACAGCTGAACACCCTGAGGAACATCCATTCAACGTCCTCCCTTACGCAGTTATCTGTTACAACAACACTAAAAACAAGATGCCCTACGAACTTATTTTCGGCCATACTTCTAGTAGGGCCCCGGAAACAATTTACGATCAGGGAAAACTCATATCCAAATATGTTAGGGACCTTAACAACAGAATGAACTACTATTACAGACTAGCCCGTGCTAAAACAGACTAACAAAAACAAAAGTCGAAAGTTAGGTTTGACAAACATGTTTCTACTCATCAACCAGAAAACAAAGGCGACAAAGTTTACGTGAAAAAATCTCAGATCAAAAGCAAATCCGAAAACAAATTCAATGGACCTTTTGAAATTACCGCGATAAGAAAAAACTCTGCCACCGTTATAAATTTACAGACTAACCAAATCAGTAAAATTAATTTTGACAGACTAAAACTGTGGACAGTTTTCAGTCGTGAACCTCCAACAATACTCTCTTACAACCGTTAACAATACAATAGGAGTTTTATTCCATGAAGAAGACACACTTAAAATTTCTAACGACAAATGTACACTTCTTGTCTTCAAAGACCTCAGTCCTTTCAAAGGTGCTAGTTCAAATAACGACGCCATACTAAACCGAATTTTAGAGACAATTAATAAAAACACAATTAATACAAAATCATTTAAACCAAAAATACAGATACATGTGAGCCTCTTGAAACAAATTTCTAAATCCATCGACTCTAAATATACAGACATCTTCTCTGATACTGAAACTTACCCTACCAACATACGAAAACCTGGACTTATTAACGGACTTGGATAAGTTTGGAAAGCTATTTCAGGAAACCTAGATGCAGCAGA
Organism: Octodonta nipae; assembly: GCA_034190945.1. NCBI lineage: Eukaryota > Metazoa > Arthropoda > Insecta > Coleoptera > Chrysomelidae > Octodonta > Octodonta nipae. The sequence continues at coordinate 44,047,990 of CM067220.1, forward strand.
TGGTGAATACATAAATGACTGTATAACTAGAATTACTAAAGACCAACACCAAATTCAAGACTTAGTTAAAAAACAAATATCTGTAACAACTTCAGTCATTACGAGCCTCAACAGCACTTTACAAAATTTCAATCCGAGGAAAAAATATTCTCGAATCACATTGAAAAAATAAGGCAGTCAATTTTATACATTTCAAATGATCTTGATTTTCATGAATTTCAAACCAATATCTTGGATCTGTGTAAAAGCCTAATGGAGAGTTACATATTTTTCGAAAACACTCTCGATGATGTTTTAATTGCAGACTCTTTCGCCCGCTTAAAAATTCTACATAGTTCAATAATAACCACAGTACATTTGGTCGATTCCCTTCAAAAGATTTCAAGAAAATAATTTACCACTTCCTATTTACACTTCAAATGTTTTTCAGTACATCGATATGATAGAATTGGAAGCCTTTTAAATCAACTCTAAAATCATTTTTCTACTTAAAATTACTTTAGTTGATCCTGAGATTTACACCCTTTATCCTATCCCAATTTTGGATGATCGAATAGGATTGCATCATATACTATCATTAAAGACAAAATTTATCGCTAGAGACGACGATTCGTTATTATATACATCCTTCGAAGACCTGGGTAACTGCAAGCCATTAACTAAAAACCGTAAGATTTGTTCCAAAGCCATGTCACATCCAATAGACAAAGATGCCATCTGCGAAAGTCAGCTTCTCAGACAGCCAGCTACACTTCCAGCAACCTGCAAAAGTGCGATATTATATGCAACATAATATCCAAGAGATTGACGTAAACTTTTGGTTGATCTCGATTTCAAGACCACTGGCCATCACCATCAAATGCAAAGGGGAAGATGTCGTGACACAAACCATATCGACAAATTCAGTGATGCAAATCCAACCCGATTGCAACGCCTTTATTGACAACACAAGGGTCCATGCTACAAGAATTTCCAAAAATGTCCAAAACATCACAAACAGAAACCACCAAGTGGACTTTGCCTTCAACTGCTGCAACGGCATGCCAGCCGTCAATGAGTCCCAATATTCCATGGAACTGGAAAAGCTGATGAAACAACCACCCTTAGAAAAGTCCTGGCTCACAATCACAACGACCACCTTAGTAGTAATTGTGATTATACTCCTCACAGTGAAGTCAATCCAGAAGAGGTTCAAGAAGACCACTACACCAAGCTCCGCTGTCCAGCACATGCCACCTATAGCACCATCAAACCCTAAGTCCAAAGGAAAGGTACATAGCCTCCTCAGTCCAACCGACGATATGGAACTCCAGAACTGAACTTGGCATAAAAGTTGATGCTGTACCATCCACTTTTTTATACGGATGGGAGTTGTAATATAAGTTTATACTATGAACTTAACACGAACGACAATTCAACATTCTCAGCTGACTCAGCGACACGTGTGGTGTCATATTACGGCGCCGCCGACATCCGTGAGAATTGCCGGGTCAACTATGCTTATTCAGCATCTTTAAACTTATATATTGTAAAATTCCTCTTCTACTGTATTCATTATTACTTACAGTTCTGTCTAGTTAGTTTAACACATAATTTTGTCTTTTTATTATTTTAAAGTAATTTTATTATTTTCATAAATTTTTATATACAAAGTTATAATTATGTAAGTTTAAATAAAATCTTTTTTAAAAGGAAATTTTGGAAGTGTGATATAACATATATATATATATATATATATATATATATATATATATATATATATATATATATCATCATCATCATGTTCAGCTAATTTCGACCATTATTTTATGGTGTAGCCTTTCTTACATATTCGTTTCGCATTTCTCTCCATGTTGTTCTGTTGTACGCTTTTTGGGACCAGGTTATGCCTGCTATTTTCTTGATGTCATAGTCCCATCTTACGTTGGGGCGTTTCCTTGGTCTTTTAACACCCCTAGGATACCATTGTGACGTCTTCTTGCCAAATGTGTCTTCACTCTGTGGATAACATCTATTCGTTGTACATTATCTTTGTTTTTCCGATATTTATTTTTAGGCCTATTTCCTTACTTACTCTGCAAAGTTCATTGCTTACTGATTTTGTAGTTTTTTAGAAAAAACTTAAACGATGCAACGACTAATTGAAACGCTCCAATAAGTAGGAATACATCATGACATCATCTCTGTACAGCGAATCTTTTAGAAATGGTTCAGTTATTTGGATTAGACAAATAATTCAAGACATCTTTTCGAAATTAAATACTTTCTTCTTAAGGCGGAATGCCATCACTTGAAGATCCCAAACGTTTGCAAGTGATCCTTCTGTCTGGTAGTGGCCAGTTTAATCGTATATATATTGTTCTACTATTTCCAGAAAGTGTTATCTCTTGTGACTCTTGTGTGTCTAAGTGCATTATCTTTGTTTTTCCGATATTTATTTTTAGGCTATTTCCTTACTTACTCTGTGTTCATTGCTTTGATAGCTTCGGTGATACGACAATGTGAGTCAGATATTCCTTGTCTGTGGTCCCAGTTTAATCTCGAAAGATACTCTGTTAGTAGGACCTTGTCTGACTCCTCTGTTATTCGGGGCTGCCTTCGTATATTCTGATTTTGGCTTTGGCTTCCTTGTATATATTAGCCAACGTTCTATGTATGGCTTATCTACACCTTGTTCACTCAGGGCGTTGATTACCTCCTTCGGATATATAGTGTCGAACGCTTTTTCGAAGTCAATGAAGGCCAAGGCAAGTGGTATTTGATATTCTCTAGTTCGACTGATAACTTCCCTTATAGTGTGTATGTGATCGATTGTGCTGAAGCCATTACGAAATCTGGCTTGCTCTCGGGGTTGAGCGGAATCTAGTGTACTCTGTATTCTGTTTTGTATGATTTTAGTGAATATTTTTTACACTACCGGCAGGAGACTTATCGGTCTGTAGTTCCGAATGTCTTCTTTATTGCCTTTCTTATGGATTAATACTATGAAGGTGCTATTCCATTTTTCTGTGATGTGTCTGGTTCTTAGGCAATTCGTATATATTTTGGCTAGGCGTTTCCATACTTCTCTACCAGCGTATTTTAGTAGTTCAGCCGTTACTGCGTCGTTACCTGCCGTCTTGCCATTTTTCATTTTCTTGACCGCTAATTCCACTTCCTTCAAGAGTATTTCAGGTATGTCTTCTTTCGTCAGCTGTATTTCCAGAGATTCGGGGGCTTTGTATAGATCCTTGTAGAACTTCGTGACATGCTCCATTATTTTGTGTCTATCCGTTATTCGGATATTTTCTTCTGTCAATGCGATTACTTGTCTTTTCCCAATTACCAATGGTTTCTTAGCGTTTTTATAACTTTTCCGATTTCCAATTGCAGTTTCTACCAAATTTTCGTTGTATTTTTTGATGTCCTCTGCAATTCTCTTTCTTATTGTCTTGCATAATTCACTGTATTCTATGCGTTGGATGTCTGTTGTCCTTTTCAGTTCTCTTCTTTTCTGAAGCAACGCCTTTGTTTCCGAACTAAGCTTCTTGTGTTCGTTTCGTTGTTGGGTTCCGCCTATTTCTTTAGCACAGGTCAGTATTGTATTCATTAGTTGTGTGTTGTCTTGTTGTTCCCGGAGCTTCTTTTCTTTAAGGTTGTTAATGTCTATGCTAGTATTGGGCGTCTTTCTAGTAAGTCTGTGATCGCTTCCTGTCCTGAATTTATTTAGCGTGCTTACATCTTTGATGGTATTAATCTTGTTTGTCAGCACAAAGTCAATTTCATTTTCAACTGATGCATTTGGAGCTTCCCAAGTCCATTTCCTATTATTTTTCTTGAAGAAAGAGTTTGATATGTACATGTTCTGATAGTGCGCGAACTGTACTAATCTCTCACCCCTTTCGTTTCGTTCACCGAACCCGAAGTTCCCCACTGATCCTTCTCGGTCTTGTCTTTTCCCTACTTTCGCGTTGAAGTCGCCGATAATGTATTTGAAATGGCTGTTGTTGGTATCTAATGCCTCTTTGATTTCGCTGTATAGTTGTTCGACTTCTTCGTCAGAATGGCTAATTGTTGGGGCGTAAACTTGTATTACTTGAATGGAGTATCTTTTCGAAAGCGACAATGTTATGCTATAATTTTATTGCTGCATCTCTTATGTATGAGGAATCCAACACCGCTAGTTCTTCCAGTTGATGTTCCTCGGTGGTATAGGAGGTTGCCTGATTCAATTAGCTCTTCGTTTTTCCTCCTAACTTCACTTATGCCAATGATATCCCACTTGATTTTTACTGCCTCTTGTTCTAATTCTACAATTCTAGCTTGGTTTGACAGTGTTCGGCAGTTAATATGTTGCTAGATGTAGTGTAGTCGAATGTTTGCCTCCCCCAGAATCCTTGAGGCACACCGGTTTCCCAGTGTAGGATTGCTTACCCACCTGGGGTACAATTCCGAGTTTTGTAATTCGACATGTTTGAGGTTCTGAGGCATACCTTACCACGCTGCCTCAATGCGGGTTGGTAAGGAGCAATATATATATTTGCCATATACCCTATATATATATATATATATATATATATATGATCAGGTTGGGAAATGAAAAACCCTATCAAACATGGTGCTCATTATTCAGAGATTTCAGAGATGGTGTAAGAAGGGGGTAAATAGTTTCATACTGTACATTGTCAACCTGACAATAGATATCGAACTGCACTTTATATATTGTTTGCTATCAATCTTTCCACTTTAATGTTGTTGTAATTTTGAAGATCTTTAATATTTGTATAAAATTCTCATAGTTACATTTTTTAAATATTTGTCTTTTTTCTGTTTTATTCATGTGCCCTGAATTTCACTCCTCCTACTTTACTTGTACTTGTTTTCTCAATCGCTTTCCATTTCTTTATGTTTCTATTCTAGTTATATTATAATTTTTTGTTCTGGATCAACAAGTGGCAATATTTTTGTTTTATTTTTTTCTCGTTGTTTTTTAGAGGAGCAAAAATTTATTTAGTATAGGTCGTGTGCTGGTATAAATTTGATGAGTATACTTTCTCTTTATTTCTTTCATCATAGCTGAAGTTTCTTAGATGTTTTTTTTCATTTTGTTTCGTTTTTTCCAATTTTTGAATGAAGGTGACCCTTTACTGGAGTGGGGGTCGTGTTATGTTCTGAATGGATCGATTATGGTGCATATCCAAGTATTATGTTTACCTTTCTCAAATAAAAATAGAATATTTATCTCGTTGATTTTAGTCATCTTAGAGGCCAAAATGAAGGTAAATAATTAACATTTGTTACACTAGATTGTCATATACATTTTTTTCCCTTGAGGTGTATAAATAATCAGTTAATACTATTTGAGAATAAATGGTGCTCAATCAATTCTGACATCGCTGAGGTGCTCTTTTGGGAGATTTCAATAATAACGCAGGCACGTGTACACAAATGCAATAGGGATATATTATCTGAAGCATTTTGACCTGTTGAACGTAAATCCAATTTTGGAATAGTTCCAGTGTCCTTTAATTTTTGAAAAATGTTGAAAAAACAAGAATTATGGAAATATGAAATCTTCATTAAAAATATATCTATGCCTTTTCTGAAAGTGAATTTGAAGTCGGAATTGTCCACCACCAATCAGTTTCCAGAAATGCTGAATAGCTTCCGAAAAATTTGCACTAACTTTTCTGGGCATGTCAAATACACTAATGACTATTTCTTTTGGAGTTGCTGAATACGAATCTGAGGTCTATTTTATCAGGTTTTGGGATAATAAAATCTGATTCCTGGAACATTTTAAGTCATTGTGTAAACGTCAATGACATTTTGTGATGGTACATAAAAACAAAAGAAATTTGCTGAAAACATTACGAGAAATGTGGAAAATTGAATATAGATCTGCATATTAATGAGGAAATGAGTATTTTTGAAAAGTTTATTTTCGAGTTTTTCTGATTCTCTTCAACTTTGCTTCACGACTTTAAGATAGGTTCATCACTTTCCATAATATAAGCAAAAAAGAAATATATTTTTCTTGGGTGATGGCATAAACAATGTGTTAAGTGTTTAAGGACTTTCTGGGAAATTACACCACAAGCCACTAAATTTCTGTATATTTCCAAACGTTTCGGAGTATAGGTCAGACTCCGTTGTCAATGGCAAAGAAACTATGAAAAATGGCACAATTTTAATATGTAAAATTAAAATGTTTGACAATAACTATTATTTGACTTATGACGTAACTAAGAGAATTTAATTTGATAATAAACATTGATAACGGAGCCTGACCTAGACTCCGAAACGTTTGGAAATATACAGAATTTCGTGATTTGTGGTGTTATTTCCCAGAAACTGCTTAAACATTGAAAAATATGAAGCAAATATCCTTCAGAAAACAACTAAACAATTTGTTGTTAAATTTATTTTCACGTAGGAACTATTCTATTATTGTATTCAAAATCCGATTACAGACATCTCACTTTATTTAAACTATCATTGCAGAAACTAAAAAAATAACCAAAGAGTACGTAGATCTGAGTAAAGTGTCAGTCAAATGTTAAAGGTGTTAATTCGAACGTATCTTAAAAACAAAGGCAGGGCTGAACTTACGTAAACTCAAACAAGAAAAGTAAATCTTTCTAAACAATAATATGATCAGTCTTGCTACCTTGAACGTACTGTTGGGATTGCAAGAGGTGTATCTCAGACGGAAATCATGTTTCAGTGCTTGCTTATCTTTACAATTTCCTTACCTTATTTGACCAAACAATTAATTTTTAATAAAGTCACCTATATATATTGGCGAATACAATTGTTTACCTTATATGTTAAAATGATACACATTCCAAATTCACGACTTTGACCCACTACCGACTCCGAACAAAGCTATTCAGAGCTTATATTCCTCTTTTAATATTCAAATGAAATTGCAGTTAAGGCATGAAATGCAATAATTTCAGTTTATCAATGTTAGCGCAATTAAAGTTAACGCATAGAACTTATTCCTTTATTAATAATTCATAACTCATATATTTATGTTAACAAAAAATAAATTAATTTTATTGTGTTAGTTGTACAACTTGTTCTGTTGCAATATATAATACAATGTTATTATTATAGATATACCGTGGATTAAAAATTGTTATAAATGGAATGCCAGTTTAATAAGGTTACTGTGATGTTGAAAAGTGTATTGACATTAATTTAATTAATTGCATACTGCCTTTTTACCATAAGAGTTATTATTAAATTTTTAATTTTCTACAAATAAAAACATATGACAAAATTCTAACCATAACCATAATCCTAAATGGGCTTGAAGTTTGGCATTTCTCTGTTTCTAACCAATCGGATTTCCTTGGCATCTATTCGTAACCATTGCAAAAATTTATAATCAATTATGATTTGGGTTCTGTACTGACGAACAATAACAATTATAACATCTGTCTTGTCTGCATGTCTGCCACTGCGTTTTTCCTTCACAAGTACTGGAAGAAAAAAAATTAAATTTCCTTATAGAAAGTTTGGTGACTCCATCAGGAGTGCATAGCCTTAATAAACGAATGAAGATTTTTGGGCGTACTTTATGAGAATCAACTATTCCTCCTCACACTACTACCTCTGAAACATGGGACTAACATGTTGACAAAAAGACGAAGACTCCAAATATTACACCTAAATATGTATAATTGAATCCCTATTTTCCTTGGTCATGTTATCATGCGTGAACGGCTGGACCAATTTCGATAATTCTTTTTTTATTGTTCTTGTGAACGAAAAAAAGTGGAGTGAAATATTGGAAAGTTTAAGAAAACTTAAGGACCATATTAACTTTTCTTACTTAACATAATTGTCAATTCTTTGACATATCCAAACTATGCATACAAACAGGGTTGTTCCAAATATGTTAGAAACTAAATGTTTTTTTGGGTAGCAGTTGCATATACAGGGTGGTTATGTGTGATTAGAAAACATAATTCAATATGATAGTTCATATTCAGTTGAAATTATATAATATATATATTATATAATATTGAAATATGACGAGGGGTAGTAAAATTGTTATAAAAGGTGGTCAAAAAATGTTACGACAATGCGATACTTATCATGTAGCCCATTATTAGTTGCATTTACCAGGTGCTTGACATATAGGGTGGAGTGGAATTATAGTGATCTAGGGTAGAAATACGGTGTTATTAAAAATGATATGTTTTGTAGCCCATAAGAACATGCATATATAATGTAGTTGCGATATAGTGTAGGACGAAATTAATTGTTATACAGTGTGATGATTAATAATATTAAAAAAGAAATTTATGGAGTAATCCACAAGGAGTTATATACGATGGTTGAAATATTGGACGGATTCTACTCCGTAAATATGGTACGGATTCTATTCGTTCCTATATTTACAGAAGGGAGTGAAAATAATTATGGTTGCCCGTAGGCAGTCGTATATATAGGACGGTTGGAAAATAGAGTAGTGAAATTGCAGTTATATAGGGCTGTTATCATGGAGTCGATCATCTTTTTTGTTCGTGTTATCAAATTATCTGTTGTTTCATGAACACATAAATGTCTGGAAGAAAAACTTACTTTTTATCATTTAGAGGAGTGGTGCACGATTTCCACATTTTCCTTCACAGAGGGGTAGGGGGTGTAATATCATTTAACATTATTTAAATTATTATTGCCTTTCCTTATATCCCAAACTGCAGAACCAAATTTTTTGAAAAATAGGGTATTTATGGCAACAAATGTAGATATCAACGAAAATCTATGAAAAGCAACTCAAACACCCTCATATGCGAAAATCCTTAGCCAAAGTTTTTAAAAGAATAGGGAGTTAGGGGCGAACACTCAAAGATTGTAAGGAAAACCTAAGATTTACATTGGTGTCAAAATAAATATTGTAAAAAAATCAAGTCCATCATGTCACGTAACAAGTGAAATGACTCTTTATAAGAAATGCACAAAAAAATTATAATTTCAAATTGCATATCTTAAAATATATTCAAGAAAATATACGAAAATCCTGTTATCCCCGAAATTACTAAGCCTAAAATTTTGAAAACAGTACGAGCGTCACATATAACTTATAGGAAGACCCAAACAAATATGATAGAGTATATTTCAAAATTTTTAAGAGTTACTTCCACTGAAACTCCGAAAGTGATGCAGGACTCCTAGTATGAGAGTTCTATTTGGACTGGACCAAATAATTTGGCTACGCGGACCATCAAAAACTGAAACTGTTTATATTATATAGCAGTACCGGGGTGACCGAGCTTCACTCGTAAATTCAAGGTTTCATCATAAATGTACATATATCCAAACAACCGGACATTTGCTGCGTAAACTATTTTAAACTACCTAATATAATATTTTTTCTTACATTTTTTAATTAAATGGTGTTACTACAATTCTAATCCCCCCTATATTTCAACCATTCTATATATGCAACTACTTTTAGAAAACCTATTATAAGATTTTTTCTAACATTTTTTAAATCACTCTATATAACTACAATTTCAATCGATCCCATATTCCAACCATCCTGTATATGCGACCGTTTTGGGCCACTATACAAACACTTTTGTCTCTAAAATATTTGGACCACCCTCTGTAACTATAATTCTTCTACTTCGCCCTATATTTCGACCGTTTTATATATATATATATATATATATATATATATATATATATATATATATATATATATATATATATAGGTATATATAATTTGTATAACTATAATTCCGCTTTACCCTATATATACAACTTTTAATAGACTACCAAGTATAAAATTTTGTCCTAACATAATTGAAATCACATTTATAACAATAAGTTCACAACATTATATGTTTTAACTACTCCGTATACGCTTTTGCTTATGGCTCATTGTAATATTTTTTGAACCACCATGTATAATTATAATTCCAGTACATCCTATATTACTACCACCCTGTAAATGTAATTGTTAATGAGCTACCCTATAGGTATAACATTCAATTAACATTTTTTTAACGATCCAGCTTAACAATACTGTTATAAAAATCTATCCAGTTCGTCCCTGGTTTCATTCCGTGAAACATCAATCGCTGGGATAGAAAAAAAGAAGAACTAGAAGGTTCGGATGGAAAAAAACTTATCTAATAACTAATAAAATTAATACCGGATTGTTCGAGAGGATTCGATGCTGATTTTAAAAGGAGTGGTCCATCATCGCAGGGGGCAGTTAGTGCGGCGAAGAGCTTATGTTGTATATTATTTGTGATATTCGAATCAGCTGTTGTGTATATTTGATGTAAATAAAAGTTTCTAGAAAGTGAGAGTGAAAATTAGTTATTTTAATTAAATTGACTTTGAAGACATGGAATTTATAACAATACTTGTACTCCATCCTGTATGTCAGCAACTATTAATTTCAAACTGGCTATGAGCTACCCTTTATAAATATTTGTTCTTGTTTTTTTTCTAACCATACTATAGTTCCATTCGACGCTATATTTTAACCATCTTGCCTAGCACTCTTATGGACCATCTAACGTATTTTGCACTACCCTATATAATTATAATTATACACCAACAATTCATATCATATGCATGAAATTAACATGCGAACTCATAAGATCTGACTCATCCAAAAATCGCCTAAAGTGTCACTTTTTCATCTTGATAACTTGAACTTGAAATGTCCAGCTCTAAAAATATAATGCCAGGAAAATATGATGGAGGCATAGAATAGTTACATGTTCGGATCATACAAATACAATTTGTATTGAAAGAATATTTACAAGAACAGTTTCACTCTCAAATAGGTCACCTGGTATTGATATAATTTTTACGACGGTCTCTTTCTTACGTACGTTATCAAATCACCCTGTATTGAACTCCTTGAAATTACAAAGCAGCAGCCTTGATTGCCAGAAACTGTCAATACATTTAATTTCTCACTAAAACGATTTTTCCCAAAGATGACACCCTCACCGATCGATTTCTACCCATCGAAACTTCCAAATGGGACAATTTCATCAAAACCGTTAGAGCTGTTTTCCAGAACTCAGTTACATATATACATATATATTTATATATAAACAAACCTTGCTCGTATTATAGTATTAGATAGATTAATTACCAAAAAAAGAAAATTGACTATACCACGATTACCGAAAATTATAGTACCAAGATTTTCGTTTGAACCCCAAAAATTTCATATACCTACAACGAAGTATATTTTAAAAACCATAAATATTCTGTTTATAGCCTCATTTTTTGCTGCAAAATTCAAGGCAAATTACATCAGTGCATGAAACGTAGTACAAAAATGCGAGACAGGTAACATAATTCTCAAAGACTGTTTGCAATTGCCTTGCAAATTTGTGAATTTTACTTAGTCGTTATAAATAAAACAATGACTTAAGAATCATTTTAACTGCTTTTTTATAAATCTTAAAAACAAAAGTCTTTATATCTCGTCTACATATTTTGAAATGGAAAGTCCTGTCATCGAATTATCACAACTAATCAGGGTCATATATAAATGAGTTCTTCAGTAGTTGCTTTAAAATCCCAGTAATTTTTTGTTTGTAAACCTTGTTAGTATTTTCTGGTACCTAATGGCATTATTACTAATACACAAATTTAACTTTCGACGCACCTTGATAATCGATAGAGACGTCAAATTGAATATCAAATTGATTAACCATATGCTACTATAAATTTTCTATTAGACATGCTTAAAAAATCCCGGAACAATTATAAACATGTGTTATATAACAGTACGTGACACTTAACCTTCATAATTTTATTTCATTTCCCAATTCGCGACTAATAATATTTGTATCAAAGCTTTTTCAGAATAAACAGCTCCAGGGTAATACCAAATACATAATTGGGCAAGTGACAGTGACCTGGTTCATGTCTGCAGGTACGTTTAAATTGTTTCACTTTCAATGTCATGGCAGATACCACTTTTTGTTATACTTTTGTAGACATTGAACCGTAAATTATTTGTATTTAAGCTGTAGATATATCTTTTTTTATTAAAATATAAATCTTAGTTTTTTAAGCCCGTTAAAATTCTAATAATTAACTTAAAATGATTATATAGAATGTGTTCCTGTTGTTTTAATATTTGTACATAAAATTTTGACATTTTCAAGGTAATGTTTTATTTTTTGTTGCTATGACAAATGTTTAATGTCAGATGCACATTCACTAAGTTTTTTTCCATTATTGTAAAATGAAGAAGTTACTATAAAAGAAAGCATTTGTATTAAACCTTTTAAATGAATTTTACTTAAGTTTTAGAATTCCAGGGTAACTTAAGTAAAGAGCATATATTTTGTACACCAATTATTAATTGTGCTGTTTTCTTCAAGTCTCAGACAAGAGGTGAGCCTAGATATGATATAAATGATATGCCAGTGTTTACGTGGTTAAAAAGTAAGGAACTTCTCAACCAGACAATAGCCAGCCTATCGGGTATTCCATAGGACAAGGTACCTAACGATGATCAAAAGATTAATGAAATACTGGGACGCGGTTGCTCACAAAGCTGTCGCACTTCACCATATGGTGGAGGTCAATCTATAAATGTTGAGCTTATTCCTTAAATTTCTTAGGCCCTTTCCAATTCGTGAAGCTACTGAGAGAGAGAGAGAGAAACTAATCCTCTGCCTTATACAACAAGTTGACCTCACTTATCTTCCTACAGCATGCTAAAGTAATGTAACCCATATACCACAAAACCAACCAATTACCCCATTGCTCGATGATCACGAGACATCATCCCCTTTTAACAGCCACGCAACCAAAAAAATACACACTGGAGTTTACACTCAGTTTAGTAATCCATTAAGACTTGGGGACTAGGTGTGTTGAAAATTCGATTTAAAATATGAAATCCTTTTGTTAGTATTCTAGTGAGACTTGCTAAATATAGGAATATTGGGCCCCCGAATACTATATACAACATTTTCAAACAGATGCCTAGCATTTTATTTATGGATTTTTTTCTAAACGTTTCTTGTACTAAATCTGACCACGTGTTCAATGGCCAGCAAGACTGAAAAAATAAATATGTTCGCAGTGACATTTGTATGAAAATGTACGATTTTGAATTAAATTGTGACGTTGAGACAAGTAAGCGGGTTAAAAGATTTATTCCTGGCATCCTTTTCTAGCATGGTAAAAAATAAATACTAGGACAGCCAGAATTACTTGACTATACAGTGCCAAACTGTATATATTTGCAGCACTTTTCTGAACATTTATTCATATTTAAAATAGATTTCTTCAATCAAGTGTGTTTAACCTGAAAACACCAAGCTTGATTGACATCGTCCCCTTCGGCTACATTTCTAACAAGTTGTTTACTGTTTATTTTTGTGCGTTTTTTTCTTATAGTTTTTATAAAACATTGACATTTTGGTAAGTAAATAGTGCAAAGATTCGTGTTTATTAATAGACGGTTAAAGATAAGAGTGAAATTTCTGCTATTGTGTAAAAAATTGATATTTATGAGGACATTTTTTGGCGACGTAGGACTTTTTGTTTTTTATAATGGAACAATTTGTGTAATAGTCTAATTTGTGACGATGCAATAATATTTAATAATTTTTGGATAGTGCTTTCAGGCAACTGCCCTTAGGACAATCTTGATAGTAATTTCTCTTGTTTATGGTTGTAAAGGAGATGAAGGATCAAAATTTCACTATTTTCCTGCAAATCTTGAAAGATAAGATCGTAGTATCTTGTTTTTAATAATAATTTAGAATAAAAATATTTCTTGAAAAAGTTAATTATGTGTGTAAATAATAACTACTCATTGATGTCAAGTGTCCGTATATTTTTACGCTACATATAGCAGTGTACCTAACTTGCATTTGTATTGTGTGGTTTGAGATAAATTTTCTACATATTTCACTAATTTGAGTTCATCTAACCTCACTTAACGTCTGTTAGTTAACATTTCTGGTCTACTACAGATGTCAAGTGAGTTTTTGATAAACTCAAATGTCATTCGCCATTTACTTTTAATGATGACATACAAAAAATTAATGCAACATTTAAGGTTCGTTTGAACAGACCGAATTACCGATACACAACCGATAATTTTTATTTTTTCTGAGTTCGTTGAGAATAACTACCACATAAACATGAAAGTTTGTATATTTCAAAAGTCCAAACATTTCAAGGTCTAAATCAGACCTCGTTTTCAATGGTATGAATACAATTGAACAAAAAATTAAAAATAATCTTCGTGCGCGGTGACGAGTTGCCGTTTACAATGTTGTTAGGCTCAATACAATTATCGGTTGCTTATCGGTTTTATGTCGGGTAGGAACAAGTCTTCATTAACTATAAGTTACGTGTTTCAACAGTTGTTTCTGGCTTGACAATATGAACTGATGTAACTAAGAGGATTTACAGCTATTGGACGGATACAGCATAGCACCAAATAATTCCAAAGGTCATAAAATTGTAAGGGTACTTTGGAGTTGGCAGAAATTGAAACAGTTATGCTCAGAATTTTAAGTGGCGCTCCTATGTGTGAGTTTATTATAGGATATTGAGTGCCCTCGCCAAAAATGCGATCAATGAATTTTCATGTTCCAGAGATTTCATTAAAGTTATAAGGAATAATGTAAGGAAAACATTATCAAATATCCCGATATAGGGTAGAACAAAAGGACACATGACCAATTATCCTAAATTATCAGCAACCAGGAGCGTCACAAAAATTTGTGAAGAGAACGTTTCAAATTAACAAAAAGCTTAAAGATTTTACGATCGTAGGAACATTTATTGTGCTATTTTATGTATATCAAATATCAGTAAATTCTCTTAGGTACGTCAAGTCATAGTATCAACATTTAACATTTTCAGAAAATTCTATTTCATTTCACTACTGATCCATCATTTACGATTAAATCGTGTTACCATGTATTTGTCAACATTTGTGTATAATCCTCGTTTTCAAAAATCTTCATTGGCCTTCTTAAGCAAATATTGCCGGTTAGTCATATAAATTAAGGATGAAGCATTATCAGTTCCATAGGGGCACATATCTCACCAGTTTTTTTTTTCAGTATTTGGGTCAGAATCTATTATGATAGAAAATATATACAGTAACTGTAAGTTAAATTGTTTGGCACGTTAAAGTGACGTAATTAATAGAATTTGCTGTTATTTGTTGTAAGGTAACTTATTAATTAATTGGAATTTGGAATTTCCAGATATTTTTCCGATTTTTGTGTGAAAACAATTCTGAACAAAATCATTATATAAATTAATTAGATGACCAAAAAAGTAATTGTCAAATATTGAGCAAATTCTCGGAATGTTTGTTTGATAAAAGATACAAAAGAGATGAATTAACAGAAATGTTCGGATAGATAATTGTTTTTTTTCTGTGAGCATTTTATGTTCTATACAACTGTCGCTAGACAAGTGTAACTGACCCTGATACGTCAGTTCCTGGTTCACTAGTAAAAAAATTATTGCGGTATAAATGCTCGCCCAGCATTCTAATAGTTAACCGAACAATATCCTGCATTGAGAATCAAGTTTCATTGTCTATATAGCTCAGTGTACATCAAATCGAAGACCAGTAATCTCTAAACCACGTTATTTCTCAACAGTTATCGTTATATATGGACATTTCAAATTCATAATAAAAGTGAAAGAATACGCATAATATTTAAATAATAATAATTAGTTATTCGAAAATAGCAGCCGCGAAACACAGTATGAACCGAGTAATGTGGTATGACCTTGACCATTAATTGGTTCACTTGCAACTAGAGTAACTGCATAACTTCTTGCTTCTAGGCTGTGCACTCAAGAAACGGAAATATTCATTTTAAAGGTTGAATTGACATGGGCGTGCTCACATTTCGGGTCGTTATTACTTAATGCCCGTATATTGAATTACTGGCGATCTTTACGGTTGAGGAATTAACAACAAAGAGTACAACCTCATATTAGGGTGGTCAATTGTGCAAAGATTTTGAAAGTTCATATAGCATTTGCGAATGGTGATTATCTGCAAATAAATGAAATAAATCGTTAGCACACCTATACTTAATATTAAACACTTTTAAGCTGGGGAAATCAAATTAATAATGACTGATATTGTAACACGAAGTTTGGATAAAAAAATTACAATTCAATCCTTTAAAGCAACACATTTAGTTTAAGACAAAATAATTAACTGAAGAAAATCTGCTGTAACAGATAATATATGCATGTCAGCGTTAGGTGTAGTACCTTTTGGGCATTTGCGCCTTTAGCCTTGGGTGCATTCTATAAGGTTCAGATTGATCTATACTTTATCACCATTTTCTACACATAAATGGCTTCTGAATCTAATAAGTTCATATTGATCACCGACTTTAAAAATATACTAGATTGGTAGGTAATTAATTTGTACAGAATGAGCACCTTTTAATGTTTACATTTTTTACTTCCAGTGTAGGTACCTAACAACATTGAATTTGTTATTTATTTGCTAGAGCTGTATTTTATTATAATTATTTTTAGCCTTTTTGGTTATAGGTAGAAGTCGATTATATATTTTTTTAAATGTTTTATTTTCAACTTTTTAGTTTTTTTGAACTCAGGTAGTTTTCATTCTTTATTTTTTATTTTGTATATATAACCTTTATAACCTTAATAGACAGAACCAGGTAACATCGAAAGCCTCAACATTACACAATGATACTTTCTCATTTAAATTGACAGGTAAATCTTTGCGAATAAAATGTACTAGTACGCGTTGACTTAATAAGCCCAAAATATATTTATGTCTTATGGAATAAGCCATGTAACCTTTTTTCAACTTTTTTTGACAACTCTGTATAACTATAGATAATTCCACTCCGCTCTATGTACCAACCATCCTGTACACACGACTGCCCACGGACAAGCATAAATTTGTTAGCTGCCTTCTGTAAACTATAGGACGGAGTAGAATCCATCCCATATTTACATAGTCAAATCCGTCCTATATTTCAACCATAGTATATAACTCCTTGTGGGCTACCCCATAATAACATTTTAGATTATTGTCCTGTGTAACATTAATTCCTCTCCACACTTTATGCAACTTCTTATGGACTATAAAAGAAATAATTTTGTATAAATATAATTCAACTCCAGCATATATTTCAACCATCCTGTATATGATTTGCTCATATAACAGTTTTTTAATCACCCTATATAATTTTAATTTCACATTTTTTTCAACATTTTTATACCACCAAACGTCCAGTCCACCCTATATTCTAACCATCCTGTATATACGGCTGTCTATGGACCACTATCATTGTAGCCCGTCCTATATTTCAATCATCATATAAATGCAACTCCTTCTATCACTTTATTTTGTGATTTTGTTTGCTATAACTAAACACCCTGTGTATAAACGCCCCAAATAGCATTTTAATGTTTGACATGTGTTGTCATTGAATTTTCTATTAGGCCGGGAGAATGTGACAACCAAAAACACCGTCTTCGCAAAATCGAAAAATTTGCAATTAAATCGGTATTTGCCTGGTATAAAAACAAAACGAGCTTGGTACTCATTGATTTAAGGAACCGAAAATACTATGCTTTACTACCTATATGCTTGAGATGTACATAGAACATTTTCAAATTCGCAATTAAAACTTCCAGTGCCTAAAATTACCGCACTATTTTATGTTGGAATTAAAATATTTATGAGGAAATGTCCCCTATGTCATTTCGATGAAATTTTTGATAAAAATTTTGGAATTTTCGGCGATTTTCTGGAAAACTGCAAGTTGCACGTATACGAGATCACCTAAGGATCTTTCTTAATAGATTAAACGTTAAAAAACTATACACATCCATAAGGAGTTATCGAAAAATCGACTAAAATATTAGGGATATTGGTCGATTTCCATGCACGCATGTGTTCATTCACAAATTTTATCATTTTACCAATAGAATTGTTTTCCAAACTTTAATGTTTCACCAATCCGGATATATACTCTATTAAACAAGACCATATCATTCAAAACGGTTCACCACAGGAGAAGAAATCAGGTAACATACATACAGAAAAAAGCAAAAAAAATACGCGACGAATTGATAACTTCCTCCTTTTTGGAAGTCGGTTAATTAATGGTGCTGAAGCTATTGCTGTATCCTGTTGTTGGCCTGGCTGGGTGGAGTTTAGTGTATGCAGTATCCTTCTCTGTGTGATCTTTATAAGCACTATAGGCAGGAGAGTTCTCAGACTGTAATACTGGATGTTGTATTTATTACCGGTCTTGTGGCTACTACTATGTGGACTCTATTCTATTTTGCTGGTATATGTCTGGTTGATAGATATTGCGCATAGATTTTGGGCAGGTGTTTCCATTTTCCTCTATCAGCGGATCTTAGTTCTTCGGCCGTTAACCGATGTGTAGCAAGTTCGTGAAAGCTGACTCTACTTCTTCCAGAAGTACTTCTGGTTTTCTGCATCATTCTTCTGTATTGCAACAGTATTAGGAGTTTTGAGCTTTACAGAGAACTCAATAGAAATTGGTGTCGTTTTCCATTATTTTGTTTCTTCTTTTATTCGTATTTTTTCTTTATCCAGTTTCAATTGCAGATTTTACTTGCCTTTATTGATAAGTTTTAATAACTTCTGCAATTTTCTTTCTTAAGGTTGGCTCAGTTCGGTATATCCTAAGGATTGAGTATCTATTGTCATTTTCTATTCCCCTCTGTAGGAAGTCTTTTGATTAGGAGCTTAGTGTATGATGCTTGTATCGTTTTTGTTTTTCGCAAAACTCACGACTGTATTCACTAATTTCTTATAGCATTTCTTTTAGTGTTTTATATTTTTCGGAACTTTCTTTGAAACTGTTATAGTATATCCTTTTAGTCGGAGTATTCTTATTCCCTTTAAATCTATTCAATTTCGTACTAACAACATTTCTTGCTCTGAAAATTCATGATAGCTTCTTGATGGTGCTGACGCTCTTTGTTGGAGCTTTTCAAGTCCATCTTATATTGGAGTTGTGTTGTTGCCATTTCCAAAATTGTTTTAAACATAAGAACTTTATGGCTAGCTTACCAAGTACATTTAGTGGTAGTCACTATAGTGAAATGGAATGATTTATTATAAGAACAATTATGTCTTTACTTATCGATAACTAGAATATCGCAAAAATGTAGAAATTTAAAAAGTAAATTGTTTTAATCTAAATCTTAAAGAAAACCAGAATTTATTAAAGCTCTAAGTTATCGCCTAGGAAATATTTACCCAATATTTTGCAACATTCAAATTTAACTATTATCCAATTCTTGGCCTTTTTAATGCACAAGATCGACAAACTTTTATCATTTGTCTACAAATGTCTCGACACCTAAACAATTAATGTAGTAGTATTAATAAATGCAGTCAATTTTACTAAAATACATGCAGGTATTTTCTCATTTTAGAGTAATTGAGGTGGGATAAGTTATAAAGATTTACTACAAAACGGTAAATATTTATAACTGCACTGTCTTTTTTATTTCAATTCATTTTGTTAATTATGTCACTTTAATTAATAGTTCCATGTTACGAGCGAAGGGGTTTTCTTTTGAAGGCACGCCATTTCTTTACACTTCTCTTTTGAATCACTTTCCAAATTCATTAAAGTATTCAATTGCAATCTGAAGTGGAAAAGACACAGCTCCTCTTTCGAGCATTAACTTAGTTTTTGAAAATCAACACATCGTAAATAATCTGCTAACCTTTGCAGGTTTGGAGATATGAGTTGTGTGCTATTTCGTACTAAAAAGGAACCTTTAGAAAAAAAGGATATAATCTTAATTAATAGACATCGGTAGTATCGTTCAAAGGGATGTTATTTTTGGTATTTATTTAATCTTTTTGAATAACTATACTTAGTTTTGACTTTGAATGTCAATTTTTAGTTAAGGCTTAACAGTCAACAATTTAATTCAGGAATTTTACCGATAGTTCCTTTGTAACATATAGTACGATAAACAACAAAAAAACCTATTTTGAACAGTTGACACACCTAGTGGTCTTACCAGCTCCTAGAATTCGTTAAGTTTGACAAGATTAAATTCAAATCCAGATTGGATTGCAATTCTTTTCTCAGATGAGTTCTTTATAAAATAGAGGCGAAATGAAGTCTGATACTGTTTGAACATAATGTACTGAAGTCAAAAAATCTGAAAGGCGTTTTGAGGATTTAATGATGATATCATTTTCTGAAAACTTTCTTTATAATACAGGGTGAGTTTTTTTGATGACTTGCAGTTTTACTGGCCAAATTTAATGACACTTTCGAATTTTTGGAAAAAGTCATGGCTTACTAGATATTTTGAAAAAACAAAATTCTGTCGATTTAGTCAAATCCCTCTAGCTCCTTTGTTTTTGATTTTATAAAAAAGTGTACATATTGAAGGGAATTGTTTCCCAAATATGATTGTCATGTCCTCATTTGCGTGACAGCTCTCGTTTTCAAGATATGACACAAACTTACCCTTTTTTGAATGGAAACCATAGTTGGCTATGACCTCAAAAAATCGGACATTTTTAGAGATTTTCAACGATATAATACTCGATATAGTTATTCATAAAAATAACGGTGTTATGGATGCTTTTCTCTCTTATTTTCACTTTTAACGTAGGTAGCCATGAAAAAGATTGTTTTCACTTTGACGTTTCCTCATTTGAGAGTAATTCCATTAGTAGTGCTGAACTGACAGTCGATATTCACAAGTTTTCGTGATAAAATGGAATATTCTAAGGAAGAAAAACTGAATATGGTGGAATGTTATATCATATTCCACAAAATCAGTTCATGCAGCTGAGGAATACTTTCATAAATATTTTAATCGTCGTCAACCTGCTCTATGAACAATTAAGAGGCTTTACGATAGTTTACGTAGATATGGATATTTTACTAAACCACCAAAGGAACGTAATCAAATTAACGAAGCAGCACAAATAAATATTTTGGCAATGGTAAATCAAAATCTATCTACATCAACTCGTTAGATTGCGGCAGACGCTGGGACATCTCAACGAACTGTAGTTAAGGTACTGAAAGCGCACAAGTTCTACCCGTACAAACTTTCAGTTTGTCAGACTTTGCATGCTGGTGACGAACATAATTTATTTTCTAAATGGTTTAGAGACATGTGCCTTGACAATCCACAGTTTCCATTAAAGATGTTATCGTCAGATAAAACTATATTTACTAACTGCGGTATGTTCAATAGACACAATGAGCATATCTGGGCTAAAGAAAACCTTTTCCATGTAGAACAAAGACGACCCCATTAAAACCAAATTTTATTTGGTAAAATTTGGTTTTAATGTTTGGTGTGGTATCATTGGGTCTACGATTCTGGGGCCTTTTATCTATGACGAATGACTTACTGGGGAGCGCTACTTGCATTTCTTGCAATACATGTTCCATAATTTGAATTTGAGAACTCGTTTAGAAATTGAGTGGTCTCCCGATTTGGCAGTTATAGACTTCTATTTATTTGGTGCGCTAAAAAACAAAGTATACAAAAGAATGTATAAGAAAGTTGGTGACCTAAGGGAGGCGGTATTACAAGCAATTGAAGAAATTGATAGGCGGTCTTTGAGGAAAGCGGTAATGTCAATCTTAAAAAGATGCAATTTTTGTCTAAATAACAATGATGGACTTTTCGAACATAAATTGTAACCATTATTATGTACTTTAATTTCTTAAGTTTTTAGTAAGTACATTTAGTTTTTTCGTTATATCTGATATGCCTAATAAAAAAATCGTTGAATGTTTTTTGGAATAGTTTTTAATAAATCAATCTATTTCATGGCTAACTACGTTAAAAGTGAAAATAAAAAAGAAAAGCTCCATAATTCCGTTATTTTTATGAATAACTATATCGAGTATTATATTGTTGAAAAGCTCTAAAATGTCCGATTTTTTGAGGTCATAGCCAACTATGGTTTCCATTCAAAAAAAGATAAGTTTGTGTAATATCTCGAAAACGAGAGCTGTCACGCAAACGAGGACATGACAATCATATTCAGGATACAATTCCCTTCAATGCTGATATTTACATTTTTTTTATAAAAGTGTCATAAAATTGGGTCAGTAAAACTGAAAATCTTTCCCAATTTAACCATTGCTCTTTCTCCGCTAGTTCCCGAGATCCCCATACTGATCATCAAAAAAAACTCACCCTGTATAAGGCCTATAGCTAGTCATATCTATATCATATATATATCTGAGATGGAAGCATAGTCAACACCATTAAAATATATTACAAAATTGCTAACTGTGAATTGTTATTGTATTGTTTTTAATTTCACACACGGGTTCAGTTCTGGGATTTGTTTAAAAACAAAGTCCAACTCACTATAATTTATTTCCACTACTTTAACACAATTTATATTCACAGTACTATTTACAATTTATTTCTAGTTACCTATACAACCATCGAATACTGAATGAATACATCGCGAGCTGTCCGTATTTATATATTTCTCTCGGAATTATTCTGGCAAGTCAACGAACCATCAGGAAACGTCTTTCATCCGTTCTGAAAGCTTCAAGGGAATTCCCTGTAACGGCAGCAGTCGGCCTGTTGAAAGACAAAACTTTTCGGATTTACAGAAGTATCGGAAGGATGCCCCTTCCACGAATTGGCTGATGGCCGATTTCACCAGCTATCGGATGAATTCTCGTAACATTGCCCCTTCCTTAACACCATTGAGTCCCGGAATGTCCCAGAATCCTTCATGGTGTGACGATATTTGCAGGACTCTCAATTTCGACAACGGGAAGTTTGGTGGAAGTAACAGTCAATGGTCCTCGAATCTGGACTGCAAATATTGAGACAACATACTTCTCACCACCCTCCAATTCAGTCCATCCAAGCCGCAGGCTATCTTACGGACCGCCAATTTCATCAGGTTCTTCTCCGTCATCACGTTTCTCAATTCTACCAGAGTCTTCCAAAAATCGCTTTATGTTGGCTTGCCCTGTGAGAATGTTTTCGTTACCAAATAAAAGATATCTCTGGTAGCCACTGGTTGTTTATCTTGCTCCCTTAGCTTCTGGAATTGGCCGTACTTTTGGCGAACACCTTAGCTATTCCTCTGGACATCCGGAGATCTCGAGCCACAAAATGAGCCAGGGCATATTCTATAGGCACCTCAAACGGGTCTCCGGGTTCCTCTCTTGTTACGTCTTGCTGCACTTTCTGCCCATCAGAGTACAGTGCCATAAACTGTTCGAAGGTCATCTCGTAATCGGGTGATTGGATGCTGCCGACTTGGGCTTGCTCAACTTCGCCGTTCCCGCATAAGGGGCTAACCTGTTGAAATGTATGTACAACTTTTTTTTTCTCGAGAGGTAGCTTCCTTTTTTTGTAGACAACTTCGTTGATTTTCTTTACAATTTGGTACTGCCTCTCCCAAAAACTCTGTAGCTTGGGCGAATATCCACGACGACGTTGCTGGTTATACAGCCAAACAAGATCATCAACTTGGAGTTCTCCGCCCTCGGCTTTGATGTAATAGGCTTCCTTCATCCGAGCACTGGCATTCTCAATATTTAACCGGACTCTTTGGTGGATGTCGTCCATCTTTTGACGTAGCTGGCTGACATAGTTTTCACCTGCGGTCTCTTCTCCTGAGGGATATCCAAACTTCAAATCGCATGGTAGTCTTAATTCTCGTCCCATAATAATACTGGCCGGGATCTGACCCGTGGACAGACGAACGATATGCCACGATATGCCATTAGAAACAAGTGCAGATACTGGTCCCAGTCTCTTTGGTGGTCAGAGACTACCTTTGACAAATGGCGGTTAATGGTTCTATTCATTCGTTCTACCATTCAATCGCATTGCGGGTGTATTGCTGTCGTCCGTGTTTTATTGACCTTCAAGAGCTTGCAGACGTCTTGGAAAAGCGTAGACTCGAAATTTCTACCTTGGTCTGAGTGCAACTCCAAGGGAATACCAAAACGACTGTCCATCACCACCACACTGTACTTATTTCCAGAGTCTGATTCAGGAAATGGACCGGCAATATCAATGGCTAGTCTTTCGAATGGACTGCCCACATTATATTGCTTCATGGGAGCTTTTGGTCGCTTCTGAGGCCCATTACTTGCTGCACAAACCATACATTTCCGGCACCAATCCTTAACATGTACTTGGCAGTTTATCCAATAGAAACGTTCCCTCAACTTCCCTAGGGTTTTCGTTACTCCCAGATGTCCTCCAGTTGTACCATCATGTAGTTCTCGTAAAACCTTTGGTCTCCTATTTCTGGGAACTACAATCTGTTTTCTGTCGTATGGTGAGTAGCGGGAAATCTTTTGCCACGTAGGTTTGCGGTCTTCTTCCTTCCACCGGATAACTTTTTTCAACTCCGGATCCAATTTTTGGTTTTTCTGGATCTCCTCAGGTTGCCAATGCTCATCGACGGCGGTAGTTCTACAGAGAACAGCCCCTTTTTCTTCAGCTCGCTGACATTGATTACAATCATCAGGGCATGGTCTCCTAGATAAGGCATCAGCATTCTTATGGCTTTTTCCTGCGCGATGTTCAGTCTCGAAGTCGAGCCACTTGTCCTTCGGGGTTTTTAAACTGAAGGAGCCACTTCAGTGCTGCATGATCAGTCCTCAGGAGGAATCGTTTACCATAGAGGTACTTATAGCAATGTTCTACCTCCTTTACCACATCCAAGAGTTCCCTGCGAGTAACGCACTAATTCCGTTCAGGCTTGCTCAAAGTCTTGCTGAAATAGCCGATGACTTTCTCCTGACCGTCTTGGATCTACGAAAGCACCGTACCAATTCTGAGAATGCTTGCGTCGGTATCCAAAACAAAGATCCCACCTGGCAAACGATAACTTAAAACGGGGGCACTCGTCAATGCTCTTTTTAGTGTCTCGAATGATCGCTGACATTCCTCGTTCCACTGTTACTGCACCTTCCCATCTGTGATTCTAGTAAGTGGCTTGGCAATGTTAGCAAATCCAGCTACGTATCGACGATAGTACGTGCATAACCCCAAATCTTAACTGGTGGATATCTTTTGGTATCGGCCATTCCTGGACAGCTTTGATTTTCAGCTTATCAACAGCTACTCCCTCTGCGGAAACCACGTTTCCAAGATATTGCACCTCTTCTTGGAACAGCTGACACGTCTTCGGGCTTAACTTTAGTCCGGAACTTCGAAGTCGCCGAAATACCTCCTCCAAGTTCCTCACGTGCTCTTCAAACAATTTTCCAACCACGATAATGTCGCCAAGATACCCCAGGCACCTTTTCCATGGAAGCCCTTTTAAAACTATTTCCATCAATCTTTGAAACGTCGCTCGAGCATTACACAACCCAAACGGCATCACCGTGAATTGGTAAAGTTCTGAGCTGATGGTAAAAGCAGTCTTTTCCCGGTCTTCATTAGCAAGTTCCTCCTGCCAATAACCGCTCTGCAAGTCCAGTGTGGAATACATCTTCGATCCAGTCAACGTATCTAGGGTATCGTCTATTCTTGGGAGAGGATAGCTGTCTAGCTGTCTTTCTTTGTAACTTGGTTTAATTTCCGATAGTCCACGCAAAAATCGGGCCGAACCATCTTTCTTTTTAACCAAGACAACTGGAGAAGCCCAAGGGCTATTGGATGGTTCAATAACACCTTCTTCCTCCATCTCGCGGACTATCCTGTCGGCTTCTTCTCTTTTAGCTAGAGGTGTCTTCTCGCCAGCTGCCGAATAGGTTGAGCGCCCCCCGTGCTAATTTTATGTCTCACCAGATTAGTTCGTCCTCTTTTGCCGTTACCTACATCGAAGATAACTGGTAGTTTCTAACGATGTCCCTCAGTTTTATTTTCTGGTTTGGTTTCAAATTCTTAGATGAATCGGTGATGAGTTTTTCCAGTTCCTCAGATAGTTTACCTGGTGTTATTTCTGCATGCTGTGTGGTTCTGACTACAAAGGAAACTGTTGAACAATGGCCCAAAATTTTTCCTTTCTTTAGCACAGGTTTATTACTCTTACTGGCAAATCTCCTTGGCAAGAAACAAAGTCTTTCCCAGTGTGATACCTCTGCCTACATATCCGTCGTTAAGTTCTGCATCAAACATCATCACTGTTACAGCTTTAGCTTTCCCATTTAGGCAAGCATCTACAATGATTTCACCTCTTTCCGGAACATTTACATCCTCTGCCAAGATTGCTCGAAGCATTATGTCGTCTTTCCCATGGAGCACCACTTCTTCGTCATTCACTCGCAGAGTTCCATGTTTATAGTTTACGTCGAATCCATTGGAGCTCGTGACATCCATTCCGATGATGACTTGGTCCGCCACTAATGCCCGACGTTGGAATGCTGTATTTCTCAAAACCATTTCAACCTCTATTTCACCATGGACTTTCGCTGATTTTCCTGTCGTTGTTCGCAGTTGCCATTTTGTTAGTTTTATGATCGCCTCTAAAACGATGTTGTGCCTTAAAACTGTTTTTGTTGCACCTGTATCCAACAGCATTGCACATTGCTTCTTATTAATAAAGCCATCTGCAAAGCCACTGTTAACGTGGTTGCGTAGCGAAGCGACATATGCGTTGATAGTTGGGGCTTGTTGGCTACAGGTCGACGATGGCCCCTTCACATTGGCCCTCTTTAGTTTTCCGACGAGGAAGTCGGGCCTCCGTTGCTCTCCTTGCAACGACTCCTTATGTGTCCTACCTTATCACACTTCCAACATTTCAGTTGTCTTTTCTCGGTCTCGGGACTTCCTCTACTATCTTCCTTACACAGGCCTTATCATTTCCGCCATCTTCTGCCTCTCCTTCCATGATTCGGACTCTGCTCTGACCTGTACAGGTATTCTTCTCAGCCTTGAACTCCAGAGCTCGAGCCAGTGCATCCACTAATTGAGTCGGTCGAGCTAATGTCAATGCTTGTCTGGCTTCATTGGTCCCGCAGTCCGTCTAAAAACGCTTGCACTGCTATTTCTATCACATTTTCCGGTATAGCTGGATAGGCAAGGCGAACCAAACGGGCAATGTCAGCTTCAAACTCTTGTAGGGGTTCATTCGATTTTTGATGGCGATTTTTCAATTGGGAATGATAAACGTGCTCCAAATGGGTCTGTCCGTACCTCAGTTCTAAATGTTTGAGCAGTTGTTTGTAGTCTTCTTGCCCCGAGGTATTCAATGTGTGTAAGATATCTGCCCTCTTAAGGCTAGAGTTAATGCGGTTGCCTTCTCCTCTGCCGACCATCCATTTAGCTTTGCTGCAGCCTCGAATTGGCGACGATAATTAGTCCATGATGACTTTCTATCAAATTGTGGATGTTTCATTTTGTGTCTTGTTCCCTCCAGGCCAATTTTCGAATCCACTACTTTCGGACTGTTGCTGCTTTTGGTCCTTTGTGGAGTTTCTCCTCTTTGCATTGTGACTACCGGTTCTTTTATCTTGCTTTTATCAACTTCCATCATTTGTCTTAGCTCGTCTATCCGAGCTTCATTGTCGTCTATTTTCTCTTCCAGCATTTCTCAATTTTTCTCTACCATGCATTTCAAATTTTCTTCTAGAGATTCAAAATTTTCCAGTAATTGGGCCTCTAATGATTCTCTTAAGGTTTTAGAATTTTCTAGTAGTTTATCTTATAGGGTTTTAGAACTTTCTGCTATCTTGTCTTATAAAGCCTCTTTCAAGTTTTTAGAATTTTCTAGCAGTTTATCTTCCATTTCTTTAAATGGCATAGTCATGTCACAATTACCAGAAACTTCAAGCAAATAAGTATCGGGATCGTTACCTTCATTTATTAGGGCATCTCTTAGCAGTTGTATGAATTCTCTTTTTTCCCACTAATTTCTAAATCCCTTTCCTCAAGTTCTTTTTTTAAGTCTGTCACTTTCAATTGGTGCAAATTCACTGTTCTAAAGTTCCACAAATAAACCTACACCTGACACCACTGTAATGTTTTTAATTTCACACACGGATTCAGTTCTTGGATTTATTTAAAAACACAGTCCAACTCACTCTAATTTCTTTCCACTACTTTACCACAATGAATCCATCGCCAGCTGTCCGTATTTATATATTTCTCTCGGAATTATTCTGGCAAGTCAATGAACCATCAGGAAACTTCTTTCATGTGTTCTGGAAGCTTCAAGGGAATTCCCAGTAACGGCAGTGGCCGGCCTGTTGTCAGACAAAACATTTCGGATTCCCACAAGTATCGGACGAATGTCCCTTCTTCGAATTGGATGATGGCCGATTGCACCAGCTATAGGATGAATTCTCGTAAGATTATATTACAAATGCGACCCAGAGTATTGGGCCCAATAGTTAGAAAATAATCTGACTAAAAGCTCACAGGAACATCAAAGCGAAAGTCCTACAGTTACGTTGGTGTCAAATTATATATTAAAATAAAATCAAGTGCATCATGTGCAAATGTATATATATATATACATACATATATATATATATATATATATATATATATATATATATATAAGGTGTTTGTAGAAGGTTCGCCAAACTTGGAGGGCGAATAGGAGGGCTCATGTGCTATATTACCTAGCTAATATAATATCTGGATATCTGGATAGCTTACGGTTTTTTTTTAATTTAATTATTTTTTTTCTTAATTCCCAGATTTTTTCATATCAACTTTTATAACGTATTTATTTTTCACTATAACTTCATCAAATATACTTAAATCCCATCTGTGATATTGCTCCTCTGCAAACGATACTTCATGCCCTTAACAACAATAACAAGTTTTTCTTCAGGTAAGCTTGCTTAGCTTGCTAATTTTTACCCAATAAGTACTGATCTTTGACAAGTTCACTGATTTCATTAGTTTCATAACTATCTAACATTATTAATTGAAACATTTGATTTGTTCTGACTGTGTTTATCTTTAAATTATTACATTTCTTAAAATTGTTTAATTTTCTCCTTACTCTTATACTGAGGGCTTAATTCATTACAATATATATATATATATATATATATATATATATATATATATATATATATATATATATATGTCTAGTCGTAGGCCTTCACGGATGGAACAATATGAAGAAGTATTTATCCGGGAATATATCCGTTAGCTATATTGATTCATGTTTGAATTCTGCAGACGGTTCGCCAAGGTCTCACTTGGCATTCTCAATGCGTTGTTAGGGTGAACTGAAATACATAAAAAAGTGGTCGAGAGGACATTCAATTATGGGAAGCGCATCTGATGAAGGTTCCCTAACCAGAAACCATATATATTATATATATTGTCTAGCGTAGAAAAAAATGACACCTCGAAGAGAGTAGTCAATATCTCTGACAGGTGAAGTTAACTTGAAAATTTCATCGTACCTAACCTAGAGGTTACGGGTAAGAGCAATTACATGGAAGGGCTCCAGATTCGGAACCTCTATTTGCTAGTTTCCTCGAAAATCATAGATGTCGGTCTTTACATCTCGCGTCTTCAAAATTAAATTTGTTGCCTATTCTTTCCAGTCTTTCTGAAAGACCCTGTATGTATAGTATGATTGTTATAGTAATGTAATCATCACGATTATTAGTATTGTTTGGAGCAACTTGGTGTTGAATGTAAGTAATTTTTTGTGCGCAACTTAATCTAACTCTTTACTAATGATTTTTAAGGATACTTGTTATCAGATTACATAGTAAATAGTTTTTCTTCATTAAATTTAATGATATCAGAACAATTGGTTTTTGCTCTATCATATTGTGATATATTTCGTGGGTTCAATTAAAATTTAAACAACTAATATTCACTTTCACTTTTCTAGAACAACAAATTATACAGAACAGCTGATTCAAATCACAATAACAATTCTACATATAAGCTCTCCGCTGTACTAACTGACTCGCGATCGTGAGCTGCTTCCTTTTAAAACCAGCATCGAAAATTCTCGTAAAATCAATTATCAATTCTTCAGCTGCCGAGCTATTTCGAGAACTTTGTGTCGTACTGAAATGAAACAGGGTCGCCTTAGGTAAATTTCGTAACAATATAAAGACTTAATACGCCCTTTTTACGGTATTTGGATAATTAGAGTAAAAGCTGAAATACATGTTAGTGTAGATTTCTGCATGAAATGACGATTGTATTTTTGTTATTAAGATATCTAAGAAAGGTAGTTCTATTCTGTTCAGTTTCTAATGTGATATTGAATATCTTTGTTATTGAGGTGTTTCAATAATTTTTGTATGTCTTCAAGAGAGTGTTTCGAAATCGATAATATAAGTTCATTCTTTGTTTGTTGTTATAGCATTTGGAGGCATAATGTTGAATGTAGCTGCAAAGGTAAGAAGCAGCCGAAGAGCGTAACATGATATTGGGTTTACTCTTGAGAAGTATGTACACAGAACTCCTCATGTATTTGATCACTGTTCACTTTATCTGAGGGTTTAGGACACCTGCGAGATTAGTTAACGATGTTCCACAATCTACTTTACCGCTTTATTTATATGACCACCCAAACGTCATTCTTCAGCAAAACGAACCACTTCCACATATTGCTCGACTTTCTCAAAATGCACATGTTAATTGTTTGCAGCAGACGGACTTCAAGTTGTTTGAACAAGGAGCCACAAGCAGACATACACCATCTCATCACATCGATACCTTGTGTGTGAAACAATGATATTTTTATTATTCTTCAAACATGTTCTGTAATTTTATTGAAATTATACACCCATAATTTAAAGATGTTTTAAGACCACTTAAAATAACAAAAAGCTGTGGTAATATTATCTCATTATTTCCATTTTCTTATATTTTATTTTACAAACTCTATATTTAAACTTATAAGAAAATAGGTTTGAAGTACTTCAACCAAAGAAAACGTAAATATCTTACATTTCCTTTTCTCCCTCTCTCTTCCAACATTTATAGGTATATTTCAAAAGAAACTAGGCACAGAAAGTTCTTTACTTTGAATATTGTGTAGTTCGTTCGAATCTTTTGTTGATTGAGGTTCCACTTTGTAATTACTTTAATTAAGAAAAAGCACTCACTCGAATGTCGAATGAAAATTTCACGTATTTTCTGAAGTGCATATTTGAATGTTGTATTAATCGGAGGGAACAATGAAGAATTCTATTTATTTTTACTCATCCGACGAAGCGGCAAAATATATTTCATTATTTCTGAATAGATGTATTTCAAATTGCAGAATTCACTAATTGGAATAAATTCACCTTAAATGTGATTTATGCAATAGCGAGTGTATCACGGCACATATAAGATCATGTTTACTTTAGTACATATAAATTTGCATAAAAATATTTTATCTCGCTTTAGGCGTAAGATGTTATACAGTTAGCCTCGAAAGTAACGGATAAATGTATTTTCTACGTAATTATGAATGTAAATGAAAAATCCTGAAGCTAGTCAATTTTTATATATGAAACTTCATTTCTTGAATAAAATTAAGCATCAGTCCCTTCAAACACTTAGGGGTAAGAACTGTCCCTATACAATTTTAAATGAAACGGATAGTGCATGTTACCGCGTATAAAAGGGTATGACTTACTAAATTTTGGACATGGATACTCAAAAAAAATGTGTATACAAGAAAGTAACCCTCGAGTAATATACATATCACGACCAACTAGTCTGTTAGTTATCATTTTGTCAAAAAAGTAAAATCGGATCTTTTTGTGACATTTAGCTGGTATTTGAAATTATCTTTTGTTGGCATTTAAGACATATTTAAAATTTATTTTAGTATGATAGGAACTGTAAAAAACTTCCTATAACTGGGATAACAAAATTGGGTTGCGAAGAATTGAATATTGTTAAATGTTTAGGAAAACCCACAGACATCTACAGGAGAAGCAGCTGGTGATAATAATCTAAGAAAAACATCTGTCTTGAGAATTTTGAAAATAGATAATTACCATCCATACAAAATTTAACTGGTTGAAGAACTAAATCACTATAATTTTAATCATGCATTAGAGTTTTGTTCAATGGTTACCAAGAGGTGCCAAAGAAATCCTATGTTTCCCAAATATATTCTTTTTTCCGATGAGACAACGTTTATCCTACATGAAACATTCTGCATTCCCAGTAATTAACAAATACATCGGAATACCACAGTTTATTCAAACATTAAATGCTAAAATTTTTAATAAATATTAACTTAAAACTAGTTTACTCCGGATTTTTACTTTAAATAATTTGAAAACCGTCTAATTTGTCATATATCAATTTTTCATTTTGCATTTTATATTTTCAATACATGTTTAAAGCCATTGAAAACGAGGTCAGAATAGACCTGGAAACGTTTGATTTTGCCTGGAATATATAGATTTTTGTTTCGACCTTGATGTTATTTCCCAAGAACACATAAAAATCTTATTTGGCCCTCAATTAAAACCGTAACAAAACTTTGCCTTCGAAATTCATTTTATTTGGAAATTCCAACATTATCTCAATTGATACGTCATACATAGTAACGAAAAGTATTGTTTTGAACAAGTAACTTCTCACCTGAAAATAAGTTTTTTCAATAATTCTCGTTTTTACATAGTGTTTACGAAATTCTGGAACTTAGCGGATTGTTTGCTTCTATAATATTGTGTTGTATTCTTGAATATGCAGTAGTATACTGTCAGCTCTGTTCAGAATATTTAATAAGAATATAAACATAGACTACACAGCTTTCAGTTTAGCTAGAATTTACCATATATGCTAAAGGAAATACTATACTGCTTAAACGTTTCATTTGTTTTATATTATGTGGGTTATATTTCTCACTTGTCAATATTATATTACGTCAAATATATCCACTGTCCCCTGCTAGACAGGTGACTGTTGTTCCAGAAATAGTTTTATTACAACTAGTAATGACTCCCCGAAGATGATCAACATCTTAAAATTGCCTAAAGATTTTCTTCTAAAGATGTCTGGAAACTTGAGGTCCCGTGTTTTTGTTCTCCTAACTCTATACTTAAATACATGGAGTTATCTTTTCATAATAGTCCTAATATTTGATCCGGCACCATATATTTTAGACAAGTAGCAGTCTTAGGATTAGATATTGAAGTTAGTACTGTCACTTCTTCAGAAACAAATGTTAGTCTTGCTAGAAACATGTTAACTTTCAACCCCCTGAAAACAAAGAACAAAATTTGACGTTTAAGATCTCTTGCATGGATAAACTGGGGTCTGCCTGGTTGAAAAATATCTAATATATTGAAATTCACCAGCCGTAGTTTTATTCACATTGAAAACAGAGAAACACTACAGATTCTATTGGATATGTGTTAAATATATTAACAGTTTTTTGAGATAGCATCCCTTTACAGAACAAATCATGTATCATACCTTAAGAGAGTATAGTATACACAGATGTTTGGCAAAATATCTGTCCCGATATACTATTACACATTTACTGAGATATCTGAATATAATATAATTTGGTCAATTGCGAGTTGGACTCGCATAATAAGGGTCCCTACCACCTTTGATACAATGTAGGTCAATCAAACTATATATATTCGTAATATTCCAGTTTCAGACAAGCAGAGAATGAATGAATTTTTTATGTTTACCCTAATATCTTTTAAAGTAAGCGTTTTTTTAAATTCATAAATAATTTACACTTTTATTTCTTACACAGAGGCTTTTTATTTTATCTGCTACATAATTCTCTTGATTTTTATAAAAATACTTATTTAATTTCCTAA
Source organism: Octodonta nipae (assembly GCA_034190945.1). NCBI lineage: Eukaryota > Metazoa > Arthropoda > Insecta > Coleoptera > Chrysomelidae > Octodonta > Octodonta nipae. The sequence continues at coordinate 44,081,709 of CM067220.1, forward strand.
CTTGTCCCCCAAAATTAATATCAGGGTTTTATTTTACTACTATTTTTAGTAATCTTTCAGTGAAGCCCTATATAATCTATTGTCTCAATTTTAGGCTCAGTAAATTGGAAGACAAAGGGGAAAATGAGTTGAGTCTTAAATAATGAATTATTAAATTTGTTCCAGAAATTATCTTAAAAATATAAATAAAATGTATTTTTAAATATTTTAGATCGTATAGTTTCTGAGATAAAGAGAAAATAAGTCGATATTTAATATTTTTGTTAATCTCCTTTAAAAAAATGATTTTAAAAATATGAAAAAAATATTTAGATTTCTCATAATTAACCCTTTTAATAGATATATTACATTACTACATTACATTTAATTCTATAATTTGCTCCCAAAATTAATATTCGGGTTTTCTTCTAATCTTTCTTATAAAATTCAAGTGGGGCTCTGTATAATTAATTATTTTGTAAAATTTTTGGTAGTATGATTTCGGAAATAAATTAGGAAATGAGATTTTTTTATATTTTTGTTATCATCTTGTAAACAATTAATTTTAACAATATGAAAAAAATATAAATGTGTATTCCTCGTAATGAGTCCTTTCATTTGATGTATTGAATGATGCGTTTTAAAAAAGTTATTTTTTTTATTTTCCGTTTAGTCCTATAATTAGCCCCTCCGCCAAACTAATATTAGGAGTATCTCCTTATTTATCCTGTAAACTTCGGACAATGTTCTATATTCCCTATTTTTTTTAAATTTTAGGCTCTTTAGTTTCGGAGATAAGGGGGAGGAATGGTCGACTTTTTTAGTTTTTCCCGATAGAAGTACCCCTAAAATCAAAATTTCGTCGCTTAGGATATGTACTCCGGATCGGGTCACCAAACTATACACTGATACTAAATTTTAACCTTTTCCGTACAGTAGTTTTGAAGAAAATTGTTGTGATGTGAAAAAGGTAGAAACCCGGAGTGATATTACAAGGGTATCCGTATATAGAATATATATGATACCTTAATAATAAATTTCTATATATGTTAGAAATAACACTTGATATGGTATATTGACCCGAATTTACTTAATTCTTGAATCACAGAATGTTAATAAACCTGTTTGTATTTGACTAACATTCGGCCGGTATGAAATCCCATACTACGGCATTTTTAGAACACGTATTATCAACAAGGTAGCAGTTATTACAAGCGATCTGGCTAAAGAGAATTTTTTAATAATTAATAGTAATATTAACCTTTGTTTCCTAAAATGTCTGGATAAAACGAATGTCTGGATTAAAGTAATACTCTGATATATGTAACCCAAGTAATTATAATACTGCCCATTTACAAATGAGCTGAAATTACAAACCTATGTAAGTTGGATGAAAATTCAGGTATTGAACTCGTCTGCTACTGATCCCAGAAGAAGTTCTATCGTAAAACAATGCAATCTGATTAAATAGGGTGTCATTTAATTTGTATTGACAAGTTCACCTAAAGTAAATGATATGCAGCATCTGACGGCCAATTTAAGCTGACAGAACTGGTTTTCATCATATTATTTATTTTAAATACATATTTATCGAGCGAAACGATGATGGTCTAATGTGCATACCCTTTAGGGACTTCAGTGAATGCACGCCCCTAGCACCACATCGAAAACTGTGTTGGGACTTTTATGCCCCCACCCCCTCCATTCCAACTCCCCATGTAAAGCACAGCAACTGAATAACATTCGTAGTGTTCCAGGAAGTTGCCAAAGTTCAATTGTATTTAGGGAAAGGTACAATGTCGAAAGACTAGAAACCAATATGTTCATAGTAATAATTTCCGAGCCCGTACATATGACAATGAATTGTGCGGGAATAGATACCAACAAACAACTCTATTACTCGTTTACACAGAGACGGTACTGCTTTCGTAGGATTTACATAAATCCAAGCAGGACCCCAACGTTTATAAATATTTTTAATAGTTCGTACCCTTCGTTAATCCACCCTGAAAAACTAGATAACCCAGAACTCAAGCCTCTCAAGCTGAACGACTTGATATGGAAGAACTCTCGGTAGCTATAAATTGGGCCAATACCGTTCATATACAGGAACATATTCTGGTTTACATACGCAACGCTTATAATATTCTTCTGGTATATATTTCACTTAAAATCATAAAACCCGTCAAAAAGTCAACAAGGGAAGAAAACTGTCTTCCAAAACCCTAAGGACTTTCCTAAAACCAAAATTGAGGCCTGTAGTCAAAGATTGTTCCAAACTGGGATTCCAATTTAATTTAAAAGTTGATGTTAAAACGCTGGCAATTTGCTGGTATTTCGGTTTAAATGTGGGAACGCAGCGTGTGAACCTCTTTTGCTTGACTTGCTCAATCAGCTTTTAGTAAGTTATAAATACGATTCCACGGTCGTCATTATAATATTTTATGTTGTAACTAAATTTTTTTTTCAATTATAGCTTTTAAATGTTTCAAAAATTTTATTCGATATTATTTGACATAGATGTTTCGCTGTTTTAGGGCTTTTTGAATATACTCATATATTTGTAACAATTTCGACATTTAGTTAACATCTGATACTCTGAATAAAGTTCTAAAATGGCGAAACATATCTGTCTAATATTTTCGAATGAAATTTTTGAAACATTTATAAGCTATAATTGAGAAACTTTTAGTTATTTCAATAATGTTTCATAAAAATCCAGCTGCAATTCTACTGAATCTTATATTGCCCAGTAATACATTTTTCGTTCAATCATTTTTAGGTTTAACATTTTTAAGTTTATTTTGTTCTATTTAAAATTTTCGTGTGTTAAATAAAATATCTTTTTTAAGTTAAAAGTGATTTCCAAGATATGAAACATATCTATCATTGCAGTTGTATTGGAAGTTTAAATAAAAACATATTTCTTGTACTTTTTCAATTCGAGCAATATATTTAATATGATGCGGGTTCCATACAGTACAGGCAAATTCTAAATGAGTTCTTACCAGTGAATTCTACAATGTAATTAGAATGTTGGTAGCTTTTCCAAGCTCTTCCCAGAAATTCTTGAATATGTGTCTTGGATATTAACTTGCCATCAAGCAAGACCCCCTAAATCTCTAATAGGAATTTCATTCTGTGGATGAACCTCATTTATATTGCATGATCTAGTTTTATAGCTTGGTTTTAAACCATACTTTTTAATTGTTTTCTGAAAGATAGTTGTGGCATGTTTAGCTAAAGTTTAAGCACTTTCTAGAAATAACACCACTGCATTCTCGAAAGTACCGTATACTTCCAAACGTTTCTGGATCTAAGTAAGATCCCGTATTCAGTCGCAAAGGAACTATGGAAAGAAGGCACAATTCTTAAATTTCAAATGGTTGACAATATTACGTATGACTTGACTAAGAGAATTTAATTTGATAATATTCAGGTTGGCCCAGAAAGATCTAAAGATCATATAGTTTAAGTTCCTGTCAAACTGGAGGAATCTGAAAGGGTGATGTTCATAATTTTATGTGGCGCTCCTAGGTGCGACTTTGCTATAAGATAGTGAATTCGCCAAAACTGCGATCAAAGAACTCTGTTAGTTCAGTCATCTCATTAAAATCAATTTAAAAAATGCTTAAGCATTATATTTTTTAAATTGATTTCTTGTGGCCACCTTCCGGGTTCATTGTCAGATGCTGAATACTATATAGGATCGGCGGACTTATCAAGACAACTTAAATGACCCTATATTCGATGAGGTAGCATTGTTGAGTTCCTTCTGGGTCCATCATCAGTCAAGTTCAATGGTTCTAACACTACGTTTTCACCCAACTTACATACACTTGAAATTTCAGCTCCTTTGAACACCGGCAGTGTGTTAAATTTATGTGAAAGGTTTAACAACACACAGAGTCAGATGACGCTAAACTAAAGTTTTTAAAAATATGTGATTATTACTATGGGTCACAAGTATCAGAGTCCTATTTTGGGTGGAACAACAGAAATCAGTAAGTGGACATGATGGATATAATTATCTAGAGTTTACAATGGCATAATTACCTCACACCATAACTTTATTGTAGGTTTAGAGCAATGCAACATTCATGTGAGAATACATTCTCAAGGCCTACACAGAATCCACCCATATGTTTCCCAAAAATGCGGAAAACCAACCCAGTAACCCACATACGTATGCGCTAATGACCCCACAGATAGACAATGGTAAATGTCGTGTCGAATTTATTAAAAAATTCTAGTTTCGTGGCAGCGAAATTATTTCTGTTTATTTGCCATTTACCTTTGCCGAGTTATAATTTAAATGCACTTGAAATCGTGACTAATATGAGGCAACAACATACTCAACTGAACACCACACCCTGTTAAGTGCACGCATTTAAAATTCTATCAACAATGATTTTTTAGATTGGCTTTCGAATGTCTTGGTTGACTGCAACTATTTCTTGCTCTAATGTCGCCAGTGGCGTAGCATTAGTAAACGCGGAATACTGTTTTTGATAATGAGAATTTGGGAAAATTATTACAACTTTATTGAAAATTGTTTGTTGGAAATTGTTTATTTATGACATTTCATTACTAAGTATTAATTGATTTTGTTTTACATAATAATATTGAAATTCGACAACAATTCATTAAATTTTTAAGTGTGAACTTTGAAGTTTATTGAAATTCTGTTGTCAATAAGTATATATCTATAAGAAACAAAGTTGAGGCGAAATTAGAAAAGTAAGCGAGGCCTATGCTATCCCCATTACTTCATTTGGATTAAATTTATAGAAATAGTTGATGTAATTATGGGAGGTATATTTTTATATAAATACGTCCTAAACATGTAATAGTGTAACATGCTCTAACTAAAGTAATAGTGTAACGTTACCTAAAAGTTTCTGTCATTTTCAGGTCAAACGATTTCAAAATATAGGTTACAAACAACACAATGAAAACTCTAATCATAAATGTCTATTCTATTGTCTTCTGATTGATGATTTGTCACAAAACACCTTCAGACTATTGCGAAAATAATATTATATAAACGACAAATGACACAATTATAATCGCAACAAAAATTTACAAAAATTAATTTATATGAAAGTGAGTTCTACATGTTTGAAAAATTAATTCTGATCTACAACACTGACTACTTTCTCATTGAACTATAGGCAACTCCAGACAATAAAAGATGCTCACTACCATGCCTAGTCATTTGAGAAACAATTTATCATATATATTTACTCAGTGGTTTGATCACAGACAGTTTATTGTCGTGGTAGAGCGATTTGGATTTCAAAATTTTAAAGCATTGTTAGGTTACTACCTTCAACCCCACCTAGGTAAGATTTCAAAAAAGAAATATGTCGAATATAAATATATTTTACCCTAGAGTAATTGTAACCAACGGCGGCTGGTGGGTTATGAAACTGGTGATCCACTTTACTGGTCAATTACTGGGATTCAAGATGCAACAAAAAAAACCATAGCTTTGCTAATACTGCATTTGCTTTTTATTAATTAACATATTCGTTGACCTTTTTCGAAAGCGAAATGTTCAATGACCTTTTATTAAAGTCTGGCGTTGATTGAATATATTTTTCACAACACTAAGCACAGAAAGAGCATTTAGCCAGTCCTGAGACATCGTATTTCTAAGAAACGTTTTAATCCTTCACTCCAGTTTGCGACCACACCCAAACACAACCCTTTCTTTTTATTATAAATTTCACTTTTAAAACTTCGTGTAAATACTTTATTTTACCTAGGTGCACCAGCCAATTTTATATCTAAGTAGTTTTCAAAAGATTTATTATTGTTTTTAATATAGTCAATGTTAAAGTTGATACTCACTTTCACAGTTATTTAAATACACACACACTCTGTATATTAAATATTCTTTCATAGACTACGAGGACAAAAACAAAGGAACCACTAATTAAATCACCTAAAAAAAAATTGAATTATTGAAACGTTCGGAGACATCCGGTCAATATCAGTACAGCTCGGTGTGTCCGTGCGGCGTACGAGAATCAGCCCATTACTCCACATAGTTTGTATCAACTATCTTCTATCTTACGCGCTAAGATGTTAATATCCTATCTCATAGAAGCTATATGAGTTTCACCGTGCGCTAGTCGAAGTGCACGGTGAAATATTCTTTCAAGCGAATATAAGTCTTAATACAAGTTTGGATTAGAGTTTAAATTGTTTTTTGTTAAATTCGTTGGTATTGAAATGATATACATTAAATATTTTGTGTTAATTTTTAACCTTATTAAAAGCTTATTAAATTTGGTGGTTCAGCGCACGAGTGCACTTAAGGGACAGCCGCCCCTGATTGTAACCTAATAAAAATTGAATTTCTTTATATTTTAAACACATCTTTAAAATGTCAATGATATTTTTCTCTTGAGTATAAAAAGGTAAAATATTGTTATGTAAAATAAATTAACTACAAGGTACCCAAATTGTCAGAAAACAGTAACTGGTATAGACCTAAAAATTAATGCTTTAAAAGAGCGAACCTAACCGAACCTAACTTCTAACGAATACATGTATTAAATATATTTATACTTATAATTATTAGTATGATTTTCAATATAAAAAATTCTAGTTCATTAAAATGCTAACACTATATTAAAATAATATTTTTGATTTGAGAATAAAAATTCCAGCATGTAGTTTTAAAGTGTATTGAAATTGAGTATAATAGAACGAAATTACAGTCTTTATTCAGACATTTTACAGTTACGATTTCAACTCGTAAGAAGAAAATGCAACAAATTAACTCGAAAAACTATATTTTAAGATTCAGTATATTTTCCTTAATTTGACTTGAACACACGTACCTAGTAATCCACGACGATTTCCCTTTTGTATTCAACATATAAAGACATACGAACCATCTATTGTTAACTAATATTAATTAAATATACCTATTTTTTTCAGTGAATTGAAATTGAAATCTTGAAAATACAATGTTAACAATATCAGGGTTGCCAGGTCTACATATTTATCGCAAAAAACAATCTGCGTATAATTTTTCGATTTTTGTAATCTTTGTCAAATTATATGAAACTTTTCTGACAAAAGTAAAATAGACATAAATTGTTCAGGTGAAAATTCTGATTTAGTTGACAAACCATATTTACAATGCACTAAAAGTGCAAACTTGCGCGAGCCGAATAAACCGGGATCATTATGTAATATAATTTTTCGTGGGTTCTATTTCAATAGCGTTCCGCACTGAAGGTCAACATCGGTTGAGGTACAGAGGAGAAGATGGTACTGTCTTTGCCTATTTATATATAGATGTATAAATGTATAGATACCTTGAACTAATTTCGAACTTGTTAGCTCAAAATGACTCATAAATGAACGTTTAGCAATTATTGCAATAGTTTTCCATTAAAGTTTAACTTACAATTGAATGGAACTGGTCGTAAAAGAGTAAACTAATATAAATAACTGGTGCATCTTTTGACTATATGATGAGATTTGAGAACGCCCATATAGTAAACAAAGCTAAGTAAGTAATTTTCTTACTCTACAAGTTCTCGAAAATCATGTTCGCTGAAACTTTACTAATGGTATATACTATGTATTTTTTCTTTTGCATAGAAGAAGTGGGGGAGAAACCCCCGATGAATAGACAGAATAAACAAGGCCTCCTCAACAATCCAACAATCATTTGGGAAAATACTATTAATTATTTTTTTATTCAGTTATTTTATATGAAAAATCCCATAGTAACTTATTTTAAAGCTGGACGTCATAGTTGAACTAATTTGTCGTGGTGCTCAAACCAAAGGTTACTAACCCTGCTTGCATTATTTTAAATTGACCACCCTATATTTATAAATTCTACATTATATTGTAGTGACATGTAGTGTATTATCTAACAATATACCTTCCTAAATATTAATTTAAACAAATGACAGAGGAAGATGAAAGGTAACGAGTAATATTGTGAAATGTATGGCTGGGTACAGGGTGTGCAAACATGTGTTGAAAACTTTAACTTCAAACGTCAAATCCTTTATTAGGGTTCCGTATATACAATATAAGAGTATCCCTATAATGTCACTCCGGATTTATCCCTCTTTCACATCACAGTATTTTTCTCCTAAACTAATGGACGGAAAAGTTGAAATTTGGTAACAGTGTATAGTTTTCTCCAAAACTACTGGACGGAAAAGGTTGAAATTTGGCAACAGTGTATAGTTTTGCGACCCCATCAGTAGTACATATCGTAAAAGAAGGAAGTTTGATTTTAGGGGTACTTCTGGGGGAAAACTAAAAAAATCGACTTTTCTACTATTAATTTGTGGGGGAGGCAAATTATAGAATTAAATGCAAAATATAAAATTAAAATTGTTTCTAACACATGTAATATATCAAATGAAAGTGCTCATTATGGTAAAAACAAATATATTTCTCATACTTTTAAAATAAATTATTTTAAAGATATTAACAAAAATATAAAATTTTTTACCCCTTCCCCCTACCTTATCTCTGAAAATATGAGCCGTAAAATTTTGAAAAAAAATTATTATAGATATACGGCCTCACCTGAACTTTACTGGAAAAATAAGGAGAAACCCCTAATGTTAATTTTAGGGGGCAAATTACAGCATTAAATGGAAAACATAAAATTAAAATTATTTCTAACGCATCATGTAATATATTAAATGAAAGGGCTCAATAAGAAGAATAAAAATAAATATTTTTAAAATGAATTTTAAAACATATTAACAAAAATATAAAAAAAATTACCCATGCTCCCTTTATTCCCCAAACTATAAGACCTAAAATTTTTTGTTTACAGGAAAAATACCAAGAAATCCTTAATATTAATTTGGGGGCCAAATTATAAAATTTAACGGAAAATAAAAAAATATTTTTTAAGGCAGCAATACTTCAAATGCAAGGACTCATTATAAGGAATACAAATATATATGATTTCATATTTTTAAAATAAATTGTTTACAAGATATTCACAAAAAAATATAAAAATTCTCATTTCCCGCTTTATTTCCGAAACCATACTACCTAAAATTTTGAAAATAATTAAGGGCACTGGGGCTCACTTAAAATGTATAACAAAAATTAATAGAAAATTCCAATATTAATTTTCGGGACAATTAATAGAAATGGAAAACGAAAATTAAATTTTCAAACGGATCATGTAATATATCAAACAAGGCTCATTATGTGGATTACAAAAATATCATATTTTTAAATCACTTGTTTAAAAGATATTAACAAAAATATTAAACATTGACTTACTTCTCACTTTAGAATCTACACTATATAAAATTTTGAGAAATATGTTTTATTTGTATTTTTAAATAATTGGTCTAAAACATTTAATAATTTGTCCTATTTCCCCCTTCATCATCCAATCTAGAGAGCATAAAATTCAAACAGTAGATTATAAAAGGCTTCCCTGAAAGTTTATTAGTAAAATAAAACTCTTATGTTAATTTTAGGGGCCAAATTAGAAAATTAAATACATATTTTTATCAAAATCAAGCGAATCATGTAGCAGATAAAATAACAAGTCTATATGGGGAAAATAAAAGTGTATATTTTTTATAAATTTAAAACGCTTCCTTTAAAAGGTATTAGGGTAAATATAAGAAAATGCACTATTCCCTGCTTGTCTGAAACTGGAATATTAGAATCTTGAAGGTGGTACGGAACCCTTAGTATTAGAGTTCAGCTCGCACTTGACCAAATTATTTTTATTAAAGGAAACTCAAAATTTTTTTCTGTTTTCCGTCATCCGTAGCAGAAAATTGGCCCGAATATAGCTAAATTATTAATCGTGTATATAGAATTCATAGAGCCATACTGACAATGAGATATGATATTTTTATAGCCCTGACGGGACCTGTTCTGTCCATGAACCAATTTTTATGAGAATATCTCAGGGAAGTTGTTAGGAATAATAAATCCGATTTGTTGTGGTGTAAGGACATGTGCTAAATCAGGGAAAATCTTAAAGTAAAACAAATAATCTTTTAGCTTAAATATCTCGGTAGTTATCGTACCTACGTTAAAAATGATTAAAGCTTCATTTGTTCGCGATAAAAGTTTCTATCAAAATGTCTTTTTCGAACAAACAAAAGTTAAAAATTCACGAAAAAAAAATGAAAAAGGAGTTTCTGGATAATTGTTCTACAGAAGCTAGAGAAAACAATTGATGCATCTTAAAAATCAGGCAGAAAGAGTCGAGTTGGTACTATAGCAATTCCTATGTATTCGATATCCGATATAATTTTTGCACAATAATGTAGCTGGACGTCAGAACACTTCAATTCTGTAAATGTAGATCAGTAGGGAAGCAGCAGTTTTTAATAATTTTATTACTTTTTTGTTATAATTACAAATATACATAGTTTTTTATTTTTTTCATATAAATATAGTTAGAAAACTTATTCTATAAGATTATACATCTATTGCACAATAGTCGGTAATAGGTGCATAATTATTGCAGAGATCTATATTTTAATATTTTTGTAATAAATTTCGTAAAATGTTTTATTATCAAGGAACGAAAACGAGTATAAATAGTTTTTTATGTATCAATTGTATGTTCATTCCGATAAGTCATCAATTGCTGGGCTTAAAAACAAGAACTGGAATTTTCTAACTTTTTTTGTCAGAAAAGTTAATCTCGAAATCGCTCGGCAGCTGAAAAGTTGACACTCGATTGTGCGAGAGAATTCGATGCTTTAGTGACTTTAAGAGGAGCGGCCCATCATCGCATGAGTTAGTTAGACGGCGAAGAGCTTATGTTCTGTTATTATTGTGATATTCGAATCAGCTGTTGTGTATATTTGATGTAAATAAAAGTTCTAGAAAGGGGCAGTGTAGTGTTAGTTTTTAAAATTGATTAATTGAACCAACGGAGTTTATAACAATATTATTTATTAACATAAAGCAAGCGCACTAAATTTTATTTTATTTCACTAGTTTAGTTTAACATACGCTTATATTCAATTTTTCTTTAAAATTATTATTTAAGTTTAAATTTTAAATAACATATTGCAACGAAAGATTAAATACTTTGCATCAATACGTAAAGGTGCACTATTTGTCAAAATCCGTTATCATAATTATTTTTTGTACTTTTAAAGCATAATTATTGAAAATGCGTATTTTTGGATTTCCTAGACTAACATATGATTATATGGAATATACCCCAGTTTTCCTTCTATCCTTAACCTGAATGTTGTAACCCAGCCACATTTTTCAAACCATAACATTTTAAACCCTGAATATGCAATAACTTCCTGGTTACTATCGTTTTTCCGATCACCATGAACCCAGTAATAATTTCGCAATTAGGGTTTTGACCAAACTTAGTAACGAAGACACGCTGATAGAACCCTAACGCGAGTGACATCACAATGCTAACATGTTAAATTCACTGCAAGATATTTAAATGTCGGGATAAAGGTATGTCCTCACGAGTCAAGACTAGTTGACTGAGTTTAGCAGATAAATAAGAGCTAAATACAACTTGAATCAATTATTCCATCTTTTCAATATAAACTGATCAGCGGTTTCGATTTAGAATTGGAGTGAAATGAATTAGTGCGCGAATAATTGAAAATGGATGCAGCTTTGTTAACGGAACTAAAAATACTTTTATGTAAATTGAACAAAAGTTGTAAGAAAAGTCGTTTTTGAGTAGTACAAACTTCTATTGACAGGTTCGGAGATTTTTGGATGGATAACATCTTAAGAGTCCAAGTCATCGACTTAATTTGGCAAACACAATAAAGCTGTGTCGTGGTCATTTCGTAACAATATATGTTATAATGTTTATACACGGTAGTTCAAAAACTGTTATATTGGGAGACCCTTAAGAAGTTGCATATAGAGGGTGACTGAAATGTAATGTGGAGTGTAATAATAATTATATACGTTGGCGCAAAAAAAAATTATTAGCTAACCCGGTATACTTTTTGCTCAGAAACATATTCAAACCAGACTAATTTTAATGATTGCAGTTTACAAATTATAATTTTTAATACTAAAATTAATTAAAATATCCAAAACACAGCATTGTTATTTTTTCATTGTATGTTTTCAGTTCTATCTGCTTAATACATTTTTACTGACAGATAGCCTTTCTTCATAAACTTCTATTTACATCAGTAAATAATTATTGTCAGAAGATAATTCTAAAATTATATGTACAGGGTGTTTTTCAAATTTATTCTCCAAAATAATTTTAAAATAATAATTAACTGATACTACAATTGCAATTTCCACAAATTACGTTTTTTGAAAACTGTCCGACGCGTTTCGACTAATGTCTTTGTTAAGGAACTAGACTAACTGGGTATTTCTTGAGGAAGTTGTATTTATATTCGAGAAGTGATATAATTACCAGGTACTTAGTTTTAAACAGGATTATTTAATTTTATTACAGGTAAAAAGATTAACTAAAGAGGTTTATTAAGGGAGAATTATTTATTTCTGTCTGGTCGTTTAACAAATTACCGGTATTTTTAAGTTTATTAATCTCCAATGATTCTAAAAGGTTTAATTTATTGCCTTTATTTTCTGAATGTAATAATTTAAAATTTTCGTCGAAAAGATGATTTTCTGTTACTAAATGTTCAGCATAATTGGAATCTGTTTTTTGATTAATGAAAGAATTACGGTGTTCCTAGATACGTTTTTTACACGCTCTGCCGCTTTGACCGATATAGGTTTAGGGTATGACCCACATGATAATTTATAGACTCCAGATTTATTTTTTTTTGGATCGATTTTTGATTTGTTATTTTTGATAAATTTTCCCAAGACTATTGTTTGTTTTGAATGCAACGTTAATATTCTGTTTTCTTAAAAAGGATGCTATTTTTGAACTTGGTTTGCCAAAATAGGTTATACTATTATATGAATCAATATTGGTTTTGCTGTCAGGGTAAACTTCTCTTAATGCCTTTTTGTGTTTTTGATTTCTAAGAATATTTTCTATTAATTCGGCCTCAAACCCGTTATTTACTGCTATCTGTTTGATTATGTTTAATTCTTTCTGAAAATTATCTGGTGATTGTTTTATGGAGAGTAATCTATGAACCATACTATTGTAAGCGGAAAGTTTTTGTTGATATGGATGTATAGAAGTGCGGTAAATCGTTGGATCGGTTTGAGATTGTTTGTGAAATATTGAAAACTCGTGTTTGCCATTTACCTTGTTAACTATTAGATCTAGGAAATTGATTTTGTCATCTTGTTCACACTCTATAGTAAATTTAATATTTGGATGGATATTGTTTATAAAATTGAGAAACGTTTCTAATTGTCTATTCGTCCCTACGAAACAAGCTTAAATATCGTCTACATATCTATAGCAATAAATAAAATTTTTAGCCAATACGGTTTGGTGAATTTTGTTTTCAATATTAGCCATGAAAATTTCTGCGAGTATGGAACTCATAGGGTTCCCCATAATCAAGCCTTCGCGACTCGTGTAAAAAACATCATTGAATTGAAAATAATTTTGTTTAAGACATGTATCTAATGCTGTTAATATATCTGTTTTTATTATTGGGTTAATGTTGTTTTTATCTAATATGTCGGAAATTATAGTGATAGTGTCTGATAGAGGTATACTGGGGAATAAATTCTGAACGTCACAAGAAATTAATTTGGCATTAAACGATAGACTAACATTTTTAATTTTTTCTACAAGCTCTAAAGAATTTTTAGCACTGAATTTTGAATGAAAGTTTCAGGAATCTTTAATAACATTTATTAAAATTTTTCAAATTTTATAAGCTGGAGCTGTCATATATGATACAACTGGACGGATAGGGTAATTTTGTTTATGGAGTTTGATTAATGAATACAGTTGTGGCGGTTGTGGGTTCATCTGAATCAGTTTAAATTTTGAGATATCTTTGAATATTGTTGTATTTTGTATTAAAGATTTTATTTGCCTTTGAAAAAATTCTGTGGGGTCTTTGGTAAGGACCTGATATGTACCTGAATTCAAAAAATGCATTGTTTTGTCTATATAATCGGTGTTTTTTATAGCAATTATTGTATTACCTTTATCCGCTCAGGTGTATATTATTTTGTCGTGTTCTGTTTTGTCTTTAATTGATTTTACTATTTTATGATCATGCGTATAACAGTTGTCTTTAATAAATTCAGATTTTATAATGTTTGCGGAAATATGTTTGTTACTAAGATTATCAGGATATTTATTTAAAGCAATCTCTGTTTCTATTCCTAAATTTTCATATGCTTTTGTAGATGAATTGATGTTAATATTGTGTTTGAAACCTTTTTCAAGTAGTGACTGTTCATAGGAAGTGAATACAGTGTCTGTTAAATTCGTGAATCTATCGAAAAATTTGTGATCTGTATATTTTGTTTTGATACTTAGTGGTTGTTTTGGTTTTTTTGAAATGAGGGCATTAAGTTTATGTTTTTGTTTAGAAAATTTTTGATGTACTAAATGGCGAACTTTGTCTCGTGTTTCTGTATCGAAAATGGAAAATTCAATATAGTGTAATCTAGATAATAATTCAGTGTGACTTACCTTTAAATAGATGTTACAAACCTTACGTTTTTGGTATTGGAGTTTGCGGTCTTCGAGCATCCATTTCTTCATACCTACTTTCATCCCTTTCTGTGCTGATAGACTGATAGAAATAAATAATTCTCCCTTAATAAACCTCTTTAGTTAATCTTTTTACCTGTAATAAAATTAAATAATCCTGTTTAAAACTAAGTACCTGGTAATTATATCACTTCTCGAATATAAATACAACTTCCTCAAGAAATACCCAGTTAGTCTAGTTCCTTAACAAAGACATTAGTCGAAACGCGTCGGACAGTTTTCAAAAAACGTAATTTGTGGAAATTGCAATTGTAGTATCAGTTAATTATTATAATGAATTTCCAACAAGTATCGGCCGAATCAATTCAGTAATTTTAAAATATTTATTTCACTTAATATATTATTTTTTTATAAATGCTCTGTTTATTATATAGCATCATAATTTAGATATTGAAAAACTTGATATTGAATTGATCACTCCTACTAGTGACATGCAAGTGGCAGTTTTCGCCTCGATGAATAACACACCTCACGGCGTAGGGTAACACAAGTTCGTCTCTAAAAATTGTGATACAAATTTTTGGTGATGACTTTGATTCTGGAATCAATATTACTGTCGAAAGAATGAAGCAGTTAAGTGGACGAATTCAAAATTAAAAATAAATAATCAACTTTAGAAGTTCAAGTAATAATGACACATTTAAAGTTGATAGATGTTAGATAGGGTAGAATTAAAGAAGTGTGTTAGTAAAAAAAATAATCATACTTTTAAAGAAAGGATGTAAAAATGAATATGCACTATGATTTAAATGACTAATCAGGAGGTCAAGGCCAAGTGAATGTACACAAGAAACTAGGACCGAAAGAACTTAGGCGTCACCAAAATAAGGTCGGATAAGCTAGATCCAAGTATTCCGAGGCCAAGTATTCCAAAATTATAACTGATTGAGGATTATTTAATGATGCGTACTTGTGCGTGCATATATATTCCTTACAATTCTAATAGACTTGTTCTTTTATTACAAATGACTAGAAGCATTTACATTATTTGTATATTACATGTTACATAGCCTGTATTTCTTAAAAAAATATATTGGCAAAGATCTTTTGTAAAAGATTTTATAGAATATACTATACGAATGTCAAAATAAGTTTTTATAATGACATATAACACTACATGAAATATTTTTTGAAATGTTTTCTATTCACTCAAATTGAAGGATGTACAATTTTATTGTTAGAGTTAGTACGATTTTAAAAAAGACAAAGTAAATGACCCTTGGAATGTTCTAGTATAACAATAGTCAGTCTGACTGATAAACAAAATTTTTATTAACAGTTTAAATGAAATGTTATTTCTATGAATTCTTGTTTCGTTTTGGTTTATATAAAAAGTGTCTTTATTCTAGTTATAACGTATTTAATGGTTGGATGAAAAACGTGTGTATAATGGTGTAAACCCTTATCTGCTATTTGATAAACTTTGATTTTTTGGGCTGTTTTGCCAAGATCTACTGTATTTTTTTCCCAACAAATGTTCTCTTTAACCGTCTTTGTACTTCCAACTACAATGGTAATAATAAATTGATTGCTGGCAACTTTTGTTCATATTTTATATATAACATTATCCAAAATGAATATTCTTCATATTCAAATAAATATTGTGGATGTAGAATAATTCTACCATAAAGTTCGAGTTGCAATTTTTCATTTTCACAATTAACGTAAAATGTTTTATATATGACGACAAATGCAAATGTGATGAAACATATATGTTAGAAAAAGATTTATAAAATATTGTTTGAGAAAAATATTTTTCAAAGATATTTTTTACAAGATTAGACAATGTGATAGCGGCCATTGTGCCTGCCTTTGCATTATTTTTTGCTTATTGCTATTATTCTAATATATTCCATGTAACTAATTAGGTTGTCTCAGGTTGTTGTTAAACCATTTTTGTGCTCAATGTGTTTCATTATCTCATTTCTAGGCTTACTTAGATGTATGAAATTATTATAAATTTGAATGAGGGTTTCGGAATTTTCACCAAATTTGTAACATAATTTTTGGGTACAGTATATGAAGATAAATTTTGGTTGCATGGTCAAGCGTTAAAATTTTGAAAGTATTGCTATCTGTGTAAAAGGTGGACATAAATATTCCATGACCTTCAAAAGTCGAAGAAGGATGGAAAGTTCATTTACTTTACAAATAGATAATATATTCTTGGCGTACACCATAAACTATGCTATTGTAGATAACATCAAATAATTCAACAAAGTAATTGGTAATATTGAACTGTTTCGCAGTTAACAAAGATAATAAGTTATTAATTATGCGTATTTTCCACCCAAACTATTTATTATTTCTAAATTAGGAATACCAGAAAACTATAAAATGTAAGTAAGCATCAGAAGGTATGGTGCTACAAAGAATTTATGTAGTGGAAATTTGTCAACTAGTTAAAAAATTTTAAGAATCTTAGATGTAATAATTTCATTTATAGCAAGTAAATAAAAATAAGGACGTTTTATGAAAAATATAGTCTTAAAGTGCTAGTAGAGCAGTTGTCAATAAAAGATGAATATGTGTATCAGGATGAATAAGTCGTCATCGATTTTAATTAATTTTATTCAGTTTATCTGCTGCCATAGCAAAATAAAATTTTGATCGTTTATTAAGTCAACCAGAAGTACCCAGTAGTAAAGAAAGATAATGAAGCAAATCATATCACCTCCAGTTTCAATTTATTTACATAGAAAATTTTAATCAGTTCCAGCTGCATTAGCATCAATACAATATATAATGTTAACATCTACATCTGTTGAAATAGTTCTGCAATATGTGATCATATTCGTAGTAGATGTGAATGTGTCGGAAAAATAAATTTTCTTCGGCAATTTCGTAGACTGCACACACTTTTTTTAAGACTCCATTGAATGTCTAAAATCGTGTGTTTTCAATATAGCAGTGTTTCAACTTGTCTGACAAGTTGTGGCGTTTGATTTCTATATATTGCTTTAATGAGTGTTCTGTACAAGCTCTAAATATATTTATTTTTGTATATTGTACTACTTTTAAAGGGATCTTATAATTTCAGACTTCTGAATCCAATCAATATAGGATATGAAATCTGTCAGGTGATAATTCAATGATACTATAGGCTTATTTGAATGTACAATCTGACAACGCAGTAACTAATTTACGCAGTAACTATTTTTGCTAAAGTAATTCGCGTTCGGTTGTGATATTTCTGAATTGAATTAATATTTTAAGCAGCATCTCTAGCAGGGTATTCCAATTGTCTTGTATTTTCTCCTACTACATTTTTCTAATTAAACGCATAATTTTAATGACTTGAATTACAATTCTTTAACAAAAATGGGTCCTATTATAAAAACTATCTATTTTTATTCCGTCAGAAATTATTCAGATAGCGATCTCCACCGCTGAATCTTTTCATTGTTGGGTGTTCCACCCTCAAAAGAATTTACAATCACTTCTAACAATTAAGATTCCCTAGCAAATTTCAGCTTGCAGAAACGAGCGAACATTCAAAGAACAAATTCAATAATTTTTCGATGAGAGCAAAGAAAACAACCCTTTTCTTACATCACACAGAGTCAGCCAGCGTACCTCAATTCCAACTCCAACTCCACTACCGCCGAAAACTCCCCGCAATCTACACAAGAGTGGAGTTTTGGGTCCATACGCTCCCCTCTAAGAAAGACATAAGTGAAACAGAAAGAATGCAAATGAGCTAAAGAGCGCGTTTTTGCTTAATTCACGCGCACTCTTCCGTTTCTTTCCACCTCTTGCCATGCCACCCCCTCGGTGCCCCCCCGCTAGTCATCAAGTAAGGGTAGAGTTTTTGCCACAGGCTCACATGCGCGAATGAAATCGATTAAAATGCGAGTTTGTGCTTTGAAGAAGAAGTATTAATGGCAAGGGGTTGGTGCGGGGTGAGAGATTTAAGGGGTTGAGGGTACGTAAGAAAGTTGACTGTGCTCGTACGTGTACAGCGGCCCGCTCATATAGAGAGCTTTTTTCGCTCGTTTGAATTTTAATTAATCTGGTCAACTCTTTTCTCTGACCCCTCTCTCTCTCACCAGCAGCATCGCGAAGTCGTTGCTCGGAGCTGCTTCGCTTCTTATTCTCGAGGTTCTCTTTTACATCTTCGTCGTCGATTTCTTCTTCCGCAAGATGCTTGCTCTTCGGTCGTCGTTTGGCATTTCGAATGTTCGCTATTTATTTTAACGAAGTGTATACACTGTGCGTTTCTAATTAGTTCTTTAAGATGTTTTGCTGGGGTTCATGAATCACCGAACTAATGAAAAATATTTACATATATATTTTTCTTTTAATTTAGAATGTTGCTTAGGCAAATTTTAACTTGTGATTGTGATATTTTAAGCTAAAAATGTTTACTAACTTAAGTAAAGCAGTTTTACCATCTCATTTGATTTATGAGAAAATTTAAAAAGAACTTTTTATTGTGATTTTTATTTCAGGAGGTAACCCATATAATACAGACTATTGTTTCTACAAATGTAAAATTATTCATTTTTGAAAATGGGCAAGAAATTAAAAAAATATATATCTTAGTCTTAACCAATGAAGTGGTTAAATGGGTAATAATGTGTTATTGTACTCTAGTTCTACTCAACCAATTTTACAATATGGAAATTGTGTTTGTTTGTTTGCCCACAACGAAGAAACATTTACGTAAACAGTATTGATATCACAGAAAGTAATACCTTTTATTCCTGAAAGGGATAGTTCAGGTTGGATTAATAGTACTAGCTTCATATTAGTAATTCCAGCCAAATATATAAATATATTCTTTAGTAATGTCCCAACTTGGATTTATGTAGGTGCAATTCGTGGTGTCATAGTTAAAGTTCAACGTCCCTAGAGAGTTTAAATTTATAACACATGCAAGGCAACTACAACAACAACAGGTAATGGTCAACTTTTTTCTATTTGTATAAGCATTAATGGAAAACTGCTAAACTAGGTAGAGTTTCTGTTCTTCTTCACTATCTATGCGAATGAATTCTTAATTAAAATGGCTAGGAATCAAATTTGAAATGTACGGGGACAATATTCCGACACAAAAATTTATTTGAAGGCGCGAGATGTAAGACCGACATCTAGGATTTTCGAGTGAATCAGTACACAGAGGTTCCGAATCTGGAGCCGTTCCGCGTAATTGCTGTTCTCTCTCAACTCCTAGGACAGAATGTCACGATAAAATTTTTTCAGGTTACTTCACCTGTCAGAGATATTGAATACTCTCTTCGAGGTGTCATTCCTTTGTACGCAAGACAATATATATTATATATAAATATAATATATATTGTTTCTGGTCGGAAACCTTCATCAGTTGCGCTTCCCACAATTGAATGTCCTCTCGAACACTTCTTTATGCATTTAATGCATTTCGTTAAATTTGAAGACGCGAGATGTAAGACCGACATCTAGGATTTTCGAGAGAATCAGCACACAGAGGTTCCGAATCTGGAGCCGTTCCGTGTAATTGCTGTTCTCTCTCAACTCCTAGGACAGAATGTCACGATAAAATTTTTTCAGGTTACTTCACCTGTCAGAGATATTGAATACTCTCTTCGAGGTGTCATTTCTTTGTACGCAAGACAATATATATTATATATCAATATAATACATATTGTTTCTGGTTCTTATATCTCGCCTCTTCAAATTTAACGAAATGCATCAAATGCATAAAGAAGTGTTCGAGAGGACATTCAATTATGGGAAACGCAACTGATGAAGGTTCCCTAACCAGAAACAATATGTATTATATTGATATATAATATATATTGTCTTGCGTACAAAAGAATGACACCTCGAAGAGAGTATTCAATATCTCTGACAGGTGAAGTAACCTGAAAAAATTTTATCGTGACATTCTGTCCTAGGAGTTGAGAGAGAACAGCAATTACGCGGAAAGGCTCCAGATTCGGAACCTCTGTGTACTGATTCTCTCGAAAATCCTAGATGTCGGTCTTACATCTCGCGTCTTCAAATTTAACGAAATGTATCAAATGCATAAAGAAGTGTTCGAGAGGACATTCAATTGTGGGAAGCGCAACTGATAAAGGTTCCCTAACCAGAAACAATATGTATTATATTGATATATAATATATATTGCCTTGCGTACAAAGGAATGACACCTCGGAGAGAGTATACAAAAATTTATATTGTTTCTGGGAAGTACAATGAAAGTCTTAAGTAAGTGTTAATAATTTTTTAATACAAGTATCAGTTTCGTCATTAAAAAACATGAAGCAGACAGTTTTGGTTATTTTCTCATCACAGTTTTTCATAAATAAACTACATATGTAGGTACAAAGTAATTGATTAAACAGTTTCTACATTTTAGTAAGCACATATACACTTACTTTGTAGAATATTTGTGTGCTTATACCCTTTCTGTTTGCATTTTCAGTTTGTCTTGAGTTCTTCGAATTCACGCCCATTGCCGCTAACGGGAAAATGTAAATCTCCTATATAACTGTCTTTTTCATTATCACTTTTATGATCTAACTCTCACTTCATTCTTAACGTCATCGGGAGACAATACATCGACATTCGAAATGTCGTCATTTTTAACATTGGCCTAGACTAGATAAAGGAATCAAAAGAAACTCACACACCCTATACAGGTCTTTACTTGCACACTTTTAGATATAGTGTACTAGCTGGCAGATATTGTAAACTAAAACTTTCTAGCATTACCTATCGGATACAATTATAAATCTAAACCTTCCAAATACCTATGCAAAACTACACAAAAATTTCATAAAAATTGGGCCAACCGTTTAGGAGGACTTTTTCGGGTCAATCTAACCCACTCAAATACACACTAAACGTATTTATAAAAATCGGTCCAACCTTTCAAAAAATTCGAACGCAGTGCCATCTACCGGGCCCAGGGGCTCCCTTAAAAATAAAACAAAAAATATTTTAGATATGGAAAAACGGACCCTTCTGGAGATTGGCTTTGACCAACTCGCATTATTAGCAAGAAATTCTACCCTGTCAGACTTCCATTGCGTCGTTTAAAATATTGAAGCCTACAGAGGGATAGACGGCGAGATGCGACTTGTGGTTTTGTACTATGCAAGATTTGTCCCTAGCTAGAGAAATTATTTTATCAAGATCCTTTCCTAGATATACAACAACATTTCACTTATAAAGTAGATACTATTTACCAAAAACAGTAATAGACAAGAAGTATTACAACTTTTACTGCACTCACATTACTAAAATCGGAGTAGAGATCCAAATATAATTAATTAATGTCAGCTATAGGCCAGCCGCTTGTGTACATCACAAATCACAACACAGACGGCTTACGCTGCATTTACGGAAAGGGTTAAATCTATTTTCACTTCAGCGCTTACAACAATTCAGAAGCTTATTACAATGTAGTAAGTTATATTAAACTCTTATTAAACAAACTAGTATATAAAAAAGAAATTTGCTAAATAGAGGGAGAATGTTGCAGGTAAAAGAGGGAAAATAAAGCTCTGAGACCAAAGTGCAAGGGAATAATCGGTTGGATTAAAGCAACAAAATCCTAATGAAACTTTGAGTTGACCCGTTTTTCTAGCAAACATCGAGAAAACTATGAAAGCATTATGTAGAAAATGAGGAGAGGTGGTCGTTTGTTCCGTCAGTAAAAGTAAAGATAACTCTTTTCGCAGAAGGAACCAGAGTAGAGATATGTAATGCAATATTTCTAATCAATCTCCAATCTTATAACTTTAGTTGAGTCAGGACTTTTTTCAGGGAAATAGGATAGACGATAAACAATGCTTCACAGACATTTGACCTTTAGAAAAATTAGAAATTAGATTAGAAGATTACAGAAAAATATTCAAAGGGTATTACAGGATTCAGCACCCGGGCCAATTCTAAACCTGTCGCTCCCAATCTCATACCATAGAATATACAGTTGACTTTGAAATAACCAAAAAAAAAGAGGCAATGATGTACTTTTTGATTGAGAGGAGGAAAACGGCCTCTGTAGTTCAGTGCATAAAAAGTTAACAGTTATGCTGTAAAGTTAAAAAAAGAAAACCTGTATAGCACAACGCAGTGCTCATCTACATTATGTTAAAGTCCACAAATGATGATTATATTAAGTAGGGTGAAAAAAGCAAAAAAGTTGACCCGGGGCTGCATTGTATCAATCTGTGCCAACTGAGGAAGATGTGACAAGAAGCAAAACAGAGCAATCACATCTCCAAGGTATTTAGAGAAATGAAAGGTAAAAAGTAGAGGTTCCTCCCGATTATGAGAAAATCATTCTCTCACACTGATAGTATTTTGGCACATACTATGTGAAATCTACCCAGCTACATCAAAAAAAGTAATATGGAAACAAGATGCAAGAGGCTCCAACAATAAAAAACAATATACTAGGTTATATAAGTTTCTAAATAAATACTTGTTACTATTTATATAATACCTCACTAGTTACTTATACGTAAATATACGTAAATTTATGGCCATTCATGAAGTTTGGAGGTAACACCCATTTACTTTGATGTTCATCAATGATGTGATCGACACCGCTATATTAAATAACAAAATCGTAGAGTGGAAATTGTCATTTGTGATATTTGTTAAAGGTAAACAAATTGTGAAACTGCAGCTTTAAATGTTGTTTCACTTTTCAGGTAGGATGTGCAGGTATGTTTTAATTGTATTAGTTACCAATTCTCTTTTCAGAGCAACTTAATTAAGATCTTAGTTCACATATCTATACATGCCTATTACAGCACATTATACGAACATATTATAAAACATTCAAAGCTATAATTTCAAACATTTCTTTTCTTTTAAGAAACGTCTGTCACAAATGACAACTTCATCTCTAATTTTTTTTATTTAATAACATTGTCTCGATCACATCATGCATGTAAATCAAATGGAATAGGTGTTACCTCCAAACTTCATAAGACGCAGTTTAATTCATTTTCATATATTTTGAAACTGATACGAGTAGTAATAACTAATGGTAAAAACAAAGAGCCTTATGGTAAGTTTTTGGATATTTCCATTCATTATGTAGTCTCAACAATCAGTCATCCTATTATTTTCTACGAACTAAGTGTGCTGTATCTGCAATTTCCAAGATAAAACACCACAAATTTAGAAATCGCATAAATCTAATATAAATATTTGTGTATGCACGTCTGGTGTGGTCATTCAAATTTAGTTTGGGCCATTTGTTAATATACGTAGTGTCTATGTAGCCATAAACAAGTTCTATAGGAAAATACTAAATTTTCGCAGTTTTTCATACTTGTTCATAGCTATGGAGAATGTCCCATCAAGATTCATTCTTGGATATACAACAACTCTTAATTTATAAAGAAGCTACTAGTTCAAATAGTAGTAAAATTACCAAAAACAGTGGTACTAGGAAGTATTAGGACTTTTACTGCAATCAACTAAAAATGGCAGTAGGTATCGACATATTTACTAATGTAGGCAAGAGACCTGCCGCTTGTTTATATCTCTAATTCACAAATCATAACACAGACAGCGTACCTTGCGTTTACTGAAAGGGTTAAGTCTATTTCGGTCCAGCCTTACACAAGTTCAAAAGCTTATTACAAGGTAGTGAACTGAACACTTCTAAAACAGATTGGTTTCAGATAATAAACAATGATGACAATATTATCGGTAGGATTAAAGTAACAGAATCCCATTGAAACTTTCAATTGACCCATTTTCTGTCTGACATCGAGAAAAGAAACTATTAGAGCATTAGCCAGCAAATGAGGACAAGTGGTCGTTGGTTCCTTTAATAAAAGTAAAAATAACTTTAATAGCAGATGGAAGCAGAGTACAGGTATTTAAAGCAAAATTCATAACAAATCTGAAATATTTTCGGACAAAAAGGACCAAGGATGCATGTTGCCATTTGACCTTAAAAGTTAAGCTATACACTGCTTTTGTAAAGAAAGAGCGTTATTGAACAAGCAATCATGGAATACAAAATAAAGTGGGTGTTTTCATAATTCACGCTAAGAATGCATTTAATAATCGGATGTATAGTCATATTCTCAGTTTGGAAACGACAAAAAAGAGCTAATTTTGTATTAGAGAAATTATAAATTGTTTTATTTAAATAGAATACCACTAGGTAACTAATTACAGGAAAATATCCTTAAAGTACTACAGGCTCCAAATTTGAAACTCCAGTATATAGTAGTATAGTTGACTTTGAAGTAGTTGGAGAGGTATAATGTATCCAATTGAAATTAAAAAATTAGGGAATACTGTAATTAGATTGATGTTGTTGCTCAAAGTATGAAACGTTAACACTTATGTGAGTTCCAAAAAAGGATGTCTTTATAAGAATACTCAGTGCTCGCCGATATTATGTTAAATTCAACTATGG
Organism: Octodonta nipae; assembly: GCA_034190945.1. NCBI lineage: Eukaryota > Metazoa > Arthropoda > Insecta > Coleoptera > Chrysomelidae > Octodonta > Octodonta nipae. Next base: position 44,106,731 of record CM067220.1, read on the forward strand.
CATCAATCTGGGAGTATTTGTATAAGACAAATTAGTTTTCGATGAATATATGAAATAGGGTGAAAAGCAGCGAAAAAATTGGGGCTGCACCACATCAATCTATGCTAAATGTGGAACATGTGACTTGAAGCAAGAAATGGAAATCACATCTCTAAGGCATTTAAAGAAACATAGGCTAAAAAGTAGTAGTTGTTTCCGAATATATCGTCACAGGAATGTAAGTAAAACTAGTTTTCTCACACTGATAGTGAACAATGAAGGGTTTAGCACATATGTGCTAAAAGCACCCTAAAATGGTTGAATTCTCTAAATACGATTTATGCATTTTAAACATATGTTGGTTTTAGGTAAAATGTAAAATGTACATAATAACAAAAAGTTACATGGAAACGAGTTGCAATAGGCTTTAGCATTTAACTCAAGGATCGCGTTAAATAAGTTTTGAAAAAAAAAACAGTGGCTATTATTTAGATAATACGTTTTAAGTCGAAAGATACATAACTCACCTCACAATATAATCAACATGCCAGATATAAATCAAAATAACATTTTAATAGATCCTACCTCTAAGGAAGAAATTGTAACCGTAGAAAATAATTTAAAAGATAAAGCTGGTGGAGTTGATAATATACACTCCAAAGCCTTAAAAGTCATTTCCAAATATATAGCTGAACCATTAACATATATTTATAATCTATGTATTGAATTGTCTCTAAAAAAGATTGAAGTAGTTCCAATGTTTAAAACCAACGATAAAAGTCAAGTTAGAAACTACAGACCTATATCATTAATATCAAAAAATTTTGGACAATAAAACCTTAATGGTAATTTATGAGGCCCTTTTTCAGAGTATTACAAGTTCTGGATTTGCTGTAGGAGAGGCTTTATCTAACAATTTAAAATTATTTCAAAAGGTACAAAATAGATTAATAAAATTTATAAACAAAATTACTTTAGGAATAAACCACAACCACTAAATTTAACTCAATTTTTCCGGTCAGCAGCAATTATCTACCATTACAAGGACCTTAAAGTTAATATGAAATGTAGAATTTGGAATAAAATCATTCTTTTACCAAAAATACTTAAAACCATTAGCGATAAAAATAATTACATTATATCTATAAAAGTATTTAACACACTTCTAAAAAACAATATTAATAATATAATAAACATATTAAAAGGAAAATCAAGGTTTGGATATCTGAAAATATTTAACAATAACCAATTTTATACTATCTCAATATAAATTGCTGTAGTTTAATTTTTTTTGTTGAATATACTTTCTTATATAAATATATGTATGTATATGTGTGTGTGTGTGTCGGTATACATGTATTATTATACCTATATAGGAATTACTATTGTAATATGTATGAAATATGCTATTATAACGTAACACATATGGAATATTTACTGGTTGAATAAATAATAAAATATTAAAAAATACGTCAGTAGTGATGTGAATAATATTAACTAATGGTGAAAACAAAGCTCTTATCGTAAACTTTTCGAAAGATTATGAAATATGAACAATTACTATTTTTTTTTTATTTTTCACGAACTAATTGTTGTATATGGAATTTCCAGTATAAAACTTAACAAATTTGGTAATTCTGTACGCGGTCTTTGGAATTCGGCTTGGGCCAATTGTTAATATACACATTGTCTGTCTAGCCAGAAACTTTTGTACGTTCTACAGGAAGATACTAAACTTTTCCATTCACTTTCTTATACTATCCTCAAGAACTCGTATTGGTACGTCAAATTTAGATTCTTTTCTGCGGTATGTAAATTATTTAGTTAGAGACCCTCGAAATTCGCATGTTCTCAAATCTTTCCTCTTCTTTTTAGAGAGGATTCTTATGAGCTTAGGTCGTGAATTGCAAAGAGTTTCAGTTGATGATTAAAAGAAAGGGGTTACTGGCTTTATTCCCCTTTGATGGTATTAGAAAAAAAATAGCAGAATTCTCTTACACGTATATATCGTTATTTTGAATATTAATTACAAAGGGGATTGTGCAATAGAAAAAAGGGCTTGCAAATTTTTATATTAAATTACTTGTTGGCAATATTCACATCCTTGAAATATTTGGTTGGTAACAGGCACATTATTAGTTTGATTTCATGTGAATACATAATTTGAAAATCAAGATAATTTAAATATAAAACGGTTGTAGTCAAATTCGTAGCTTAATAATACTTTTTTAATTTTTTTCTTCAAAATAATTTCAGTTTTAAGTTTATATTTTATTATCACTAGTAACAAAACAAAAAAAAAACGAGATTTATTTTAGTGGTTGTATTACTGGCAGCTAGGGTGCTAAATCATTTTGTTAGTGTACGAAATGAAATGTGGGTTAGCCTATCCTATATTTGAATAACAGTTTTCAAGAAAATAAAGTTTATTTGAGGTCATTTAACGCTTTTTCGTGACTAAATACAGCGTTGGTCTCAGTCGATATGAGATATCATGGTCGGGTATTTTTAAGTGATTGGCAGATGTGGCAACACTGTGCTATCCTCTCTTCTTTCTTGTAAACTATGTTTTGACGCATTTTTGAAAAAACTTCAAAGGGAAGGAGATTCTCAATTCGTCTGTATCTACGTTTTTTATATGTGTTCACCGATTACTCGAAATCGACTGAAGGGATTTGGATCGTTTAAACTGGATTCTGTTAAGGGGGATCTCGAAGTGGTGTTTTATTGTTTTCAAGCACATAACTTGTACTGTTTTATAGAAAATCGGAAAAACCTTTTAACAGATTTTCTTATATTTTAGGTGCCAGTATTAAAACAAGGAAATATTTCTGTTCTGAGCTTGAGGTGTTATGAATTGAAAATAGACTGTAATTAAATCAAAATAAATGTCAGTTGAACAACTTCAAGATGGAGGTTCTCAGTTGGATGCACGCGGAAAATTTGCTCATGGATACTATTTAGACAACAAGTTATTCTTCATAAAAAGCTTTGCAGGTCAGAAATGTATACTGTGATTATTACATGTTACTTTTTTTTAACTGTATACGAGGTTAGTCAGCTAATATGAATTTTGCTTACAAGTGAAGTACCTTTATTTTTGTTATTAATATCTACAAGATCAAACAGAAGTATTTATAATTAGAATTTGCATCTTATTATGCCATTGCACCAAAAAATTTATAACACATATTTGTGTAATTTTTCTAACTATATACAAGGTGCCCCAAAAATATCAATTTTATCTAAAAATAAGGTACCTGTATTTTTTTATAATACTTCAAATTGTTAGCAAACAAAGTTTAATAGAATTAAAAGCTGCATCCTATCACTAAAAATTGTATAATGAATAATTTTATGGAATTTCACAGGGGACATATTAAATAAATGTTATTGGAATTGAATCGAAATGTCCGATAATTAACAAACATAAACAATTTTAAGATCAAATCGTCTAGAATAGAATGGTCCACCAAGTTGGAATCGTATTCAAAACTTTCTTAATACATATAAAGGATTTGAATACAAGTTCCTTTATCATGGTCAACAAAACACGAGATTGGTTAAAATAGTGGAAACTACATCTAATTAAGTCATTACGTCACTAAAAATTGAAAAATAAATAAATTTTAAACAACAAAACAATTTAACTAAAAACTAAGAAATATTTTGTTCTTCAACAATTAAATACTTTTTCTGAAGGTGTCAAATCAAAATAATTAGGAAATTGCATTAATAAATTGTACTTTGCAACTTTGCTGTTCAACTTGGCACCGACTTCAGAAAATATGTTAGTCTGAAGTTGGTAGACAATGCAACTCGATCCTCGAAGTTTCCTTGGACTTCCACCGTCTTGAAGTGGTTAATCTCACAACGTTTCAATAGCTGTGTATCTGCTATCTGTTGTATTTATTTATATTATATGCTTAACCGGTCATGACTCGCCTCGGTCATGATCATTGGGTTTTATCCGGTCCAATCAGCGTCGTCGTACCTGGCGGTTGGTTGCGTAGCGGCAGAGGCCCAAGAAGAGCTCCACAAATATTTGTAATTTGGAGGCTATGCTCCCTAATTATATTTCTTTTCGCGATTATATATGCTGTCTCTATGAATTTTCTTTTGTACCAGTGCTCTTCCTTGTGAATTGCTCTGGCCTGGTCCCAGTTGATATTATGGTGTTTGGTCCATGCTTTGTCTCTCCAATGTAAAGACTGAGAACTTCACACGATATGCTCTATATACAGTTATTTAGTATTGCTGGTGCGTCGGACCTCGTTCTTGTTATCATGCTCCTCAAGATGTTGTTGCTTTTGAAGATCATTCTGATTCCATAGCTGTGTGCAATTCTTCTAAGTTTCTCCTACAAGCCTTTAGTATAAGGTAATAGTAGAGTTGGTAAGTGGTGTCCTCTTCCTGCCTAGGTGGTTTGTCCAGCTCTTCAAATGCCTTGGTAATGATCGTTTCCGGATATCCATTCGCCAAAAGGTCTTCTCTAAGTTTCACTTCTTCTTCTTTGAGGGCTTCTGGTGTGCTGCAGATATTTTTGGCTCTATGGATTAGTGTTTTAATGATGCCAGTTTTCGTTGCTGATGGGCGGTTGAAATTGTAGTGAAGGTATAATCCTGTATGCGTAGCCTTCCTGTAGACTGTTGTTTGGATTCCGTTCCTAGTGCTTTGAAACTTTACATCAAGGAATGGTAGGCACCCACTCTCTTCCATCTCCATGGTGAATCTAATGGATGGTTGGGATTGATTCAGGTACTCCAGGAACTCCTGTAGTTCTGTCTTTCCGTGTTGCCAAATAATAAAGGTGTCATCGACATACCTCAAACATAGCTTAGGCTGCTTCTCGTACCTCCTCAAACCATTTCATGTAGATGTTGGCGATGCTTGGTGATAACGGGGAACCCATAGACAATCCATCTTCTTGTATGAAGAACCGGTTCTCCTGAAAGTAGCAGTTCTTAAGGCAACATTCAAGTAAGTCCATGATTGAGTCTATTGGTAGCTCCGTCCTCTCCGTCAGAGTTTCGTCTTCAGTAAGTTTCTTTCTCATCATATTAAGTGATTCGCCCAGTGGTACGTTCGTGGAAAGGTTTTCAGCGTCAAAACTTACTAATCGATGTTCTGGCCTAAGTTCCATGGACTCGATGATTTCGACAAAGTGCTTTGAGTCCTTAACGTGCGATGATGTTTTGCCCTCCAGAAGTTGCATGATTGGTAGAAGGAGTTTCGATAGTGCTGCTGTTGGTGAGTTGCGTGAAGTTGTAATCGGTCTGAGAGGCCTTGTGTATCTTGGGTAGTCTATAAAGATGTGGTGGTTTGCTGTGATGTGGCACGAAATAACTGTATATACAGAATACCGTGTAAATGTGGCAGTCTTTACAAAGCGACCACTGGACACAAGGGTTAAGGAACACCGCACAGCTACTCAAAGGGTGGAGGTAACGAAGTCTGGGCTAGCTAACCACGCATGGACCGAACACCATAATATCAACTGAGACCAAGCCAGAGCAATTCACAAGGAAGAGCACTGGTACAGAAGAAAATTCATAGAGACAGCATATATAATCTCGAATAAAAATATAATTAGCCAGCCTAGCCTCCAATTTAAAAATATTTGGCGAGCTTTTCTACGCATCACCGGCAACCAACCGCCAGGACGGATAATCTAAATTTCCTATCATTCAGGTGATGACGATAGCAGATACACAGCTATTGAAACGTTTTGAGATCAACCATTTCAAGACGATGGAAGTCCATGGAAACTTCAGGTTCAGAAAATATATTTAATTGTTGCAGGACAATAATACTTTTTGCTTTATAGTTAAGTACTTTTGTTGAAGTCTTTCTTATGTTTATCACTCCGGATTTCTGCCTCTGACACATCACAGCAATTTTCTCCTAAACTACTGGACGGAAGAGGTTGAAATTTGGCATCAATGTATAGTTTGGTGGCCCGATCAAGAGTACATATCGTAACTGAAGAAATTTTGATTTTAGGGGTATTCCTAAAAAACTAAAAAAATCGACAGTTCCACCCCTGATCACCGAAACTACTGAGCCTAAAATTTGAAAAAATAGGTAATATAATCGTTGCGCGAACTTTACAGGAAAAGGAGAAACCATTAATATTAATTTTTTTTGGAAATTATAGAATTAAATCAAAAAAAAATAAAAAAAATTCAACGCATCATGTAATATATCAGATGAGAGGTCCCATTCTGAGGAACACAAATATATTTTTCATATTTTAAAAAAATAATTAAAAGATATTAACGAAAATATATCCAAAATTTACCCATTCCCCCCCCTTATCCCCGAAACCATAAGCTTTTGAAAAAACAATACAGGAAAAATAAGGAGAAATTCCTAATATTTATTTTGGGGACAAATTATAGAATTAAATGGAAAATAAAACAATATATTATTGTTTCTAACGGATCAAGTAATATATCAAAAAAGGGCTCATTATGAGGAATACTTATATTATTATTTTATTTTATTTAAATAAATTTTTAAAAATAAAAAAAATATTTAAAAAATTACCCATTCCCGCCTTTATTGCCCAAACTATAAGACCTAAATTTTTTGGTTTACAGGAAACAATACGAAGAAATCCCTAATATTAATATTGCCAAATTATAGAATTAAACGGAAAATAAAAAATGCAAATACTTCAAATAAAAGGGTTTATCATGAGGAATACAAATACTTATTTTTCATATTTTTAAAATTAATTGTTTACAAGATATTAACATAAAGATATAAAAAATTCTCATTTCTCGCTTTAATTCCGAAACCATACTACTGGTGGTGACTTGAAATTTATAAGAAAAATTATGAGAAAACCCCCATAGTAATTTTAGGGACAAATTATACAAGTGGAAAATAAAAATTCAATTTTCAAACGCATCATATCAGATAAAAGGCTCATTATGTGAATTACAAATACATATATCATATTTTTAAATCATTTGTTTAAAAGATATTAACAAAAATATTAAACATCGACTTAATTCTCCACATTAGAAACTACACTATTTAAATTTTGAAATATATATTTTATTTGTATTTTTAAATAATTTTAATAATATATTTAAAAATGTTATAATTTAAAACGTGACCTATTTTGCCCTATATCTTCCAATCTACAGAGCCTCAAAATTGAGACAGTAGATTATAAAAGGCTTCCCTGAAAGTTTATTAGTAAAATAAAACTCTAATGTTAATTTTTGGGGGCCAAAATAGAAAATTAAATACATATGGATTCTTATAAAAATCTGGCGAATCCTGAAGCAGATAAATTAAAAAGTCTATGTGTGGAAAATGAAAGTGTATATTTTTTATAAATTTAAAACGCTTCCTTTAAAAGATTTTTTGGGCAAATATAAGAAAATACACTTATTCCCTGCTTGTCTGAAACTGGAATATTAGAATCTTGAAGGTGGTACGGAACCCTTAGTATGCGAGGCCAACTCGCACTTGACCAAATTATTTTATAATGTATTTGTGATCTTATAGATCACGGGCACGAACCATGCAATAATTTTAGTTTTACAATTTGTTAATGATTTGGTGAATTATTTTTCCACGGATCGGAAAAGAAACAACCAGAAAATTAATCCTTGGAGATGGAATAAACAGGGAACTGAAAAAGGGAGAACGATTTAAATGATATTGACTTTGCACGATTTTTTTTTTGGTATGGTACGATACACTAATTAGTTTATTTTGAAAATTTAATTCAAATCCTATAGAATAATAGATGTTAAAACAAGGAATTTAGAACGATTTAAAAGATTTGTTGGTCTATTGTACCTAGCTGGGGTGTATAAAATAGCCTAAGTTTAAGTTAACTTTGGAGTAATTATGGGATTGAGATTTATCCCATAATCATGGGCTTAATGAGATTTAGATTTTTTCCCAGAAGTCTAAGATTTGGTGATACTAAGAAAAGACTGACTAAAAAAAAAACAAGTACAATTCGGGAAATTATTTGAAACATTTGTAAAAAACTACAAGAAATAACATTAATTAGGTGAAAATAAAATAATTGACGATGATCATTGCTTTTAGAGGCAAGTGTGCTGTTCTCTGTACAATCCTAAACAGCTCAATACTTCTTGAATGTAAAAAAGGAGCTAGACAATATTTTTTATCTTCGCGTCATTAATGGCGAATATTATTTTGTAGGAAATCTTTATTTGGAGCATAGCTAGCATACCGCTTTAATACAATGAGTAAAATTGGAAAATTTAATTCAAATTCCAAATGACAATAGATCCTAAATAGCGGGTTTAGAGGAAAATAAAAACTTCTTTGGCCTATTGTACCTAGCTGGTATATATAATGCCAACAGACTAAGTTGAGACGAATTTTCGAGTTCAGATGGCGGTGGGATCGAACTTTTTCGCTTAAAAGAGACTTAGGGCCATCACTACGTAATACGTATCCGTATTCGTAACCGTAAGATGATATGTTTATGTATACGGTTGGATTCACTTTTGGTTAGGTTATCTATCACCTTATGATTGATTGGTGCTTATCGCCAAAGAACAAAGGTCTAAGAGAAACTCATGTCTTGTTCGATGATAGCACTGCTCTTCCTACGTCGGTTTATAAACATATACGTAGCAAGATACCTACTGTGAGATGAGCCAAACTTATCGTCTTACGGTTACGGATACATAATAGGTACTGCTTGCCATATGTCTCTGATAATAAGCCTAAGGAGACGTCTAAGATTAATAAAAGAAAGACACACAAACCTCAGAAATTCTTGCCTATCTTTTTATACTAAATAGGCACGAATGGCTGCAATGTTATACTCATCGCTTCTTTTTTTAGAGCAAGAGTGGAACAGGCAACATAAGTTGCTTAGAGTTGTGTCACTTATGTGTGATTAATAACCACAATATCTCTGAAATATACATGGCATATCTTCATTCATCTTCATAAATTTCATTATAAACTAATGTAATCACGTGCACCTCATCACCAAAAAGACATGACACTGAACTGAAACAATCATTTGCGGGTAGAAAATGCTGCTTTCTCTTTTCAGTTGCGTGAATTTCAACTTGCCAATATCCAGTAATTACGTATAAGGTTAAGAATCAAATGAATCCCTCTGCTATTATGAGTGTTCTTTATATGAGGGAAGCGTTAGCTATCTGCCTTGATAATAACATTCAATTTCACTTTCGATACCTCCCGTAGTCAACAGAAAATGGACGATATGCTTTCCAAATTTCCCCCCACTGATTGTCTCTGTCCTTGTAGTAAACATGTGGTGGTTTCACTATGGTTTGGATTGATTTGGTGTTTGATTCTGTTGGATCTTTAATATCCTTATGACTAAGTTTTGCTTGTTGAGGTCTCATACCACTTCGCAGTAGGCGATAGTCTGTTGGTTTTTGTTTGTTTCTAAAAATCCAACGCAGCTTCTAGGATTTCTCTCTAACTGAACACGTATGATCCGGTCCGTACAATTGCAAACCATTTTGTACATATGATTAAGATTAGAGTCACAGGATGGATTATTTATTTAGGAAACCTGAATCCACCCTGTCTGGGATAAGGTCATTCTCAGTGTGTACTACTGTAGTATGTGTCGTATTGTGGTTTTTTTACAGTAGTTCTGCTTCGGCAGGGCCGTATACCTATACATTAATTTGGCTTGAACGGTTGACAAACTGAAACTTATCAAATGCTTTCGCTAATTTAACAGTCACCATACATAAAACCTAGCCCCTTGTTTGACAATTATTCTTCCATACTTGAATTTACCGTTAGTTTAACGACTTTCATTTTGTCTGACAAAGAATTCTAGATTTATCGTCAATTTTGATTGAAACATATAATAACTTTGATAAAAGATTTTTGCAATCGTATAATACCACAAACTAATTAAACAAACTCTTAACTACACTTTCGTCTCCACTTTGATTGTCTTACCAAAATTTGCCTCTATTTTACTTGACAAATTTTGACTGCCATTCAGATGTTTCCAGAACGAAATGAAATTTTACATCAGTGCTCAGCAGCTTTTGAGAAACCAAAGACTTGATAAATTCTTGGTAGTATGGGAGTGATTAGAAAATTTATTATTTTTATTACTGTAGACGAGCCTTTTTATTTTATCTGCGACATAATTAATTTTAATGAAAATATTTATTTAATTTTCTAATTTAGCCCGAAATTAAGATTAAGATATTCGCTTTGTGTTACCAATAAAATTTCAGGAAAGCTCTTTATAATGTTATGTTTGAATTTTAAGCTCACAAGTTTGGAAGATAGAGGGCATATTGGGTCACGCAGTAATAATATATTACTAAACCTTTTAAATTAATTATTTTAAATATACAAATTAAACGTATTTTTATTCAATTGCTTTTACTTGATCCATTTCCATTTATGTTTATAAATTAATTTTAGAATTTCTGTATTACTTTTATTGTACATTTTGTGTGGACTCTTATATTCTCAATTTTTTCTAAAGTTAGGCTCAGTAGTTCGCAGATGTAGGAGGTATTATGTCCAGTTTTAAATATTTTTTAGTAACTTTCTAACAAATTATATAATAATATGACATAAATATATCTGTATTTCTCACGTGGTATATTACATTTATATTAATTTTAGTTTTATATTTTTTGTTTATTTCTGAAATTAGGCCCCCAGTCTTAAATTCAAGGTTTTCTGCTTATTTTTCTTGTAAAGTTGAATTGACGCACTATTTTTCCTAATGTGCATAAAAGATTTAATTGTATTCCTCATTTTAAGAACCATCATTTGATACATAATTTGTCCTCCAAAATGTATATTGGTGTTTTCTTCTTATTTTTTCGCTAAAGTTCATGTGAGACCCTATATTTCTATTTTGTTTTTAATTTGTGGTATATCAAGTTTTTTCATTTTTGATAATATCTTTTAAACGATTTATTTTAAAATACTTTTGTATTGTTCATATTGATATTTTTCATGATGTGTCTGAAACCATTTTAATTTTATATATTTAATTCTGTAATTTGCCCCCAAAATACATATTAGGGTTTTGTCCTTATTTTTCCAGTAAAGTTCAAGTGATCACCTATACCCCTATTTTTTACTTACTTTCGGAAATAAATTGGGTAAATTTCTAAATATTTTTCTTAACATCTTTTAAACAATTAATTTGAAAAATTCACAAAAATACATTTGTATTCCTCATAATGATATCCATTATTTAATGTATTACATGAAGCTTTTGCAAAATGTTAAATTTTTTATTTTCCATTTAATTCTATTTATCCTGCAAAATTAATACTGGGACTTTACTCTTATTTTTTCTCTAAAGTTCAAGTTATAATATCGGTTAAAAAATATGAAAGAAATACATTTGTATTATTCATAATGAGTAATTGGATTTGCTATATCACATGTTGCCTTTGAAACAATTTTAATTTTATATTTTCCATTTAATTGTGTAATCTCCTCCAATTAATATTAGCGGGGGGTTTCCTTCTTTTTCCTGTAAAGCTCAGATGAGGGCATATATATAGAATTTTTCTCAAAAATCTTATAGTGTAGAAGATAAAGGAGTGGGGGAATTAGTAAGTATTTGTATATTCTTGTTAATATCTTTTAAACTAATTATTTTTAAAATAAAAAAACTGTCTTCCTTATAATGAGCCCTTGTGTCTTATATACTATATAATTCGATTTAATTCTATAATTTATTTTTCTTGTAAATTTTGAGCAACATTCTATGCTCCCAATTTCTATCAAAATTTTGGGTTCAATAGTTTCGGAGATAAAGCGAGGGAATGGAAGATTTTTGTAAATTTTTCCCAAGAAGTTAGGCACCATATACACTTAAAATCCTTTGCCGGGCAGGGAGAATTTCATTTAAAAGAAGGTGTAATAAGGAGTGATTTAATATGGGATTCCGTATACTAAAAAAATATTTTAGTGTTGAGTTTAGCAATCTACAACTTATACATTTACTTAATGCGTTAGACAATCACAAAATCCAGGTTTCACCCGTAAAAACATACATTTCTTTACCTAACTCCCTTACCGGTTGTTGATTGCGGTTTACTCGTCTTTCCTTTATATCCTTTACGCTTAAATTTTCTCACTATCCCGGTGCAGCTAAGATTTTTTTTACTTCTTGGCACTAACCTACTTTGGTTACAATCCTTCAGGATATTTATAGAATTTTGTGACAGGATATTTATCAATGCTACCATAAAATTATCAACATTGTGGAATCATTTATCTGTTATTTATGTTTTGCGGAGCAGCCCTGCTACTTGTGACTGACCATAAAATTAAATTTCTTTTGGTAGGTGCAAGATATTAGTTCCCTCTAACTGTATGAGTCTAATAAATAACAAGTCTTTTTATGGAAGTGGGTTGGGCTTTAAAACTACGTCAAATTACCACCCTTTTCTTTCGAACCTCTCTTTCAATTTAATTAAGGTGTTGAATTACAAGATCTGGACTTAATGAAAGAATGTCTCATATAGCAATTAAGTTTGTTTGCATAAATAAATGTACCCTCAGTAAATAATTTACTATTTTAGCACCTAGTCATTGGTTGTGGTTATAATATACAATTTAATGTTGAAAATAGATTACTATGAGACATGAATGTTTCCACAATATAGCGTGCTGTTATCAATATAATAAAAAAAATTAGGCTGATACCCAAAAAAATATTTTATATATTACATCTATCCAAAGACATACAATTTCGGGAGGTATATCTTTCTAGGTTAATAAGTACTAAATTAAAATACTAATAACTAGTATGGCCTATGGCCAGAGTTCGAAATAGTTTGTCTATAAAGTAACGAAATTCAACCTATTTTATTATTAAAACTAATTCTCATTCAATATCCATTTATTCATTGTAATAAATATAAATAAGTTCAATAAATACATATAAAAAAAATAAAAGGCGCCTTCAAAAAATGTAACTTAGCTAAAACGCATGAAATAATTCTTAACTGCAACAACTAAATACTTTTTCCGTGAAGTTGGTGCCAAACTGAACAGTGAAGTTGGGAAGTACAACTTATAAATGTACTTCCCAAATTATTTTCACTTTAATTTGGCACCGACTTCAGAAAAAAGTATTGTTATAGTGAAAAAAGATTTCATGTGTCTTTTTAAATGTATTTATTTTACAATTTTTAGTGATGTTAACGGCTTAATTGGATGCAGTTTTCCAATCAATTTCCTGTTTCAATATTGCCTAAAATAAGAGTTTTTTACTTTTAAGCAGCGTTTATAATTTTGACCAATCTCGTTTACTCAATAGAATAGAGTAACTGGTTTTCTAAATTTGTATCTGTATTAAGAAATGTTTGCTTATGATTCCAAGTTAGGTGGATCCACTATATTGTAGACGATTTTTGAGTATTATCATTTTTAGGTCTGTTAATTATATTGACATTCATTTAATAATCTCTTCTCCGAGGAATCTTACAATAAATCACTATACAGTTTTAAGTGATTTATAGCAGAATATGAGGCAGTTTTCAATTCTAATAAACTTTGTTTGATCACATTTTGAGTTATTATTAAAAATATAGCTAGCTTACTTAAAAAAAATTGTCAAACTTAGTATACCTTTTGAAAAATTGACATGAATATTTCTGATACAAATTTTAGTGATGTGATATGCATTTTATAATTCTAATTACTCCTGTATGATAAAATTTTTAAATTTTATCCAAAATAACGGTACTTCACTTTTAAGCAAAATTCCTATTTGCTCACAGACCTCGTCTACGTTCAAAAAAGTGACATGTAATGACTACAGTATACGTTTTAGACAATACAAATCTGTTTATCAAAAATAACTTTTTCTCTTAATATTATTCGTTTGATTTATGAAAACACACTGTATATACAGTCTAATTGAGAATCTTCACCATGAATTTGATTAACTGACATGTATTTTGATTAATCCAATTTCTTCTCAATTTATTAGACCCCAAGTTCGAAACAGAAACATTTCCATATTTTTGTAATACCAACACCTCCACCAAAGCTTACTACATAAGAAAGTAGGTCATAAACCGTTTTCGAATAATCGCTTAACATACATAAAAAAACATACAAACGAATTGACAACCTCCTTCTTTTTGAAGTCGGTTAAAAATATTCCAGTCCCAACTCGTTAGAAGGACATACAAAGATAACTGCACTGCAGAAACTTATTCAAGTTCTATTTGAACATGTAAATTAAATTGTAAAAAATACTTGCCTTGTGTCACATCTTGTAAGTTTCCAAAATTTTGATAAATCAAATAGATTCATGTGACAAAGTTATACATAGCCTGAGAGGCTTCCGCGGTGTCGGATGATGAACTTTATCCTGGAATGCTTTGGAAAAATCGGGGCCTCAATCTGTACTCCCCAAGAGTCACTAGTATACAATTTGTGTCTGCTCTGCTTCTTTTATTTATAGTTACCGCTGGGTTAGAAGGGGATGTCACGTGATGAGGCTGTGTTGTGATTGGTTGGGTGTTGGTGGGCGTGTCTGCTTTGTTTAATCTGGCAATTACTGATTGACCGTTATCCATATGGCTTCGCGAATATCATTGAGAGATATAATAGTCCTAATATACCCTTAATATGCGCGAAAGTCGGATCTTTTTTACGAACTGACAGAGAGTGTTCATATACTCTATGGTTAACGCGCCTGTTGGTACGACCGATGTAGCTTTGTGGGCATCGCGACATGGATTTCGTAAACTCCTCGATCTCGTTAGGTACTTTGTCTTTGGGGTTACCGGTCTATAGTTTGATGGTGTTGAAGACAGTCTTTATTTGAAAAATCCGTGCTATTTTGTCAGTGACTCCTCGAATTATTCAAGTACGGCTAAGGGGTTTGTGTGACGCGCATTGGTCCGGATGATAACCGTTTTGTCGAAGATTTGTTGAAGATTATTAAGTTCTTTTGTCTATTGTCAATATCTGTTAAACCTAAGAGTCAAAATTTCATTACAGAACTCAATGGGCAGGGTGGTGGTGTGATTGGGCATTTAAGTATCTGTTGGTATGGGTTGGTTTCCTATAGACGGTATGTGAGAATCTGTCATTGTTGGTTTTTGTTACATCAAGAAATGGGAGAGAAGAATCGGACTCGATTTCCATTGGAGATATTGGGTGTTGTAGAAAGAAGTCTAATGAATCTCTGTAGGCCAAATGACAAAAGTATCATCTACATATCTAAGTTATTGACGAGTTTAGGGCCTGGGTTTCGAATGAAAATGTTAGCACTGGAGAAAGAGGTGAACCCATGGGGGCCCCACGGACTTGTTTGAACAGAGTAAATCACCAAAGAGATATTGTGTTTTGTTTTTAGAATGTCTAACGTTTCTGAAATGGGGACATTGGTGAAATACAACATCGAAGCTAACTAGGATATAACTTATTTTTTACGTACGAGGATGCTTGCCGCTAAGTACCGGGCTAATTTTGGGTCGGGGATGACCGAACTGACAATGGGTCAGCCGGCTTATGAATTTTCGGTAGTCCGTAAATTTTCCGCTTTTTATGTCACTAATGAAGTAAGTGGTAGGATTATTGTTAATTGTTTCTTGTGAACGCATAGTCCTCATCCACATCGTTGTTACCTAGGCTCGATACTCTAGCAATTCCTTCTTCAGCTCCCAAAGCTACCTAACTTGAGAAATTTTTTCAGTTGGGATAAATTCTTTTAACGTTCTAGATAAATCTTTCTTAAAATTGTTGAAATTAGTGGGCATTATATTGTAAGCTTTATATTTCTGATTAACGGCGAGTTAATGTAGTAGAATAACATAAAAACTCTGTGTTTTGTTCTAAAAAACTGTAAGTAACTGGCATTCATGAGACACCAATTGAACCCAACAAATATTAATAACTTTATAAATAAACCAAACAATATGAAATGTATTTCTTACGTTCAATATTAGTCTGTTGATTTGATTTGAATCTAAATAAAGGTATATTGTTCTAGAGATTTTTGGATAAATTTTTCAATCATCAGCTACAAAAAGATTGAGGTCTGAGTAATACTAAATTATAAGGGACCCAGGTGAGACAGTGAGAAACAAAATTCAAAAATAACAAATAAGATCATTGGGCGACCATTGTCGGAATGAACTATGGAATGCTTTGGAAAAATCGGTGTATACAGCAAATACTGATTGACCGTTATCAATGAGGTAGCTACCGATTTTTATTCGTGCTGAAATTTGGTAAGACGATCTTTATTTGCTTAAAATTTTCTTGAATTCATTACATATAGAGATATTGGCCTGTAGTTATTGAAGGGATAACTTGTGCTATTTTCGTTTTATTAAAAATCAGCTTAATGACTTTGAACGGTCGATAAGTTCCTTAGCTCCTTAGTTTTTGATAAAAATGCAAACATAAAGAATCTATTGAGAAAACTGAGTTCAAAATTGGGTAATTATCATTAGGAATCAATGAGGGATTTGTAGTCATTAGACACATTTTCGGAGATTTGTTCTGTTGTCTGTCAATTGTGTAAGATAATTTTTATAAGGTTTATTTGTCGTTTCTTTACTTTTTTCTTTGTTAAGAAAATCTTGTATACTCATTAACATCCGTGTATGTTTTCCATATTTTATGACATTTATTTCTTTTCTTAATTAATGGAATTAAATATGATGAAAAGAGTTTAGAATTATTAAGTTTCTGAAGAACTCTAACAGGGACATGTGGTTCAATTACGTTACCTAGAATATTATAAAACATCTCTACACAATTGGCCTTCGAAAATAAGGATTGTCTGTAGGACTTACGAGTCAGTATTTCTCAACAGATAATTGCAACATTGTTTCTAAAGCCTTATGATACAAATTTCCAGGGACAAAAGGTAACAAAGACTGATATACAAAGGAAACACTTATTCATTCTAATCTAAAACATTTGTATTTGCTTGCAAATTGCTTATTAGTGTGTAGGAACATATTATGGGTATATATTACATTTCAGTGTACATATTGTTGGTATCACATTATAGTTAAACGTAGTATCTCCATTTTCAGCTCTAGAAGACTTGAAATCAGTGTTTATCAAGATTCTTCTGTAACTGCAAAACTTTCCTCTATAAGCACTCAAATTTGGCCACTTTGATAGTTGGGGTAATCATCGTTTTTGTGTCATAAAAATTATATACTTAAATAATGTTTATACGCTGCTACACAATGGGTTTTCTTTACTGTCAATGACCTAAATGTCAACTCTCGAACTTTAGTTAAAGGCTTCAGATACTTGTTCATAGAGGGCGGCAACGCAGTTGGTTATCATGAAATGATTAATCTTTAATTTACTTAGTATAAAAGATCCCGGATAATGAAACTGTTCATTTTGATAGGCCGTCGTAAGGTATCCAACCGAAATGCCACGAGAACTTTAATAGCTACTCTAGAAGCACTAAGCCTTGACCCTCTTGAATACAAACTTTAAAAAACTTTAGTACATTCTAAAAGGCAAATGTTCAGAGAACAATATACTAAAAAATTTTTAGACAAATTAAACATACCTGCAAAATAGCCCGTGGTTGTGCATTGGGACGGTAAACTTTTACCAGGTGTTTTAAAAAATGAAAAATGTGGGCGAATCGCTATCGTTTTTTCATATGAGGAAAAGGAACAGCTACTGGGAGTTCCTGTAACAGCAAACTGCTCTGGAGCCGTATATGAATGCCTACAGGAATGGAGTCTTCCCAACACGGTCAAGGCGATGTGGTTCGACACTACAGCATCCAACATGTGAAGACTCAAAGGAGCATGCGTGATATTAGAGCAAATGTTAGGAAGAGAATTGTTACACCTAGGTTGCCGTCACCATATCTTGGAAATTCTCCTAAGTGGCGCCTTCGATACAAAAATGGGATCAACCACTGGACCTCATCCAGACATTTTCTAGAGGTTCCTCACTGCGGGGCCCAAGTCAGACAGAGGAAAATAAGACACAGGTATCAGTGACAATCTAATACAAAAGCAGCTAATTCCAGAAATAATTGCAAATTGTACTTACATAAAAACACCACCATTGTGGTAATATTCACAAATTTGTTATATTCTATTTGACAATTGTTTCGCTCTGATGACAGGAATCGTCAGAATTAAATATTAAACTAAATGTTAAACATCTGAATATATTATACAGTATTGTAAGATAATAATGAGTATATAGGTAGGTGTATAATATTAGTGAAGGTAAATATATCCCGACTTGACCATACATGTCAGCACACTCCCTCTAATGCAAGCATAACGTGAAAATAAGGGGAAAATTCACTAACCCCAGATATCCTAGATATCAAAAGGGTTTAGCTCTGTGGGAGCCCTTGCCATGTTATCAGGTCCGTGGTTGGAGTCGTGGCAGCTTCCCATGAATTTTCTGACCGTCCAGGCTGTTCCTAACAGAACGGCTTTTTGCATTAGTTGGTAAAGATGTTCGTCCAGACCGAGGTATTTTAAATTATTTAGTAGAAGTTTTGGGACTACTCCTGTTGTTGACACAACAATTGGTACAGTTCGTGTGTTGTTCATGCCCCACTGTGTCTTTATCTGAAATTCCAAATCCCTGTATTTGGCTATTTTTTCAGCCTGCTTAATATTTATGTAATTGTTGTTAGGGATTGCTATGTCAATTAAGGTTGTTTTCCTAGAGATTTTATCTACTAAAACAATATCTGGTCTATTGTGAGCATCAGTCCGATCGGTCAGTATCGTGCGGTCCCAGTACAGCTTGTAGTTGTTATTTTCTAAAATAGCTTCTGGTTTGTATATATAGTAGGGTGTTCTTACCGACTGTGATAGCTCAAGTTTCAGCGCTATTTCCTGGTGCAGTATTTTTGCCACCGCATCGTGTCGTTCTTTGTATTCAGTTGCAGCGAATGCTTGGCAACCTCCTGTAATATGCTGGATAGTTTCAGATGTTTGGCAACCATATCTGCATCTGTCGTTGTTGATAGAAGGGTCTTTGACGATGTACTTTAGATAGTTCTTAGTTGGAATTACTTGATCGTGGATTGCCAATATAAAGCCTTCCATTTCAGGAAACATATTACCAGAGATCAATCAGTAGTTCGATGCTGAACTGTCGACATAATCTTGACGTCATTTATATCTCTTCCATTAAGAGTTTTCACTTTCCCTTTGAGCAGCTTCTGATCAGTTGTCTGGTGAATTTGTTGTTCTGTCAGTCGCAGAGGTGTTGTTGAGTCATCAATCTGACATATGACTCTGTGTAGGTAGATCAGAAAATTCTGCGAGTTTCTGGAAATGATTACGCAAATTAGAAATTTGTTGATCACGTAACTTCCCGATATCTGCCAATCCTCTTCCTCCTTCACACCGGGGCAATGTTGTACATTCGACACAGCTCTTTGGATAGTGATTTTGAGCTTTTGTTAGTAGTATTCGAACATTCCGTTGTAATTGTTCAATGTCGGTCTTGCACCAGTTAATATACCGAAAGAGTAACTAACCACTGAACACGCGTAGCCTAAAACAAATTTCTACTGATAAGTTTTGTCTTCAGCAGTCGCCTTATCCTTCTATAAAACTCTTTTGTTAGGTCCTTTTTCATGGTGGTGTGATCAATTCGTTGAGCCTGCTTTATTCCAAGGTATTTGTAACTATGGATTTCCTCCATGGATTCAATTGAGGTGCCATCTCCCATTTCGTAGGGCCCTGCTGTATTTTGCCTTTAACTATATTAATAATTCGGCACTTGTTCAGGCCAAATTTACCCTATTTATCGACAGGAAAGCTTTGGAGGAGTTCTAAGGCCGGACCTCTTAAGAAAATTACAGGAGATTTTTTTTGTGGAGGTTTGTTAACAGGACCTTTGGTACTCATGGTGTTGTGGTATTTTCCACGCTGTAAGTCCTGTTGAATTTTCTAAAGTTCTGTGTCCTCTTTGTTTTGGATAGAACTGATGTCATCTACTTTGGTTTCAAGAGTCTCTACATTAGTTTTTAGGATCTTTATGTCGTCGTTTATCTCTTTTATGTGTGATTCCACTATTTGCATTCTTTCATTAACTGTTTCATTAACTTGTGATACTATTTGCATTAATTGTTTAAATTGCAGTTGTTTTTTTTTCTTCAGTTACTTTAAAATAATTTTTTCGTTTTAATTCAATTTGGTCTTGTTTTTCTTCAAATTCCGAGAATAATACCTCAATTAAATTTTGTTGTTCATTTTTCATGGCAGTAACAAGTTTTTGTTGGTTTTCATCAATATTAGTTACAAGGTTCTCTAATTCTATTTTACGTTTTTCATCAAAGATTTCACTAACTTTTGTTGAGTTTGAAAATCCCTTTTTCCATAACTATGTATAAATGTTTAAAGAGGAATGCACCTATAAAGTATTGCTTGAATGTTATACGAGAATGAAGGTTCCCAAAAAATCTTACCAATAAGATTTTTATTTTCAATTTTAAAAATGCATCCATTCAGTTATTTCATAATTTGACGTGATATTGAATATGATATTAATGTCTGTAAATCTGGTTGGACTCGCATACTAAAGTTTCCATAAAAGTTTTGAGATTTGATACAATGTAGATAAATCAAAGTATATATATTTTCTAATACTCTGGTTTCAGACAAGCAGGGAATAAATAGATTTTGTTATATTTTTCCTTAATCTCTTAAACGACGAATTTTAAATATACACAAAATATACACTTTTATTTCTCACAACGAGGGTTTTTACTTTATCTGCTACTTGATGGCGTTGTTTTTTTTAATGTTTATTTAATTTTCTAATCTTTTGTCTAAATTTTAGGCTGAGTAGTTTAAAATATAAAGGGGAGAATGAGGCTAATTTTAACTAATATATTAATATATCTATTACACAAATTGTTTTAAAAATACAAATGAAATATATTTGAATTTTTATGATTATGCCTTTCATTTGATACATTACGTTATAGGTGCATTCCTCATAATAAGCCTTTTCGTTTCAATTTTTTTTACTTTTCAGTTAATTCTATAATTTGCCCCCTAAAATTAATATTATGGGTTTCTCTCTATTTTTCCGGTAAAGATTTGGTAACGTCATCAATTACCTATTTTTTTAAAAAATTAGCCTCAATAGTTTAAGGATGAAGGGAATTGTCAATTTTTTGCAAAATTTCCCCCTAAAATCAAAATTTCTTCATTTATGATATATACCTTGGTCACCAAAATACGGACTGGTACCAAATTTGAATATTTTCTGTACAGTAGTTTCTGAGAAAATTGCTGTGATGTGAAACACTATGAAATCCGCAGCGATATTATAATGGTTACCGTATATTAGATATACGGAATTAAAAATAGAGCATACCACTTTTTTGTAATTAAATTCTTATGGACTTGTATACTTTTTTTCAAAGAATTAATATTTAGATTACACTATTAAAACTAATTAATTTAACTAAAATTTGCCTACCCTTGTGAACATTTTGTCAATAAAACTTTATAAAACTTTTTTTTTCAGTGATAACCGGTCAGGAGTCTTCACTGACTGGGCCTTTTTTAATATTAATTATAAATTATCTTAATTAAAACGTACGAATACATACTTCTTGAAAACTTTTAGTGAATAACCGACAAAATTTGATTTGTTGCTACAGTTGATGTTTATTTCAACATAAAAATACACTATTAGAATCGATATCTACTGATGGTACACTTTGTACTATTATTTATATCTTACTCCCGGCGCATTCACAATTTTATTGTATTTGGTATGCAATATTTTCAGTAGATTATACTTACAATCTGTTCACATATATCTAAAAATTAAAATATTGTTTCTACGGTTGCGTTCCATCAGTACCTAATCAAAACAAAAGAATTATGGCAACAAAATTGTGAAACAATATATTGATACTAGAACTGGCGCATTCAGCAAATTATCGTATTGAAATTCAATATGTGCTACAATCTCTTAACAATAAATTATGTTTTTGTTTCACAATTTATTCACGTATTAGTCAGTAACATAAGTAATTGTCAGAGAGTCTTCGCACAAAGTCAAGCAAATTCCGTAATATCTTAGATACTGAAGAATCTTGGTATATTAAGGCTTCCTTCGGAGTAAGACGACTCCTATATGGTTGGGATGCTAGCAACTTTCTTAGCTTGTGTTTAATCCTAACGTGCTAGTGAATCTTTTTTTCTGATTTCACTGTTAACACGAAAATTCATTATAACATACTTCACATGAAAGCAATTTTATTTTTTTAAAAAGCCCAGTTTATAGGAACAATAATTATGTACATCACAGCAATTAGCTAAAATACTAGGGTTATAGTTGACTCCCTATAGTTTTCTCTATTTTTAAATTTATCTTATATTGTGTTTATCACCTGACGGTGTCCAAATTGTTAAGAAAATATATTTAAATGAGCTTGTAGCTAACGTGTTTTTAAAGTCATTCACAACTCAAAATTGTATAAGCAGTCAAAAAGCTCTCAGATATTTTTCCTAGTAGTAACAGTATCAATGATTTCCAAGGGAATTGAAAGACTCACACACTAAATCTTCCCATACTGATGTTTCTAGATAAATAAATGTTCTAGTATTTTTTATATAACCTTCATTATTTGAGAACCATAAATTTACATATTATTGGAAAAGAGGACACACCGAAGTCTTGAATACATTTGATTTCTAAATATACAATTATTGCATTTATGGGTCGAGCTATTTCCCACAAAAATTGTAAAAACCCCAGATATAAAGTATAGTTTTTACTTGATTTTGAGATTTTATTTCAAATATAAAATGCTAACATTCCGATTAATTGCTTTTAGGATTTCATAACGCTAAATTTTACATGTAGAGGTATAAATATAATATAATCAGGATGTACCAGCGGAGCATTTCTAACTTCTCTGTCCAGAATTAAAAATTTTCTTTGAGGTTAGTCTTAAAAAATATTTTTTTAAATCCAAGCTGTTACTAAAATATTTAAAAAAATACTTCAAAATGGATCCCAAAAGTTGAAAACAATTAACAAAACAGAACTGTACAGAATGACCAATTACGTAGGTATATACTATGCAAATAACTACAAATAATAATTGCACATTCCCAGTTTTTAGATATCATCGCAAAAAGTAATAAATACGAATAATAATAAATGCTTCTTATGTACACATTAATTGTTAATCGACCAAGTATAATTTTGAAGTTGGTGATAAACAACAACTAAGTTTGAGTACGTATCAAATATGGCAACAAACCCAGATTTTATGTTTGTTTGGGCCCAACTGCTAGTTAGATATGTATGATATCTTCAACAGGGGTCATTGTTATTTTTCGTACTTAGTATTTTTTGTGTTTGTTGTGATTATTATTGGGTAGTGTTCTGTTATTACATTGAAAACTTCTTAACAGATCTCCACATTTACACATATGAAAAGAGTATGGAAATGAAATGCATAACTTGAAATTGCAATTGTTTCGACATGTTCGGACCGACAAACACACTACCTTGATGAAGAACTGCCCATATCCATACAACAACAGTTGTTGTTGTGTAAGCAACAATTACCAAGTAATATATGAAAAGTCTCTTCTTTTATATAAACAAAATAAGTTTTAGATAAAACATTTAAAAAATACATATAACCGACTTCCACCTATAACTAAAAAGCTGAAAATAATTATAACAAAATACAACTCTAGCAAATAAATAACACATTCAATGTTGTTAGGTATCTACCCAGAAAGTAAAAAACATTAAAAGGTGCTCATTCTGTAGAAATTAATTAACTACCAATCTAGTATATTTTTGAAGGCGGTGCCAAGCAAATCTAAAATCCTGCATTGCATACTTATCTACTACTTCATCAAACTTAATTGTTGCTTGGCACCGACTTCAAAAATATACTAGATTGGTACGTAATTAATTTGTACAGAATGAGCACCTTTGAGTGGTTACATTTTTTACAATCTGGGTAAAATTGAATGTGTTATTTATTTGCTAGAGTTCTATTTTGTTATAATTATTTTCAACTTTTTAGTTTTTATGAACTCAGGTAGTTTTCATTCTATATTTTTTATTTTGTATGTGTAACCTTTCTAGACTGGACCAGGTAATATCCAAAGCCACAACATTACACAATGATACATATTCATTTAAATTTACGAACAAAATGTACGCTATGTAACCTTTTTTTAACTTTTTTTGACAACCCTGTATAACTATAGATAATTCCACTCCATCCTATGTACCAACCAACCTGTACATACGACTGCCCACAGACAAGCATAATTTTGTTAGCTGCCTTCTGTAAATTACAGAACGGAGTAGAATTCATTCCATAATCACGGAGTCAAATCCGTCCTATATTTCAAGAATCGTATATAACTCCTTGCGGGCTACCCCATGTAATATTTCATTTTTTAAACATTTTATATTCTCGACCTGTGTAACATTAATTCCTCTCCACACTTTATGCCACTTCTTAAAAGCTATGAAATAAATAATTTTTTAATCACACTGTATAAATATAATTCTACTTCAGCATATATTTTAAGTATCATGTATATGATTTGTTTACATTCACATCCTATAACAGTTTTTTAATCACCCTATATAATTTTATTTCCACATTTTTTCAACAATTTTTCACCACCAAACATCCACTCCACCCTATATTCCAACCATCTTGTATATACGGCTACCTATGGACCACAATCATTCTACTCCGTCCTATATTTCAATTATTATGCAACTCATTTTATCACTTTACTTTGTGGTTTTGTTTGCTATATCTAAACACCCTATGTATAAACGCAGCAAATAGCAGTTTAGAATTTGACATGTGATGTTGAATTTTTTATTAGGCCGGGGGAATTTGACACCAAAAGCACCGTCTTCGCAAAATGGAAAAATTTTCATTTAAATAGGTATTTGCATTGGATGCAAACAAAACTAGCTTGGTACTCATTGATTTAAGGAGCGGAAAATACTATGCTGTACTACCTACATGTTTGAGATGTACATAGAGAATTTTCAAATTTGCAATTAAAATTTCCAGTGCCTACAATTCCCTCACTATTACGTTGGAATTAAAATATTTATGAAGAAATGTTCGTTACGTCACTTCCATGAAATTTTTGATAAGAATATTG
The DNA here is from genome assembly GCA_034190945.1 of Octodonta nipae. Taxonomy (NCBI): domain Eukaryota; kingdom Metazoa; phylum Arthropoda; class Insecta; order Coleoptera; family Chrysomelidae; genus Octodonta; species Octodonta nipae. Next base: position 44,131,876 of record CM067220.1, read on the forward strand.
GAATTTTCTGCGTTTTTCTGCAAAACTGCAAGTTGGATGTCGCAGAAAAGTATATGAGATCACCTAGGGATCTCCCTCAATAGATTACACGTTAAAAAACCATACACATCCATAAGGAGTTTTCGAAAAATCGACCAATACGATAGGGATATTTACTTTACCAATAGAATTCTTTACCCAAATTTGAAGTTTTACCAATCCGGATATATATTCTATTAAACAAGACCCTATTCATTCGAAAACGGTTTACCACAGGAGAAGAAATCAGGTAACAAACATACTAAAAAAAAATACGCGTCGAAATAATAACCTCTTCCTTTTTGGAAGTCGGTTAATAAAAATAAACAAATATATCATCCAATTAATATACATTCCCGCACAAAATCTGCTTTTTGTTCTAATAAACATTACAGTTCTCTCGTTACGATATATTAAATTAGAGACATGCGTCAGAAGTCAGAAAGAACACCTCATGAAAGGGCAAAGTTATAGCAATTAAATTTGTGTGCTGACTAGATTCGTATTATCACAGTATCTTGGTATTATAAAATCAACATTTTACGTTAGGACTTCTTAGTAATATTTGAATCTAATATAGGTAATTATTTACCAAGGGGTAGTAAAAAGGTGGAACGACGGTAATCCCATCGCAATGGTAAAGCTATTATTAAAGGTTCGCGTACATTTACGAAGCAACTGCAGAATAGATGGTTCTATGTATCTCATCCCCGTATATTTACTGCTTATACAGGGTTATTCACCTTATTCCACACGGAATGTTACTACTAACCGATTCAATTTTGAAAAAAATATATGCTATGAACAAGATGCAACATTGATGTTTCTTATATTTGGGACTCAATGTATTTTTTAAATATATCTACATATAATAAATCTCTATCGTTGATTCGTTTAGCCATGCCATTCCATTTCAGATAATGTGAATTATCCTATATATGAAGTGCGTTGTGGGTTGCATTAGTGACAGGTATAAATATATTTTGAGGCTCATTATCTTAAAACTTAATATTGTTTGTCGTTAGACAGTAGCTAATTGTTACATTAAAAAATTAATAGATCTGTTATCGATCTTTAGTGTTGCAGAAGGACTAAAAGTAGAATAAAAAATATTTACAAATGATTTTCAAGGAACAGCATATGTATTTGTAAAGAATATTTTTCCAGATGATATCTATTCGTGGTAATTATCGTGAATACTGTAAGCTCGTGCCTTAATTTTAAATAACGTAAAGAGAAAAGAATCCAAGGTTACATCTTAAATGAGAAAGAAGCATTTGGAGTCATTCTTCATTAAACATTTGTCACGTGAGTAATTTCTAATTGTAACTGTTTTAAAAGATACCATGTCAGCTGTATGTGAAAAATGGTGTATTTAAAAATAAAATTAACTCCTCATATGTTATATATTTAAATTAAGAATTAAATTACAGATTAGGGAAACAGAGAAGGAAATATAGAAAAAGGACATTCGAATAAATTTAAAAAATTGCCAATAAGTGCTCAGTGTGGGAGTATAGAAAACACTAATAATTTATATTTAAAAAAGAACCGATTTCAACTGACTTAAAATAAAAACCGTTTAGAAACCGTATAGGTATTTTAACTTTTTTATTTGTTTTAATATATATATATATATATATATATATATATATATATATATATATATTTGTTTTTAAGTTTTCGCGGGCACTAAATGTTTTAGGCGGTTTCCGGGAATTCATCCGCGTAGTTGATAACTGATCCCATTCGGGATCGATGGTAAAATGACGACGTTTCGGCAGAGTCACATCTGCCCTCTTCAGGTCGGTTCGCATAATTCTCGTAGCGAAAGCAGAAGGCTACGAGAATTATGCTTGATTCGTTCCAAAATTCCATTGGAGTGGTTAAATTATCTTCGTTACCACGCAAATTTGATAACTTTATACGGATGTCTCTTTTCATTAAATCATTCTTGGAAAATATTATTGCAGTTCATTGTCCAGTCGGGCAAAACAACTTTTCATTTCTTATTCTCGGAAATACAGGTTGCATCAGGTATAGGAAAGGCTGTACTGTAGACGGAGAGATTCTAAAATTTGGATATTTAAAATGAAACAATTTTCAAACCTCAATTGGGAATTTCGTTCTGTCACCAAATACTATCATAATTAATACAATATTCGTTCTCGAAGTTTTGATTAAAAAAACCTCAACAACATATGTCAATATTTGTAAGTACACTTTATGGTACAAGACCTAAATTTTGATAACTTTTATCTTAAACTGACTTCCAAAAAGGAGGTAATTAATTAGCGGTGAATTTTTTTGTGTATGTTACCTGATTTCATCTCTGGTTTTGAACCGATTTAAATAATAATTTTTTAGTACAGAGTGTATCTCCGAATTGATGAAATTTTTAAATTTGAGAACTGAATTCTATTCTTAAAGGGATGAAGTTTGGTATTAAACACGTTTCTGTATGGTTTTGTTTAGTTTTTTAAATTACCAACCAAGAATCTGATGTCGTCGCACATATTTTTCTATGACTAGTAAAACGTATTTTTTTATTATCAAAACCCCAGAAATGTCACTATATATATATATATATATATATTATATATATATATATATATATATATATATATATATATATATATTTGTAATGGATTTAAACAAACATGAAATCATATAAAAACTTTAGCAATTTGAATAAGTCAAATAAATGGGATAATGTAAATAAAATGCATACATATATAAAATAAGGAAATTGCAGGAATCAAAATTGTAAAAATGAAGTGACAAGTATTTGTAAATAAATAAGGAATCATATTATAAGATATAGATAACCTAATAATACAAACAATGTAAAAATGTTTCAAAAGCAAATTGTTGAAAGGATAAAAAGTGGCTTATAAAGTTAGATATTATATCATGCAAATTTTAATAAAAGATTAATACTTACATAAAAAAATATATGCCAAATCTCATAATAAGGTCAAACATCAAAAAGGTTAAATTCACTTGTAAAATCATAGTAGAACATGTATAGATTACATATTAGACCATGAGAATATCGAATAAAACATATTTTAGATCGAAATCAAGTTTTAAATACATAAATTCTTTCGTAAACAAATGTCAAAATTATAAAAACCGTTATAAGTCTTCAGAATTGATGGAACAGTAAAGAAATTTATAGTAATATGGAGCGTAGAACATAGTATATAAAAAGTAAATATTTCAAAGACATAAAGTCTAAATTTTAATAAAATCCAAATTTTATAAAGTACCTGTTAAATGACTGGTGGCCAACAGGTGACAAATGTCAACTCAATGTTTTTTAAAATATGAATTAATGATTTGAGTAAAATTAATGAGGGTAAAAGGTATTGAAATTTAAGTTGAAAGTTGTGTAGATTTTTTGATATGATTTAAAGGGATAATAGTGGAAAACTAATAAGATAATTATAAGCGGAAATGGAAATAGCAGGTGGTAAAATAAATCACATAAATAGCAAATCTGACACTGACAAATTCTCTTTGGTCGTCAAGCTTCCAGCAGATAGATTTAAAAATTTCGTTCTCATAAATTCAGTTTCCATGACAACGAAGTCAATGTCCTATGACAAAACAAATTTAGTGTTCCATGTCAGAAAGACAACAGTACTTTATAATTTTAATTTGAATTTCTTTGGAGAGACGAATTGAAAATATTTTATAAATATTTGATAAAAGGAAGATAATGGGTATGAAAATTTAAAACAAAAATATTGGAAGAAAATAAATTTGCAAAACAGCACGAGAAATTCAATTGAGTGGCAGAATATTACTAGTAAAGAATTTTGAAATTTGGAATTATTGTTAAAGACCAACCATCAGAAGAAGGGAATTCGAGAACCAACAACAGTGAGTTTTTGAAACATTGTTTAAAGAAAGTTAAGATTTTGAAAAAGTTTAATTTATAAAATAAGCAAATCATAAAAAAGTAGTCAGTCAATCACTGATAATAAAAGTTTTACAATTTTGGAATAATAAATATTTGTGACTGAATGATCAAAATATTTTGTAATATAATTTGATAGAAATTTAAGAGTACTTAAATGAACAGGAAATTGATTTTGTTTTGAAAGAAAACTTGTATCAATACTGTATTGTGGAAAATTTAAATAAATTGTACTTTAATTGAAATATTAGAAATTTGTTATCAGTAATTAAAAAATTAAAAAAAAATAGAAAAAAATAAAGTGCAAATAGAATTTCAAATTTTAAGAAGTGTAAGTGAACCGGAAGAGAAATAGAAAATTGCAAGATAAACAAGATAAGTATAAAATTTATTTATTTGTTTAACTTTGGAAGATTTGAACCCAAGTGATAAAAGACTCTGAGATAATAAAATTATAAATTATAAATTCTAAATTACAATCTATTTTAATTGGCTTAGCCCAACGTGGTGCTAAGTGACCTGAGATTAAAATAGTATTACAATTTACTTAATAAACAAAATTATTAATCATTCTATTAAAATATATTAAATACCATCGAAGTGTCCTATCGGACATTCCCTAAAACGTTTTTAAATCCTAACTAATAGTCCGGGAATTGTAGACAATGAATGTTTAAAGGTGAATTTGAAAATGACCTATGACCATAGCAATCATATAGGTAGTATAGTACAGTATAATTCTACCCGCTAAATAAAAAAAATTGTGACAACAAATGGCAGGCTCTAAACTGCTATTCGGTACGATTTTACGCCGACTGTTTAGCACAGCAAATGAAATCATAAATTAAGGTGACAAAACAATTGTAATAATAAGTTCATTTTATTCCTATAACTATTAACTATCGATTTAAACGTCAACATATTGCAATGATGAAAAAAGAATAAAAGTAATTAACTCCATACAATACGTCACACATTCACTGTTGTTAGATACCTACATATAAAGTAAAGAGTGTAAACAATACTTATCTACCGATTTAGTATATTTCTGGAGTCGGTGCCAAGAAAAACAAGCAAGTTTGTTGAAGTTGCAGATATGTAAGAAACGCAGGGTTGAGTTTGCTTGACATATAAAAATCTATTACATAGGGAGGTAATTAATTTGGAAAGAATGAACTAAACTAAACTAAAATTTACAAATGCATTACTTATATATAAAACTGTGGAAATTTCTAGGCCTTTCACTCTCATTTTCCAAGTTATGGACTACATTTATATATTTTCCTGCATAAGGTTATCCATCAACAAACATTTACGTACATATTTTAAAGTGACTCTTTAATCATAATAGACAGTAATCAACAAAGGCCCATATTCAAAACACTAGTACATACGATATACAAACATCCAAGTAACAAGAAACTTAACTTTGCCTGACTAAAGCTTAATAATCTTAACAATAATCAATTCAAAACTAGTATTTAATACATTTCACAAGATTACTTTTATCAATGCAGGTTTTAACAGGACAAAAATAAAATATTTGTTAGTATAAAATAGATCTACACTCTTATTAGAAGATACCTTCGTTATACAATTTCCGAAGCAAAACAAGAAAAAACATGCCAGTTCTTCAACACAAAGTAGATTCTATTGGTTTATTCAAACGTTGTGTGTGAAATAAAAAATAACGTAATCAAAATGATATTTTCGCTATATATAGCTTGAAGTCAAAAATAATTTAACAAATTGAATATTTTTATTATGGCGATTCATATTATTTGAGACATTAAACAGAAAGCAAACATAACACTTGAAGAGCCATGTATATGTCTTTTATTTTGCATATCACAATAGACATTACCGGATCATTAGAGGGTGATAATCGATCAATTCACTTGACAAATTCATCTAAAGAGATGAGTAAGGAGAGCAAGGAGGAGAAAAGACTATTGAATGCCTCACGGCATGGGTTTTTTCGCGAGCTGAACCGAACCCCGCAGCCTGCGAAGAAGGCCATTAGATTCAAAAATATTTTGCATTAATGAGTGACGCGAGCGACGTAGCCAGTGCGCGGCATATTAAAATTTCTCACACGATGTATAAGAAATGTAGAAGAAAGACGGCTCTTCGATCGATACAGGACTTAATGAGCCTGGAGAAAGAAGGCGCGCTGATGGGAAATGAGAGCTTAAAACAGTGGTGGAGCCATATTCGGTTTACATGAATAATAATAGACTTTTTCTGCGGTATGCTTAAGCAAATGTGTTATTCTGTGAAAGGCACGTTCTCACGTCTCAAAAGTTTCCATTGCATCTGCTGTTGTTGTTGTTTTATTGTATACTGTTTTTATTCTTTTAGTTATTGCTTGATAAATATTAGAAAAAAACTAACTAGTTTGATTATTAGTTAAATTTGTTTTTACTGATTTGATTATTGAATTTGGAATGAAAAACTGAAATGTCAAGTTAAACACCTATTTCCAAATTACATAAAACAGCTAACAGTAATAACATTATAAATAATAGTTTTTCAATAACATTAAAAAGAACAAAATATAAGTATTTATTTCTAGGAATTGCGCGGAAACTACCACATAAAGGGAAATATTTTGGGATATAAATATTCAACTGAAAATTAATCATAATCCCTTATAATATTTTTAAGAAAACTATATATTTTGTGTAAGAAAAAAATTATATTGTTTCGAATTTCGTGCCTATTTTTATAGATACAAAATGACAATTTTCTATTGAAAACGCTTCTGGAACTTCAAATGTAGGTACTGCACAGATCAAATGGCTATATTGATCACTTTAACATTGACAAATTACACCGAAAACCAACTAAAGGAGATATGGCAACATCGCCATAACATAGATGTCCTTTCCCACCAATATAACGTGGGCATTCCTAGTTTTTGTGTTGTGTTTACATCCTAAAGACTGGTTTCTAAGTGTGCAGTGTTCGTGAAACATTTATTTATAAACCCAAATGTTGGACTGTTACGAGAACTGGATTATATCGTGCAGTTTGGTGAGATTTTTCTATTGAATATAATAACTTATATTACGTAAGTACTTACATTTGAAGATAACTAATGAATTTCTGAATGATTTACAAATAATATGTAAATAGCTTTTTATCATTTTATCTTTCAACATAATTTCGCGAATTTTTCTTCCACAAATTAATAGCTAATATAAAATTTATTTTAGAAAAATGTTCATAATTGTTTATTCACCAATACAGATATAACTCTCGACAAAACAATTCTAATTACTGACTTACTGAATAAAAACTACGGGAGTTCATCTTTTTGCAACCGACGGTATTTCTTTAGGAATTTATGTACTACTTCAGGGTGGCGTAATTTATTTTCAATACATTTTGAATTTGCTTGGGTTTAACGTCTATTAACCATAGTGCATAAGAGTTTATGGTTTGATTTGGTATATACTATCTTCAACTAAAATATATCCACTCAAACTATTTACGGCCTGTATATATAATTTAAACTATTTCTGGTCATGACCGTTAATGAGTTGGGCTTGTCACAAGAAAATGTCTCCTATAACAATTATTTATGTATTTGAAACATCAAGCGTCACCATAATTAACGAATGGTAAACTCCCATTACTAAGTTATTCAGTCACAACTTTGTATGGTACTAGGTAATTAAAGTTTCTAGATTAAATACTAAGACAGGAATGTTATAGAAACACTTTGAATTAGAACTATTAAAAACACATCAACAATTTTCTATATCTATAAACAAAATTAAATATTTGGTGAATTCGCCAGTACGAGAAATGTATTCGAATGTATTGTTACGAGAATTCATCCGACCGCTGGTGCAATCGGCCATCAACCAGTTCATGGAAGGGACATTATTCCGATAAATTCTGGGAACCCGAAATATTTGTCTCTCAACCGGCGGACCGCTGCCGTTACTGGGAATTCCTTTAAAGCTTCCAGAACGTGATGGAATTTCCCGATGGTTCGTGGACGTACCAGATAATTCCAAGACAAATGTATAAATATAAAGCAGCTGGCGATAGGAAGTTTCAGTTTTCGTCGGTCGTTTGTACAGTTAAGATAAAATGTAAATAGTAGTTTCTGTGAATATAAATTTGTGTAAAAGTAGTGGAAATAAATTAGAGTGAGTTAGACTGTGTTTTTAAATAAATCCAAGAACTGAACTGAACCCGAGTGTGAAAATAAAAACATTACAGTGGTGTCACGTGTGGAGTGTATTTGTGGAACTTTTGAAGTGAAAAATAAATTGACTGAAAATGTTTAAAAACGTGAATTTGGACCAATTGAAAGTGACGGACTTAAAAAAGGAACTGGAGGAAAGGGATTTAGAAATTAGTGGGAAGAAAAGTGAATTAATACAACGGCTACGAGATGCCCTAATAAATGAAGGTAATGATCCTGATACTTATTTGTTTGAAGTTTCTGGTACTGGGGACATGAGCATGATATTAAAACAAATGGAAGAAAATTCGAAAAAATTGAAAGAGGCCTTAGAAGATAAATTGTTAGAAACATTACAAGATAATTCTGCAAACTTGAAAGAGTCGTTAGAAGATAAATTAATGGAGAATTCTAAAACCCTAGAAGATAAATTAGTAGACAAACTACAAGAAAATTCTAAAGCCCTAGAAGATAAATTAGTAGTAAAATTACTAGAAAATTCGAAGTCTTTGGAAGATAAGCTGCAGAAATTACACGAAAATGCTCAATCCTTAGAAGAAAGTTTGAAAAGCATGGTTCAAGAAAATTCAGAAATGCTAGAAGAGAAAATAGTCCAGAATGAAGCTCGGATGGAAGAGCTAAAGCAGACAATGGTCGAAGAGCTCAACCAGATGACTCTCGAAAACGAAACGCGGATAGAGGAGCTAAAACAAATAATGGAGGGTGAGATCAACAAAATAAAAGAACAAGTAGTCTCGAAACAAAGGGGAGAAACACCATCAAAGACCGAAAGCAGAAGCAGTTTGGAGATAGTGGATTCAAAAATTGGCCTCGAGGGGACAAGACAGAAAATGAAACCTCCCCAATTTGATGGAAAATCGTCATGGACTAATTATCGTCGCCAATTTGAGGCTGCAGCTAAGCTAAACGGATGGTCGGCAGAGGAGAAGGCAATCGCATTAACCCTAGCCTTAAGAGGGGATGCTACAGATATCTTACAAACATTGAATACCTCGGAGCAAGAAGACTACGAACAACTGGTCAAACACTTAGAACTGAGGTATGGTCAGACACATCTGGAGCACATCTACCACTCCCAATTGAAAAATCGCCACCAGCGATCAACTGAATCCCTACAAGAGTATGGAGCTGATATTGCCCGTCTCGTTCGCCTTGCCTATCCAGCCACACCAGAAAACATGATAGAAAGGTTAGCAGTCCAAGCGTTTTTGGATGGACTTCGAGACCAAGAAGCCAGACAAGCATTGATACTAGCTCGACCGACTAAATTAGTGGATGCACTGACTCGAGCTCTGGAATTTGAGGCTGCGAAAAATACCTGTAGAGGTCAGGGCAGAGAAAGAGAATCAGAGGATGGCGGAAATGTTGAAGTCGCTGTAAGGAAGATAATAGAAGAAGTCCTTACCGGAAAAAGACTAGTGAGATGTCGGAAGTGTCGTAAGGTAGGACATGTCCAGAGTCGTTGCAAGGAGAGCAACGGAGCCCAGACTTCCTCGGCGGGAAAACTAAAGAAGGCCTATGTGAAGGGACCATCGTCGACCTGTAACAAACAAGTGTCAACTACCAACGCATATGTCGCTTCGCTACGCAACCACGTTAACAGTGTCTTCGTAGATGGCCTTATTAATAGGAGGCAATTTGCAATGCTGCTGGATACTGGTGCGACGAAAACAGTAATAAGGCCCAACATTGTTTTAGAGACAATGATAAAACCAACAAAATGGCAACTGCGAACAGCGACAGGAGAAGCAGCGAAGGTCCATGGTGAAATAGAGTTTGAAATGACCTTGGGAAACACAACCTTCCTACATCGGGCATTAGTGGCAGACATCGAAGACCAAGTCATCATTGGAATGGATGTCATGAGCTCCAAGGGATTCCAGTTAAACTTCAAAGATGGAATTCTGCGAGTGAATGACGAAGAAGTGGTGCTTCATGGGAAAGATGACATAATGCTTCGAGCCATCTTAGCAGAGAATGTCAATGTTCCGGAAAGAACTGAAATCATTGTAGATGCTTGCCTGGATGGGAAAGCTAAAGCTGGAACAGTGATGATGTTTGATCCCGTACTTAACGACGGAAATGTAGGCAGAGGAGTCGCACTGGGGAAGACTCTGTTTCGTGCCAGGGAGATTGTTCCAGTAAGAGTAATGAACCTGAATCATTACTCGGTTGTGCTAAAGAAAGGAACAACTTTGGGCCATTGTTCAACAGTGTCCTCTGTAGTCAGAAGCACACAGCATGCAGAAATACCACCAGGTAAACTGTCTGAGGAACTGGAAAGACTTATCACCGATTCATCTAAGAGTTTGAAACCAAACCAGAGAGCAAAATTGAGGGACATCGTTAGAAACTACCAGGATATCTTCGATGTAGGGAATGGCAAAAGAGGACGAACTGATCTGGTGAAACACAAAATTAATACTGGGGACGCTCAACCTATTCGACAGTCGGCGAGAAGACTACCTCTAGCAAAAAGAGAAGAAGCCGACAGGATAGTCCGCGAGATGGAGGAAGAAGGTGTTATTGAACCATCCAATAGCCCTTGGGCTTCTCCAGTTGTGTTGGTTAAAAAGAAAGATGGTTCGACCCGATTTTGCGTGGACTATCGGCAATTAAACCACGCTACAAAGAAAGACAGCTATCCCCTTCCAAGAATAGACGATACCCTAGACACGTTGGCTGGATCGAAGATGTTTTCCACCCTGGACTTGAAGAGCGGTTATTGGCAGGTGGAACTTGCTAAAGAAGACCGAGAAAAGACTGCTTTTACCATCGGCTCAGGACTTTATCAATTCACGGTGATGCCGTTTGGACTGTGTAATGCTCCAGCAACGTTTGAAAGATTGATGGAAACAGTGTTAAAAGGACTTTCATGGAAAACTTGCCTGGTGTATCTTGACGACATTATCGTGGTTGGAAAATCTTTTGAAGACCACGTGAGGAACCTGGAGGAGGTATTTCGGCGACTTCGAAGTTCCGGACTAAAGTTAAGCCCGAAGAAGTGTCAGCTGTTCCAAGAAGAGGTGCAATATCTTGGACATGTAGTTTCCGCACAGGGAGTAGCTGTTGACAAACAGAAAGTCAAAGCTGTCCAGGAATGGCCGATACCTAAAGATATCCATCAGTTAAGAAGTTTCCTAGGGTTATGCACGTACTACCGTCGGTACGTAGCCGGATTTGCCAACATCGCCAAGCCACTTACTAGACTGACAGAAGGGAAGGTGCAGTACCAATGGGACGAGGAATGTCAACGATCATTCGACACATTAAAGAGAGCTTTGACGAGTGCTCCCATATTAAGTTATCCTTTGCCAGATGGAAACTTCGTATTGGATACCGACGCAAGCAATGTCGGAATTGGTGCTGTGCTTTCGCAGATCCAGGAGGGCCAGGAGAGAGTGATCGGATATTTCAGCAAGACCTTGAGCAAGCCTGAACGGAATTACTGCGTTACTCGCAGAGAACTCCTGGCTGTGGTAAAGGGGGTAGAACATTTCTACAAGTACCTCTATGGTAAAAGATTCCTCCTGAGGACTGATCATGCAGCACTGAAGTGGCTTCTGCAGTTTAAAAATCCTGAAGGACAGGTGGCAAGATGGATTGAGCGGTTGCAAGAATTCGACTTCGAGACTGAACATCGAGCTGGAACAAGCCATAAAAATGCTGATGCTCTATCGAGAAGACCATGCCCTGATGACTGCAAACATTGCCAGCGAGCTGAAGAAAAAGGGGCTGTTCTCTGTAGAACTACCGCCATCAATGACCATTGGCAATCTGCGGAGATCCAAAAAGACCAGAAATTAGATCCAGATTTGAAAGAGGTTATCCGGTGGAAGGAAGAAGATCGCAAACCTACGTGGCAGGAGATTTCTCGATACTCACCAACCATAAAGTCGTACTGGGCTCAGTGGAACTCCCTCATCCTGGAAAATGGACTTCTCAAGCGCGTCCTGGAAACTCCAGAGGAAGGAAACGACAGAAAACAGATTGTAGTTCCCAGAAATAGGAGACCAGAGGTTTTACGAGAACTACATGATGGTACAACTGGAGGACATTTGGGAGTAACGAAAACCCTGGGGAAGTTGAGAGAACGCTTCTATTGGGTAAATTGCCAAGTGGATGTCAAGGACTGGTGCCGGAAATGTACTGTTTGTGCAGCAAGTAATGGCCCTCAGAAGCGTCCATAAGCTCCCATGAAGCAATATAACGTTGGCAGTCCATTCGAAAGAATAGCCATTGATGTTGCCGGTCCATTTCCTGAATCCGACTCTGGAAACAAGTACATTGTGGTGGTGATGGACTATTTTAGTAAATGGGCCGAAGCGTATGCCTTGCCGAATCAAGAAGCCTTGACCGTTGCTGATGTCCTTGTCAAGGAATGGATCAGTCGTTTTGGTGTTCCCTTGGAGTTGCACTCAGACCAAGGTAGAAACTTCGAGTCTACTCTTTTCCAAGACGTCTGCAAACTCTTGAAAATCAATAAAACACGGACGACGGCATTACACCCGCAATCCGATGGAATGGTAGAACGGATGAATAGAACCATTAACCGCCATTTGTCAAAGGTAGTCTCTGACCACCAAAGAGACTGGGACCAGTATCGGCACTTGTTTCTAATGGCATATCGTTCGTCTGTGCACGAGTCCACGGGTCAGACCCGGCCAGTATTATCATGGGACGAGAATTAAGACTACCATGCGATTTGAAGTTTGGATGTCCCCCAGGAGAAGAGATCGCAGGTGAAGACTTTGTCAGCCAGCTACGTCAAAAGATGAACGACATCCATGAACGAGTCCGGTTAAACATCGAGAATGCCAGTGCCCGAATGAAGGAAGCCTACGACATCAAAGCCGAGAGCGGAGAATTCCAAGTTGATGATCTTGTTTGGTTGTATAACCCGCAACGTCGTCGTGGATATTCGCCCAAGCTACAGAGATGTTGGGAGGGGCCGTACCAAATTGTGAAGAGAATCAACGATGTTGTCTACAGAATAAAGAAACTGCCTCGGGGAAAACCAAAGGTCGTACATTTCAACAGGTTAGCCCCTTATGCCGGAAGTCATGACAGCGAAGATGACCAAGCCCAAGTCCGCAGCATCCAACCACCCGATGACGAGATGACCTTCGAACAGTTTATGGCACTGTACTCTAATGGGCAGAAGGTGCAGCACGACGTGACCACAGAGGAACCCCGAGACCTGTTTGAGGTGCCCATAGAATATGCCCTGGCTCATTGTGTGGCTCGAGATCTCCGGATGTCCAGAGGAATAGCCAAGGTGTTTGCCAAGAAGTACGGCCAGTTCCAGAAGCTACGGGAACAAGATCCAGTGGTAGGGAAGGTCCTTCATCTCGAAGATAAACAACCAGTGGGTACCAGAGACATCTTTTATTTGGTAACGAAAACATTCTCGCAGGACAAGCCAACATACAGCGATCTTTGGAAGACTCTGGTAGAATTGAGGAATGTGATGATGGAGAAAAATCTGATGAAATTGGCGGTTCCAAAGATAGCCTGCGGGTTGGATGGACTGAATTGGAGGGTGGTAAGAAGTATGATGGAAACAATCTTCCGATTCAGTGGCGTCGACATCCTGGTATGCTGTCTCAGTACTCGCAGCCCAGATTCGAAGACCGTTGACTGTTACTTCCACCAAACTTCTCGTTGTCGAAATGGAGAGTCCTGCAAATATCGTCACACCAGGAAGGATTCTGGGACATTCCGGGACGAAATGGCCTTAAGGAGGGGGCAATGTTACGAGAATTCATCCGACCGCTGGTGCAATCGGCCATCAACCAGTTCATGGAAGGGACATTATTCCGATAAATTCTGGGAACCCGAAATATTTGTCTCTCAACCGGCGGACCGCTGCCGTTACTGGGAATTCCTTTAAAGCTTCCAGAACGTGATGGAATTTCCCGATGGTTCGTGGACGTACCAGATAATTCCAAGACAAATGTATAAATATAAAGCAGCTGGCGATAGGAAATTTCAGTTTTCGTCGGTCGTTTGTACAGTTAAGATAAAATGTAAATAGTAGTTTCTGTGAATATAAATTTGTGTAAAAGTAGTGGAAATAAATTAGAGTGAGTTAGACTGTGTTTTTAAATAAATCCAAGAACTGAACTGAACCCGAGTGTGAAAATAAAAACATTACAGTATAGTAATTAAGAAGAATGTCATTCAGTTCCTACATATTTACACTAATTTTCAAAATTTAATTTGAATATAGTGCATATATAAATTTGTGAGTTAGATACCGACTTTGACCCTATTGGCAGAATTTGGCTTTTACAGAATGATAAACTAATTCTTATGACTTAAATTTCAGATTTTTGTTTAGCCAAAAAAGTGATTTTACTAAATTGATGTTATCGTTGGATTATTTTATATATTCTTTTTGAATAAATATGATTAAAACCCAGGAATGACTTATTTGATATTTTAACTATATATTTATCCCATGGTCTGTTGATGATTTTATAATTAAAATTTTTGAACAAATGAACTTTTACTTACGTTAATTTGCTTTTGAGGCAACCAAATTCTTATTCGTATTTTTTTGCTTTCATTTGCCAGGCATTTCAGTTGGCGTGAATAATCAAACCGGTTTTTCTGATAGAACTTTCGCACTTATTGTGGTAGCAAAAGAACTCTTATTGATGGCCTTTTTCACATTTTTAGGAATTGGGAATCTTGGAAATTGTATTGAAGATATATGCAAAAATCCAGGAAAGAATAATTTGATCTACTGAACTAACCACATTCTTGGCTTGGATCTATTAGCTGGCCAGGGGTCTCAACCGAGTTGGATTGTGGTAGAGGAGCAGCTGGTAACTGAACTGACTTAGTAATTGCTATTCATTAACTTGATATATGTGTATATGTATACATAAATATTTCTTATAAGAACAATCTGATTTGTCTAGCTTCATAATTGAAACATTTATATACGATCACTGTCTTTGAATTGCATATTATGATTTCATTTCATTTTTTACATTTTAAAGAACTACAGTTTCAAAATTTTGATTGCATTATATAACATGGGCGTTATTATTTTATATTAGATTTATGAATTTACTTTACTTTAGATATTTTGATCCTTGATTTTTATTGAGAGATGTTTATTACCATTTCAATATATATATTCATGTATGTCGATTATTTTTTTTGGTAAGTCACTTGCCTGTTGCTCTCTGGTAATTGGGCCGGTTCAGTTGCCTTATTCGGCCTTATTTCATACAACACATTTTAACATTTCTTGATTACTGAGTTGGTATTAGAGAGCCAAGCAATCCCTGGATTGAAGTCATTCGGTCACACCTAGTTTGTTTTTGGGGGGACTTATTTTACTAGATTGCACATATAATTTTATATTATTTTAATAATTAATTTTTTTTATATTACTGGATCTTATCTTGATACCGAGTGTACTGAATTTTCCGTCATTTCGGCGAAGCCTCGCTTTCGTTCGTGTTCGGGCGGTTTTTGAATTATAAGGGTGATTTGATTGTATTTCTCATCTTAATTTTGCTATTTTCCATTTAAGTTTGCTTTAAAAATCGGTTCATTATCTATTTTTTTTGTTTTTAATATATAAATTGATTGAAAAATTTCTAATTAATCACTTTTACATTTTGGTGGTGTACTTTTTGTAATATTTTAACTTTTATCTGATACTCAATTATATAATAGACTTTTGGGATAATTGGGAACTGTTCCATTTAACTTATATTAGTGTATTTTAGTAGTTTCTTGAAGATTATAGCATCTAACTAGATAGTTAGTCTTTAAGAGTATAAAATGGTGTGGAGAATTTAGGGTCACATGACGGTAGGGTGCCACCACCTCAATAAACTGGTCAAATCGAATCTACAGAGTATATATATTTATAACGAATAAGGGAAAGTTCAGTACTTACATTTAAAGGAGCTATTACTAATTGGTAAATATATTTTTACATGCACGCCATCACACAGGGCTAAGAGTTCTCAAAAAGTAACCTACAGGGAAAAACTCTGGCAATACCCTCTTTGTGTGCCTGGTGCCCTTAAAAGACAAATTTAGACCATTTACTCACGCCTTTCCCGAATTTATACTGATCATGGGCACTAGTATCGCTTCTGGTTCTTCAAGCTGGAGGGATCAGAAGAAACTGAAGTTTTGCATTTTCGAGATTCGTAAAATTTTACCGTTTCACTCCATTGACGGCACTATCAAGGTATTATCACTTCACACAATATAAGCAAAAAACGGAAACAATCCATATTTTTGGGGAATTTAAAGTTCTAATAATTTGCTTCTACCAATTTGCTGTTAAAATTAAATCAATTATGGCTTATAAATTATTATTTACGTAATAACGTAAGCGGTTTGCTTACCTATATTCTATTCAAGGATGCAAGTACGTTCTAAATCATTTGAAGCTAGTTTTGTCTTAAAAAGAGACACATTTCCATTTCTATTTTATACATTATGTCAACTAGACAAATTTGAATAAATTTATGTTATATGTTTCACAAAAAACTTCTATAAAACAATAATAATTTTAGTTTCCAGCATAAAACACTCATAGGTAATAATTTATTCTTAATTTATATTTTACTGAACTTAAAAATAGTATATTATCTTTTCCAGATTTTTCAATCCATTGAATGCAGGCCAATACATTGTTACTATTTATTTTATCGCGAAATGTATTCCGACATCCAGGAGTTTTCGGAAAATCGAGAATTCAGTCAGTTGAGGGGAGTGCAACTGATGAAGGTTCTCGACTAGAAATAATATATTGTCTTTGCTTCAATGTATTGAAATATCTCATTAAGTTTCTAGCCGAGAAATTTTATTTATTTAGTACACATAACTGAATTTAATATTTTATAGCGAAATGAAAATGAAACCCCTACCTAGATATCGAAATGTATTTCACGATGAAATATTAAAAATATTATGAAATTCTACAAGGAATTTATATAATTCTAGTTTATGTGCTTTAAGATGACATGACTTAATTATAGTGTCCCCATACATGGTCGAATGCAAAGGGGGGGGGCGATGGGGGCGATCGCCCTCACCGAGAGCCTCAAAGTTAGTCAATTTAATATTAAAACGAGGTAATCTAAACTCCAAGCGCTTAGGAAAAGGTAACTTCTATGGGTTTAAAGCCCAAAAATGCTATTTTTAATATAGTAGCCCAAGATATGTGGGTTTAAAATTATATTTAGGTACTTTTAGTACAGCATCGCTCCCAGTGAAGCATGAAATTCCACCCCCTGAGACAGAAATCGCCCCCCGGAAGCATGTGTCTGGATCCGCCCCTGTCCCCATATCTTTGGGCGACAGCTTGACACGGCTGAAGGTAGGTTTTAGCAAAGTATATATATACTAAAAAGCATACAAATAAGATGATTTGAGGGGATGGGCGTGAATCTCTTATCCCCATTGGATCTGCAAATGGTCAAGTGTGAGTTGGACTCGCATACTAAGGGTTCCAGACCACCTTTGAGATTTATTATAATGTACCTAAATAATATTATATGTTTTTTTTGATTTTCCAGTATCAAACAAGATGGGAATGAATGGATTTTTTATATTTGCTTATTATCTATAAACTAAGAATTTTAAATTTTTTAAAATATATACTTTTATTTTTCACAACGAGCCTTTTTATTTGATTTGCTACGTGTTGTTCTTAATTTTTACAAATATATAATATAAAGCGATCCTGATAATTAAAATTAGGATTTATGCTTTATTTTACCATTAAACCCCCAGTGAAGCCCTTTTAATCTGTTGTCTGAATTTTGAGACTCAGTAGCTTGGGAGATAGAGGCAAGAATGGGTCAAATTTTAAATATGAAATATTTTAAATAATTTACTTTAAAAATATAAATATAATAAGTTTGTATTTTTATGACGATTCCTTTCATTTGATACATTACGAATGCACTTTAAAAAATAAAGTTTTAATTTTTATTTATGTATATAAATTAATGTTAGAATTTGTTTTTACTTTTTTATAAATTTTGAGTGAGGCCCTACATTTTCAATTTTTTTCGATGTTGGCCTCAGTGTTCGCACATATGGGAGGGAATGGCTAAAATTTTGTATTTCTAACCAATTCTTAAAAGTCTGAATAAATATACTTGTGTTCCTCATAATCAGCTCTTGTATTTGACATATTAGACAGTGCGTTTATTACTTAGTTCCAGTCTTGTAGTCAGTTTATTAAAATTAGTATTTATAGGAAACATTAAACAAATGAATTCAACATTTTAATTTCTCTTGACACGAAAAGCTCGTTTGTTTTCTGTTTTGAATACTTCCAACATTTTTAATGAATACATAAAATAACAAAGAACTCCTACCATAACTTATATAAAATGTACATTAGGGTACTTACGAAATCAACAAACATATTGTTTTTTAATTAAGAATTTTTTTGGCTTCCTGAACTTTTCATGCCAATTCTCTTTGTTGGATATAATAGTGGAACTGCGTACATTCAACTCATTTATACACATTACATTGAATTGTGAGAACACTTTATGTTGCCTACGACATAATTCGTCATTCGCGTAAGACCGGTTTCAACAATGGGAAAAACGCGAAAGCGAACTTTTCGCCAGTCAATAATGACGAATTACGGTCCAGAAAATTCGAAATGAGGAATAGACTGCTGAAATGTGGGGTTGAATACATACATATTCGCGAATGAAAGAAAACCCTGGTGGTAGTGGTAGATGTACAATAAGAGAATGAGAAATTACACGGCGCGTTTTAAAATTAGATTCCCGGCCAATTTCTTTGCGGATGCACTACGCGGATTGTCACTCAAGTTTTACGTAAGCCACGAGTTCTTAGGCTAAATAACGCTGATTGCATTTTTACGTGTAGAATGGCAGAAGCAGAGGCGTAGTAACAAATTGATAGAACTGTAGAATGTAACATAACGATAATTGAGTCCTTAAATAGATATATTTGGTTGCCTTCACTTTAGTATTTTTCCATCTTGTCGATTTTTTTCTTGTTTGTGAGTGTTTATGCGGTTCTCAAAGTATTGGGATGTTTGGCCTATGCACACACTATTACAATCTCATAAACTACAATACTATGTAGATTTTTTTATCTTGCTGAATTTCTGTGGTAACAAATTATGTCGTGCTCTTTTAACAATTATTGAAATTTTGTAGAAATCCTTTTTATATATGGCAAAGTTAGTTCTTTTATATTAAATTATTTTAAATTGGGAACACCCTATATATATATATATATATATATATATATATATATATATATATATTATTGATATTGCTTAAGGAGAAAAAAATAATTTCAAAACGCTACCTTGGTTGTGTTTGAAACTGACTTCAGCATTTCTGTGTCATTGCCCTTACTTTCCGAACTAAAACGAATGCATCTCCAATCATTCGTAACTTTTCTATTTCCAAACACCTACATCAGTCATATTTTGGCTTCCTTGCTGTTTACTCGAATTTTATTTTGTATCTAGTTATATTATCCTTGTTTCACGTAGGTTATGCGTTCATTTTTTCATTTAGTTATTTATGTTCATATTAGTTTTCACAATTGCCGCTTTCGGACGTTCTGATTTGCATTTAATATAATGCGTTTGATAGATCCCAGTAATATTTTTTATATCTTTTAGTTAATCAGCGGTGTCTAAGGTACATTTTCCATCATATTTGCGGGAGCTTGCCAAATAGTTGTTGTTTTATGCGACACACACATATTAGGCTGAAGCTGGTAGATAATATAACTCGTTCCTCGAAGTTTCCTTGGACTTCCATCGTCTGGAAATGATTGATCTCAGGTTTTAATAGCTTTGAATTTGCTATCGTCATCAGTTGAATGATGGGAAATTCCGATTACACGTCGTATTTATACCCTTAACCGGTCCTGCTGATTAGGTCTCTTAATCCCCTTTCTAGTCCAATCAGCGTAGCTCGACCTGGCGATTGGTTGTCGGCGATGCGTAGCAGCAGTGACTCAAGAAGACGTCTCCGAACTGTGAATTACCCTTGCCTGGTCCCTGTTGATGTTGTGGAGTTCGATCCATGCGTGATTAGCTAATCTAGACTTTGCTAGCTCTCCCCTTTGAGTAGCTATGGGATGTTTCTAACCAGTCCAGTGGCGCTTAGTCTCCCCAACGTAGAGATTGTCACATTTACATGGTATGCTGCATATACAGTTTTTTGGTACTTGAAAACGATTTTGATACCATATCCGTGTTCAATATGTTTTTCCGACATACCTTTGGTGTATCCTAGTAATAGGGTTGCTATCGTGGTTTCCTCTTCCTGCCTAGGTGGTTTCTCCAGTTGTTCAAAGGCCTTATTAATAATGGTTTCCGGATATTCGTTCGTCAAACGGACTTCTCTAAGTTTCATTTGAGGACCTCTGGTGTGCTGCAAATATTTTTGGCTCTCTGGTCTAATGTTTTGATGATGCCAGTTTTCGTTGTTGGATGGATGGTTGGAGTTGTAGTGTAAGTATAACCCTGTAAATGTAGCGTTCCTTTGTATTGTCCTTTCGATTCTGGTCCTAGTCCTTTGGCACTTCACATCAAGAAATACTAGGCACCCACTCTCTTACCTCTCCAAGGTGAATCTGATGAATTGTTGTGATAGGTTTAGATGCTCCACAAATGCCTGTAGTTCTCGCTCCCCTTGTTGCCAAATAATGAAGGTGTCGTCTACATAACTTAACCGGAGTTTTGCCTGCTTTCCGTACCCCTTCAGTGTATTATCTTCGAACCATTCCATGTAGATGTTGGCAATGGTTGGCGATAACGGGGAGTCCATAAGCAATCCATCTTCTTGCATGAAGAACGGGTCCTTCTTATGAAAGTAGCAGTTTTTGAGGCAACATTGTTGTAATAATTTTTTCTCACTATGTTCCATGGATTCGATGATTTGGACAAAATGCTTTGAATCCTTTACTTACGATGATGTTATGCCCTCCAAAAGTTGGATGATTGGTAGGACGAATTTTGATAACTCTGCTGTAGGTGAGTTGCGTGAGCTTGTAATCGGTCTCAGCGGTACTCCAGCCTTGTGTATCTTGGGTAGTCCATAAAGATGTGGTGGTCTGCTCTGATTTTCTCCTTGTCTCCGGTGGAATGTACTCAGCATAATCTCTGAGAGTGTTTTCCGTTCTATTTTGGCTGTTGGATCAGTTGGCATTCGCTTGTATTTCCCCTTTGAGAGTACGTCGTCGATTTTTCTGCTATATTCCGTTCTTTCCATCATGATGGTGGAATTTCCTTTGTCAGTTGGTAGAATGATTATGGATTTGTGGTCTTTAGGTATTTTTATGATACTCCATTCGGATTCGTTAATTTTTTGTTTGATGTGTCGCGTTTTCTCAACTGCGGTTGTGACTTCCATCGAAATTTCTCGAGTTGCGGTGTCTCTTTGCTGCTTATTGCTGACTCCAATGAACTGATGATGTCTAGTACTAGCATCTTTTTGGGGCGACAGGGTAGTTTAGGCCCGTAGAGAGCACTGTTTCCTCAGTTGCGGTAAGAGTTCTGGATGACAGGTTCACCACTGTTTTCTTGTTGGTTGTATCCTTCGGCAACTGGTTCCTGGTAAGTTTCTCAGTGTGCACCTTTCGGCTGATTCGTCGTATGTGGTCACAGTGTTTTGGATCTAATCAAAAATCGGCATGTGAGTATCTTCTGATTTCTTGAAACCTTTCTTTCGCGTCCTTCAGGAGTTGAGATTCTTCCAACGATGATGGTTGATTTCGGATCTCACTAATACGTGGCCTTGTCAAGTATCTTCTGGGGTACGAAAAGCAACCAAAACTCTGGTTAAGGTATTTCGACGACACCTTCATAATTTGGCAACATGGGGATCGAGAAATACCGGCATTTCTTGAGTATCTAAAACGATCACAATCATCCATCAGATTCACCATGGAGAGGATAGAGAGTGGCTGCCTACCATTTCTTGATGTGTAGTCCCAAAGGACTAGAACCGGAATAGAAACAAAATTATACAGGAAGGCTACACATACAGGTTTATACTTACGCTGCAACTCTAACCATCCATCAACAACGAAAACTGGAATTATCCAAACATTAGTCCATAGAGCCAAAAATATTTGCAGCACACCAGATGCCATCAAAGAAGAAAAAATGAAACTTAGAGAAACCTTTTGACGAATAGATATCCGGAAACCATCATTAACAAGGAATTTGAACACTGGAGAAACCACCTAGGCAGGAAGGGGAACCACGATAGTAACCGTATTACTACCATACATCAAAGGCTACGTATTGGACACGTATACGGTTTCAAAATGATCTTCAAGAGCAGCAACACCTTGAGGAGCATGATCACAAAAACATAGCCTGCAGTACCAAATAACTGTATTAACAGGATACGATGTGAATGTGGCAATCTCTACATTGGGAAACTAAGCCACAACTGGACACGAGGGTTAAAGAGCACCGCACAGCTACTCAAAGGGGAGAGCTAACAAAGTCTGGATTAGCTAATCACGCACGAACCGATCACTACGACATCAACTGGGACCAGGCAAGAGTAATTCACAAGAAGAGCACTGGTATAAAAGAAAATTCATCGAGACGGTACACATGATCTCTAATGATAATATAATTAGCGAGCCGAGCGTCGAAATTAAAAGCGTTTGGAGACCTTTCCTTGAGCCACAGCTGCTACGCATCGCCAACAACCAATCGCCAGGTCCGGCTACGCTGATTGGATGAGACAGGGTATTAAGCGAACCAATGAGCATCACCGGTTAATGTTATAAATACGACGGGTAATCTGAATTTCCCATCATTCACCTGATGATGATAGCAGATCCAAAGCTATTGAAACGTTGTTAGATCAATCATTACAAGACGATGAAAGTCCAAGGAAACTTCGAGGAACACCCATATTACTTGGACAATTAGACAATTTATTAAATATAGCAGGTATATATGAACATTGTTAATAATTCATCTCTCATCTTTATTATAGACTGTCAGAAGTTGATGGGACTCCCAAGTCATATTCGAAACCTTTGGGTTCGACTGATGACATATTTACTGACAAAAATACCGGATTAACTAGTCGAAGTTATTACCGAGTCCCCACACAAATATAATAATCATTATATCATACCAAAGATTACTCTTTGAAATGATAGAATAATTATTTTTTTATTTGAAATTATATAATAATTATTATATTATATATAAATAATGATTTTATTGTATAAGTTAGGGTCCTTAAAGAAATTTGCCTGTACATAAAAGTTTTCTCTCCTCAGTTTTTTTTTTTCGGCCAAGAGTATTATTTGAAATTTGTAAATTGGGAAAATAGTGTACAGAAATTTTTCGTCCCTGATATTTTGAGAATATGATCAATCCACATATAAATGAGAACTGTATGAATAAGCTCCATCGGAAGCGAAACATGTCACAGTTTTTCAATAAAGTGTAAGTGTGTAATCAGTTGTATTACTTATATTAACTTGCACCAAGTAACAGCCAACTCAATCCAATAAATGAGAACTGTATATATTAATGATATTTATCTCTGTTTGGAGACGTCTCAACTCAATTGTTGTGTATTTTAGCTGGAGGTTCATTCTTTAATTTTCTATTTGATAAAATTGTTCTTGTTTTTTGCTCTTGTGGTGACAGATTTTTCCATTCCATATCCAGATCAGTTCACTATTTAGCGTAATGAGTAATTACTCAAAGTATGTTTACGAATGTTTTATACCTGAATGTATATAAATTTTCAGTAGCTTAATGATGACTCGCAATTGGGTTTCATTGTTCATCTAAAGGAAAAAAAGTCTTATATTAAACATGTTAGATAAAACTGTTTTGATCTACGAAAATGTATTTTTTTGGATCTTACAAACTGTTAAAATTACGACAACATCAGACATCACAAATTATTATTGGTTTGGTTTGATTCAATAGTGTTGCATTTTTACGCGTTTAGGCAAATGAAATTTTCGGAATATAGATAACTAGTATTTTAGTAACCAACCTATGATATGATGAGGACACAATAACCATAAAACATATCTACTGCGACTGACACCTTTTGGACATATCCTATAATTTTAGGCTAAACTACTTTGGCCCTATCAAATCGGTCGCAGTATATTTCATCATGGTGTTAAAACTGAAACTTCCATAATCATTTCGCGTTAAATTATACATTCAGTTATATATATGAAATACCTAAATATTTATTTCAAATTTCAATCAGTTGACAGGACCGCAACTGATGATGGCTCTCGACTAAAAGCAATATGTTTTCTTGATTCCAATGGATTGTAAAATCTGGAAAAAGTAGTACATATTTGGTTTTTGTTAACCTGCGAATTTTTTTCGTATGATTTCTATACTAGGAATCAAAAAATAAAGGCGTTACACACCTCACAATACAAAAATGGGGTCGCTGCTGGCTAGTTTTCTCTAAAACTCCTATATGCTGATATTCATTTCGTTAAAATGTTAAATCCGGATCTTCGGTTGGAACATACTTTAGCTATTACAGGCATTTTGATAGATGCTGTGTGAAGAAAGAGTAAACAATATAACCCATATCTAGTATTGATACTTTACAAAATAAGTTGAAATAAGAGTTTCAAGAGGATAACCAATAACAAACGACTTCTTGGATTATGTTTCCAAAGTTCTTTGCCTAAGTTAAGGTTAGGGAGACATTCCACGGTCTAAGCAGTATAATTATATACTCTTTTCGAGGTGTCATTCCTTTGTACGCAAGACAATATATATTATATATAAATATAATATATATTGTTTCTGGGCGGGAACCTTCATCAGTTGCGCTTCCCACAATTGAATGTCCTCTCGAACACTTCTTTATGCATTTGATGCATTTCGTTAAATTTGAAGACGCAAGATGTAAGACCGACATCTAGGATTTTCTGTGACTGATTCTCTTGAAAATCCTAGATGTCGGTCTTACATCTCGCGTCTTCAAGTATAATTATGTCAAGAAAATACAAATTTGGAATTATTGCCTTGGCTAGGTTAAGTGCACTTAATTCAAATTGTAGACAAATAGACATTTTTTTAATGCATTAGTTATAAAAACAGATTTTAATTTATTTGAATTATGATATGTAACGGTGATTGCTTATTGCTTATTCAAATTATTAGTTATATTTTGAATGAGAATAACTTTAATTCTGACTTTTTACAAATATACTCACATAGCCCTATTGCTGCTTTAAATCCTATAAATAAAAAGTATTACACCCAGACCGAATATGTACTTTCGCATAATAAGCTTTTCAATAAGTCTTGTTTTTCATTTACATTCTATCGCCATACTTCACTGTTCATAGTCCATATTTAAATTACAGGAGTCAACTTTTGTATAATGTGTTTGTGATGATTCCTCATCTCTTCCGAAACGAAAACAATGCGAAAACCTTTCTGTATTTGAATAATTGTATAGCAAGATGAGAATAGTGCAACGCATCCAACTTTTCTCTCGGGATGGCAAAGGTGATTTAAAATACTTGAAGTAGAAATTCCACAGCTGGGAGTTCGTGCTCATCCCCGCACACTGTTGGCAGTCAACCACTCTTTGCACCGTCCCTTTGCCATCGCCCTGCGATCCCTTTTCGTCGGTAAGCAAAGGAAACCCAGTTGACCGGATGAGAAAGAGAAATAAACCTCTGGAGTGTCCTCAAATATTTTTAACTGCCATGAAATATTATCGTATTCATGCTAGTATACAATACAATAACAGAAAATTTAGTGGTAGAGTGGCTTTGGCTTCTTTCTTTATTCACTGTTTCGGGAAATAAGTTGTAATAATGTAAATGTGGATAAATTACATCAAAGGTCGAGCCAACGAATAGGGGAACTAACTAGCGTCTTTGTACTGTAGGGTGTCATCGAGGTGGGAATGGAAAGAATAGAATGTACCGGGTTAATTCAAAATTCTTTGTACCAAGTAGTAGTAATAATTAGTAATAACTTTCTCCGTAAAATTCCATTACACTCTTTAGCAACATCTCTTTCGAATATTTGAAATGCGGAAATTGTCTGGAACATTAGTCACCTTCTTATAGAAGAACTATATGACAAGATTGATTGAGAAAAATGAAGAGATCTGTTGATTTTTATGTAGAGAAAAAAATAATTTTCTGTTATTTTTGACCATGTCCTTCGACCATCCGCAGAGGTAAGCAGCAACGCTTAAAATATTTAAATGGGATTAAATGTCAAATGTAACATAACTCAAAATCAACAAAATGTGTTTTCAATGCTTAACATTTTTGACACAATAAGTAGGCAGTTAATAATTGAATACCGACAAAATTTTGTTTTTCCGGAAAAAAAATTCTGTTTGAAATTAACTGTACGTTATCGTTTATCTGTGCACAGTAAGTTTATTCTTGTCCATGATAATAAGTGTTCCAAGTGTTGGCTTTCTGCAACAATAGTGTAACAGATAATTTGTTCAAAACAGTCCTGGACATTAGGAAGCATTTCTGGTGTAATGGCTCCACATTCATCAATGATCCGTTGACGTAATTCAGTTAATGACTGTGGCTGAGTTTTGTAAATCTTACTTTGTAAGTATACTGCCAGAAAAAATCTAAGCGAGTCAAGTAAATATGCATCTACCACGATAAGTCGAATGTAAATATTCACAAAAAGCATGTTGAAATGTAAACTCTTCAGCATTGTAATTGTAAATAGTTTCAAAAGTTTCCTTTAATACCCATATTAGCACAACTCTCATTTCCATAATTCACTTCAAGCGATACTCTTTGTGTTGCAAAAAACCATTTTACATGAAAATAATGTTTAGTTACAGAAAAAATCATGCGTGATACCTAATTGTAAGAAATTCAATGTAAATACTCGGCGTTTACCTTTATGGAAGATAAAAAAATACGATATTTTTTAATTCTTAACACACAGAATCTCTAAAACTCTCACTTACTATCTACCATTTTCATTAAATCATAAAATTAAATAATTTAATTTAATAAAAAGAATTTACTTGAACTTCTTTGAGTGATAAATAATATGAGAAATGTAGAACACATGTGTTAAAAAAAGAATTTGATGATCATTAAATTGTGGTATCACATAAAGTCTAACCTCTCCGGGTGATTGAAGTAATTAAATTCCATTTATGTACGAACAACTTGGAGACATAAATCAACGGGTTTTAACATTTTTTAACCAGCTTCAAGAGTCTGTATACAGGGTGAGTTTTTTTTTGATGATTAGTATGGGGATCTCGGAAACTAGCGGAGATAGAGCAATGGTTAAACTGGGAAAGATTTGCAGTTTTACTGGCCCAATTTAATGACTGGTGCGTTCCCGCAATTTGTTTAGTGTATTGTGTTCAATTTGATTGAATTACTTCATTGATATTTAAACTTCTGCACCTTTTCTAAACATTCCGTCGCGCTAATGCTAATTGTAAGTGTTTTTTGCGTGTAAAATATAGACAGTATTGACATTCGGTTTCGGTTCCCTAGCTATTAGGACGCTTGGGAGGTTCGTGTATTGTGCTCCGAACTATTCGGACGCTTTTTTTGATTCCGTCTGAAGAGACGCCGCTTTTTGTTGTTATTGTGTTACGAATCGCGAGTTATTAGCTTCGTTCGTAACGACCGCTAAAACGCTTTCATTTTGTTTCTTTTGTGTTTACAAAAGCGCATCATTTGTTGTTAAACCCGCATTTTTTGTATCCTCAATCAATGAACATTACGTCGCTATTTTTTGTGTAACGTGTTGTCCAGACGAAGCTCTAAGAAACTGTTCCTGCTGTTACGGGGCTAGCCTCTGAAGAAGAACCAAGAAAACACCACAGAGCTTCGACGTAAAAGGTTAGTGATAACCTTTATTTGGTGATTCGTTTATGTGACGGCACGTGTTTATTGATTGTTCCGCTAAAGGTCCTTCGTCAATTATATGCTTGCATTGAACCAGCATTGAACTAAAATCGCAACATCTATTCATACATTTTTTTTGGATATTCTCTATGGAATGTGCCACCGAACAAATTCCAATGACACTTTCGGATTTTTGTAAAAAGTTATGGCTTATTAGATATTTTGAAAAAACAAAATTCTGTCGATTTAGTCAAGTTAAGTTTTTAGTAAGTACCTACTTATTTAGTTTTTTCGTTATATCTGATATACCTAATAAAAAAATCGTTTAATGTTTTTTGGAATAGTTATTAATAAATCAATCTATTTCATGGCTAACTACGTTAAACGTGAAAATAAGAGAGAAAAGCATCCATAACTACGTTATTTTTATGAATAACAATATCGAGTATTATATCGTTGAAAAGCTCTAAAAATGTCCAATTTTTTGAGGTCATTGCCAACTATGGTTTCCATTCAAAAAAAAAAAGTTTTGTGTCATATCTCGAAAACGAGAGCTGTCACGCAAACGAGGCATGACAATCATATTCGGGATACGATTCCCTTCTATTTTGATATTTACACTTTTTTATAAAATCAAAAAGAAAGGAGCTACAGGGATTTGACTAAATCGACAGAATTTCGGTTTTTCAAAATATCTAGTAAGCCATGAATTTTTACAAAATAACGAATGTGTCATTAAATTGGGCCAGTTAAATTGCAAATCTTTCCCAATTTAACCATTGCTCTATCTCCGCTCGTTTTCGAGATCCCCGTACTGATCATAAAAAAAACCCACCCTGTATATGTTTTTTAGATCTGTTCAGCAATTACTCGAAAGCGGCTGAAGGAATTTTGATCGTTTAAACTGAGTTTTTTTAAGGGGAATCCCGAAGTGGTCCCATGTTTTCTCAACGACATAGTTAATACCGTTTTTTAACAAATCGGAAAAAATTGAACCGACTTAGTTTTAAAGAAAGGAAATGTCTGTTAGGAATCTATTTTATTATGAATTGACAAGAGACCTAAGTTAAATCATAAAAAATGTCAGTGAATTATCATCAAGATGGAGGTTCTCACTTGGTCTCTATATACACTGTGTCTTCATAAGTTGTAATCAAATGGAAAACTTTCTTTGGAATAATACATATTTAGAGAAAAACATATTCTTTTAAAAGATTTGCAATGTCTGAAATGTATACTGTAGTCAAGACATGCCACTTTTTCTTCTGCATAGGAGGTTAGTAACTAATTTTGCTTAAACCGAAAGACCTTTATTTTTGATAATATCTAAAATTATTATAAAACAGAAGTAATTAGACTTAACAGCTGCATCTAGTTATGCTATATCACCAAAAATTTTTTTAAATGTATTATAGGTTAATAAATAATACCATTTTTGCTTAAAAGTACCTTTATTCCGTACATTCAATATATAGAATATTCAATATATAGAAATTCAATATATAGAAACGCTTATAAAATTACTCATGATCTCACCTGTCACATCACAGCCAAAATTCGCAATAATAATTAATAATTCACTACTAACGTCGAAGTTCAAGAAAGTTTTGGCGAAGAAAGCGAACCTATCTGTTGTGAAATAAATTGGTTTGTATGTGTCATATAATGGTCAGGTGTTGATTTTTATTCGGGAAGTAGCTAAACGCTAAATGAAACGCGAAGTGTAGGAAAAATATCGTGATATTGATACTATTCGCGGCCCGATCACTGTGGAAGGTTTTCTTATGTGAGTAAACATCTTTCAAAATGAAGTACACAAAGAATATTTCAATATTCAACTAACCGATAAGCATTTTAAACCTACTTTGATAATTGGTACAAATTATATTGATCCGCAACTCCAATCTTTGGCTAGTTTACTATCCCACATTTCATAAATGTTATTAGTATTTTTCTAACAGTTCGATGTTCACTAGTTTATAATGTTAGTGAGATTTATTTCAATTACCTGCTCAATATACATATCATTAAGCCTTACTTAGCTAGTAAATAATCCCGAGTTCTAATCATTCTGTATTTTTGTATCCAACTTATTACAGCAGAAACAATATAAACAATAAGACCATCTATCACAAACTAGAATTAAGACACTGGTGGGCCCGATTTGGCCCTCGGTGACATAGTTCGGAGACTTGTTTTAGACTATTTTTATGTATGTTTTGTAGTGACAGCACGGCCTCATGCTGCTCGGCTTAAGTGGTGTAATGCCAAGGCAAATTAGAATGGGGCATAGAATTGTGATTTATTCTCGGAAAAGTCCAGATTCTGTGTTTAGGTTGTCATGAAGGCAGAAGAATAATATCGGCACTCAGCTGTAACTGTACTGTAAACACGACAGACCACCTTTAGTTTAGTAGTGCAGCTTGTTGCTATGTCTTACCTTAATTACCTTAATTAATTCAAACACTTTACTGCACTCATACAGTTAATACAAAGTTCCTACTAGAGAAAATAACATTTTCGTTCTCCCATGACCATCTTTTTTCCCAGACCAGTCACCAGTCGACGGACATCATAAAGTAATATGGCCAGTTGACCCTCGCCATCGAATTTAAAGATATTAAGGTAACATTCTTCAGGATACAATAATTCATTTATACCAAGCATGCCTCGAAGAGATCTTTCTTATTTACACTTATAATAATACTGTAACAAGATCGTGTCAGTACATGAAACAGCTTTTGACAATTTTGATCGTAGGGTAGATTGTCATCGATTTAGAATATAAATTACCAAATTTTGGAATTTTTGTCTCTGTCAGAACATGCATCCTGAAAGTATTTTGATAAAATTTGGTGAGTCTTCTAATAAATATTTTTGAAGGGAAAATAGAAAATATAACAAAAAGTATGCAATTTAACCTATTTAAATGTTGTCTTTCAGCTTTAACAGGTAACTACAGAAATTACTAGATATATTTTTCCAACATTTGTTTCTGAGGAAATGCAGTACATGTATTAATATACAGGATACCGGAGAAACTATCTTCTGTCGTTGGTGAAATAGCGAAAATAGAGAAGTATGACATTTAATCAATTTAGATGCAGACAGTACACGCATTACACAATTACTACCGGATAGATTTAATAAATTTTGGTGAGAAAATACTTTATTATTAATAAAGGGGATGCTTTTTAACCTTGAGAAAGTAAGTGTTTTCATTGGAAATCAGGAAAATATACAAAAGTACGCAATTTTACCGGGTCAGTCGGGGTGCATCACGCAAAAAGTACTGGATTGATTTCGATAAAATTTGGTGTAGAGGCACTTTTGTACCTGTGATAAATAATATATAGGATACTTTCCCCGAATACATTTTTAATATTTTTACACAACAGGATTGTTAAACAATATGTAAAAAACTTTACAATATTCATACAATTATACAAAAGAATAAGGGTTATGGAGATGGTTTGAATTTCATTCATTCATTGACTTAATCTAGTATTTTTCAAAAGTCAGCACCTAAGGGGGAGAAAAGGAGTGAAAATAAATTCTAAAGTCTGTTCAGAGAAATTCCAGCTGTAGACACGGTCTTGATAAAATTGTGTGTGAGATAGCTTTAATATTTGGAACAAATATAGTTAAATCGTTATTTGCAAATTCGATTAAAGAAGGCAAAAAAAGATGTATGTGTCAAAACGTCCAAAAGTCGTAATTGTAAAAAATTACAAGATTGTGAAAATTCATAAAATTTGTTCAAATAAATCAGAAGTTAGTTGATTAATCGAGCTCGTGCAAAGTAGTGCGGGTCAGTTAGTGAGTTTGTTATTAATGAAAAATTGAATTAAGGGAATATGACACATAAATTTCACACGAACTCTTAGTTATTAGGTAAATGTCTAGCATTGTAGACTGAATTTCTCGAAAACAATGCATCATCGCTGACTAAGTAGAATAATTTACGTCAAATTCACACACTCGTGATATATTATATAAAAAGAATGAATGGGTATTCTAATTTCATAAGCATGTAAGTGAGAAAAACCTTTTACAGTGTTATTAATTTCCATCTATCCTATATGCAGGGGTGAAATAAAGACACATCTCTATTTCTCATGCGAGGGTTTTCTTATATAAATCATTCTGAAGTTTTTTCCATATGTCTTATTTTCTGTTCGTTATCCATGAATTCCTTTAGTATGGAGGAGATATCTTTTGACTAACTATTATAAAGCTAGCTACTCAATGAGAAATAATCAAGGAAGACCAATATTTGTCGGTATTTCATAATAATATTCGTAAATATAAGTGCGATGTGATGATAACCAAACGTAATTGAATAGTCGCCTTTAATCGAATACTCTTTCAGAGATAACAGACAACTTTTTTGGTTATACAGTTTGCATGTTAGTTTCTGGCTGTAAACCAAAGCAGAGAGTTGTTTTTTCTGAACGTTGAATTGTATATTAAAAAATAAGTCTTTGCCTAGACGTTTAAAGAAGTTGCAACTTGTAACTGTATGAATAACCGATGTTAGGGCTTACTTTTGGAGGAAGAGTTATAGTTTAAGGATACGCTGCTACAATTAAGACTATTATATTGTTAACCGACTTCAAAAAGGTGAGAAGGACTTCAATTCGTCTATATATATGATACAATTAAATTTAAAAATCGGGCGGCAGTCATTTAGACTGAATAGTGGAAGCGAAAGGATTTTACGAAATATACTTCCTCTCTCGCTCGTTATTTCTTTTTCTCTGGTTTTCTGTTTGTGACATTCTTATAAATTGACATGTATTTTAGGAAACTAAAATAATTGCCCGTTGTTTGTTACGATTCAAGTATTAATCCTAATGTGTAATTTAATTCTTATTTTAAATATAACTGAATTGGATATCTGACGCGTCAGTTATTTTTTATCAAAATATAACATTTGTTCAATTATAATAACTCAAACCTATTTCAACTATTTAGTATTCTGGGAAGATTTTTGCTTAAGGTGCAAATTGGAATTTAGGGTTGCAGGCAGGTCGGCAGGTTTGTGGCCCAGAACGAAGCATATCAGATATTTTTTGATAAGATATCTAGATCTAGAAATATCGCGCCATTGACCGGCAGAGAGAATCGGGAGGAGAACTGGTCCCCCGCAATGCCAGGCGATGCCCTTATATTCTGGCAATATATAAGGAGGTTTCTGGCACTTTGATTGTAATTTATTACATTGTACGAACATTATTTAAGCAGGCATTTTTCAAATATCAAAGAATCTCCAGGCGCCCGATTCTTGAACTATTCAACAGCTCTACTATATGACTTTCGACGTAAGTCAAATGAAAAGTTGAGGTAAAAGAAGTTTAACCCCATATATTAAACTTCGTTTATGTCAGATTTCATACGACATACGTCCGAAGTCTAGTGGTAGAGCCGTCGAATGGTTTCTAGAAACCGGGCCCAGGGGCCCGATCCTCAACATACGTCCGAAGTCGAGTGGTAGAACCGTCGAATGGTTTCAAGTATCCGGGCCCAAGGGCCCGATTCTCGACCTACGTCCGAAGTCGCGTGGTAGAGCCGTCGAATGGTTTCAAGAATCCGGGCCCAGGAGCCCGATTCTCGAAACCATTCGGCCTTTCTATCAGTCGAAAGATGAATGAATTTTGACATAAATGACGTTTATTTGATATTATCGAAGGTCGTGTACGACAAGAGATTCTAACAGTCAAACGTATACGAAATTTATAGTAATCAAATTTGTCGGTTAGTTTTGTTTTGTATTGTTGTGTTGGGCCGACTAAATTAATTTATTTACGCTAATTTAAAAAGTTCTACGTAACATGGCAGATAATGAAGAAGTTCTGACAATTCCCCATTTTTAATTTTATATGTCCAAAGACTCTATTGTCTCGTCTACGAATTCGAGAATACCAATTTGGCCCAGAATAGAAGAAACTTCGTGTAATACTGCAAGGCCGTATACGATCATTTTCGTCGCATAGCATGGTTTCAAAAATCGGGCCCCTGGCTATTATTTAAAATTGCTAATGCAATCTAATCCATATTAAAAAAGTATATCTATTTTAGAACAAACTTGAATACATAATTCACACAAAAAATATAGTAACAAAAATTTTCAAACAGAAAAGTTTGTTTTTTGCAGAGTTGTCTCTATTTCTATGTCAAATATTATTTCTAGTGGGCACCAAGTCGTCGAAATTCGAACACAATTCATTAAATCATTAGATATGAACGTTATTAAGACCTTATCTCCATTTCAATAATTTTGTCAATTTTGTTCAATTACATAAGCTGCGAGCATGTTCAAAGATTTCACTAGTATGATTGTTTGCCTTAATTCTCTGCAATGCTTATGAAATATATAGTTAGTAAGACTTGAAAAAAAGTGATTATAACTTGTATCCGCAATACTTGTGTAGAACACAGACATCTAATATAGAACATATTGTTACGAAATTTACTCAAAGCCGACCCTGTTTCATTTAAGTACGACAACAAACGCTTTGAGATAAAAAAACGGTTCTCGAAAAGACTCGGCAGCGGAAGCAGTGATGATTGATTTTACGAGAATTTTCTGTGCTGGCTTATAAAGGAAGCAGCTACGATGGAGAGTCCAGTTATACCGCGACGACTAGTGTATATGGGAATGTATTGTGATATTTGAATCAGCTGTTTTAATGTAAATAAAGTTCTGGAAAAGTGAAAGTGAATATTAGTTTTATAATTTTAAATTGAACCCACGGACTATATTGCAATTTGTGTGCAGTTAAAATCGTAATTTGATTTATGGAAACTCGTAACATGGAAAAGATAGACGAAACAATTGCACTGATTCCAGAAAAACGCGACAAGAAGGAGAAACAACATCAAGAAGAAATTCAACAAAGGTTAGTGAAATCTTTTGATGATAAACTTAAAGTTGAGTTAGGAAATCTTGTCACTAGTATCGATGAAAACGTAAATTGAATTAGAAAATCTGGTTTCCACGATGAAAAGCGAACAACAAAATCTTGTTTCTACAATGGAAATCGAACAACATAATTAATTGAAGGATTATTCTCGAAATTTGAACAAAACAAGAAATAACTGAAGGAAAAAGACAAATGCAATTTGAACAACTAATGCAAATAGTGTCACAAGTTAACGAAACAGTTAATGAAAGAATGCAAATAGTAGAATCAGATATAAAGAGATAAACGACGACATAAAAATGCTAAAAATGGAAGCCCTTGAAACCAAAGCAGATGACATCGATTCCATACAGACCAGGTGAAATTTGAAATCAGTGTTATTCAAAATAAAGTAGAAACGGAATTAAAAAAATGCAACAGAACTTACAGCTAGAAAATACCAGAACCCGTGAGTACCAAAGATTCCTTTAGTAGATCACCCACATGTTGGCCCATGTATAAACGGCAATTTGAGGCCGTGGCTACAGCTAATGGATGGGATAATCAAGAAAAATCTACTTCTCTGGTAATTTCGTTAAGAGGTCCGGCCCTAGAACTCCTCCAAGCATTCTAGTCGATGAACAAGGCAATTTCGACAAGATCATCGCCATCCTAGACAAACGATACGACAATCAATCCTTGAGCCAGGTATACCAAGTCCAACTGAATGGAAAAACGCAAAAATCCGGTGAAAGCTTCCAAGAATTCAAGCAGAGATTAGACGTTAGTCACTTTTCCT